>OX371223.1:367547589-368987026 GCA_947310385.1 Nephrotoma appendiculata | reverse complement strand
ACACTTTATAATGCCATTAAAAATATAGAGTTTAGTGTTTTATTTTTAACCATATCAGTTGATTTTTTTTTGTAGAATATATATTTTTAGTACAAAAAAATACTTTCAGCTGAAAAATGTCGGCTGAGAAATGTCGGCTGATATGTTTCGGCTGAAGCATATTAATAGTTGACATTTCATATTATATTTTCGGTTGAGATAGCAAAGACACTATCTGCATTATCGATTGATTTTTTTTACTTTCGGCTGGGAACTATCAGCTTACATTAATAGAGTAGGAAAAAATTAATTGTGTCCACGTTCACAATCTGGTAACCAATAAGATTATTTCGAATACCAATTTCAATTAAGCCTTAAATAAATAATAAACATAGCTTCAAATTTTCTCGAGTTCCTCCAAAAATTTGGATTTTGCAAAATGTATATGCAATAATACCCCACAATACTACTCAAAAATCTCGCTTGTTTTAATCCCAAACAGTCACATCTTAAAAATCAAGTTTTACCGTCAACTCAATCCAACAACATTATACAAAAAAACAATGGTCGGTATTTTGGCTGTACCGTGCCCAATTTACATAAAAATTGTTTCGAACAAATTTGGGCTAGATTTACTTAACCTATAAACGAAATAATAATTTGAAATTTTGAAACTATACCAGTTCTTGCTTCCTTCATTTTTACATTCAAAATTTACATTTATTTTATTTTTTTTTACATTTAAAATTTTAAATATATAAATTCACAATTTCTGAGTAGCAATTTCAAATTCCTTGAAAAGCAGAAAAATTGAAAATATCCCTGAAGTTATTTTTTTTTAATCTTATTCTCAAAATATGACAATTTAATCTTAAATTTTTGAGACTTCCAAAATAAGTTCATATACATATTTTGTTTTTACGTGCAAATCATTTGTTTTAACAGAAATGTGTGGTTTATTGTATTTTTCTGAAATTTTTGAAAAAAAAAAAAAAAAAAATTGAAATTTTGAAATTTTTTTTCCGCCTTGATTACCTCATACAAATTATCAACTTTTGGCCGATTATAGAAAGATTTCCGATGATATAATTTTAAAACAGTATTCGTAGCGACATCTTAAATTTCACGCAGAAAACAACTATTGTATTACCATATAAACATTTTTATACTATGGTGTACATTTTTATACTATGGTGTATTTTTATACTGTACTCTTCAGAAAACGTGTGTGGGTTTAGTAATTTCCAAATCGAATATAAATATAATTAATAAACCATGTAGTTATGTGTAATGACTTTGTTGTGATACTCGCAACCCTATTATCCCCTAAAATAAACACAAACCTTCTGTAAAATCAAAACGACATACAAAAACTACAGAACAAACGACATTCCAATCATATAAACAAAAAACAAACATTCCATTCTTCTTCGCTATACTTTACATTAATTACAACAAAAATCGTAGTATATCACACACAAAGTAATATACAAAATCGCGATCAGCACAATATCCATGCATACGTTATTGTACGAAAGAAAATCAAAAGTACAATGTACGTAAAGCAACAACAATAAAGTACATACGTTTTCTTAAGTACATAAAAGAAAACGGTCAACAAACGAAATTAAGCCCATAGTCTATACAATGTTGTTGTAAAACAGCAACAAAAACATAAGACACATAAAAATAGAAATTCAAAAATCATACTATGTATGATAAAGCAACAACAAAAACACAACACGGGTTAGCATACCATGTTGCTATATGTATGTACAGGAAATATTGAATATCGGAGACATAAAAATTATTGACGATGGAAAATTAATTAAAAATTGTTAATTGAAACAAAAACCAAATTGTGCATGAATAAAAAAAAATTGTCGAATTTTCAATTAAAGTTGTTGGTAGAATATTAGTAAAAAATTAGTATATAAGAACTAGATTTTTTGTAAGCAAAGTTCAGTATATCAGAAATCCTACAAGAAAATTAATCAAAATAAAACAATATTTAACCAGCAAAATTTCTACTCTTTCACTACATCATACTACATCATCAGAAGAATATCCAGCCGAGCAGTAACAAAAAACCACACCGGGAAACACAACAAAAACTTGTAAGTATAAACCACCATACTAATATTTGGGCACCGTCTTATTAATTTCATTCGACTAACTTCACATGGCAAAGTGAAGCGTAAGGCCAAGCAGTGTCGCAAGGCACATTAACTTTACGAATCGAACCTGATTAATTAAGACTAAATCTTACTAACAAAATTCTAAATCCACCGAAAAGGTGCACTAAATTACAAACTAAATTTGCAAAACGAATTCGGGTTTATTCCATCGACCTAGCCTAGCATCATAGATGTGCATAGCCGATACATGACCTGATTCATAGTGGTTATGATGCTAAGGAAAGGTTGATGCAAGTTATAATTATCGATCCTCTCGATATTTATATAAGAATAAAGCTATTTGATTATGCATACACATTGACACACACAAAACGGTAGTAAACATATAATCGCATCTACTTAAACCTATCCGCAATTATACAATCATCCATTAATTCATCCCATTTATATAATAAACCATTTTGCAAGTAGATATCGCCACCATATTAGAAATCATTTCGACAATATATTCTCACATATATAAAACAATTTAAACAGACATATATTCACTTATAAGACATTGACCAATAAAATTAAAACATTAAATCCACCATAGAAATAAAACAACTTTGCTGCGTGGCGCCTTATTAGTAGTTCCTGTGATTAACTAATTCTCTCCTTATATTACATTTAATGTGAGGATACAAGCAGGGCATGGGCCGGCATTTTTTGTATTTTATATATTTTATTTTTTCATAATTTCGTCAAATTAGAATTTTATTAAAATTAAACTTTTTAATGAAAATGCATGTAAAGAAACGGTATTGATTTTCCGCATACAGTACAGCGACGAAAGTAGCAAATAAATATAAAATATTATAAATCAGTGCAAGAAATATATCATGTGTAGAAATAAAATAATGTACAGATAATTCTTGAGCATTAAGATACTTAAGCACGATTTACATGATGAAAAAATGTTGGCGCAGCAAAAAAAGAAGAGTTTGGCATATTAAAATGTTCGTGTGTATGACAAGAAAAGAATAACATCGTGCAAAAATTTTGCTGTGCGTTTTAGTCCTTTTTGAGCAAATGCTGCCGTAAAATATAATCGATCCGAGTATATTTTATGGCAACAAATATTATTTATGGCAGTTTATATTTCTTTCTCAATTCAGCTAATGCGAAAATTTATATTGTGTGCAGCTCTAAGCACACAGCAAACATTTTGCTGGGCCAATATTTTTTCATCATCTAAATCGCGCTTTAGTCTTCAAATTATTATATCAAGGGATAATTCAACAGTTCTTATCACAAAACGAAGTCAGTTTACAGAACTCTCTAACCAAATAAATGATTACATTATGAACACAACATACATATACACAGGAAAATGTGAATTATGTACCAAACAATTTTTTAAAAAGGATTTATTATTTCTTGGGTACATAAGTCATCATATAAAACAAAACGACCGAATTTTTTTGATTTACCGAACGAAAGAGACGAACGTTTCTTATAAAGCTTGGGATGCCATAAATTCTACTGATGAAGGCATTTTTATATAATATAATTGATAGATTAGGCCTCCCCCATCTCAAACGTTCGAATTTATTTTTTCGGTGACTAGGGTTGCTGTGGTTTTTCCGTCGTATCATAAGAGCACATAAATACATGAACACATAAAACGCAATGTAAAATAAAATGAAAATTAAACGACTTTTTATTTTATTGCGATTTAAGAAGAGTTTTAGGCGAAATCTTTTGAGGGTGGTGTTTATTTTCAAAATTTTATGACAATGTTTGCTCTATGATTGTGTTGGGTGTAAACAATTTAATACGATACCAGTTTTACAACTTGTTTGCGATATAAGGAGAGATTAGATTTGAATTTATATTTCTTAATAAAAAAAAAGTCTTTTAAATAATGAAAATGTGTCAATCTACTGTATCCCATTTTCATACACAAATCCTTATCTGCTGAATACCATACATCCCCAAATGTATAGTGAGTAATCAAGGAAATATTAAATAAACAAATATCTCGTACATGAATTGCATTCAACCGGAAAAAGCACGCTCCAATAAAATAAAAAAATTTGGGCTCCCAAATAATCATCTCAAGTAGAAATCTTCGTTCCTTCCGTTAAAATGGATTGAAAAAAAAAATTGGGAAATATCATGAAATCCAATATTTTTTTGCCTTTTTCTGGTATCCAAATTAATAAAATAACAACAACAATAATTTCCAGTCATGCATTAACTATTTGAATTTTCATATGGCTGTGTATATATGGAGAAAATTCGAGAGAAATTAATTTTAATTGGAAAACGTGTTTTCTTTGTTATGCGCGCTAAATTTCCATGTTCTGTATGCGCTAGAATTTCGTTGACTTGTGTGTACTGTGTACAACGACGAGTGTATAGAGCCGAAGGGGTTTGGAATAAATAAAGCAAAATATGCGTGATTTATGTGGTTTAGTTGGGAACGTGCACACGCTAAGTATGTATGAATATGTAAAAATAGATTTTCGTATTTTTAGTGTCATAAACTCGAGATAAAAATACACAATTTGTCGTCTGTGTGTCTGCGCGTCTGTATTTATTATTGCACGGAGCATATGAGATATTTATACGGAGTGTGCGGCAAGTATTTTGGATGTTTTCGAACATACATAACATTTTTGTGGAATTATTGTGTTGTTAAAAATAGTTTTTTGGTTTATGTTAAATGTATTTTGAATGGTTAATTTGTTTTAATTTATATGACGGGTTCAGTAATTAATTTTGAATTCTTTATTTGCCACGCCAGTTAAGTTGATATGGACTAAACATTTTGGAAGGATCGTACTAATGTGCAAATGGGTCGGGGCGATGAAGAAATTAAGTATTAAGCTTTTGTTATGAAAATGTACTATCCGCCATATTAATGAAGTATCAAAGAGTAATTTTCGAGGTTGCATCTGTCTGTGGCTGTAAAATACTTCATATATAACCTTTGGGCTAAATAAATAGGAAGTTCTCTGTTCTCAGTCAACGAATAGTTTTAGAAGAAGAACATTACGGTTGCTGACCACAAAACGTCCACTATATAAGATGTTGCCATCGATATGGAATTTTGAGTCGATGAACAAAATTTCTACCCAATCACAGGAACATGTTGATTAAAGTAAAAAAAACAAGAAACAAGTATTTGTGTAAAATCGCGGCATCAAGAAATGACAGTGGAAAAAGGGATGGATTATGTACATGAATCAGTTTAAAAATTTGCAAATGCAAACACAAATAACTACTCAATCGATCAAATTGATTACTCACACCTGGCTACCTACCAAAACGTTTAACGTCGAATGTCGAACCTTGTGCAGAAATAATAATATTTGGGTTAAAGTTGCTTGAAGTTATATTAGTTTCGATAGGACGCAAAGTACTACTGCACTGACTTACACTCAAAAGAGGTTGGAGCGGAAAAGCCTGTGTAGTTGAATGTTATAATATCAAAAAACTCACCAAATTATTAAAGCGAACCACTTCATCCGAAGAAACATAATCAACTTGAAGGAAATAAAAGAGGAAATCACTACAATGAGCACACTCAGAATCGGACAAGCAATAAATCCTATCAAAATATCAGAGATGCCTGATTGATTGTATATCGACAGTTAATGTGGAGAATGATTTGAAAGTCAAGGAGTTCAATAGACTCAAGAAATATCAATCAATGAGGAGTATTTGAAATTTCAAAGAATCGATTGTATCACTTCGCACTGTTCATATTCGCGTAGTTCCAAGTCAAGGATCACAACGTGCGGAAGCGACGAAAACTGAAACAAGTTTTTTGTCAAAATGGACAAATTGAAAATGTAGACCTATAAAGAACTGATCGGCCACATACTCGCAGAAAGAAAATAGTAAATCACTTGGCGCCATTACGAAATTCACTATAGAAACAATGATGAAGTTTCGCAGATTTGATGCAGCTCTCACATTAGAAAACCGGTCACAGAGATTGTTATCTGTTACACATCAACGACGAATAACAGAAGAACGGAAAACCAAATCGATCATGTCATAATATCTAAAAAACATTCTACCAGCATATCCGCCGTTAAATCTTACAGAAGTGCCGTCATAGACAGTAATCACATGCTTGTCATTTTCAAATACAAATGTAAATTGTCACCTAAATGCCGATGATTTAAAATTTAAAAGAACAAGTATCACTGCAGAGATATCAAGCAGTTGTTAGGTTACAGCAATAACGAAGAATCGCCACCCGCAATCCTGCCGCAGTGCTCGCTGATACTTCTTGCTAGGAAAGCTACGACTATCTAGCGTAATAAAGACAAATTTGTTAACACACAAAATATCAGGTGCGCAATTAAATTTCCGGATTTCACACAAAGATGTGCTAGTGATAAAACTCGTTGTCATTTGTGCCAAAAGTTGTGTTTTATGCATAGCGTCGACAAAGTTAACGATAACCAAAAATATTTTTACTAAGAAAGAAAATGTCGAGTTTTGTGCCAAACAAACCGCATTTGCGGAAAGCATTGCTTTTCTACTTCAACTTGAACCAAAATGCAGCTAAAGCACGTTATTTTGCACACCCGCACATTGGAGGCTTACGGTGAACATGCACCATTAAAAACTACCATTGAAAATTGGTTTGGCTTCAGTAGTAGATATTTCGACCTTGAGGACAAGAAGCGCTCCGGAAGACCAAAAACATTTGAAGACACCGAGCTGCTAGCGTTATTAAATGAAGATAACTCAAAATTACTTGTTGAGGAATTAGACACGACACGCCAAGGTACTTTCAACCATTTACATGCCATGATAAAAACTCAAAAGGAGGGTAAATTGGTGCCGCATTAGTTGACTGACAGACAGATGGAAAATCGAAGAGCCACTTGCGAAATTTTGCTTTCACGTCATGAAAGAAAGAGCTTCCTGCAATGAATTGTTACGGGAGATTGTTTACGAGATTGGTTCTTTTTAAGAATCACAAAAGCAAAACGTCGCGGCTTTCACCTGGCGAAGCATCAACATCGACTGCATGGCCAAATTGCTTCGAAAAGAAGACAATGCTCTGCGTTTGGTGGAACCAGAAAGGGATCGTGTACCATGAGCTGCTGAGACAAAAACTAAAGCAAAACTGCTAATGGGCAGTGCTACCGACAACAACTTATCAATCTGAACCATGCATTGCTCGAAAAATAGCCAGAATGGGACACGAGACAAAAACGAGTGATGTTGCACCACGACAACACTCCATGCCATCGTTTACTCCCATTGTCCTGGACACCATCAAAACGTTGAGATGGAATCTGCTACCGCACCCGCCTTATTCGCCACACCTGGTCCCCTCGGATTATCCCCTCGGAAATTTTCCATTTTTCAGTTTTCAAATAAACCCGGAAATTTAGTTGCGCACCTAGTATATAGAAAAAATCACAACACTCATAGCTTGATCTAACTTTAAATAAAAAATGCCGCGCACAAGTGTCAAAAAATTATCCTCTCATGTGTTTTACGTGCAGATCTGCATGCGGCTCTGCATGCGGAAAATCGGCACGTCTTTTTTCGACATAAAGGAACCTCAATGCAGCCATTAAAAACGTTAAAGCAGAGCTGAGAAAAAAACTCGCTCGTACTCTGATATACTATACTCTTTCTCACTAAACTCTATACTCTTGCTAAATCGGATTGACGAAGTGACCCCTATTAAAACAATTGCTCCAGCGTGAGGGGATTCCTTGGTTGAATAACTCAAACTAGAAGATATAGAAGGAATTATTAGCAGATTGGGAAAACACATGGGAAGACACTCAGTTTCAACGGCATCCCTGAGTGGTCTATAACTATAGATTTTCAGCTGGCATATAAAAGGATCAACCGCGCAACAACCTGTTGGCTGTGTTCGCGGAATACCAGAGAAACGATTCATTTTGTAAATTAATAACGTCTGGGTATGTACGTAGAATCGTAGTCAAAGGAACTGGGTCAAATTATTTTGAAATAACAACTGGTGTTCGACAAGATAACACTCAAAAGAAAAAATTGAAAGAACATCGGTTCTGAAGGTAGTTTTAACACAAGACTTTTGACCCAAATAGATTAGCGAAAAGACATGCTTTAATTAGTGGCAGTGAATATTTGTCCCTCATCGTCACTTAGTTCAACGTACGGTTATCTAGGCAAATTCATTTCTGTTTAGTTTTGGGACTTTAGATTTAGTTGTCGGAAAGAAGCACGATCTGAATGTTAAACGCAATACAGAAAGCCACACCAAGTTATAAATTTGAATATTAAGACTTAAGACTTTAGAACTACACTCACAAAGGCTACACAAAAAGGTGTATTTGTTTAAAATGACTGAGCCGATTGCCGTAAAAAGACTTTTTTGACAGCTTAGTATTTTATATTTACAAGGACGCATCTTCGGCGGTTTTGTATGGCTGACATATCGCTTGAGGAAAAACAGATTTTGTTTTTATATCTGTGGCACTATTGGCTTTGCCTGGAAATAGGGAATTCCGAAAAACATTTTCAAAGCGTTTTTGTCCAAATTATATTTTTCTGGCCTACTGAAGGAATAAAGGACCCCGCACTTTTTATAGGGGAAAATGGTTTCAGTCACAAGGTCTAATTTTTGGTGGAAAAGGTAGATCTCAACATCCTGAACAAAAAAGCTAATGGCCACAAAAAATCTACCGTCAGGATTTTGCACTACGGCCCATAAAAGGTAAAAATGAGCCTATACAATATACACATAAATCACAAAGAAAAATCTATTCGCGACAAATTATTAGGCAATCGTAAGCCAAAAGATCATTGAAAAGTAAATCTTGACTGAATTAAGGTCAAAAGCAGACTATTTTCGGCTTTCGCTTATTCCAATACGTGGCAGTGTTTGTAAGTTATATTTTCCTCTCGCGGTTTTCAGGAGAACCGCTCTCTGTTATCGGATGTCTATAATACATATCACCTGAGGTCCCAAGAGAAAGATAGAGAGAGAGAGAGAGAGAGGGAGCAGGCGCGGGATATTGTAAGTAAATACAAGGAATCTCGATGTAAATAAACAATCGAAAATGTGGAATTTTCCACCAACTTTTTTTTGGCTCATTTTTACCTTTTATGGGCCGTAGCGCAAAATCCTGAATGTAGATTTTTTGTGTCCATTAGCTTTTTTGTTCGGGATGTTGATATCTACCTTTTCCACCAAAAATTAGACCTTGGGACTGAATCCATTTTTCCCTATAAAAAGTGCGGAGTCCTTTAGTGCAAAAATTTTCCAAACAAAGTTAATTTGGAAACTTTTGTTCCACAAATTTCTTATACAATATCAGTTGATGAAAAGATATTATTAGCTTCTTATTTTGATATTGATAATTCAATTGGTTTACCATCTGATGGCCATTAATTTTATTTAAGGTTTCATCAGAATTATGCCTTGCCTTAAATATTGAACACCAGTTAACACCAACCCAGCACTTGCCAAATGATCACATCACTTCTAATTGTTGGTTTTAGTACTTGTCATACAACGGCTAATTTATGACCTCTGTCATTTGAAGCGCAATTGTCTTTTGCTGTAGTCTCAGTCATATCGTCTTAACAAAATAAATCTGCCGAAAAAAATAATCAACAACATTAACAAAAAGCGGCATCTCATAAAAACTACTCGTATACAAATAAATTTCATGTTTTCGACGCACGCCGTTTTTGAAATATCATCGGTACAGATATCCACCCATCCAGACATCTAGGCAAATTAACTTCAGTCTATAAGATCAAGTTAATGGAATCCTGAATAAACAATGTCAAGTAACCCTGGGTCAAAACCACTGGACGTCTGGATGAGCGTTTTGACACTGGTGGCAGATTTTTCCTTTGGTATATAGAATATATACGTATATCATATAAGTGAAAAGATGTTGATGAATGTCACAAAATCGGTTGTGTATCCACGTCAGTGCTCAACACTACCGTTGTGGCAAAGCAGTTATATTTAAATCATTTCACTAAAATCATGTGACATATAAATCATTCCTTAGCATTTTAGTTCACAAATTCGCCGCTTTAGAGCTGATTAGAAATTATAATTTTGTGTAGAATATTTAATGTAAACTATTAAAAAATCTATCTTCGAAAATGTCAACAGAATCCTGGAAATTATAGAAGTATAGGCTCCAAAAAGATTCTCGATGTTTTGGTGCCACACAAATTTTCGCAAAAAAACTTAATAGACTATCGAGCCATTGCTGAAGCGGACAAGAAATGGGTGACATACGACAATATTAAGCGAAAACGATCATGGTCGAAGACCGGTGAAGTGGCCTAAATGGTGGCCAAACCAAGATAGACAGCCAAGAAGGTTTTGCTGTGTGTTTGATGGGCTTGAAAGGGAATCTTCTACTATGAGCTCCTGCCCAATGGCCAAACGCACAATTTTGACCTGTACCTGCAATTGGACCGAGTTAAGGCGGCAATCGACTAGAAGCAGCCAGAATTAGCCAATATGAGATGCGTCGTATTCCACCATGATAACACACGTTCATGATGATCCGCCTGAAGTTCCTGGAACTTGGTTAGAAGGTGACGCATTCACCTTATAGTCCGAACCTAGTAATAAACGATTTTCATATCTTTTTGCCCATAGCAAACACTTTTAGTGGTGTAAAAATTGTCTTTAAGCCTGTTACAAGCCTCTCGTGAAAACTGGTCGTCTCAAATTTTTGCTAATAGGGACAGAGTGTTTTGGGAAAGCGGCATAATGAAATTGCCTTCTAAATGGCAACAATTTATCGAAAAACAGCGCAAATTTGAGCCAAAATGAATAATTGATACCATGTTAACTAAAGCCCCGAAACAAACATAAACATAATAGAAATATTTTTCCCCAACCTAATATATTGATATTTTTAATAAAAAGCTGAGAAAAGCTGTTTTGGACCAAAGTTATTTTTCAATATTTTTTCGGGATTTCAATAACTACATACCGAAAGTTAAGCGATGAACAGATTTGTCGCTAGAAGTTGGGGAGCATTCACAAGCAAATGTTAATGCAAATATAAAGAATCAATTCCTGTACCTTAACAGGATGCCAATCAATGTGATTGGCATTACAGAGTTTGCATTTACTATATATATTTTCGTAGATACAAATAACCGAGAAATTAAAGTTTTGGCCTGAGTCCTAGACCCCGTGCGGGATATTTCTTACATAAAATAGGCCAGTAAAAACCACGCGACTGATTCCAGAGTTAACCGAAATGGTCATGCAAGTAACAGTGCAATTACAAAGATTAAGAAATAAATCGCGTCAATCGACTCAAAACTATAACATTATACAAGTGGCAGATTAACAACTACAACTAGGGTAGCACAAAAACCCTTAGGAGCAGAAAGGAGTTCATATCTTGAAACTAAAAATAAGAACGTGGTCTACAAGCTATATAATCGAATAGAAAGGGAAGAAGCAGCTATACAACCATTGCTATACTAATCAAAAGAACAGAACGCTTAGGATTGCATTGTTTCGGAAAATCATTTAACAAAAACTACAATTTATTTTAGAGCGCGGTATCAAAATAGAAATTATGCAAACTCAATAACTGAAATTTCAGTATCTCCTCTATTTAGTCGTCCGCCACATCATTATTTAGTAATGAGGACTACAGCTGAACTTTTAAATTTCTAGACGCAAATTGTATCATGACATCGCAAATTGTCATATTAACGTATATAAAATATCACATCTTTTTGACTTTTTTGTAAGAAAAATTTTTTAAAAGGGACTGCACGAGCATCGAAAAAGAGTGAAGGTCAATCTACTGACCGCACTCACCTGTAATCATGACTGAGTAATCATGACTCTGAGATCAGTGATAACAAAATAGCAGCTTGCCTAAATTATCAAACAATAAAACCAATTGGGATTTATTCAAAAAGTTTACTTAAAATTAGAACAAAGATGCAGCTGGAAGAAGAGAAGCATTCAAAATATTATCCAACAAGCAGCATGAGAAAGTTCGTTTATTTCTCATACTAACTCCTTCATACCAAATCTGGCAGCAGACTCAAAAATTAGATCAACATTAATTTTTATTTTCGTACATGTTCCCTTAGACCTTTCGAAAAAAGCTTGGCACCAAAAGTTTGAATTTAAATTAAATTTTAAATTTTTTTTAATTCTACATTGCAGATCGACACTTTGGAGTTAAACTTGAAAACGAACACATTGAACTAAAAAGAATATTAGCCAGGAATATCACAAGATAGCGTACTTTTACGTACATATTCTGTTCATCCTTATACGACAGATCTACCGAATATTTAAGGTACCACAGTAGCACCCGATGTCCCATGGTGCATAAGCAAAACCAACCATAAGAACTGCAACGAAACACGTACAACGAATATCTCGGCATGGAAATGCCGACCTATGTTGCAGGTTGGACTCCACCAATGGAGTGAGAAAACTTCAAAAGCAGAAACCGCTGAGGCTTCGCGCAGTTCTAATTAGAATAAGTAATAATCACACAATTAGTAACTAACAAAAAATATAAACTGAAAAATAAATGTAAGAATATAACATATTTTCAAAGCGAATAGTATTCAAATGGAAATATTGGATTGTTCTGGGTAATGACCAGATTTTTGTTAAACGTTCGAGGTAAGGATGCCAGGAATAACTGGTTCAAAACCAAACTTTCAAAGGTCTTGCCAACCTCACCCGACGTAATTCTCAAATCAAGAAAAATAATTCTCAAAACAAGAAAAGTAAATATGAGAATTATTTGGTGGTTTCATTAAATAAACGATTTCGATCACTAAATGATCATTTTCGGATTTTCTTTAACGAAAAATTTATTTTTCTCAATGAGATAAAATTCTCAAATCAAGATAAAAAATTCTCAAAACCAGAAAAGCAACTATGAGAATAACATGTTTTGGTTTCTTTAAATTTCTCCATTTCGATCACTGAGTGATAATCTTTGGATTTACTTTTGCAACAGCTACAAAAAAACATTATTTTCCTCACCCAGATGAAATTCTCAAATCAAGAAAAATAATTCTCACAACAAGAAAAGCAAATATAAGAATTATTTCCCGTGGTTTCTTTAAATAAACGATTTTGATCACTGAGTGATCATCTTCTGATTTACTTTTGAAACAGTTGCAAAAAGAAAAATTTCAGGAAGAAAATTTTATTTGTTTGAATAAATTTTTTGACTAGATTTCGGAATAATGTGAAACAAGTTTATTAATTTTGGAGACAAACATTTTGAAGAATAATTGTTTCATATACAATCAAATTTTAGCAAAATCGCAGATTTGTTAAATTTGAAGGATATATTATTTTTATGTTTGATTATAAAATTTTGACTATACATATTTAAGAATAAATATTAAACAAATTCTTGAATTTCAAAAACAAATTCAAAAACTATCTTAAATCAAATATCATAACGCCCCAAAGCAGTCGAAATATTTAATTTTAGTATTCTAGACCAAACTATACGAGGGCTGTCTGAAAAGTTTCCGACGTCAATATGAAGATGGCATCACTCGTTAATAAAAGTGAATGAGTGTGTTTGCGCGTGCGTTGAAAGGTACTCGAGTCGATTTGAGTGCTTTTGTGAAAATGGAAAAAATCGAGTATCGAGCAGCCATTAAATATTTATTTTTGAAAGGCAATACACGCCTATACAAATCAAAGACAAGTTGGACGCTGTGTACGGGGATACTGCACCATCATTTCCAATCGCGAAATTTTGGGCTGAATTTAAACGTGGCCGTACCATTTGGCTAACGATGACAAAAGAATACGTGTTTGTCACATATTGAATCAAGATTTAGGCATGAAAGACATGCACAAGACAGTACACTGCAACTGTTCTCTGGACAGTCATGAAGTTATCTTAATCGATTATGTTCAAAAAGGAAAAATCATATAACAAAATATTGAATAAAGTTTTTCATTTGAAAGGCACCACCCAAAAAATACCAATATTGCTGCACTGAGTATGGTTAACACATTTCAAATCAAATTCAAAGCTGTTAGAATATTCGAAATAATCTCGTATATTTCAATTTATATCCTTTTAATATTACTCAGTGGGTATATCAAATAGATAAACGTCTTTATTAATCTTCTGAATATGTGTATCGCAAACATTTCTAATATACAATTTGTATCTTTAAATTGATTCGATATAAACATATATTTCTAAATCTACGAATTTATCTAATCCCATTACATTTTGGATACATATTTATGCTATAATGTACAGTACTGAAATTTGTTATCTAACAAATTATGTTATCACATGTTATGTGTTCTATTCGAATTGTTGTTTTAATTTATCGTTTGGAAGTTTTTTGGTGGGAGTGGGTGATGATGATTTGGTTTTGATCATACAGAAATACGAGTGTTCAGTTCGGAATTAATTTTAGCAAAAAAAAATTATTCACTGTTCAAAAATCGATCTATCTTTACTATAATGTAAAAAAAAAATTGTCTGCTTATTTTCAGCGTCTTCAAGCTGTTTCGTTGATTAAGAAATTGTGTAATTCGGAGTTGAAAAATTGAAATGGATGTAGGAATTAGCAATATCGATTGGGCGATAATGCAAAAAGCGTTTCTACAAAAAAGGTAATACTAGTTTCACAAGGTTATGTAGCATTCTTTGATTGTAAGACAACTAAAGCGATTCACACTGAGCCAGTCTCCAAAATGATTCACTGCACGTAGAAATTTGTGTTGTAATTTGTGTAGCGACAGTGGTACCAGTTTTCTCGGGGTCAAGAATCAATTTGTAAATTAAATAAGTAAATTGCCCATCTATTGTTAATGATCTAGCAACTTGGCTTTTCATATCTTCGCATTTCATAGCAACTTGGCATTTCACGGTAGAACAAGACAAATGGTGAATAAATAGGGAAATAGTCAATGTATATTAACGGGTCATTTCACACCAAATGTCAACAAACGAGTAGAATGGTTTAAATGTATGCAAACATTACAAGAAGATGGTGAAACGATAACTGGGTTTATAATCAAGCTGAAAAGTATAGCACAACCATACAAGTATAGAGAATTTTTAGATGGTGCGGTTTCGGATAAATTTATCGTGAAGTTAAAGTCAAGTGCAATTCAGCACGAACTTTTAAGCAAATCGGATAAAAGTTTTGAGAAATATTGCAAAAGCAATCAATAAGTCCTCACATTCGTCAATAAATTACCATACTCAAGGTCAATCAGTGCCGAGTCAGTCAACAAAACAGCAACGACATAGAAGCCATTCCGGAAGTTGAGGTCAAGCTACAGTTAAGCAGACAAGTTAAAGTCCGAGTACAAGTCAAAGTTCCCACTATAGTTACAAAGATAACAAGCTCGATAAACGGCTATGCACGAGATAGGGAGTAAGGAATCACCATAAAAGTAAATGTCCTACAGTAAATTGGAGGTGTTATAATTGTAATCGTTTCGATCATACATCATGGGTATGTAGAAATAAAGTAAAGGTAATCAATGCGGTAAAACAAACGGATCTGTCATGTAATATGCAATTATAAGTGGAAGGCCATGTAATGACAATGGAAGGTGATACAGGCGCATGTGCTACAGTCATATCTTTAGATAAGTATCATAAAAATTTTAAACATTTAGAAATTCAAAACTATAATAATAAATGTGCTACAGTTACAGATGAATCAATCAGGATCCTTGGAATTGAATGTAGAAGAAGAACAGAACCCGTAAAATATTCTAAGTGGACAAGCCCAAGTTGTCTTCAAGAAAAACGTAGATTTCAAAGTAACGATAAATATATTTTTGAAGTCAGAGCATTATCCGATTCCAAGGAGTGATGACATATTTGCAAGTTTAGCTAAGTTTTCTTATTTTTGCGTAATAGATGTAGAGCCTACCAACAGCTGACTGTATCAGAATCTTCTCGTGAGTTCTTAACTATAAATATTCACAAAAGTCTTTTTAGGTACAGTCATTTTCCTTTTGGTATAAAAACAGCTCAAGCCATTTTTCAGTCAATTATGGATCAAATACTGTCAGGTCTGAAAAACGTTTCGTGGTATCTTGAAGATATTTTAATTGGGGCCAAACCAAATCAGATTGTGCGGAAAACCTTCATAAGGTCTTAATTCGAGTAAACGAGAATAAGGTCAAAATAAATTTAGAAAAGTCTAGAATTTTAGAAAAACAAGTTAATTACCTCGGACAGCTATTTTAAATGCTCCAGCTCCTAAGTCTTTAAGCCAATTACAATCGTATCTTGTTTTACCCAACTATTTTCGTAAATTTATACCAAATTTATCTGTAGAGTTGCGGGAATTATACCAATTATTAAGAAACGTAAATATCAAATAATTTACTTGTAATTTATGATCCAGAGAAGCCTATAGTTATTGCAGCTGATGCAAGTCAATACGGAGTGGGTGCAGTATTGTCGCACATAGTCAATGGGCAGGAAAAACCTGAATTTTTTGTGTCAAGTACATTAACTCCTGCAGAACAAAATTATTCGCAGATTCACAGAGAGGTAGTGACCCGCAGGCGGTTACGTGAAATATTCAATCCTAAAAAATCCACACCATCAGTAGCAGCAGCAAGACAAGATGGGCATATTATCAATGTATGATTTTCAGATTGAATACCGTCCAGGCAATAAAATAAGAAATATAGATGTTTTGAGTCATTGACAGATATTGACTTAGATATTGACTTAGATTCAATCAACTATTTTAGATTTCCTATTAATTTAGGGAAAATAATTGATGTTACAAAAAATGATACAATACTAAATCAAGAATATTATTTTGTAAAAAAACGGTTGGCCAGATAAGTAGTAGAGATGTCCAAAGAAATGAAAGAATATCTTAATAAAATAATATACCTGTCTTGTGAAAACAATTGTCTGTTATATATGAGTAAAGTCATAATTCCTAAAGCCATAAAACAGGACTACTTACAATTTTTGCACGAAAATCATTTAGGAATAATAAAAATGAAAAAGGTGTCCAGATCGTACGTATGGTGGTTAAAAATTGAAACATTGGTGAATAAATGTCCTATATGCCAACAAACTCAAAATATGAGAAACTAAGTTTTTTAAGGTTCATCACCTGAAGCAAATTATTCGTTTGAGAGGATATATATTAATATTCTGCACTTCCAAAACCATGCATTTTTATTAGTTATTGATGCTTATAGTAGATATTTATATGTAGTTGAAATGAGAAAACTCAATGCGAATAGTTTGGTTGAAAACCGATAGTAGCTGATAATGGTCCTCTTTTTGGTTCAGAGGAATTTAAAAATTTTGTAAAAAAAACATAACATCTGTCTTGTGAAGTGTCCTCGATCAACGAGTATAAGTTTGTTTGCATAATCGTAATATGCCTTTCATAAGAACGTCTAATTGAGCTAGCTTTTGCATTTAAGCCAAGAATATTGGTTGATTTCAGGCGCGTACGCAGGATGAAGCCATAGGGGGGGTTTCAGAAAACATATTTTATATAATTTTGTTTTTCACGTAATAGAACTAGCTAATATATATTTATTATATTTTATTTCACTATAAAAACATTTTTTCTTTTCATAATTACCTACTACAAGCGAATTTCTAATTTACGTGAACTTTTTGCTAGTTCATCTAGAAATGCATCAACAGAAACCGCGACATTACGATGAATATTAAGTAACGCTAATCCATTTAGCCTATCTTCATTCGTTGTGTTGCGTAAATACATTTTGCGTCGTCTCAATGTTGAAAAAGATCGTTCACTGCTTGATGTTGTAACCGATAGTGTTACAAATACTTGAAGTAATTTTCGAACAGTTGGGAAAATTGATTCGTCGCATGATAAAAATGCAATATGAGCATTTTTTGGTGTATTCGAAGAATTTATAGCATGGTGCCACCATAGCTTCAGTTCACCAATGCCCACAACTATGATGCAGTTCGTAATACTTTTATATTTTTCCAAAAGGATTTTTGCAGATTTTGTGCTCCAATGAAAAATTTTGTTCATTATAAATATTTAATATATACATACATACACTACCGCTCAAAAGTGTTTAGGCACTGCCAAAAGCAGCATAAACCATGTAAAAACTCAGTAAAAATGTGATAATATTTATTTTTTAGGTACACATACACATTTACTAATGCCAATATACTAAATAAATGTCAAAAATAAACTGCTTAATTAAAATTTTACTTTCATTTTTGTGACCGCTTCTTGATTGAACAATCGCAGTGCATAGTCGAAGCATTCTCGCAATAGGTTTTGCCAGAGTTTGTGGCGTTATTGAGTTACAAATTGATTGAAGTTTTGTTCCACATAACAGTAGCTGATGTTGGAGCTGACTCCTTTACTGTCCGCTCCAATTCTTTTTACAGTAACTCAATAGGGTTCATAGATGCTCTGGGGAGTCCATTCCATAATTTTAATTGGTCCTTCATCCTCTAAATGGTGAATATAGCCTTTACATAATTTACATGAATGTTTTGGATCATTATCTTGTTGAAAGATACAATTTTGACTCAAAAGTCGAATTCCTGAAGGTATTGAGTGGTTCTCCAAAATTTGTCGGTACCCTTCTTTTCTTAGTATTCCGTCAATTTCACAACATCGCGTACACTAGTACCAGCAAAATAGTCCCAAATCATCACTGAAAAATCTCCATGCTTTACGGTAGCGGCAATACACTCTTTACTGGCATATTCACCTACAGATCTTCTCACGAATATTTGTCTTCGGGTACCGAAAATTCAAATTTGAACTCATCCTTTATGGACTCATCCGTCCATAAAACCTTGTTGCAATCATCTATCGTCCAAAGTTGGTGTTCACGGGGCCATTTAAGTCGCTTTTGCTTATTTTGTTTACTAGTAAGGGTTTTTTAATTGCAACATGGCCATGGAGTTCTGTATCCTTTAGACGACGTTTAACCGTAGAAACACTAACTAGTTTTGGGTGACCAACATTTAATTCTGCGGTTATTTCCGAGGCTGTTTTGTGTGTATTCGTCTTGCTACACTATTCTATGATCTACAAATGTTGTCGCTCTTGGTCTTCCACTACGTCTTTTATTAAAAAAACTGTCACTTTCCCGATATTTTTTAACATTACAATCGACCGTAGCGTGGTCTAATTCCATTTTTTTGGCAATCTTTCAATTACTTATGCCAGCTGTATGGTAAGCTATTATAAGCGCACGTGTTTCAGTACTTGGATCTTTTCTTGGATGCATTTTAAATAATTGTCACTCAATATTTGGTTTACGATGTTAACAGTGTAAATATTAGACTCCATCTGATCGTATTTGACTCATTTCACTGAAATTTTTTCAAAAAAAACATTTTAAACATCATTACCCAGAATAAACCAGACTGATAAATTTTTCTGGAAATTCCTACAGAATATTATTGTAATTGCACCGTAAAAAACAGTTTACGACTATCCAACCAAGCGCAGGTAGAGGGTAGTAAAATTAACCCTCTATCATTGGTGGTTATATAATGAAACTGCGTTTCGGATAAGTATTTCATTTTAATCAAATGTTGTTTCGTAAACATAATACTGTATCAGTAATACATGAAAAAATGGGTGCCTAAACACTTTTGAGCGATAGTGTACATCTATATTGGAAAATTTCTTTATATGTTTAATAAGTTGATACATTTATTAATTTACTTTTTTCTATTGTTGGATCATGGGGGGGGGGGGGGGTTAAACCCCTAGTAACCCTCCCCTGCGTACGCCCATGGTTGATTTACTTCACAGTAAAAGGGTCGCTAGTTTCAAATTGGAAAATTGGAAAATTAGTAAAACTAGAGAAAGAAATTCCAAAAATAAAAAAATGTGAGGGAGCAGCTCGCATTATTAAACAAATCAGTCCATTAACATTTATTATTCCGATAATAATACAACAAAATTCTATCACCAAAACAAATTAAGAAAACCTACATTGAACGATAAATATCATCCAGGAAAATCAGTTATTGATATAAGTAATTATGAAAACAACCGGCAGGAAAATGAGATATTAGAAAACCAATCCTTAAGAAAAAGAAGATCATTGAGCGATTCTGAATTTACCGTCAGAAGGTCAAATTGGGGAAAGAAAAAAAATTTAGATAAGTTTTAAATTAAAAAGGGGAAAGTTGTTATCTATATATATAAAACAAAGTCGGGTTAGTTACACCATTTATAACTGAAGAACGGCTGGACCGATTTTTATGATCTTTGTTTTGTTGGATTTGACTCCGTTCCGAATAGCATAATAACTATTAAAACATTGGAAAAATTCACCAACAAAAAAGTTATCAAGAAAATTCATTTTCTCATATATTTAGTACATTTTGTTTTTCTTATTTTGTTCGTCTCAATACAGTGGTGATTTAGGAAAAAAGAAAAGTCGGAAAAACTCAAAAGGGAAGCTCCAAAAATTTAATAAAAAAAACCTTTTTTTATATGAATTTTGTAGGTGGAGTTTGTATGTGACGAGTGGTGCAGTGGTTAAAGCTTCGGCGCTTGGACCGCAAGGTACTGGATACGAATCCGACTGGAGGCTGCATGCACATTTACCATTTTATTTTTTATCCAATTTTTTTATTTTATGTACTTAGCTGTATAATTCATGATGGAAATGGTGGATTATTTTTCTTCGATGCGCCAGGTAGAACTGGGAAGGCTTTCCTAATGTCATTGATTTTGGCAACTGTTCGCGCGAGATCCGATATTGCTGTAGCAGTTGCATAGCGTTGAAATTGTCGATAAACCTTCAATCGGCTAACAACCCGACTTGCAACATTGCGAAACACTCAGCAATGGCGAAAGTTTTGGTAGCAAGTAAAATCATCATCGATTATGAATGCACAATGGCGCACAAATGCGCATTGGAAGCACTCAATCGAACTATGAAAGATCTACGCAATGACTCAAGATGTTTTAGAGGCGCGATGATTCAACTGTCCGGCGATTTCCGTCAAAAAATACCAGTGATCCCAAGATCGACCGCTGTCGATGAAATAAACGCTTGCCTCAAATCATCGACTCTGCATGGCGCTATGTGATGAAACTTCAGCCGACGACAAACATGCGAGTTGCATTGTTAAACCAAAGACAACCTAAGAGAGATATTTCATCCTATGTAAACGTAAAAATTTAAACTGCGAGTTCATTTTCTGTAAATAGCCGCAAACAACCAAAAATATTTTGTTTTTTTGCTAAGTATACGCAGTTTAACGAAAAATGACAGATACAACGATGATATTGGAAGTTTAACGAAAAATGACAGATACAACGATGATATTGGAATTATCCGAAATATATTTTGTTTTCATTTTTTAGCTCGAACGAAAAATTTAATTTGATTGTCTGTGGCTAAACGATCCATCTGCCGAAGAGTTCTCCAAGCAGTTGCTGACTATCGGTAATGGCCGTGTTCCGGTCGACAAATCGAACAGATTTCGTTTGCTCAGAACTTTTACAATTTTGTCTTAACGAAGAACGAGCGCATCAACAAAGTGTTCCCGAACATCATTACTAACCAAAAAAATCACAATTGGGTGAGTGAACGAGTAATTCTTGCGGCAAAGAACAAAGATGTGGATCATTTAAATTTCACAGTTCTAAATCTAATCGTCGATCTACTTCATTCCTTTAAATCTATCGATTGTGTGACAAACAAAGACGAAGCAACCAACTATCCAACTGAATTTTTAAACTCATTGGATCTGCCTGGCTTGCCACCGCACAATTTACAACTGAAAGTTGGTGCGGTAATCATCATGCTACGAAACCTGATACAACCAAAACTATGTAACGGAACGCGTTTGGTTTTGAGAAAACTCAAGGAAAGTTCAAAGGTGAGGAAGTTCTCATTCCGAGAATTCCGAATATCCCAACCGATATGCCATTCGAGTTTAAACGAATTCAATTTCCCATTCGTCTTGCATTCGCCATGACGATCAACAAATCACAAGGCCCATCCTTGAGTGTTTGTGGCCTGATTCTAGAAAATGAATGTTTCTCTCACGGCCAATTGTACGTAGCATGTTCACGTGTCGCCAAACTATCCGCTTTGTTCGTTCTCACACCTGACAATAAAACAAAAAATGTCGTATATCACAAGATGCTTTACTGAAGGGAATCGACCCTATTGCAACCCACCCAGCAAATAGTTTAAAAGAAAGTAGTGCAAGAATGCTATGCGAATCAATTCAATAAAACGAAAGCCTTGCTGCCACGTGAATTACATTCCTTTAAATGTAATAAAAATATATTTCATTTTGATTGATTTTAATTAATTTGGAGTATTCATTTTATCCGCCCTGGAGGTCTCGGGTTCAATTCCCGGGTAGTGACAAGGAAAAAATTGCATGGCTGGTTTAGGATCAATGAATTAATCACTCATTATCCGAAATGAAAATATGATTATTAAACCTCATTTAAGGCGGCCAAATCTCTTGATGGGATATAGTGCCAGAGAGAGAGAGAGAGAAATTCATTTTATCTTAATAAAAATCTCAATTTAATTAAGCTATAACAACTTTAAACAACATTTTATTGATTTTGAGGCGCTACGAAGTTCGCCGGGTCAGCTAGTGTATTAATAAAATAATAAACCTCTAAAATACAAACCATTGTATACTTGAATTCACTGAAAAAAATAATAGGGTGAAGTCTACAAAAAATAAAAGTAAATTTTACTTAATTTCTCTGTTGAAATTGAGCCTAAGTTGCGCAAAGTAAATTTAACAAGTTTGGAAATGTGAAATTAACTTCATGCTATGCAAGAATATTTTATATAACAATAAGAATATGAATATAGTGACGATTTTTTGATTTACATGATTTTTACGTGTGATACAGTTGTTTTAACTAATAAAAAGTTTTTATTTTCTTTTATTTCGACAAATTGTTTTTACATTTGAAAAATTGTTATTTTAACTTAGGCTAATTTATGAGAACTTATTAAATTTTTACTTAGCATGGGTAAATAATGTAAAATATTATGTATATTATTTTTACAATTTTAAATTTACTTAGCAGGTTATGTAAAAATCGCATCGATTATTTTTTTGAGTGTAATGATTAAAAAAATAAATTATTGTTTTTGAGGTGGAAGGGCAGTCCTAAAATAGC
This sequence comes from Nephrotoma appendiculata, assembly GCA_947310385.1. Taxonomy (NCBI): domain Eukaryota; kingdom Metazoa; phylum Arthropoda; class Insecta; order Diptera; family Tipulidae; genus Nephrotoma; species Nephrotoma appendiculata. The sequence goes on along the minus strand of OX371223.1, from coordinate 368,963,744 downwards.
ATAAAAAGAGTCAAGTCAAGAAGATAACAATCACAAAATGCCCTTCTTATGTCTACTAACAAGGAACATGTACTGATGTACAGTTTCGATATCATGAATAAAACGGATGCCCCACACAAAGCAAACCACTGAAAAAAGGCAGAAAAGGCACAATCCACTGAGAAATATGTATTAGAACTAATCCAAAATCAAACATCAATTATAATCATTTTAAAATTAATAATGAAAACAGCACAATTGCCTGTCCTAACGCTGAGTTCCATACAGAGGATGAGAAACTTGCAAGAGTAGCTGATGGCATGCTAATAAAAATCTAGGAAAAAATGATGGCAGAATTCTCGCCAGAAGTTGGCTAGCTTTTGCAAGCAAAAGTTAATGAAACTACCGAACCAGTGCCTGTACCTCAATAACACCAGCATTGAGCTGCGAATATTCAAAATTTAAAGATACTTCCTTAAACGACTATGTAGTGGCAATAAACAATAATGTTTCGAAGACAAATACAAAAGAGTCCGATGCATATAGAGATTAAGCCACAATGCCCAATGACGAAGATAAAGAGTGGTATACCTACGAAATTTTGGTTATGGCCAGAGGTCTTTAAATGGAAAAAAAATTGAAAATTGTCAAGGAACGAAGCTCAAAGAAGTGTAAAATAAGCTGGTAGATACAACGAGAAAGACTGTCAGTTACCGAAATGAACCTACAAGGTGTCAAAACTTTGAAGGACAACACGCGGCGTAGAGCCAGTAAACTAAAAACACTAACATTACAAGAGGAACAATTCCTTCCCTAACTAAAGTGCCAACACAACCACAGCCTATAGGACTAGAGAGAAGATTCTACTGCCAAATAACGCAGCAGTTAGCTTATGATACTAAACAAAATCCACTTGAAAGGATATTTCGAAATATAGAAATGATAAATGCATGCTTAGCAAAACAATAACGTGGTCTAGATGCTATATTTAAGCGACTAAAAAGACAAAAAGCAACGAATGAGGTGACGAATTGCTTAAATCAAACTCAACTCATGGATCCCAAAGTATAAGATGATCCGATGTTAATTCTTGTTCAGTTTCAGTCAATTTCTAGACCAATGATATCCGAAAATATCTTAGAGAACGACCGAAGACAAGTTATAAAAGCTTACCAGTTAACAATCGTAACATTCAGAATGCCATCAGTACCATATCTGGCTTTCAAGATATTGCAGCAGCTGCGGCAACCGACGAAAAGTTGAAGTTCCTATTTGCGTCCAATATAATAATGAGTAGCTTCTTCGTAGATGACTTATTACCAGGATTTAATAATCTAGAAGAAGTTCAAAAAGTGCAAAACCAACTGATCAGCACACTAAAAACCAGAAGATTTAATCTAAGAAAATTGGCCTCCATTTATCCTCAACTCATAGAAGCGGTCGATTCAGATTCGAAAGCTTTCGAGTCTATCGTATTTTACAACGATTCTTCGAAAACATTACCCAGGAAACCACAAATCATATAAGAAGTGGATAAATCGATCATATATAAGTTTATATGATTTGTTTTATGATGTGTAGTCATATAACTAAATCATATAAACATCATAATTTACTAGTTTATGATGTTTGTGTGATCAAAATGCGGTCATACAATGGTTGTACAAGAATCATATTAACGTCCGTATGACTTCTTATATGACTAGAAACTTTAAATCAACCTTGTTATGACTGATTTGAGTTTTATTGTGACAAATTATATAATATAATTGTAAAAATTTTATTTGTTAACACACCTCCAGAAACTTCCGACTTACATATATTTTTTAACCTTTTACAGTTTTATTTAATCAATACGCATATATCTTAAATCGGTTTCATTTGTAATTAATTTATAATGACTATTTACTTACTTTCACAAGACGACTGCAACTAGGATTCGAATTCTTTCACTTTTGCGAAATCACATACAAACGCAGCTCACTAACCGTTCAAGCTATTCATGCTCTATGTTATAATAGATTTTTTTTGTAATATGTAATATGATAATCATTTTAATATGATCTATATAATGTTATAATATGACCAATATGTTCCTATAGACAAAGAAAATATTTAGCATTCGATTGCAATGTGTTAGAGGGAGATCCATATATTTAATGGTGATAAGTTGATTTTTATGATCAATATAAAGTGAATATATGACACCAAAAAGAGAATCAACATGCAAGTTAATTGTCAAGTTTTATCCTCAAAACTCAGTGCAATCAAAATTTTATTGGCGTTTAATCGAAAAATATTGTTAAACTTTAATTAAACATGGGCGTTCTCATATTTTATTGCAACTAACTTGCACAGTATTGAATTAATCGGGTGCAATTCATTTATACTAAATTGCTTACAATCTTTAGTATAAAATACATTAATATTAGAAAATACTATGGGGTTCACGTAAAAATCATCACGGTATTTTAATTTGAGGCTGTAAATAAACTGGTTTCCCTTTAGTTCAACCCCATATTCCATTTCAATAATATTTTTGTTCAGGTTTAAAAACCACCTATTTTCAAATATATTTTTTAAAACTAAATTATTTCTTAGTTTACACGCAAAAATTTATTGCAAGTTGGCTAGGTTTTAAATTAGGTTTTAAAGTTGATATGAAAATTGGATAATTCTTTTTGAAAACCACGGGTACGACACGTTTCGTAGCTCCAGAAAGTCGATTTGCCAGTTGAACCAGTGGCAACCGCCCATTCTTTATTTTCTTAATCTGGTTCTACGCATTCTCAAAAGGATACGTTGAAATAGTTGGCAATGGTCCAAACCGCTTAATCTCATCCGCTAAATAGCGAACGTTATGAGGATTTGAAGTCATGTTCTCCGGATAAAGGAAAGTATAGTTGTCAACAAAATGTTCCGTTAAAGATCTTTCTAAAGGCGAGTATTTTTTATTTTAATTCGAAGTGAAAATTGTAGCGATGGTACAATAAAATTGTAATAATCGTCCACTGGTAAATGATTTTTCAGGGCTGCGATACCTACATAGTTCAGGAAAGCGGCAATCTCGCTTCCTTTCCAAAGTGCAAGAACGTCTAATCCTCGAACCCCGCGATGTATTTCATCGAGAAATTTAATCTTTAACAATTTTTCGTTTACGATTTGAATTGTTTTGGAGTCCCATTTCGTACCGTATCCTAAGCGGCCTTCCTTAAACCCCACTAAATATCGTTTTACTAATCCAAGATGTAAAATATGTAGGGCATCGCCAATGATAAAATCTTGTATCATATCCAATGATTGAATTCGTAGTAATAGAGTTGTGATTGGTTCCAATTTAGTTCGAGAAATAGGTCCTTCGGGTACTTTTTTTTATAACTGTTATGATGTAAGCCATACATTCTGGCACAAACACCTTCATCTGTCCTAAAAGGATCATGTTGGTTGTGAAAAATTGTTGTGTTTGAAGAATGAGAAAACTCCCCCACTGTAATACTTGGCATCGGTATTTTCAAGTCCATCGTCTGTAATACTTTCAGTTGAATTAAAATAAATATCGTAACAAGTTGTGTATCTGCGTCATTAATCGTGCTATCGCTGCCTCAATCACCATTATAAAAATTCGTGTGATTAACACGGACAGAGTCATTAGTTAAATGTATTGATGTTGGCTGATCGGACATTTTACTTAGCCCCGATGTTGTAGGACGATGGTTTGATGAGATTTCACTTTCCAAATTGCTTTGCTTTTAACTCTGATTTTGATTAACATTAGATTCAAACCTTTTGTTGAATATTTTCAATTTTTTCGCAGATAATTTTCTGAAGCGTCTTCGATAGGTATCACTTTGTTTTAATTTTTTCCAATTAAATAAATATTTTTGAGATTTATCCATTTGATCAAGTGTGAAATGTTACATATATAGTGAACAATCAAATTTAAAATTCTAGGACATTAAATTACAATAAACCATATTTTGATCACATATTAGACACTGTAAATAAAACAAATGAATAAATCAAATTAATTGTTTATAATTTAAAAAGTTGATATATGGTTCACTATGACTATGTATCAAGAACAAAACCAGTATACGACTTTTAAAATTATACCAACCAGTATAACGACCACTTTGTGACTTTCGAAACATTTTTTGAATAACCTTATTCGAAATTAAAAAATCTAATTTTTATATAGTCATAAAAAAATCAATGTATGAGTCCTTATGACTTCGTGTCACACGAAAATCTAATTTATGATGTTTGGCTAGGTCAACCTGGTGATCGAATTGTGATGTCAAACCTCCAAACTGACTAACTAAGGACCGATATATGATGAAACAAAAAATAATATATGACTTATGGTTTACTGGGTACGGTTGCAGGTAATGATAAAACTGAGATTATAACCAACAGAAAAATTTTATCTAAATCATCTAAGGTATATTCGATCCATTTGAATGACTATCTCCAGAAGGGGCAGCTTCTTTAGTTTTTTCGATTATTACAATAAACATTAATTTTTTTCGCTATAGGTGTATTCGAGATATATGTATAGGGCCTTTCAATAGGGACGCCTAAATTTTTTAGGATATAGCAGCCATTTTTGGCTGCTGTATGTATTCTGAATTGTTCAGCAGTGTGTGGCAAGTTTATAGATTTCAACAACGTGTACAAATCATCAACTTTTAATATTAAAATCAGTGTTCCGTTCAAAAAACATTTCCCGCTTATCGACTATTCAACGTTTGATGACCATATTTGAGTCAACCGGTTCGATAAATAATCAGCCAATACCCATACGTCATCAAAATGCCAGGTCTGTGGAAAACATCGCTGGTGTGTATGAGTGTGTACGGGAAACCCCAAGGCAACCAATTCCGCATCGTTCACAAGGATTTGGTCTATCTGCGACTTCCAGTTGGCGGATTCTGCGTCGGGACTTGGGTCTGAACCCGTATAAAAACTGACCGATCCTGTTACCCAAGAACTTAAGATATCAATCCACGCAAGATACACCAGTATCAAATGCATTCCGAGAAAGTCAGTGTTTGGTGCAGATTTTGGTCAGGTGGAATCGTCGGTCTGTAATTCTTCTTATTTGTTTGCAAATAAAAATCGTGGGTTGTGCCTGAAATCCCGTATTTCAAAAGCTCATAATCAAGAATCCCGTAAAACATTAAAAATCCGGTATTTTAATCAAATTAAAATAAAATTTATCTATATATACATAAAAAATTGTTGCAAGTGTGTTGTGACTTTATAACTCACGAACGGTCAAACTGAATTCCATCAAATTTTTAGGGTTTGTTTGTATGGTCGTGTAGATGGTTTATCTAAAGTTTGCACGAAATCGGTCGACGCGTTCGTGATTTATCATTTATCATGTCAACATGTGATTTTTTCCATATAAAAAAAACAACAAAAAATACGTAGGTGGCTATGATTTCAGCAAAAAAACATTTTTATATGTATTGTTTTCAAATAACAACTAACGAATGACGAATAATTAGTTGTGACACAATTAAAAAGATATCAGTTGAAATTTGAAATCAAAAAATTCCAAATATAAAATATCTAATAAAAAATTATTTGCTATTTGAATAAAATTTTATTGAATAACACTCAACACTGCTTCATACACACGGTAAATACACGTTGTATCTCATACAGTCAGTGTCAGTGATTGATCATTTTAAGGTTCTTTTTCATCGAACTCGCATTGTGGACAGACGTAATCGGTAAGAGTCGCATTTGATTTTTTTGTTTTTTCATATATTCAGCTATACATCATCAAACAATTCATTTTGGTTTTGTTTAAGCGTTTGAATACAAACAGACAGCAGTGTATATACACTTTCCATTTGCATTTGCTGGTTGAATTGCTATCGGATTTGAAATGCCACGTGCAAGACGTTCAAATATTGGTAGACGTACACGTCATTCAACAGTTGTTTCAACCAATCGAAGATCACAAAGTGAACAAGATCGTAATCAACAAAATGCATCACAGAGGGAACGACGTAGACGTATAAACCAATCGGTTGATAGTGCAAACACGGTTGAAGGTGCAAGGTCAATAAATGGACGTACGCGTCCCTCAATTCAAATCATACGACAAATGGAATTGACGGCTTATAATTATGATAGCACAATTGATTACAGTATGCATTCTTATATTGGACAAATGAATAAACAATGTATGCATTGTAAAGCAGTCAAATTTATTAACGAAACGCCTGGCATATGCTGTGCTGGTGGGAAAGTTAAACTGCCTGTATTAGAACCTCCACCAGACCCTTTGCACTCATTAATTTATGGCAATTCACCAGCGTCAAAGCATTTTTTGAGAAATATTCAAAAGTACAATTCATGCTTCCAAATGACATCTTTTGGAGCTACAAATATTATAAGAGATGGATTTATGCCGACTTTTAAGGTAATTACTTCGCATGGAATAAATGATATGGCATTTCATTTATGTGCTGTCTCTGATGTCTTCAAAAATTCAGATTCATCATCTAAATCTATTTCAAAAACATTACAGATTCAAGGACAGATATACCATAGAGCTGGGTCATTGTTGCCATTCCCAGATGCTGACCATCAGTTTTTGCAAATATATTTCATTGGTAATGAGAACAGCGAATTAAATCAGCACTGTGCAATTGCTTCAAATACAAGTCGAGAAATCTTGAGTGAGCTGCAAAGATTTTTACATCAGCACAATGAATTGGTCAAATTATTCAAGATTGCACTGGATCAGATGCCCACGGATGACCATAAAATAATAATACGTGCCGACAGAACACCACTCGGACAACATGCCAGGCGATTTAATGCACCAACAATCGATGAAGTGGCAATCGTAATAGTTGGTGAACAATTTCGGCCAAGAGATATTGTTTTGTACCGTAGGAATGAGCAACTAAATCGTATTTCTGAACTCCATCGTTGTTATGACGCATTGCAATACCCGATTTTATTCTGGAGAGGAGATGATGGTTATCATATAAATATACCGATGATAAATCCAACGACTGCTAAAAAAATATGACTTTTGATTAGAAAAGAAAATAAAAATAAAAGAATAATTTTTATTATTTTCAGGTGCAGAAACAACGAAAAAAGTTAGTGCGATGAATTTTTATTCGTATCGATTGATGATTCGTGATCAAGAGGACAATTACATTTTGCGATGCAATAAACATTTCCATCAATACATTGTGGACATGTATGCTAAAATCGAGAGCGAACGATTGAATTTCATCCGTCATAATCAAGCCCGATTGAGATCTGAAGAGTACATACATTTACGAGATGTACTATTGAATGATGTGGATGTGAATGACATTGGACGTTTGATGATATTACCATCGTCATATACCGGAAGCCCACGCCATATGCACGAGTATACACAAGATGCCATGTCATATGTTCGTCGTTACGGCCGTCCAGATTTGTTCATCACATTTACTTGCAACCCAAAATGGGCTGATGTGTATGATTACTTATTTGATGGTCAGGTGCCAACAGATCGACACGATATAACCGCTCGCATATTCCACCAAAAATTGAAAAAGTTGATGGATCTGATTGTCAAGCTCCGTGTATTTGGAGAAGTGCGCTGCTATATGTATACAATTGAATGGCAAAAGAGAGGCTTGCCGCACGCTCACATTTTGATATGGTTGGTACGGAAAATAACACCAGATATGATTGATAGTGTTATATCGGCCGAAATTCCAGATCAAACCATCGATCAACAATTATTCGCAGTTGTCACGAAAAATATGATACACGGTCCCTGCGGTGAAATCAATCCAATTTCACCATGTATGATCGACGGCAAATGTTCAAAGCGTTTTCCAAGACAATTGATTGCTGAAACAATACACGGTGATGATGGATATCCACAGTATCGTCGACGATCAGCTCAAAATAATGGTAAAACTACTACCGTTAAAATCCGGAACCAAGACTTTGAAGTTGATAATCGCTGGATAGTGCCGTATTCACCGTTGTTATCAAAAATTTTCAATGCTCATATAAATGTCGAATACTGCAATTCAGTCAAATCAATAAAATACATTTGCAAGTATGTTAATAAAGGTAGGGATATGGCTGTTTTCGGAGTGGCTGCTGAAAATAGAAATGATGAAATTTTGCAATACCAAATGGGAAGGTATATTAGTACTAACGAAGCTATTTGGCGAATTTTATCGTTCCCAATACATGACAGACACCCTGTTGTTATACATTTAGCAGTCCATCTTGAAAATGGCCAACGTGTTTATTTTACTGATGCAAATGCCGCACAAAGAGCAGTACAGCCTCCAGCAACTACACTGACAGCTTTTTTCAAGTTATGTGAAACGGATGAATTTGCAAGAACACTATTATATTCGGAAGCACCACGATATTTCACTTGGAACGCACAAGGTACTCCTGTTGATGGCTACCGAGGTGTTTTTTCAACGGATGCTTTAGGCCGCATTTATTTATGCAGTTAGTCCAAATAATGTTAAATGTTTTTATTTACGGTTGTTGTTGGTGAACGTACGTGGGCACAGTCATTTCAGAATTTAAGAACTGTTGATGATGAATTGTGTGTAAAATATCGTGATGCATGCCAACGGTTGCGTTTGCTTGAAGATGATACGAATTGGGATGCTACGCTTAATGATGCATCAGTTTCAGCTCACCCATATCAAATACGTATGTTATTCGCAGTAATAATATCAACATGCTATCCATCAAACCCACTTGAATTGTGGAATAAATATAAAGATTTCATGGCTGAGGACATTTTGATTCGACTTCAACATCGTTCGATGGATCCCGAATTGGTAGATACATTAGAAATTTATAATGAGGCTTTGATATTGATTGAAGATATTTGCCTTATGATTGCAAATAAAGCATTAGGACAATTATGCATGATCGCACCTAATCGTCCAATGTATGATTTATTTCAGCGAGAATTGCAACGCGAACAGCTGTTTGAATGTGATGAATTGCGTGCGTTTATGCAAACACACATTCCACAATTGAATTTTCAGCAAAAGAATGCATACGATAGAATAATGCAAGCTGTCATTAACAACACTGGTGGATTATATTTTTTGGACGCTCTTGGTGGCACTGGAAAAACATTTTTCATTTCATTAATCTTAGCAACAATTAGATCCGAACGAAAAATTGCATTGGCACTTGCTTCTTCAGGTATTGCAGCTACATTATAGAATGGTGGCCGAACTACACATTCCGCTTTAAAATTGCCATTAAACATGCAAACGGTTGAGATTCCAACGTGTAATATTTCAAGAAATTCTGGAATGGCCAAAGTTTTGCAACAAGCAGCAATTATTTTATGGGATGAATGTCCGACGGCCCATAAAAAATCTTTGAGAGCATTGAATCGAACATTACAGGATCTACGTGGAAATCAACAGTTGTTCGGAGGTGCATTAATATTGCTATCTGGTGATTTTCGACAAAAGTTGCCCGTCATTCCCAGATCGACTCCATGTGATGAAATTAATGCATGTTTGAAAAGTTCGTTTCTTTGGGGAAATGTACAGAAGTTATCGCTCAACATAAATATGCGTGTGCGTCTTCCAAATGATCCATCAGCACGTGAGTTTTCGAAGCAACTGCTACAGATTGGCGATGGCAAAATTGCAAGTGATTTAAATGGCTTTATCACGTTACCAAACAACTTTTGCACAATTATGCCATCAAAAGAAGAACTAATTGATCGCGTTTTTCCAAACATTGTTCAAAATTATAAAAATCATGATTGGTTAAGAGAACGCGCAATTTTAGCACCAAAAAATGCAAATGTTAATGAAATAAATTTTCAAATTCAACAGAAATTGCCAGGTGACTTGGTATCATACAAATCCATTGATACTGCTACGAATGAAGAAGACGCAGTAAATTATCCGGTTGAATTTTAGAATTCTTTGGAACCACCCGATATGCCACCGCATCATTTACATTTGAAAATTGGTTCATCGATCATACTTCTTCGAAATCTCAATTCACCAAAACTCTGCAATGGAACGAGACTTTCCGTGGAAAAATTAATGCCAAATTTGATCGAAGCAACAATTCTCACTGGCAAAGCAAAAGAAGAAGTTGTACTGATACCACGGATTCCATTAATACCAACAGACATGCCATTTCAATTCAAACGTCTTCAATTTCCCGTGCGTTTATCCTTTGCTATAACCGTTAATAAAGCTCAAGGACAAACGCTTCAAGTGTGTGGTGTAAATTTGGAGGAACCGTCCTTTTCTCACGGACAATTATACGTCGCATGTTCCGCACCAACAAATTTATTTATTCATGCACCAAAAAATTAAACAAAAAATATTGTATACACTATTGTATTGAATTGACTTTGCTTTTTTTTCATTATTTCCAAAAAAAAAAAAAAAAATAAAAGAAACCAATGAATTTGATTCAATGTTAATATTCATGGCGTGTGTTGGCGTGTGTTTGTGGCAGCATAACTAAAGAACGGAGTGACGGATTTCGCTGATTCCTTTTTTATTTTGTTCACTGTTGACTCCGAATGGTATGTAGAGATCTTTAAAGAGTAAAGAATCTTTACAGTCTGATGGTTTCAGAAAGAGTCGATCCCCCATCAACTCAATTGGAAAACCACTGAATTCTACAAACTCCCAGCCCCCCCCCCCCTCCCCTAAAGAGTAAATAATTTCATAAATACTTTTGTGGGCAGAACGAAGTCTGTCGGATCCGCTAGTTATTTTATAAATTTTAATTAAATTAAATTAACTAATAACCCAATACAATAAAAAGTACTCCGTGAGGTGAAAGGTGCACTACGAGTAATTTTAAAATATGGGATTTTAAAATAAGAGATCTTGGAATATGGGATTTTAAGCCGCTCTTAAAAATTGTTATGCGTACTTGGGGAATAACCTCTACCACCATATAAAACATAATGGAGTAATTTTGCTTGAAATACGTTTTAGTTTCAATATATTTGTTTGGAGGTAAGGAGCGTCGTTCTCAAAGTTTTATAAATCCAAACACAAACCTCACCTACACAAGTGACGTTTGCAGTGCAGAAGTTCCTGCTTATCAACAAACAGGACACTGGGGACTGAGAAACGTCGAGATAACCAAAGTCGTAGCAAATGAAGTTCTCTCCACTGATCCACTTCCAATTTCAATGGTTAGAATGGTATGCTGCAAAGGATTCTGAGAGGAGCCAACCATTGTAACAACCATTTGTATAGAGTTCAAAAATATCTAGATCACCACCTAGACAAACAGACTACAAACAAACGACTGGAAACTTCTCCTACTACACAACTTGCAAAAGAAACTAGGATCTATGAAAAAATGAAGAAATGAATTTTCTATCTAAGAAAATGATTTCTCGCCGGCAGTTGCATTTACATGCAAAAATTGTCGAAACTATACCAAACGAGTGCATGGGCCTCGGCAACACCAACTGCAACAATAACGCAAGGTTTCAACGGAGACAAGGGCGCCCATTAATATGATTAGTATAACAGAATGAGGATGAGGAGATAACAGAAGATTTAAAAAAACGAACTGCAAATTGAAAAGTCATTATGTTCAAATAACAATTAGTGGACGAAACCCTAAAATATTTAGTTCAGTGCAAAAAACGAATAACGAAAATTATGTACGGCATTTAGTAAAAATATTCAAAGATATCACACCGATCACAATTTTGTTATTCGTTTTTTGACATGTCATTTGGTAAGATTTCCGTGTATTGCATTTCATTCTTGTTCAAGATTAATTTGGATATACTTAGCACTAAACGTAAACTGTATTAAAATAAACAAAATTATATCGATTCAGGTATATAAATAATTACTGTAGATTTTTTTTTTGCCTAACAAAATCGGACCCTGCGAACCGGAATCCAATCCAAGGAAACTGCAAGTTGCAAATGTGTTAAACGAAACGGCGGCTACCAAGGTCAGTTAACCGTCCTCAATCCACACGCGGTTGGCCAATTAAAGTAAAGCGCAATACAGTTACGAAGTGGATACCGAGGTTACACGCCATATCGGTTAGTATTTTGGTGAACGAGAAACGTGGTTATCTCATCCAGCAGACACCCGTATTGAATAAGAAGTCAATTTCATTTTCGAGAACATATGTAACGTATGACTTATCTCGTTAAGCTCAGCTACGTGTCGAACGCGATTGTATCGGGTAGCCGTCAGTCTGAGGGTGGGTTATTTACAACAACACGTAGGCTGAACAGTCATCGTTAACAAACAATTCAGACTTCGCGTTCATATAAACAAAATCACTGTTATTAAGAAGAAACAACAACCGTTAAAAATGGTACACAGAAGTATGCCTGTAGCGGCACCTGACTATTCCGTTCCCTATGACATATTAAATTATTATTCTACACTGGTCATTTTATGAATTACAAACGACAGAAAATAAATGTAAACGTCATATGATAGATACACCAAAATATCGAATAAAAAAAAAATCCTCGCGAAGTTGAAACAATAGTTCACAGATGAATATACAAAAATGAATTATTTAAATATGTATATATAAACGAAATAACTTAATTAAAAGGGTTAGTATAAATAAATAAAGAATGTTTATCAAGGGGTTAGTTAAATATAGTTAAATAAAAATATAATGAAAATGACTACGTCACCATACAGTTGATCGATTCCGCAACCTTGGTTATTCTCACTTCTATACCTCGAATTGTTACGGATGTGGTTTGTTGATATGCTCCGTTGCACCAAAATTTAACGCCAATTTCGCTTACGGTATAAGTCCAGTACCATATGCGCACACCTCCTTGTAACATTTAACTCATTCGCACAATCCATATATTGGTTTAATGTATATAAGTTAGCAGCACATGGGCATTATATGGGTAAATGCACCGAGATTTTTAAGTATAACGCCCTTTCCAGCAATATCAGCAACAATACACTTTTCAGAATCACTTCGAAGTAGCACGAATTTCAATTCCCCGTTGTACACGGACTGAGTTTTTTCCACCACTAATTATTGTCGTAAACAGGAATCGCCAGGTAGCTTCTTCGAATTATTAATTGGTTCAGAGCTACGTATATATCGGGTTTGGATTTAATTAAACAATACTGAACTGATAGATTTTATATAGATATTTATTACACAAAATTGTTGTTTATATATTTGTATTTGTTGTTTTTATTATTGGTGTGCACAATTAAACATATCTACATTATTCATTAGGCACTTATGTTCTAATCAATATGATTTCTTTTATACAACTTTAAATTTTTATTTATCAGTTTAAGGTACAGATTAGCATTTAATATTTAAAGTGTAGAATACATAGAAAAACTGACCAAGAATCATCTTTATTGGGCCATTTTTTATTATATTTAGATCACAAAATTCTGTACCGATACACAGTTTATATACACTGTACCATTTTTTTTTTCTTAGGTACGTATTAACACAGCAATCATAAATTTATACGCATGCACTTAGCATTAATACACATATTATTAATCTTATTATAAGGTATTCCTTCAACTTTTATTTTTTTTTTCTTTATTTTTCGAGACTAAATCAAAACCAACTGACCTCCGGCTCACATTTTATCTCTGTTTATATAGCTTTTTTTTTTATCCCGCCTAAATTTTGCGAAATCAAGTTTGATGACCGACACTACCATAATCAAATCCATATGATCACTCTCAACATAAACAATACGTTATCGTTTCCACTACAACGATCGACTACTGACGAGGGTAAGCACCAACAGTAATTTCTATAATGCGTTGCGCGGCGGAATTTATGAATTTGATTTTAGATAAAGGTTTAGTAAATTAGGTAGGTGTGAGCTGTAAATGTCATATAACCAGCATAATAACGTGTAGGTAGGTATAAACTCGGGAGATCCAAAGTAAAATTGGTGTAAGAAATCCTTAGTCCTTACACATATATACACAAGGTAATCTGGTTTATTATCCATTTACCAATATTTGATGGTTTGACATTTTCATTTCAACAGTTCATGAAAATGTTAATCTATTTCCGGCACAGAAATTTAAATATTTGCTTGGTCAATTATGGGGTGCTGCCCATTCGTCAATATGTCGTTTTCGAGTTGACGATGCAAATTATATTGAAGCGTTTAAACGGTTTACGAAAAACTACGACAAAAAAACCTGTAATCGAAAAGTATATACGTGATTTATTCTCTATTACAAAATTTAGTAAAGCTTCATCCAATAAGTTAATGAAGCTACATGATGTAGTGAATCAAACAGTGTGCGGCTTGAAATCGCTTAGTCCAAAGGCATCGGAACAAGATCCATGGATAATTTTGTTAGCCAGTGATAAATTATATATATAACTATATAAATACAGATTTTCCTGGACTTCCTACAAGCTACATCAAAATTGTTTCACGCTTCTGCTCAGTTGCCCACTTTCCAAATTTGCCACATAGACCATATATTGTTTGATTGCCAGAAATTCAAAGAGATGCCCGTCGAAGAACGTCGAGAGTTCATTACCAAATCGAAAAAGTGTATCAACTGCTTCAGTAGTGAGCACATTATTACAAACTGCAAGAGTTACAAACACTATTGGAGGTATTTAAGGCGTCATAACACTCTGCCTTCATTTACCAGAAAGCACCATCCCAATTACCAATCAACTTCCGCGTTGCATACCGCCAATAATAACGAAGCTGAATCCAAGTTAGCAGTTTGCTTACATCAGTTAAGGGATTCAACAATAATTTCAACAACATTGCGAATTCAGCAAAGGATTCCAGTTTTACCAACAGCCTTCATCGATGTACAGAACAGATACGGCAATTGGATAAGATCTCGAGCCTTGCTAGAATCAGGTTTTACGCATTCATTTATTTCGGAAGAATTGGCCAATCGATTGAAGATTTCAAGTTTTAAAACAGACACAAAAATTAAACTCGAAGAAAGTTGTTCATAAGCAACTAGAAGATTTTATGCCTTAGAGTATCTCACAAAACGATATTGATCAACTCAATAATAAGATGTTATAATTACCACACCATGCAGATATAAAGGAGTCCAGTAGTACGACAAAGGTCCGGGTAGTGTTTGATCCGTCAGCCCGATCCACCAACACTTATTCGCTAAAAGGTAATCTAATAGTGGGACGGAATATACAAAAATATTTGTTAAACCTCCTAATTCGTTTCCGTAAATATAATATATATTTTCCACCGACATTGCAATAACTACCCAAGACCAAGATGATGATCGAAAAATTTGGAGAGATAATCCTAATTCCCGGTTAGAACATTACTGTTTAAAAACCAAAATTCAGTGACAAATTTCCAAAGACCAGTGAGATCTTAAAAACCGATTTTTATATAGACGATTTGATGTTCAGAGCTGGTGATTTAGTATCTGCACAATTATAACAAAGCAGAATTATCAATTTACTAAAACTAGGAGAGTTTAATATTCGAAAATGGCCGTCCGCAAGTTTGGTAAACATACCTGTTGGTAAACATACAAATGGCACCGTGGAAAGTCAAATATAATCAAATGATATCATTATTATTTATTAAATACAACCCTTTTCATGATTACTTCTTTTTCAAAATTGCAATACCTCCAACAAGCCAATTTACAGAAAGATCATTCCTGTCAGAGATTGTCAAAATATACGGTCCATTGGCACTGTTTCGGTAGGATTAAAAATATTGTTGCCGTCTCTTTGGTTATACGGAATCATTTGGGACGAAGATTTATCACAATACGTTGCGGAACAATATTTATCAATAAGGAGCAATTACGTCAACTCGCTAAACTAAAGTTTCCTAGATGGTGATATACGATGGATCCACCCATAGTATTACTTGGATTCGGATATGCATCTTTAGACACTTATGCAGCTCTAATACTATATATTCACGAACAATCATAAATGGACTAATAATGGTCAACCTTCTAATTGCAACGGCACGTGTATCTCGAATCAAACCATTGAGTATTCCAAAACTGAAGCTTAATGCAGCAACATTGTTAGTCTGGTTACTAAATACTTTGTTACTCAAGTTATAAAATCCACTTAACATATATTTTTATTCCGATTCCACCACAACGTTACAATGGTTTTCCAAACCTCCAAAATTAGAACATTTCGAAGAGAATCGTTTTTCGGAAAAATTGCAATCAACCCACTGCCAATGGTATTTTGTAGCTACTGAAAATAATCCAGCCGATCAGGCTACTCGAGGAATAAATTCACAACAATTTTTAAGTAATACAACATGGATCAATGGACTAGATTTGTTAAATATAACTCAGATCCAGCTTATAAAACCACCAATAGTGAATGAAACCAACGAAATTATATGCAATACTGTTCAAACTTTCGAATAATGTCAAACATTTTGGCTTATATTCTCCTTTACAAAACAGACCGGTTATCAAGAAAGTCAAGCCGAATAGTAAAAATTTAACTTTAACTGAAAAATTAATGCCGAACATATGATTTTCCGGTTTGTCCAATACGACACGTACCGTAAATATATAAATTTATTATTAAATCAATTCAAAAAATTTATATTTCCAACCGTATGTTCCATCCGGAGGACGATTAAAGCATGCTGGACCACGACACCAAACAGCCGATAATATTGCCGAGCAACCATTTAATAACCGAGATGATAGTACGAGAAGCGAGTTACTCCTCCAGTGTTTATCGAAGTCGGTATAGATTTGGCAGAACCATTTAATTTAAAGACAACCCGAAACCGTAGAGCGAAGCTCTTTTAAGCCTACATAGTGATTTTTGTCTGCATGCAGAGGCCATAAAGGCAACTTCTATCGAGATAGCTACCGACTTGAGCACAGGCACCCTTATTGCAGCGCTGAAAAGATGGTGTGCAGTAAGGAGACTAACGAAGCATATATCAATTGCAATAATGGTACTAACTTTTTGGGAGCAAAGCGCCAACTTCAAGAATTTTATAAACAATACCTCAATAATGTTGAACTGAACAAAAGGCATTTTATACCACCAGCTACTCCTACATTTGGAGGTTTATGGGAGGCCACCATTTAGTTCTGCAAATATCACTTACGGCGGGTCCTTGGTGAAACTCATTTGGCCTATGAAAAATTCCTAACCATGATTAAAGAAATCCAAGCCTTACTAAATAGATAACCAAAACGATGAATGGAACCCGCTAACACCATCGCATTTTTGATTTTTCAACCACTCAACGTATTACTTCAACCTGATCTACAAACAGTAAATATATCACACCTTAGTTGGTCTCTCTGAACTAAATGATGACGATTACTCACTTAAGAAGCAACGAATGAATTAAAAAGAACTAAAATACATGTCAAAAACGATGATGGATCTTGGACCATAACAAGCGACAAGTGAAAAATTTCTATATTTTCTGCCCATTTGAAAGAGATTTTTGAACCGTTACCGAGCGAGGTAAAGAGCAAATGAAAACCCAATAGGCAAAAACAAAATAGAAGATCTTTAAGACAAATGACTTTATTCGAACTAAATATTCACTCAATAATAATTTAAGTACCGGAATACGGAGAAGTGGTGGCTATTAAGACACAAATTATATTATCAAGAAAATTTTCCGGATAAGAGCGCACTCAAGATATGGTACATCTTAAAAATGTTTTTCTTGGAAACACACTCTTAAAATCTATAAGAAATGTTAACTTGGTCGTGTTAGATGGATGATAACTAACATAAAAATACTCTCTGATTTTAAATGCCAAACAATTTTTATTAAACCTTAGTGTTGCAGCACTCGTATTCCAGTCTGATTTTGATTTCCAGAAAATAAATATAAAACGTTAATTTTTTTTGTTCCCCTAGAAGAAGAATCACAATGGGTTCTGAATACAAATTTTATTTTTTTTATTTCTCAACGGTATATAGAGTTCTTCTAAGGAAATTAAATTTCACTTACGGGAATCAAATAATCTTAAAATGTTAAATTTAATGAAGGAAAAATTATTTTTTTAATGTCCATTAAAATTATAAAATTTGTTTATTTAAAAATTCAAAGAATTGGTTACATCATTTATAGATGAAGAATTTCCAGAACTTTATTAATCTTTCCTTATATTTTCTGTATATAAATATATATACTAGGGGTGGCATTTTTAAAATAATAATATGTCAACCATTTTGACGAAGGAGCTATGGGTCACTTGAGAATAATTTGATAGTGGGAAGATTTTATTAAAAGGACGTACTATACATAATAAATATTTCGGAAGGGGTGAATAACAAATTATATTTAAATCATGAAGCAGAATGGGATTGAATTTCATAAACATTTATTTACCTAATGCCTAAACTCATTAATATTTCATTAATTCTCAGTTCTTTTCGAAAATCAAATTAAGGTTAAAAAAAATTTTGAAAACAACAAGTATTACCAAAAAAAAAATAGTCTCACTTACAAGAAAATTTTTCACTTTCCATTGCAAATCAGCAAAAAATCTTCTTTCACAAAAAACACTTATATATTCCAATCAGCTAGGAACACAACTTTTTGTATATATATATATGCGTTGCGTGCGTTATATACTCGGTCGTTTGTTTATCCAATTTACTTTTCACGTTTTCTTAAAACAAAACAAAAAAAAATCGACAACAACAAAATTTATTCACAAAAGTACACTTTCCACTTTTCACACACTGTATAGTTAAACCAACCTGAATAATTTTTTTTATCACACACCAAAATATAAGAGCAACACAAACAACACTATACATACATATAAATAAAATTTACACACAATTTTCACAACAACAACAACACACGATTTTCACATTTCTTTTTAAATTTATTTATTTATTTTTATTTTATTATGATTCTCACATCACTTAAAACCAAAAATAACACAAAAACACAAAACAAATTCTATAATTAACACAATCTATAGAAGAAACCGGAAAATGGGAAAATTCTCTATAAATTTTTTTTTTTTTTTTTTAATTATATATTTTCCATTTAAATCCCCCGAATACTTATAAACACTACTTGGTACTGTGTCATATCAAAATACAATTATCAATACTTTCACAATATGAGAAAATAAAATTAAAACGAATTTTCACGTTTTTCATCCGCGGGAATCTATATAGTGTGCGACCGTTCGGTTAAAGCGCGTAACACGAACTAAATTAGATGTGGGAAACTGAAAACGTTTTTCCCTTGTTTTTTTTTATTTTTTTGATTTCATCTTCTTGTGATAAAAATAACAGTTTTCATTTTTTTGTATGAAAATGTTGTTTAACCAGAATTTCTCTTCTAGCACAATTTTTCATTATAAAGTAGCAATGGGAGAAAACTGTGCAGAGAGTTCTATTTAACATTTTATTTTGTGTAGAGTTTTCCACTTTTGTTTTTATTTCGGTAAATTCGACATTATATGAGTATGTGTGAGTGTAGAAATTTGTTTATTTCACATAACACGGTGAAAAATTTCATGCGCATTACATTTTCACTCATAACAAATTTTACTCAATATGGTTCATGTCCATACTTTATAATTTTTCATTTTCATTTAAAGGACAAAAATCATTATAAATTTTTTGAAGAAAAGTTTAAAGTGCCTATATTTTTTTTAAAATAGATAGTAAGATAAAAGATTAGGATGTTGCATGTGTTATGCACAATTAGTTTTCGCCGCATAAAGTTGAATACTTTGAGTGATGTAACCCCCTAGTAGTGTTAGTCACAACACCAAAACAATTGAAAATTGAAAGTACAAACTAACAAACTTATTGAAGAAAGGTCGAAAATTTGATTGGTCCGCTGAAGCCAAGAATTCCTAAGCCCTACCTGGGGTTCACGCTTATCACAGCTCCCGTTTTAACGAATACTAATTTCTCTAAAAGATTCTACATCCAGTGCGATGCCAGTTCTACTGGCATATGAATTGTTATTTAACCTATTGCCTTTTTGACACAATAGCTTGATTCGGGTCAGCGGAATTATTAGTGTTGTGGAATTGGAATGTTACGCGGCCGTCTTAGCTATTAAGAAATTTTGAGCATTCGTCGAGGGCTTGCCTTTCACTGTGATAACGGACCACGAGCCTTACCTGGTTAATGTCGCAAAAAGAGAGTAGATTGGAGCCGGTAGAATCTTAAACTTCAGTGGTTTTATTTTGACATCAAATATTGTAAAGGATCGCAAAATATCGTACCCGATGCTTTGTCTCGCACATTCATGGACGAACTTCTTGGGCTTCGAGAAACTCTGAAGCACAGACATTAATAAAAGGGGTGAGTTATTTTTTGATTACTTATTAAATACTAAGCAGTAGTTTGCAATATTAGGTGTGAACCAAAATTCCATTTTAAAAATCGACAGGAGGTTCTAGATGTGACCTTTGCGTCAGAAACAGTTTTTGATAAGATCAGTGGGTGAAGAGTGGCGAAGGAGGATTCATTCTCTGATCACTGATACATTACATATAACCTCAACATCAAACCTATTGCCCGGAAAGCCTTCAGGAATCCCAGAAGGACAAACTGGAACAAATATGGGGAAGTGTTGAAGGAACTATTGACGCTGGAGGTTCCTGGACTTCCGGTAACAGTAGAGGAATTAGATGGCATGGTTGATATTGTCACAAAGGCATGAAATCTGTTATTTAATGCTGCGTGTCCCCTGATAAAACCTAGAGGCAGGCAGAAACCGACATGGTGGACCACGAAGTTGGGAATCTATCGGAGACCGTGTAGGACAGCCTTTAATAAAGCTAAGAACACAAGGGTAAATCGGGATTGGGATTCCTATAAGGAAAACTTGATAAAATACAAAAAAGGGTTGAGGAGGGCACAAAGAGGGTCTTGGAGACTCTTCTGTTGTAGAATGGAGGAAGTCTCTGAGACTTCCCGCCTTAGGAAAATTCTATTTATACTAACCCAACCAGTCCTAGTTACTTAATTAGGCCGGACGGATTATGGACAGCTTCAAGTGCGGAATCATTTAAGCTTCTCATTGAGTTCCTTTTCCGGGAAGCATTGATGACGATGCAGCCTGGAGCTTATCGAGGAACACCTTTACTAGATGTGGATGGCATCGTGGACAGGAAACAAATCCTGTGGGCGCTGAACGGTTTTAAGAATTATAAATCGGCGGGCCTGGATCTGATTATACCAACAGAGATCCAAAGGAGCTCTGCAGTCATCCTCCCCTGGATGGAGGTTATCTTCAGGGGATGTCTGCAACTAGTCTATATTCCCAGGAAATGGACGGAGGTCAGAGTGGTTTTTATCCCGAAATCGGGAAAGAGCTCACAGACTTATCCAAAGGACCTAAGGTCTATAACTCTATCATCCTTTCTGTTGAAAACCTTGGAAAGATTGATAGACGTAAGAAATTGAGTAATGTCGCAACATGCGTACTGTAAGGAGAAGTCGGTGGACACAGCTCTGCACGATCTAGTACGCATGATTGAGAAGTCAATTTACCCGCAAGAGTATTGTATGGTAGCATTTTTTAACAATAAGGGTGCCTTTAATAATGAAAAAACGGAGGCGATCATGGAAGGATTGTCATTTTTGAAGGTGGATTATCCTATAAGTAGGTTAATAAATCAGATGCTGGTAAGCAGGATTATTACCTCGGAACTGGGGGAGTCCACCAATGTCCACCAAATTCAGTAATGTCCCCAAAGAGTTATTTGGAGTGCAGTTGTGAATGGATTACTGTTGGAACTGGAGAAAGAGAGGATGGGGTTGTAGCGTATGCAGATGATGTAGCAATAGCTGTCTCAGGCAAATACCTGGATACGATTAGGGATGTTATGCAGAATGCACTCTTGATCGTTACGAAATGGGCCGGCAAAAGTGGATTAGAGATCAACCCGTCCAAGACAGAGCTGGTACTATTTACTAAGAAATATAAAATTCCGGTAGTAAGCCCTCCTACCGTGAACGGCATTATACTAGGTTTTGCTGATAGAGCGAGATTTTTGGGCATAATTTTGGACAATAAGCTCAGCTGAAAGTCTATCATTGTAGAAAGGCTAAATAAGGCTAATGTATCCAATTACTCCTGTATGAACGCGATAAGTAAGAAATAGGGTTTGAAACCTGGGCTAGTACACTGGCTCTATACCGCAGTGGTAAGACCTGTGCTGATGTACGAGGTGGGTGTGTGGTAACCAGCTCTGAAAAAGGTAACCTACATAAGGATGTTGGAGAAGGTGCAAAGAACAGCCTGTATGCTTATAAGCGGGGCGCTTAGGACAACACCTACACGCGCTTTAGAGGTTATGCTCAACCTTATTCCAATTGAATTTTTTGGTAAGCAGATGACAGCCAATGTGGCTACGAGACTCTCGGCTGTCTCTCAGTGGAAGTGTCTTCAGGCGGGACACTCGACGATAGTTAGATCACTAATTTAAGAACTGGTGAATCTAGATTATATTAAACCAACGTTGTGCTTCGATAAAGTTTTCCGAATCATCTGTCCTTCGAGGGAATCCTGGAGGAACGGATCAATACTGGAAAACGAGACACTGCAGTTTTTCACGAACGGCTCTAAGCTAGACGGCAAAGTAGGAGCCGGAGTCTTCTGTGAGAAGCTCAATGTTAATATTTCTGTCCATCTCCCTGACTACTGCAGCGTGTACCAGGCAGAAGTGGTGGCGATAGGGGAAGTTGTGACATGGTTGAAACATAACGTGGTATCCGTGAGGGATATCGCGATTTATGTGGATAGTCAAGCGGCATTCAGGTCGCTAGAGGCGGTTTTTCTGAAGTCACGGGTGGCGCTGGATTGCCGATCATCTCTTAATGAGATGAGCGAGTATTTCAGTATCCAGATAATCTGGGTCCCTGGGCGCTCGGAAAAACAGGTTTGGGCAAAACTGGACCTGCGGCGCTCCACGGCACTAGTATCCCTGGCAAAACGAGATTTAGGATTGGTCGTAGGGATACTGACAGGACACTGTCTTTTTGGGGAACATGCGAGAAGGCTGGGTCTAGAGACGAATGACTTTTGTAGAAGTTGTATGGACGAAGAGGAGGAAGAGACGTTAGATCACTTCCTATGCACGTGTCCGGCACTATCATACAAAAGACGTAAGTACTTGGGTGTGTACGACATGGACAGCCTTTCTGAACTCGCGGACTTTGGGATGCAAGATATTTTACGCTACGTCAGTAGCTCTGGTTGGTTTCAGCGAGAGTAAGGGAAGATTGGATCCTGTGGTATCACAATGGTCCATTATTGGCCTAAGGGTGTGATAGCAGCCACTCTAACCTAACCTAATGTAACCTTCACACTCTGACCCAACCAACCTCGATTTAAAAATACATTTTCAACCCCGAGTGTATGAATTTGGTTGCAGATATCGAAAATAAACCGGAAAAATCGAACCTGAAAGTATTAGATAACTGAGTTTATATAAGATTACCCAATTCAACCGATTCCCTCAAACCAGACTATACAAAATTGAAGCTTGTTGTTCCTGAAAAACTTCGCATGGATCTTGTTATGTCGGCACATTGTCCTCCAACTACCGTACACCTCCGTGTTAGTAAAACGATCAAAATCTTAAAACGATACCATTTTTGGCTCCCGTTGGAAAAGGACGTCCGAAAATTTGTTTCATCTTGTGACCTCTTGCTTCTCTACAGTCATCTTTTCGACCATTCCAGAGGATATATTTGGGTTTTATGGGACCATATCCTCGTACTCATGCTGGAAATACTTGCATCTTAATAGCCGTTGACCACTTCTCAAAGTTTGTAAATTAACTCGTGCTATCCGACAAGCCACAAAGCAGGAAGTCGTGAAGTTTCTGGAGAAAAGCATATTTTATACTATTCGGTGTGCGAAACAATTGTCACTGATATAGGAAAACAGTGCGAGTTAAAGATTCTTGAATAATTGTTAAAAAATATGGAGCTAAGCATATACGGCTACGAACCTTGCTAGCGTCTCTTCGAGCGTATTTAAAAGAAGATTATTGGACATGGGATATCCATCTTGATGACGTCACACATGCTCTACGTAATTCGATTCATGATGCTACTAATTTCCAACCATATTTTGTAGTCTTTGGCCACCATCCAATCATGCATGGTTTAGCGTATCGCTTGTTGAAGGATGCTTACGCTTTTGGAGGTAATTTTATATACAGCCTTGGCCAAAAGTATTGAGCACCCTATAAATTTGGAACGTACACGATAAGTATAACAGAAAACAATCCCTTTTGTTTGTATATTGTTTTTTTGACATCGAAAAAGGACTAAAAACAGTGACTCACACCGCAGAGGTGGCAATAAACATTCGTTGCTTTCTGGTACAATAAAAATTTGTTATTTTTTCACTATGTATTTATTCGTCAGTTCGCTACTTTCACTCATTGTGTACACATCCAGTGATCTAGTCCACTTTTGGTGTTTTGATTTGTTAATTTTTGTGATATTATTGCAATATGCCGAAACAAAAAGAGTTAAGTTTAGAACAACGTGTGCAGATACAGCTTCTGCATGACCAAGGGAAATCACAACTAGAGATTTCTAAAACTGTGAAATGTTCACACCAATTTGTGCAATATACTATTGAGCGATCCACCGCAAGTGGATCACACAGTAATAGGTACAGAACCGGGCGCAAACACATCACCACATACCGTGACGACCGAAAGTTAGTGAGAGAAGCTTTAAAAAATAGGATAAAAAAAAAATTCTTCAAACCTCGCTGCTGAGTTATCAGTAGAAATTAAGAAACCAATTTCTGCTCGCACCACTCGCAGAAGGCTTCAGGAAGCTGGTTTGAAAGGCTGTAAAGCCAGAAACAAACCTTGGCTCCGGAAAAAAACAAGAAGGCACGGTATAAATGGGCCTTAAAATACCAAAGTTTCACCGAAGAAGATTGGTCAAATATCGTGAGGTCAGACGAATCAAACTTTGGAGTAAGTTGACAATTCTATGCCCTAATAATATTAAATAATATGTTTTTAAAATAAAATTCATCGATAAAAATATTTTAGTTTCGCTGGTTTCGCGAAGTCTCTACATTTTCTTTATTTCAGATTTTTGGTACACCTGGTGTGCCTTTTATGCATCGCCGGGTAGACGAAGCATTTAGTCCAGAGTATGTAGTACCAACCATAAAACACGGCGGGCAGCATAATGGTCTGGGGCTGCATGACTAATTCTGGAGTTGGCAAAATGTTCGTGTGTGAGGGCCACATTAACTCTTCAAAATACATAAACGTCTTAGAATCTGCGCTGCTGCCGTCATTTTTAACACTTTTTAGTGATACAAACAAGGATAGCATTAAATTCCAGCAGGATAACGCGCCATGTCATAACCCTGCCCCCGGACCTGAACCCCATAGAACATTTATAGAGTTTATTAAAACTCAGAGTCAGCCGCTACGCAATAAATTACAAAAAAGCCCTACAACGCTGTCTACACCAAAAATGGAGCGCCATACGTCCTGCAGAATCTAGAAAACTTGTAAGTTCTCTACCCAAAAGAATTTCTTCCGTGATTAAGGCAAAGGGTGGACCCACAAAATATTAATTTTTTTTAAATAAATAGTAATGTGAATCTATAAAAAATGTTACAGTTTATTTCAAATTGATACTCCCAAAAAAATTGTAAGATATCATGGGTGCTCAATATTTTTGACCAATGCTGTATATAGAGGAGAACAAGCATAACAACTTAAACGAATTGTCTACAAAAAACCAAGAGCACCTTCGAAATGCCCAATTAAAAGCGCATCATAATTATAACCTCCGCCAACCTGCATAATATATAAGCCCAGACAAATGGTGTTTAAGAAAAATTTCACATAGAGCAGTGCACTGTCCTATTATTCTGCTAAACTTGTGCCAAAATATCAAAAAGGTTTATAATTTTCTTTTCTATACTATGCAAAACTGGTACTACCCATTATGGCCTAAACGTGAAGAAAATTCCCGGATTTTGAAACCTCTCTTTTGAGAGATGTGTGAGTCGTCCCCACGATTTGTAACTGTTGGTAAATGAAATGTTGATAAAAGAAACGCTTTAATAAGCGAACTGACCCATGAAATTACACACTCCTGTTTTATTTATACAATAATTGAATGCTATCGTTATAACATTGAAATGCATAGTTGCGGGGGAGGGGGTTTTTAACAAATCGGCCGCCATCGAAGATCGTATTCCGTAAATACGTTCGTAACTGAACAGCAACAACCCTTCCATTGGAAAAAAAAATTTTTAGGACGCGATCCAGGCTCCGAAAAATTACCACGAAAGCTCTTTAAATGCAGCTCTGACATGCACTCGTGGAACTTTCTAATTTTGGGTGGATGAAGCCGCCGTACCATCAATTGGGGTCGTATGACACGCGCAGAGTTTAGGCCCAATTCGTCGTGTATTGATAATAAAAATAACCACAGAATCATGAATCGACTCCGTCGAATAAAGATTACAATATATAACTATTTGCCAATTACGAAAGAGGTTCTGATATCATCATCAGATTCGCCATTTAATAGACGCTGAGTTAGGTACAAAAGCAAATAAAGTACCAAGTTTACCAACAACGGAGGAGTACGATAAATATGCTCTTAAGTAATCTGTTAGTATTTTATTATATTGAGGCAACAGCCCATGCAGGAATTTCGCTGCCTCATTGGTCCATTAAACCCTAGTCGGACCCAGGCAGCTGAATGAAGCACATCTTGGGTAACGTCACTCAAATCTTTCGGCGAAAATTTACTACCAACTTCAATTACATGTAATTTTCGGATCATACAACAGAATTTTTTATTACCACCTGATAAAAAATATGTCGATATTGCAGGTTTCTTCGGCTGAAATTTTCGGCTAACTTCAGTTGCATCAATATACAACTATTTTTGACCGAGATATAAGAAAAAAACAAAACCATTTATGTTTGTTATAGTTGTTTGGTATTTATTAAACAACTCATCTAGTAAACAACTTCGTTACACATATCGGTAAGATGTCAAATTGCCGACCATTGGCTACGCTCTGTTGTAATTCCAACTGTGGCCCTATTCTGTCTTTCGCTGGGAATAGGGAATTTGGAAAAATATTTTCATAGCATTTTTGTCTAAATTGTATTTGTCAGGCCTACTGAAGGAATAAGTTAAGTGCAAAATTTTTCAAAAGAAAGTGAATTGGGAAACTTTTGTTCCACAAAATTTTTATTGGGAAAAATATTTTAGTTGTGATTTCACTTTGTTTCAAAAATATTAACACCAAACATGTTCTCTCAGTGGGCCATAAAAATACAATTTAGACAAAAATGCTATGAAAATATTTTTCCCAATTCCCTATTCCCAGGGAAAGACAGAATAGGGCCACTGGTCTATAAATTGCTTTAACAAGGTGTGGACTACATGAATTTGTGTATTATACCTACCTATTCAATTCATATTCTATTCATATTCAATTCATATTCAATTCATATTCAATTCATATTCAATTCATATTCAATTCATATTCAATTCATATTCAATTCATATTCAATTCATATTCAATTCATATTCAATTCATATTCAATTCATATTCAATTCATATTCAATTCATATTCAATTCATATTCAATTCATATTCAATTCATATTCAATTCATATTTAATTCATATTCAATTCATATTCAATTCATATTCAATTCATATTCAATTCATATTCAATTCATATTCGATTTATATTCAATTCTTTTTTCACCTCATATTCAATTTCATCGAGCTAGTTGATGATTCTTAGAGGCATGTTTACTACATGTTTTTAAATATAGTCATTCTCGCCGCACGAATTCCTAGCGTGTTTTTTCGAAATCATTTATATTAAATTTTCGTAGACACGTTCAACATGAAAAACATGTAACACTTTAAACATTAAATTAAATATCCCGCGGTTATGACACCCATATGTTATACTTATAGAATAGAATTACTTCTCACATGCAATATACACTAATTCTACCTATCTTGATATAATTTTATTCCCCAGTTTTTCTGTTCCAGACCCAAACACAAGATGTACACGCATTCAGCGATAAATTATTATTTCTCGTACGACGGTAAAATATTTCATTTTTTTTAATACAACGAGTATGGAATACCGCATTTACAAATTTTTGGTCGTTAATTCAAATTTGTTTTTTTTTTTTGCTTTGGGAAAAATCTGCGTCAATATTTGTGTGTTTGGTATGCATGGTTACATTCATATACATATTTTCCCAAATCAGAAATAAGTTAAGTTGGCACACCCTACCGCACATTATTACTCCAAATAATACTACCTGCCTTTATAAAATTCACATCAATTACCTTTTTACCTTAATCATAAAATGCTGGGGAAACCATAATAAAATTACATTTATTCTAAATTACGTACAAACAACCATAATTTTGTTATGGTAAAGAAAATACTCGTATATCAATTTTCATTGAGAGTTTCCTACGCAGTTTTTTATTGAAATATTATTATTTTTACCATCCGCGTGTATTACGGAACGAACGAATCCGGTTAAACCAAATTTAGGATAGCGAAGTAATATTTTTATATCACGTCTAGAAATTAAGACGGAAACTAGATTCCTAATTTATGGTTTTAGAGTCCCATTCGTTCCAAATAAATCATGACACAGCGATGGAAGGCAAATGAATCGTTTATATCTTACTAAAAATATTTTAAAATACATAAAAAATTTAGAAATGTTAAAAGGTTTCACGGTTCAGCATTAGAATATGCACTTAGGTTGTTTTTGGAAGACCAAGCATGTTCCCAGGACAACAGATTTGAAATTGTGACTGGTTCAGAATAAGAGGTTTAACAATAAGAAATTTAACATAAAAGTACAAAATCTGGGATAATTCGGAGACAAAAATAAAGCCTGGAAGTTTTTTGATTTTTGGATCTCGGAAGACGACACCAAAGATCAAGAAAAATATGGTAAACAAGTGATTTTGCTGACTAGATCTCAGGCTTTTGGGTCGTTGTGAAATTGAGGCTTGCCTACTCCTGGCATACACCGTAGAACAGAGCAATTTAAAAGTATTTACTGAAAATTTAAATTATACCAGAATTACATCAGCCGAAATTGGAATAAAGGAAAAATGAAATAAAAATAAAATTAACCGAGTGTGCCCACCCAGGAACGACCGGATATCCCCGAATGACAAGTATAATATCTGCTGAAGAGACCACTCAGAATGACTCATCGACTATAGAAACCGATGCCTAGTCACAACGAAGCAACATAACAGGGTAGGGTTGTCTCCCCAACAGACAGACCCTCTCTACACTCAAAGAGACCTTTAGAGGATCTCCCACAATTCACACTCCGACAGCTTGAGACTGCTACGGGCAGTCAAAATATGGGACAAGCATCGTTTGGCAGCCCGTAAACTAAATGCGGCACCTCCGAACGTGTTGCGGCACTTTCGCCGTACACGAAAATAAATTCGTATAGCCTCAACTGGCATTGTAATTTTTTTTTTTTTCCTTAATTTATAAAAAAACAAATTTATCAGTAACGGTGAATATTCTCTACAG
Organism: Nephrotoma appendiculata; assembly: GCA_947310385.1. NCBI lineage: Eukaryota > Metazoa > Arthropoda > Insecta > Diptera > Tipulidae > Nephrotoma > Nephrotoma appendiculata. The sequence goes on along the minus strand of OX371223.1, from coordinate 368,934,162 downwards.
TTACACACTCCACATAAACAACTCAAACAAAATTATGTTACACTTAACCACAAATTACAATATTCGTACAAGTGATTGAATTTATTTCTATTTTATTATTTTATGTAAATTTAAATTACAATAATTGTCTATTTTATTGATCCAAAATCAACTGCAAAACTAGCCTGTAACTTACAACGTTCAAAAATAGACGCTAATTGGCTAACCAAAAAAATCGTATTCCCAAATTTGCTTACCATTTGAATACCATCATACTGCAGAATACAATAAAAGTTATTACGTGTCTTTGCGACTACAAACAAGTTATGACCATTTAAAGGTAAAATTTTGGGCTATCTAAATAAAACTTAAAAATTTCATATCTCAGTTACCGTGACACTTAAGACATCAGTTCCATTGATGAACGATTCCAAATGACCCCCGAATCTGCCAAACTTTGTTGTCGGTCCACCTGCCAAACACCCTGTACAATTTCTCAAGGCGCGAAGCCTTTTATTAAACTGTATAGAGGAAAAAGGAGACAACAAAACGAAACATTTTACTTTCCGAACCAACTTACATACAGTTGGAGAGAGAGGACAGTATATGAATTCAATATTGTTGCGGTGACACCTAGATTAGAATAGAATAAGTTAATTTCATTAATTGTTCAATTGCATTTATTATTTGAACTCAACATTTAGGCGTCATTTCTATACTAACATATTTGCTCGATGCGCATTTAGGATACTAGAAACAAATATTTTGGTATATAAAGGCGTACATTGACGTGGAATGCTGAGTCTTTTTTTAATTGTGATACAGTGAAGGTTAAATAGAAAGATTATTAAAGTGATAATTAAAAAGTGTGTTATAATTGTAATAATTAATTGTTAATTTTGTGTTGTATAAATATTGTGCTGTGTAAATAAATTCGTGTGAGTTCAAATTTGAAGCAGTTGTATTTATTCACAATCCAGTGATTCGAACCTTAAGTGACAAGGCAAAAACGTAACAATATGGAGCGTCGGTTTTCTAAGATTGATCAATCCTGCTTTGATACAACAAGTTCATGCAAAACTTCTGTAATTAGGTGAATTGGAGGAAGTGGTAAGAAACCTAACTAACCAGCTTCGTATTGGTTCCAAGCTTGAACACAACATCCTCGAAATACTAACCCGTCCATGCTAACATAAACTTGTGTTCGTTACAGATATTAATCAAATGTGTCGACCTTATCGAAATTATAATTTATGCACAGTCGCAAACGATACTGCCAGCGTTTCGTATTTCGCAATTTGTACTACCCAGCAGCTACCACATCTTGGATTTAATCGAAGTCCAGAGGCAAATGGTGGAATGCTCCAATCTGGCGACTTTAAACTGCGAAAATGGTCTTCGATCAGCCAACAACTTCTCAATGAGATACCACTCAAGTTTCGCAAACAGTTAATTGGGACGATTCAGCTAAAATACTTGGACTACATTGGTTTCATTCAGCCGGTTGTTTCAGATTCAACAACAGATGTTCGTGCACCATCAAACAAACAATTGTTGTATTTGTTAATGCGCTTACTAGGTTTTAAACCAAAATTCTGGTCAGGTTTTCCAAATAAAATTTGAGCTGATCCTGTACCACAATTATTGGCGGAATCACAAATGAAGAATTGAGGGTACTGGGCGAATTATGGGATGAGGTAGTCAAAATCAATAGGTTTTATCGAGATAGATTGAAATCCTTGAAAACTCTCAAAACTGGTCACTCAACAAATCGATCGACATATCGCAGTAATTTTCAAATTCACGGGCTCAGCGACGATTCTAAGAGAACATACGCAGCGGTGGTATTTGCTAGTACAACATTGGTAGATGGATCTCTTAAAATCACAAAACTTGAATAAAAGAACAAGGTCGTACCTCAGAAATTAATCAGCCTGCCACGTCTAAAGATTTGTGGAAGTGTTCTCCTAGCCGAGCTCATACAAAAAAAAGTTCAATCACTCAACGCGCCACAAGTTCAAATGTACACATGGACCGACCCGCAATTATGATTCTTGATTGGCTATGTAGCACGCATTGTCGCTGGAAGAAGCTTGAGACAAATGCTGATTGCCCGTCTCGTGGTTTCGAACACGAATTGTACTACACAGTCATCGCTGTGGTGCTCAGGTCCTGTTGACTACGAGAAAATCCTAGTCAATGGTATTTGGCTATGGTATTTTTTTTTTTTTTTTTTTTTTTTAAAGAAATCTTTATTTCTGTATAATATTACAACTAATCATATGGATTATCTAGTAATTGTATTATAAGTTAAGTAGTCCATTCTTGTGGGATAAGACCTATCAGTTCATCCCAGCTCTGTCAGTAATTTGATTTAAGCGGCTCAAGGAACCACTAATTCTAAAGGCTTCGTTCTTTTTAGGCGCTTTGGTCCATTGGTGCGATCTAGTAGGTTCCGTAACTCCTCGTTGTCATGCTGCTGCAGTCGCAGCACATGACCCGTTGCAAATTTTTGTATTTCATCGCTGACGTTTTCCATGTTTAAGTCTCGATGGAGATTGTCGTTTCTAATGTACCAAGGAGCATTCACAATGCTACGTAGTACTTTATTTTGAAATGCATGAATGATCTTCACTGTAGTTTTCCTTGCGCAGCCCCAAAGCTGAATACCATACGTCCAGATAGGCTTTAGGATTTGTTTATATAACAGCAGTTTGTTGTGCGTTGTCAGTTCGGAGTTTCTTCCAATAAGCCAGTGCATTTTTCTGAATTATAAATTCAGTTCTTTCCTTTTCTTTTTAACATGCGCTTTCCAACTGAGTTTAGAGTCTAGCGTCATTCCGAGGTAGTTAGCATTGTCAGAGTATGGTATTTGTTGTGAATTCAGTCTAATCGGAATATATTCTAATTTCCTATTTGTAAAGTTGATGTGTGTTGATTTCGATTCGTTAAGTGTTATTCTCCATTGTTTTGTCCAGTTATTTATTATATCAACAGTTTTTTGAAGTTTTCTAGTGGACTCAACTATACTAGCATCGGTCGTCATAACAGCTGTGTCATCAGCAAACGTTCCTATTCTAGCTTCTTCTATATTTGGTAGATCATTTGTATACAGGAGGTATAAAACGGGACCTAGAACACTGCCTTATGGAACTCCTGACAATATTTTCTTCAGTTTAGAGTATTCCCTTCCTGTCTCACCCGGAAGTAACGGTCGTTGATATAAGACTTTAGCAATTCAGAATGTTGTTTTGGCAAATCTCGTTGGAGCTTAAATTCTAGACCACGGTGCCAAACCTTATCAAATGCGTGGGCTACGTCTAAGAATATTGCTGAGCATACTTCCTTTTTCTCCAGCGCCTCCTCAATTGTATCAGTAATCCTATGTACCTGTTCTATCGTTGAGTGCCTTTCTCGAAACCCAAATTGATGTTCAGGTATAAGATTTCTACTCACTATAATTGGCTTTAATCTCTTGAGAAACAGTCTCTCGAAAATTTTTGATGTTGTTGTTAACAAAGAAATATGCCTATACGATGTTTTGTCATTTAGTGATTTATTAGGCTTTGGAATCATTATGATTTCCGCTACTTTCCACTGTCTCGTAACATAACATAGTCTAAAGATAGCATTGATTATGTGCTGTAGTTTCCGTAATGCTTTTTCTGGTAGAGCTTTGATTATTTGCCCCGTTATCAAGTCGTATCCAGGGCCTTTTTTATCTTTGAGATTTTTTACTTCTTGTTTGAGTTCTTTCAGAGTAACTGGTAGCACAGATGCCTCGTCTACTTTGCTTATAGGTGTTAGATATTCATTATCAGCTTGTCCAGTTGGTGGTTTGAAGGTATTTTCTTAGTGTTCGGCAAACAGATCAGCTTTTTGTTTTTCGCTGCGAGCCCAGGTTGCATCAACCATTCTAATGGGTGGCACTTGCATTTTAGGCCGTTTTGTAATATTTCTGGCTGATCAGGAGTATTTTCCCAAGCCGCTTTTTGCACACTTTCAATGAGGTTTTCTAGTTCTTCTTCTATCGTATAAGCATTCGAGATCTGCACCTGTAGGTTGATGCTTTCTTCGACTAGCTGTCGAAAGTATTCCCAGTTGGTTTTGTTATTTGTTAGTCTTGGGGGGCTTGCCTTCCTTAATACCGTGTCACTTATTGTCATTAAAACTGGAGAATGGTCTGACGATAGCCCTTCTTCATTTTCAACTGCTAAATAGTTTTCGGAGATACCTCTTGATATATAGAAATCAAGAAGGTCGGGAATTTTATTTGGGTCCGTAGGCCAGTAAGTTGGCTTTCTACTGGAGTGAAACTCACATTTTAATGTCCTGCCTGCTTCAAATAGCTCCCTTCCTTTGGGACTAGTGCTGTTTGATCCCCAGAATATTAGTTTCGCGTTAAAGTCGCCTCCAATAATAAAATTATTGCCAAGCGATTTAAGAAGTTTGATATAGTCTTCTTTTTTTGGGTTATATCTGGGTGGACAGTAGATTGCTGATATACTATAGCTCTTATTATTTTTGGTTTCGATAGATACAGTAGCTACTTGCACAGCTTCCTCCTCTAGTTTTAATTCTTCGTGGTGTTTTATATTATCCTTAATAAAGATTGCTGTCCCGCCTCTAGCTCTTTCTGCTGAATGTAGTAGAGCTTGATAGCACTGGTATCCACGTATTTTGGCATACGAGGTTCTGGTAAAATGACTTTCTGAGATTAGGTACATATCAATTTTGACTAGAATTAATGTTTTTAGTGGAGTTACTAGTTTTACTTGACGCATCCGGTATTCCTTTACCTTGGATCATCGATGCATTTTCTAGTGTTCCTAGTCTCTGTTCTTGTTGTTTCAGTAGCTCGCCCATAGATTCTATTCTTTAGTCCTGCCAAGCCAGATACAAATTGACAGAGTTAAACTTCTGAAGTATTTCTTGCAGGACATGGGTTTCCTGACTCGGAGCGTTCCTGATATTTTCGTTCTGCTTAGCCATTTGTGCATATGATATGCCTTCTCTTCCTTTGCCGCTATTAAGGGGGATTTGTTTTGAGGGATTGCATCCTAGGTTGAAAACTCTGACTTGTTTGATTTCTCTTGTTGTCCCTCATTCTTTGCAGCTCTTTCGCTACCTCGCAGCCTCTGTAATTTGCTGGGTGATGATTACCACAGTGTATGCATTTCACTGGTTCGTTCTTACTTTTATTGCATTCTTTTGTTAGATATTTCCCAGCGCACTATACGCATCTAGGCTCCCTATTACAGTATTTGCGTGTGTGGTTATATGCGTAACATTGTGGCATTCTCCTAGGGTTCTTTTTTAATCCTTCAATCTTAACTTTCATATTACGGATTGCTTTGATTCCATATACCCTATCAATGCTCTCAGCGTTTTCAAATGTTAGCATGAAAAGTGGGAGGCCAACTTTGGTTGTTTCTCGTTCACCGTTTGCGTTTATAGTAATCTGATAGCATTTGATAACATTCTGTTGGTTTCTGAGTCAAGTGCATTCACTTTCCAAACGTTATTATTTAGTGCAGTGACTTTATATTTATCGTTTGGAACTAACTTCACTATTTTTTTAATTGTTTCGTATTCACTAACTTTAAGTATGTTAATGGGTGGAGGTGGTATCTCTTTATGTATTGTTTGATTTTCCTGCATTTCCCCTTGGTTAGTCACATTGAATGTTTTAACCGGTTGCAGTGGTCTCTCTTTCGGTGTCAATGATACGTTCTTATGTACCTTCACTAGGTCCGTAGATGACCGTTCAGGTCGTTGGGGTTGTGGTTTTTTGACGCTCTGTGTTGATTTTTCCACTTCAGGCGAAGATTCTGCTTTTCTTTTGTTGTTTTGACGTTTAGTTTTAATTTGCCTTCGTATAAAACTCGTTTCATATGCCAATTCATTTTCATCTGTTTCATAGATAGCTACAGCATTTTCTTTGGTTTGATTATCATTTTTGATTACAGCAATTTCTTCTTTAAGATGTTGGATTTCTTTGAAAAGCTGTTCATTGATTTTCATTACGTTTCTATTGATTTCTTTAAATCATAGTTTTCTCTAGCGACATCGTGGTGATTTTCTTGGTTACCGTTCTCCCTACGTTCAGCATTTTCATTCTCCTGCTGAGTAGTGGGAAGCATTTGTCTAGTTGGTGATCTAGAGATACTTGTGCTTGGTTTAAGTGAGTTACGCAATGGTTAGCTCACCCCAGAATCCGTTGAGCCTGACTCGTACGAGGGTGGATTGGCCAACTGTAAAGTTGACGTACCACCTAGGGTATACATTCCGTTTTGTTGTACACTCATTGCCTTAATGATTGGTTTATTATTCGGGGTTCCTTCCCCTAGCCAGATTTGGTCCGCGGATGGTATTTTATTTCCCACCTACCCTCCAGCAAGCCGGATAAAGAGCATTCCCCTATCCGCCACCTGGGGACGCGCCATGATGGGAGTTTGGCATCTCCACACGGCATCTCTACACTAACATGACGAACGAGAAAATAAAGGCAATGGTCGCAACGCGTGCGGAAACCATGACAATTCGTAACGAACTATATCACTTACTCGCTTGATGTTCATCGCTCGGAAAATTGGTTCGCATTACGACTTTTTCCAGATGCTTCATCCAACGGAAGTCTCAGCATAGCAACATTTTTGAAAGGCTTAAGCTGAGCATCAATCACCTTTGCACTTACAAACAGCGTTAAACCTTTTGACAATCTTCCAGTCTTGTCTTCGAGGATGATCTTTTCGGTACCAACTTTGCTGATGTTTTTGGTACCTTCGGAGATGATGTCAACTACCCAAAGATTCGCCAATTGTTTGCCTGGTTGGTGTAGTTTTTATCGTTTTTATTAAGAATAATTTTGACGGATCCACCTTCGCTTCACCAACTTGAAAGTCATTCAGGGGGTCGATTTGTCACATATTTTGAACGAGTTTGCAGAACGACATGGTTTGTCACAAATGAGTATATGGTGTTGATCTCTTTGCTTGGTTGAAAACGACCCTGCCCCGAACGTGCGGCAGTTGCATTAAGTCGCCAGAGTACCGTTCTGTCTTCAGGCTGTTGTAAACGGGAGTTTAAATGTTCAAGCCTCTCGTATGAAATCATTAAGATCTAGTCGACGATGAGTAATTCGGTGTTTCACCGTTGCAGAAGCAATTGTTTCAAGTAGCTTACCATCGCGTTGCATCTTCTTCTTGGTCGAGTTTAGAGTTACTTGCCAGCACCAGCATTGAAAGTGATAGCCATTATCAAGCGTCCTTGGCATCGTCGGTAACTGGATCGGCCAGCTGGACGAAAGTCTTAGCCTGATTAATCACGGTTTCCAGCTGTCAGTCTCGTGTGCGGGGTGTCATACGCGCTTCAAGCCTTTAGCTAATCTTCTCTCACGGGTTCTCAACGCGGAACGGTACATTGGGTAGGAAACTGTAGAAATATAGTTTTCGGTGTTGTCAGCTATTTTGAATAATGGTGAGTGATTTGCAATTAAAATTTTTGTGCTGTCTAATATAATCAGCTAACGAGAAATTTGACGAGCACCCGGTACATCGTATGCATCGTGATCTACATCATCTTCATCAACCATCTCCCATCAACATTACCGAGGTATCCCTGACTTCTTTTTCGAATGATTTCTTGCAAACCGGATCATATCTGTCAACTTGTTCTTTGAGCAGTAATTAACGATGTACATTGCGATTGCTTAGTTATTACTGCGCGTTTCAAAATATACGTTCGACCTCAACTGATGATGAACTCGTCGAAAGTGTTAGCGACAATGTGAGTCCGTTCGCTGGGAATATGAGGGAAGTTGAAGCAACATTCGACAGAGCTGCTCGTGCTACACGTCGCGGAGTAATGATATCGTTGGACACCGTGCACCAAAACTTGCATTTCCGGATCATATGGCAGCTCACATGTAAAAGCTTTGTCAACTTTAGCAAATCCTCGATTTTGGAATTCGATACACCATCAATAATCGCCCAACTTTCCTCCTAAAATAGAATTATCCGATTTTAGCAAAACCACCAAATTCGCCTCAAAAAGTTTCTTCTTGATATGTACCCCGGCGCTCACTGAAACCACTACACGCCCCAGACGCGCAAGAACTGAATTGGATACGACCGAACCACGACCACAAGCCTCCGACCACAAGACTGGAGCAATTCCGACTTAAACTGAACTGGATCCGAGTGCAATGCATTTAGATTACTTTAGACAGTTTACCACATGATATCCGACATGTGAACGGTAAACACGTATACATAAATCTATTGTAACATTCAAGGATATTCAATGTCCTTATACACAACGATGACAACACATTTTGGTTGCACCATCATCATCCACATACACCCAGAACAAATAAAACCTATTCCTTTGTATTAATATACTTGTATTGATCTTTCATTTAATAACACGACGAATGGCAACCAACTTACAACACTAACAATCAATAAAAATTTGTAGAAATCATCGTAATCATCATTAAGACTGATTGGTTTACAGTTTTTAAGGCAGTAGGAAAAGTTTTTGGTCAATTTACAGTATTCAACATATAAAGGCAAGTGGGACGGGTGTCGTTTAAAGCCAATTGAAATATTTTCGTATACAGAGACAACACAAAAACTTTAAGCTTATTATCAACAAAATTTCAGCACAAATACGATCCTAAGTCCATACTGCAATTTTAAATGTTTTACCATCATCACCCGAGATTATTTAAAAATTTTGGTATTTTATTTTATTTTTGTGTATAGGGTGATACAAATATTAATTTATATGGAAAACACAATTTTCTTACAAAAAAATTTCCCACCAAAAAAAGCTCTCACCCCCCTTTAACCTATATATAATTTATTTACGTGTGTATGTGTGGCATTTAATAATTTATTCAATGTCGTGTCAGTGACACAATCAAAACCAAATCAAGAGTAAAACTTTGTGGAAAATAGGTGGGAGGATTAAAAATATTTGGTATGGGGGGCATGGGTGGCGTGCAACAAGTTGAAATTAAATTTTTAGTATTATGGTTTCATTGTTTTGATTTTGATGTTATAGGGGTTGCGATACTATAACGAAAACAAAAATTCATTAACATGTCAATTTTGTGTAATTACATAAGATTTTATTGGTTTTAAACTTTGTGAACAAGCTGTATCAATGGAGACTTGGAACATAACCGTTTCCAATAATTTCCAATTATTTCCGAATTAAATAAATATTTATTTGTCCCGAAAACGTGTAATCGAACAAATCACGTTCGACGACTCTACATCCAGTACATAATATTATAGATCTGTATAGCGAAGAAATAAGAAGAAAATCTTCTCGTTTTTCTCGTTTAAAAATTCCAGTTTATTTTTCATTTAACAGCGAGGAGCGACACACAAACTTTTATTTTATATTTAAGTACGTCTATAAGACGAGTTGGGGATAGTGGGAAAATTTCTATACTTACGAAGTGTTAATTATTATAGAACGGGGCGATTCGTGCAGAATACCAAACAATATATTGATGTAGTCGTCTATCTATATATATATATATATATATATATATATATATATATATATATATATAAGACGTCTTGATATGACGTGAAGATAATTTCACCCGGATGATAAAAAGCATCCAAGGAAACACGACCATAAACATTCTTTTTGTTTGGATAAATTTTTGGTATTGCACAAGATTGGGACCAAAAACGAAATAAATTGAATTTGATTATTTAATTTTTGTTTTGGGTTGGAGGCAAAATACACAAAGCACATATACAACATTGGTAGCTGGAAATTTTCCAAAAACCATAAACCAAAATTTCGTTTTGGTACAAAATTTTATAATGAAACCGCACACAACCGAACAAAAAATTCAAAACAGAATGAGCAAACATCAGTGCGGATATATCCATGCGACTAATTGAAGGGAGTCCACCACATAAACGAGAATTTATTTGTTTAGAAGTTTATATGTGTTTCTGGAAGTAATTTGGGATTTGGGGACACGACATCTACAGAAAAATAAAAGTTATAGATTTTCATATAAAAGTATGAAAAATTTGGCTACAATATTTTATAAGTATGCATAAGGTAAATTAGAGGGAAGAGGGGGGCGGGAATTACACGAGAATAATACCTCAATGCAAGGAATGCCAACTGCTACCAAAACCACAGTCGATAGGACTAGAGAGAAAAAAAACCACTATAATGATATTCCGAAGTACACTCCGCTTTACTTGAATAGGGCTAACATAATTTTTTCATTCTTCTAATTTATTATTTTACTTTTCTCTTGAGTTATTTATTCTCTTTTATGCGTTGTTGAGAAGAGAAATCTATAACAAAAACAATTTAATGATATTCGTTCGTAAGTCTCCCACGTAACATCATTGTGACCGAATCAACATTTACCAGTGATGAAGAAATTTCAAATATCACGGTTCAAGGGATTACAGATCAACAGAACAAGGTCCAAACCCGGTACAAAAACTACTCCGACAACAAGATATCGGAATGCGTTTAATGTATCGAAAAATGGACGCAATCAATACCAAACTAACATAAAGAGAGTTCTCAGACGAGTACCATAATTAAAAAATTCATCAACTCAGCTCCGAGATGAAGGAAATTGATCGGCTGCACCGAAGTATTCTCATGGAAATCAACGTGGAAGGTTAATACAAATACTTCACCGACGAGGAAGAGCTAACTAAACCGTCTATCTCAACATCGCCCGTAAAACTACAAAAAGGCTAAATACCCACGTTCCATGGCAAATACGAAAATTGGTTAAACACGAACGACATCTTCACTCGACTGATACATCAAAATACTCAACTTTCAAACACACTAAAGTTAATGTATATAAAATTACATCTCCAATAACAAGTGGAACAATCGCTCATCTACCAACGAGAAAATTACGATGTGGCTTGCCAGATCCTACAGGCGAGGTATAATAACAAGCAATTGTTGGCCTCCTTGCACAACATCCATTAGCCGCGAGCATCAGAAAAGTACATGACACCATCATCAAGATGCCGCATAACATTAAAAATCATCAATTGGAAACCCCATTTGAAGCCATCATACATCTTGTAATGCAGAAGTAAGACTTCGGCACTTTGGAGCGTTTTGAAAACAGCCCCGATTGCCCATGCGACGTGCCACCGTTAAAAAATGCTTAGAGTTCATATTGAGAAGGTTTGCCTCCGGATTGAACAAACCATTAACTTCACTGGCAGCCAAACCTGAGTAGAAGATCCAGCGGAAAGTACTCACAAATGCGAAGAACGGCCTATTACACCAAAATCTACGATCACATGCTTTTATTGCCAAGAATATGGGAATTGCAACACGCAGTGTCACCAATTTCGCACTATTAGCACAAAAAGACGAATTGATTTAATTAACAAAACGGGAATCTGCACCAATTGCTTGTTGCGTAGCAAGGATCCAGTATGTAACGAAAAATCTGTATTTGTCAAATGCAAAAATAGCCACCTACAGCAGTTACGCGGAGAGAGGACACCTCTCTAAGGCGTGTTCCCCGAATAACCCGTCTACTGGCTGGAGCTTCCTCCATCCTCGCTATAACCTTTCTGCTACCTAGCAAGTGATAAATTAGCCTGGTTACTGGGCGTTCAATCTCAAGTGATAACAATCCTTGCATAATTGCCTTCACCTTCACGTTGTTGAAAGCGCCCTCGACATCGAGAAACACCACCAACAAGAATTCTTGAAAATCAAGTGACTTCTATATTTCCCGAACCATGAACATTACCCTAGCCTCCCTCCTTTTTTTCGGGATGTACCCCAGCTTTAAACACCATTTGAAGATAACTTCCAGCCAGAGAGGCAAGACCTCCGAGTTTTTCTGAATTTCTGCTGCTACAATGTCATTCGGACTAGCGTACTTAAAAAGCTTAAACCCTTTAAGAGCTCATTTTATATTCCGTGTGTTCAGAATATCCTCTGTACACAACAGTTGAACCCCGCAACCTACCCTAGACCCGCATTAATCCAAGGGCCTCAAGTCAACACATCCTGACTTCCGGGGAAATGAGTCTCTTCACTAGAAACTGTCCATTCGCAATCCGGTTTTAACAGATAGCCTGGACCAGCTAGACTGGTAGAGACAATCTTTCTTAAGCGCGAGGTTTCCGAGACCCCTTCCATACTGTCACAAAAGCGCCATCAACAATTTCGTTGCGCCTTTTTTGTTTCCCTTTTGTATACTTTGAGGCATTCCTTATAGAAGTGCCAGTCTTGAGTTTCTCTCGATCTTTTCGCTTGAAAGCAGGTCCACCAAACAGGTTTTCGCTTTTCTATCACTTTTTTTAGTGAGCAAGCTTCCCTCATGAAGGTATTTCAAGACCTAGTAAGTGTATCCACCATTGAACCCAGTTCACTATCCGTGTTGGGGAGTCTTTGAACTCTAGATAGAGTGATGCCCTTCAATACTTCTCTGTATTGAACTCTGTAACGCCATACTGTCCTCCTGGGATTTCTGAACACGTACTGATTTATAATTTGGAGATTAACTTAAACGTTAAGTAGCGATTGTCGGAGAAGGAATGCTCCTTCGCCACCCTCCATTCCTTGATCGTAGGTGAATTAAAATCAGAAACCAGAGAGACATGCAGAACCTCCTGTCTATTACTAATAATAAAGGTGATTGACCTATATTGCTAATAGTGAGGTTAGTTCTTAAAAGATATTCGAAAAGTAACTCACCCCTATCATTTATATCTGAGCTACCCCAGATGGTGTGGTTTGCATTCGTGTCACATCCAAGGATAGCTCCCATCTTCCTCCTTTTCGCATCACTGACAAATGCTTTCAGTATATCTAGCGGCACTGGCTTCTACCGGTCCAAGCATGTGGCTGTAAGCCAGATACTCCTCCCCTTCGTCTCTATGCATACCGCAGTTATGTCTCCATTGCAATACTACGGTAGTAGAAAAAGATTTATGTTATTTCCCACTAGTATAAATGATCTGCTCTTTCCCATCCCAGAAGCGTTCGCAGACCACAGATCTTGTTAATTTTGATCCAAGGTTCTGGGATGAAAACTATTTCCTCCCCTGACTTAGCAAGTCTGAGAAGCAGCGCCGCCGAGCAGCTTTAGTGTGATGTAATTTTATCTGCACAAACCTGATAATTGCTAGAAGAATTCACTTACCTTAACTGCGACAGCCATGCTGCTGGGTGGGCTAGGTGGATTCCACAGAATCGACGGTACTCTCCGTCTCACTCCCTCCGTAGCCTCTAAACTTAAGGAGGTCCACCCACATCTCCCTCCTCAGAGTCTTATGTGTCTTCCTTTCTCCTGCTAAGGACCAGTCGGTCTCTAAGTGCGCCCCTTACTTGGGTTTGCCACCAGTTTCAATGTTTCCTCTAGAGAGATACTACTTCTTGCGCTCCCTTAAAAGGCTAGATCTCTTCCTTCCCGTTCATGAGCGGCGCAGTGCTTGGTTTTACCCCGACTTTGGTCTTCCTGAACAAGTTGAGTGGCAGAGCCGAAGCCGAAATTTATATATAACCTCCTTGGTTTTTGCCATTTGAGCCAAGGATTCCTTATTGATCTTCATAATGGTGGGTCTGAAACTGTTCTTAGGCAGTATATATAATATGCTTTACGGTCTTCTAATTCCGTGTCAGGGATTCATCCAAGTTTGCCGGCTCCGTGGGAATCTAGACTATTGCCTTAGGTCTGTTCGGAATTAAGTAATTGGAAATAGCGGGCTAGCTTTTGCTACAGCTAAAGCCAACCCAGTTTCACAAATTTTTGCCACTATCCTTTGGTGCTCCATGCGGCGTTGGTTCCCGCAGCTCAGGTTAGTAGAGGGGAACGGTGTGAGTTTTGAGGCACCCAGATAGTGGCCTAGATCACCGCCTAGAAAAACAAGGAGGACACAGAAAAACAATTAAGGGAGAAAGAAAATTGGGGTATCGGACCCTGAAGTTGTGGGTTAGCTTATCAGCCCATCGCTTGGGCAAAACTGACCGTGGTTGTATTACGTAAAATGTTTATTTTACCCTAATCTATAACCTAAACTAATTAAAATCATTGGCTCTAACGATAATTGGAGTTAGTATAGAGGTGTGATAGTGGTATGCCATCTAAATCCGGGTAATGAAAAGATCCGCTTAGCGTCACCAGAATTAATTATAAGATCAATATCATTTTGTTACGACTGTGCGGTCATAACCATTTCTACTTTATATCCCCTGTTATGATTGTACGATCATTTTTTCTTATATACCTTTTGTCTTGTTCAATGTTAGTCGGTTGGGTTTGTCTCTCTGCTTCACTAAATCGGTTGATTGTTGTTATCTGAACGCACTCCGTGATGTTTTGGGTTTTGCTGCACCCTTTTGTGGGATGGCGCGATGAAGGAAAACATGATGGTGCGAGACCAATGTGCATCGGGTGGGTGTGCGAAGTAATACGCTCTAGAGGAATATTTTTTGTTATGTTTCTTGTTTGCATCAAAGATTCTTCTAGAACGTTTTGGCGTTGTTGTAGTGCGAAAATTTTTTTTTGCTTTTGTTAATTAGTCTGGTGTGGAATTTTGAAGAATAAGTCTTGATTGGAATTTTTAGTAATAAGAATTTCTTTAAAATTTGAGAGAATTAAGTCGTCATTTTGGTAAATTTAATAAGTGAGTTCTGTGCGGTGTCCATTGGCAAACCGTATAGTTTTGTGTTAAATGGAATATCGGCGAAAAGACGTCGCGCAATAAAAGTCAATTACTGTGATCGATAAGGACGGAGAGACCAACGGTTCGTGACTGAGGAAACGTTGAAACTCGACATCGTTGAAACTGGTTTAAATAGCCGGGAAAAGGGGACGCCGCAACTATTTTATGTACGGCTGCCTGACGAAATTCTTTTTTTTTTGTTTTCAACGTAACCAGCGCAATAATGCCAGCTGTCAGCCGGATGACTATTAATATCGGTGCCACTATTAATATCGGTGGTCATTTTTAATAAAGAAAATTAAATGTATGTCGACGGGTGGCCAACAACCAAGTGGCCATTGTTCATTTTTATAAATAACGGAAAGGCACTGCAGCCTATTTTGGCGGCCAGTCGAGGCTATTTCATTTACCAACGCGGATTTAAGTTTAATGCGAAATGACGTACAATGGCGTACTTACAGTTAAGGCGGGCCAAAGCCCAATGGATTTTGGCGGCCAGTTGAGGCCAGCCGTTATATATATTTTTTTGTGGTAAAGTGGTAATTTTTCGGGTTTGGTATGATGAAGAGGAGACACTCGTTCCTTGTCGGCGTAGTGTTTGCGGTCTCTTGTTGCCCGCATCCGAATTTGAAACCAGCGCTTGCTCTGTTTGAGTTCGAGCGGATGCGCGCACCAAAGCACCTCACTTTGTTATAATTATTTGGTGTCGTTTCTCAAGTTTCGGCCGACGAATTTCGGCGGAACTACGGTTTTTATTTTTATTTATAATTTGCGTTTTTTTTATATTTAACTATTTGTAATCACGGTGTAGGCCAGGAGCCACGCAAGTCTCTAACTCTACGACCCATAGCATTTCTCCCTGAGTTGTAGCCGGCAAAACATCACCGTGTGTGGCATCTGCGTGGGCTTAGATGATATCTGCGGAATGGTGTTGTACCATTCCGTAACAGTTTATTAAATCACCATAATTTCGTGCAACACAAAAACAGTAATATATCCAACTATCGAAACTAAAATTTACTTAACATAAACAAAAAAAAACTTGACCACACATTGGTCTATCTATAAACTGACTGCCTTCCTCCACCAAAACTTCCAACCACGGTAAGTTTATTTTCTCATCAAAAATTTGATTGAGAGGGGGGAGGGGAGAATAATATTTTTAGTACATAAATTGAAATCAATCGTGTCATGAAAATTTTTGATAATAAATAAAAATAAACTTCCTTTACCGGGCGTATTAGATTTTTGAATTTTGTTAAATCGTGCACAAGAACAATTACAACATTTTCATGAATTGTATCGGTCATTGTCACTTACCTATAACGCACAAGTATAAAAAAACATACATTTCAACCATGTCAAACATCATTCTTAAATTACATTCTTGCACATACATTGGTGTTCAATAAAATAGGACAGTACCCCATTTTTTCATTCAATTTTAAATTTCGCAAATTTCTTACAAAAATATTTAATTATTATTTGCCTGGTGAAGTCTCAATACAGTTTACTACAAAAATGTAGATCGAGTAAGCAGATAATTTTTGTATATTTCGGGGGATCACCGAAAACAAATATAAAAATTTTCTTTCTGCGTTCAAAAAAATAGGACATCAGTATTAATTTAAACTTCGTGTGGTACACATATTAAAATTAATTAAAATTATTACAAATAAGATAAGTGCCCAAAAATTGAACAGTATAAAAAAAAACTAAAAATAATTATTCGGAAATTCAGAAATGGGTCGTGCAAAACACTGTACCAATGAAGAAAAGAGAATTGCACTGAAACTAAAATCGGAAGGAAAATCCATTACCGAAATTGCCCGAGTCCTATCCAGATCGCTCAATATGGTATTAAATGACCTTAAAGTGAAACACCTGGTCGAAAAACGTGGACGTATTCGAAAAACCACAAAAAAATAAGACGCTTTAATTATGCGGACGGCAAAAAAAACCCTTTTATGACATCCAGTGAAATCAAATTTAAGGGGTTGAATTGACCCCACCTGAAGCTTGGCCCATTTTCTCTCGGCATCCAAACCTCCATGCTCCTTCGTGCTAGACCTCTCTCTTTTTGACCCAAGATCCTCTTTTTGTGCTTTGCTAATATCAGCAATGAAATTTTTCATCCACTAAACATACTGCCTCTGTTCTTCCGTCTATTGCTCCTCCGGGACTATAGTCCAATATCTCCGAACCGAAGGAGCAATGATCTTCTCCTTGTTCCTGCTACTACTAGTTCCTGGCTTGCAGGCCTCGGACCTAGTGTTAGCTCCACTGATGTCTGGAATCCCAGACCACCCCGTTTCCACCAGCATTTGAGAAGTGCTGGCGACTTCGTGACTCTGTGCAGAGATCCGTATACACGGGTAAGGCTAAACACAACTGGAGGTCGCCAGGTATCCAGAGGGTTCCGTTCGGGCACGTATTTTTAAATACGGCCCCAGCCTGGCTGATCATTGGCACGGTTCGCATAACACCTTGATCCAATCCAACCGCCACCATTTAGTGCGCTCACTCCACACCTAGGTTACCCATTCTTGTTTCATGATTGAGAACCTGGAGGCATTCTAATACATGATTTGTTACAATATAAATATTGTCACTGTGTTTTTTTTTTGATCTGTTGAAAAAATTTTGTTTAAATTTACTGTGCTTTTCAAAATTTTCTATAAAATTAAGTTAGCTATGAAATTTTGATTGTTGATCTATCTATCTGGGCATAACAATATTTTCGGAAAAAAAAGAAAAATGAAAAAGTTTTTGTTTTTAAGTTTGGTGAGTTCTTGTTTGGTGGAAAAAAGATTGAAACGTTTGGATAAGAAAAATAATAAAATTCAATTTTTAAGAAACTTAAAATTTACAATTAAAGCATAAATAGTACTCATAAATAATTACTGAAAATTTTATAATTTATGAATTTGTGAATTTTTTTTGTGTGTTATAAATAATAAATAAATTGTATACTATGTATATATAAATGTATTGAAATTAAAATAATTATAAAAGTTTTGAAAATATAAAAAAAAGCAGAAAAAAAAACGATTTAATATAATAAAAGCTTTCATTAACAATTTTGGGTATTTGTGAGAGAAGCATTATTATCAAGACATCGAGCTTGATTGTTTTAAAAAATCGTCGGTTAACACCAAATCTTGAAAAACTTATTCTGGTGTACATCAATCAATAGTTGATAAGAGGGCTGATGAAATTTACCAAACAGTTTGTATGGTGGAGGGTGTCCAGCACGGTGCATTTGTATTTGAGTCAAGCAAATGGAATTTTGTAATTATATGATTGTAATTTATTACTAATTTTTGTATATAGCTGTATCTGTATATTATATATAATTATCCCCGTTATTTTTTTTTGTTTGTGATTGTAAGCAAATTTATAAATTGTTATAATTTTTTTTCTCAATAGGAAAATTTTTAATTTCCTTTGTAAATTATTTGTTTTGTTTTTGGTTTCTTAAAGTTATGATTTACTAATTTTTTTTTTGGTTTGTGAATGTCATCGTATCAGTTAACTTCCAATATTATTGATGCTTAGTACCATGAGCCATGAGAACCACGACTAAATTTAAACCTCTACGAACTGAGCTACCGAGGTTTTAAATGCTCATAAATTTTACCGGTATCAGATTCACCAAAAAAAAATATTTCCATTTTATAAGTTATTGTTACAACCAGTTTTTTTATTCCAGAAAACTAAGTAAAAATGACTGGTTACCTTTTGCCCAAGAACCGTCCAATCATTCTAATCATATAAAGCGACATAAAATTTCAAATTTTGGCTCGAATAAACTCTATAGATCTCTTACCGTTCACTACAAGCTAAATTCATTCGATATCCTTAAAGTTCTAAACACGTTACATCACAAAAATTGTTAAACTCAATATTCATTACTCCATTACCCATATAACCAAAAATCGATATTTTAACAATACATTAGTTTACCAACTATCACTAAGAATTCATCTCTTCTTCTCTAACCAAACAAACTATGTGAATACATAAAAGTCATTACTATGTTATGCTCGTATGATGCATTATATGATATCGAAAGGAATGAAAAGTTAAAATCGACCGACATACAGCATATAGTATATTAGTAGTTTTGTGTGTGCACCAATGTGAAATACCAAACTATAAAACTTAGTTGGTTGTGACAGTACATGCAAATCGGACACAAAGATAGGGTTATGTTATTATTATTATTATTTCAATGTATAGACAAATAACTAGTCTTTACTGATAAGCGTCGTACAAGATTTGTGTGTCCATATGTGTTGCTTATAATTGACATAACTGTAGATAAATCGAGGTGGAAGTCTGTTCGCCTGATGATAAGCACTGAGACAATATTTAGTAAAATATTGTGTTTACATAAAACACTCGGCAGACTGGTCTTCTCTACATAGTACGTGCACACATATACAACCCTAATCTACTCGTATTTGGTACAAACGAACCATGAAACATTATAATGTTGTAACAAGCTAATGTTTCACTTTGAAAGTTACCCAATTTTTGTGTGCTGCCAAACGATTTGGGATTGGGGAAGGTTGGCGCAGATAAAAAATCTACTGTGCACATAACAGAGTCAGGTTATATATTTACATTTTTTTATGCCAATATTTATGTTACGATATATTTATTTATCATTCGGTGCGATATTTGCTTAATCCTTACCCGCTCCCAATTTCCATAAATACATCAATTCACCGTGTATCTATATGATTTGTGTTAAAATTTATGTGTCTATATCTAGACTGCCTACCTATATCGGCATACAAATTATTTTTATATATTGGGGACGAGAACATTTTATTTTTCGCACACACATCTGTGATTATTATAGATCGGTTATCTTTTGGTTTATGTTCGCACCCACATTATGCGCACTCCCCAACCGTATTAGGAGATATCAATAACACACATTTTGTGTAGTACCACATACGCGAAACCAGAACGTGGAATGCAAATATTCAAATCTGATGATTTATTTGCGTGAAAATTAGCATGACAAAAATGCGATACCTGTATACCTATTCGTATAGGTACTATGCGAGTCGAGTCGACAGAGAATGTGAGTGTGCGGCTCATACGGATGGAGCTAAAAATATTTTTTCATCGATTTACTTTTTATGTCTTTCGATTTTTATTTAACAGATAACACACAACAACAACAACGACTAATTCTATATAGAAAAAAATGTTGTTCCCTTTAAGCGATCCCAGTTACTTACAACACTGATGATTAGGTGATAAGAAAATAACAACACAATAACTAAATTTTGCTTTTTTTTTGTAAAATTGTTGATTTTCATGTTTTTCTAATTTTTCCCAGTTAGCGATATGAATCTTAAAATAGCAAACAACATAAAATTGTTGATAGTTCTGTAAGCAGGTAGATGTGGATTTGAATAGACAATTTAATTTTTGGGATACACTTGGATATGCTTGTTGGGTCTTTTTATTAAGTATCAAAGTTGAAAAGGCGGTTGATAGCATGAACTGGCAAAAGAATTGAGTTTATTAGTCTTTCAAGAGAACTGTGTTATATTCAATTGAGTGGATAAATGAGTTAAAGGTAGATAGGTTCAACCGAAAATTATGTACAAGAAAATATTAGTTTAGGTCAAGCAATAAATTTGTTTCGAAAAAAAAATCTTTCAATTTAAGTATCTCAATGGAGAAATTCCTGATCTGAATTAAAAACCTATAGACACTAACTCGCTCAACGTTGGTCTTCAAGTATTCAAAATTGCACTTAAAAAAAAACAGAAAAGGCGTAGTTGATTTTAGGCCCAATGGTTCAAAAAAGGAGTTTTGTCGACTTAGGCAGTATTGAGATGTGTCTGGATTCGAAAGTACCATTTTGTATATATGTATTTGTAAAATATTGGAAATTAAAAAATATTTTTTACGTCTAAACTTTTTAAGTTTAATTTTTTCTAGATTTTGTTAAATGACGACTTCTTCTTTTCTGTCAGATACTTCATACTAACCCTATGGCTTTTGAATTAACTTTGCGATTAGCTTTGTTCATTGACCTGTTTTTTAAAAAGACTTGTAACTTTACTATTAACCCTTGTCTTTACAACCGCATACCCGGGTATGTTTTTTACTTTTAATGATAAATTTTTTATTGATTTGGACGTCGTATCGAGATGAATTTTCAGTAGCTTAACAATTATTATTTCTAAATGGAATTTAAAAAAAAATCCAAAACCCGATTATTATTAGCTTTTTGGAAAGCTTTTTAAATACAACCCCTCAAATTGATAGCCAACATACCCGGGTCACGCATCAAAGTGGATGCTAAACTGTAACTGGTAAAGAAATTGTCACATGTTATGTTTCGACCAGGTTTCGTTTGGAGATGTTCCAGTGTATATTTGTCCTTTTAATGGATATGAGGTAGTAGAGTCGCAAACCCACCAAAGTTTAGTTCCATATCTAGCCAGTTTTGATAGAATATACTGAGTGAAACGTGTTCCACCACGATATGGAAATAGTTGTTCATCGACCGTAACATTTGGTCCAGCTACAAAACACTTTTGAAGATTTCGATTCAACATAAGCCATATATCGGATATGGCAGGTGCCTTGCCAACAAGTAACCGTTGTGCCCGAGTGTTCCCATTATCAAATCTGATATATCGGCTTATCGTATAAAAGCGCAGAACCACCCATCGTAGCACGATAAATGGGATGTGAACTATATCTCCACAAATCTAGTATATGTTCTTTTTTGGATTGACTGACACCGGCAAATATTATAATGCCAAAATATGAGTGTGAATTTTTTAACAAAAAAATAACAACAATTCGTATACGTATTCAATAAGAATTCTTGAAAACTAAGTATGTGTTAGTTTTTACACTGTTAAGTATAAAGTAGAGCGAGACAAACAGTCAATGTTAGAAAGAGACAAACGGGACGCCATGTTTTTTTCTTATTAGATTTTTGAATGTATATGGCAATATTGTTCAATCTTATATGTTAATAATCTACAGTTTTTTAAATACAAAAAATCAGAGTTTAGAATTAATAGAAATTAAAATATAAAATAAAATACATACAAATAAAAAACTAAACGGCATAAAGTATTTAAAAACATACTACGATTCGTTTTTGTTTAACACTTTCAATATCGATTGTTAGCTGAAGTCGTTAAAAATCAACTCAAAAATAACAACAAAATTCTAGAAATCAACGATACCTCATTTAGACCAGACTTACGAAAATGACCAAAAATTTGAATTGGCTTCTTATGATTTTTGAGTGAATCTTGTTTATACTCACAATAACAACACATCGTGGAGATTGCACCACAATGAAACCATATAGGAATAACTCCTTCGGGTTTAACCTATCACAAGCTACGCATATTTCGTTCCGATGTAGATTGGCTCAGGACGTTTTTTCGAGCAAACTTCTCATTGGCTCATATTAGCACTTATTCCAAATCGAAGACGTACGACTATAGGACAGATTTTAAGTTACAATTTGTGCATTGCATAGCTCCATGTCAGCCTATAATAGTGGACATGGAAGATGGGTCGGCCCTTTGCACACCAATATGGGGTCGTAGCTGTGTTCTTTTTAACACAAACCGGAATCTGTTGATGAAAATTTCCTTTTGCATTATGCCCCTATCCAGATTCGAATCCAGTACCTCTCGATCAAAACGCCAAAGCTTTAGCTACTGTGCTATTTGGTCGGTGTTATTTCAGATATAATTTATTGATAAGTCGCTGATTAAGGATTGATGCAAAATTAATAATATTTGGATATGGTTTGGAATTTGAGTAGTAGACTAAACATAACAGATTATTTTAGTTTCTTGTGTAGATCAGTAACGATGGGTTTACTACGCGGTCAGGTTTAATTAGGGAAATAAAATTGGTCAAGTCGTCATATGATTCCCACTGTCCGTTTGGTCTTTTTATAATAGATATGTAATGCCCAATGCCACCACCAAGTGAATAATAAATTATTATCCCTTTCAAATAAATGGTCTCATCTAAAATACATATTTAAAATTGGTTGAATTTCGGATAGTTTGACTTTATAAATAGTTGCCAATGAGTTGCCAAATACATCGGAACGAAATATGCCCCAGTCAAGTCAAAGTCAAGTCAAAGTCAAGTCAAAGTCAAGTCAAAGTCAAGTCAAAGTCAAGTCAAAGTCAAGTCAAAGTCAAGTCAAAGTCAAGTCAAAGTCAAGTCAAAGTCAAGTCAAAGTCAAGTCAAAGTCAAGTCAAAGTCAAGTCAAAGTCAAGTCAAAGTCAAGTCAAAGTCAAGTCAAAGTCAAGTCAAAGTCAAGTCAAAGTCAAGTCAAAGTCAAGTCAAAGTCAAGTCAAAGTCAAGTCAAAGTCAAGTCAAAGTCAAGTCAAAGTCAAGTCAAAGTCAAGTCAAAGTCAAGTCAAAGTCAAGTCAAAGTCAAGTCAAAGTCAAGTCAAAGTCAAGTCAAAGTCAAGTCAAAGTCAAGTCAAAGTCAAGTCAAAGTCAAGTCAAAGTCAAGTCAAAGTCAAGTCAAAGTCAAGTTAAAGTCAAGTCAAAGTCAAAGTCAAGTCAAAGTCAAGTCAAAGTCAAGTCAAAGTCAAGTCAAAGTCAAGTCAAAGTCAAGTCAAAGTCAAGTCAAAGTCAAGTCAAAGTCAAGTCAAAGTCAAGTCAAAGTCAAGTCAAAGTCAAGTCAAAGTCAAGTCAAAGTCAAGTCAAAGTCAAGTCAAAGTCAAGTCAAAGTCAAGTCAAAGTCAAGTCAAAGTCAAGTCAAAGTCAAGTCAAAGTCAAGTCAAAGTCAAGTCAAAGTCAAGTCAAAGTCAAGTCAAAGTCAAGTCAAAGTCAAGTCAAAGTCAAGTCAAAGTCAAGTCAAAGTCAAGTCAAAGTCAAGTCAAAGTCAAGTCAAAGTCAAGTCAAAGTCAAGTCAAAGTCAAGTCAAAGTCAAGTCAAAGTCAAGTCAAAGTCAAGTCAAAGTCAAGTCAAAGTCAAGTCAAAGTCAAGTCAAAGTCAAGTCAAAGTCAAGTCAAAGTCAAAGTCAAGTCAAAGTCAAGTCAAAGTCAAGTCAAAGTCAAGTCAAAGTCAAGTCAAAGTCAAGTCAAAGTCAAGTCAAAGTCAAGTCAAAGTCAAGTCAAAGTCAAGTCAAAGTCAAGTCAAAGTCAAGTCAAAGTCAAGTCAAAGTCAAGTCAAAGTCAAGTCAAAGTCAAGTCAAAGTCAAGTCAAAGTCAAGTCAAAGTCAAGTCAAAGTCAAGTCAAAGTCAAGTCAAAGTCAAGTCAAAGTCAAAGTCAAAGTCAAAGTCAAAGTCAAGTCAAAGTCAAGTCAAGTCAATTTTTTAGTTCATTGACAACTTTTAACAAGTCAACCACAATTTTTTGCAAAGCAAATTCGTATATTTTCAAACTAACTTCAATTAAATGTAGAGTAAATTCAAATATTTTTATCACAAATTCAAGTTTTAATATCTCAAGTTCGTAAATTGTTTGCAATTTTTTGTAAAACAAATTAAGTGCTCCCAATTCTTAACAGATTTTGATGGGATTGGGTATGTTGGATGGAAATAGGATTCTTAAATGATTTTTGAAAGATGTTTTGAAATATGGCCACCTGGAACGGAACTCGAATAATTCTTAACCGATTATAATCGGATTAGGTATACTGGGCGAAAATAGGTATGCTGGGTGAAACTGGGATTCTTAAATGATCGTTGGAGGAAATTCTTGAATATCGCCAGCTGGGACGGAAATCCGATTATAATAGGATTCGGTATGTTAGACGAAAATGGGGTTCTTATATGTTTTTTGGAACAAATTCTGGAATTAGGCCACCTGGGTCAGAAGTCGACCAATTCTTAACGGATTTTGATGGGATTGGGTATGCTGGATGGAAATGGGATTCTTAAATGATTTTTAATTAACTTTAATATTTAATTTTTAATTTTAAAATTGAATATCATTTGCAAAATCATGAATTTGAAGTGCAAAACCTATATCAGTCACATTTTGCAGCACATGAAATCTTTAAGTACCAGTGCATTGATGGATTCAGGTTCACGTTATATAGAAAAACAAACCATTTCTTCAATTTAACAAGTGGTGTGAACGAGAAAAAGATAAATTAAAACAAGTTTTTTTTGAAAAGCCAAAGTCTTGTAACTGAAGCCAACATTTTTTGTCAATCGCTTTGTTTCAAGCGCAATCTCAAATCTTATTTTCGAAAGAAGAACCTGGTATTGTATATTCTTATCGGTTGAGTAGTTCAACTACTGTCTTCTTTTTTGTACGGTGAGTGGGCGAATTTTAAATTTGAAAGCGAACTGCAAAATTTTAACGTAATCTAATTCTACTCCATTTAAACGATCGGCGCCATATTGAAATGAACGAAAACTTATTTCGATTAAACTTAATCCCGTTTCGGTTCATGGAATCGATGTTATAACAAAACACACAAAGCAATTTCTTAAGATAATAATCTTTCAATATTATGAAGCTCGGAAAGTCAAGATTATTGAATCAGGTAATTCATTTCAACATTTGTTTCATCCAACTTTCTTAACAACACCGAAAATTCTTAGAAATACGATTCTAGTTTATATTCCCTACATGCACAAATCCCTGTATACTGGAAGAACACAAATAAAACAATCAAAACAGGCTACCGTACTAAATCATATCCAAATAACATATAAAATCCTATTAATTTTGTCAAACAAGAAAATTTCCAGCTCCGACAACTACAATAAAAACGGTAGGAAAAAGCTCATAATAAAGTGATAATTCATATTTTACCCAGAGTTATTCCTCCTGCGCTTCACCTCTCTTCTTCGGTGCTCCCTCTCCCGTTAGTCGTGTCTTGACAATAAGCACTAAAAGAAAATTAAATGGAAGAAGAAGGAGCCAGAAGAAAATGGAAAATGTCATTACCATAAATTTTCATAAAATAATTTTGGTTTCTCTCATTTTTCTAATAAATTTTCCCAGTTTTTCCCGAAACATGAAAGGACTTTTTTATTTGTTCTCGTTTTATCAAAAGGACAATGTTTTACAGAGTGTAATCGAATTTATTGAAAATATTTTCGGTTAATGAATGAATAAAAATACTTTGTAAAGCTCCATAAAATTCGGTGGAGCGTTGTCCCCATCTCTAAACGGCCTAAAATGAAATTTATTATATTTCTAGCACTGAAAGCTTTCATTTTCCGGTTTTATGATTATTTTGGTTTATCGACTCTTGAACTTGCATTAAACCATTAAAAATATTTAAAACGCAAAATTTTTATTCAACGCTTTTTAGTGATAAATATTAAAGTGTTCATAAATATTTCGAAATCTCATTCATTGTCTTTTGTATTTTAAATCTTAGCTGTGTTTTGTTTACGGTTTTATCAACCGCCCTTGTCATACCAACGATATAAAAAGCTCAACATCTTATGCGATTCTGTTTTAAAATTTTATAGTACAAAGTTTTATCGTCCGTTTTCTTCTTATTCTTTAGTGTCGTGTTGTTAGCCGAGCGCGTCTTATCACTGCTGCGATTTTGCTTTTGGAAAAATAAACATTTTCATTTCTATGAAAATATATTTATTGTTGTCACTTGAAAAGAAATAAAAGGATAACAAAACAAAATTTCGTTTTTGGTGTTTTATGATTAGAGCTTAAATGTGAGCTTTTACAGTAATAAAATAATTTTAAAAGCATTTTTAGTTCTAGGTCAATTGAATGGCTATAAAATTTGTTGAAAAATTAAGAGCCAAATAAAATATAAAAAAAATGTTTAAGAGAAACAAGATTCCTATCACAAAGTTCTATAATTTAAAACAAACCAAGTAATGCCTCGAGGACCGAACCCAAAGGATGTTTACATGAATGTACATGACTTACATAATGTATATTATAATGAAGATTCTTTCATGCTGTATCAAAATTTATATTAACTTTATATAATGTCTTGACGTAGTGATAAAGTTACTTCATCTTAACTCATTATGTTATGATAATGTCCTATGTCAGATACGTGAGTGACTTTCACTCGTAATTATGTCAGGATTTACGAGGAAGGAGACACCACGAGGAACGAATGAATGATCCCATCCCAATAAAACGAATCTGGCGTTTATTCATTAAGACACAAGAAAATTAGTTTAATCATATCGGCCTAAGCCTGATCCTGAGCCTGAGCCTGAGCCTTAGCCTAAACCTCTGCTAAAGTCTGAGTCTGAATCTAAGGTTGAGTCTGAGCGTGATCCTCAGACTGAGCCTCAGCATGAGTCTGAACCTGAGCATGTGACTGATCTGGAGCCTGAAACTGAGCCTGAGCTTGAGTCTCAGCCTGAGCCCAAAGCTAAATCTGAGTGAGAACCTGAGCGAGAGACTGAGACTGGGCATAATCCAGTGCCGTAAACAGAGTCTGAGCTCTGACTCTTAACCTAATCCTCCGCTAGGGCCTGAATCTGTACCTAAGCCTGAGCCCGATCCTGAGACTGAGCCTGAGCATGACTCTGAAGCTGAGCCTGTTCCTGATCTGGAGCCGGACTGTTAGCATGACTTGTTACTTAACGTTTCACCAGATTTCCATGATTCCGTAAAGTATCTCCAAATACTAATCTTATCTTTGTGAATCTTATCATTGTGAAAACAGATTGCGCATCAAAATGTATACCTTATATCCTTCTTCCAGTGGAGGGGTTATGGACTCCTCTCGTATGACTTTTAAAAATGGGGGATAATAGACTCATCGCATTTCTGCAATGAGCCAACCACCATTTCATCCTAATTCTTAAACCTTCCATTTCCATGTGTATATACCTATGTTTGTTTAGTTCCGAATTTTGACCTTGTCTCTTCCATATTTTGTTGATTTGTCCAAAACTTTGAGTTTTCTATTCTATTCAGGGGCTTCATTGTCTCCTACCACTGCCCATGCTAGCTGTTCCAGCGCCTTCATAGCTAGGTCTGCTTAAATCTGGCGAGTCGGCTGTTCGCGATGGACTTGAACTGTTTTCTCCAGAGAAACGATATACTCTTTTAATCTGCTGCACGATCCCGAACAGAATCGCACCTTTTTCGGTATGATTGTCTATCGATCTGCCAGCTCGATCCTGATAAAGCGGATGTTTTAGCTTTTGCGAACCGTTCTGCGTCGTGGTCGTTTTTTTCTTTGTGGCTTTAAGCACAAACTCAATATATCCAGACGAATTATTGGCGAATGAAGACATGGTTTTATCAAATTGACTGATAATTGCGCCAATTGTGGTGAGAAAAATTTAAACTACATCGAGGAACCCCATTAGCTATTTTGATATTCATTTGACATCTACTTACTAGTAGATGGCACTACCATCAACATAGTCGAAAACATCACAATTTTTACGTATGCAGATACACAAAAAACTGAAAAACAATTTTATAAGTGAAAACTGTAAATTATTATTTTTTATTTGTTTTTATTTTCGTTATTCCATTCGGTTGTTTTAAATTATATTCATATTAATTATTTTCATACCTACCACGGATCAATAAGAAAATTTATTGATAAAAAAATTACTATTAGTAATATATGTATATACGAAAAATAAAAACCATGAATCGAACAAAATAATATCGGCAGTTAGTTCGACACACATACACACAAAAAATGACACATAGTAGGTATGCACGTTGTTTTACTTGAAATTAGTTTTAATTGTTATGTTAAATAATTTTTTGTTTAATATCGAATTTGTCGTGCAACCATTATTACAGGGTTATCCAATTCGAGGTTGATAAAGTAAACTTAAAAAAAACACACAAAATATTCGGAATGTATTGTAATTTTTATTTCATTTTACAGATTGATCCTTGCCATTTTTAGTTAAACAAGATATCATTCAAATGTCCTCCACGGAACTTCTTATAGGCCTTGATTCTTTTGAGGTAATTTTCAATGACTTTTTGGCACATTTCGGGCGGTATCTCGGCCATTACCTTACGAATATTAGTTTTTAATTCGTCAAGAGTTTGAGGATTGTTTGCGTAAACACGATCTTTTGCGTAGCCCCACAAAAAGAAATCCAAAGGCGTTAAATCACAGGATCTTGGAGGCCAATTGACATCAGCCAATCGCGAAATCAAACGTCCAGGAAATTTCTCTTGCAAAAGACCTCGATTTGCTCGTGTTACGTGACTGGTTGCTCCATCCTGCTGGAACCACATATCGTCAAGATCATAATCTTCGATTTTCGTAAAAAAATAATCGGTTAACATGCGGCCATATCGCTCAGAATTGACGGTAACGGTTCGTCCATGGTTGTTCTCAAAAAAATACGGCCCAATCACACCACCAGACCACAATGCGCACCAAACAGTGACTTTTTCCGGGTGTAATGGCTTCTCTACAATCAATTGTGGATTTTCTGAGCCCCAAATTCTACAGTTTTGCTTATTAACGTATCCACCAAGCGAAAAATGAGCTTCATCACTGAAGAAAATTTTGTTCGAAAAATCAGCATCGACGGCCTGTTTTTCCGCGTTTAATTTTAACGCGTTGGTCGATTATTAAATGCTCCATATTCTTAAATGGCAGAATGTCAACTAAATAAATGACAGCGTACTTGACGTTTATCTTTGACAGATGTCGGTATACAGATTTCTACTTTATCAACCCCGAATTGGATAACCCTGTATAATCAATTAACTATACGATGAGTTAACCCTTTGACTGTCCTGCGCATCATATGTGATGATGATACACTTTGCCTTATTTTTTATTACAAAATTTTGTTTGAGACTGAGAACATTACTAACTGATAAAAATAATTAATGTACCTATATTTACTAACTGTAAAAACAGTTATAAATTTTGTACAGAAATAATAACAACATATGCTTTGGTATATTTTGTATTTAGTCTTAATACATACATTTCAACTACATATTTTGATTTGATGCTAATTGATAACGAGAAAAATTATGAACGATATGCACAGAACGTCCGACAGTAAGTTTTAATATTAATGGTGGGCAGGCAAAGGGTTAAACAGGTAGGGCATTGAAAAAGAATTGCGATGAGGTTATTCAAGAGAGTGAGGTTATTTGACATTAAATTTGAATTTTTAATCCCTAGAAGAAAATGTACATCAAACATATGTATGGGGACGTTTCCGTATACAATAAATCATCCATATACAATAAATTTCACTTGGTATACCACTAGATAAAGAGGAAGAAACCAGCAATTTTACTAGTTAAGTTATAATTAATTTATATAATCAAATTCAATAACAATAAAACAAATAAAATAAAAATTTCAATAATAAAGTTTTATTAAAATTAAATTAAATTTTAATAAAATTTAAATATAAAATAACAACTCATGTGCGGTACATTTCATTATATAATTATTTGTTTTGCAATAGTATTCGCCAATTAGGATTTCGTACAGTGCCATTCTCAAATGGTTTAAACCTGTTTTGTGATCAATATTGAGTTCTTTACCAATGGCATGGCTGCTTATATGCTGGTTTTCTTCAATTATCTGCATGATTTCATCGAATTTTCTACTGGTTGGTCGACTAGAGCGAGGGGCATCTTTCACATCCATAATTCCAGAATGAAAGCGAGATTTCTTTGCTGCAATCAAAATGATAAAGCACCTTCTCCATGCACAATTTGTTCGCAAGCCTGATCCGCGTTTTTAATTTTGTCGTAATAAAATTGTAAAAGTAAACGAATTTTTTCATTATTTATCTATATGTTTAAAATGTAACTTTTTATTCATTTCACCGATTTTAATGTTTTGTATGTCAAAGTGCAAGTTAAAATGTCACCTTTCAAACGCATACAAGGTTGCCTGATTTACATCAATATAAATGTATTAAAATGTTAACTCGCACAATTTTCCTTAAAACGAATTTAAAGTTTTCGTTATATTTTTTATCCATAGATCATCGTTTTTTATTTTTAATACAATTTTCATTATGAATTTTTCCTTTTCCACGTAGGTACGTTTGAAGCGCTCAAATGCGCTTCTATTATGTTTGTGTGTAAAAACATTTATTGCTCATGATGCAGAAATGCTTTAGAGTATGCGCCTAAACCAAAAACAAGTGGACGGCGGGCCATTCGCCCACCCTTTTATATATAAGTTAATTATTCTGAAATGGACCCAGTTTCAGACATCTAAATAGTCAATAGTAACTGCGTTGTTAGTTCAATAAAATAGAATGTAAAACAGCAAGCTTTTGCTAGCGACATAATTGTTTTCAACATTTATTATAACTATATAAATTAATAAATCATCATCCTCAGCTATTTATCTACTATTTCGAATAACACCATAATCGAATGATTAATATTTTATTAAATAATAACTAAATTAAAATCTATATAACACAATGATCGTAAAGATTGGTATTAACTAATTCAACCCGGACAAAAACTAATATTTTAAATGCAAAGAAAAATTAAAGTATCCATTGAATGTAAGTTGTAAAATTTTTTCGTTTGTTGCCAAGTGAAAGTGAATAACACAATAATGGCATTAGAAAATCTGGAACATTGGCCCCTTAGCAGGCGTTTCTATTCTAATTACTCCTCATCGGCGATATAATAAATTGCGAAAGTAGGCGTTAATTTAGGTGTATATCTTTTCATTGGTTGTAGAATACTGCAAAAAAGATTTATTATTCAGAAAATTGAAACTACATTAATATGTGGACAAAATTCTTGGTGGGTGGTTAATGAATTCAAAAGTTGTTAGAATGAACAACTTATGCCATTTGCCTTGACTAAACAAATATTAAAGCTTCTGCTATTGTTCAGCACGCGACTGATGCAATTAAATTTAGGTGGTTACTTTTTGATTACATTTTATTAGATTAGAATTGTCATAATTTTATTATGGTGTACTCCGGATGATTTTAAAATTTCTGTACATGTACATTAACAAATAAACTACACAGAACAAATATTTTATTTTAGTGATATCTGTCTTTAAATTTCAGGGACTTCTAGTTTGAATTTAGTTTAGTCAACGTAGTTGATTGCACACAGCATTAATATAAAACAAAAATTTAGCTTTCAAGTGAATGTGTAAAATCCTTCGGACTTAGAATAACTTCAATATTTGGTTGGCATGGCAGAGAGAAACAATTTAACAATGTATCCCAACAAAGTCAAACAATCGTTGTTTTGGTCAGTAAATGGAAGGAAATAAATTCATCCTCCGGGCATGCTAGTATTCCTCATCCAGTAGCAATATGCCTCTTTCAGCTGCCCTGGGATCTGGCTTGGTTTCAATGAACTAATCATTTGCTCATTAATCCGAAATTTAATTGATTGTGTACCTTAGAAATAAAGCGGCTAAGTCCCTACTATGTTGTCAAATAACTTTTGCTTACTACCATTTGCAAATAACTCTTGGCAATTTTGCAAACAGCTTCGCATAAAAAGGCAAATACCAATCAAACAATTAGCCGAAAACCAGTTTAAAACAAGAAACAAATATTATCCATACGTATTTTTCTATGATGAAAAGTAACTGATTGTTTTATTCCACCAATTATTTTAGATCAAAACTTAAGTATAGGAGAACTGGTATAACTAAAAATTAGTATATGTTACTAATTTTTACTTATATTCTTCGATGAATAGGCTATAATTTTGTTTTATTTCAAAATAGGCTAACAGTTTTTTTTATTGTTTCACTGCAGAGTTCATCGAACAATACGCAGATATTTAATATTTTACAGAAATACTTTTCTATTTAATTATTATAAACAAATCATGAGAACTTAACCACTTAAGTGACGGCTTTTTATGAGAAAGTGTGTCCATAAATTGTTAGGTTTTTTTTTACATTTCTTTAGAAAATAATTACCAAGTAATCTGAATACGAAATTTTTATTTTTCAATTATTGTTTCAATACAAGCTTTGCGCGAGCAAGACTCGAGCAAATCAAAACACAATCGAACTACGCGTCCGAGTCACGCTCGGGCAAACCACTCAAGTGGTTAAAGATGCAGTTTAGCAAATATTCTGGTGCCCCACTCCATATTGGGTTTAAATACACTATATGTGAATATATGGATGATATGTAGATCATACTGAGGATTGGTTTGGGTAAATTGTTTCGCGTTATTTGTATCGCAAATATATATAGTATAATGCATTTCTTTAATTTATCTAAATGTAAATTCCATTTAAAGCTGGAGTCAATTACAAGCCTCAAATATGAATATGTTGTTGCTCTTTATGATTAATAAGAAAAGTATTAATTTTAGTATTCAATTTCAGGAAATTTCTAGATACATCCAAAATATATATATTTTTTCTTTAGGTACTGATTTAATGAAGCAATTATTGAAGACCAATATCATTATTAATCACGATTAAACCTATATTAAACCTTTATCCTTCCTTGCAGTAGATCAGAATTGAATCGTGTCGTGCCGTAGGATCGCTATGTGTTTGACATACATTTTTTGATTATCAATTATATGTAAATAATAATATAATTACCGAGACCGACTAAAGCATCTCTGCATTATGATGTATTGCTCATTTTTACACGTTTTTACAAACATAAAAGAAGCGCATTTGTCTTCACACATATTTAACTCTATTGATTATCAACAATCAATAAATATAGGTACTCGTATCTACGTGGAAAAGAAAAATTCTCAATGAAAATTGTATTAAAAATAAAAAACGATGATCTATGTTAAATAATATAACGTTTACTTTATAATCGTTATTGTGCGAGTTAACATTTTAATACATTATATTCCTGTAAATTATGGTTCGCATAAATATAAAATGGGAAATGAGGACGAAAAGTGAAAACTATATAAAATATAGCTTCCCGAATTAAAAAAGGCTGACTAAAAAATTGTATTTTTCCGGACTTAAAACCAGCGTTTTTATTTCATTTTAAAATTGACTTAAAATCTGTAATGAAAATTAAATAAAAAAAAACCGTACTTTATTAATGCATATCATAAGCCATTTTGAAAATGATTTAAGAAGTGTATTTATAAGAAGCATAAAATGGATATTTATAAATGGCATAAAAGTCCACTTATAGCGCATACATTTCTATGTCTATCAAAAATAAATGTAAATTTTATGTTTATAATGTAAAATAAAATATGGCTATTTTAAGTCATTTTGAAATTGAATTATAAAATGTATTTTTAAAATGACTTAAAATATGCCTTCCTTGTGTCATTTTTAAATTAAATTTGTTTTTGTAAAACACCTTTGTTAAGTCAGAAAATTTGTTATAAATATAACTTAAAAAAGGTCCCATTTTTTCATATAAAAACATATTTTTAAGTCTACCTTTTTAATTTCGGCCTTTTTCAATTCAGGAAGCCATAAAATATGTCTGAGTAATTCTTAAAAAATTTAAACTACATATCCACATACAACACAACTATACTCGAATATATATAGAAACAAAAAACTACATGCAGCAACATTATAGAAAAAAGAATTATGTATCTATTTTACGAAATTTATTTAAAATCTATTTTTCTCTGTACATGTATAGCGCACATGGCCAAGCTCCACGTGCTTTACTACACACACGTGATATACATGCATATTTAATTTTTTATAAATATTTTAATTTTTATATATCCATACTACATACACACAAAACAACTAAACCGTGAATAAGAGAGCTCGTTCTTAATAAGCCGACACTATGATCATCGTGTTGTTTTGTTATTTGCTGTGTTTTTTTATTAGCGCCCGATAGCTGTATCCGGAGCAGCCAATTTTCTATGTGAAAACTTATATTTAGCGCGCTATTATTGCATTTAATTAATTTATTTAAATCTAAACTAAGATTTTTCATTCAACTTTTTAATTAAAAATCGATAAAAAAATATCTCGGCTCACTTATTTATCGGGAGCCGCTATCGGGAGCGCTATCCATTTCAATGGGAAATTTGAAAAGGCTTTTAATTTTGTAAACCCCTGAAACCATTAGAAGCTAAATCTTACAATAAAAAATTAAAACGCAGCAAAATGAATTTTTGTTTATAACGTCATGTCAAAATAAATGTCAATTAATATATTTCAGGTGATAAATGTTTGTTTTATTGATGAATTTAGTTTTAATTTTTATAGTACAGCGACACCAGTGAATAATAGCTGCAGTTTCAATAGAAAATTGCCATTTGGCTCCGGATAGTGCTCCAATATTAAAACACAGCAATTGTTTCCTTCATTCATAAAGTTTTATTACTATGTGTATGTAGTTTAGGTGCGAAAAAAATACGAACGTTTTTTTTAGGCTGTTTCTGCTATGTATATATAGATGGCAGAGTTATGGGGTTCCTCGATTAGATTACAAAAAATATTATAATATGAAAAGTGGAGCCACAGTATTCGACCAAACTTTCTTTCGCAATAATTCGTCTGTATTAAGTTTGATTGGAGAGTTCCAAGCAGTACGATAGCCTTGTTGAATTCGTCCTCATTCTCAATTGTCACCATCGGTGCTTGTACTTCTTTCCCTAGTAGTTGCCACAACTCAATTACTTTATGTATTTGAGTGTCAGAACTACTCGCATGTTGAATACCCAATTCGTAGTTCAGCTCAGTGATACACAAAGCATCTTGGCTCAATTCAATAATTATTCCATAATATCGTCTATAAAAGTTCTTACTTTTATTAATATTATTGTTAATTTATTATTATAAATTTATTTAATTTAATTAATTATTTATTTTGATTTATTATATTAAATTACTAATTAAATTAAATTTTATTTTATTTATGATTTATAAATTATTTAAATACATTTATGCAGAGTGCAGAGTGTTGCTAGCGCGCCTGTGGTTGGAGACGAACTGATAGAACAAGAAAATTTATTTTATTATATAGAAATCTTTCGAAGAAAAAAGATCAAAAAAATTTGATTATGATCAAAAAATTTTATCACAAATACCTTTTCATGTTCTTTAGAAGAAAATAATTGATTTTTTTTTTGATCTAAGATCAAATTTCAGTTTTGAGATCCAAAAAAGAAAAACGTCAATGTCAAAAACAAAGAAACGAAAGACGCGCCATTTTCATTATCGGCATTATAATTTGGTGTCTACATTTTAACGTGCGTTATAAGTGTTTATTTAAATTAAATATTATAAATAATATTAATTTTTGTGTAATTTAAAGTGAATTTGGTGTAATTAAAAGTGTTTTTTTTACGTCTAAAACATTTTTTTTGTTGTTTGTTTTGATTTCCCTTTAAACAAATGTAAACAAACAATTTTCTCTTTTCGTGTCCTTTGGATCACAAAATAATTGATCTCATTTCATTTCTTCCAAAGAATTTGCCATTAAATAAATTTTGTTCGGTTTGCTTTGGTTTCGTATTCGTCGTGTTGCTTTTGCTTTCGTTTGGAATGCTCGTCGTGTTGTTCCCGTCTTGCATGTATATGTGCATCTGTTCCTGTTGATACATGTACTCTGTTTAGACGTACAGAGTGATGATTAGTTTGCGAGATGTTAAGTTTGTTAGAATATTGCAAACCGGTATTATAATCGTACAGATTATCGGTTTGCAATATTCTAACCGCTACACGTTCAATGTCGATAGTATAAAATTCCATCTTTACACATCTGATTTGTTACGTTTGTATCTTTTAAGGGATCAATATCTTGCTTACTAAATCGTAAGACTCATTCGCATTCACCCCCAACTTAACGTTTCGTCTTGTAAATTTTTTTTCTTTTGAAAATCTGAACAATCCTAGAGTCTTTTACGGAAAGGTTCAAGAACCATTCCGGAGATTCTTCTAAATATACAGAGGCCTTCTCACGGTGATTTTGCCGACTAGATCTCAGTGTTTTGGGTTGTGGGGAAGTTGGGGCTTGAATATTCCTGGCCTATACCGTGTAACAGAACAAAGTAAAGTAAAATTAACAACTGCAACTAAATTTAAGGAAATTTGAGGAACAATAAAAATAAAGAAAAAGATAATAATACCCGGATGAGCCCACCCAGGAACGACCGGATATTCAGGAATGACAAGTACAATATCTGCTCAAGAAACGACCCAAATTGACTATTGACTCCCAGGGGCCGATGCCCAGCCACAATGAAGAGCATAAGAGGTTAGGGACGTTTCACAACAGACAAAGCCTCTCTTCACCCGGAGAGACCTCTAGGGATGTTTTTTTTTAGAAATTAGAAATTCAAAAATAACATTACAACTTAAATAGTGTTATGACCCCACAAGGAGTCGTAACAGGTCTTTAAAACTTGAGTATGACTTGAGCATACACTAGGGATACATTGGTCTCCTTCGGCCGATTGTTTTGGATTCCACTTCAGTGCATCGTCGGCTGTTCATGCACCAACCAAACGAACAATACTGTCATAGACATCAAACGACCAGCTGTACTGGGTGTCTCTTACCACAATTATTGTGAAAATCATACTACAAGGTTGTGGATACTCGGCATATCTTGGGATGACGCAGTCTCAAGATCAATCGCTCAAAAATGACTTACTTAGCGAGATAGTGTGAAATCTTTGGAGGGTCTCAGAACCGATTACTGGATTCATCATTCGACAACTCGCTGTCATCTTCAAATTGAAAATTTGAGCCTGTCACGTCTAGAGCTGTGTGCCTGTGTACTCCTCGCCAAACTCATACACAACAGCTTTCAGTCACTAGACGTGCCACAGGTTCAACCGTACGCATAAACCGACTGACAAGTGGTACTAGGTTGGCTACACAGCTCGCCTAATGGCTCAAAATCGTTTGAGGCCAATCGAGTTTTGCAAATCTTAGATTACACTCAACCTTCATAGTGAAATAATGTTGACATCAAGCATAATCGTGGTGTTGACCCATTATCACTACACAGCTATCCGCTATGGTGAACAAGTCCTTCTTAGCTACGGGAAAATCAAGGTCAATGACCAAGCCAAAAGACGAGCGAGGCTTACACTAGCATTCACGAAGGAAAAATAAAATCAATGATCGCAACACATACCGAAACCGTCACGTCTCACAATAACTTATACTACCTTCTCGCTCGATATTCATTCTGCAGACGTTTCATTCAACATCAATAACTCAGCACAATAACACATTTGTCAGACTTCATCACCAAGCCTGAGCTCAATTGGGCATTCAAGTTTTGATGGGTCAAACTGGTACAATAATCACATTTCGCTGAGCAGACATCAAGGTGCGAATCCGGAGAACATTTATTCCACAAGAGCTCACTTCGATCGGAGGCCTACACGGTGGTCCACAGTTGATGCTGGCACACATATGGAAGCACTTCTGAATTTTAGGCATCAACACCTTGGTGTGCAATCTTCCATCATGTTACACCTTCGAGACCTTTTCTGCACAGTGGTCTGGACACTGGAGGCCCAATACCCAGCAAGAAGCGCAAAAGACGTGGTGGTGCGTCTACAAAGGAGTACATTTGTAATTTCGTTTGCCTGTCTACGGAGGCACTACATTTGGAGCTGGTGTCCGAAGAGATGTTACTCCAGAAATCGCTGCATTATTGTTACAGGATGGCACAACGTGGAACTTGATTCCCACTGCGCTGAGCCGCATTTTAACGGTTCATGGGAAGCAAGCGTAAATTCGGAAAAGCATTATTTACAGCGTATCATGGGAGTTACCTTACTCACGTTCGAGGAGTTGACGACGCTGCTGTGCCAGATTTAGGTGCCTAAACTCACGGTCATTGTTTCCTTTGATGAACGAATCTGATAACTTTACGATCCTCACTCCAGGGCGTTTCTTAATCGGGGAAACGCCAACCAAGACACCTGAACCAACACTGCTCGATGTGAAAATGAACTGTGTCAATCACTATCAGCACCTTCTGAGATTGTACCATCGGGTGAATACCGAAATCCCGGTTTTCAAAATCCCAATTTTGTATAAAAAAAATCCCGATTTTTAGGAAATCCCGGTTTGAATTTTTGACATGTAGGAAAATGGGACTCTTTTAATGATTTTTTGACAAATTTTAAAAATTAGTTTGCGATGAAGTTCAAGAAAATTGCTAATAGGTATGGAATTTGGCCATTTTTTAACAGATTTTGTTCTAAATGGGATTCAAAAAATGCGTTTTTGATAGAGTTCTGGAATAAGGCGCATAGAGATGAAACCTGGCCATTTTTTAACCGATTATGTCGAAAATCGACATATGGGATCTAAATGAGATTTTAAAATGATGTTTGATAAAGTTCTGGAATATTGTCATTAGGGATTAGGCCATTTCTTAATCGATTATGGTGAAATACGTTACGTTCGATGAAAATGGGATTCCTAAATGATTTTTTGATAAAGCTCTGCGTATCTGAGACAAATAGGGCGATATATTTCAGAACTTAGTCTTTTGACTCAATCATATTAGAATCTTATTTTCATCACATAAGTCGAATTTTATCATAATCAGTTAAGAAATAGCAAAGTTCAATCATTTTAAAACCCAATTTAGGGGGGGGGGGGAAAGGTCAAGCTCGACCCCTATCGACCGGAATCTAGAACTGTATCAAAAAATCAGTTTTGAATTCGAATCATTCACATCAAAACTAGTAAAACTACTCCTCTATTCCAGACATGTTTTCAAACCCCACTCTCTTGGAATTTCTTTCTTAAGGCCCTTGGAAATCTAAATGGAGGGGGAGCGATGCGAATTCCTGTGTGCCCGCGAGAGATATTGAAGCTTCAACAATTCGGTATGATATCAAAGTGAAGAATGTCGAAAGACCGAATTAAATTTCCATAAACTAAAACTGAAACAGTGACTGTTGCTCGACGGGTTTTTTTCTTCGGTCGAACACTTCCATCAGCAGTGAATGGTTTGATAGTCCGGTAAAATGAAGCACGTGACCGAATCCTATCTGGAAAACGCGAAGCGTAGAGATTGACCGCATTATCAAAACTACGGCCAGCTTCTCCATAAACCAGGACCATTTCAATTATTTCTTGCACAGTTAAATACTTCATTTTGAATTGTTATAGCCTTATGCAAACAGGTCTAATTGTTTTCGAAATAATCTTGAAACTGAATCGATATTTTTAAAACAAAAAATATCATTTATTTGAAAACAAATTTAGTCGCATGTTCCTATGCAAAATCATCGCCGTCGTTGTTCCTGGGTTACGCTAAAAGTAGTTTTTTTTTTAATTTAAGAAATACAATTTGTTTAAAACTAATTTCAAGTATTTACATTGAAAACGTGTTAATTTTAATGCAAACAAATTGCAGAATCGTATGCATAATGTTCTCAGGAGGAGAAATCGAAAAAAATTTAATATCGCCTATTACAGCGCCATCTATCATGAATCGAAAAAAATGTTACAAGGAAATCCTACGTATTTTTAGCCGTAGAATCCGAATCAGCAATAAAAAATAGGGGTTCCTATCTTAGTTTCCAGTTGCCCCCTACCCCTTACAAACAGGGGCGGGGAGTCCTAATTTTAGCACTAATGTATTTCCCCTTCAGAATGATTTAATTTTGATCATGGTAATTTTGAGCGTAGAGGGCTTATTTTCCGAGATATTTAAAAGTTTCAGCTTAAAAACTCACCCGGTATAATCCGATCTTATCCTATCGGTTTTTGAATTCCTATAAACTAGAGTTTTTTTCTAATTAGGGAAAGAAGCTACAGAAGCGCCGCAACCCGACTTATATATCCCGATCATTTACTTTTTTACTGTATACGGGTTTTACTGTTTTAGTTTTGTTATAGTCGATTTCATTTTTCAAGAAATTGGAATTGCAATTTCAATTTTCGAAAACCATCAAAAACTAGGAATTCGACTAATTCTAGAGCGGGTGTCAATATATGGCACTGTGGTTGTAATTTGACAAAAAAATGGGAGTTCAATTTTTTTCAACTACAACTCCCATAAAATAGCACCAACTCCACGAAACCGATTCCCGCCTCTGACTTCGCAGCCTTGGTTTTTCTAGTAAAGTTTTTCGCAAGATATCATATTTTTATGTTAAAATATTATTAGTCCTGCCAGCCCGAATTAATAAAACATATTTTTTTTTTCAAAATCAACACTTATTAGAACTAGAAGAAAAGATAATCGGGATTTTGAAAACGGGGAACGACCAAAGTAGATGGGAGTCAACTAGAACCTCGCAATCGATTAATTAGTCCTCATCAAGGAAGAAAGCAAACCCGCACCCGGAGGGATCATCGAGACGCATCCAGGTTGTAACGGACGAATACGAGTTGTGCCTATTTCAGACAACCTCAACCAACACTAAAGTATTAAAATACTTTAAGGCGCCCGGCAATGTTGGTAATGACATCAAACGTCTCCACGGTGATAGAGGTGACACCGATACGAAAAAAAATTTTGAAACGTGTTAGCATATTAAAAAACTGATTCGGATATCGTTTGACGTTTTAATATTGGAAAAATGATTTAAAACAATCGATATTTTCTCACCAAACTACGTGGTATATTACCAAAAATAAAACCTACATTCTCAACAGGATACGTAATATGTATGTCCTTAAGAAATATTATTAAATGAAATCTGCAAAGCTCCTTATTTATTTAATAGTACGGTTCATGTACGCAAAACTTATATTTTTATGTGATAAACATAGAAAATTTTTAATTTCACATCTCTTCCACATATCCGCCTTAAACATCATCTTCTACCAAAAAAAAAAATTTAAAAAAAAAAAAATCATTCAAAAGCTCACGTAACGTTATAAATTTATAGAAAGTTTCACCTTTCCTGACACGTCTCTATATACTGCTGTGTTGTATAACTCAATTTAAATTCAATTTAATTTTTTTTTTATATTCAATCATCATGTGCTTATCACATTCAGATGGAATATAATTCGTTTCCCACTTTTGTTTTCGTGAGAAACAAACTTTAACACTATCTCATCAAAAAAGCAAAAAAAAACCAAGTAAATAGTCAAGTCTCTACTTCTTGGTACGTAAGGTAAAATAAAACTTTGACCCAAAAAAAAAAAAAATCCGAAAATCGTGCTTTTTTTCTTCTAACAATTTCGCACGCTGGGAGATCAATATAATGTAATAAAGATGAACAAAGAAAGACTAAAGTAGTCGTGAAAGAAGATGGTCGAAAAAGCACAATAATCTTGTATAACGAATAAAGTTAACTTTTTTTTTAATAATTTGAGCTTTTTTTGTGTGGGTTGTTTTTGTTTAGCACAAAATTAAGCTACACAGTGTTTTTTTTTGTACGGTATGATCTAAAAGAATACTTTTCTGGTATAATGATGATGACACTGAAACTTTTTTTTTTTTTTTACAAAACTTTCTATAATTTTTGTGATTTTGAACTTTTTTTTTATTTTCCTTTGTGTTTTGATTTCGCTTTTTATTATTTCGAACTTGTCTGTTCATTGTGCTTAGTATTCATGTTGTAATACGAAGTAAAAGAAGAAGAAGAAGGAGCAAAATCGTCGTTGGTATTCATTTAAATGAACCTAAATTGTTGAGCTTTTTTATTTTGTGTGTCGTCGTTGTCGAAAAAGGAATAATATCGAAATCGATATAAACTCCCTCGAATAATATCGAATATAATTTAGTATTGTGGACAAACAAAAGAAATTCAATTCCGAATGTAACATAAAAAGGGATATCGTAATTTTAATATGTTGCAAGTAGAGCTTTTTTTGTCGGTACGTACATACATTGTATACATATTGGAAAATTCTGTTCTGCTCGACATGCATATACGAACCACCAGCAAAAAAATATGATTATGTTGTTATCTGGTAAGTATAGATACGAGATTATATTGTTGGATGCTTGGAGCTTTTAAGATATAAATATATATTTTTCGATTATGTCAATTGTTTTGTGTGTTTGTACAGACATGCTTATAAAAGCTCTATAGTACAATGGTATCGATTGCATTTTCTCGGTTGTTTCTTTGCTATTCGGATGTTGTGAACTACATTTTACAGAAGATAGTTTAAAGATTTGTTAGCTAATAATATAGAGCGAGGGTTTTTATTTTTATTTAGAAGTGAAATTCGATGAATTTATTTGCAAAACGATTGCCATTGGGAGTTTTTATCGTTAGCTTCATACTCTTCTGTACAGCTCTTATTTGTAAAATTTAAATTATGCATAAAAGTATTATCTACTCGCACATAGAGATGTTGAATGTGAGGAACAAGAAGATTTTCTTTTGTTGCTTAATCGTAAATAATTCAAAAGATCTGGTGTATTTGGAAAAATTATTAAATGACAACCAATGATCGTATAATTTTCCACTGAATTTGTATTTGCCAATTTCAGCATGGATTTTTATTGTAATAATAATGCAATTTATTTGTGACATAGTTAATTTTAAGAAATCTATCCTTTTATTCTATTAAAGATGAATTGTCACGAATATGTCATCACAAACATCAATATTCAAGAATGTAGGTGGCAAAATAGTTCTATTCATCCGAACATGCGAAATTAAGCGACGTGATGTATAAATTTGTTTTGCTACAAGGAATGCCATGAAGTGGAAACTCAATTTTTGATTTTAGCTGTTACACCCCTCCCTTGTTGAATCGACAACCGTACTTTTTTAAATTACGTAACGTAACGATGGTTTTACGAATACTACGATTTTCGACTAGGTTTATCACAAGTATTCCGCATGCAAACTTATGCCACCAGACTCAATAATAGAGTGTACTTAGAGGAACTCTGACTCTATCCACAAGCACGAATAAGAGTGAACAGTTTTCAAGGTTTATGGGAATGTGCCTGTTAGGTGCCCTTTCTTAGCGGTATTGTCATCTGTTGTTGAATAGGCGCTAAAAGTGGTTTGTTACTTGAAAACTAGCCTCATGGTGCGTGCAAAGGATATAAATTGGAAAATGTGCCATACCGATTTGAATGGAAGTAATTGATTTATAAGTTGTCGTGAGTAGAAATATTATTATTGTATTTGTTGGGTGGAAATAAATCAAAAAAACTTTCCGGGGCTACAATAACGCCATTACAATTGACCCTTCACTGTTTTTTAATACGTCTTCTAGCTTCTGCGCAGATGGATAATAATTTTGAGAGTAGTTTATTGGTGTTGGTGTAGAATTTTGAGAAGTTCCATTACTGACGTGGTTCGATATTTGTTCAAGCCATTCCAAAATTCTACTATTTGTGGCGCTGGTAACTGTGTCAGTATCACGAGTCATCGGTTTTCCCTTAATATGAGAGTAAATCTACTATTAGATGTTTTCGCTTAGCAAAATTAATTTAATCATTAATGCATAAAAAAGTCAAACACACAAACTGTTCAAGAATTGGTGACAGTGTTTACACTTCGATAACAATGCAGAAGTGCGAAATCTTCCGAAGTCCGATTTTTCAACAGTTCAAACGTTCATTCCAAAATTAAACTTAAATACTAAAGAATGTGTTGTCACTAGGAAAAATATTATGTGGAAACCTGCAGAATCTGTGCAACAATTGCTTT
Organism: Nephrotoma appendiculata; assembly: GCA_947310385.1. Classification (NCBI taxonomy): domain Eukaryota; kingdom Metazoa; phylum Arthropoda; class Insecta; order Diptera; family Tipulidae; genus Nephrotoma; species Nephrotoma appendiculata. Next base: position 368,889,988 of record OX371223.1, on the reverse strand, counting down.
AGGGTTATTATATTTATGGTACACGCACACCGTCTTTTTGAAAAATTTACAAGCAAATTTATACAAGCAAATTTTGGTAGAAATATGGCAAATCAAATCAAACTTTGCGAGAAAACACTAGCCTCCAAATTTGATATCACATGGTGTGTGTACCTGTACAATATATTTTTATATTTGATATACGAGCAAATTAGATAAATAACATAACCTTTATGACTAAGCACGTTGTGTGTACCCCAATATTAAATAGGGTCTCTGGTTGTAACGCAAATGCGGGTACAACTAGCAGTTTTTTGGTCCACTGTCCAGCAAATCAATTGTACGATGGCTTATGATCGTAGTATTTTCTTCTCCCTTGTTGATCGTTATCGAACGATAGACACATGTACACACTTACACAGGCTTGATTTTTTTTGTTGATAAAAACGTTACGAGGGACGGAAAAGAGTTTTTGGATAGTCAGTCGAGGAACAGTGATCAAAGTGAAAAGTGTGCTAACTTTCAAAATAAGTGATTGTGCGTGCCTTAGTGATTTTTATTAGTGATTAGTTTTTTTTCTAAATACAATATTAATATATACAATATTCATTAAGTTTCTTTAAATTCATAAGTGCCGTGCGAGTAAATCATTAGTGCTGCAAAATAAAGACGATTTCGTTTGCTTTTTTTCTGTGCGCTCAACCGAGATACAGGCCTCCATTTCGCGCGCATTTCATAACGGAGGAGGGGTGGTTGGGTGGCTAAACCTGTATCAAAGACATTTATTAAGCTAAGTGGCAAATTTTGAATTATTTTATTTTTTTCTGTATTTACTGAAAATTTAGTGTTTTTTTATGACTATCGCTAGGAACGGACGAAAGCATCTTCAGATGTGCTAATTACAAATCAGTAGGCGGGAATAAAACATAGATCGGCAGCTGTGTGTTGACAACTTATTATTATTATTATTATAAAATGTGGTTAAATAATATTAAATTGCTGTATACTTGGTTCCCCACGACCACACCGTCGAGCAAAAGCCGGAAAATGCTACCGCACCAAGTACAGAAATAAGTACAGCAATCTGCTAACATGTTGATCATGTTACACCTGTGTTTCATGTAAAATTAATATGTTGAGTGTTGACCTGATCATTCCGCTACAGTTTCAATTTTTATGTAAAAAGTCATTCGTCGGCATAAAATTCTGTTGACTGTGTTTCAAAAATTGTCCGTATATTTTTCAATCCTATTGCTTCAAGGTGGGCAAGTTTTGATATTCCAAATGATCTAATGAGAGCAATTGTTCTTTCAGACTGTGTTATTATTATTTTCCATACTAGCCACTCTTTAGAAAAAAACCAACCAAATAATTATAACACCGTTTTTATTTTAAGGACACTATTTAGAGCACAACTCACTTATCTAAATAGTGATAAAATCTAATAGTGAAGATAAAATCTAAATAGTGAGCACAAATAGTTTGCTAAATCACTATTTAAAGCACAGTGTTTGGAGGAATTTTTAAAAACTCTGTGGTAATAATACTCCTATGGAAATAATCAAACATAATTTTCTAATTATGTCAAATCAGTGTATAGCACGTTGAACTCGAATACGAAAAATACGATTCTGAAACAGTTAAATAATGTATTATCCTTATTTTTATATTACACTTATCTCTTTCACTCTAATTGCGGTTAAAAATAAAACGATTACCCATTAAAACAAAAGGAGTTGCAAATCAAACGTTATTAGGAGAAAATTGACATTTATTTTTAATTGCGATACACTTTAAAAATTAAGTATAAATAACATTTAAATTTAAAACGAGACAATTTTATTTTAATGCGTCAGAATATACGGGTTTAGGTGATATTCACTTTATTAATGTTTAAGATGAAGCTCTTATTAGTTTTAGAGGTCACATTTTTCTCTTTGTATACTCTTAGATTTCCAGCATTCTGAACTATCGCTTGAATGAGTTCTATATCTAAAAAGAAAAATTCCAAACATCCTTAATTCTAGGTTTCAGTGAACCTACCATTCTAAGGTTTTGCTTGTTTTCCGATGTAGCAGATTCAGGTCTTCTCTAAACCAATTTTTCATTGAAACCTCCGCAGATTACTATTATTATACAATTGAATGCACTCCAATTCACTTTTAAGTTTAGGAAAACATTCCTAACCTAATTAATCATGACCGTGGACCACGAAAAGGTCAATATGGTTCGGATGAACGAAAGCTCGCTGCACCGATAGGACTTTAATTAAAACACTCTAATTGACATAAATTTAATTGTGTTAACCGTAAAAAATTATTAAGTCTAAATCGGTAATTGTAAATTATTATACTTGTTAGCAAAAGCCGAATACGAAATTATGATATCCCATACCGCATGACAACATAATTACCTAATCTCACATGAGCTTTTAATTTCAACAACAATACAATAAATTTCACCAGCCAAAATATTATATGAATTACGTACGAACAAAATCCAATTAAATTTTTATTAAAAAAAAAAATTATATTTACCAGTAAAATATAAGTTTACCCGAAATATCTTCAAAAGCTTAAATTCCATTACGTACACTCTCTCTCGTATGTACATACGAGTACATGAAAAAGGTTATAATTGCATTTTATAGAAATTCCATAAAAAGCTTGTTTCGTACAAATCTCGGAATCTAAATTTATTTTTATAAAAGTGAAAACTTTGTGTATATGTAAATATTTATGTAATAAAAAAGCTTTATGTATATGTAAAGCTCATATACATATTTCCTTCTAAACTTAAAATGTTGATACTTGCTTGGTACGTATTGTCATTTTTATATATTTTGTGCGGTTTTGTGCTTAAATTAAAAACGACACAAAGATTATATGTAGCGGGTGGTTGTTCCTTGCGGTTGCGGGGATGGTATCCCGTAAAAGGAGCAAACCAAAAGCAATTTTATTTTTTATTTTGTTTTGTTGTATACCAAGGTAGGATAAGATAATTTCTGTTTTTGTGATGAAAAATTGCAGAGAAAGCTAAACAAAAACACTTTCGTCTTTAGATAAAAACAATGTGATAAGAAAAATAAATAATTTTGTTTTTCGCCAGAATTTGAATACAAAACCAAAATTGTTTTTCTGAGATGAGCGTGCATACATCTCTAACTCTATATTATATTTACGAACACACACACACACACACTTACGAAGAATGATAAATTTTTCTGTTATGACAAAGTACGACACAACAAAACAAAAAGTTTATCTTGTGCAGACTGCCAAACAATACGAGATGAGAAAAATGGATAAATTTTTGTGAGTTTTTTTTTTTTGTTGGCTCATTTCAAAGTTTCAAATTAATTTAAACCAAAATCCATGTGATTAAGCGGCCATGGATTATGGGAGATTATGTTTTATGATTTAAACATAAAATATTTGTTGTTATTTGGTTGAGGAATTTGTATCTAATTTTTTTTTTAATATTTATATGGTTTGGGTCTATTATGATGTCCCATTACACTACGTTCTGTAAATTGTACAAAAAGAACTTTAATTTGTAAAAATTTGGTCCCACATTGGCAATTTACGAAACTGTGAAATTTTATAATTATCACAAAGTTTTAGTTTAAGTTACGCAATGTAATCTAAGAGGTTGTCGACACATTGTGTAATCTACACACAGCGGCACTATTAGGGGAACAAAAAAAATTAAATTATATTTTGTAACCAACCGGTTTTCTCAGCGACGTGTGTTATCTCCACCATGTTTTCACAACTGATTCCATTCAATCTTGCCATGCATCCGAAAACACTGTCGATCGTTTCTTGTGATAAATTTCCCATTCGTTCACGAGTACATTTCGCAGTTCTTTTGTGTTTCAAATTATTTGATTTCGAACTCGGACATGCCTCCCTATCATGTCCCGGATATGCTCTATTGGGTTCAAATCATCTAACGTCATCGTAAAATACCTCTAACATATCTGTCAGCTATAAGGGGTCCGCCATCAATAATCACTAATTCAGTACGGGCATCTAAACAAATACCAACCCAAACCATAATTGAGCGTGTACCATAAGCGACTGTTTTCGTATAATGTTACATAGAGAATACCGCTCACACTCAGTTCACTACAAAATGACTCGAATCTGTGAACATAATATGGCTCCACTAGTTCGAAGTTCAAAATCAGTGTTCTTGAGTAAAACTCAACCTTGATACTCGGTCATTTTTATTTGAAGTAAGGGTCCTTTGGTAGAAAAATATGATCTCAAAACGACTTTTTTAAGCCTTCGTCTCACAGTACGTTCACTTATTCACACTACTCGAACTTCTCAAAGTTTCAAGGACAATGAAACGGTCACCTCTACAGTCAATACAACGTTTTCGGCTTTTGCCTCGTCTTCTCTCGCAAGAACTCGTTTGCCTGTGTTTTTCATTTGGTTTAACCGCTCTGATAAAGTTATTAGTCAACATTAGATTACAGCATTAGGCTTTAAATTACCATGTCAACCGACCAAACGGCACAGTGGTTAAAGCTTTGACGTTTGGTTTAGGTGGTACCGGATTCGAATCCCGATAGGGGCAGGATGCAAAAGGGAATTTTCGTCAACAGATTACGATCTGTGATGAAATGGAACACAACTATGACCCTCTGTCGGAGTGCAAAACTTATAGGCCAACCCATCTTCCATGCCAGTATAGGCCGGCATGAAAAGATATGCAATGTGCAGGTGGTGATAAAATCGGGCCTATAGCCGTACGTTCTCGATTTAATAAGCAATGCGTAAAGTAAGACATGTAATTTGAACCGAGAATAAGTTGGGAGTGCTTCGGCCCAGAACAGATTGCATAGATTAAAAAAAAAATCTTAGCACTTCCACAAATTGCTAAACTCATCGAGTTCGTTAGCACTGTGTTTAGTTTGAGCCTTGTTTTGTTGTCCGGAATGAAGTCAAATGTACTGAGCTACCGATCGACTGATCATGCCAACTTCTTTGTTTGTCATAGGTCATTCGCCATTGCCTCTATTTCCGATTTGTTTCTATGTTGGTTATGTTCACGTTTGCAACTGTACGGAGTCGCATACGAGGGTTGTGTGAAAATTTTTCGTCAACAATTGTTTGGGTGAGTCGATGCGAGTGTTTTTGTTAAAATGTAAAAAATCGAGTATCAAGCTGTCATTAAATATTTATTTTGGAAGGCAATACGCCTACGCAAATCAAAGACGAGTTGGATGCTGATATACTAGGGACAATACACCATCATTTGGCACCTTAAAATTTTGGGCAGCCGAAATTAAAAGTTTAATTTCGCTCAAGTTTCACCAAATGGTGCTAGGCAATCGTCGAATTAAAAAGAGTTAAGAGAGATAAAGGAGGCTATTAATATGTCCAAAGAACGTGTTTGTCAAATATTGAACACTCTTGCTCACTTTTGCAGGCGCAATATCAGAGTTTTTGCACCGATTACTATTTCGATACAACATTACGCTCCAGAAACAAAAATGTAGACAAAACAGTGGATTGCCACGGGGAATCGATCCCAAAAGAAGCAAAGGCTGTTCCTTCGGCTGGCAAAGTGATCAATCTTAATCGATTATCTTCAAAATCTATTTGACAATCTGAATGCAGAAATTTCGGAGGAACGGCCACGTTTGCAGAAAAAAAATCTTGCTTCACATCTTACTGAAGTTGGAGTCTCGAGTTTTCATGCACCTGAATGGTTTTGTCATCCCCAAATGCAATTTTATCAAGGTCGTTAATCATACTTGTGTTAAACACGACATTCCAGACCAGAGGACCTAGAGGACATCCTTTCATGATTTGCTTAGTAATAGAATCATACTGCGGATCGATTGCTGAAGTAGCTCCTGTAAATATGCATAGACGATATCCTCGTATGAACTCATAACATATTTTGAACTTTGGGTATTGATAGTGTTAATTAGACGAACTATCGCATCTTCAGTAGATATGCTACGTCGGAAACCGAATTGTTTGTCCGAGAATGGCTAGTATCATTTCTAGTAGTTTCCCATAGCCGGTAGCAATATTATGGATCTGTAAGATTTTGAAGAAACTGGATTTTTATCACCAATCAGGAATACAATCATCTCACCCGATTTCCGCACCTTAAGGTAACCAAATTTTAAATGCAACCATGCAAGCTGAATTATTTCAGCGTTCAAGTTAGCAAGTCGTGTTGACTTGTTAACGTTCGAAACAACTGAGAGCACTTGTCACTTCTTCTCACCTAAATCGAGGATCTTCAGCAACCGTGGGTGTCCGACTGTCATTGACGGTGATAACCCCATTTACCTTTCTAATGGTATTTAATACTTCAAGAGATATTGATTTCCCAGCGGCAAATTTGTATACAAGAACCCTTGTAGGAAAAACATATTTCTTGCCTGGTATATGCTTTTCTCAGCTTATGCATAAAACTTCAAAGTTTCTTTATATTAGTTTCTGCAAATTAGAGTTCCAACTATTTCGTTTCTTAGCCCCTCTCTTCATTGGAATTGAGTTATTGCAGACACTGGTTAGCTGCGGGTTGAAATCAGCTCCACACGAGTATCAATTTTGTTGGTCGAATTAATTTTTAATGTTAATATCTTCGAAGTGTTTCTCCAGCATAAAACCAATTGTCTATAGCAAATAGACCCCAGTCAGCTATACCTTAATGGCAAATCTTGGAGTTTTGCTACTTACAAGCGGACTATTCTGTGGCGAATTTGATACCTCAAACGTGATGACTCTGTGATTACTGGTTACTAGATGTACCACTTTCTATCACACACCACCCAACTATCGAGCCCAACAAGTCTTCATTGACAATTGTTAGGTCAATATTGGATTTCGCATTAGACGAGATGGTCGTTGGGTTTCTAGCTGTAGAAGACACCTGTATAGTATCTATGTCGTATGGGTGGAAATGCGTTCAAATATATCTGATCCAACTTTATACCGCCTTGCATGTTGAGCAATACGTAAGTTGCTGCACAGCACTTTTCTATGCGTTACAGGATACGTGAACTACTTGTGCCACAAGCAGGTTTGTTTTTATTTAGACAACCAATATAACCTCCCACATGGCATCGTAACCAGTCCATGTCCAGTCTTAAACACTTTAGCAATATATTTTTTTTTTTTACTTTGGTTTTTTTATCAATTGTAATGGTGTATTGTGATTGTTCCGTATATTGGTCTATTTCAGCACTCTCGAATTAATTACACAACCGTAGGAAATTCTTCCATTTGCGTCAATCTGTATGACAACGACCATGATAATCGACACCTACTTATACACAATCAACTTCCCAACCACCCCATACATTTTTCTTTCCTTTAACGCTGGATCGCGGATAAATTTGAATTTTTTGACTTATAGATGGCTAATGTGTAAGAATCACAACAATCAGTTTCGAACAGACGAGATTAATGATTTGAAAAAATCAGTCTTCTCATCAGGTCGCGACGACTGATGTTGTTTATTACATTGAAATATTTTCTATATATATAGACCATACCATGTAGTTGTAGTAATTCGCTAGTAGTACAACTACATGGTATGGTCTATATATATAGAAAATATTTCAATGTAATAAACAACATCAGTCGTCGCGACCTGATGAGAAGACTGATTTTTTCAAATCATTAATCTCGTCTGTTCGAAACTGATTGTTGTGATTCTTACACATTAGCCATCTATAAGTCAAAAAATTCAAATATATTTTTGGTGCCGGTTCAACTTGCAGGCAGCGGTCTCTTTATTTTTCGCACCAGCACTATATAGAACCTTAAACTCTTTTCGATAAAGAAAGATCTTTCAGAGATAATTTTCTAAAATAATACATTGAGTAGTGTTAGTGATGGTGTCACGTCATACTTACCTGGAACAAATTATATTCCTGAAATACATCTCACAAAACTAAAATAAACATTTATAATTATTATTTAATTTACCTTTGTTATTTTATAAGATTCATCAATTGGTTACCTAAAAGAAATTAGTTAAACTGTGTAATTGTTTTCTTGCCAGATTTGTTATTGTGTATTTGAAATTTGTTCACTAACACAAACTTAATTGTAAAACTATACTAACACCAATGCAATATTAGTGCGCCGCCTAATTACCATAGAGGTGCGATTAATACCAAAGAATTAACATGTAACGCCATCTAGTTCCAATTAAATTATAATTGACAAAGAGATTAACAACCCTCTGTGGTAAACAGTTAAACTTTTTGTAACAAAATTTTTTGAAAGGAAATAATTTTTCCTTCTCTTGGTAATCAACTACCAGTTGTCAAAAAATAGAAAAATAAAATTAAAAGTTAAAGCGAGAGTTTTTGTGATCCAATCCAACCACCAACCATCCACCTTTTATTGCTGGATGTTTATTTCGTTCGTGGTAGTCTCTTTTCAGACACTGGTTTGGTGGCTATGAGACCCACACCTTCCAGCTCAACGTTTTCTGTGAATGCTTTTAAATTTGAGAAAGAGTTAACTGTAATCGTAACACCATTTGGGCTAGCGGTTGTAACATATAGTGGAACTTTATGTTCGTTATCTCTTGTCCAGATAATTATCGTTTTTTCTTTGTTTTATTTCTCCAACGCTTTCTGTTCCTACGTTTCTTGCCTTTTTACCGACCATGTGCCAGTTTTCTTCACTGTTTTCTGTTCGATTCATTGCTACTCTCCCTGGAATTTTTGAATTTGCACTTAACTAAAGTTATTGGTTTCTGGCTGCAACCGCACTTATGGCTGCGTGCTTCCTCCAGTTTACCAACCACTAGATTCCGCAACCATCTCCAAAATTTTAATCTTATGTTTTAATGTAATTGGACAATTCTCGAAACTAAGGCCCTGTTAGTTATATTCTTTGTTCGCTCTATCTTTGTTTCAAGAGAAACGATTTCTATCATCAGGTTTTCAGGGGTCTTTTGCACGTTTGTGCTAGTGTCCTTATCATCGCCAACAACCTCGGCATCTGAGTTTGAATCGTTCTCATATTTCACTTTTTCGGCACGATAGTCAGCTTCTTTTGAAGACTGACCATGGATCATATTTTGATCCGTTACTCGTATCTCTGGGTTATTCGGGTTAAATATTTATTTTTCTGTTTGGATGCCCCTTCCCAAACTATTATAACGTTCCTGCAATATCTTTAGCCGGGCAGTGGTTTTTTATTTCACCTTATGGATGGCACTACTATTCCTTTGTCTCCCCTCGACCTCGTAGAACAGGAGCAATTCATGCGTTATAGCTGGGTAGTCCCATCTATACTTATAAGTTACTATAGACGTTTGCATATTTTATTTAATTATTTGGCTTAACAAGTTTTAGACGACAACATATCCTCGAGGGGGGTTTAATTATCCTAAGGGCCCTCATATGATAACTTAAACTAAGCGAAGTCATAATAAAGTAAGTTATACACTACAATATGAAAATACATGAAAATTACATTAATAATTTTTTAAAACTAATTAAAACTTTTCACGAAGGTTAAAACTTTTAACTACCAGCCATATACTCAGAATCTACCTATGGTCATGGGCTATCGAATCGGCATAGTGAGATTGGTGTCCATATGCCAAAATATCGAATGACGAACGATTATATCGACGAAAAATGAGGAAAATCAAAACTTCACCCCTATAACCCCATCAGACCCACCCCAACCATATACTCAGAACCTACCTATGGTCGTGGGCTATTGAATCGGCATAGTGAGATTGGTGTCTATATGCAAAAATCTCGAATGACGAACGATTTTATTGTTGAGAACAGGAGAAAATCAAAATTTCATCCCTATAACCCCATCAGACCCACCCAAACCATACACTCAGAATCTACCTATGGTCATGGGCTATCGAATCGGCATAGTGAGATTGGTGTCCATATGCCAGAATATCGAATGACGAACGATTATATCGACGAAAAACGAGAAAAATCAAAATTTCACCCCTATAACCCCATCAGACCCACCCCAACCATATTCTCAGAATCTACCTATGGTTATGGGCTATTGAATAGGCATAGTGAGATTGGTGTCCATATGCCAAAATATTGAATGAAGAACGATTTTATCTACGAAAAATGAGGAAAACCAAAATTTCACCCCTATAACCCCATCAGACCCACCCCAACCCTATGCTCAGAATCTACCTATGGTCATGGGCTATCGAATCAACATAGTAAAGTTGTCGACAAGTCGTCGATATAATCGTTCGTCATTCGAGATTTTGGCATATGGACACCAATCTCACTATGCTGATTCGATATCCCATGACCATAGGTAGATTCTGAGTATAGGGTTGGAGTGGGTCTGATGGGGCTATTGTACACAATACAATATAAATAAGTCTATTTGATATACTGTTAAAGTTAGCCGAAAGTTTCCAGCCGAAAGATGATAATGCAGATAGTGTATTTGATTTTCCAGCCGAAAGATGGTAATGCAGATAGTGCCTTTGTCGTCCTAAACAAAAGATGGTAATGCAGATATTAATTTTGTTGTGCCAACCAAAATATTTTAAAATGCCGGTAATGCAGATTGTATCGATAAAGAAGACCAACTTCAATATTCAAACTGTGGTGATGATTTGGGTGGGTCTGATGGGGTTATAGAGGTGAAATTTTGATTTTCCTCATTTTTCGTCGATATAATCGTTCGTCATTCGATATTTTGGCATAAAGACACAAATCTCACTATGCCGATTCGATAGCCCATGATCATAGGTAGATTCTGAGTATAGGGTTGGGGTGGGTCTGATGGGGTTATAGGGGTGAAATTTTGATTTTCTCAATTTTTCATCGATAAAATCGTTCTTCATTCAATATTTTGGCATATGGACACCAATCTCACTATGCCGATTCAATAGCCCATAACCATAGGTAGATTCTGAGAATATGGTTGGGGTGGGTCTGATGGGGTTATAGGGGTGAAATTTTGATTTTTCTCGTTTTTCGTCGATATAATCTTTCGTCATTCGATATTCTGGCATATGGACACCAATCTCACTATGCCGATTCGATAGCCCATGACCATAGGTAGATTCTAAGTGTTTGGTTGGGGTGGGTCTGATGGGGTTATAGGGGTGAAATTTTGATTTTCTCAATTTTTCATCGATAAAATCGTTCTTCATTCAATATTTTGGCATATGGACACCAATCTCACTATGCCGATTCAATAGCCCACGACCATAGGTAGGTTCTGAGTATATGGTTGGGGTGGGTCTGATGGGGTTATAGGGGTGAAGTTTTGATTTTCCTCATTTTTCGATATATCAACGTCGATATAATCGTCGATATATCAATGAAAACCACCTTAAATCAAAGAAAATTAGATATGGAAAACGCTCAATATTGTTTGTAAATTCAAATGGAATTGTTATGATTTCCACTTATTGTATTGTGTACGGAATTGTTTCAAAACGTTACTCTTTTGAATCAAAAATTAAAATATTAAATATTTTTTTTGTTTTTTATTGTTTCATTATAATTATTATTTAAAGTCTTATATTATTGATTATTATATTTGTTATTTATTTATTACATTTATTATAATAGTTGATTTTATTTTTCGCTAGAAAATTTTTTTTGGCCACGGCTAGAAGAATCGATCTCAGGTCATCAGTATCATACAGATCGGTCTTAACCACTCGGTTACGATCTAAAATTAAATACCATGCAAATCAAATGCAACATGTGCCGTAAATATCAAATAAATGAAATACAAAAATATAAATAATTAATTCGTAGTGTATTCGTACACAGTAATACGAAAACTAAACGACAAGTTTCAAATTAAAATTAGGTAGAACTATACGTCCATCAAGCATGCAATATAAGAAAACGCGGCCGCGATTTTGATGTCTACATACACGTTTATATTTTCAAAAGTATTAATGGTAGAAACGTGGTAAATATATTATTGGAAAGATCGACACTAAAATAATAAACAAAGTTTATTCAAATCTGACATTTATGTCAAAAGTTATGACAAGTTAAAATTATGATTTTTGTTTACAACTTTCAATATGGGAATAGCGCGTATAAATGAAAATAAAGAACGGCAGAAAAAATTAATTAATTAACTAAAAAACTATTGATTATAGTTAACTTAAACGTTCAAAGTTTAATTGCTCATCACTTAGATATTGAAATTGACGAGATATTATCTGTCTGATTTTCTTGCACTGTGTGAAACTGGGATGTACGAAGATCAACCGATTAAAATTAGAGGATTTGAATTGAAATCATACATGAACAACACTCTCGTTCGAAATTGATAAACAAACAGTGTAGCGCAAGATTGTCAGCCTATTGAGTTTGATATTAATGTTAGAAGACATATAGTTGATCGATTCAGTTGGTGATATTTGTCTAGTGGATGTTACTATAAATGGTTCGTCAAAATTTATACTTGGTTTCATTTACATTCATCCGCATTCCACATGCTAAAGAGGTCGATTTAAATATGTTCTTCCTTGCGGCATTAATGGAATACACAGACAGTTCAAAATTAATTGATAAACGGTTTACAGTGGATAAAGAGGTTCCACTAAATTTAATGGGTGATTTTAATGTAGATGTTAAACGGAATGAAGGAGCGTTTGAGTTTATATGAAGCATCATTTCAATCTAGATATGGTTCCGACCAATTATCCAAGTACATTAGGAAATACTTACATATTTGCCATTCAATAGAAACATAACTCCAGAACTGCTTTCATCAGTTTGTTACTGTTCTATCATAGACCAATTCAACAACCCCTGCGGCTATATCACCGAACAGAACCTACCGTAATTTTATTTTGGGTCCAATTTTATCTTTCTTTCAATTTCATTCCGTGTATAATAATTTTAAATCGATGAGATTTTAAATCAACTGAGAGTTCAAATATTTTCTTAACCCTTTGACTCCTGACTTTTAACAAATAGTACTTTTAAATAACATGTGACTGCTCTTTACTAATTTGAGGCCAAGAAACTCAAAAAACCTGTATAGAACATTGCCTAATTTCTCATAAGCCCAGAAACTTCCGGCACCATTTATTGCCATTGTGATAAAAAATTAACTCTATCAAAACGGACGTTTTTTTCTGGTCGATCTTCAATAGGTCGTATATTAGGTCCTGGTTGTTTCAAAATTGCTTCGGAAAAGAATATCTTTCTCTTGTTGTTGTTAGACTGAAAGGTCGACTATCGATCTTAGTCAGGCACCATCCTTTTAACAAATCTCTCGTTTTGGCACTTGTAAAAAATCGCTCGTAAGGTCCACTTGCGAGATTTAATAAAAATTCTGCAGTAGCTCATACTAAATACACCCCTCCCATACAATCATTGTATCTAGAGACAATTTCGGGTTGTTTTATCTTTACACATTCGGTTCCCTTTCCAATAAAATTTGATGCTAGATGAACTGCTCGGTTGTCTTGCCATTTGACTCCGTATTTCTTGATGCTTGATCTGATCCGTGTCAGTTCATGTTTTATTAAACAACACAAAGGCGCTTACTAGATTTTAATTCAAAATTTGTGCTATAAAACAAAATATGATCCAATTTTGCATATAAAATTTGAACTGATCCTGACCAATGGGTGCCATGAAACACGGCAATTGCTATCGCGACTTGTAATTTCTTCAGATGTTACACGTCCTTTATTTTTCATCGTAGCATCTGTGCTATAACTGCTGCATTTATTTTATTCGAACTCAATAAAAGAAAAGATTATGTCCTTCAGCACTGACGCGTTAAATCAAATGCTTGATGATAGCTGCACCAAACCATAAATTTGATCGATCAATTAAATCGATTTTAGAAGTATTCCTTTGATAAAGCACAAAGTCATAAGGGTACTCGGTTTTTCCCACATATTTGTGGGTATCACAGAAATACCTTTAGGCCAAACGAAGGTGGCTTACCTTTCACATATTGCGTTATGCTGAAATGTCCTTTGAAAGGTATGATTTGTTCGTCAATTGACAAAGAACGCTTCATCGGCATTTCTCTGCATCTTTTACGAACGTTGTCGATAATTGGACGAACCTTATAAAACGTATATTTTTACATTGATTTGGCATTTTAAAATTGTCGACCAAATGTAAATCACTTTTCGGCTAATAAAATCGATCTCTCGATCTAGCTTTAGAAATTGTTTGAAGTTCTAAGTGGCAATTCTAATACATAGCAATTTTCGGAAATCCTAAAATGCGCCATTTGTTCGTACAACGGTGGTCCAAAAGTCTGGAAACGGTGAATTTATTTCGCGTACGGGTGGAAAATCGGAATTCTGATACTGGGGTCTTTAGTAATTTCACCCGAGGAATCGAATGGGCCCATCAGATTTTGGGCCCGATGGGGCCTTATATGAGATATGAGGCCCAATTTTGAAATTTCAAATGCAAATCCATTTTTTTTATTGCAGATTCGGATTCAGCGGGAAATTTTACATCCGAATTGGTTAAAACCCTAATTCTGCTGGTACATTTAAAGACCTCATTTTTTCTCGACAATTACCACTCCTGACTGATTTTGTTTGTTGTTTGGGCTTAGGAAGTCTCAAAGTGATGTTTTCTTTCGCACTCACTAAGCAAAATGGATACAATAAGACTCGACGCACATGTGCCCATACCACACACGAGAAATATTTTCCTGCGTGGTACTGGATTTATGATATCAAATCCAATATGGAAATCAATACCATCAATACAATGTTCCACGGTAGGACCCAAAAATGGACGAAAAAATTTTTGGTTTTAACCAATTCGGATGTAAAATTTCCCGCTGAATCCGAATCTGCAATAAAAAAGATGAAATTACTTAAGACCCCAGTATCAGAATTCCAATTTTTCACCCGTGCGCTAAATAAATTCACCGTTTTCAGACTTTTGGACCACCCTGTATATTTCAGTAGAACTAAATTCAAATGGTGAACCGTCAAATTCGCGATTTCTCCATTTTAAGTCTTTTTTATTGGTTGTGGAGTATTTGGAATCAATAAGCTCAACGCACATCTCAACGTCGTAATCGTCTTCTTGTCCTGGGGCTATATCATCGTATAGTTCATAACAACCTCAGCTAGATCATGAATTGTAGGTGATGGTTGCACGATTTGTACTTCTTGATGTTGTTCCATCAAATTTTTAATCACATCTCCTGCTATTGGCACATTTGCCTCTTCGAAATAATCTATATCTGAACTTTCTTCCATAATTAACTCGGCCACCTCCTCGCAAGTCAAAAAATATTTTAGTGGATATTTTCTGGATGCCATTGTTCTGCAAAACAAAATTAACAAAATCTTATTCGCCAAACATACTTATTTGATAAATGATATTTCACTCGGAATGGCAACATAAGTTGCTACAAAGAAATTACCATAATCTGAAATTATCACCACAATTTTGGCTGGTGTAGCAGTTGCAGCCTCATAAGTCGTGCTAAAAACGGGTCGTAAATGGATTACCATTCGCGATAGTATACCTTCAAAACGGAGGTATGAAGATTTTCTGTAATTTAATTTCAAGTTTTAAGACTCAATACTTCAACCAATAAGACTCGTAACGGCTATGTAATAATTGTAATCATATATAAAATTCGGTTCCTCGTTGGGTTCGATAGAGAAAATTTTGGTTTCAATAGCTGTGGATTCGGCCAAAAACAGGAGCAAGGCGCGCCATAAATTCTTCTAATGAGGTATCTTTGTTCGCGGCTTTAATAACATTTATAACGTTCATTAATCAACCTTTGTTAGAAGCGCGTTGCTTTTTGAGAGCAAGTACATCAGCCACAGTGTTATGTGTATTTATTCACTGAACGTTACTATTTAATTTAACTAAAATTGTGTATCTTAAAGTGGTTACCAGTACCAGAGCCACACGTGTTTTGATCCAATCACTACGGTTGAAGTTGTTGATGGTTAAAATTGTGGGCCCTTGAGTGTTGTATTTTGATCGCTCCGGTGAACTGCTTATACTTGTCTAGTTGTGGACGTTGATGCGAATGACTAACTTCTAGTTTTAGTTCTTTAAGCTAAAACGAAGTTAAACTCTGTTACAAGTAGTCTAATATCTCAATTTTTTTGTAGAATTTAGGTAAACTTCAACCTTCATGAAAAAACTTTAAACCGTTTTTAAAATTCTGAATATCCACCTCAGTTCTCAATATTTTTTTATTTTCTCAAGGTATATTATTAATTTTTTCGTACGTACCTTGGGAATTCTAACCACTGTTGCTGATGGTTTATTTTATTTATGTATAAATTATGAATTTTTTGGTTGTATAATTAATTAAATTACGATAATAAACCGCAGTAAAATGTCAGTGAGTGAAGTATTCGGTAAAAGTAGGTGGTTGTTTTGGTATAAACACGACTAAAATCATAATTTGAATATTCTACAGAAAAAAAATGCTTTGAAACCGCATCGCACGCCAACCATTTAAATTTTCTTTTCACCGCCCTAATCGAAATTTATCAAATATTTTCCAATTTTTAAAATTCCCTGACTTCACAATACTCATCACCTATTTTAATAATAAAAGTAGTTTTCAGTTTTGCCACAAAAACCAATCAAACAGGATATGTTTTGCTATGTCGATACACAATCAAAACCAATACCATCGAAGATATGAAAACGCAGAATAATACTCAAATGCTTCATACATAAGCATGCAAGAAAATAGATAAAACAATTTATCAATTTTCCGCTATATTTATACACAACACATCGAA
Source organism: Nephrotoma appendiculata (assembly GCA_947310385.1). Taxonomy (NCBI): domain Eukaryota; kingdom Metazoa; phylum Arthropoda; class Insecta; order Diptera; family Tipulidae; genus Nephrotoma; species Nephrotoma appendiculata. The sequence continues at coordinate 368,873,260 of OX371223.1, read as the reverse complement.
ACAGACGCACGAACAAAGCAGAAGCAACAACAAATCTAGTAAATCAGTCAATTGCAAACAAGTGTAAAACAAAAATTTGTTTAACTCAAAGTGAATTTTCCATTTTCATTAACGAACAAATCAATTAGAATTTTTTTTTATTCATTGCTCACACTTTACTACTCTTTATAGGTACTCAACAAAATCTTCCGTCTATAATCTACTTGAAATAATAATCCGAATCAGCCAATTTCCCTTTTATATACATAGATAGGCATTGTGTTCAAAAGATGTATATAAAAAAAAGTGCGACAAGAAAAATGTAAATTGACAGGATTATCGTGTTCTAGCGAAATAAACAGTGAATTGATGTTGAATATTTGTTGTTAAAAATAAAAATTCTGAAAAAGAACAACGAGATTTTGTGTGGGTGGAGCGAGAACGCAGGCAGCTAGGTACATTGAACGGATAAGGAAATTTCGTTGTTTTTACGTAAGTAGTTAATTATGATGAAAATATTAATGTGATGATGATGACGGAGTGACGCAAAATAATTACCAGAAAAAAAAATGAAGAAAAGTAATTTAAATTCTAATCAAAAAATTCGCTTAATTATTCATAGAATTATGTCTGAAAATTACTTTACGCCACCCGTCGGGAAATCACACTATGAAATGCCGATTTGTGTGTAAAGTTTGTTGATTATCTTGTTGGTTGTTAACCCAAAAAGCACCAGTGGAAGACGATCACGAAACGTCTATGAATAACTCTATATATAAAGCGTTATTCCATGTGGATCGTATACACATAACCAAGCTTAACGAGCTTTTGGGGTATTTAAAAAAAACAGTAAACCATTATTATTTTAACTCAATTACTCGTGTTAACGCACATAACAAAAAGGGAAACGGAAACAACAAACCACACATTGCGCAGAAAATCGGGTGGATTTCATCGTAAAATGTAAAAAGTTTTACCATTAAATTGTTTAATGTGCTTTTGGCCATTTCCGGTTATTTAGTATTTTTTATTGATTGAAAATTGATCAATCCTCTCAAGATGCATATTCGGGATTTTTGAAAGACAATCTTGCCATATTTGGGGGTGGGCGTGGTATATTATGGAATAAAATCCCTTAAGTTGTTTAAGATTTTTTGCTTTTCTTATATACGCCTAAATGTTTATAATGAAATACATATACTTATAGTCGAAACAAATAGTTTGTATGCTATATACACAGCAAATATAATTGTTTTTAAGGTATACAAACGAATGTCGCCAATTGTCAGGGATGAGCAAGGTAAACTACGCAATGTAATATACGCGGTTGTAGATGCGAGAAAATGAAATTGTTCTCATTATTTTACATTAAACCTACTGATAAAGTTGCTGTCTAGCTATTAGGTAATTTTCTAGTTGTCTTACTTAGAGGCCCAAAAATAAATGCATCCATAAAACAAACATTTATCACCTGAAATTTACTAATTGACATCTATTTTGACATGACGTTTTAAACAAGAATTCATCTTACTGCATTTTAAATGGGGTTTACAAAACAAAGGCCTTTTCAAATTTTTCATTGAAATGGATAGCGTTCCCGGTAGCGGCTTCCGATAATTAGGTAGAGCAAACTATTTTCATGTTGATTTTTAACTAAAAAGTTGAATAAAAATCTTAGTTTAAAGTTAAATAAATTAAATAGCGCGTTAAATATACATTTTGACATAGAAATCTATCGGGTGTTAATAAAAAACACGGCTGTTTATCTACTATTTTATAATAGTAATAAATGTGGTAGATAGTTTTAATTTTTGTAATGTTTACAGTGTGGTACTTTTTTTTGGTCTACAGAATATCTGAGTTTTAGAATAAATTAGTGATGTCACCTCCAGCGTCACATACGAGTTCTAGAGTAAATTTATATTCCCACTTCCAGTGTGACATACGAGTGCAAAGGGTTAATCCCATTTCGGAAAAAGGTCGGGCGATATTTGACCACATAGCTCTTATTGGGAGTTGGGACTTAATTCATAATAAAACGTAATATTTAATCCCACAGTTAAATATTACATTTTTTTATAATAAGGGCTATGTTGTTAAATATCGCCCGGCCTTTTCGCGAAATGGGTATATAACGACACATACACCGTCATTTCAAAATGACGAAAATCCGCAATATTTACCATCCGTTTTAAAGAATTTACATTCAAATTTTATTTTGAACAAACATTTTTTTTTCGCCATTTAGAAGCAACTCTTATGTTGATTTCAATTGATATATTCCTACTCTAAAAATAGTACCCTCATTTTATAACCTCATTTTGTATCAAAGGTACAGAATTGAACTACACCAAATGTTAAAACAATATTTTGTTTCATCTTTCCGAAGAATAACGAATTAATATTGCTTGAAAATATTTTGTTTTGGCAAGAATAGAAAAAAATGGCGTATGACAACAACAAAAAATGATTTACTCGATCAAAAATCTGTCGTAGAAAAAATTACCCTAGGTGTAGCAAAATATTACCCTTGTGGTATTTTTGTTTTCAATCAAACATTTTGACAGCAGTGGGTGTACCATTTTTACCCTCAGTGTAACATTTTTCCTTCAATCGAAATCAACATTAGATTAACGCTAAATTTAACTTTCTCGCAAAATTCTAAACAACAAAAAATTTTACGAGACACAAGATTGTTCAATCCCAATCCTTAGTTGCGATAGTCTAGTAATGAATTTCAGACTCAATCAAGTACCTCCTAAGCCTTCTACTTGATTAGTTTTGACTGCAAAGTGCTAAAATTTCGAGAATTTTGAGAGCGGTTCGTAACAGTTGAATTGAGTGTACAAAGCTATCCAACTATTACTTAGACTTAACGTTATTCTTTACAGTGCTAATTTCCGGGATTAGAAATAATAATTGCAGAGATTACGACAAGATCAAACGAGCAATGCGGGTTTACAACATGTCGCAAGGCGCACAAGTTTATGATGGAAATATTTCAATTTTACGTGTAACAACTCAATTCTGAATTTCTGTTTAAAATTATGCGATAAAGCAAAAAGCAAAATTGTTTTATAACATTAGTTACTTCAGTACCCTGTATAAATTTAAAGTATTTCCCTAATTACAAAATTCCAATTCCATCTATTTTAATTAGACTGTACAGATGATATACCTCTCTCCTCTGGCAAGGGAAATTGCAAAATAATGAAAACGCGAACGAAAAACCAAAAAAAAATTGGAAAGGCTGGAAATGAAAAAGAACAGAGAGAAGAAAAAAGAATTTGGTCAAAGGCAGACGTCTTTATTAACTAGAAAAAAAATTATGAGTTGCTGCCATATTAACAGATTAAATAATACAAAATAATTTGATTGATTGATTGATTAGAATGTACGGCCAAGACTAAGCAAGGATCCCGGATACGCCGGGCCTACCGTACACCCCTTTTACATATAACAATATGGAGGGATAGGAAAGGTTGTTAGGTATGATAGACTTGACCCGGTTACAGACACCTAAGTAGTCAATAGTTAGTAAAGCACAAGACGGCACAATTATTTTTGTTTTTCGGGATATAAATAATCAGCAATCAACATCCTAAAAAGTTATTGATTAATTAGTAAATGTTCTTGAAATAAAATTTCATTATTATGAGGGATTAAATTTTATTTAATACCATTTCCTCCGCCATCCCCTCCAAAAAAAAAAAAAAAAATGAAGCAATCAATGTCGCGACGCCGGGCCCGCCACACCTCTTTATTATAGCATCTTAAAAAATTGATAATTAATAATGTTGGCATCTTAATGGTCAATTTCCTGTAATAAAATGTCATTATTATGCGTTAGAGATTTCTTATTTTGTACGATATAATTAAATTATTCTTCAATAGAATAAATGTAATGTAATGATTATTATAACTAAATTAATTATAATTTACTATCGTAAAACAAATAAAATAAAACAAATCGAATCCAAATATTGTAGTATCAAACGGATGGATCCCCTCTTCAACCGATAACCTTACCATCCCTAATAAAACAATATGTTTATTAATAAAAATAAAAATGAAACAAAGACATCTGTTTTCAAAAATAGCTAATCTGGAATCTATAAGGTAAGATATAAATAATGAATGTGTCACAGGTTAAGAATCTCCAATACCCAAACAAATTAACACATTATAAGTTATTCCCAATCAGAATTAAATAAAACTATTAAGCTAATCCGGAATCTGTAAGATGACAGAATTATTAATAAGTAGCTATTAGCAAATAATCTAATTAAAGAAGTGCCATGATCCCAAAAATACAAAAAAACATCTATGTATCAATATTTGTCTGATTATAAATTTTATTGTGTAACCTCCAAGCCAAAAAATAAATCAACCCATAAAGTTTCCCTCCACCGACACTTCAATGTTACATATAACCATAGTCATTTAATCTAAATATTAAAATAATATTTGTAACCCAATTGTCGTGGGACAAATTAAATCTTAAATATATAATTAAATTAAATTAAAATAAGAAAAATTACAATTAAATTGTAACTGCAATTCGACCTATAATTAAAAATTTGTTATCTGGTTAATAGTGGAAATCTATTATATTCCTAGCGACGGCAATTGTCATTTCAGTGCAGTTCTTGAAGCAAACTAACTTCGATCTGAAACCATAAATGGCGGTTAACAAATACGATCAATTTGGAAGCTTTATACCCACTAAAACCTATTGAAAGAGCTTATAAGGAAGGAAATTCTTAATTACAAAATATATATCTAATCTAATAAAACTCAGTATTGATAGCTGTCCAATCTGGAAACTATAAATAAATAAAATATAGTATTAATGTTCATTATCTCAGACGGCTTAAGAATCTTAAAATATTTAGAAATTTTAACACTTTAAAATGTATTATTATTAGTAGGAAGTCCAAATACGACCAAGTAGAAGCCGGATAAAATACACGGCTTGTACGTATGCAGGCCCAAATTGCACGAATGCAAACCCCACTCATTCACATCTCGCACATGTGACGGAGAAACAAACCCCCAGTCACCCGAACACAAACTCCGTCCATCCGTCCTGCATTCTGATAAAGTACCCCTTACCCTCAAGCAAATCTTCACTCAGAACTTCACCATTCTCCACTTCGACGTCAATAATCCGAAGACTATCGTACAATAGAGAAGAAAAACAAACGAAATTACCACTCTTCATACGATACACTCCAACCAGACTAAAAAAGACACCACCACAGAAAATGGCAATTCTCCAAACGAAAACCACCCCAAAAACAAAAACCAATTCACCAAATATATATTATACAAACAAAGTCAATGCCCAGTAGAATCAAAAATTCATTTATCCGCCGCACCTGATACAAGATACAAACCAATAAAGCCAAAAAACTCTCCAAAAAAATCCAGAGCATTTGCACGAAAGCTTCTCTCCGTGTTTACGTTCCACATACGTACAAATAAAGTCCCTACATTTCGAGACGGCCACATACACATGCATAGACACTGATGAAACAGTTATCTGATTTGTTATTATACCCTTCATTCATGCACGTTCATTACACACCCACATACACATTGAAGCACATTTTTACATTAAATTTGCAAAATAATACAAAATAATTTGACAATAAATATTGTAAAACTTATAATTAATATATTTCCTATAAAATGAATTTTTTGTTCGAGTTTCATTTTGACTATTCAGAAGTATCATAATTCTGTAATTAGGTGTAAATTTTTCAGTTGGTGATGGATCAACGCCTTCGAAACCGAAATAGTGACCTAGGACCCCCTCAATTCTTTTCTTCTTCACAGCATTTTTAAGCTCTCCAATGGTCCAGAAAAGAAATTCCCCAACGACTGCAACCTAGCCGACTGCAAAATTCTGTGCTGGATCAACCGTTAGAGAGTCTGTGGCAAATTTCCAGATTTGTTATCTCGAAATTTGTTCCAATTAAATATTGCAGTAATCCTCAAGTAAAATCGAGTGTTACGATTAACGTTGTTTCAATTCTTTTCTTGGAACTCTCTCAATAACAACACCAGGGGAGTAATGCAATATTACTGTAGTCTTCTTCCGATTTGGTAACATTTAAGTGTTTAAATTTAAGTGTTTAAGAATCTACAATTACAAAAAAAAAGTTAATTTGAGCTTTTTAACTAGATAGAGGCAACAAATATTTCATACCTGTTGGCCGATTATATCCGTAAACGGTTTTAAGGGATGAGTATTAGTAGTTCCTAAATGATCCTGTGGACGATCAGTAACAGATGATCCTAAAAAGTTCACCTCTGTTAATATTTCCCGATTGTATGATGCGATTCCACTGACCCTGAAGCCATTTATTATATTTTCAGGTGCAACTGCCTTAGGCAGTGCTTCGGTTATGAGCTAAGAAATATTATGGATTGTCTTTGATTTGCCGGGGTTATTCCGCATCGAGCCATTTTGAGCGTAAATAAATACACTTTAAAGCGGAAAAATACAGTCCGGTCCAAAGACTGCAATTTGTGCGGCCAATGGAGATGGAACGATAACATAACTACCCCGTTCTCTTTTACCAAATTACTTGTGTTTAGTGCTAAATGTGACTCGTGATTATCCAGAAGAAACAACACTGGTCGTTCTAGAGATGGTTTGACATGACGTCCAAAATGCTGCATACATTTATAAAATTCCACTACTGTCATCCACCCAAACTTGTTGCCTGCTCCTATGGATCCACTTGAACTATCACGAATAAAATGATTTTGACACCGCTTTCTTGGAAAAATAAATTGAGGAGGAATGGGATTACTAACAGCATTTACTGCAACGCACACCGTTACTAGTTGTCCCCTTTCTGCTGAAGTTAAACTGACCCAGTTTTTGAACCGTCGTTACTCTACCTATACTGGTTGCTTCTCGCGTTCGAAGTGATAGGCTGCTATGTGTTTTAAGAAAACTCGATAGCCAATCAGGATCTGCTAATTTATTTTTAATCCATAACTCAGGAATTTTCTTATTTAGTGAAATAGCGCACTCATATGCTAGTGATCTTGAAATATATCTTTGACGCATGATTCACGTATTGAGCAAGTTTCATGCCCCCTTTAGCATTAAAACCGATTTGTTTTTATAACCGTAGAATTGTATAAGATGCGTGCTTTCTTCTGTAAACTCACAGTCGATCGGGCTTTTTTTACATACCGCCAGATTGTTTGGTAATTTATGTTTAAATCTTTAGCCACCGACCGTATTTTGTGACTTGCTGTCAAAACTCATTTCACCGCAACTACGCACCATAACATGCGCCGAAACTTCTCCACGATTGGTTTTTTTCTTGTAATTTCTCATAATTCTGAAATATTAATCATTTAGTCAGTATAAAACATTGAGTAAATTAATTCAAAACCTTTTAAATAATTTTGTTTACTGGTTGTGATAAGATTTATAAATCCAACATTTAACTCATACTCACAAAAATTATCAAAATAACAGTTTATATGTAATTCTCTCTTTAACAACTTGCCCCGTTAAACAACCTGCCCCGGCCTCCCTAATAGATGACGCAAACCACAAAATACATTTTATTACATTTTCACTATCGGTGGTGGCTAATTAACAATTTAGGCAGCGTCAAATTTATTGAATGTGTTCATAACTTTACTAAGTGGTAGGAGCTATTACCTCACAAGACAATTAAAATTTCAATCCGACCCACCAAACAATATTTTACAACATAATTTGTAAAAAAAATTAGTTTGAGATTGGTCTAGATGGAGAAATTTATTAGATAATAAATTTCTCAAGACAATAACAACCATATGTCATGTATATATTTTAGAATGAAAGAACAATTTGACAGGCACCATCGATACGAAGAATTTGTGAACTTCCGATTCATTGGTCTCGCTGATTAAATATAAATTTCGCGGTTTCAACACGATAATTTTTCAAATTCTTACTTAACGCTCGGAACACAGCGACAAGAGCTTTCACTATTATTGATTATTTATTTACATTCCACAATTTATAATAAATCTTGCACGTCATTTTTTCTAAATACCACTAATAATTTGTAACACCAGTCCATTTCGCTCTTAAACAATCGAGTAGAGAATCTCTTGAATGGATTACCTTGCGTTCACCATTTATATAGTGCGCTGAATAGTCCAGATTCTTCACGACTAATCCGGTATGTTCTACACTAATCTTTTATAATCTGCTGTACAACTGAACTATTCTAAAATTACTTCTAATGTTTAAATCTAGATGTCACTATTTTTTTCATAAATATACAATTCTGATTATGGAACAGCAACAAACCTATTTTTTTCCGGTAAACGCAGATTACTCCCGAAAATTGTTCTGGCTGTTGTAACTCCTTTGCTATATAACTTCTCACCATACCATCTGATTGAGGATGAAAAGGCATTGCTCTTATCTTATTTATGCCGAACAGTCGACAAATGTCCTGTAATATCACCGATTCAAAGTTTCTTACTTGGTTCGAGTGACTTTTCATTGGAGCTTCATATCGGTTAATCCAGTTGTTCAATATGGCATCAACGATGGTCGAGGCTTCCTGATTGGGTACAGAATAAACCTCTGGTCTTTTGCTGAAATAGTTCATTATTACTAATACATACTTATTACCACTTTTCATAATACGGAATGAACCCACTACGTCCATGGCAATTTTTTAGAATGATGTTTCAAAGTTGCACTGCTGCGTTGGCGTCTGGTTTTTCGCGCAGGTCACATTTTAGTTATTTTATCCACCAATAAAATCGTTTACGAATATTTTTGATTGTTTTATTAATTCTGAGCAGACGACTTGTTCTTGCTCGTTTGTTTGTTTAACGTTTTTGCAAGTATCATTGATGAATCTTGTCACGAATCGTCTATAACAGGTAGACAATCGAAGTCCAAGCAAGCTTCGTAATTCATGTAAATATATATGGGTGTTGGCCCTTCCTTTACCGTTAGTATTTTTGATTTGTTTATATGAGTTCAAAAATCTAACATAGGGTCATGGTTTATTTATTAACGTAACATATTTTAGCCAATGATGAAAATTTGCTTTGCATGAATCCTCTGCTGGGATTAGAAACCCAGTACCTCTCAGTCCAAGTACAGAAGCGTTAACCGCTGCACCATTTTACAGTTACGCTGTGACCCAAATAATTCTGATCTGAAGAGCTATCATTACTTTGAACTTAACTTTCACCCGGCACTTTAACACGAATACATTCGTTCTCATAAAGCTCAAACCTAGAATGACTTCATCGACAATCTCGGCGACTAGAGCGAGACCATGAAAATTCAATTGTTCCAAATATTCAATTTCAATGGACAAACACTAAATGTTCGAAATGGTCAAAGTTCGCTAAGTTACTTGTTACATGAACTTTTATTTTAAGTATTGACTTTATTTATTTATTATCATATTCAAGAACCTGCATCACTTATTATTGCTTGCGTACACGTGCAAAATAAAGATTTTAGACACCTCGGTGTATGTATAGCATGATTATCCAACATAGCGTTTAAATTTCATTTCAGATACAAGAATTATGAGTAGGTAGCTAGATACCGATACCAAGCAACATATACACTAGAAAAACATCAAACTTTACAAAAAATTTAATTTAGCTTAAACTCAAACTTTTATCGAAATAATCGCGGGAATATACTCGTTGTACTCTTACCTACATACCAAAACTTTTCTCGACGTCTTCTAGTAAATGCTTTATAAATCGTTCGTCGTTCGATTAATTTTTTTATTCTATTAGACAATTTAATAAGAAAAATAAAACTTTTTACAGTTTTAATTATTGTCTTCGTTATCGAATCGAATTTCACGATATACCCGTATAATGTTCTGCAGTTATCGCGGCAAAAGTTTAAAGTCTCCAAACAACAACCATAATATATAGATATGAGAGTATTTTTATGGTTTTGGTACAGTATTTCATGGAAAAGTTTAATATTGATTTATCCGTTGGAAAAGTAGACGCGGGAATTTTATGAACTCATGAATTGTTCAAAAATAGATGAATTCGACTTTTTATTTGGTCAACTAGAATGAGATTCAGTTTAATTATTCTTATCTACAAGTGAGAGCAGTGAAATATTTCATAAACCTTTCTGAATAAACAAAAACGTTAATTCGTGGGGGAGTGTTATTGCTGTGGCCAACACCCGATACTCTAAAGAGAAAAATTGAACCTACCGGTTTTATGAAAAAATTGTCTTTTATAATCAAAAATCATTATTCCTGTTTAAATTTCAGAAAACCAAAACAATGTCACACCAAATAAAAACTCCTACGGAAACTGCTACTTCCGATACACAAATATCACATAAATCTCCCGATTTATGGAAAAAGCTTTAGTATTAAGTTTTATTCGGAATAGACAATCAGATAGGTCTGTAGAATTGCCGAATTTTGGCGAAATAAAGTTTTTTTATGCTAATCTTCTACTTGACGCACTAGCTCTTAACTCGAAAAAAAATTACTATCACTTTGTAAGCTTCTTATGTTCATTTGTAATATTTTTAATTCGCCTCGAATTTAAGGTTGATTCAGTTGGCAATGTCTTTTATTTGTATTGCCAAAAGATCTTTGTTCCACAAATCTTCGACTTCGTGCAAAACATTGGTATTAGTATCAGTTTATCTTCCTTCTGGCGCTATTTCACCTCCACCTTCGGAAGAAAGGTTGCTAACCTTGGTGAGTGGAGCGGAAATAAGTAGGTATAGCCTACTGATAGGTTGCGATTCTAATGCTTATCATTCATTATGAGGAACCCCCAATATTAACAATAAGAGTTTATCTCTGTCTAACTTTCAGTACTTTAAATAAAGGGTCTGAATTAGTTTTTGTTGCAGAGACGATAACAAACTGGAATAAGCTTTAAAATTACGATGAAATTTAAGAACAAAGCCGCAAGATCGAACCTTCAGAATGATTGGGACTTATTCTAGCACAAAGAGAATAAAAATATTTTAAGATCCTCTCGTAGGGCTAATCAACAAATAGCTTCTTTGAAGAAATTAACAGTCTTTCCCGCATCGCTAGACTGAATAGGTCTCTGTCTAATATTGATTCTCGCAGACCGGTTGTGTAGCAACCCCCTGATGGCGCAGGCTGATCTCATTTAATAGGAAAATTGCAAATTACTAATGATTGTTCACTTCCCGGTTATTTAATAACTATGAGTCTGTTTATTCTGGAGAACCCAACTCTACAGGTAATCCACAGGCTAGCCACTCTTGAAGTCTTACCCCGAAGTATTTTCTCATTTGCGCTGTATAAGGCAGATGGTCGTAATGTGAATAAATTACAGTATACAGGCTTTTGGGATTTTTCCGCAATTTTGTACCATAAGCAAATTTTTTTCATCCCTGGTAGGTCGGGTTACACTAAGCATTAAAACCTATATATCCCCCTCAATTATTTCTCAAATCTCTTGAGAGAATTGTCGACAGATTAACCAGACTTAGGCACTTATCTAAATGTCCAGCCTTGTTACGACTGTGTTGTCTTAACAAGACATTTTTGTAAATTTGTGTGTTTCTATTCTTCACGGTTTCTTGCGTCCGGGTTTTTGCTGTCTAAACGTGGTTCGTGGTGGATGGATTCCTCCTGTGTGTTTCTTGCTGTTTGGTTGGTAATCATACGAGAATGGGAGAGAGAGAGAGAGCAATGCGCATCGATTGTGTGCAAAGTAAAACGTTTTAGAAAAAATGTTTTTTTTATATGCTTCTCTTTTATATCAATGCAAATTGATATAAAGGAGATACAGAGAAGAGAGATTATTTCTTCTAGAACGCTTTGCGAGTTGTTGCGGCGCAAGAATTTTTGTTCTTGTGTTGATTCGGGTTTTGTGATTTTTGATAGATAGTCGAGTTTGAGAATCAAGAAAATGATTTGTTTCTTTTTTATGAAAAGTGTTGATAATTAAAAATTAAAATAATAATTGCTATATAAAAATAAGTTTAGTTTTTGTAAGCGGAGCAAAAGGATTTTGTATAGTAAAATAATAAATTTTTTGGTGAAGTTCATATAATAAAGCCGAAAGTCACATATTATTTCAAAATATAGTTTTTTTGGGCAAAAATTGAACCCTCCATTGTGAAAGTAGTGATAACCAGAACTAATTGTGTGGTTTACGTAATTATTTTGTTTGTGGGCATTATCAGTGATTGTGGATTCAAGTGGGGTGCGGGCTACGAGCTATCTTGTCGTGGTCTGGTGGAAATCAAAATTCGATCGAAGCGAATATTAATCCACGGGTGTTGCCTTTTATCCTTGGATAATACATTGGTACGAAGGGGTGGCACATTTTATTAACGGTGCCCTGGTTTTTTCCACCGGAAACGCATATCAACCAACGGGATAACGCATTTTGCTAACGGTGCCGTATCTAAATACGACGAGTACCGAATACTTTACGGGGGCATTCACAGTAATCACTCCGCAACAGGTAGCCTAACACGAGGCTATCTTATATAAACAAGCGATCCGTTTTTATTTCTATTTTGTGGTATCGGGAGAGGCCCCGCAACATACGGGTGGCCAACATCGCGGCCATTCAGTTTTGTTTATGGTTGGCGAGACAACGCGCAATTTATTACGGCGGCCAGGCGAGGCCAAATTTATTCGCCCAACATTTTGAACGAGTTATCGGGGAGAGGCCCCGCAACATAGTGCCCAACCAGGCAAGCGCTCGAGCGCAAGGCGGGCAGTCGCCCAACAACGGCACCAAGGCCGCAACGGTGGTGTACGGCACAGAACGCCGCAACGGTTCGGGTGTGGTCCACCTGTGGCATGACGGCCGCGCAAGGCCGCAACAATTCGTTTTGTTAATTAAGGTACAATTTTTTTAAATTTTTTTTTATTTCAATTTTTTTGATTATTTTCTTAAATTTTTTTTATTATTCGAATTTAAAAATTTATTTTGTAATCGAGCGCCGCACAGCGGGTGCGCGCTCAGTACGCATTGCTCTTGCTCTCTCTCTCGCTCTTGCTCTTTCTCTTTCTTGTTTTTCCTCGTGGGAAGTTGTGTTTTTTTTTCTTTTGTATTTAGATTAAATAAATAAAAATGAATTATTAAATTTTTTGGTTAGGTATGATGGGAGCGGAGACTCCCTCTGTGTCGTCATAGGGTTGGCGGTCAATTGGTGCCCGCATCCAATTTCGTAACCAGGGCTTGCCCTGTTTGAATTCGAATGGATGCGCGCACCAAGGCACCTCTTCCGTTATTATTATTTTTTTTATTATTTATTTGATTATCTGCTGTTCGTTCCTCAGGTTCCGGCCGACGAATTTCGGCGGAACATCCGGTGTTTTATTATTATTATTTGCGTCCCCCCCAACTTTCTGTTAATCACGGTGTAAGCCAGAAGCACATGCAAGCCTCAAACCCCACGACCTTAGCACTTCTCCCTGAGAACGTAGCCGGCAAAATATCACCGTGGAGGCCTCTGCATGCGCTTAGTGAAAATCTGCAGGTTGGCAGTAGCCATCCTGTAACAGCCTGTTTAGAGTCGAGAGATTGCCTAATACATATTAAAGAGTTTCTCGTTTGCATTTTACTAGATAATGTAGGTACCTTCGATGCACTTCGTTTTCTACTAATATCGAGACCTACTCTAATTTTGACATTGACCAAATCATCGCTGCATGGATTGAACTCATGTCTCTCATTGCTAAGGTCTAACTGAATTTTCCTTCAATCCCCCGTTGAAGTCTCCAAAGGTTGCCCGAGGGAGATATTTTGTCCTCTCTCTTGTGGCTCTAGGTGATTTATGACTTACTTATTAAACTAATCTGGCTTAATTGGGCAGAATATGCTGTTGATCTGGTCATCGCGATTTCAACACTTAACAATCCTATTTGACATAATGTAGCGCGCTCTAATAGTAAACTTTCCTGGAAGTTTCACTTTGAAAGTAAACTGAAAAGAAATTCACTGCTGATTTTGACAATATAGAAGAAAATTTGAGTGGTCCCAGGGTTTGACTTCCGAAATGTTAATCTTTATTTAAAAACTTACCTATATATGCTATCGTACGCATCTATTGTTTGGTGGCCCATATTAAAATCAGGGTATAGTATGCAGACCTATTATCGTTGCTATGTTCTCAACTTCAATCCTGTTGTACTGCAGACAGGTGCAGTGGGGCGTGGAACAACCTAGGTTAGGGTGCAGAGCATAGACAAATTTTCAATTTGATAAATATGTATAGTTAATCTACTCGCATACCGGAAAACATTATGGTTAAGGGCAAACTGATACCTGTCGAGAGATATTTGGTTGTCCCAAGACTTTAATAGTCGGTGCGACTGGTACTTCTAGCTTCGCTGTTTAACATGAAAATGTTATTTTTTGTAAGTAAAGCTGTGCTCAATGCATTGCAGAATCTTGTTACCACTTTCAAACTGGTTAAGGCATGTAAGAATATTATTAACCAGCTGGCATTTGGTTCTTGGTTACTATTATTTCTAGGAAAATCTAATTAAGTTTTAGGTAAAAATGTTTGCTGCAAATGGTTTCTTTGACAGGATATCGTTACAAAAAATAAACAACGAATTCGGTGCTGAAAACCAATATAACAAATGGCTTCATTTTAATTATATCAAAATTCTGGAACTGAGTGGTAATTTCTTTTTTACTTTATACAAGAGATTGTCAAAAAATAGGTATAATAATAGTTAACGTTTATATATCAAAGTTCCAAAACACATTTATAGTTCTGAGCTTCATATTTGAAACTTGCAACATTTCGAAATAGCATGAACAAAATTTCGTTTTATTTCTATTGTTCTTCACTTCTCTGCTCTGCTCCTCTATAAAGACCCAGTAAACGTTTCATTTTCATAAATATTCAGTTTTTCATTTACATTTTTGTTTTGTAAAATTTTATGAAAATTCATTTCATTCCAAGATTTCCACTCAACATAAAATATTATGTATATATGTATAACAAAAGTATTAAAGAAGAAAATCAAAACAAAAAATTTGCATTTTTCGTGAAAATGTACTCTGCATAATTTCAAGGAAATTAATCGAAACGAGAACGAGTATATATGAAGAGAGATATTCCGAGCAAGTTGATTGTAAGGGTTAAAAGTGCCATTCTCGTCGAGAGATGCTTATCAATTCTTAAAATTTAATTTATGTACTCGCAGGTATAAACAACAGGTTGAAAAATATTACTGTGCATTGTGTCCAAAGCTTACGATGTAATTTGCCCCCGCATCTTTAATAAAATAATAATCTTTTATTACAGAAACCGCTATGAAAATTTTATACTCGTTTTATAATCATAATGTTGGTCGCCTTACATTTAAAATTGTTCTTCAGACAGAAAATACCCAAGTATAGTTTTAACGCACAACCAAGATGTAAGTGATACAACCGCCGTCAATATTTATAACATAAGCGACCCATTTTTGGAGTCTAAATTAAAATTTAACGATTTCCTTTTTTTTATGCTAATTCATAATTTATTCTATGTACATTGTGGCGGGGCGGAATACTGTGCGTTTTCACGACACTTAATTTATTACACCGATAAAGTGTTACGATTAAATAGAAATTTTCGGATGCGATGAAAGTAAAATTGATTATCGTAATCCGTATGCCGAGTACAAATTGAGAAAACGATAAAAATGTCATTACATCCGCAAGAAGAAAAAATTGCGAGAAAGATTGATGATATTGTGGGATGAGGAAGAAAATTGCAAGAATGTTCTGTTAGTAATGCATAGCACATATTTGCTTGCCCGGCATGCGACGAGGAATGCGCATAGTGGAGAATGTACGACCGAATATTTTTTTTTATCTATTTATGTAACATGTCGCTTTAGTGCTTACAAGAATAATGTCTTGTGCAGTTTATTTAAGATTTTGTAGTAATCTATTAAATATTACTCGGCAATTATATATGACTAAACTCTTATATTTAACTACTTATAGTACGTAATGATGGTGAAAAAAGTGATAAATCACCGTTTACATATTTTGTTGTTTTAATTCTTCTGTTGGGGTAGAACAAAGGACTAGTACATAACTGACTATATTACCATAACCGAAACCGAAGCAATTCATTTTACACAGATTTACAAAATAAGCAAATTAAACATTTATTTATTACCTTTCATAGCAGGATGCCAACTTCGTGAAGTAAAATTGAAGCCTATCTTAAACTCATTGGTAGGATACAGCCATTTGCGACGATTTTGTAATTCACAAAAGGTATACTTTTCACCGACGTGGCCATAATTATTTGCTTTGGTTAAGGTTGGTTAAGTACAAGCTCTGGAGTGGCATTAATTGATGTTGCATCGCATGCAACGTATATTGTTTATCTGCAGCGGTTTACAACGCACCTAGTGTTTCTGCTCGAGAAATCTCATCTCGAGAATCATGAGAAAATTTTCAAATTTTTTCTCATTTCTCGAGAATTTTTTTTTGCCGGCATGCGGCACCTATTGTCAATATTTTTTTTCATTAAGAATCAAAATAAAAATTACAAAAATTTTGTTTCCAATGCTCAAGATGAGATGTCACTTAAAACATTAAAATATTTTTATTCTCTATTCTTTAAATTCTCTTTTATATATGATTAACATGGTCTTCAATATTATGCAAAATCGCTGAGATTGTGTCTCATGAGATCAATTTTATCAATGTATGAGTGTGTTTATTATACACAGTTTGACATTAGCAGCAAAATATCATGCTAATATTAATTGAAAATTTATCATACAATTATTACGAAATGTCATTATTTGGAGGTTCTGTTTCTTAGTTCTAAATTTTTATTTTATAGTCAAGACACATATTTACCAAAACATAACCTAAAATAAAATTATTTATGGTTTATTCTATCTGTATTTAATTTATTCGTAAGTAGTTACGCTATGTCTGTTTTTGATACAAAAAAACACTGTAAAACTGATCCATATGTACAGGCAAAATGAATGTCTATGGAAAATTACAAGTAAAAACTACAGAAAAACACATTTAAAAAACTGCGCTTCAAAATGTAGCTGAAGAACATAAAATGAATGTAGAAGAGATTAAAAAAAAGATTCGCAATTTACGGAATACTTATGTCCACTAAAAAAATAATAAAAAAAAGAAAAATTAACAGAAATCAGGCAGTGGGGTTGATGGGAATAACAATACATGGTTCTTATTTGAAGAAATGAGCTGCTTGGACGAAGTCATTGTGTTCCGCAAAACTACTAGCAATTTTGAATGTGGTCAAGTAGAAATAACAGAATCTAATGATACTGGGGTAAGTATAGTTTATTTTGAATTCAATTCAAATATACATATCTGAATTTTTAAATGAAATACAAATTATAAATAATTAGGTGAAATTTAACGTTGCATGCATCAACATCGAAAAATATGAGCCACAGGCAAGCAAAAAAAGTTGCTAAATACGATGCAGCAATTGCTGAACTTTGCAGCACGGAAATCAGCAAACCATATTGATAATATATGAAACATACCGACCAAACGGCACAGTGGTTAAAGCTTTGGCGTTTGGATCGGGAAGTACCGGGTTCGAATCCCGATAAGGGCAGGATGCAAAACGGATTTTTCATCATTTGATTACGATTGATGATGGAAATGAACACAACTATGACCCCCTGTTGGAGTGCACAACTCATGGGCCGACCCATCTTCCATGTCAGTACTATAGGTTGGCATGGAGCAATGCAATTTGCGGATGGTTCTACGTAAATCGGACCTATAGCCGTACGTCCTCGATTTGGCAAGCAATGCGTAAAGTAGGACGGTAAAAATGAACTGCGAAAGAGTTGGGAGTGCTTCGGCCCTAGAACAGATTGCATAGATTAAAAACAAACAAACAAACAATATTTGAAACATATTCTTCAACAGTGGTTGCTCAGTTAGAGCAAATCCATCAATTAGATGTTGCAGAAGCGTTTAGTATATTATGCAAGAAATCCAAAATATAATTGGCAACAAAATTATGCGGCTTCTAAAACAACAATCATCAGAAACTAAAATATCTAGTTGAAAAACATGTCCTCAACAATCCCAATACCAGAAACCTAAAACTTTTCCCTGAAGATCATACATTATCCTCACATAAGTACAACAGTTCAATGGATTTAAATTTGCCAAAGCTTTATGATGAACACATCAAGGTTACAACATTACAGTACATTATCAAATTTTGATTCATCAAGCAATCCGAGACCTAACATCACATGCATATGATTTCCATTCTAATTCACCAAATTTCTGTCCACACCAAATTTCAGAAATATCATCACCATCAAATTCACCAAATTTTTTAAATATTACACCAATCACTACATTTAACTCAATGCATTCCACAAATGATCGAATACTAAATGCAAATCCACCAGATACTTTCAACTCTAGATCAGCTTCTACAGCTTCAATATCATCTAGTATTTTCCATGTTGAACAAACTAATACTGAATTTTCGAATAATATCAAAACAATTTCATTGCCGGATTCGAACAAAATCAAAATTTTGGAAGATGTAACACTTCAGCTGAAATCATCGATGGAAATGGCAATACCTTGTGCTAATTTTTGGGTTGTCTCCGAAAAGGCAGTGCCCGGTAGTTTTCCTTACAATTCTGTCTAAATCACTGCCTAATAAACGCTCAGTGTGATTAGGATCTTGGATCGATACAAGTTCAGCTCAGGCCATACTTGTTTCGCTACCGGACAGTTGAACTGGCGATACACCTAGCATTTTCCGAGGCAACTGCTTAGCTATGGCTTGCTGCTTTCAGCATAGACAAGGACCTTCCTACACATTGTCTCCCTGGTTCCAGTTGAAGAGTCGTACCGTGCATTGTTTACTCATCTGCCTTGCAATTTCTCTCAACGTCAGAATGGCCCGGAACCCAGACCAACTGGATATTGAAATGTTCACACATCTTGTTGAGAGATGTGTGACAATTCAACGCCACCTTTGACACCAGGGAACTAAATCCAGCGAAAGAATGGCCGTCCATAACTGTCCATAAAGATAGTAATATCAGTTAACAATATAACATTATGCTTCAACCAGTTCTACACCTCTTCAATCGCTATAACTACAGCCTGGTACACACTGCAGTACCCGAGCAGTCGAAAAGACAAACTTACATTTAATCACCGAGCCGTCGACGAAGAATTTAACTGTCCCAGTCTCCATAACGAGACCACTATTCCAATCCTCCCTAGAGGTGATAAGCACCTTGAAAAACTTGTCGAAGCACAAACGGAAGGTTTTGTAGTCAAGATTCACCACTTCATGCCTCACTGAATTAACTATAGTTGAGTGCCCTTTTAGCAGGCATTTCCAACCCGAAGTCGCTGATAGCCGGGCGGCCGTGTTAGCCGCCATTTGCCTGCCGATAATATCCAACGGGAGAAGGTACAGCAAAACCTCTACTGTACTAGTGGGGGTCGTTTTCAGCACCCCACTAATGAGCAAACAGGCCGCTCTGCACCTTCGCCATCATGTTTCTACATGATACTCTCTCCAGAGCAGGCCACCGTAGACTCACACCATACAGCCGTATGGGCATTACAACTGCCGTGTAAAGCCAGTGCACCAGCTCCGGTTTCAAGTCCCATTTCCTTCCAATGGCATTTTTACAAGAGTAGAGCGCCACAGTGGCCTTCTTTACTCTTTCAATCGTGTTAAGTTTCCAACTGAGCTTACTGTCTAGAAGAATCTCTATAAATCTCCCCTTATCAGTAAGGACCAGCATAGTACCGTTCAGGCTTGGTAAAACCACTGCCGAAATTTTATACCTCCTAGAAAAACGGACCAGTTCTGTTTAAGATGGGGTAATCCCCAATCCACATCTGCTGGTCCACCCCGCAGTTATTAATAACGCATTTTGCAACACATCCCTGATTGTACCCAGGTGCTTACTCGAGACTACTATCGCTACATCATCGGCATAAGCACCCACACCTATTCCTTCCTCCTCCAGTTCAAATTAGCTTGATTTCTGGGTCTTCGATCTCAAAAGGCAGCAATCCTTCCATAATTGCTTCCACATTCACGTTATTTATCGCGCCCTCGATATCAACCACCAATGAGAAATCCTGAAAATCCAGTGACTTCTCAATTCCCCGAACCAGAGTATGTAATGCCGTATCCACGGATTTATCCTTATGGTATGCATGTTGAGACTGAGCCCAGTTTCTGGGTACAGTTTTTGAACGAATATAGACATCCAGCATCCTTTGTAATGACACCGGGTTAGCGGATGCCGTTGCCAAAATTAGAAAATATTAAGGTATTTTCCCAGTCGTTGGAGTCAAAGGTGATCCGCCGAGTATACAGACTCCTTCTTGGTTTGCCGCTAGCTCATCGGTAAAGGATCTTTGGTCGTGGGAGGTACACTCGAGATGTTCTTGGATCACTTAGACAGAAAAAAAATAATGAAAGACACACTCCGACATCTCCTTCCAACCAGCACATCCCGTCATCTCACTCTATGTCGATTTCCACTCACTCATGCATAATATCTTTGCTAATCAAGTTTAAAAATATATTTATTAACGAAATCTTTATTAACATTAAAAAAAATATAAAAATGAAATTCAAAAGCAAAATCACAAAAGTTGCAATTATAATTATAAAAATAAAAAAAAATTGAAAAAAATCAATATGCAAAAAAAATCAAGCCACATTTTAAATTGTTTAAACTGTAGAATGACTGAGCATAACGGTACTAAAAAAACGTAAAAATACATAAACCAACGGTTACCTGTTTCCTCGAACGAAGAAAGCGCTTTCCTGCATCCGAGGCACGGCACCTGCAACCAAAACTGAATAGTTGCTATATAAAAAAAGAAAAACACAATGATTAAGCAATTTAAATAAAATGTCGCTAGGCAATTCAAGCCAGACCAAATTAGATTTTAAGTAAAGGATACAATCAAATTAAAGCAAGAAAAAAAATTCTAATTAAATGGGCAAAGTAAACTTAACTAAATGACTTTAGTATTTACACATAAGAGAAAAATAAAAAAAAAAATAAAATAAAAGAAAGATACAAAAACTTAGACTCAAAATAAACCTGTCCGGATAATGCCGCCGACCTCTCGACCCCGCCGCATACCGCTATACGTCCCTGCCCTGTCTTCGACCCTGCCAACCGCTTGCTCCACCAAACCGGATGCCAAAGAAAATGAAGATCGCCGCCGATAAACTCACGCCAGACACAGATGTTATTTTCTGCGTAGTTATACGTAACGCCAACACTACACCTGGCCGCTCCACGAATTGATTATTTAAGTAGTTTTATGAATAAACTTTTCATATCAATATTGGCAATACTGAAATCTGGAATATCAAGGACTGTGCGGCAATTATATTTTTGTACCGGATCTCGTTGCCCCATCATAAGTTCTCAAGCTTATTATATACTCATCAATGACTTGCTCATCGACATTATCAATATCGCGTATTAAGGGCTGCTTGGCCTCGTAACAACCTTCGGGTGTGACAGCAAGAATTCCTTCCATTCCATGAAATTAATTTTTTCCGTCAATTGTATTTGTGTTAAAGTCGCAATTGTCAAAAATGAATTGAGCAAAGGAACCTTTCTTGATTTTTGGGGGCTTTAACGTACATTATACTATTTTGATACTTCATAACCTCCGAATAAGACACGCAATTTCCCAATTGAGAAAGGATATCGATAAGATTTCGAGAACCAAATTTTCGGAAAAGCATTACACCCAAACCGAGCTGCAAGTGTGATAAAAAAGGAGTGAGTCCATTCCATTAGTACTCTCAACGAGATTTGTTAACATGGCATGTGTAGTGCGTGTGTACAGTTTTCTTTGAAGGAAGAAGGAATGCAATTTTACTAACCAGAGTTTTTCATTTGTTTATTATCGTTAAATTGGTTTACTACTCTTTCGGTATAATCGACGCAATTGGATTATGGTAGCTAAAATAAGATACATATACTGTCTACTCTAACTTTTCTAATTTTCATTGAAAAACTGCACAATGGTCGTCCCATATCTCGTAGTAGATATATTTCGATCTGAGTTCATGGCCAAATGGAATTCGTCTCGCAGGAAGTTTATAAGTGGTTCAGCTTGAGGAACAGCAAAATTAATATTGAAATCCCCGCTCATAACCATCGGCAAAAGATCTCAAAAGAGTCTTTTTGGAGTATTTTTAAAATTTTTTAGACTGTATGAACTTAATTATGTCTTCGACAAATTTATAGCAGCATTCAAAATTAGTAATATTAACAGCATTCAAAAATCATCATCAGCATTCTTTTACAGCATTCAAAATTAGTAATATTAACATGTTTGTCATTGCGTAGCCAGATCTCGAAACGCAAGAAAAAAATGGAGCATCCCTGCGTGAGTGTATCAGTTAGGTCGAGGTGATGTGACCTGAGACTCTGGCAGTTCAATGTTAAAAACCAGATTTCATTATTATCTCGTACAAAATTCGCCATTACAACCAGAGCTATACTTAGCGGATTTGTAGTGAGGCGTGATCGCTTATTTTGAAGAAGACCCATTGACCGGTATGAAGTTACTAACGTTAATTAAAAGTGTAGCGTACGCAACAAATTTTCTACAGCGCATGCAACTTATCTATGCAGTGTATGCAACTTATTTAACATGTAAATAATTTATAAAAAAACCACAAAAACTAACATTAAATTAATAATTTCGAATTGAAAACAAACAAAAAATATATGTACAAATATGTATTAAATTTTTCAAAGTTTTATCATACACTAATATTTACCAATTGAGGTTAAACACATAATTAACACTCCATCCTAGAGTTTTTGCAATATAGCCACTAGTATTCTCAAATAGTAGACATTCGAATCTATTCAAATTTGTATAGCCCGTACATATACAATAAACAAATTTGAGTAGGCTCGAATGTCTACTATTCGATAATAGTAGTGGCTATTTGCGAAAACTAAGCATGCCATGTATAGTACAAAATTGTTTTTATTGAGTTTGTTGCTTTTTTTCAAACGAAGTAGGTACGTCATTTCCGTTCGTTTCATTTACAAGTTTACTCTAATACAAAAATTTTTGGTAGGCGCGAGTAAAGATGTTTACACATTAAAAAAAACTTCGATCGAGCTGTCACCATTATTGCATGACTGATGCTAGTGCATCTTCGTTTTAGAGAAGCAAGATTTTTGTTTTTATCGGTCAAAACAATCTTAGCTAAATACTTTAACTTATCTGGGACACTATCATTCATTTCGGCTAGGAGGCAGTCACTTAGAGGGTACATGGCCCTTTTACGTGGAAATGTGGCGTCGGCTAGTTGCTGCCGCTTGGTCCAGAATTTACGTCTCTTAACTCATAACTATTAGTAGTTACTCTCATGATTTCATATTCATTATCCTTGAAGTGCATCGATGTTCCACTACCATTCTCAGAACTAAAATCTATCCTGTCTTCGCCGAATTCATCTTTCAAGCATGCAATCAGGGTTACACGAATCATAGGAGGATCACCTGGGAAGAAAAAAATCGTAGCTATTAGATACAATACTTCTAATCAGCAGCAACAAAGTGGTCTCTGAATACTCGGAAATGGATTTTCTTGACCGACTCTCGTGACATCCTTTTGGGTTTGGAAAACTGTGCCTTTTTCACAAATAAACGGGAGGAAGTCAAGTCAATGTTAATGGATGCGGGAATTGAATAAACAATATTTTTTGGAACGACGGAAGAAATGAAAGTAATGAAATTATAGCATTACGTTTAGGACTCGGGTTTTTCCGCACGTATCAATGAGATGACTTTATATACATTGATGGAAAGGTGAGTATTCCACCTTTACACTAGCCAAGGTGTCAAAACGTCAGAAATAAAGAGCCGGGAGAAAAAAGCCAAGAAAAGAAAAAGTGTGCTTTTTCCTTGAGCACGCGTTTTCCAAATTTATTGGAAAATGGCCGATTTTGTAAAAAAAAAAATAATTGCACAGCCGAAAAGTAGATGTTCTCAGCTTTCAAATGATATGTCATAGAGACCAATCCGATCATGTATGAATTTTTCGTTGGTGGTTGTTTACAAAATTTCCTCGCGTTCCTAAAACAGCAAAAAATTGGTATTTAACAAACAAAGTTTTAATCAAAATGAAAAAATTAGATTATACATATTTCACAGATGACCAAGGGCTTTCTGAGGACCCATAACCAAGAAAATTTGGAGCAAATTAGTGCAATACAAAAAAAATAGGAACAAACTCCTGGCGAGGTCAAAATTGCACGGGAGCAGAAAATTTGACCCGTTTTTCCAATATGGCCAAAGAGTCAAAACGTGACTCAAGTCACAAGGTATGATAGCGGTAGATTTTTTCTTCCACATGAACTTTGAATCATGAGAAAATATGCATTTTTAACAAAATTATTGAATAATGTGTCTACCATCTTATGTGTAAATGCACGGACTGTGCTCTCCGGCATACAACTCAGAAACTCAATATTCTAAGTGCGCTTGGACCCGTTTATCTCGAAAATGGTCAATTTTTGTAGAATTTCAATGTTTATTTGCCCAAAAAATCTCTAACTGCCTTATTTTGGGAGATATTCGCGTTAAATCGATTATCCAAGTCTTTTGGGGCCATTTTCTCCCCCAACAACAGAATGTTTTCTTGAAAACTAGGTCTCATTTTTAATGAGGTACTGGACTAATAATAAAATGTTAAAAAAACTTCGAAATTTTGTTTGTTGTTTTGTATTATGATGAATGAACACTCTAATTATCCGACTCTTGATACTGCATTCGTCTCATTCTCTCGCTGCTTAGATTCCGGAAAGTTCTACTGTAATGTTTTTTTTAGTATTTTCCCCCTGTATCAATCAAGACTTTTACTTTGAAGTTATTTATCTTTAGGTTTTTGAAATTTATTCCGTTAAAAAAAATTTCGTCATTCGACACGGTAGTGGCAGATCGTGAGGTCGATGCTGGAATATTCTTGGATTTGGCTGTATTTGGACTTCTTTGTGGCAAAAAGTTGCAATTTGGGGCAAAATGGCATCCTGTGAGGGGGTGGCGAGGAGATGATAGGTAGACACTAACTAATCAAATGATAAAATTGTCAAACGCTAAAATAAAAGTTAACTTTTCCACCTCAAGCAAAGTATATAAAGCTTTTGTTAAGTGCAAACAGAATATGCAAAAATAATTAATCACAAAGCATAATTCTAAGTAAGTTTTAATCGATGAGCTACCAAAGTAGATATGCGAAGTATCCCTATCGCACGTAGGTTGGTGTAGACTAGCTGGATATTAACTTTTTATACATTTTTAAAGAGTATACAAGTATCAGGATCTTTTTTATCACTATGTACAGTAACATAAAATTGTTTTTGTGCTTGAGTCTAGTCTGATATACTGCGAATATAGTTAAAAGCTTTTTACTATACTTTCGTTATAACAGGAAAATTAAAATAGAATATTGTTTCTCATTATTTTCTACTTAAAACTAATTTTTATTTCTTACAATTTTTTATTTCATCTTATTTTTATATGAAAAACAATTTTTTTTTATATTTTAAATTAAAACAGTTAATTGGAAAATTGTGTAAATTGTTTATAAAAACAGTATACAGTTCAAACTATTATACAAAGTTATAAGTTTGGGTGGAAGAACGGTTCGATGCTTTATAAAATGTATCGAAAGGTTATGGAAATTAGCCCGCCTCAAACGATTATTTTACAAAATAGTCAATAGTTCAAAATTCTTTGAAAGCTCTGTGTCCATAACGAGATGATGATGTAAAGCTTAATAACTTTAAAGAAAAATTATGTTTTCAGAAAAAAAAACAAAAGGTAACACGGGTACATAATTTTTCGTTTGAATAAAAGCTCATCCTCGTAAAAAGTTCATTAACGTTGTGCACACAACAACAAATTACTTTGTAACACTCTCATCTTATATAAAATCAACATTTATCTTCCGTTCTTATCAGCCTCGATTATATAACAGAGTAATACGTATGCTCCATGTCTGCGAGCTTTTTATTTTAGTTTAGTTCAATTATTGTATGTGTGTGTGTGTAATCATAAATTAAACGGAAAGCATTTTTTTTTGTTATAAAAGTGTTAAAGTGATATGGAACAAAAGGGAAAATGAAATTAATTAGTTTTTTTTGTGAGCTTTTCGTAACACTTTTTGCTGGTTAATTTATCATTTTCCATCTGAAAATTAAATATCGTTGGTATTGTTTCTGGTTTTCCCCCTCTATTTTTAATTACAATGATGACATCTGACATAGTTTTATGTGTCTAGATGTGTATTACGTATAACGATGACGATTGATGGATGTGATTTGATGTGAATTTAAAATAATTAATTTATTGATAGTGATCTCTGTAATTTGGTCTATATTGTTATACCATTTTTAATAGATTTGCGTAATAAATTTGGATTGGTTTTTTCTACTTGCAGGTTGAACAATCCAATTAACCTTTTATGATTTGAATAAAATTTGCAAATATTATTATTTTATACTTGTTATTGTTATCGTGCATTATCTCATCAGCTTATGAGTCCAACAACTCGGATTAGGTACATAAATTTGTTTTCAAATCGTGTGCAAATTTTGAATAACGCACAAGATTGCACAAATAGTTGAAAGGTTGCTGATAACAGCCATATTTATTTAAAATAATTACCCATATAAAGCCTTGCAATCGTTTGATCGCCATCATTCAAAAATGAAGTGTTTGTTAATTTCAACGTTGCTTGTGCTTTCGGTAGCGGGAGTATTTGCCACCAAAATCAAAGTGAATCCTGATTCGACCCATATCAAATTAGATTCGACACATGTCGATCCGTTCGCGCCTATTCGACAAAAGCAAATAGTTCACGAAAAGTTGGTTAAGCTATTGAATGAAATAACACAAGATGGGATTGCAGCGTTTTGTAAACGTCCTTTAACACCCGAACAAATATTGTTGGGTACAGTAAGTATTTCGTTAACCCGTACACGTAATTAACGAGATCATTTAAATATTTATTTCTCATTGTAGCATAAACTAGACGAGTTCGTTCACTGTGGCAATTTAACCATCGATAAATTTATCAGCAAGCTCGGAGTCAACGTTAATTTTAATAATGTTGAAAGTTTTGCTGAAATGATTCGATTTTTCTCCGAACCGATGTGTGAAGTATGGCCCGATATTTTTGGGTGCTTAAGTCCAGTGCTTGAAGTGTGTTTAAACGACCAAGAAAAACTTCTTAAAACCAAAATATTTAGCACGATGACGTTAGTAAACCAAGCGCTTTGTGTGCGGACTGGTTACCTTATTGCCGATATCTTTCTTCATCCACAAGGCATAAGCTGCATAGCACAAACTGCAGCATCTATGAAATATTTCGATTTTCGTGGATTGTTTGAAAGCGATTCAACCACACTCTTTGGCAATGCCATCGAATGCCAAAAGGGTCTTGAGGTGCTTCATGAAATTTATACAAAACTCGGAGAATGTTCTATGGAAGTCTTAGCAATCGTTAAAGATATGCTAGGATTTATCTGCGAGCGTACTCGTTGCGTTGAATATATACCTGATTTGAATTGCTATTAACATGTACACGAACTATTTTTGAATAAAATTGTATTTAGAACTCTACCCATTTAAGTCAATTTATCTCAGGCAAAATGCCATTACCAATGTAAAAGGTTTTTCAATAATGCAATAATGCAATAATGCGCTGAAATTTTTTCCAGATGCAGATCTGATATCGATTCTTTGGAGCCAATTTTCCACCACTCTTACGCACATATCGGCCGGAACGTTGGAAATTTTGCGTTCGATATTGTCCCTGAGCTCTTCTAACGTTGTTGGCTTGTTGGTATAAAAAATGCAAATACAAGCAAATTTGCTTGCGCATGAGTGAGGTGGCCGTTCGACCGAACCATTTCAATAGATCAATTGACCAGTTGTGGCATGTGGCACCATCCTGTTCGAACCACATATCACTGATGTGAAGTCTATCCAATTATGGATAAAAAAAAATTTCCAACATGGCACCATAGCGAACTCCATTGGCTGTAATATGGAGATGATTTTCATCGATTAAAAATTTAGGTCCAATCACACCTTCGGTATGAAACCCATACCACACGGTCACTTTTTGTGGTTGTAATAGAGTCTCTTGAAGCACAAGGGTTTATTGCTGCCCAAAAACGCATATTTTGCTTATTGCCAAATCCAATAAGCCAAACTTCATTGCTGAAGATGATTTTTCGATGGAATTTAGGATTTCCTTCAATCTTTAGTAGAGCTCAAATGATCAAGATGCTTCGGTTCTTGAGTTAATTTGATCTTGCAAGGGTGTAAGCCAAGATCTTTATGCAAAATTTGCCACAATGTGGTTTAAGAGATTCCCAATTCCTGTGAACGGCGTGGAATCGACTGATTTGGCTCATTTTGAACTGAAGCACTTATATACGGCTGCGATATTTTCGATAATTTGATATGTGTGTTGCGTCACTGGCACAGGAACATCAAATAGTGAATATTTTGACTCGAATTTATCCAAGGCGTTCGTCCAAGACGCTATATGTGTTCCTTCATGTCTGACGGCTTACAGTATTAAATCAACTAAATGGTATGAAGACTCTGGTACCTCTAAGGACATGACATGAGGGATTTACTGTCAATTTATCGTGGACAATTTGTCGTGAGCAATTTATCGTAGAACAGTTTCCTTTCTTAATCGATTATGATGGGATTGGTTATGTTGGATGAAAATGAGATTCTTAAATGATTTTTGGAAGAAGTTCTAGAATATGGCCACCTGGGATGGAACTTGGTTTTTATTAACCGATTATGTTTATCAGGTATGTTGGATGGAAATGGGATTTTTTATTGATGTTTGGAAGAACTTCTGGAAAAGTTGCCACCTCATTGATTAAACGAAAGTCAATGATAAATTGCTCCACTCGCTGTTGGATGAAAAAGTCATATACTGTTTAACCATCGGTGTAATTATAACCATCGGTGAAGTTACGTATCCAACTCTTAGACCATCTAAGCCATCTAACCACGTACAGAGTGCAAATTTCCACTTGGTTCGAAAGGTTCTGAAGATCTCAGGTCTTAAATCGCTTAGTATATTCCATATTCCCGAGTGTACTACAAAATCTCGATATTCAAAATCTCGCTTTTCGTTTCTTCTAGTTCTAATTAATTGCACAAAATAATTAATAAAGTTTTTTAATTGCAAGATTTGGTACTTGCAACATTTTGTAATTGGAACAGTTTGTAGTTGCTAGATTAATTAAAAAGCAAAATTTTGAAATGCAATAATTATAGAGGCTAACTGCTTCGATAACTCTCACGAGCAAGCGGGGGGTCGCTCTGCCCCACCCGCTTAGCCCGCCGAGGGGCTTTAGATTTGAACATCTGGGGACGTAGGAGCCGAGAGCAGCAAACATGCCTCACGTAGGAGCGGACTATATAGAATGATACCTACTAAAAAAAGATTAATTGGATCATTTTGTTATGCGAGATTTTGTAATTGCAAGATTTTGTACTTGCAACATTTTATAATTGCAACATTTTGAAATGCAATAATTGTAAAGGCTGACGACTTCGAAAACCTCACGGGCACTTAGCCCTCCATGCAAGTTCCATCTCTATTAGTCAATTTCTAGAACTTTATCGCAAACTCATTTTTGAATTTTATCAAAAAATCATTTAAGTCCCATTTTCCCACATGCCAAATTATAAAAATTCAAGCGGGATTTAATAAAAATCGGGTTTTTTTTATACAAAACCGGGATTTTGAAAACCGAGATTTTGAAAATCGGGATTTTGAAAACAGAGATTTTGAAAATTAGGATTTTAAAAACCGTGATTTTGAAACCCCATATTCCCATTTACATTTTCGGAGGTGGTTCTTATTGTCAAAACGTTAAATTTATCCGGGCCTTTAGGTACATTTTATAAGCAGATTTTTCTGAGAGCAGGTAGTTGGCTTGCAGCTCAACTCTCTTAATGGGGTGAAACGTGGGTGGCGCCAATAACTCGCCCTGACATGTGGTGTCCGAAGCCATAAGCAACATTCGTCCTGCATCGCTTTCTCTCGATTTCCATATTCGTTTAGAACTAACCAGCAAGCACCGCAAAGAGTTACAAACCTAGATCTTTGCTCCCAAATGTTATCATCACATATGAAATAAAAAAATATATTATCTATCAATGGTTTACTAGTTTACTAGAAAATTTATTAGAAAAAATAAAAACCAGAATTTGGCTTTTTCATCAAATATCGAGTACAGCAAATTTAATTGACCTTTGTCCAATCAATCAGGTGACCATTTTCCAAAAATTCTTCTAAAATCATTTAAGAATCCCATTTCCATCCAACATACCGAATCCTATCGTAATCAGTTGGGAAACTACCGAGTTCTGTACCAGGTGACCATACATATTCCAGAACTTCTTCCAAAAATCATTTAAGAATCCCATTTCCATCCAACATACCCAATCCCATTATAATCGGTTAACAATTGAACGAGTTTTGTCCCAAGTGGTCATATTCCAGAACTTCTTCCAAAAATCATTTAAGAATCCTATTTCCATCCAACATACCCAAGCCCATCATAATCGGTTAAGAAACTACCGAGTTCCATCCCAGGGGGCCATATTCCAGAACTACTTCCAAAACCATTTAAGAATCCCATTTCCATCCAACATAACCAATCCCATTATAATCGGTTAACAATTGATCGAGTTTCGTCCCAAGTGGCCATATTCCAGAAGTTCTTCCAAAAACCATTTAAGAATCCCATTTCCATCCAACATACCGAATCCCATTATAATCGGTTAACAATTGATCGAGTTTCATCCCAAGTGGCCATATTAAAGAAGTTCTTCCAAAAACCATTTAAGAATCCTATTTCCATCCAACATACCCAATTCCATTATAATCGGTTAACAATTGATCGAGTTTCGTCCCAAGTGGCTATATTCCAGAAGTTCTTCCAAAAACCATTTAAGAATCCCATTTCCATCCAACATACCCAATCCCATCATAATCGGTTAAGAAACTACCGAGTTCCATTCCAGGGAGCCATATTCCAGAACTTCTTCCAAAAACCATTTAAAAATCCTATTTCCATCCAACATACCCAAGCCCATCATAATCGGTTAACAATTGATCGAGTTTTATCCCAAGTGGCCATATTCCAGAAGTTCTTCCAAAAACCATTTAAGAATCCCATTTCCATTCAACATACCCAATCCCATTATAATCGGTTAACAATTGATCGAGTTTCATCCCAAGTGGCTATATTCCAGAAGTTCTTCCAAAAACCATTTAAGAACCCTATTTCCATCCAACATACCCAAGCCCATCATAATCGGTTAAGAAACTACCGAGTTCCATCCCAGGGGGCCATATTCCAGAACTTCTTCCAAAAACCATTTAAGAATCCCATTTCCATCCAACATACCCAATCAAATTATAATCGGTTAACAATTGATCGAGTTTCGTCCCAAGTCGCCATATTCCAGAAGTTCTTCCAAAAACCATGTAAGAATCCCATTTCCATCCAACATACCCAATCAAATTATAATCGGTTAACAATTGATCGAGTTTCGTCCCAAGTGGCCATATTCCAGAAGTTCTTCCAAAAACCATTTAAGAATCCTATTTCCATTCAACATACCCAAGCCCATCATAATCGGTTAAGAAACTACCGAGTTCCATCCCAGGGGGCCATATTCCAGAAGTTCTTCCAAAAACCATTTAAGAATCCCATTTCCATCCAACATACCTAATCAAATTATAATCGGTTAACAATTGATCGAGTTTCGTCCCAAGTGGCCATATTCCAGAAGTTCTTCCAAAAACCATTTAAGAATCCCATTTCCATCCAACATACCTAATCAAATTATAATCGGTTAACAATTGATCGAGTTTCGTCCCAAGTGGCCATATTCCAGAAGTTCTTCCAAAAACCATTTAAGAATCCCATTTCCATCCAACATACCCAAGCCCATCATAATCGGTTAAGAAACTACCGAGTTCCATCCCAGGGGGCCATATTCCAGAACTTCTTCCAAAAACCATTTAAGAATCCCATTTCCATCCAACATACCCAATCAAATTATAATCGGTTAACAATTGATCGAGTTTCGTCCCAAGTGGCCATATTCCAGAAGTTCTTCTAAAAACCATTTAAGAATCCTATTTCCATTCAACATACCCAAGCCCATCATAATCGGTTAAGAAACTACCGAGTTCCATCCCAGGGGGCCATATTCCAGAAGTTCTTCCAAAAACCATTTAAGAATCCCATTTCCATCCAACATACCTAATCAAATTATAATCGGTTAACAATTGATCGAGTTTCGTCCCAAGTGGCCATATTCCAGAAGTTCTTCCAAAAACCATTTAAGAATCCCATTTCCATCCAACATACCCAAGCCCATCATAATCGGTTAAGAAACTACCGAGTTCCATCCCAGGGGGCCATATTCCAGAACTTCTTCCAAAAACCATTTAAGAATCCCATTTCCATCCAACATACCCAATCAAATTATAATCGGTTAACAATTGATCGAGTTTCGTCCCAAGTGGCCATATTCCAGAAGTTCTTCCAAAAACCATTTAAGAATCCTATTTCCATTCAACATACCCAAGCCCATCATAATCGGTTAAGAAACTACCGAGTTCCATCCCAGGGGGCCATATTCCAGAACTTCTTCCAAAAACCATTTAAGAATCCCATTTCCATTCAACTACAAAATCCCATCTTAATTTATTAATCAATTAAAATGGGAATGGCCGAATTCAAAAAAAAAATTATAAACCGACGACACTTTAATTTTTATTTACAAATAATTTTGTTATCCGGATCAAATTTACAAACTACGATAAACTGACATACGATAAATTGTCCACACGATAAATTATTTCCACGGTAAATTGTGTCTACGATATACTTTTCTACGGTTAAATGTTCACGTTAAATTGAACCACGATAAATTGTTTACGATAAAGAGACCGTCACCCGACATGAGGGAGGGATCACCATCACGACTGCACATGAATCGAAATTGAAATCGGAGTTGTTAGGTAATGTTCGACTCCAAATTCAAGCGAATAATCATAATATGAATTCAACGGTTCATGAAGTTCTGACTACAGGCACATGCACGATTATGCGCAAGACGACATAGCGTATGTGCGTACATATGGCCGCCCCGATCCATTCATAACGTTCACGTGTAATCCCCTATCGGAAGAGACCAAAGAACAATGATTAACTGGCAAATCATCTTCGGATCGACACGACCTCATCGCACGTGTATTCAAACAAAAGTTAAAATCACGGATGAAATTCATAGTAAAATATCGCGTATTTGGAGAGACACGTTGCTGGATGTACTCGGTAGATTGCTACATACATACATTTTGATTTGGTTAGTGCACAAAATAGCACTAAATCAAATAGATCAAGTGATTGCAGCTGAAATATCTGATCGACAGCTCGATTCAGACTTATTTGAAGTAGTTACCAAAAATATGATCCTTGGAAACAACGACATCAACATCGATAATCGCTAGGTTGTACCTTATTCGCCAATTTGGAATATTGCAATTCGGTCAAATCGATCAAATATATCTGTAAATATATCAACAAAGGATCGGACATGACAGTTTTTGCATTGAAAAACAGAAACGATGGAATCAAGAGATACCAAATGGGTCACTATATAAATAGTAATGAGGCAATTTGGCGAGTTTTGGCATTTCCAATACATGAACGCCATCCAACAGTTATTCATTTGGCTGTTACACCTTTCATCACAACATGGCAGAATGCTTTTACGTGCGATTATTGTCAGGTAACGTACGTGGACCCACATCTTAATTAAAATTACTAGAAAATGATATACATTGGGATACGTCACTAGCGGACGCATCAAACACTTGCCAATAGCACCAAATTCGCACATTATTTTCCATCATTTCGACAACTTGCTTCCCGTCTAATCCGAAAGATTTGTGGGAAAAATACAAAGATCAAATGCGAGTGAAGATATTTTACATCGAGGACAAGTGTTTATCAATCGTCAACAGAACGCCCATTCAATTAGGAAAGGTCCAAATTACAAATAAACATGGGTTCAGCTTTTAATTTATTTCACTATGATGCTACATAAAATATGACCTGATTTTTGGCACACGCATTTACTGTTAGTGCCACAGCTCAAATTCATAACCCCATGACACGACAAGGTATAAATACGGAATCCAGCTATTTACGAATTAGTCTAAATTCACCCAGTCCAAATTGTTACGAGACAGCTCAGCAGCCGACCCGCAGATATCATCTGAACTACGCTGAGGCCTCAGACGGTGATTTTGCCGGCTAGACCTCAGGGTGAAATGCTATGGGTTGTGAGGCTTGCGTGGTTCAGATGATATCTGCGGGTCGACTGCTGAGCCGTCTGGTAACAGTGGCGCTTCTTGAAAGATATCGCAGTGAATCTGAACGCGCGACTTCGACAATCGGTAATGCATCGTCAGTTTTCGACAATGTTCGAAATGTTCTGGAAATGGTTAATTATTGTCAAGTTTATCGCAAACAATTGCAAAGCTTTCGGCAAATAAACAAGTTACTGGTTGCGGCAAAAATAAATGAAGAATGAAGCAGTCAGCCTCGATGTCGTTTTTCTGGAGTATCGACGCTGAAGTGATTCACATAACAATGACGTGGAGGATGAGGTCAAAACGAAGACGCTGTCTCAAAAGCTCGAGCCGTACATGATGATTCGAATACAAGTGTAGTCAAAATGGAATTTCAGGTCTTGCAAATATATTTGGTTTAAAAAATAGTGACTATCTGACAGACGAAAGTTTAGTTGATGCTTCTGCAGTTTTTACAAATCTTCAGATAAAGAACTGAACGATGTTTCGCCTCAACCGCGTCGTTAAACCTGACAAGTCAATTCTGAAATGAAACACGTTAGCATAGATAGCCTTACCAAACTGGTCACAGCAGAGCGGTCAAACTTAAATAAGAACGCTACCTTTAAAACCACTGTATGATTGGACAGTAGTAATACACTGTTTATGTCGCATTACCATTGAAAGAATCAGAATCAAAATAGTTTATTCCGCGAATTTAACCAAGTAAATAATTATTTGGTTACTGTACATTACTAGACTTAAAAGCACTTAAGATCACTGATAACGCGTTCACATTTTGTACCTTCACAAAAGAATCCCAACATATTTTTTACCAATTCCAAAACGCCAAGTGAGCATTCGCCAACTTTTAACTAAACCTCTTTAAGTAAATCGTTAAAAGTTCGGCACACGATTGCATCACCAAACAAATCTTTTGATTCACTAAAGAATAATTCAACGAATCCAATTTCTACCATGCCATCAATTGTTCGGTGCAAGCAGTGTTCTCCATCGGTGTGCCCAAGTATTTCAGCAATTAGATCCCCATTACGCAAACAAGCAGTTTGGTGTAGCAATGGCACGATAGCGAAAAGTTTATTTTTAAAAATTCGTTCACGTTCGTCCAAGCATAAATCGATCACAGGGCTAAATTCACCTACACACCGGAAAATGTCATCAAATATTTCACATACGTTTAAAAATATCAACTGTTGCATTTAAGCATGAAACAAGTCCTTGCAGTTTTTCCTAAAATTACGAAGTACATAATTAGGTAAAAAACGAATGAGATTATGGCTGGTGTCAGATATGAAAAGGCACATACATTACCAAATAAGAGTTGATCGGGTGTTAAAGGGCGTGGACAATGCCATTCAATCCGGCCTTGGGTAGCATGTTGAATTTCACGTGCTAAATCTGCGCGAATTAATTCCTTCTGATTTCGCTTCTTGAAACTAATTTCTACTGTTGAACTGGTGGCATACCCTTCGGCTACCAAGAGCACGGTAAACGTAAGAATTAACAAAATCTTCATGACTGACTGATAGCAAAAGTAAGAAGGCATCATTTAATATGTAAAGTGAACAGACTATTTTGTATGCGCGTTATCCGTGACCTTAAGATCTTTGGTGTATCTTGGAATTAAAATTTCAGAAACGTAAACATTTTTCAATGAATTATGCAATATTATTATTTAACGCAATATTATATTTAAATGAGAAACCGGTTTGTGCCGAAAATGAATAATCGTAGATAGAGCACTCTTACAGGCTGAATTCTAATCATGTTTTAGTGACACAAGACCCCCAAAAACTGGGAGTAGAATAGAATGTCAAATACTTAGAAGCATCAAGGCGAAGAACCGTGTATTAGCCATACTAACATAATTGACTTTCTCCGCACTGCGGACTTTCCATTACACAAATCGCCATCCAACTCAAGGGTTTTTCTATATTAGTGGTACAACTACTCTGAGAAGCAAAACGGACATATTTCCGTTCTAAGTCATAACATTAATTTTTTGATGTGTAAACATCTTTACTCGCGCCTACCAAAATTTTTTTATTAGAGTAATAACTATGGTTTCGAGTTAACCATGGTTTCGTTGTAATGTGCCACCCCTAACAATGGTTTGCAACTCGGTTTAAACATAGTTTCGGAATGAGTTATTTTTTCTCATACCGAGGCACTTTTGTGTTCCTAACGTCTAATACACCAAAAATGGAGATTCCGGACACTAATAGTTTACCAAGCAAATCTAGTTTCCTTTGAGTTTTCTATTTGTCATTGAAATATTTAGTTGGCGGGAACAAAGTTTTTTCTCTTCTGTCAACAAAAAAGTCATTTATGGCAATTTAAAAGTCAATTAAATGTCAATCTTGACATTTTTGTCAATGACTACTCCATTACTATTTAAAACCAAACGAGAAGACAAAAGAAATTGTTGTGTGTCTTGAGTTTTCATCTCGCAAACCATAGTTTTTTTAATCCTAGTTACGAAACCAGATATGTGTCTATGGTATTAGCTTGTAAATAAAACGAGCGGAAATGACGTACCTACTTCGTTTGAAAAAAAGCAACAAACTCAATAAAAACAATTTTGTACTATACATGGCATGCTTGTATGTATATGTAAGTTAAATTTCTCAGGTTCACTTTTATTAAAAAAAATCAATTTATGATTTTTAATTTTTCTTTTCTTTTATTTTTTATTTATTTATAAATTTATTTATTTGTTTATTACACTTTCGTTATTACTTAATATTTTAATCTTAAACACTTTTCTTTATTTACTTTGAATTAAAACTTTACTTTTACAATATTTTATTTATTATGAACTTAACTTCTAAATTTCTGGATTACAACTAACTTAAACTTAATTACTTATTCTATACGAGTCATACGCTTCTACAAGGAATGTGCTTGCTTGCGAAACGTGCGATGCAAGGTGCGCGTGTTATTTTATTGGGTCATATTGCGAGCGTAGCAATATGATTCCTTGCATGAATGTAGAGACCTAGTTTTAGATGTGATAACTCTTCCCCTCTTAAAATCAAATGTCCCATTTGATCTTGTTCTTATTTTTAGAAAAATGGAACATCATAAAACTTTTTCCTAGGAGGATCCGGATTTGTTGCATTAGATGAACTGTCTATTGGAGGCTGTTGAGTGCCATCGCTTTCCGTAGTTTCTTTTATTGTGTGTTTGGTGCATTTCTTTAATATCTCATGATTGATGGAATTAGTTATTCGTAGAGTTTTTCTTTTATTTAATATGAAAGCAATAATAAGTATCGTGATGATAATGCTAATTGAGAACAATCCTATACCGATGGATTGTTGAAATGTTTCTTGTTGGAGAAGTTCAATTGTTTTGGTATTGTCAATGCTTAAGTCTTTCATGAGTTGAACTGATAGTATTTCTCTATATTCATCCTCTTCAGGTGTGGGTTGAAGAATAGCTGGAAGTGCTTGCGCTGTTGATTTTTCGTTGGCAATGAAATTCATGTTGCCAATGGTTAGACTTGCATTGGAAAATTTTATTAAGTAGGTGCCATGTAATTTTTGCACTTCGTGATTAATGAGCATTTCTCCATCATATTGATTTAGTAGAATGAGGCCTTCCGATACCTCTTCGACATTTAACAGATGTTGACTATTGGTTTGATTACATTTTGAAAGACGACTGTTAAGCAAGTTTGGCAAGCAAGAGGTGTTACTTATATCTACTATATTTTTTTGATTACATATTGATAACGAGTTGATGATCTTACAATTACTAATGATACCGTATATTTTGTTATGGTTTTTTAATATATGTTCATATTTAATTTCAATTATTTTCTGATTTTTCTTGACTGGTTTTAATAATAATCTATCGTAAAGTTCAATTGTTGTTAAAGGGATATAAACGATGTAGAGAAGGCATAGTTTATTACTGATAATTTTTATATTCGCAAAATCTAAGTCCTCTTCTGGTGTCGCGTATGGCAAATTTTCTTTTTCAATTGTTCGTATGGCTAATTTAATTTCGGAATCTGATAAAACGAGGGAGTTTATTACTCCTGCTTTTGCCCAATGGATTGCATATTTAATGTTGGTTATTTCCTCTTTCATCAACCTTAATTTATACTGTATGTTTAATGCCAATTGATCTGTTAACTTGTTTTCCTTATGGATAGCGTTAGTAATTTCGTTAGCCATTTTTGTAATCTTATTAATCCTTTCATTATATAGTTGATTAATAATAACTTGTCTATTGTTATTTTCTAATACGTTATTAATCTTGCTCTTAATGATTTCGAAGTCCTCGTGGTCTGGATTGCCTGCGATCCATTTCCATGTGGTTCCTATAAAGTTTAAAGACCGTTTGTTCTTATGCGGTTTCAGTCCGTCCAGTAATGTTTGTAACATAGTGAGTTCATGATTTAAGTATGGATACAATGGATGTACAGTTGTGATTTCCGTACTCAGTATGGTACGCATCCTGTCTATGAAATTCTGATGGTTCTCTAGCTCGATCACATGAATTAACTTAAAATTTCCTACTTGGATTTTACCTCTACCACTATTGATGGAAATAATCTGAGAATTTGAATAGTCCAGCAGTTGTACTTCTGCGGAAATAGCGCGTACCTGTAATTAAAGCAGCGTTACGACTTAATATTGCTCTTGTGCACAACTCTTCCTGACTCGGTTACTACCGTGGTGTTCCGATTTTCTTTAACTATCTCGTGTTTATACCTAGGTGTCAGTTTTGAGCCTAACCTAACATTCTCTCTTACGTAAATAGATTGGCCTGGTTGGTATACTTTTATAGGCTTTCGTCGCTTATTGTGGTATGCTAAATCTTGTTTTTGTTTTTGTACAAGCCTCTCTATGCTGTTCAGGCGTGCCTGCTCGAATTCTTCGGGGGAAACATTTGGACTTCGTCCGAAAAATAACTCTACTGGTTTCCTTTTGGTAGTAGAGTGTACTCATGAATGATTGTACTCATTCACCGATCTTTCAAGCAGCTCTATAAATGATCTCTCGATTCCGTCTGCTCTCAAACACCTCATGATCTCTGAAAGGGTCGAGTGGAATCGTTCAACTTGTCCATTCACTTCGCTCTTGTAAGGGGGGATCTTGAATACAGAAATTTTTAGAGAGTCTTCCATCATGGATAATATTGTATTTGAGCTGAGTGATGGCTCGTTGAATTGCTCATAATGGTAGACCCTTTGAGCTTTGTTTGGATGGTGATGTTGTTGTGAAGAGTTAAATAAAGGTCTTTTCATAGGATGTCAGACATTCTGTGGTCGATTCATGTAATTTACATGTCTTGATTGACCACTGCCGTCTACTGACATAGGTGTCGGTTTAGGTTGTGGCTTAGGTGGATAATTTTGGTATCCCCATTGTGGTCTGAAAGGTTGATTTTGTGGTCTTGGAAATGGTGGGCTTTGATACCCAAATTGGGGTCGACTAGGTTGAAATATTTTTGATCTTTCGAACGAGGTTTGAGGGTTGTGAAGGAGCTGTGGGAAAAATTGTTGTGGTCCGTTAGCGGACATAGACATTTGATTCTTTCGATTGAAAGGAGGTGGGGAACCGGTGGCTTGCGTTGGACGTTTTGCGCACTGTGATTATTAACATATTGCGCTCGATAGTCCATATTTTGTAACTTTAGGCATAATTGTAGTGCTTGAGGCAAGTCACTAGGTTCGCGAATGCTTAGGAGTCGTGGCAGATCTCCTTTTAAGCCTATAATAAAGGTATCGAGTGCCTTGTCTCGATAATTATCTGTTAAATTGTTCATGGATTCTTGACCCATGTCCATGGAAGATAATTTATTTAATATTAGGGAAAGGTGTTGATAAACTCTCTGATAAAATTCCTGAATGGTTTGGTTTCCTTGTACCAACGTCATCATTTGGTATTCAAGTGTGCCTAGATCACGTTTATCCGCATAGTGCAGAGTAAGGCATTTGGCTATTTTTTGCCAATTTAGTGGGGTATTATAGGATTCTAGAGCTATATCTGCATGACCCACAATTTTGTTTCGTATGACATTTAAAATGACATAGTATTTTGGAGTACCCCTAAGATGTTCATAAATTTGTAACACTCTGTCAACACTTTTTTTCCAAGATCCGAATTCTCCAGGTTCCCCTGAGAATTCACGAATACATTTCACGATATCTGGGATCTTGTCTAGGTCTGTGAGATTTCCTTTATACCGGTCCTCTATCGTTTGGTCTATATCA
Source organism: Nephrotoma appendiculata (assembly GCA_947310385.1). Lineage (NCBI taxonomy): Eukaryota > Metazoa > Arthropoda > Insecta > Diptera > Tipulidae > Nephrotoma > Nephrotoma appendiculata. The sequence goes on along the minus strand of OX371223.1, from coordinate 368,832,537 downwards.
TGTCTAAGATTATTATGAGCCTGACTCTGTTCGTGTACAATTTCTGTTATGATTTCTGTCAATTTATTAAGGTCAAATGTGTTTTCCGTTTTTGCGTTTGTGTTAGCGGTTGGCGTCGAGGGTTTTATTTCCATTTTGAGACTTAAGATGAAATTTACTATTCTTTTAATATTTAAGTTTAATTAATGGTGTGTTAGTGCACGCGGGCGATAAGAATTCTAAATAATAAATATCTAATTAATTGAACTTTATGATACAGAATTATCAGATATAATTTTAAATTGGTATACTAAATATATGGTGGTTTGAAAATGTATATCAATATTCTTGGCTATCGCAACTACTTAAATGAAGTATAATGTAACTTAATATGAAATATAATTCTTTGTAACTTTTTATGACTTATAATTAATTGGATTTAGTAATTTAGTTAATTTCTTCAAATCTTTTTCACTTTAATTTTCTTAAATTAAATAGATTATTGATTATTCTATAATAAATTTTTTGTTGAAATATTGACTGTTATGAAATATAAATTCGGTTCAATTTAAGAAATTTCTTTTTAAATTCAATTTTTAGTAAACTAATAATTTTCGTTTTAATTTTTGTTACCAAAATTTTCTTCTAAATCTATTGCTTTGATTATTTCAAATATGTTAATAAAATATATTTCTTCACTTTACTTTCAAAACAAAAATTTGTTTATAAAATTTCTATTAACTTACGTTAAAATTATCAGATGTCTGACCATCTGGAGTTGTAATCCTTCCCGTGTCTCGATGTCGTGGTTGTTTGTTTTTTTCTTAGATGGCTGGGCCGCTGTTGAGCAGTATTGGCGATGCAGCGTGGTGTCTGTTACTCCTTCTGTCTCAACTCCCGTTTTCCTTTCGAATACTGAGGCGCTTCTTTTCCCAGTACTAACACTTTCACTGATGAATACACTTTGGTTTTGTGTACTAGATTTGATTTGTCTAGTGTGGTTAACTAACACAAATTCTTTGCACTTTTCACTTTGGTTATTATGAAATTGTAATGATTAATGTTTACATCTTTTGTGCTTTAATTTTGATTAAATATAATTATTAACGACACTTGGCGCGGGTCCCTGTTTCGGCGCCAGTTAAATTTCTCAAGTTCACTTTTATTAAAAAAAATCAATTTATAAATTTTAATTTTTCTTTTATTTATTTTTTATTTATTTATAAATTTATTTATTTGTTTATTAAACTTTCGTTATTACTTAATATTTTAATCTTATACACTTTTCTTTATTTACTTTGAATTAAAACTTTACTTTTACAATATTTTATTTATTATGAACTTACCTTCTAAATTTCTGGATTAGAACTAACTTAAACTTAATTACTTATTCTATACGAGTCATACGCTTCTACAAGGAATGTGCTTGCTTGCGAAACGTGCGATGCAAGGTGCGCGTGTTATTTTATTGGGTCATATTGCGAGCGTAGCAATATGATTCCTTGCATGAATGTAGAGACCTAGTTTTAGATGTGATAACTTGTATAATAGTAGGGAAAACAAAAAAACTAATTTAAAAAATGAAATGGAAACCATCGACATTTCCATCGATCAGAAAAACCAAACAAAAAAAATTACGATACGAAATACGAATTACGGTTACGAAATTACATACTCTTACGATTAATCCTAACATGAGTGACGCGGGTACCCGGGTACCTTTTACACTTTTAGACGTCTATTTTTGTATGTTTTACTCCCAATACAAACTTTAAATTTTATGAGAACTTCTAGTTCAATTGGTCGACTACGATCATACTTAACAATGAGAAACGTTACAACTTGGACGAACGGGGAAAAAATAAGTTTCCATACAAAATGAATGTAAGTACTAATCACTCAAATTAAGATAATTTTCTTCACTCACATGAGGGTTAAAAACACAGTCAACAACTTGTGTATATTGCTTTATCACGAGTAACGAGTCTCAAAGGACTGTTTATCATGTCGTCTATCGATGATCGTATCTCCCAGAAAGATTTTTGCGATAACTTTTCATTTGAAACATGTCTCCTGAAATCATAAACGCGATACGCTATTCGCAATGTGTTTTATAAATATCCGCATTGTGACAGATACTCAGAAAATGTACGCAATTCAATTGAAATTGATCTCTTTGCGTTTAAAGAAATGACAATAAAAACAAAATTATTGTGGAATCCTTTTTGCGATATGTCGACCGAAAGCGTAAATGCGAAATGCTATTCGGAATGAGATTAAAAAATTATCAATCTGCGATATAATTTCAGAAATTGTGCTTAATGCGATTGAAATGAATCGGTTTTTGAAGGGATTGCCAATTGCGTAGCGATTCTTTAAAATTCGTTAAGGCAGTACCAATCATACTTTGGATATAAATTCAAAGTATTTTCAATATTTTTGTGGTTTCGTCACTGCAGACAGCCGAATTTTTTAATATAAAGAATTCAATGTTCCATTGATAGAATTTATCTGGCTCAATAACATTTCTCGAAACAGGTTGGCAATTGCATTAGAACGTCAGACACGAATATCGATTGATTTGAGTTCTGAATCCTATTCAACGACTTGCTCATGCACCAATTATGTAAGAATCCTTCCGCGTGGTTTGATTTTCGATTCGTGTTATCACCTCACATAAACCTTGATCTTTTTTTTTTTTTTTTTTTGTGATTGACTGGTATGTGCGGAATTGTCTCAGTAATCTGTTTCTAGACAGTATACTGCGGAAGATGCATCCATTTATTTTTGGGTATGAATTGGGCCGGATTGGAATTCAAGCAAACTTTAGTTTTGGGAAGTTGGATTTGACTGGGCCTCTTCTTAGCGGGTTAAGGCCGAGTTTGTTTCGGCTATGGTACGTAGATGGAGGAACTGGATAGTTCCTTGGCCGATTTTGTTGGATTTGTTTTGTAGAAAAATCCAGAACTTCATCCGAGATTTATGTTGGAGTCTCGATTTAGCTCAGCATGCCAGATTCGAACATGATTGGTAATGAAAGTGCCGAGCGCGGCCGAACTCCAGAACTTCTCTAAAGTCCATTTTTAAATCCCCACCCAATTCTGAATACCTGATTTGACAATATACATTTTTGGGATATGGTTCCCAAATTCTGTTCAGAATGGTCGAATTGTAGAACTTCATCAAAAGACACGTTAAAATCCTAATATAAGCTGACCTTTCTTATTAGAATCCTAGCTAGCTCTGCAAAATGAATTTTAAAATTGTCGGTTGGGAGACGACCTGGTTTCATTCATTATATCCGAATCCCAAAATTTCGTCAAATTCAGCCTGCAAACCGAATTTGACCATCATTTGTTGAGAGGTGGCCTAGTTCTATTGAGCATAATGTTAATGATTGTCACTCATCCAATTCTGCATACCATATTTGACAGTGATTGGCTGTGGAATGGTAAAGCTCCAATGGTAGAGCATGGCATAATATGTCCTGTACAGTATAATTTACTTGGTAATTAATTGAATATTCTTTGGATTTGAAATTTTTGTGAAATATCCAATCCGATAGATAATCTGGCATTGAATAAGATTGATACTTGTCTGGGAGCCATTGCCTTTGGGATGTCTCAAATATTTTTTGTTAAATACTAATAAATTTGAGAGTAATTTTTAATATAATTTAAATAATTATGGTTTCAGGTAATTCTACTGTAAATTGTGGAATTGTATTAGAATTAAATTAATATATATTAATTGAGAATTAATTTTCAGGAAATTTACAGATGTAGGTGAAATAATATTTCTTTGAAATATTAATTGGATGGTTCACAAGCCAAACCGATTAATTCCATTTTTTGGATTTTTTTTAATTTTAATATCAACGCTCTTGATTGGCTTCTAACTAACGGGTGATTTTTTAAGAGCTTGAGAACTTTTTTTAAAAAAAAAACGCATAAAATTTGCAAAATCTCATCGGTTCTTTATTTGAAACGTTAGATTGGTCCATGACATTTACTTTTTGAAGATAATTTCATTTAAATGTTGACCGCGGCTGCGTCTTAGGTGGTCCATTCGGAAAGTCCAATTTTGGGCAACTTTTTCGAGCATTTCGGCCGGAATAGCCCGAATTTCTTCGGAAATGTTGTCTTCCAAAACTGGAATAGTTGCTGGCTTATTTCTGTAGACTTTAGACTTGACGTAGCCCCACAAAAAATAGTCTAAAGGCGTCAAATCGCATGATCTTGGTGGCCAACTTACCGGGCCATTTCTTGAGATGAATTGTTCTCCGAAGTTTTCCCTCAAAATGGCCATAGAATCGCGAGCTGTGTGGCATGTAGCGCCATCTTGTTGAAACCACATGTCAACTAAGTTCAGTTCTTCCATTTTTGGCAACAAAAAGTTTGTTAGCATCGAACGATAGCGATCGCCATTCACCGTAACGTTGCGTCCAACAGCATCTTTGAAAAAATACGGTCCAATGATTCCACCAGCGTACAAACCACACCAAACAGTGCATTTTTCGGGATGCATGGGCAGTTCTTGAACGGCTTCTGGTTGCTCTTCACTCCAAATGCGGCAATTTTGCTTATTTACGTAGCCATTCAACCAGAAATGAGCCTCATCGCTGAACAAAATTTGTCGATAAAAAAGCGGATTTTCTGCCAACTTTTCTAGGGTCCATTCACTGAAAATTCGACGTTGTGGCAGATCGTTCGGCTTCAGTTCTTGCAGGAGCTGTATTTTATACGGTTTTACACCAAGATCTTTGCGTAAAATCTTCCATGTCGTCGAATAACACAAACCCAATTGCTGCGAACGGCGACGAAACGACATTTCACGGTCTTCAGCAACACTCTCAGAAACAGACGCAATATTCTCTTCTGTACGCACTGTACGCATTCGTGTGGTTGGTTTAATGTCCAATAAAGTAAACTGAGTGCGAAACTTGGTCACAATCGCATTAATTGTTTGCTCACTTGGTCGATTATGTAGACCATAAATCGGACGTAAATCGCGAAACACTTTTCGAACCGAACACTGATTTTTGTAATATAATTCAATTATTTGCAAGCGTTGCTCGTTAGTAAGTCTATTCATTATGAAATGTCAAAGCATACTGAGCATCTTTCTCTTTGACACCTTGTCTGAAATCCCGCGTGATCTGTCAAATACTAATGCATGAAAATCCTAACCACAAAAAAATCACCCTTTATATATACATATTCAAAACAAATTTCTGTAATATTAAGTGTTAACACCACTAAATTACAAAGTTACAACTAACTAAAGTTGATATTACAAGAAATTCTCATTTTTATTCATCATTTTTCTCACCTTCTTATTTTATGGCGTTAATCGTTTTGGCTAATGAAGCATCTAATAGTTGATTGTGTAGATTAGAATTGTGTTGTCAATGTTACTAACTATCGACTTTATCTAGGTGCCTGTACCGGGCTGATTCAATCAATCAATTTCGTTTACGAAGCCGGAAAGCATTAATTTAGAATTAAATTTTAGTAAATTTCCAGATGTACGTGAAATAATAAAATTTTTCCCTCAGGTTGCTGATTTATAGAAGCAATTGTTGAAGACCAATACCATCGTTATCCATTAAACGTCTTAAGCCTTTATCCTTCCTCTAGTAGATTAGAAGTAGATTAGATTGTGTTGTGCCGTACGATCGCTAGGTATCTGAAACCGGATCGTTCTGTCCAAAAAAAAAAAAAAAGCTTCCTATCCTTCCTATTGTTATGTGTAAATAGGCTGTAGGAATAGGCCCGGCGTTATCCAGGACACTTGTCAAGTACTTGGTCTCTTAATCAATCAATCAATCAATCAATAAAGAATTCAATATTTCATTTGTTTGAAACGAAACTTCCAACGTCTTGGTAACGTCATCTTGATTTGATGTAAAAAAACACTACATATCTGGCTATATTATCCAGAAATACCCAAAATTTCATAATTTAATTTTATGTGTTGTTCGTGAGTGAGGTTAAAGTTAATCTAGTGACAACATTTGAGAATTATATGCGATATACTGACGAGTACGTGCAGCTTATGTTGCAGCTTAAGTTTAATGCAGCTTAAGTTTAATTTTAGGTTGTACTGCCGATATTCGACCGATTATCTTTAGGGCACCTCGAACATATTTAAAAAAGATAAGCGCAAGATAAAGTAAACATAAATTTCATAGTTTTTTGTCCCTGGAGTCAAACTCATTCGTGCGACAATATTTGCGAATTATAGGTGATATTGCGATTAGTCGCTCGATGAGTATTCTACAGATATTCTACCGATAGTCTGCGACCTTGCTGGGTCTGCTACCATGGATGTAAAAATGGGACCTCAATGGTTCTTCTTCAAAATGAGCTATCGCGCCTCACTACAAATCCGGTAAGTATAGTTCAGGTTGTAATGGCGAATTTTGTATGAGATAATAATGACGTCTGGTGTTTAACATTGAACTGCCAGAGTCTCAGGTCACATCACCTCGACCTAACTGATACCGTCACGCAGGGATGCTCAGTTTTCTTGCTTTCTGAGATCTGGCTACGCAATGACGAACACGTTAATATTACTAATTTTGAATGCTTCATTCAGTTCAAAAGAGATGGTCATTGGGCTGCCGGAGTAGCAATATATAAAAATACAAGTAGAACTTATACAGTCACCTCGTATAACGAAATCATCGTTGGACAAACAACTGGTATGAGCGTAACAACAAAACCCATTGATGATATTTAAACGGCTGAACTTAAGCTTCTCCAACGAGACTATAATATTTTGCCGATGATTATGAGCGGGGATTTCAATATTAGTTTTGCTGTTCCTCAAGCTGAACCACTTATAAACTTCCTGCGAGACGAATTCGATTTGCACATGAACTCAGATGGAAATATATCTACTACGAGATATGGGACGACCAATGTGCAGATTTTCTATGAAAATTAGAAAAGTTACAGTCGACAGTATCTGTATCTTATTTAAGCTACCATAATCCAATTGCGTCGAATATACCGAAAGAGTAATGGACCAATTGAACGATAATAAACAAATAAAAAACACTAGTTAGTAAAATTGCATTCCTTCTTCCTTCAAAGTAAACAGTACACACGAATTATACACGCCATGTTTACACATCTCCTTCAGAGTAACTAATGGACTCACTCTTTTTTTTTTTATTTACATACCTATTCGCAATCAAAGTAAAGTCAAATTTAGTTTCTAATTTCCAATTTTCAAATCTGTATTTTTTCCAATTTTTTACAAATTTTATTTTATTTTAATATATTTGGTGTAATCGAGTGCCATAACAGCAATAAGCCAAGCAACGCGCATTGGTTGCACGTCGGCTCTAGCTACCACATTTAATCCGGTTAGTTTTTGGGCTAAAGTTTACTTTACGTATACATCGAGGATTGTTTATCAACAGTTTTTCGAAGGGAAGCTAAATTTTTCTGGACAAGTACCCCATTTTCCGGGAAAATTTCCACTTAAAAAAAATTTGCGAATTATTTTAATTAAAATACGTACAAATGAGTAATTTTTATAAAAAATTTGATATTAGGATTGTATCTTAACAGTTTGTCGACAGTACAAGTAATTTTGCCGGGAAAATTTTGCAATTTAGTTTAAAATTATAAATAAAATTTGACACTTGAAGAATTGTATAAATTCTGAAAAAGAGCAGCCCCCATCTTCTATGGTAAACAACGAATTAAAATTACATTAAAAAAATGTATATCTACAAAATTTGATTTTTTTAACATTTGTGGAAAAAATAAAAAAATTTAGCTTTCCCCTCCTAAAAATTGATAGTATAGTAAACAATCCTGCATTTAAAAAATTTAAAAATTTATGCTCCTTACCTGGTTTTCTCAATGTATACGTAAAGTAAAATTACGCCAGTTTTTGTTAATCGATTTAGTGTTCGTCCTCAAAATTATCCCTATTTGTTTGTTTGATCTGTTTAGGTTCGCTTTTACCCTCCATCCACCTTTGATATTTTGGTGAAATTTCTTTTGTTAATAAAAAGAGTACGGCGATTCCCGGCATTTGGTTTACTTCTCTCTTGGTCGGTCTTTTTCGGTCTTTTCAGATTTCGATTTTTCAACTAACCTTTTTCGTCCTTCGTTTTTTTTTTACCTTTTAATGGATGAGATGATAGGGGAGTTCTCATCTCGCCACTCCCGTTCATCCTCTCGGCAAGACATCCACAGGGTCGGAGTGATAAGTCCAGCGTATGTGTTGTCTATTCGGGGACGACCGTAAACTTTACACGGTCTCCCCGTGGCATTTTGGCGGTCTTATGCTGTTGAAGTGTCAATTGTGGGGATTATTCGGAGGTCTCTTCGGGTGAAGATAGGCGTGGTTTGTTGAAAAGACGTCTCTACCCTATTATGCCGCTTTGTTGTGGCTGAGCAACGGCCTTTTGGGTCGATGGGTCATTCGGGGGCCTCTACAGCAGATTGACACACCCGGTTATTATTAATTTATTACGTTTCCTCAAGTGCGACAAATTCTGGTCGATTTAATTTAAATTCAGTTTTTTATTGTTTCGTTTTATTTTAATTTTATTTCTGTTCCACGGTATAGGCCAGGAGCACGCAAGCCTCTAAATCCCCCACGACCCATACCATTACTCTGAGATCTAGCCGACAAAACATCACCGTGAAAGAGGCCTCTGTGTGCTTAGTGAAAACTGCTGGTTAGCTGCAAGCCATCCGTAATACGTGGCTTTAGGTTGGCCATCCTTAAAAATTATTTAGCTAAAATAGTTATTCGTATAATTGTGGCTATTGCACCTTAACTTTCATTAAGACATGTTTGGCCAACTATCTGAAATGGCTTTAAACAGTCTAAAGAAAGTCTAACCTTTCAAAAACCACCTACAAATCACCCGAGTGCAACGGGTTAAGTGCAACGTCCTGGAATAATATTTATGTAAAACACGGTTCTTAAAACTTTTACATGACCCTTGATAAAGGGTTTGAAAACAAGAAAAAAAAACAATCGGTAGTCTGACTCATAAAGGTTAACAATAAAGTACTTTGAGAAAAACGAAAAGAACTGTAAAAACTTTAAAACAAAAAGGAGGGAGGTCTTCGCGTCTACCCCATGGCGGTTTAACGGGGAGCCTAAAATCCAAAAAACTCCATAAAATACTGGGAGCCCTTAAAATAAAGGGGCCTCTGACCACCTCAAAAATCACCAGGGTGACAACAAAAGCAATATTCGCACTGAAAACGAGATACAACTTGAAGAATTATTTCATGAATATTTGAAACTTAATCAGATGGAAGATAAAACATAAGGTTTGCTTTTAAAACTAACCTTCGTACTCTAGCGGAACTAAGAAAAATTATTGTAGACAGACAATTTTAGCTTAAAACAGAGTCCACAAAATACCCTATTTTATCATATGTAACACCAGTTTATTCAAGAGTACATCGACCTGAAACATATGCAGTTAGTCCTAACAGGGCCTGGAGATATCGACACGAATCAAAGCTATTATATCACGGTGTTCACACGGAAGGCCGCACAACAAACAAACTCCGTTAAGTGTGTGACGCTTCTTCAGCAAAAGTATTTGATTTTAGGTTTAAATAGTGGGAGGAGTTTAAAAATTGTACACAAAGAGTTACAATATAAATAAGTAATTTTAAATAAATAAATAAGAGTGTCATTTTATTAACTAATTTTTCCAACTTAAATCTGAAAAAAACGTACACTTTGATGGCCAATAACATATAATTCTAAAGATGTCTAGCAAAATATGAGTATTGTGGCATGTTAGGCCTGCTTTCATAATTTATTTGCTATGTGCGATATATGGATACGACTCTCAGGGAATTTGCTATCAATTTTACAATAGTGGGAAATGTCAGAATTCATAAATAAATCATGAAAGCAAACCTAACATGCCAGAATACTCTTATTTTTCTAAACACCTTTAGAATTATATGGTAATGGCCAAAATTACTTATTTATATTGTAACCCTTCGTGAATAATTTTTAAACTCCTCCCACTATTTAAATCTAAAAACAAATACCCTAAATTGTGTAACTGTATTTTTAATTTTTTAGTAATTCGTTCAGCTACACTTTTGTTAAATGTTAAATACTTCAATTCGGTAGGCATGGGTTCATGAGAAAGATCGAGATTACCAGAGAAAATTGTGAAAAGATAATCCAACCAAATCTAATAGCCTGGACAGACTGAGGAACAGTTAAATTTTTTTATTCGGTAAAGTACTCTAGGAAATAAAATTCAATTCAGTTCGACACACTACGAAAAATTCAAAAATCTACTAGCAATTTCAAGTTTTTCCATAGCGTGTTTGATTGAATTTTGCTAAACCAGGGTAGGAATCAAGCGGAAGATTTATCAATTAAAAAAATCAATTAAATATCCATAAAATTTCAAATATGATTGTAGCAGGCCTTGGATTTTCTGCGAGTGGTCAAAAAACAAAACAAGATGAATACTATTTTTTGACGGATATGGTTAACTTTATAACCAAAATAAGTCTAGTAAACTTTGCCTTCTCCAGTCTCTCCTAAAACAATATTTTTTTATGTTGATATTTTTTTGTCGATAAATAGTGTGCTTGGTTCCCATCGAGCTTAACAAATTAGCAGTCTACGCAAGTTATAAGGCTGCCTAAAGTCTGAATATAACTAGTTTCGGAATGGTGGTAGCCGTAATAGCTTTAATACAACTGTTACGCGATGGCAGCAACGCTTATTCAACAAAATCTACTATCCTGTAATTGGATCTTTGGAGATGAAAAACATTAGTATTATAAGCCTCAAGATTGCAACCATTACACGACATTCACGACCTTCACGCACAGTTGCTTCAATTTGTGATTCCAATCAAGGAAGCACTCAGTCACATATCATTAGTTCCACTGAATATTCAGCAATGTCGTCTAGAATTTGTGAAAATCGGCATGAACAAAAGAAAACGTGAATCGATGTCTAGTTTTTCATCTTATCCTATTTTCCATATATGGTGCTTATGCGAAATATCACTAATTTTTAATACTCTAATCAAACGTGGTGATGCTGTAATAAGGGAATGTAATGGGCGTCATGTGCAGTCCTATTTAATTACAAAGGTATAAAATTTATTAAAAACCAAAAAATACTAAAAACATGGACAAGTGGTGCAGTGGTTAAAGCTTCGGTACTTAAACCGGGGGGGGGGAGGGGGTACTGGGTTCGAATCCCACCAGAGACTAGTTGCAAAAGCGAATTTTTGTCATCGATTATGATCGATGATGTTAATAAACACAGTTAAGACCCTCTGTGAAGGTGGGTGCGTAAATGAAAAAGGGTGTAGTAACTGACCTTCAAGGGACATTAAATCCACTGGACAATTAATACTTTCTCCTTACAAAAAATAAAAATAATAAAAAAAAAAACATGGTGGTTTGCTTAAATGAAATCAACATTTTAATATAAAAATATGCACCTGTTTACAGTTTATTGATAATTTTAATAGCATTGAAGATCATCGATAAATCGTTCACATTTGGTACCTTCACAAAAGAATCCCAACATATCTTTTACGAATTTCAAAACACGGAGAGAACATTCGCCAATTTTCGAATAAACCTCTTTAAGCAAATTGTTAAAATTTCGGCAAACGGTTTCATCGCCAAACAAATCTTCTGATTCACTATTGAATAATTCCGTTATCCCAATATCAATCATTCCATCTATTGTTTGCTTTAGGCAACTTTCTCCATCGACATGTTCAAATATTTGAGCAAAAACTTCCCCGTTACGTAAACAAACGGACTGTTGTATCAACGGCACGATAGTGAAAATTTTATTTTTAAACACTTTATCAGGTTCAACCAAGAACATGTCGATCACAGGGTTAAATTCACTTACACACCGGAAAATGTCATCGAAAATTTCACACACGGGTCCAGCAAATAGCCCAGCCGCTTGAGCTAAGGTTTCAATATCATCAAAATTCACATTATCATCAAATTTGTCTAGAAATATATCAACTGTTGCATTGCTACATGCGACGAACTCCTCCAATTTTTCCTAAAATTACGAAATGTACTTAAATTTATAACTTAAACATAATGAACCTTAGATAAGCAAAGTCACATACGTTACCAAATACGATTTGTTCGGGTGTTATTGGATAATGTGGTCCCAACATCTTTTCAATTCCACCTCGAGTATTTCGTTGAATTTCGTGTACAAATTTAGATCGAAAATTTTCCTTTTGATTTATCTTCTCCGAAGTACTTCCGTCTGATGGTTCGGCACATGCTTCGGCCACCAAGAGCACGGTAAGCGTAAGAATTAATAAAAACTTCATGACTAAATGACCACAAATGTAGGAATGCGAGCCTAATTATGCAAAATCAGTTGAGTTTTTTATGCGTGTGTTATCCGCGACCTTACGATCTGTGAAGAAATTGTAATTAAAACTTGAAAAATAAAAAAAAAACATTTTGTAATCAAAATAATATGAGTAAAATTTAAAATGTACGCAAATCTCAGATTTACAAAAAGACGGTAATATGTATATCTGAATATACATATGGGCATAAGATAGGCATCAAGTATGTTCCACCATCTGTCAAGCATCACTCCCATTCTTCATCCGACTCAAGTAGTCCTCTTGCCATCGCTGCCGCTTTAAATGATCCGCATAAATTTTCATCTACCGTACGCAAAATCTCAAAACTTGTTGCACCAGGAACATGTAGTAGCAGTAATCGAAGATAGAAGCATTAGAAGCATTCTTCATCCTTAATGCTGATCACGTACATTTGTGCTATTGTACTTTCGCCTCCTCTATGTCACTCTTGCCATTGACCTTGTTTATAAACAAAATGGTAAGGGATATCGGTGTAAAGGTGAATTCGTGCAGTTGCGTCTTTCGTGTTAAGCAAAAACCAGATCATCTAACTTGATCTTGTAAACTCGAGCCACTAAATCGGGACGATCGGAAGCATTTTCTCCTGGTCTCGAATTTGCTGTGATTTCCTACCAACTCGGATTTGCAGTAAATGTAATGTAAAGGTCAGGTGGTCCCCATTTTGCGAAAGTGCTCATTGCATCACAGCACCGTTCTCGCTCGAGGTGAACCTTCAAAAGTTGATGGCAGAATTACAGAAACGCCATCAGCCAGACCTTGATACTGTTCAGCCCGAAGTTGTTTCTGATTTTGACGAATGTAGTTGAGATTATTTCCTTCTACCTGAAAATATAGGTCAACCAACCATTGCTGTGTTAGTTTTCCTGCCTCGAATTTTCTCGTGCGTATACAAGTTGGCATTCTAAAATTCCGCTAATTAAAAACAATTTAAATAAATTATAAATTAATTAATAAGATATAGTTAAGTGTAAATATATTTATATAGCATAAGGGGTAAAAAGTGAATTATAACTATAGGTATAAGTAAGATATCAATTAAAATTGCAAAAAAAAACAGAAATGTGAATTGGAAAAAAATAACGGTAAAATATCCACAAGTAAAGATGGAATAAATGTGGCTAAAAAAATTACGGCAAAAGTGCAAAATGGTATTAAAATGAAAAAAGAAAAAGTGAAGTTGACATTATAAACATAAGTGATAAAAAATGACAAGCAAGAGTGCGAAAACGATCCACACTGCCTATACTGTCAGGCCAAGCATAGAACAAACTCAAGGTATTGCAATAAAAAAAATGGAAATGCAGATACAAGAAATTAAAGTGAAGAAAAGAATGTCCTATAGAAAAGCGAAAAGAATCTATTATGAGGGATTCGAAGAAGAGGATTATAAATACCAAGAGAGGCAATATCCAAAACTGACCGGATCAAAACAGGTAAATAGAGAGATAGGAAGATGGAGGGAAAAGGAGACACATTGGGAGGAAATGAAGAAAAATCAGGAGAAGGAGGAAGAAACAAAAAGAAAAGTAGAAGAAATCCGAATGCAAGAAGAAGAAATTGAGACAAAAATAAATTCAATGAAGAAAGTATTACAGCAATTTAAAGCGATATGTGAGATCTTAAATCCATTTTTAAAATCAAATAGTTTAGAAGAGGAAGTGAATCAAAGGATGGACGAAATCGTAATCGAATTATATAAAACAAGTGCGGATGTCCGCTTAAGTGGACATAACTATTATATCAAATAATCATGATAATCATACAAAATAATATACAAAGTATGTATAATGAACAAAAAAGTGAACTAGAAGTTTACCTTATAAAAAATAAAATGGAAATTGTGATTTTAAGCGAAACCTGGACATCAGACAAGAGAATGCCGTTTCTTCGAACGATTCAAGAAAGGGATCAAAGGGAAGAAGAGGAAAGTGATACGAAAAAATAAAAACAACAAGAACATATTGAAACAAATTGAAAAATTAAAATTTAATAATACAAAAAATATTGAACAATTTGAAGGGATATTAATAAAACTAATTAAAGAAAATACATACGAAATCAAAACATCACAGCAAAAATATACCCAAACAAATATTGGTGGAATGACAAAATAGAAGAACTGTGGAAAGCAAAAAAAGAAGCACAAACAAAGTACAACAGGAACAAAGATTCACAGTCAGCAATAATGTTGAAAAGAAGGAAGGCTAAGCTACAGAAAGAAATTAAAAGATCAAAGGGAGTAGCTTGGAAGGAAGTAACTGAGAAAATAAAAAATACAACGGACAATAAAAAAGCATGGAGAATGATAAACTCACTAAAGAAGAGAAAGGCGCCATCATATAACATATTGCAAGACAAAGAAAGTGCAATGGAATTTCTAGACCTTAATTTCCCTCAACTGTTAGAAACAATAGAAACCCCATATCATAAAAGTGAACTGGTTGAAATACCGGATGAGGAATTTACACTAATGGAAATCGAACGAATAATTAAGAAAAGCAGAAATACAGCACCTGGGATAAATAAAATATCGAATGAAATGCTACAGAAGTTAAATCGAAATCAATTGAATATTTTAACAAATCATTTCAACGAGTTTTGGAAAAGTGACAGAATCCCAGATAGTATGAACAAAATAAAAGTGGTAGCAATAAAGAAACATAATAAAATAATAGACAATCCAGAAAACTACAGTCCAATCTCCCTCATGCCAACATTCACGAAAATAATAAACAAAGTAATCAAAAACAAAATAAATGAACAAATCTATATATATAAAAATGAATTGCTGTTTGTTTGTTTGTTTGTTTGTTCCGAATGGGCGTCTCAGCCGCTCAACCGATCGTCATGAAATTTTTACCATGTACAAGTTGCATATCCAGAACCAACCTTACGATATTTTGGATGGGGTTGGACCCCGGGGTCTAGGAGCTGCGGTACAAATTTTTTCGAAAATTTTAATTTTAATTAAATTTTTCCACGAAAATGAGTTTATGGGGCTGGTATGAAATTACTGACATGTTCGAATCCGAGGGGCCCAGCTCTGGATCAAAAATTAATTTTTACATGTATAGATACAAATATTTGATTATTCCAAAATGACTTCTCAGTCGCTCAACCGATCGCCATGAAATTTTTACCATGTACAAGTTGCATAACCAACCTTACAATATTTTGGAAGGGGCTGGACCCCGGAGTCTAGGATCCATGGTACAAATTTTTCAAAAATTAAATTTTTTTTACGTGAATGAGTTTTGGAAAGGGGTTATATGAAATAAGAGATATGTTTGAATTCGGGGGGCCCGCCCCTGGATCAAAAATTCATTTTTACATGTAAAGATACAATTATTTGATTGTTCTGAAATAACACCTTAATCGCTTTACCGATCGCCATGAAATTTGTACCATGTATATTTTACATGTTCAGGACCAAGTCCACGATACTTTTGAAGGGGCTGGACCCCGCAGTCTAGGGGCTGTGGTACAAACTTTTTCTCAAATTTCAATTTTTTTAAGAGTTTTTGACGGGAATGACTAAGGAAAGGGGTTATATGAAATTAGTGACATGCTCCAATCCGGAAGTCTGCCCTGAATCAAAAATTCATTTTTATATGTATAGATACAATTATTTAAATGTCCCGAAATAGCGTCTCAGCTGCAAATTTAGACACCAAAAAGGATATCTAGCGTGCGATTGTTATACACAAATCATACCTCTACTATAATAGATTTAATAATTCAAATTAATTTTATTAATTTAAATTTAAGACAATCTTTCATCACTTTAACTGAAGACAAATCACTGAACACTTATAATATCCATACTAATAATTCATTTTTACTGGTTTGACATGTACTGTTTAGTGATATCCTATTTATTATATCCTGTTTTGAAATGTACCATAGTCAGCGAGTTCTAATTTCCACATACCTTCAAAAATAATTAACATTCTATTTTAATCCACTATTGAAACCGGAGGCTTTTAATGAAAATAGTAGTTTCATACTAAACGCCAATAGTTTATTACTTTATTTAGTTTATTACTTAAATAATCAATGATTGTTTCATAAAATCAATTCTAGGAAAGGTACTAAAAAATATTGTACGTATAAACTGATTTACTTTGAAAAGTACTAGCGTTTTATATTTGAAAATAGCATCTTCTACAAGAAGCATCCTTGGATTCAAATTATTCTACGTGTAAAATTGCCTTAGTTTGAAAAAACTTCTTTTGTTTTTCGAAATGTCATTTTCAACCACAGTTCGCGGTAAAACCTATCGAAGCGGACGTAGTTTTAATCGTTTTGTAAAAATTAATATTAGTTTGTGTTTCGGATGCCGTTGTTCTCGATTAGTTATTATTTTCCAGGTATTAAATATTATTTCAAGTGAATATACATTCTTATTAGATTTAAGTTTTCAGTTTATAAACGTGTTTATCTATGTTTACTTTTTGATTATAGATAACATTTGATTTTGCTTAAAAAAAAATCCGTAAAGACATTTTCAAACACAGTTCGCGGTGAAATGTGTGGAAGGGAACATTAAAATCGTTTTGATAAATTAATACTAACTTTTGTTTTGAATGCCCGTCATTCCTGATTAATTAGCTACACGTTTCATTTTTGCTTAAAAATGCCACCGAAAAAAAGATCAATTGGGCAGGTAACTGCAAAGTCGAAGAAGAATAGAGCCGCAAGGGTGGCTGAATCAAGCGAACAGTATGAAGCTCGACTTGCAAACGTTCGAAGCAGGATGTCTACTTGAAGAGCTGATGAAACAACTGAACAGCGCGAAACACGACTTGAAAATGTTCGAAGCAGGATGTCTTCTTCTAGAGCTACGGAAACCATTGAACATCGTGAGGCCCGGCTGTGAGTCGATCTGTTACGATATGGACGATTAATAGAAACTTTTAGAGGTGATTTAAAGGTAGCAGCATTCAATTACGAGAAAGACTATAATTACAATGTTTCAATTGGGCAAATGGAAATCATTTGTTTGTATTGTCATGCTTTAAAGTTTCACAATGAATCGCCTGGAATATGTTTTTCAAATGGAAAAGTGAATTTGTCTCCTCTGGATGATCCACCTGAACCTGTTCTAGCTTACGTCTCCGGAACTACTGAGTTATCCAGACATTTTCTACAAAATATTCGAGAATACAACTCATGCTTATATACCTCCCGTGCAACGCCGGGTAACTCAACTAGTTAAAAATTAAAATGTAATACCAAGCCACCAATACGGGTTTGTAGAAAAGAGGGGAGGGGTATCATAAATTGTATGTAGCGTTGATAACAAAAATAAATGACAACAGAACTAAAAACAGAAAGTCAATTTTAATAGTAACAGACATAATTAAGGCATTTGATAACATAAATAAGAAGATATTAATACAAAAACTAAAACACATGAATATAACATAACTGACCAGAACTTCAATAAAACAAATACAAACAACTCACGATGCATGCGTCTTCGTATTTGCCTAGGATTAACAAGAACAACACCAGTAAAAGTAATTATAGCTGAAGCAGGAGAAATGGAATATGGCAAGCAAACAGAATACAGGACCATGAAATATATATGCAAACAAATCGAAAACAATTCAACAATTGGAAAACAAATACTAAAAGATAAATCCTTGACACAATTTAATAAACTAAAAATAAAGTACCCTCTAATATCGAACATAGGAAGACCAAAGAGCTTAGGAAGAAATAATAACAATCTAAAAATAATGGAAAACCTGGGAGAAATGGGTAAAAAAAGAAGCGAATAATATAGTACAAATAAAAAAGTAATTTAAAATAATATAAGATAGAATGAAAGAATATAAAAGTATATACGCCGACGGATCAAAAAGAGGTAACATCTGCGAAATAGGGATATATAGTGAGGAGAACACAAATATATCCATAAACCAGATAAACAAAGGATATGGTAGAATAATAATAATATATACGGACTCAAAAAGTTGCTGCACATCAATTAAAAATTACATAAAAAACAAGATAAACAAATATAACGAAAGCAAGATCATAGAAATTGCAGAAGAAAACCCAGATAAACAGATTTACATCCAGTGGATACCGCGACATGCAGGTATTAAAGGAAATGAAAACGCAGACTGTCTGGCAAAGATAGCGGTAGAACTAGATAATATCAATTGCATGGAAAATAAGATACCAGCTGCAGAGGTGCTAAATAAAATAAAGAATAATATTCAGTCAGATTGGGAGGAGGAATACGAACTGTTCACAAGAAACAAAGGTATATACAATAGGGTAATAAACAGCAGCAAACCACCAAAATAACCATGGTTAAAAAAAAGCAACATGAAAACAAAATCGATAAAAACAATAAACAGATTACCATCGGGACATACCTATAATAAAATATTTCAGTTCCTAATCAAATTGGAAGATAGTGACAAGTGTAATACGTGCAATATAAGAGAGACAAACATACATATAATAGACCATTGCAAAAAATATAAAAGTATGAAAAGAAAATATAATAATATACATATATAATAAAAATTTAATAGATATTCAAAAAAGTGATAAAACAGAAGATTTAAATGAACTTTCAAAATTCTTTATAGAAACGGATACAGAAAATTAATAGTTAAAGAAGAATAAATTAACGAATAAAAGATTCAAAAAAAAATATAATAATATCAAAATAAAAAATAAAAAACTAGTGGACAAAAATAAAACCAAAAAAAAAAAAAAATATTGATTGACAAAGGGAAATATAGTAAACTATACAAGAGTGTTAACACAGAAGTAAAGAGGTAATAAGTAGTGTAAAAACAAGTTTTAGACCATTTAAAAAAAAACATTTTAGTAAAACAAAAAAAATAATAGAAATTGACTACAGTAAAGTAAAACAACAGAGCAAATAGATTGTATGGTCAAACATACAAAAAGTGAAAAAAAAAGTTTTCCTGCGTTTATGATAAGATTGAAGTCACATCGTATTGCTGTCAATGCACCCTTATATTGGAGCATACTGATATTCTTACGAACTGGATTTAATTTTGCACCACTGTAACTGCCACACTGCCAATTGGCATGCCAGCCTGGCTCTCCATATGGAAAAAGTATTGCATAATTCGTCGGGTCCAAGTTTGCACTGAGAATATTGATGTTAATTACCTGATGATTCAGATCTTCAGGATTAATCGGGTAGCGATTCTCTTCCTGGCAAATCGACAATTTTTGCACCCATATGGATGCGAATTAAATGGCGCTGTTGTACGAGCGAATATTTTGACGGAAATGAGTTCGATTTGGATTTGTTGTGTCGGACATAAGTCTTTTGTGAAATTCAGGATACTCAACAATCTGTCCTTGATTGCCAGTTGAATTTGGCAGCATAACTTTGCCTATTCGACAACAGGGTGTGAACAATGCGTCAGCTGGTTTCTCTGCAGTAAAATTTCTTGATTGACAAAAGGAGCACAGCTTATCAAATGCTCCACAATCATGATAATCAACAGGTTGGTTGAACTCGTTGAAATTTATCGCTTTCTTGCGCTTGCAATTGATCGGGTGTCATTTGGGAAGTTCGCCATCGTTGATATTCAGCATCATTTGCACGTAATTTCGCGAGGGACTCCTGATGTTGGCTAGCCATAAATCTTCTTTTTCTTTCATTGTTCTACTTAAATATTGGACTTCGTAAAAGTTCTAGAACTGATGCACACACTGTGTTTGTGCGTGTATGGTCCAATGCCACTATATTCATTTGGCGTCTCGCGATATTTTGTAGCGTACGAGATGTATGCTTTTCTGAAGGGAGGCTGTCATTACAGTGCGCTACATCTTGTGAATCGTTAGACAAAAAGCTTGATTTATCTAACTTGAAAGTGTTCGGATGCAAGGCCACTTTGAATTGTTATGGCTATCGAAGTTTATTGAAATTTTCATCAACTTATTTTTTCGAATAGGATGTATGAGTAACAATGATGTGCGAGGATGATCCAATTGTTACAACATCAAAATATTAGTCAAAACGGTGTGCTGACAATTGAAAACCTCCTGGTGTAGATGATGTCTCGAATACAAGTGGTCAAAATGAGATTTTGGGTTTCGGAAGCATATCTGGTGAAAATTAAGGTTTTTAAGACCAAGTGCAACGAGATGCTATACCTGTGTGAAACGATTTAGAGATCGATGAAATTCAAATGTATGCGATGGCATACGTCGCGTAAACCGTCCCTTCAAGACAATACTCGTATAAACGAAGAAATCTATATGATTCACCCTGGAAAGTTAAATGATGGTACCCAACGTGTTTATTTTCCTAGAAACTTATACGAGCTCAAAAAATTAAATCGTATTAGGCATTAGCGTTTAGGACCTGCATTGAAAATATGGCAACACACGTTGGGCATGCAGATTCCGCGACACAGCAAGTCAGGAACAAGCAAGTCAGTATATCCAAAAAGTACTTGATCGCTTTAAAATGGCATATTACAACAGTGTGTCATTATTGTTCGCTGCCCAGGTGTCCCGACCCGATATGTAGCTCGCGGTATTAGCTGTTAGCAGATTCAATAGTAGTGCAGGGGTTGCTCATTGGTGGTGAAGCACATGTCAGAAGTTGTTGGAGAAATAGAAATGTCCAACAATCAAGCAAGAAGACAACTTTTCCTCCCAGAGCAAAGCATCTTGATATTCGTCATTATGAGATAGAAGGTTAATGCCAAGGTAGTTTAATTTCGTTTACGTAGACACAAATAGAATGTTCACTATAGCTTTAGCACACCGGTCACAGCAGAGAAGCACAAATTATGTTCGATAGGAATCAACCTTATGAAGAATTGTGTCCTGGAAAGTAATGATCTAGTAGAGGTGTTGAATTTTCAAAAAGGAAACGAGCCTTAATTTTACTTTGGTGTTGATCGTTTGTATAGCGCCATTCACTGTATCGTTGTTTAGCTTTTTAATAAATTGCTTGAATTTTAATTTAAAACCACCTAGTAACTCACAGTTTATGTCATTATCATTGAAAGAATCAAAATCAAAATAGTTTATTCTGAAATTTTAACATGTAAATGATTATTTGATTACAGTACATTACTAGACTTAAAAGCACTGAAGATCACTGATAATGCGTTCACATTTGGTACCTTCACAAAAGAAACCCAACATATCTTTTACCAATTCCAAAACGCCGAGTGAGCATTCGCCAACCTTCAGATAAACATCTTTAAGTAAATCGTTAAAATTTCTACACACGACTGCATCACCAAACAAATCTTTTGATTCACTAAAGAATAATTCAACGAATCCAATTTCTACCATGCCATCAATAGTTCGGTGCAAGCAGTGTTCTCCATCGGTGTGCTCAAGTATTTCAGCAATTAGATCCCCATTACGCAAACAAGCAGTTTGGTGTAGCAATGGCACGATAGCGAAAAGTTTATTTTTAAAAATTCTTTCACGTTCGTCCAAGCATAAATCAATAACAGGACCAAATTCACCTACACACCGGAAAATGTCATCAAATATTTCACATATGGGTGCAGCAAACGCACGAACCGCTTGGCTAGTGGTTTTGATGCTATTGAAATTCACATTGTCATCAAACTTGTCGAGAAATATATCCAGTGTTGCATTTAAACATGAAACAAGTCCTTGTATTTTCTCCTAAAATGGACGAATTACATAATTTAAAAAAAAACGTATGAGATAACGGCTGGTTTAAGATTTGAAACGTTACATACATTACCAAATAAGAGTTGTTCGGGTGTTAAAGGGCGTGGACAATACAATTCAATCCCGCCTCGGGTAGCACGTTCAATTTCACGTGCTAAATCTATGCGAAGTGATTCCTTCTGGCTTAGCTTCTCAGAGCTGTTTTCTTCTGTTGAACTGGCGGCATAACCTTCGGCTACCAAGAGCACGGTAAGCGTAAGAACTAACAAAAACTTCATGACTGAATAATAGCAAAAATAAAAAGGCAACACCTTATATGTAAAGTGAACAGAGTTTTTTGTGTGCGCGTTATCTGCGACCTTAAGACCTTTGGTGTATTTTGCAATTAAAATTTCAAGAACATAAACATTTTTAATGAATTATGCAATTGCGGAAATATCAGTATTAATCTTATTTAATGCATATATATATATATATATATATATATATATATATATATATATATATATATATATATATATATATATATATATATATATAGTTATATATATATATATATATATATATATATATATATATATATATATATATATATATATATATATATAACTATATATATATCATTTAAAAACCTGGTTTGTGCAGAAAATCAATTGCAATGTATGCACTCTTACAAACAGCTAGAGTTCTAATATAATTGAAACCGGGTTAACACGGAAAATCTATCTGTAATCATAAGCGTACATTGGTCGTTTTGTAACTGTAAAAACAAATTGAATTAATTTATAATTCATACACTCGTATAAACGCCAAAATGATGTCGTTAGCACAGAGCACTGCATTGGTATCGCATAAAATAGTATTGCTTGTTATCAATTCGTTAGTTTACGTGTACGGCCCGATAAAAACTACAAGTAAAACACGTTGGTTTAAAGGACCTCTAACCTCGTAAAACCACCAATAAACCAGGAGGGTTTAACGGGGTGCACACGGGCCTTACAATAATATTCATGCAAAACACGAGATGTTTAAATTGAGGTGTTGTTCCCCAAAAAACACAAATACAACCGGGGATATTTATCAAGCCACCTGACGCTAGGGGTTTAAAGAATCGTCATCCTGCCCCTTGAAACACTGACCCCACCAGAAAACAAAACAATCTATCCGATGGTCTGAATCCGGAGGTTAGACGGGAGGTCTGACTCTAAAGAACTACCTGTAAAATATGCGCATATAAACCACAGAGAGTTTAGTCAAGGGACTGATCACAAAAATACCATATTCAAAACAAGTAGGATTTAACGGAAAACGTGGTCACCAAAAACCCACATGTAAAACGAAGTGACGAAGCCTGACCCTGCTAGACAAGCACATATAAAACACATTTAAATACAAAAGGTATAACGAGGGGTCTGAACCCCAAAAACGAAATATAGAGGTCAAACCGGAGATCCGCACTTCCCATTGGGATTAAACGAAGAGTCTAACCCCAAAAAATCTAATGTAACACATTTGTAGTTCAAAGAGGCGCCTGACCTCAGAAAAATCAATTGCTAAACATAGCCTAATAATAATAATTAATAATAATAATAATTATCCCAACGACCTATTACCCCTCCCAACCGCGCGCGGGGAGTCTCCATCTGTATTATTATTATTTTTTTGAGTATAATTCAAGTGAATTATAAACAAGGATATCGAGTTGCCTAACCAGTGAAATTGAAAAATTGAATGTTGAAACGGCTAAATATGTAAAGTATAAAAATCAAATATGATTATAAATGAATAGCTAAGTGAATAGTTAAGCAAAACGATACCCATCGCAGACGGAAGGAAAACGGAAGTCGAGTCTGCTTAGTACAAGCAGATTTAAAATAGATAAAACAAGATAAAATAAAGCAGAATAAAATGAAACAAATAAAAACAAATAAGTTAAATAAAACATCAAACTATAATCAAGAAAAATAAAAATGTTTTTCAACATGCGTTTCGTCATATTAAAATCGATCAAATGGAAGTGCTGATTAGCTTCGAACAGCATTCTAGAGACGGGCTCATACTTTCCGTAATCAGTTCGATGAGGGTCGATTCTAAACATAGGTACCGTTCTTAAATCTCGTGAATTTATATCTAGATTAATTTTACCAAGCAGAACTGGAGAATCGATACCGCCGATTAGTATTTGATGAATGAAAACCACGTCTGCAGCAACTCGGCGCTTACTAAGTGGTTGTAATTTAATTAGCTTAAGACGATCCTGATATGGAGGCAGGTTGAACATGTCCACCCACGGTAGTCCCCGTAAAGCAAAGCGAAGAAATCTTCGCTGGACTGCTTCAATCCTCTTAATATGAACCTCATGATAAGGCGACCACACCTAAAAGAACACCTATAAATCATGATGGCTTTAACAGAGGTCTGGCAAGTTTTAAAAACCATATTTAAATCCCATGGGGCTTAGCAGGTAGTATGATCTACCAAAAAACCATATTTAAAAGAAGAAAATGGGTTTGAGCACCTAAAATCCACATGAAACGTAGGGGTTTAAGGGGATCTGACCCCTTCTTAAAGCTTTAAGGTCTGATTTCCAAAAGTCAAATAAAGAGGTTTAAGGGATACCCTCACCGAGGAAGACATAAAAATTGAAGAATTGCTTCATGAAAATTTAGGGCTCAATAGATGGAATATGCAGCATGAGGATTCCTTTTAAAGCTATGAAAATGATTATCGCCAGACTATTACAGCTTGAAACAAAGTCTACAAAAATGTATCATTCAAGGAGCTGTAACAGGCAGGGTGGTAGGGGAGCTCATTTCCAACAAAAACAGCCAAGCAAAGTTTTTTCGAATTGTTGATGGTGCAAAAGTTATTCCACTTTTTCTGTTTTTTCGTATAATTACATGCGCGCCCACCAAAATGTTAATTTAAAAGAACTCAAGGGTCTTTTGTTTATTTTTCTGTTTTAATACGATCTAGAAGAGTGTGCCTTTCCAATAAAATCATTTTTATAAGCTGCGCGCATTATCTTTTGTCAAATGAAAATTTTGGTTTTGTAAACTTTTTTTGTTTCTCAAAATTTTTTGTTGACGTTTCAGAGACGCTAGCGGGAAAAGAATGTACTACAGAAGTTGACCCACTATCAGAATAACATGCAACACTAATGCAGATTTTTAAATAGTATCACACACCTTGCTATTCACAATAGAATGTTTTTTATCAATTTTTTTTCACAAACATACTTAATAAACACATTTTTTATTAATCACTTGTTTTTTGTTTCGCAGTTATTCGCAATAACTGCGAAACAAAAAACAAGTGATTAATAAAAAATGTGTTTATTAAGTATAAGTGTGTTTCGCCAAGTGCCTACGGCAAATAGCGTAAAAAGTATTTTTTCACAAAGTAAGTCGTGTTTTTTAAAAAACGTACTTAACAAAATTTCGAGTTCTAAAATAGATGCTTTGTCAGAAATAAAACAAAATGTATAAAATAATTTTTTTTGTGTGTCAATTTTAAATATTATTATTCGAAATTTCCCTCGAACTTCCCGGATTTCTCGGATTTTTCCCTGATGCCCTTGGATTTGGATTTCCCCCGGATTTCTAGTGGATTACCACTGGGTTTCCGAATCCGGGAAATCCGAAAGAAAACCTGGAAACCGGGATAAATCCTGAAAAATTCGGGAGAAATCCGGAAGAAAGCCGGAAAATCCGGCAAATCTTCTGGCCATCCGGGAAATTCGTATAAAAATATTTAAAATTAATGAAAAAAAATTATTTAATTCATTTTGTTTTATTTCTTACAAAGCATCTATTTTAGAACTCGAAATTTTGTTAAGTACGTTTTTTAAAAAACACGATTTACTTTGTAAAAAAAAATTGATAAAAAACATTCTATTGTGAATAGCAAGGTGTGTGATACTATTTAAAAATCTGCATTAGTGTTGCATATTATTCTGATAGTGGGTCAACTTCTGTAGTACATTCTTTTCCCGCTGGCGTCTCTTAAACATCAACAAAAAAAAGTTTACAAAACCAAAACTTTCATTTGACAGAAGATAATGCAGCTTAGAAAAAAGAAAGTTAAACAAAAGAACCCTTGGGTTCTTTTAAATTTACATTTTGGTGGGCGCTCATGTCATTATACGAAAAAAGAGAAAAAGTGGAAAAACTTTTGCACCATCAACAATTCGAAAAACTTTTCTTGGCTGTTTTTATTGGAAATAAAGTCCCCTACCACCTTGTTTTGTTTGATACGCGAATTTTGGGACACCCTGTTTGGGACACCTAGTATTTACTTTATTTTTTTTGTTTTTCTATTTTAATTTGCACATATATTACGCTCACTAATTGATATCGTTGATGAGAAATAGGTGCATAGGGAGAGCACAAAACAAAATTGGCGCACCAGCGTGTTTTGGTTCTCTCGTATGTAGGTACTTATTTTTTTTTTTTTATTTCGTTGCTATTCTTGGGACAAAATTTCGTTCCATTTTTCTATATAATGCGACGCCAAAAACATCTGCGATGTTAAAACGATCAAGATCTTAGTTGAATAAAATTTTAATTTTAAATAACCAAATCGTGGTTTAACCAAATTGGCGGTTAATGTTGAAATCGTTTTAGGTTGAAACAACCAATTATTTGTAAGTATTGATCAAATTCTTTGTGTAATACACAAAGTTGTCTTAGAAAGTAAAACTTTATATTGGTAAAATCTCAACCAGTCAAACTTAAGAGCTTAAGAGTGGTAAGACCTGTGCTGATATACGGGGTGGGCGTGTGGTGGCCAGCTCTGGAGAAGGTAACATATAGGAAGATGATGGAGAAGGTGCAAAGAACGGAGGTTATGTTCCACCTTATTCCAATCGAATTTTTTGGTAAGCAGATGGCAGCCAATGTGGCTACTAGGCTCTCGGCTGTCTCTCAGTGGAAGTGTCTTCAGGCGGGACATACAACGATAGTTAGATCGCTAAGGGAAGAACTGGCGAATCTAGATTATATTAAACCAACGTTGTGCTTCGATAAAGTTTTCCGGACCATCTGCGTCCTTCGAGAGAATCCTGGAGGAACGGATCAATACTGGAAAATGAGGCACTGTAAATCTTCACGGATAGTTCTAAGCTAGACGGCAAGATAGGAGCCAGAGTCTTCTGTGAGAATCTTAATGTTAATATTTCCGTTCGTCTCCCGGACTACTGCAGCGTGTACCAGGCTGAAGTGGTGGCGATAGGCGAAGTCGGGACATGGTTGAAGCATAACGTGGTATCCGTGAGTGGTGAATCTGGGTCCCTCTTGGTCACTCGAACATCACAGGAAATTGCAGGGCGGACGAGCTAGCTAGGTGCGGTACGACTCTCTAGATGCAGCCGGAAAGGGCAGGTCTGGGGAGGCCTATAGCAGCGCTTAAATCGGCGCTCAGTAAAAAGGCAATCGCCTTGACAAAAGGTGAAACAACATCCTCACGTGCAGGGTAGCAAAACAGGTTTGGCCAAAACAGGACCTGCGGCGCTCCAAAGCACTAGTATCCCTGGGAAAACGAGAGGTAGGATTGGTCGTAGGGATACTGACAGGACACTGCCTTTTTGGGGAACATGCGAGAAGGCTGAGCCTACAGACGAATGACTTTTGTAGAAGTTGTTTAAACGAAAAGGAGTAAGAGATGTTAGATCACTTCATATACAGCTTTAATATCGGATAGTAACACACAGTTTATGTCATTATTATTGAAAGAATCAAAATCAAAATAGTTTATTTTGAAATTTTAACATGCAAATAATTATTTTAATTCAGTACATTCCTAAACTTAAAAGCACTGAAGATCACTGATAATGCGTTCACATTTGGTACCTTCACAAAAGAATCCCAACATATCTTTAACTAATTCCAAAACGCCGAGTGAGCATTCGCCAACTTTTAAATAAACCTGTTTCAGTAAATCGTTAAAATTTCGGCACACGATTGCATCACCAAACAAATCTTTTGATTCACTAAAGAATAATTCAACGAATCCAATTTCTACCATGCCATCAATAGTTCGGTGCAAGCAGTGTTCTCCATCGGTGTGCTCAAGTATTTCCGCAATTAGATCCCCATTACGCAAACAAGCAGATTGATGTAGCAATGGCACGATAGCAAAAAGTTTATTTTTAAAAATTCTTTCACGTTCGTCCAAGCATAAATCGATAACAGGGCCAAATTCACCTACACACCGGAAAATGTCATCAAAAATTTCACATACGGGTGCAGCAAACACACGAGCCGCTTGGCCAGTGGAATTGATTTTATCAAAATTCACATTATCATCAAACTTGTCGAGAAATATATCAACTGTTGCATTTAAACATGAAACAAGTCCTTGTATTTTCTCCTAAAATTACGAATTACATAATTTGTTAAAAAATGAATGAGATTATGGCTGGTGTCAGATATGAAAAGGCACATACATCACCAAATAAGAGTTGATCGGGTGTTAAAGGACGTGGACAATACAATTCAATCCCGCCTGGGGTAATACGTTTAATATCACGTAATATCTCTTTGCGAAGTGTTTCTTTCTGACTTAGCTTCTCAGAGCTCTTTTCTTCTGTTGAACTGATGGTATACCCTTCGGCTTGCAAGAGCACGGTAAACGTAAGAATTAACAAAAACTTCATGACTGAATGATAGAAAAAGTAAGAAGGCACTTAATATGTAAAGTGAACAGAGTATTTTATGTGCGCGTTATCCGCGACCTTAAGACCTTTGGTGTACTTGGAATTAAAATTTCAAAAACGTAAGCAATTTTAATGAATTATACAATATTTTTAATTAACGCAATACTATATTTAATTGAGAAACCGGTTTGTGCCGAAAATGAATAAACATAGATAGAGCACTCTTACAATCGGTTAGAATTCTAATCATTGAACCACCCCAATTCGAAACGACTTATTTCTTAAAGGCTATCTGTAATAAAAACTTATGATAACAAGTCTCTACTATGGAAACTGATCACCTGAAATTAATGAAAATGTATCATTATACGAGTACATTTCTCGCTTTGTAACTGTAAAATAAATTGAATTAATTTATAATTCATTTACATTAAAATGCTGTCGGTAGTACAGATCACTACATTGGTATCGCATAAAATAGTATTAGCTGTATTTTGTTGAGAATTAATTATTTCGAATTATTTTGGAATTATTTAATTCTCAACAAAACAGCGAATTTTTTTTTTCTGTTGGTAGTATTTTGTATTTTACTATTCTTAATTATAACACAAAATATAATATATAAATTTTAAGAAAATATCGACCACAATACGAATAAAAATGTCGCTTGTCATAAATGTCATTAAATTTACAACACCAACTTAAAAACAATAAAAAACAAAATAATGTTTTCTGGTGGCAAATACGATAAGTAACTTTTGGAATTAGAATTAAATAATTCCAAAAAAAATTTGGAATTAGTTTATTCTACTGGGAATTATCAAATGCAATTGTTGTTGTAAATTCTCAACAAAATACAGCTATTGGCGATTAAAAAATTAAGAAAAGCACGAAAATAATGTGACTAGGATACGAACTTTTATTTATAAAAATATCACCAATTTAATACTATTAATAGAAATAGAAGCGCCGCGCCTTAGTATATTTAAAACAAATAACTCAGCTGTTAAATTAATAAATTTGGAAATTTAAACTAAATCCAAATATCACGGCTTGTTAATTATTTTTTAACACTACTTTAAATAGAAAGAAAAAATTATCGCATTTCAATTGAAAGATTATTTACTAACAAACGTCAAAAGTATAGCTCATTTGGTTTAAAAAAAATCCACTAGATGGAATCCGTGAGACTTTAATTGTCAATTGACGTTTGGAGCATACCACCTAGTGGAAAAATATTAATTAAGGCGCATACATTGACGTTTGGCGTTTATCAATTTATAAAAGAAAAAAACTATAAAATTTCAGTATATTCGACGCGATATTTAATTAAATTCGATATTTAAAAAGTGTATAAATTAAGGATGTGTAACGAAATCCCGGTTTTCAAAATTCAAGTTTTGTAAAAAAAAAACTCGATTTTTAGGAAATCCCGGTTTAAATTTTTAAAATTTGGCATGTGGGAAAATGGGACTCTTAAATGCTTTTTAACAAAATTCGAAAATGAGTTTGCGATAAAGTTCTAGAAATTGCTAATAGAGATGGAATTTGGATGAAGTGCCCGTGAGAGTTATCGAAGCCGTCAGCCTCTACAATTATTGCATTAACAAAATATTGCATTAACAAAATATTGCAATAAAACAGACAACCTTGCCAAAAATTTATTGAAGTAAATGAAATAATATTTAACAAAAAAAATTATAATTGAAGACATACACCATCTATTACAGGAAACAATAAGACAGGAATGGATAGAAAAATGCAACACATATGGCCCACAACAGTGGGTAAATATAACAAACAAATAAACAACACACCAAACAAAAAACCATGGTTCCACAACTCTCAATTAACATCATACAACATCGGGCAAATAAACAGACTCAGAGCTGGTCATGGCAAAAGCAAAGCATTTAAATACAACATGCGGATAGAGGACAGCAACGCGCGCTGTTTATTTGCTGAAATTTCGGGTGGATTGTGCGCCCGAAGTTTTCACCAACTTATCCTTTCGAAAATGATGTACGAGTAACAATGATGTGAGGATGAGGCAATTGTTACAACATCAAAATAATAGTCAAAACAGTGATGCTGATAATTCAAAACCTCCTGATGTAGATGATGTCTCGAATACAAGTGGTCAAAATGAGGTTTTGGGTTTCGCAAGCATCTGGGAAAAATTATGGTTTTTAAGAACAAGTGCAACGAGATGCCATAGCTGTGTGAAACGATTTGGGGTCCTTTAATGACGATTTAAACGAAGAAATCTATATGTTTCTCCCGGAAAAGTTAAATGATCGTACTCAAAGTGTTTATTTTCTTTAGAATTTATGCGGGCTCAAGAAATCAAATCGTATTTGGCATCAGCGTTGAGGACCTGCATTGAAGAATATCCCGACCAGATATACAGCTTGCGGTATTAGCTGTTAGCAGATTCAATAATAGTGCGCAGGAGTTGCTCATTGCTCGGCAGTGAAGTATCATGCGATATTTGAATGGTACAACCAACATGAAATTGACTTATTCAAAAAATGCAAATTACGTCGTGCAAGGTTATTGCGATTCAGATTAGGCAACGATTCAATATATTGACTTTCAACAACCGAATAAAGAAGCAACCAATAATTACTGTATACTAAGGTATAGGTAATTTGGTGGAGAAGTACACGTCAGAAGTTGCTGGAGGAAAAGAAATGTTCAACCATTAATCAAGAAGAAAACTATTTCTCCCAGAGCAAAGCATCTTGATGTTCGTCATTATGTGTTAGAAGGTTTATGCCAAGGTAGTTAAAATCCGTTTACGTGAACCCAAATAAAATGTTCGCTAAAGCCTTATCATTGAAAGAATCAAAATCAAAATAGTTTATTCTG
Source organism: Nephrotoma appendiculata (assembly GCA_947310385.1). Lineage (NCBI taxonomy): Eukaryota > Metazoa > Arthropoda > Insecta > Diptera > Tipulidae > Nephrotoma > Nephrotoma appendiculata. Next base: position 368,800,939 of record OX371223.1, on the reverse strand, counting down.
AAATTTTAACATGTAAATGATTATTTGATTACAGTACATTACTAGACTTAAAAGCATTGAAGATCACTGATAATGCGTTCACATTTGGTACCTTCACAAAAGAATCCCAACATATCTTTTACCAATTCCAAAACGCCGAGTGAGCATTCGCCGACCTTCAAATAAACCTCTCTAAGTAAATCGTTAAAATTTCGGCACACAATTGCATCACCAAACAAATCTTTTGATTCACTAAAGAATAATTCAACGAATCCAATTTCTACCATGCCATCAATTGTTTCGTGCAAGCAGTCTTCTCCATCTGTGTGCTCAAGTATTTCAGCAAGTAGATCCCCATTACGCAAACAAGCTGATTGATGTAGCAATGGCACGATAGCGAAAAGTTTATTTTTAAAAATTCTTTCACGTTCGTCCAAGCATAAATCGATCGCAGGACTAAATTCACCTACACACCGGAAAATGTCATCAAATATTTCACACACAGGTGCAGCAAACAGACGAGCCACTTGACCAGTTGTTCTGATGTTATTAAAATTCACATTATCATCAAACTTGTCGAGAAATATATCCAGCGTTGCATTTAAACATGAAACAAGTCCTTGTATTTTCTCCTAAAATTACGAATTACATAATTTAAAAAAAAACGTATGAGATAACGACGTTTAAGATTTGAAACGTCACATACATTACCAAATAAGAGTTGTTCGGGTGTTAAAGGGCGTGGACAATACAATTCAATCCCGCCTTGGGTAGCACGTTTAATTTCACGTGCTAAATCTGCACGAAGTGATTCTTTCTGACTTAGCTTCACATAGCTATTTTCCTCTGTTGAATTGGCGGCATACACTTCGGCTACCAAGAGCACGGTAAACGTAAGAATTAACAAAAATTTCATGACTGAATGATAGAAAAAGTAAGGAAGCACTTAATATGTAACGTGAACAGAGTATTTTCTATGCGCGTTATCCGAGACCTTAAGACCTTTGGTGTACTTGGAATTAAAATTTCAAAAACGTAAGCAATTTTAATGAATTATACAATATTTTTATTTAACGCAATATTACATTTAATTGAGAAGCCGGTTTGTGCCGAAAATGAATAAACATAGATAGAGCACTCTTACAAACGGTCAGAATTGTAATCATTGAACCACTCCAATTCGAAACGACTTAAAACTTAAAGGCTATCTGTAATAAAAACGTAATCTTCGATTTGTGATAACAAGTCTCTACTATGGAAACTGATCAACTGAAATTAATGAAAATGTATCATTATACGAGTACATTACCCCCTTTGTAAAAATTGGACTAGGATACGAACTTTTATTCATAACAATTTCACCAATTTTATACTTTTAATAGAAAAATTTAATAGATATAGAAGCGCCGTGCCGTTATTTATAACTAAATCCAAATATCAAGGTTTATTAATTATATTTTAACACAACTTTAAATGGAAAGAAAAAATTATCGCATTCAAATTGAAAGATTATTTACTAACAAACAAACGTCAAAAGTATAGCTCATTTGAATTAAAAAAAATCCACTAGATGGAATCCGTGAGACTTTAATTGTCAATTGACAATTGAAGCATACCATACCTATCGGAAAAATATTAATTAAGGCGCATACAATGACGTTTGACGTTTATCATTTTATAAAAGAATAAAAAACTCTAAAATTTCAGCATATTCGACGCGATATTTAATTAAATTTGATATTTAAAAAAATGTATAAACAAAATTGAGGGTGTGTAACGAAATCCAGGTTTTCAAAATCCCAGTTTTGTATTTTTGGAAATCCCGGTTTGAATTATTAAAATATTGAATATAAAATCGCGTTTAAATGATTTTTTAACAAAATTCAAAAATGAGTTTGCGATAAAGTTCTAGAAAATGGCTAATAGGGATGGAATTAGGATGGTGGGCTAAGTGCCCGTAAGAGTTAGCGAAGAAGTCAGCCTCTACAATTATTGCATTTCCAAAATATTGCCTTTTTTTTATTAATCTTGCAACTACAAAATGTTGCAATTACCAAATCTTGCTGCTACAAAACTTTATTAATTATTTTGTGCAATTAGAACTAGAAGAAGAGAAATCCGTGTTTTTGAAACCGGGATTTTGAAAACACGGATTTCGTAGTACACCCCAAAATTAAGTATTGTTGTGACGTCTAAAGTTTATATTCCAACCTAATCAACTAACAGTAATTTTTCGAATGAATTGTTTTAAGCAAAAATTGTATTTTGCCTTTGAGATTTTTAAGCCTTATTTACATAAAATATACGTATAATTGATGATATTTGATGCAATCGATTCATGGTGAGTAGTTCTGAGATTAATTTAATTTCATATTAAATGTGATAATGTATCAACTATAATTAATCTTACTTTGTTACAGGATGGCTACTGCCATCCTGCAGATTATCACTAAGCGCATGCAGAGGCCTCCACGGTGATCTTTTGCCGGCTACGTTCTCAGGGAGAAGTGCGAAGGGTCGTGGGGTTGAGGCATACATGGCTCCTGGCTTACACCGTGATGAATACAGAAATTAAAATTAAAATGAAAACGCAAATTATAAACAACCGGAAGTTCCGCCGAAATTTGTCGGCCGGAACCTGAGGAATGAACAGCAGAAAAAAAAAATTAAATAAAATAAAAATCATAACGAGTGAGAGATGCCTTGGTGCGCGCATCCGTCAGAATTCAAACGGTGGTAAACACCGGTTTCGATTCGGATGCGGGCACCAAGAAACCACCCACTCTATGCCGACACTACGAGAGAAGTCCCTCCCTCATCACACCACACCGAAAAATTTAATAATTCATTTTTATTTTAAGAAAAGACAAAGAGAAACTACTCCACTTTCCACCCGTACCACGAAAAGAGAGAACTAGAGAGAGAGAGAGAGAGAGAGAGCAATGTGCACCGAGCGCGGCGCGCACCCGCTATGCGGCGCTCGATTACAAATAAAATTTTAAAAAAATAAACAAAAAAAAGTTTGGAAATATACAAAAAATAATAAAATAAACAAAAAAAAAATTTACCTTACAAAAATTTTTACACCGTTGCGGCCTTGGTGCCGTTACCGTGGCGGGGCCTCTCCCCGATACAAAAATGAGTTGCGGCTTTGCGCGGCCGCCATGCCACAGGGTCGCCACCCCGGACCGTACCTCCCTGAAAAATGTATTTGGCCTGGCCGCCAAAATAAGTTGGGCGTTGGCTCGCCTTAACTGATGAACGTTACCCCGTTAACACGTAAATATATATATATATAATAACGGTCGTCCTTTCTCCTAAAATTGGCCTCACCTGGCCACCGTAAATAAAAAACAGATGGCTGCAATATAAATGTCCACGTGATTGGCCCCACACTTAATCCAAAACTGCAACATAAATTTTCTTCGTCTCCAACTCAACTCAGTAATGAACCACTAGGCATCGATAGCGTAGAGCAGGGGCGGTATCATGAAATCCGTGACCGGTCAAACTTTGATGGAAATCAATAATTTACCGTCAAACCGGTATCATGGACGCCGTTTAACCGGTGATTTACCGTCAAAAATTGCTCGATAGAAATGTAGTTGTCGAGCAAGCATTAAATTTGATTAAAACTTTAAAAAAGCAAATTAATTACTTAAAAATATTTTTTGTATTTGTTGGGATTAATTCACATATGACAAAACGAAAATTTATTATTATAAAGGTTAATTTTTTTGTTTCATAACCTCATTCCTCAATGTTGCCGGGAAAGGCAAACAAACAATCAATCCAACATAAAAGCAGTTGGTTTTCATGGAAAGCCACTCAAACTTGGCGAGAGGAATTGTTAAATTCGAAGCTAGCATGGGGCAGCATTTTAGGAATATTTTTAGCAACAGTTCAATTCTAATGGCGCTTCAAATGTCTACAGATTAAATTTATACGTAAACGATCATTTGGTATATTGTAGTATGTAGCATAGTTTGCGGTTTTACTTTTTGTTATAACAGATACACATTTTTATTCATTTTCTGTCACACGAGATTAAAAATAAATGCATCTGATAATGCCCCATACAAATTTCTATTTTGAGTTTTTGACAAGAAAATATTGCAAACTGCCACTGAACTAGAAATTAGCTCAATATTTTTCCGATCGAATTTCATGATACGTACTACGTATATATTAAGAATTCAATCCGGATTGAACCCGGATCGAAATTTCAATATATACGGGATCGAGTCAACTTCGCGTTAACTCGATTCGATCCACCAAATTTGTAGAATCGAGTTAACTCAATCCTTAAAAACACCAATATATACGGAATCGAGTCGAAAAACAACAACAACCAATTTTTATAAAAATATTAATAATAAAACAACGCCATTTTTATTTCATTTACGATTATTTGCGAATGTATAATTTGTTTTTAAGTATGTATTTTAATTTTTATTTGAATTTAAATAAATTTAGAAATATGTACATATTTAGAATAATTTTTTTGACATTTATTTCAACTCGGTTTCGATTCGATCCAAACATAAGTCGCCAATATATACGCTAAAAAAGATAACTCGGTTTCAATCCAAAGTTAACTCTAAGTTGATTCGATCCGGATTGAATCTCTAATATATACGTAATAACGGTTTCGTTACCGGTCGGTATGTCTATCGGTGACATTTTATGAACGATCGTTTTTTTCTACCGGATTTCATGATACCGCCCCAGGGTATCGTATGATAATATGTGAATGAATTTAATTCATCTCAACAACAATTTGAACTGATTCGAATTTTATCTTCATCAGGAAAGTTTCGAAATTGAAAAGCAAAAATACCCTTTGCACTCCCAGGGACGCAGAAAAAAAAACAAATTTCGACCAAAATAAATTTTATATCCATCCGCCAAGCGGTATCGATCGATCGAACACACACACAAAAAACTGTTTTCCTTCCCGCCACCTCGCAATTCGTTCGTTTTAAATCACAACTTATTATTTTTCCTTTTTTTATAATTTATTTATTTACAAATTTATATAAAAATTCACATTAATTTTTATCACAAAAAATTTTCCAATCTACCAACTGGTTTTTTAAGAAAAAATGAACTTTTTACTTTGCCTTACTTGCATACCAAAAATGCTCGCCAAAGTTCTAAACCAGACTCACTTTTATTCAAATCCAAAACAAGAATGAATCTTTGACAAAAAAAAAATTCGTACGCCACATAGCGACGCGCAAAATGTTCTCGAAGAGTATAGTTCCTTCTCTGTTTCTCATTTACATCAATTCGCATTGATGTAAACGAGAAGCATATAAGGAAAAACTCTCCTCGATAACAACGTGTTCTTTCACACACTCGGTCCACATTGCTCTCTCTCTCTCTCTCTGTCATTTATTTGACACTCGTGCCGTGCGGGTCAAATAGGAACCCAATAAAGCCGATTCACACAGCGACTTTATTGAGCTACTCCGTAGACTAAATTATTTTTTTTTTTTTTTTCAACCGGGAAAATTGTTAGCGACAGGATGATCGCAACAACTTATTAAAATTGCCATTGTGATGAAATTACCAGTTCAAAAGAGATCACATAATCCTAGTTATTGTGGTGTACCGCATGCAATACGTACAGATCGGTCGAAATGCCTATGTTTAAGATTCCAAAATACGTAAAAGAGAATCGAAGAACATTAAAAAAATGGGCTACAACATTAAGAATGGGAAAGAGATTTCCTAAATATTTTAAGGTTTGTAGCAAGCATTTTAATTCAAAAGATATTTTAAAACCCGCGTCCAAAGCTGTAAAAATTAATCCCATGTTATTAAAAGAAGTATTTACCTATCAAAACCTTCCAGTACTACCTGTGTTGAAAAAAAGAACAAGGTGAAAGAAGTAAAAGACTTGCTGAACCCAGCCCAAGGTGATTATTATTTAAAAACTCTACGAAATATTCAAAAATCTACTGCCAAATTCAAGTTTTTTCATTATAGGAAATTGTACCCCACCACGGTAGGAACCAAGCTCCAATTTTATCGATTCAAAAAATCAACTAAATATCCATAAAATTTCAAATAAGATTGTAGCAGGCCTTGGATTTTACTGGGTGGTCAAAAAAAAAACTAGATGAATAATTTTTCTTGACGGATATGGTTAACATTAAAACCAAAATAAGTATAGCAACCTCTAAAGGTGACAAATACTTTTTGGGCACCTGGAATATTCCTTGATTTTGTGCCAGATATGGTCACACGATTTTCGTCAATTTAATGTGGAATTAATTAAAATTATTCTATTCCAATGTCGCACAAAAAATTATTAACAATTAAAAATGATTATTATAAAGTTTATTAAAAATCGTGTTACATTTTTATTAACCAGAGATGAAAATGGTTTTCTAGCCTTGACACAACTTTTGATTCTGGTTTTGCATTTGATTTTTAAAATTCATAATTTATAGTTTTTTTAATACAACAACTTATTTTATTTAAATTTTTACAGTGAAAGTGTGGCGTCTCAATAAAAAAAAATTATAATTTTTTTTAGCTTGAACACACTTGAAAAAAAACAAAAAGGATTAATAAGAAAAACTAAAACTATTTGTAAAAAATATATTTAAAAAAAACTTTTTAAAAAACCACGCTTATATTAAGGGCTCTAAAAAGTAGATAATAAAAGGCTTTGAAAAGTAGAAAACAAAATTTTTCTTCCTTACTCCTATCAAGGTATATTTATAGAAATTTAAAATTAATATGACTAAAAGTATAAGCATGGAGCGCTCCTTTACGGCATTAGTAATTTAAGACTACTAGGCACATGAGGTAAAGTCTTTTAGTAACACTAATGGAACAGTCAATTCTGATGTATCCTAAGAATAGATTTTTTGCTGGAGCATTTCAGTATTAACGTAAAAATGATATATTGAGAGATAGATTCAGAAGGAGCGCCCCACGCTTATATTTTTAGTCATATTAATTTTAAATTTCTCTCTCTCTCTCTGGCTTTCACATCCCATGAAGGGATTTCGCCGCCTGCACTAAGGCCCTCCATCCATCTCGATCCACCGCTCTCGTCCTCCAGTTTCCACATCCTAATGTTCGTAGATCTTGTTCGATGTCGTCGCGCCAGCGTAGTCGGGGTCTTCCTCTACGACGTACTCCGGCTGGTTGTTGGTGGAACACTTTATTTATCATCCGTTGTTGGGGAGACCTTGTAACGTGGCCGAGCCATCTCACTCGATTGGATTTGATGAATCCGATAATATCGCTGCCTCCGAGGAGTTGCTTTATTTCGTGATTCATACGAATCCGATATTCGTTGTTCGCAACTTTAATTGGACCAAAGATTGAACGGACAACCTTCCTTTCGAAGGTAGATAATAATCTACAATCGTTAGTGGTCATGGTCCAGCTCTCGCTTCCGAAAACCAGCACAGATCTTATAAGTGCTTTATAAAGTGCGAGCTTGCACGACTGCGATAGATGTTTCGATCGCAATAATTTTGATTTGGCGTAGAAAACTCGTTGTCCGGCAGCGATTCGGGCTTTTATTTCTGCCTGCATATCATTCGACGATGTTATAACTGACCCGAGGTATTTAAAGTTTTCGACGCTATCAAAGTTGTGGTCGCCAATTCCGAGATTTGCCGTAGAGATGTTCCTGGGTGTTACTAAATATTTGGTTTTACTGCTGTTCACCTCCAAACCAAGTCTTTTTGCGCAGCGATCGAGCGGTATGAAACTGTCTTTGATATCGCTAGGTCTTCGGCCAAGAAGCACGATATCATCTGCATATCCAAGAATTTGGCCTGACTTATTAAATATACAGCGCGAGGTTTCGATGTTGCTTTTCCTCACTACGTACTCAAGTGCCAGATTGAACAGCAAAGGCGCGAGTGCATCACCCTGTCGAACACCAGATGTTATTTCAAAGGGGTCTGACAGATCCTTCAATTACGATTCTACATACAGACCCGGATGTTGTTAATTTACACAGAGAAACGAGTTTCTCTGGGATTCCCAGGCATATGAGCGCGGCCCATAGGTTGTCGCGGTTTATACTGTCATACGCCTGACGGAAGTCTATATATAGTTGATAAATGGTTATGTTATACTCCCAACATTTTTCCAAGATCATCCTCATGGTGAAACCCTGGTCAGTGGTCGATCGGTTGGGACGAAAACCACACTGATAGTCGCCAATGATGTTATCGGCGAAAGGGATGAGTCTGGCAAGTACAACATTAGCCAACACTTTGTAAGCAGTGTTCAATAGAGCTATGCCACGAAAGTTTTCACATTTAAGACGGTCACCTTTTTTATGCAACGGACATATGAGCGCAGTCTTCCAATTCTCCGGCAACTCTTCTTAGTCCCAAATACAAACGACGAGGTCGTATAAACTTGTTGCAAGAGTAGCGCCTCCGAGTTTAATTAGTTCTGCGGGGATTCCATCGAGACCGGGTGCCTTGCCGTTTTTCAATCGACTAAAAGCTGCGTCTACTTCCTCTACTGTGGGATATTCGACAAAGAACTCTTCACCTGGCGGAGCTATTGCTCTAATGGGGGTAACTTCGTTATTCCGATTTAGCAGATTTTGAAAGTAGGTTTGCCATACTAAGAGAACATCAGCCACGTTTGTTCTCAGCTCTCCATTCCCGTCTTTGATGGCTGTACTTCTTGGGTGGAAATCTTTAGTGAGATTCCTGGCGTTAGCAAAACAGTCCCTTGAGTTTCCTACTTCCGCTTGGAAGCTGATGTTTTCGATGCATAATCTCGTATGTTCGCGCTTTTTTTGTCGAAGGAATTTAGTCGTGGCTTTCCTGGCGCGGAGATATTCTGCTAGAGTGCTTCTGGTATTGCGAGCCAACCATTTTTCACGAAGCGTTCGTTTATTTTCGACGACCCTTCGGCATTGATCATCGAACCAATCGTTGCGGGGCCTCGGAGGTCTTCTTCCGATGGTATTTTGCGCCGCGGTTGTTATGGCTGACTGTATAGCGTGCCACTGCTCCTGGAAATTTCTACTTGTTATAAATATACTTTGATAGGAGTAAGGAAGAAAAATTTTATTTTCTACTTTTCAAAGATTTTTATTATCTACTTTTTAGAGCCTTTAAATATAAGCGTGGTTTTTTAAAAAGTTCTTTTTAAATATTTTATTTTCTGCTTTTTAGTCATAGAAATTTTTTAATGTCCAAAAATGTTACAATATTGTATTGTCATCGGAGCTAAGCCTGCATGTAAAATTTCAGCTCAATTAGACTATCGCAAATGGTTGAAAAATTGATTACAAAATGTGACGAAACAAACAGACACAGAGAGTGAGCTAATATAAGCGTGGTAAAAATAAATAGCCTTCTGTATTTTTAAATTAATATTTTCCTATCAAACTGCGATTTGAGCGAAACAGCGAACGCGACAGTGGCAGCCGTTATGTCTGGTACAGGCAACCGCCTCAGGCCAACGCGTGTAACGATCTATTAGCGTGACGCAGTATCGCTGCGGTTATCAGAAATCGGTAAAGAACCAATGATGTCGAGGTGTATTTCTGCAAAACGCTACGAAGCTAAAGTGAATTTGACGAGAGGTGACTTGGTGTGCCTTGAGACTTTCGACTTTTTACATTGTACACACTGTTGAGTGAAGTTTTTCGAATCTTTTCGAAGCGAGGGCCAGATAAAATGTTTAGTTAAAATATTGGTGGTCGCTTGGATTTCGGAGTGCGAAAGATTGTGGAAACATTCGAAAACTTGTTTCCGGAAGTTCGGTCGAGGTGTACCAGTCGAAATATCGCAATAAATGTGTTTATTGGATTTAAATGTCATTGGAACTTGCTTCAGATTAAGTGACATGCTGTTACTATGCAAGAGTTCTCGGAAATTTGATCTATACGTGATATGGTATCTGCAACGACGTTATTTACGCCGGAGATGTGCTGGATATCGGTTGTAAATTGACCGATGAAATCTAAATGCCGAAATTGATGCGGAGATGTTTTATCCGGTATCTGATAAAATGCGTAGACTAGGGGCTTGTAGCCGGTGACCAATGTGAACTCACGACCTTCGAGGAGATGTCGGAAGTGCTTAATGCCCGAGTAAGCTGCGAGCAGTCCTCTATCGCAAGCACTGCAACGCTGCTGCGTCTCGCTTAGATGAACTGAAAAAAAACTGAGTGGCTGCCATGCATTCGAAACAAACTGCTGTACTACTGCTCCGATTCCGTGATTGGATGTGTTAACTATAACTGCCGGGCAGGCGTCAGTTATTGGGTATGCAAGGAGTGCCGCTTGACATAGCTTCTCCTTGCAATTGTTAAATGTTTCAATAGATGCTGAAGTCCATTCGATTAGCGATTTTCTGTTCTTCTTGTGAAACTTGCGGTCTGCAGCAGCGCAGGGAATAAAACGTCTGTAAAAGTTGATCATACCCAAAAATCATTTGAGTTAATTAACGCTTACAGGCAGTTCAAAATTTTTAATGATATGAAATTTGTCTGAAGGTGGAAGAATGCCTTGTTCGTTTATTAAATGACCAAAAAATTTAATTTCGGCTAATGCAAAGACGCATTTGTCGGAATTAACGATTAAACCATGTTCTGGTAATTTCTGAAAAACGATTTTGAGATGTTTAAGATGATTTTCGAATGACTTAGACGCGATCAGAATATCATCTAAGTAGGCTAAGCAGAATTTAAGGTCGAATGAAACATCAGTCTTTGAAAAGTCTGTGCTGCATTCCTTAGGCCGAAAGTCATTTTGGTAAATACAAAAAGATAAAAGGTGTTTGGATGGCCGTCTTGGGTACGTACGATGGTTCAATCGGGATTTGGTGGTACGCTTGTACAAGATCGATAGTCGATAAAAGTGTACAACCCGCGAGTTGGTATTAAAAGTACTGTGTGTTTGGTATTGGGTATTTGTCGGGAACAGTAACTCGATTTAGCGCCTATGGTAATCACCGCATGGTCTCCAATCTCCATTCTCTTTTAATACAAGGTGAAGAGGGCTCGTCCACGGACTGCTTCTCGGGCGACTAATACCCTGCGCCATCATGTTGTTGAATTCGACTTTTGCGATTTGAAGTTTATCCGGTGCTAAGCGACGTGGTTTTGACGAGATTAGCTGGCCAGTAGTCTGCAGTTCATGCATAACGTTATGCTTGATAGCAGTGCTGCTTAAGACAGTGAAGTCATCGGATCGACGATCTTTCGTCTACTAATGTCCACTGCTCGACCTGTGCGCTTTAGAATTAGAAAATCTGCGCCAACTATAAAATTCACAGATAAAATCGCGGCTTAAGCCAATGACTAATTTTAAAGTTATTGTACCGTATACGCTAGCACCGGTGTACCGTTTGCTACATATAAATTTAGAGTGGATATCGTTTTTACTGGTTTAAAAAGTTTACACGGTTCTATTGATAATCCTGCGCCGGTATCGACAAGGAACTTAAGGTTGTTCGTTGCATCGAAAATTATTAGGCGAATAGAAGTGCCACTGCTGCCAGTGTCTGATGACTCTTTAAAAATTGTTTCGCAATGTCTGGATTTTTATATTACCAACATTGTTTTTTACACGAAACGTGCATCCGTCAATACATTTTTCGGCTTTATCACCGAATTTGTAATGGTAATAGCACGTTTTGTATTTGGGAATAATTCATTAATTTTGCGAACGTGATCGTGAATTATCTGATTGACTCTTGCTGGTCGCAACTAGTTGAATGACTTCGCTTATAATGTTATCACGAAATCGGTCTAATAACGCCTCGATGTTCAACGCCTGATTGTCTGCGGTGCTTGTAGACTGCAGTTGTGGAGAAATGCTGTCGATTGCGCCCCACGTGTTTAGATCCATATTCTTCTCAAACGGCGTGAGTACTAATTAAACCTGTTGCGGAGGCGCGACATCCAGAGCTGTTGCAAGGTTTTTCCGGCGAAATCGCCGCCAACGTTTAGTTTAAACTCACTTAGTAGTTGCTAAGGTTTTTTTAGATTATAATTATAATTTACGTTAAAATTATCAAAATCCGACGAGTATAAAATATACACGATAGCGATTACAAAATTAAATATAAGTCGGGTATGAAAAATGTCAATGCATATAATACAGAAAACTACTCACGATTACGTGGTTGTCCGCCAAATGTGAAATTATGTTGCCACCTGATGTTGTTGCCTTACGTTGTCGCCTGATGTGAATCCCGGTTGTAGTCGGATTGTATCCGTATATATATTAGCACGTGCTGAATTACTCGGCTGATGTAACGTTAATCAATCTGATCTACAAAACACTTTACTGTTGTTGTGGTGGAACGTCAAGGTTACCACTTTAGAGTTCACCTATACTTTATTGGGCACCTGGAATATTCCTTGATTTTATGGCGGATATGGTCACACAAAATTCATAATTTATAGTTTTTTTAATACAACAACTTATTTTATTTAAATTTTTACAGTTTAAATATGGCGTCTCAATAAAACTTTTTTATAATTTTTGTAGCTTGCACACACTTGGAGAAACAAAAATGGATTAATAAGAAAAACTAAAACTATTTGTAAAAATGTAGATCCTTCTGTATTTTTAAATTAACATTTTCCCAACAAACCGCGGCATTGTCGATACGCTACGCACCTTTGCCTTCTCCGGTTTCCCCTAAAAAAATATATTTTTATGTTGATATTTTTTATCGATAAATTATGTGTGTAAGGCTGCCTAAAGACTGAATAATACTAGTTTCGAAATGGTGGCAGCCGTAATAGCTTTAATACAACTGTTACGCGGATGCAGCAACGCTTATCCAACAGCATCTATACTATCCTGTAATTGGATCTTTGGTGAGATGAAAAACACTAGCCATCCTCCTGCAGAAACATTTGTTACGACTGTGTTGGTCGCAACCACCATTCTTTTTTTTTTTTTATTCACCTCAAATGTGTGCTGAACGCACTCTCGACGTTTTGTTTCGTGCCCCATCGTGTGGTGGCGCAGAGGTGAGAAAGAATGAGGGAAAGAGAGAACAGTGCGCATCGAGTGTGTGCAAAGTAAAACGTTTTGGAAGAAATGTTTTTCGTATATGTCTCTCTCTTTTATATCAACGAAAATTTGATATAAAGGAGAGACAGAGAAGAGAGATTAATTTCTTCTAGAACGTTTTACGAGTTGTGCGGCGCAAGAATTTTTTTCTTGTTGTCATTCGAGTGGTGATTTTGTTTTGATTAAAGTTTTTTTTTTTTGGATACAAAATCATGTTTGTGATTAATAAAAAAAAATAAATTTTAAAGTTGTGATTTCGATAGAGTCCAGTTTTTTTGGATATTTTGATTTGGCTAAGTCCATTTATTTATTTTTGTGACTAAAATTATTATAAATAAATTAAAATAAAACGATATTGTGAAATAAAAATTATTTCAAGATTTTGAGTGGACATTTTGATTATTTTTCATTGTGAATGGCAAATTGGAACAGTGGGTGTTCAACGGATAGTTAACGTCATCATTTTTTATTTTTTTATTTTTTTTGGTTTGGATTCCGAAAATATTGACCGCGAAGGTAAATCGAGAGACGGGTATAGTTACGAAAGTGTTTCCTGGTGGTAGTAAGTGAGTGTCCTGGTTATTTACTAAGGCGGCACAGTACAAACGGGTATCGTATTTAAACACGATATTGGTCTAAAAAAAGACAGTTTGGGAGTTCTTATAAAACAGGTCAGTCTGTTTTCTTGTGTAGAATAGTGTGTAGTAGTTTGTGGTGTACTTACCTAATACGAAAAACGGTTGTGGTGATCGGTGCATGTCTATTTCGATAAACGGAGAAGCGGAAAATTTATTGTGTAAAAAAAAAAAAAAGTGCGCTGTTATCGAGAAGTTTAGATGCGGGCGCTGTGTATCTATATCTGCGTCGCATCTCCAAGGATGCTGTTATTAACTCGTGAGGGAAGCGCACATAAATCACCGTATACCGCAATTAACTAAAGGGTGGCCAGTCGAGGCCAAAAATTTTCGGCGGCACCACGCCCAAATACCAGGTGGCAAACAACGTGGTAATTTTTATTTCGGTGGAAGGCCCACTCAGATCGATAACGGGTAGTCCAACGTGTTGTCATAATAATAACGGCAAAGTTGTGCCGCAACTATAGCAGTGGCCCCACGGAGTCTTACAATTTACATCAGACTTTTAGCACCTGTGTCGGGCGGGCACAGCGGCAGCGTTGATATCAGTGGAACGACGTCCAACAAAGGCAAAAGGACCTCTACCGAACCAGGTGGCCGACCGGCCAGAGGATTAATATTTTTTAGTTTTGGCGGAGCAACGCTTATATATTTATTTACGGGTGGCCAGTTACGGCCAGTTATTATTATTGGTATCGGGGAAAGGCCCCGCAACGGACGACCGCCCAAGGTCGTAACGTAACGGGTGGCCAACCGGCCTCTCGTGTTTTTCTATAATTATTATTGGTATCGGGGAAAGGCACCGCAACAGACGACTGCCCAAGGTCGCAACAACGGGTAGCCAACCGGCTATTCGCTGTTTGTTTGGTATCGGTGAAAGGCACCTCAACGGTCCGGGGGACAGGAGTCCCTTGTGGCATGACGGCCGCGCAAGGCCGCAACCCATTAGCAACGGCGCAAGGCCGCAACAGTTTTTTAAACTAGTTAATTAAGGTACCATTTTTATTTTATTTTTTTCTACTTTTGATTTTATTTTTACATATTTTTATATTATATTAAAATTTCAAATTTTGTAATCGAGCGCCGCACAACAAGTGCATGCGCTCGGTTCGCATTGTTCTCTCTCGCTCTCTCTCTCTCTCTCTCTCTCTCTCGTTCCCTCCCTTTCTTTTTTTGAGATGTTGTTTTCTTTTTGTTTTCCTTTTAAAAAAAAAAAAATTAATTATAAAATGAATTACTAATTTTTCGGTCGGTATGTTGGGAGCGGAGACTCCCTCTGTGTCGGTTTAGTGTTTGCGGTCTCTTGGTGCCCGCATCCAATTTCGTAACCGGGGCTTTGCCCTGTTTGAATTCGAATGGATGCGCGCACCAAGGCACCT
Source organism: Nephrotoma appendiculata (assembly GCA_947310385.1). Taxonomy (NCBI): domain Eukaryota; kingdom Metazoa; phylum Arthropoda; class Insecta; order Diptera; family Tipulidae; genus Nephrotoma; species Nephrotoma appendiculata. The sequence continues at coordinate 368,785,907 of OX371223.1, read as the reverse complement.
CTCTCTCTCTTATGATTATTTCGTTGTTCGTTCCTCAAGTTCCGGCCGACGAATTTCGGCGGAACATACGGTTGTTATTATTATTTGCGTTCCCCCAACTTTCTGTATGATCACGGTGTAAGCCAGGAGCGTCATGCAAGCCTCAAACCCCACGACCTTAGCACTTCTCCCTGAGAACGTAGCAGGCAAAAATCACCTTGGAGGCCCCTGCATGCGCTTAGTGAAATCTGCAGGTTGGCAGTAGCCAGCCTGTAACACATTTGCGTTTTAATCCTCAAGATGTCAACCATCACACCTTAGTTAAAAAACGGTTTGCACCTGCCCATCACGGGCAAACTAATGATAAAAGTAGAATGGACAGAGAGGATAAGATAAGAACGAAATGTTATAATGAAGCAGCTATTGATTCCGTACTGATTTGGTAAAACATAAAAATCATAAAATTGAGCTTAGCCTGAGTTTAAGTGTGCCTTGTGCTAGGTAGTCCTCACTCGCTGCTAGGCGACATTTTTAGAGACACATCTATATATTCATATAAACTCCGCTAGAAGAGGAGTTACAATTGATTCGACAACATGTGCAGTAACTATTACTCTGCTGGAGACAATATTCACGACATTCCCGCTTTCGTTCGCGTCAAAATACACACTAATATCTGTAGTTTCAATTCTTGATACCAATCAAGGAAGCACTCAGTCACATATCATTAGTTCCACTGAATATGGAGCAATACCATCTAGAATATTTGACAATCTGCATGAACAAGTTGCATTAATTTCAAAAGTAGACGTGAATCGATGTCTAGTTTCCATCCTATCCTCTTTCCATATGGTGCTTTACTGTAATCGGTATAGTGGTGCTGTAATGAAATAATGTACTGGTCGTCGTGTGGAGCCCAATTTAATTACAAAGGTACAAAAATTAGTTAAAACTAAAAAATTCTAAGAACATGAGGCTATGCTTAAATGAAATCAACATTTTATTATTAAAATATGCATCTGTTTAGAGTTAATTAATAATCTTAAAAGCATTGGAGATCATCGATAAATCGTTCACATTTGGTACCTTCACAAAAGAATCCCAACATATCTTTTACTAATTTCAAAACACCGAGAGAGCATTCACCAATTTTCGAATAAACATCTCTCAGCAAATTGTTAAAGTTTCGGCAAACAGTTTCATCACCAAACAGATCTTCTGATTCACTATTGAATAATTCCGTCAGTTCAATATCAAACATATCTTCTATTGTTCGCTTTACGCAACTTTCTCCATCGACATGTTCAAATATTTCAGCAAAAAGATCCCCATTACGTAAACAAGCGGACTGTTTGATCAATGGCGCGATTACGAAAATTTTATTTTTAAAAACTTTTACAGGTTCATCCAAGACCAAATCGACCACAAGGTTAACTTTACCTACACACCGGAAAAGGTCGTCGAAAATTTCACACACGGGTCCGGCCAATAACCGGGCCGCTTCACCAGCGTTTTGAACATTATCAAAATTTACATTATCATCAAACTTGTCAAGAAATAGATCAACTGTTGTATTGCTGCATACGACATACTCGTCCAATTTCTCCTAAAATTACGGAATACTTAAATTTATAACTTAAACTTAATGAATTTTAGGTAAGCAAAGTCACATACGTTACCAAATACGATTTGTTCGCGTGTTAATTGTAAGCTAGGCGTGTCTTCAATTCCACCTCCAATATTACGTTGCATTACGTGTAACAATTTAATGCGAAATTTTTCCTTCTGATTCATCTTCTCCGCAGTACTTCCTTCCGCCACCAAGAGCACGGCAAACATCAGAATTAACATAAACTTCATGACTAAATGACCACAAAAGTAGGAATGCAACCCTAAATATGCAAAATGAGTTGAGTTTTTTATGTGTGCGTTATCCGTGACCGTGACTTTAAGATCTTTGAAGAAATTGAGATTAAAACTTCAAATATAAAAATAAAATATTTTGAATCAAAATTGGAAATGAAATGGCTAATGATGACAATACTTCATCGTAAAGTTGGCAAAAGTGTTATTTAAAATACAAATAACACAAAATGTGAGTAAAACTTCAAATTTATCAATTCAATTTACACAAATCTCCGGTACCGGATTCGAATCCCGATAAGGGCAGGATGCAAAACGGTATTTTCGTCTACAGATTACGATCTGGGATGAAATTTAACACATCTATGACCACCTGTCGGAGTGCAAAATTCATGAGCCGACCCATCTTCCATGTAAGTATAGGCTGGCAATATGCAGATGGTCTTCAAATCGGTCGTATAGTCGCACGTCCTCGAATTGGCTAACCGACGTAAAAGTAAGGACGGAAATAAGCAAACCGCGAAAAAAAAATCTCAGATTTTTAAGAAAGACTTAAATATTTGTTATATATATGTGAATGATAGGTACTTGGGATCTACCCAAACTAGTACGTTATCTGCAAGTTATCTACACCGGAAATGTCATCACATATTTCTCATACGGATGCAGCAAACAAACGAACCGCTTGGCAAGTGGTTTTGATGTTATCAAAATTAACATTACCATCAAACTTGTCGTGAAATATATCAACAGTTTTTGCGACAAGTGTAAACCGTACACAACTGCAAAAGTTCATATGAATATCGGTTTGGCAGCAGTTACAATTTCATCAACCTTCAAACCTAGTAAAATAAAATATAAAATATTCAGAGGCATGAAAAAGGAACTGTGACCTCTAACATAATTCACAAAATTCATCTTCGAAGCACTGCTGGCTTTCCGTTGCATAAATTTGCATCCAACTCAAGAGTTACTCTACATTAGCGGTAAAACTAAATAAATGAAGCGAACACAAAGTTTTGAGATTAATTTGGGATATAACGACGAACATATTTACGGTCCAAGTAAATAGGCCAATAGTCTGAAACGGCTTCAAGCGGTTGAAATTCTCGATCATTATCAGCACGATCTCACAAAAAACAGCCTGTAAAACCCAGGACGTTCGACAAAAGTCCTGATAAAAACTACCACTAAAATACGCGGAGTTTAAAGGAACCCTAATGGAGGCGGGGATGTTTAACGTGAGGTGTGCCATCTCAAAAAGCACAAATACAACAGGTGTGTTTAACAAGCAATCTGGCATTAAGGGTTTAACGTATGTCTACCCCCCCCCTCCACCTGCCCGTTTAAATACCTCCATGGCAGTGGATTTAATAAAGGGTTTGGCCCAACAAAAAACCACCTGCAAAATACAAAAAAATAATCACATTTAATCAGTGATCTAACTGCCAAACACTAACTGGATTGGCTCCCCAAAAAATAATCTGCAAAATGTGTGCATATAAAACACAGAGACTGAAACAAGCGGAATAATCACCAAAAAAACATATTTGAAACACGTGAGATTAACAGTGGTCAACAAGACGAGGCCTGAACCTCCTTGAAAATCACCTAGAGAACAAGAAGGTTTAAAAAGATGTGACCCTTCTAAAAAACACTTTTATAACTCAAAAGGTTTGATGAGTGGTTTGATCTCCAAAACCAAATATGGAAGAGTCTAACCCCAAAAATAAACTTGTAAAACATTGGGAGATTAAACGAGCATTTGGTCATAAAAAAACACCTATAAAATACAAAAGGTTTGCTTAATAGGGGCTCCAACTTCCCAAAGAATCACCTATAAATCATGGAGGTCTGACGTTTACCACATGTTAAACATGGTGACCTTAACAGGTGTGTGACTCCACAAACAACTTGTAAAATATACACATAACTTAACAGGGGACTGTTGACCACCCAAAAATCACCATAATGACAAAAAGGCAATACTGTCACTGAGGAGGACATTTAAATTGGAAATTTCTTTCATAAAAATTTGGAGCGCAATCCGTATGGAAAATACACAATGAGAGATTCTTTTAAAACTAACCTTAGAAACTAGTGGTTTCGGGAAAAATGGTTGTGGTAAGTGGAGTGGATTTTAATAAACATAAATGTTTGCAATGCCATCTGTTGCACGATGGCATTGTGTATGTGTTGAATGCGTTTTACATGATTTTGGGTTTGCAAAATCAATACGATTTTTATGCATCTCTAAATGATTTGAATGTAGAGGTTAATGCAATGCGAAATTAGTTTGTGTAACCGAAATATAATTTTTCAATTATATTTTGATTACACCGATTTCGTTATGTACAAGTGTTGTTGTACGATTATCTATGTACAAGTTGCTCTGTACATTATTTGTATATACAAGATTGTTGTATATTATTTGGAATAATTATTTACATGGAGGATTGTTCGTTTATAAAGAATTATGTGAACGGAGGATTGTCCGTTGAGAATAATTGTGCGGAGTTTCTTATAAAAAAATTACAAAAATTAGTTAAAACAAAAAAATTCTAAGAACATGAGGCTATGCTTAAATGAAATCAACATTTTATTATTAAAATATGCATCTGTTTACAGTTTATTAATAATCTTAAAAGCATTGGAGATCATCGATAAAGCGTTCACATTTGGTACCTTCACAAAAGAATCCCAACATATCTTTTACCAATTCCAAAACGCCGAGTGAGCATTCACCAATTTTCGAATAAAACTCTCTAAGCAAACTATTAAAGTTTCGGCAAACAGTTTCATCACCAAACAAATCTTCTGATTCACTATTGAATAATTCCGTTAGTTCAATATCAACCATATCATCCATTGTTCGCTTTATGCAACTTTCTCCATCGACATGTTCAAATATTTCAGCAAAAAGAGCCCCATTACGTAAACAAGCGGACTGTTTGATCAATGGCGCGATTACGAAAATTTTATTTTTAAACACTTTTACAGGTTCAACTAAGAACAATTCGATCACAGGGTTAAATTCACTTACACACCGGAAAATGTCATCGAAAATTTCACACACGGGTCCAGCAAATAACCGAGCCGCTTCACCGGAGGTTTCAATATTATCAAAATTTACATTATCATCAAACTTGTCAAGAAATAGATCAACTGTTGCATTCCTGCATGTGACATACTCGTCCAATTTCTCCTAAAATTACGAAATACTTAAATTTATAACTTAAACTTAATGAATTTTAGATAAGCAAAGTCACATACGTTACCAAATATGATTTGTTCGTGTGTTAATTGTAAGGTAGACGTGTCAAATCCACCTCCAATATTACGTTGCATTTCGTGTAACAATTTACGGCGAAATTTTTCCTTCTGATTCATCTTCTCCGCAGTACTACCTGCCGCCACCAAGAGCACGGCAAACATCAAAGTTAACAAAAACTTCATGACTAAATGACCACAAAAGTAGGAATGCAACTATAAATATGCAAAATGAGTTGAGTTTTTTATGTGTGCGTTATCCGTGATCGTGACTTTAAGATCTTTGAAGAAATTGAGATTAAAACTTCATATATAAAAATAAAATATTTTGAATCAAAATTGGAAATGAAATGGCTAATGATGACAATACTTCATCGTAAAGTTGGCAAAAGTGTTATTTAAAATACAAATAACACAAAATGTGAGTAAAACTTCAAATTTATCAATTCAATTTACACAAATCTCCGGTACCGGATTCGAATCCCGATAAGGGCAGGATGCAAAAGGGTATTTTCGTCTACAGATTACGATCTGGGATGAAATTTAACACATCTATGACCACCTGTCGGAGTGCAAAATTCATGAGCCGACCCATCTTCCATGTAAGTATAGGCTGGCATGGAGCTTGCAATGTGCAGTTGGTCTTAAAATCGGTCGTACAGCCGTACGTTCTCGAATTGGCTGACTGGCGTAAAAGTAAGGACGGAAATAAGCAAACCGCGAAAAAAAAATCTCAGATTTTAAGAAATATTTATTATATATATGTGAATGATAGGTACTTGGACCTATCCAAATTAGTACGTTATTTGCACGTTATCTACACCAGAAATGTCATCAAATATTTCTCACACGGGTGCAGCAAACAAACGAACCGCTTTGCCAGTGGTTTTGATGTTATGAAAAAATATATCAACTCTTTTTGCGAAAAGTGTAAACCGCAATATAAAGCGGCTGGCTCGCACAAGACACATTGGGATGAATTATTGTAGAAGGTGAACTTAAATTCAAACAAATCATGTATCGAGTCACGTTTAGTTCAAAAAAGATTAAACACATTGAAAATATACAGTAAGGCTTTATTTATAACTAAACTCACACAACTACAAAAGTTCATATGAATATCGGTTTGGCAGCAGTTACAATTTCAGCAATCTCGTTAACCTTCAAACCTAGCAAAATAAAATGTAAAATATTCAGAGACATGAAAAAGGAAGTATGGCCACTAACACAATTTACATAATTCATGATTCACATAACTCAAGAGTTACTTACATTAGCGATAAAACTAAATAAATGAAGCGAACACAAAGTTTTGAGATTAATTTGGGATATAACGACGGACATATTTACGGTCCAAGTAAATAGGCCAACAATCTGAAACGGCTTCAAGCGGTTGGAATTTTCGATCATTATCAGCACGACCTCACAAAAAAAAACCGTAAACCCCAGGACATTCGACAAAAGTCTGATCTACCGATACTGGCCCCATAAAAACTACCAGTAAAATACGCGTAGTTTAAAGGAACCCTAATGGAGGCAGGGATGTTTAGCGTGAGATGTGCCATCTCGAAAAGCACAAATACAACAGGTGTATTAAACAAGCAACCTGGCATTAAGGGTTTAACGTATGGTCTACCCACCTCCTCCCCTGCCTGTTAAAATACCTTCATGGCAGCGGATTTAATAAAGGGTTTGCCCCAACAAAAAACCATCTGTAAAATACAAAAAAATAATCACATTTAATCGGTGGTCTAACTGCCAAAGACTAACTATAAAACTGGAGAGTTTTAACAAGGGGATTGGCTTTCCAAAAAACCATCTGCAAAATGTGTGCATATAAAACACAGAGACTGTAACAAGCTGACTGAGCGCACCAAAAAAACATATTTGAAACACGTGGGATTAACGATGGTCAACAAAACGATGTCTGAACCAAATAGAAAACCTACTGTAGAACACGGAAGTTTAAAGGGATGTGACCCTCCTAAAAAACACTTTTATAATACAAAAGGTTTGATGAGTGGTTTGATCTCCAAAACTAAATGTAAAATATACACGGAACTTAACAGGGGACTGATGACCACCCAAAAATCACCATAATGACAAAAAGGCAATACTGTCACTGAGGAGGACATTTAAATTGGAAATTTCTTTCATAAAAATTTGGAGCGCAATCCATATGGAAAATACACAATGAGGGTTCTTTTAAAACTAACCTTAGAACTCTAGTGGAATCGAGAAAATCGTTGTGGTAAGTGGAGTGGATGACGGATGCCCGGCGCAATACCGAACGAATTTCAATTATAAATAAGCCCTCAATTATAAAAAAAGTTATAAGAATTCATCGAGTGAAAGCAGATGCAGTTAATCCGCAACAGAGCCGCATTGCCGCAAACTCCGTGTTGTGTGTGCTGCCTCAACAAAGATCACCAAGGGGTATCATTAAATTACTTAATGATTGGGGGGGATTGCATGGGATTGCATTTAGAATAAATCTACGTGGACTATTTCCATTGGTTTATTCCGGGTTTCAGTTAGTTCTAATTGAAGTTGAAAAGGTTGTCTGTCATATTTTATTTGTTGGCATGTAGTGTAATGGTTTATGAATTCTGTTATTAGGATTTTCATGTTTGGAAAGTAATATGTACGTCTTAAGTGGTCGTAGTTTTCTATTATTCCCCTGTGGTCGTTTTTCGTGAAAATGTCTAATTTTTTCATTCTGTTCGTTTTCTGTTAATATGTCTTGTAGAAGTATCATTGATCAAAAAACTATGGCTTTGGGGTTAGTGGTTCGTCTGTCGAGGCGAAAGTTTATGGCGAATGCTTTCTTAAATATCTTGAAACATTCCTCTGTGGCATATACGCAAGTTTGTCGTCGTTCGTTATGTGTCGTAAGTTTTTTCACGATGTGTTGCATGATTTTTTGTGCTCCAATTTGGTTGGGTATGTATGCTGTTACTCGTTTTTTGTTTCGAAAAGGATTTCCTCCATGATTAAAGGTTCATGTAATGTGGAATAGGACTAGTTGTTGGTTGAAATGGTTAATAGGATTTGATGTGTCGGGTATTGTGATTTCCGCTGAAGAAACTAGTGTATCATTGCTTGATTGGCTAGACTCAGAAGAGTTTCATTCCATTATTTGTGAAGTTGGCACTGATCTGGGTTCCAGTTCGATTCGAGAAAGAGCATCAGCGTTGGAATTTTGAATTCCTTTTTTATATTGTATTGTGTAATCCCAATTCTTCGAGTTTGAGACGCCATCTGACCAATTTACTATTTGGCTCTTTTAGTGAAAATAACCATGTAAATGGCTTATGATCAGTGATAATGAACGGTTTTCCGAATAAATATGGGTGAAAATATTTTGTTGCCCAAACGACAGCTAAGAGCTCCTTTTCTATCGTTGAATAATTTTGCTCGCTATTTGACAATGTTCTGGAGGCATAGCAGACTGGTAGGTCTGTTCCTATATCTCCTTGTGAAAGGACTGCACCGATTGCCACATTACTAGCGTCGGTAGTTACAAGAAATGGTTAGACGAAGTCAGGGCATTATAATATTGGTTGATTACAGAGTAATGTTTTGCAATGCTCAAAAAATTGAATATACTTTTCGTCTAGTATTATTTTTTTGTCCTTTCTTAGACATTCTGTCACGGGTTTAGTGACATTTGCGAAGTTTGGGATAAATTTTCTATAATACCCCATGAGCCCTAGGAAACTTTTAATTTGTTTCTCAGTCTTCGGGATTGGAAAGTTTTTAATTGCTAACATTTTATAAGGGTTAGGTTGTACCCATTTTGAAGTGACTAGATGTCCAAGAAACGCGATTTCTTTGTGCAGGAATTCTGATTTATCCAGTTGCACCTTTAGATTAGCTTGCCGTAATTTTTGGAAAACTTTCGACATGTTCCTGTAGTGAGGTTGAAAAGATAATGATGTCATCCATATAACATAAGCATATCTTTCCTTGAAGTTCCTCGAGTACATTATGCATTACCCGTTGGAATGTACTGGGTGCATTTTTAAGTCCGAAGGGCATTCGAATGTATTCGTAGTGCCCAAATTCGACAAAGAATGCAGTTTTAGGTACATCTCTAGGATTGACTTCAATTTGGTGAAAACCTGAAGCAAGATCGAGAGTGGTGAAATAAATGCACTTCCCTAGTTTGTCAAGAATGTTTGGAAGTGGGTATCTATCTGATACAGTTTTTTCATTGAGCTTGTGATAATCTATTACAAGTCTCCATTTGGTTTTACCTGAAGCATCAGCTTTCTTTGGGACAATCCATATAGGACTGCTCCAAGGAGAAAAGGTTGGGCGAATAATACCCTGGTCAACATTTGCATGATTTGCTTTTCGACTTCCTCTTTATAAATGTGAGGATACCTGTAACTTTTAGAGAAAACAAGCTTTTCGTTTCCTGTGTCGATCTCATATTTGACTGCGTTGGTAAATGTAAGCTTTCTGTCTTCTTTTTGAAAGATTTCTCCGAAATTTAGGCTTAACTTTTTCAATAGCTTTCTTTTCTTCTGTATTTAGGTGTTGAGTTCGGATGAGTTGGGTGATAGATAAACTATAGGTGGACGCTTCATTCTAAATGGTAGTTTTCGAATTTCTCTGTTTTTATAGGGTGTTCTATAACAAATGTTTGTTCTTGATTACTGTAGTTAAACTTCTACGGTTGCATAATAATTACTTTGATATATTCCTTCGGGTATTAAGAGGTTTCCGTGTAGGACTATAGTCTTGATGTAGATTTCTCCATTTTCTTTGTCTACCGGAATTTTTGCAACTGACTTACTGCGAGGTAATCTTTTATATTGTTGAGACATGTAGTCTGGCTTGAAAAGCAATGAAATCTGCGTTATATTGTTCTTCTATATTAAACAACTCTTGAGAGCGGAATCTCGGTGGTCCATATGAGTGGAAGGGATTTCGAGGAGGAAATTGTGAGGTATTGAGGTTGATGTCCGTACGTAGGTCGTTTAAATTGGTTAGAAATTGAGGTTGTGTCTATAGGTTCTATTTTTGATCTAAAATTGTGAGGTTTAGGAGGGAGAATTGCTCTATTAGGGTAGCACGCAGAAAGCGTTGATTATATAAATTAAAAATTAAAATTTCTATTTTTTTTATTAATTTGCAAAAAGGAAAATGATAAATTGTTTCTCACGTAATGTGATCGACATGTACTTATTATGTTGACTATGTTTCTAGTTTTGATTAATTTGCAAAATACAATAAGAAAAAAATTGTTTTCATGTTGTTCCGATTCGAGCTTATGAGTGGACTGTATCTTCAAATTGCTGGTTAATGGTTGTGGATGACGCCCTCAATAATAGCTGACTTGATGTCCAAAATTGCAAATGGAATACAAGTGTTTTATTCACTGTCCCTGGTTTTCAATATTGCAACTTGGACAGGATTCGCGCGACTCGTTAAATTAAATTGGTATTACACTGGCTCGAGAGCATAATATATACACAGATATTTATTTTATAATTTATAAATTTTTGGTTTGCTCCACTTACTGGCTTTCAAAAGTATAATGGCTGAATCCATTGAACTTTGCAAGATGAATTTTATTTTTTATTTTTGTTTCTCATCTTGCAACATTCATCACAAAAAAGAAATGAATCACATAATGAACTTTACTATACTTAATAATTTGACAGAAGTGCCAACAACACAAGAAAAAAATACCGAACGATTGTTGTCATCTGTCAAACAATTAAATAGGTTTTTTGGTAAGTAAGTAATTAAATTTAAAATTAAACAATTATATAAGTAATTAATATTAATTAATTAACATAAATTTAGATAAGAAATGGAATCGACATACGGAGATCCATAGTGTCCTGGATAAATTATCCAGTAACATAAATTTAAAGCTAAGTATAAATAGTGTTTGGTTATATGGAAATTAATACATACATAACTTTTCTCGTTTCAGGATGAATCGACCTTCCATGGACATTATGAATTTTTGAATCGACCTTTCCTGGACAGTGGATTTTCGTATGTATTCAATAAAATGAAAAAAATTGTAATTTGTGATTTCATTTTAGTGTGATAATTTAGTGTGTAGATTTAGAGTTGTTTGGAGTACGTCTCGAACACATGTAATGTGATCGACATCACATTGCTGGTCATCGACATCACATGGTCACGTTGGTTGTGACATATAACATACTTTGTTGGTCAGGTTGACATCCGTTGTATAACAAGAATTCAGTGTTGTTCTATCTGTATCATGTTACTTGTCTGTCAATAGCGTGAATGCTTTGGATGTTGTTGTTGTAACGGGAGTGGGGGTGAACGGATATGACTTTCGTGTCCTCATCCAATGAGAGATTGAAAAATGCGAGTACAAGTTTGAGACACGTAACAATGGTAAAAATTGTCCTTTACTCTCTCTTATCAAAAATCAAACAACTATAGTTGATAACACCAACAAGTTGTTGTAATGTAACAAGACTTACATAACGTGTTCTACCACGCCAATAAAGACCACCCAGTTACTATAACTCTGTTCGGAGACAATATTCACGACCTTTAGAAACATACAATCTTACCGCTTTGGTTCGCGTAAAGAAACGCACTAATGTCTGTATATAGTTCCAATTCCTGAATACAATCAAAAAAGCACTCGGTTACATATACTAAGTTCTACTGATTATCTAGCAAATAACAATCGGCCTAAACAATTTGTATGTCCATTCTATGTATGGTGCTTTTGCGAAATGTCACTAATTTTCAATACTCCAATCAGAGATAGCGATGCTGTAATGTAAGTATGTGCTGGGTGCACTATTTAAATACAGTGAGACTGAAATTAGTTAAAACCCAAAAATTCAAACATTTTATTATTAAAATATGCTTCTATTTACAGTTTGTTAATAATCTTAAAAGCACTGGAGATCATCGATAAAGCGTTCACATTTGGTACCTTCACAAAAGAATCCCAACATTACCTTAACTAATTCTACAAAACTGGGTGAGCATTCGCCAATTTCTGAATAAACCTCTCCAAGCAAATTGTTAAAGATTCGGCAACCGATTTCATCGCCAAACAAATTTTCTGATTCACTACTAAATAATTCCGCGATTCCAATATCTCTCATTGTTCGCATTAAGCATCTTTCTCCATCGACATGTTCAAGTATTTCAGCAAGAAGAGCCCCATTACGTAAACAAGCGGACTGTTGCATCAATGGCACGATGGCGAACAATTTTTTTTTATACGTTTTTTCAGGTTCATCCAAGACCATGTCGATCGCGGGGTTAAATTCACCAACACACCGGAAAATGTCATCGAAAATTTCGCACACGGGTCCAGCAAATAACCGAGCCGCTTCACCGGAGGTTTCAATATTATCAAAATTTACATTATCATCAAATTTGTCAAGAAATAGATCAACTGTTGCATTGCCACATGCGATAAACTGTTCCAATTTTTTCTAAAATTACGAAATGCTTAATTTTATAACTTAAACTGAATGGCTGCCCTTAGATAAGCAAAGCTACATACGTTACCAAATACGATTTGTTCGGGTGTTAATGATGGATTTTGTACGCCAAACATCGAATCAATTTCTCCACCTCGAGTTTTACGTTGAATTTCGCGTACTAAATCAAAACGAAATTTTTCTTTTTGACTCATCTCCACCACAGTACTTCCTTCTGACGACCCGGCACATGCTTCGGCCACCAAGAGCACGGTAAGCGTAAGAATTAACAAAAACTTCATGACTAAATGACCACAAAAGTAGGAATGCAACCCAATATGCTTAAATATTAACAAAATGAGTTGAGTTTTTTATGTGTACGTTATCCGCGAACCTAATATATTTTGAAAAAATTGAGATTAAAAGTTAAAAAATAAAAATAAAACATTTTGTAATCAAAATTTGAAATAATGATGAAAACGTACACTGCGTCAGATAATTGTCAAAATTATTATTAAAATTACAGTATGTGCAACAAGAGCGTATTATTGTATTTTCTTGGGCGCTATCAACTAATACATAGTAAAGTCACGATTACTGTTAATAACTGCCTCGCTCCTTTTGTCCATACCACTACACAAACATTCTGTGGTGATAAATTTTTCCATATCTTCTGCACAACCTTGCTTGGTGAAGCATCTCCATGGTGAAGCATCTCCATAGCTAGGGCGGGTGCTCCACAGTTCGGACAATCCTTTTTTTTAAGTTGTTCAAACACTCAATCTTTATTTTTATATCAAGGTGAGATTATCAAGGCGATGGAAGTTTGGTTTCCAACTAATGAAACATTGAATTCTTTGTTCCATCGTCTTTGGAACGAATGTCGCTGGTTCTCATGTAATAGCAACTGTATTGATCCATTAGAAAATATTTTGGAGTTTAACTTGTTCAGCTGCTTCCACAATTGGGTTTTTGATACTACCCATCATTGGTTGAATGATGACGCGCTCGAGCTTTAGAATGGTACCAATGAGGATCTCTGTGTTTCCCCTACTGTAAGTCAATTATCCCAAGATGCAGAGAACATCTCTCTGTCAGCACAAGGCAGGCAAGCATCCATAGAAAACCTAATTGATCCACAATCTCACTTTATTAATGAAGGAAAAATGCAAACAAATACGAATTCAAACGTGTTATCAAAGGTAGACTCAAAAATGGTTGCTTCGGAGATACCTTCTGATAGCCTGATCGGGAAATCTCGAGAGCATCTACTCCGGACATTTGATCAAAAACAACAAAATATTAAACAAATCGCGGATTTCTTAACGAAAATCGAAGTTTCGTGTATCAACCGCAACCTCCGCAAAAGAACAATTTATACAATCAAAGATCCGTATGTCTGATTTTTATAAAATTCGACAGAAATGGAATTTGACTTTTGATGGTAGCAATACCACAAATGTACATGATTTTATTTATCGATTTGAACAAATGGCCAAAGATGATGGCTTCCCGCAGATGCATTTACCTAAAGTTATACACCTATTTTTGTCAAAAACTGCTGAGGATTGGTTCTGGGTGTTTAAACTAGATAACCCCGACAATTCTTGGAGTACCATAAAAAACGCTATGATATCATACTTTAGTACTTATGACTTTGAGGAGGAAATTCGCGAACAGCTACTTCGTAAGCGTCAGACAAAAGAAACCTTTTCGCAATTTGCCTTAAGTATCCAATATTTAAATGCGAGGCTTCAAAATCGATTAACTACTAGAGAACTAATATACAGGTTTTGCCAAAATATGCACCCATCTCTAAAAAATGATACGCTGCCGTACCAGAAATCGCTTACTTCGTTGGAAGAATTAAGAATATTGTGCCAAAGATATGAGCAACTGTGGGAAGAAACTGGATATGTCCCCCGACGGTTTACAGGTAACTTTTCTCGACGCCGTGCTGGAATAAATGAACTTAGCGATGACATGAAACAACTGAATATTAATAAACGTAAAATGGTTGACACTTAAACTTAATAAAGACATTTTTATTAATCACTTGTTTTTTGTTTCGCAGTTATTTTGAATAATTTTCAAAAAGTTTAAAAAATCACTCGATACTCCTGATGATGACCTAACAAGTCGAAATCGATCGAGTGATTTTTTAAACTTTTTGAAAATTATTCAAAATAACTGCGAAACAAAAAACAAGTGATTAATAAAAATGTCTTTATTAAGTATTAGTGTGTTTCGCCAAGTGCCTACGGCCAATAGCGTAAAAAGTAAAATGGTTGAAATAAATGCAAATCAAACTTGCCAGCTCATTGACTAAAGAGGATAATTCTCCAATGATCGAAGCATTTACGAAAAATACAGAAAAACCGAATTACATTGGTGATCGCCAGTTAAATCTTATTTGCTGGAATTGCAAAGCGATAGGTCATAGATATCAAGACTGCAACGAAGAATTCATTAACGTATTTGGCTTTGGTTGCGAAGCCTCAAATGTTCGTAAACCAAACTGCCAAAATTGCATAAAATTTACTCAGGGAAACCTTCAACCGATTGTGAATATTTCGAGGGCACCACGCTCGGAAACGAACAACAAAACGGTAATGAAGATTCCCTCGATTTCCCAAAATCTGTCCCGCATGAAGTATTTTGCTTAAAAAGGTCCTTTAAAAAGTGTATTGTTTCAGTAGTACACCAAGTTTTTAAAGATGATCCGCGTCCCTATATACAAGTGATTGAAATGTATGGCCACCTATGTACGGCCTATTAGATAGCGGCGCATCAGTAAGTGTCCTGGGTAAAGGAACTCTAGAATTTCTTACTAATGACGGTATTCAATTTAAGAAATTACATTCGTTCATTAAAACTGCCGATGGCACTCGCAATAAGATCGAAGGCTATGTTTGGTTACCGATAACATTTAAAAAAAAAAGTGAATTAATAAAATTGAGTATCGTTCGAACCCTTCGATGTTGCTTGTACCTCGGAATTGATTTTTGGGGACGTTTTAATATCATTCCGAATCTAAACATCAGCCAAATTTCTGAAGCAGTTGTACGCCCTATGGACGAGAATGTGCACCAATTAAATGAAAGAGATAAAAATAAATTAGATCGAATAATAAAATTATTCCCTTCTTGTACTACCGGTCTGGGGAAAACAACTCTTCACGAACATGAAATTAAGCTCATAAAAAATTGTAAACCTTTTAAACAAAGATACTATCCCGTTTCTCCGGCAGTTCAGCGGTCCCTATACGATGAAATAGATAGAATGCTCAAATTAGGAGTGATTGAGATGAGCAAAAGCGCTTCAGCGGTAACATTAGTGAAAAAGGTGAACGGAAAGACTTGACTATGCTTGGACGCACGTAAACTGAACTCCATAAGTGAAAAAGACGCATACCCTATCCCAAACATCGACGGACTCTTAGGACGGTTAGTTGCGACAAAATACAAATAACAGGAATAGACTTGAAAGACGCATTCTGGCAGGTTCCGCTTGCGGAACCTTCCATGGACAAAACTGCATTTACTGTACCGGTGCGTATCAATTTAAGGTGATGCCGTTTGGGCTGTGTAATGCAGTTGCGTTACATCTTGATAACCTCACCTTGATATAAAAATACTAAATGGCTATCAATCCAGAATAACCCAAAATTGCATATAGAAATCGCATGTATGCGTTAAATACAATAAAATTCCAGGTTACCAAGGGGTTGGCAATTGCGTAGCGAATCATAAAAATTCGATAAGCCATTGTGATTATACTTTGATTAGTTCAAAGTATTTTCAATATTTTTGTAGTTTGGTCACTGCAGTCTGATCGTCTCAATTTTTTAATACAAAGAATTCAATGTTTCATTAGTTCGAAACCAAACTTCCATCGTCTTGATAACTTTACCTTGATGTAAAAATACTAAATGGCTAACAATCCAGAATAACCCAAATTTTTTTATTTTTTTATTCATTCACCCACTGTAGTCCGACATTAAACATCGATAGTATCGATTGTAAAACTATCGATTGTTTACTCTTTGTAAATGGATATTATAGTACTACCGTTGATTTGTCCAAAATATAAATAGTGCTATAATAGTATGTTTTATTGGAATGGGTACAAAGGGCCGAATGTCGAAGGGACGAATGTGTCGAAGGACCGAATGGGTCGAAGAGCCGTTTTTTTTTTTTGTTTTAAATAAAAAATTTTAAATTTGTTGTTTTATGAAATATTTGTAATTTTTTTTTTATTAAACATAAATGAATTTCTTATACATTTTATTTTATATTCATGAAATTCCACTTATCCATCAGTCAGCGATACATTTTGGTGAAGGAAAATTTTGTCATGCAAAAAATCGACACATTCGGCCCTTCGACATTCGGCCCTTTGATATCATACCGTTTTATTTATTTAATTTTCCCTCCCTAGAAATTTTAAAATTATCGATACGATCGATATTAGTGATAGTTTTTCGTAAATTAATCGATGCTATCGAAAAAAGAAACTATCGATGTTTAACGTACACTATGTAGTCGCTTTTCAATGTATTTTTGTATTACCAGTGGTTTGACCAAAGTATTTTCATATGCGTAGCCCCATGTTCCATAATTCTATTTCGTATGGTGGTTTTTGGTATAATAATATTCTTTTTGTGCACTAAAAAACACTGCTTCAAACTGTTTTTATAAATCGGACTCATTTATTTAATCAATCTGCTAAACAGTTGCAGTTAAAATAATTTTTGTACTGTATTTAGAAGATAGACACGACTTTCGCATCACTCTTACAGATGGTGGCGTACTTATTGCTATGACAGACTCGATGCATAGTGAAATAGTATCCTGTCACCCTAATCTTGTTGTCATTGCTGACTGTGCTAATGTTGACAAAACATCGATCAATGTCGTTGCAGTGTATGTTCTCTATAAATCTCTCCTGAATTATTTCCACATTATTAAGTTAGACTTCATCGATTCAGTCGCACTACCTATGGACATTATAAAGTTACTGATTACCCGATTTATATAATGTTAAATTTTTAAAGTGAGAGAGCCCTTTTTTTTGATTTTTATCATTGGCCGCTTGGCACTATTCATTGTATTTTTGTTTTTTATTTTTTAATAAATTGCTTTTATAGAGTCGCTACCTTAAGTCTGAAATTTGATTTTATTTGGATCAGAAGGCAGTTGTCATTTAAAGAATGCCACGACTTGATTTCGTTGAGCCGTCGAATACAACCCTTATAGTTGGTAGGTAGTTGTACTTGAAATTTTTAAGTCTGCGTGTTAAGCCAGAAAATATTTCAAGTTCTAGATTCTGGAACTATTTCCATGTCGCCTAATTGAAGATAGTCTGCCAAGAAACATGAATCTACCGTTTTTAGATTCCTATCGTTGAAATTTTCTCTCCATATAGAAAACAAGTGCGTCATACCTGCGTTTAATGAATTTCCTAGTGCAGCTTACGACTCCCAGCCTAGCTCAGGAGTTTGATTCTCTGAAAGAAAACCGTTTACTTGTTGTAGCAAGATTTTGATAACATCCAATTGCCAAAATTTTTCAAGGGTTTATGTACTCGTAGATCCGAATGATGGTAAAGAAGGTGATTACTTTTAAATTCCAATTCTCTACCCTTTAGCTGCTCGTAGAATAGTCCACACAGTTTCTAACCAAATATTGTAAGCTGTGTGTTTGGATGTTTTGGGTGGATCCAAAATAAAGTGATCGCTGCACAATATGATAAAGAATGCATTGGTGCTCATTAAGATATCAATTTGGCTAGGATGATTGAATTTTGGCTCGGCTAGTCGAAGGCGTTGAATGTATGTTCATTTTCTTATTTCGACTTTTTTTGATAGTAGTTTTACGCCCTCTTTGTACTAGCGGCTTTTAACACTGCTAGACCATTAACAGGAATGCGTTCTAGATAATTGGATAGGTGTAACACAGCTTATACTTTTAAACGTAGATTGATGGCCAGCATTTAACAGGGCTCCAATTGTCAGGACAAGGTTTGTATGAAAGAAAATTTTGCGAAAATCCACTGGAAAAGTCGGAAAATTTGGAAAATCGAGAAACGATGTTTTGTACGGGATTTCGCACGTATCCGATCCAGATGGTATTTTAGAAGATAAAGACTGGAAAATCTTAGTGGAAAACTCGGAAACATCCGGTAAAACTTGAAGAAAATTGAATTTTTTGCATAGCGCTTCAGTTGAGAACGGCTTAACCGATTTTGCTCAATTTTTTTTTGTTGTATTTGCAATTACCAGGATGGTTCTTATGAAAGAAAATTTTAGGAAAATTTACTGGAAAAGTAGGAAAGTTTGGAAAATCGTAAAATGATGTTTTGTACGGTTTTTTTGCACGTATCCGATCCAGCAGTGGCCCTATTCTGTCTTTCCGTGGGAATAGGGAATTGGGAAAAATATTTTCATATCATTTTTGTCTAAATTGTATTTTTCTAGCCTACTGATGGAACATGTTTGGTGTTAATATTTTTGAAACAAAGTGAAATGGGAAAATATTTTTCCCAATAAAAATTTTGTGGAACAAAAGTTTCCCAATTCACTTGGTTTTGAAAATTTTTGCACTAAACTTTTTTTTTCAGTAGGCCAGAAAAATACAATTTAGACAAAAACGCTATGAAAATATTTTTCCCAATTCCCTATTCCCAGGGAAAGACAGAATAGGGCCACAGATAGTCTTTTAGAAGAGAAAAATTACAAAATTTAATTAGAAAACTCGGAAACTTCAAGAAAAACCCGAAGAAAATTGAACGGAAAATTGAATTGAGAACGGCTTAACCGATTTGGCTCAATCTTTTTTTGTTGTGTTCCCAATTGCCAGGAGATGGTTTTTACGACAGAAAAGTTTGGGAAACTTCACCGTAAACGTCGGAAAACTCGGAAAATAGAAAAAATGATATTTTTGTACGGGATATCGCACGTATTCGATCTAGATGGTCTTTTAGAAGGTAAAAATTGGAAAATCTGGAGTAGAAAACTCGGAAACTTCCGAAAAAACCCGAAGAAAATGGATTTTTCAAGTCAAGATCGAAACGGAACGTTTAAATTTCATTAACTTCAATCAATCAAAACTACGTTCCGAGCAGATATTCATCTACGCGGTGCCATCGCTTCAGACGGAGATCCAACCAACGTTGGTCACTTGACCATTCTCCCAGCGACATATGTTGGCAGCCCACAATATATGCATGAATATGCGCAAGATGCTATGGCGTATGTGTAGCATTACGGCCGGCCAGATTTGTTCATCACTTTCACATGCAATCCAAAATGGTCTGGAATTACCGGTAATCCAAAAAAGCTCAGGACGCTAATGGACTTCATCGTTTTTCGGACATCCATGTTGTTGGATGTACCCAGCAGAGTGACAGAAACGTGGATTACAACATGCACACATTCTGCTGTGGTTAATTGAGAAAATCAAACCAGATCAAATCAATTCAATCATCAGGGCCGAAAATGGTGGCAGAGCAATCAAGATGTTGATGAATGGAAAAGATGTCGTGGTTGGTAATCGCTGAATCGTTCCGTTTTGCAATCTTCTATCGAAAACCATCGAAACATCCTGCAATATTGAGTACTGTAACTCCATTCATTACTTTATCCCGCATTATTCAACATTTGTGTGTGCACTTAGAGAATGGACAACGTGTCTATTTCACGGAAGTTAATGTAGCACAACGAACAGAATGATCATCAGTTGCAACACTCACGAATTTCTTTCATAATTTGCCAAAGCTATCGGTTCGCACGGACATTGCTTTACTGGGAAATGCCACGCTATTATACTTGGGACCAGTCGACGAACAAGTTTCAAGGACGAAAAAAAGGTCAACCTGTTGTAACGATTTTTTTTTATATAAATTTTCGTTTCCATAAGTTGCGACATTGGTGCTATAATATGCTAGCCGCAAACCATGATATTGGGCCCTTACTTATCGAAGTTGGTTTGAGTTTTGGGTGACCATAAAAATATGCTCATACCGACTAATCTACGTTATCATATAGGTTTGAGTCCGGAATCACCATAATTAGGTTTATTATTATTGGGGAGGGGTCGCTATATAGCCGCCAAACAAATTTACGGTTTTTTTTTTTTTATTGCGGTCACAAAAAGATCATACAAATTTTATTTTGTCATTCGCATTCTGTTATTGACTTGGAAACATTGAGTACACCAAGTATCAAAATAAATAGAATTAGAGGATAACGAAAAAAAAAAAAAAGTAATCACTACCGCAAGCAAGCTCATCTTTACGAAAAATCGGACAAACCCAACAAATTAAGGTAAGCTGCGGTTTGGGTAATTGTACACGCGACTGAACGTTTCTATTTCGCTAGGTTTTTGGTGTAACATTTTCGTACACTTCAGTCGAGTCGTCAAAGGGCATTGCATAACAGTCAACGGGTCATTTAACAGACCGTGGTGGATGGCGGGAAGCCATAGAAGGCCGCAAACACACGCATTGAAATCCTCTTTGTACATAAAAGCGAAAGCAGCCCAGCAGATCTATCACCCTTCCCGTGTTTGGTAGATAGAGAAACAAACCATCATTCCCATCATTGTAGCGGATAGCCCCCGTAGAAAATATTCCGATATTAATCGCCAGTGAAGAACAAAAAAAAAAAAAATTTAAAATAAAAAGTGTAGTGGTCAGTATACATAAATTAGTTGCCGATACGCTCAAAAGAAAGGTTTAAGTTTGTGGTAGTTTAAAATAATAATAATTAAGTTGTCTATTTCGATCGTGCGAATAAGTTAAATCGGTGGTACGGTATTAAGTCGTCCGAGCCACAAGGCAGTCGTGATATACAGAGTTAAGAAAAACAAATATTTATTTTATATTTAATTGGATATAGCGTGTACACACGGCAGTTCAACCACGAGCGCTCCTGGAAGGACCGGAAAATATCTGATTAGAACGGGTGAGTTTTTGAACCAGTAATTACTAAAGATTTTGTTTTCTTAAAACTGTTAAATGTATGTGGTATCGTATGAACATAGTTGTATCAAGGTCGATATTAATACTATTATTATTATGCAAAATTTGACTCTAAACCACGTATCGGGCATATTAGTCTTAATTATATCCTAGTTCACCATATATATTTTAGAACGTTATAAAACAATATAATATGAATTTAATAAATTTAAACAATTTGAAATTTTCGAAATGAGGTTGTATTAAATTAAAAATCAGAGGATGATGTGAAGTGCGTCGAATAGAAACGGTAACCAACGGTCGCAATTAACCATCAGGATATTGGCATGTTCAAATACAGTACGAGATATGAAGCCATACTACCCTGCAACGACGTAGAGCTACCCACACAAACATGCCAGGCTTCGAAAAACATCTCGTTACAAAATGGCGCCCGAGCAGGGACCTGAAGGGTCCGTTAATTTTTTTTTTGAACACGTGTAAGAAAAATTAGTTGTTCCTTGCTTGTATAATTAAACCCGTTAGAATTTACCGTGTGCGTTTTCCGGGTTTAAGAAGTTTATTTTTATAATTTTTTTTGTCGTGCTTTTTGATTTACTCCGATATGGTAGTAAGTTTTGATTGAGTATACGATGATAATACCGATTGATTTCTGATTAAATTAGTTTCTCGCGATATCAACGTAATATTAGTTGATACGATCATTTTATAGTTAAATATCTTATTTTTTTTGTTCCACGTGAAGTCAAGCCATTAATTGATGGGTTATTCAGGTCGTTATTACTTTGCTTAAAGTTCAGCAGTGATTGATTTGGAGATGAGCCAATAAAATTAAGTTGGCGGTAATTTGTTCTCATAGCTATCTTTAAGTTTTCTTCAACTTCAGTGAGTCTTTGGTAAGTTTGAATGGAGAATAACCCCAAGTCGATAGAGTTCGGCTTCGAGTCGATTCACGATTAGGTTAAAAGTTGTTCTCACCACTTACCAAAATTTTCGCGTTTTCAATTTTTTTGTTGGGTTAGATTGCGACCTATTACCGTTTTTTTTTTTCGATCGTCATGTCATCCTCTATTATCATATACATAAGTCTTAATTATTATCAAACAACATTATTTAGAAAATTGGGAAATATTTTTGAAAAAAAAAAAAATTAAATATATATATTTTTTGCTATTGTTAGTAATCCTCCCTTTTTACTTCTAATCTTCTTTTACATTTAGTTCTTTACCTAATTATCTTTACGAATTTTTTTTTTGTATTGGAAATCACACCTATACATATTTATTTTCCTTAGTTAATTGTGAATAATCTACATACCCTAAGTTTTCAAGTTAATTAACGGGAATTCAAAATATTGTCATAGTTTAGAACTATTAAATTCCATTATTGAGATTACTGTCAATATTTACCTATATTTTGCTTTTTTGTCAGTACCAGAATTACTACTCTCCGGGGCGTTTAAAGTTTCTTTATTATTTTAACTATGGCTCAAATGTTAGGGTTGTCCGAAGATGAACTAGCGGTGGAATGCGCCGTTAGAAAAATTCCCCAAACTGAGCCGAATTGGCGGCAAATCCTAACCAATGAAATTCAAAAAGAAATGAAAGATCCTTCTCTTAAACCTAGTAAAACCCATGCTGAGGATGTGAAAGTTGAGCTGGAGTTATGTACCAATCAAGTGGTTGTTATTGGTAATTTACTAAAAAACAATGACATAACATCGAGTAAAGAGCAACTCCAGTCTGTAAAAACGACTTTGTGTCATTGGAGGGATCGAACTTTACGCCTTAAAGGAGCATTTTATCAGGACAATGAAGTTGATAAACTTGCCAACCAGTGGCGGAGAACGAAACAAGTGTTAGAGCAACAGGTAGAAATATTAAATAACCCATTACCAATATCAACTCTTGATACTAAACTCAGTGCTGCAAAGAAAACAGCGTTGGTGACTAAAACTCCTGAAAGTCAAAGCAAAATCCTTCCTGTAACTGAATATTCAGATCCTCTGACACAAATGGGGGCGGGAGCAATCCCTAAACAGAACCAGGGGCAACTTGAAAAGGCAACCAACAAACCCGTTTATGCAGACCAGAGGACCGCCCATCAAAATAAAACGAACTCTACTCATTCGGTAGGATCTCGCCAAGAACAAATTCCTACTATGCAAGATTCAAGTCCTCCTCCCGTTGGGCACGGGCGAAGATTTGACCCCAGATGGAATATTTGCTTCTCCGGCCGTACCGATCTAGATATACATGACTTTATTTTTCGATTGGAGTCTCTGGCTAGACGAGAATTTTATGATGACAACGATCTAGGGGCACTTCTACCTAAGTTCTTGAAAGATACGGCGGAAACCTGGTATTGGGTATTCTCCAGAAAGTATCCGGATGCTTCATATCATCAGATTAAACAAGCCCTGATCTCTAGATTCAGTAGTTATGAGACTGAAAGAGAAACTAGAAGAGCTATTGAAACGAAACGTCAGTCTAATATACAATCGATTAGCGACTTCATTTTAGAAATTGAAGGGCTAAATGGTCGATTAATTAATCCATTCTCTGAAGGCGAATTAATTGAAATCGTAAGAGAGAACATGAACGTGGAGCTTCAAAAAGTTACTTTGTTAACACCAATATCCACATTAGAACACTTAAGATCTATCGGCCAAAGATACGAGAAATTGTGGATGCGAATAACGCCCCAACGTTATGTTCAATACAGTTCAAACCAAAGGCGCGCGCACATTGCCAATGAGATAGTCGAATCCAATAATAATAAGAGCGTTCAGAACATTCATGGTCCAAGTCCACCTTATCAATTTGTACCCCACGTTGATCAGTTGAACACCCAGTTAGCCGATAAACCGCACGTTGACGAATTGCCTTTTTCCCTTTCCAATTCCGTCATGGCTATTGAGCGGAGTAATGCCCTGAATTGTTGGAATTGTCGCGCAGCTGGCCACCGTTACCAAGATTGCAACCAAGTGCACCTTGGTCTTTTTTGCTACGGATGTGGAAAACGGGGCGTGATTAAACCACAATGTCCGAATTGTTTTCAAAAGAAATCGGAAAACTGCCCACCGGGTGTGCTCATTGCGGGATCACCACACCCGGCCCCCTCCATATCACCAAGTCAACAGACTGTGAAAGGCCCGCAAAAACCAGGTGCATTGCCAGAAAGAAGTTTAGAAACGAAGCCATAAAGCATATTCATCGCAAATACAGACATATCCCTGTACTACCATATAAGTCTGCTAAATACCAGGCAGTCAAACGAACCATCCTATTACCAAGAACAACTCGTTACTGGAACAACCGTCGCGATCAACGCAAAGCGTGTGCAGAGTCCATAATATCAATTGACCAGGACCCTAGACCCCATATACATATTAACGTGTGTGGGGTAGAACTCCGAGGTTTATTGGATAGTGGAGCGTCCATAAGCATTCTCGGAAATGGGGCCGAAAAATTCCTCGCTAATGCCAAATTAAAATACAAAAAAATATCTTCCAAAGTTAAAACTGCAGATGGATCTAGTAACGCTATCATCGGATTCGTAGACGCTCCAGTTCGCTATCTTGGTAAATCCACTTCAGTTCGATTCTATATTGTACCTACTCTACAAGGTCCCTTATACTTGGGAATTGATTTTTGGAATGCCTTTAAAATAACTCCAATGATGTTGGGGTCCCTGGTGGTAGAAAAAAGCTCCTTAGATACTAACCGGCACACTTTGACTAAAACCGAACAACTAGAGTTTGAGTCCATCAAATCATTATTCCCCTCGTTTAATATTCACGGTCTTGGCAAAACACCTCTCTTGGAACATCATATCGACGTCGGAGACACCCCCGCTATTAAACAACGTCACTATTCAATATCGCCCGCCGTGCAAGATCTGCTGTACGCAGAATTGGACCGAATGATCGAGATGGGGGTGATCGAAGAGAGTGACAGCTCATGGTCTTCGCCCGTGGTACTTATTCGAAAACCAAATAAAGTGAGGCTCCGCCTGGACTCTCGTAAACTAAATGCAGTAACCAAAAAGGACGCATATCCACTTCCTCTAATAGATGGGTTGTTAAGTCGTCTGAACAATACTCGTTTTATTTCTAGCATTGACTTAAAAGATGCCTTTTGGCAGATCCCTTTAGCCAAAAGTTCACGCGATAAAACTGCATTTACGGTTCCAGGCAGACCCCTTTATCAGTTTAAGGTTATGCCCTTTGGTTTATGTAATTCCCCGCAGACTATGAGCCGTCTCATGGACAAAGTGATACCTCATCAATACCATCACCAAATTTTCGTGTATCTAGATGATCTGTTGATTACCTCAAATACATTGGCAGAACATTTTACGCTTTTGAGAACGGTAGCTGAATGTTTAAAGCGGGGAGGTCTTACAATAAATTTAGAGAAAAGTAAATTTCTATTAAAGGAAATTAAATATTTAGGATTTATTATTGGACAAGATGGACTCAAAACAGATCCAGACAAAGTTGCGGCTATCCGTGAATTTCCATCCCCTACTTCCGTTAAGCAAACGCGAAGACTTCTGGGCATGACAGGTTGGTACCAGCGCTTTATACCAAATTATGCCGATATTACAGCCCCCATAACTAATCTCTTGAAGAAGGGAACTAAATTTCGGTGGAATGATGATGCACAAGTGGCATTTGAAAAATTAAAAATTTTATTAACGACCGCGCCGGTGCTAGTAAATCCAAACTATCTTCTACCATTTTTTATTCGTTGCGATGCTTCTAATTCGGGAATTGGAAGCGTGTTATTTCAAAAAAATGATTTGGGCCAAGAAATGCCTATCGCCTTCATGTCAAAAAAACTGAGCAAGGCCGAATCTAATTACAGCGTAACTGAGCTAGAGTGTCTCGCTGCGGTGTTAAGCATAAAAAAATATCGCCCCTATATTGAAGGTCACGCATTCACGATTCTAACTGATCACTCAAGCCTTAAGTGGCTAATGGCCCAGAAAGACTTGAGCGGTCGATTAGCACGTTGGAGTTTGAAACTCCAGATGATGGACTTTAAAATCGAACATGTAAAGGGATCTCAGAACGTGGTTGCAGACACTCTATCTCGGGCACACTGTAATCCGCTCCAGGAATTAAATAGCATTTATTCTTCCCTGATAGCGGAAATCGATCTATCTTCCACCGCTTTCGAGGATGAACAATATGTAAAATTCAGAGAAATGATTGTTAAGCACGCCGAGCAATATCCCGCCTTTAAAGTGAAAAACGATCGCATTTTCATCAACTTAGAACCGAAACAGCAAATCATTTTATCTGATTTAAGCTCATGGAAATTATGGATCCCAAGCAGTTTGACTCAGGTACTAATTCAACAACATCACGACGACCCACTGAGTGCGCACAGTGGTGTTAGGAAAACATTGGAAAGATTGCGGCGTTTGTATTTTTGGCCTAAAATGCGCAAACAGGTGTATGACTTCGTAACAACATGTACTGTTTGCAAAGCCACCAAAGACAACAATAAAATTACCAAACCACCTCTCGGTGAATCGTATTTAGCAGAACGACCTTGGCAAAAGCTATATATCGACCTGATGGGTCCTTATCCGAGATCTAGACAAGGTAATACCTATATTTTAGTAGTATTAGACCAACTGTCGAAGTTTGTATTTTTAAAACCACTTCCCTCCAGCACGACAACAAAAATCATTTCATTCTTAAGAAATGATATATTCTTCGTATTCGGGATACCGGAAGTGGTACATACAGACAATGGTTCCCAATTTTGTAGCAAAGCTTTTGGCGAACTATTGATGGAATTTAATATTAAGCACTTAAAAACAGCAATATATTCCCCTCAATCGAACGCCTCCGAGCGTGTGAATCGGTCGGTTGTGGCAGCTGTTCGGGCATATGTAGAGTCAGACCACCGAAGTTGGGACAAACATCTCGGAGAAATAGGTTGTGCTTTGCGTAACGCGGTACATCAATCGACTAATTATTCTCCCTACTTCTTGGCGTTTGGCCACCATATGATAACTGACGGTCGCTCATATAATTTATTGAGAGAATTGCATTCTGTGGGAGAAGGGGTTGAATCTTTACCATATTCAGACCGGCTCGCAGTCATTATGACAGAAGTAACTCAAAATCTTAAAAAAGCCTACGAACGTTACGCAAAGCATTACAATCTTAGAACTAGACCGGTTATATATTCTATGGGTCAGATGGTCTTTGTAAAACAACATCCTCAGAGTGATGCTGTAAAAAACATTTGTGCTAAGTTCTCCCCAAGATATGTCAAGGCCTTTATAAAAGAAAAAATTGGGAATCTGTGTTATGTATGTCAAGATGAAGTCGGTAATATTATCGGGAAATTTCATGCCAAAGACATCAAGACCTAGACATCAATATCCGAACCTCGCTTACCAACGGCAGTATAAACTCCACCCACACCATCTTCATGTTTAGGGGTGATAATAATTCTTAAACTCAGATAAGTATTCGACCTATATATATATATATACTTACATGTTTATATTTTATTTTAACTCTGTTAACTCGATAGGCCGAATACTCATCTGTCCTGTAACGATTTTTTTTTATATAAATTTTCGTTTCCATAAGTTGCGACATTGGTGCTATAATATGCTAGCCGCAAACCATGATATTGGGCCCTTACTTATCGAAGTTGGTTTGAGTTTTGGGTGACCATAAAAATATGCTCATACCGACTAATCTACGTTATCATATAGGTTTGAGTCCGGAATCACCATAATTAGGTTTATTATTATTGGGGAGGGGTCGCTATATAGCCGCCAAACAAATTTACGGTTTTTTTTTTTTTATTGCGGTCACAAAAAGATCATACAAATTTTATTTTGTCATTCGCATTCTGTTATTGACTTGGAAACATTGAGTACACCAAGTATCAAAATAAATAGAATTAGAGGATAACGAAAAAAAAAAAAAAGTAATCACTACCGCAAGCAAGCTCATCTTTACGAAAAATCGGACAAACCCAACAAATTAAGGTAAGCTGCGGTTTGGGTAATTGTACACGCGACTGAACGTTTCTATTTCGCTAGGTTTTTGGTGTAACATTTTCGTACACTTCAGTCGAGTCGTCAAAGGGCATTGCATAACAGTCAACGGGTCATTTAACAGACCGTGGTGGATGGCGGGAAGCCATAGAAGGCCGCAAACACACGCATTGAAATCCTCTTTGTACATAAAAGCGAAAGCAGCCCAGCAGATCTATCACCCTTCCCGTGTTTGGTAGATAGAGAAACAAACCATCATTCCCATCATTGTAGCGGATAGCCCCCGTAGAAAATATTCCGATATTAATCGCCAGTGAAGAACAAAAAAAAAAAAAATTTAAAATAAAAAGTGTAGTGGTCAGTATACATAAATTAGTTGCCGATACGCTCAAAAGAAAGGTTTAAGTTTGTGGTAGTTTAAAATAATAATAATTAAGTTGTCTATTTCGATCGTGCGAATAAGTTAAATCGGTGGTACGGTATTAAGTCGTCCGAGCCACAAGGCAGTCGTGATATACAGAGTTAAGAAAAACAAATATTTATTTTATATTTAATTGGATATAGCGTGTACACACGGCAGTTCAACCACGAGCGCTCCTGGAAGGACCGGAAAATATCTGATTAGAACGGGTGAGTTTTTGAACCAGTAATTACTAAAGATTTTGTTTTCTTAAAACTGTTAAATGTATGTGGTATCGTATGAACATAGTTGTATCAAGGTCGATATTAATACTATTATTATTATGCAAAATTTGACTCTAAACCACGTATCGGGCATATTAGTCTTAATTATATCCTAGTTCACCATATATATTTTAGAACGTTATAAAACAATATAATATGAATTTAATAAATTTAAACAATTTGAAATTTTCGAAATGAGGTTGTATTAAATTAAAAATCAGAGGATGATGTGAAGTGCGTCGAATAGAAACGGTAACCAACGGTCGCAATTAACCATCAGGATATTGGCATGTTCAAATACAGTACGAGATATGAAGCCATACTACCCTGCAACGACGTAGAGCTACCCACACAAACATGCCAGGCTTCGAAAAACATCTCGTTACACTGTTGCAGGATACGTCGATGTGTATTCGACTGATGCGCTTGGCCGTATGCACATAGTCATCCACGACAAGACGAATGCTTCTATCTTTCGTTTGCTTTTGTTTCATGTTCGTGGTTCTACTTGGTTCGAATCACTTCGTACTATAGATGGTGTGTTGTGCGCCACTTATCGAGAAGCTTGACAACGTCTGATTTGGTGGAAAACGACTCACATTGGGACTCATCACTTGCCGATACCACTGTTTCTGCGCAGGCAAATTAAATTCGTGCATTGTTCGCGATCATCATAACAACGTGTCATCCACCGATCGCATTGGAATTGTGGAACAAATACAAGGAAGACATAGCTGACAACATTTTGCATCGAGTTCGCAGTGCAACATCGAATTATTAGCTTGAAATGAACGACGAGATGCGCAACGAAGCTTTGATCATGATCGAAGACATGTGGCGCACGTGCTTTATGTGCGGTAGCTATTTGTTGAAATTGAGCATGCCAGCACCAATTCGTTCGATGCTAAATTCATCTAATCGTGAATTGCTACGAGAGCAAGTGTATGTGAATGGGAATGTCCCACTTTTGAATGCACAGTAAAAGAACGTGCAACACGCATTTATGAAGGCAGTTGATGAAGGAAACAACGAAATATTATTCTTCGATGCTCCCGGTAGAACAGGTAAAACCGTTCTGATTCCATTTCATTTTGACACAATTCGCTTGAGATGTGAAATAGCGTTAGCCGTTCCATCATCAAGAATTGCAACCACATTGTTAGACGGCAGCCGGACAGCAGCCGGACGGCACATTCTGCGTTGAAGTTGCCGATGAATATCCACACGAATCCACACGACCAGCCAGTGTGCTGAATTGCCAAGAACTCGGTGATGGCCAAGGTATTGCGAGAATGCAAAATCATAATCTGGGACGAATGCACAGTAGCACGTAAACGATCATTGGAAGCATTCAATCGAACGATGAAAGATTTACGAAGTGACTCAAGACGTTTTGGTGGAGCGATGAGTCTGCTGGCTGGCGATTTTCATCAAACGCTAACTGGCATTACGAGATCAACAGCTGCAAATAAACTCAACGCATGTCTGAAATCGTCAAGTTTGTGGCGCTATGTGAAGAAGTTGCAGTTGACCACGAATATGAAAGTCGCGTTGCAGAACGACTCACCAACTGCTGATTTTTCCAAACAACTGTTGGTGCTTAGCAATAGTCAAATTCCTGTTGATGTTTTGACAGCATTGATTTTGTTTCCCTCGATTGTTCGCGACTACGAAATTAAAATATCCAACGAAATTAGATGAATCACGATTGGCTCAGCGAACGAGCGAAATTGACAGCGAAGATCAAGGATGTTGACAGTCTGAATTACTTGATTCAAAACCAAATCGCTGGGGAAATGCATTGTTACAAATCCGTTGACTGTGTGACCAATCAAGACGAGATAATCAACTATCCGATCGAGTTTTTGAAAGCGCTGGATTTGGCGGGAATCCTACCGTATAACTTGATGCTCAAGGTAGGATCTGTGATAATCATGCTGCGTAATCTAAACCATCCAAGGTTGTGTAACGGAACACCATTGGCTGCGAAGAAACTGATGAACATCGAGATTCCAGCAACGATCATCAAAGGCAAATTCAATGGAGAGGATGTTCTAATTTCGAAAAGTCCTCTGATTCCAACTGACATTCCGTTCGACTTCAAGCGCATTCAGTTCCCCGTTCGTTTGGCGTTCGCTATGACGATTAACAAATCGCAAGGTCAATCAATGGAAGAGTGCGGAATAAATCTGGGATTTCCTTGTTTTTCTCATGGTCAGCTGAAATCGACTGTCAGATCGATCGTCAGTTGAGTTTGAGTAGACAGTTCATTCACATTTCAATACATTATGCTGCCTTTCTAGTTGCATTCGTTCTGACAATTTTTACGACCAATCATATTGCTCAGAATGACGATTTTTTTTCTTCTGGATTTTTCCGCAAGCGATGATTGGTTGAAAAAATGACCGAACAAACACAACCATAAACCTTTATTGTTCAATTCGACGAAAAGCCGAATGGAATGGCCACTCAACCCAGTCGTCTATTGAGAATTGAGTTGAGTTGTTTGATTTGTTCTTTCATCAAAATCAATCGTAAATGACAAAAGTATTTGCTAGGAACGAAGTAATTTGGGGCGGAACGTGGTTCGTCGGGTCCGCTAGTTTAAATAAATAAAAAAGGAGTTTGTGCCTACTTCAAATTTCTTAATTAATTAATTTGTTTAATTTTTTTTTAAGAAATCTGCAACAGCCAAACAAATACAGCTCGAACTGAAGTGCATAAAAAAGATGCATCTATTACGCAGACGTAAAAGAATATTTATTCAAGAATTCATTGAGCTGAAGCACCTGTGGTTAATCTTAGCAAAGCCTGAAGATATCGATGCGAATCAGAGCTATTATAAACCGCTTCACGATGTTCTTATAGAAGACAGCACAAAATCAAACTCCGTGTCGTGTATGTCATGACCACCAGGAGAGTATCAGCAGGATCTTGCGGTCAGGGTTGATATCGAAAAAATGTACAGGCAGGTATGGGTTTATGAGGGAGATCGATATTACCAAGGAAAATTGTGAAAAGATGTTGTAACCAAACCTATAAGGCGGCCGGCCCTATAGAACTATGACAGTCGGAAGACTTTTATCACAACTGTTACGAGATGATAGCAATGTTTATCCAACAACATCTACTACCCTATAATCTTGTATCATCCTCCTGCAAAACATTTTAACAAGATGTCTCAAGTTCGCACTCATTGGTTTGTGCCTGATGATTCTTCTGAATGAACAGTAGGAACAAGATAAGGAAGAAATTTCACCACTATAGATGATTTACTGTTCAACTGTTGATTTACTATTGAATAAGGATCGTAAACGAGCGAAATATGGTTTCGAAGACTTAGTGCACCTTGTAGTTGGCGACATGTTTTTAGCCAGCATCTAATGGAAGATTAAAAATATGGCTGCCTGTTTGAGAACCTTAACAATGGTGAAAATTCTCCTTTATTCTTATCAAAAATCAAACAAATATAGTCGATAACACCATCAAGTTAGTAAAACACAAACATTAGCACTACACATTGATAAACAACTTGATGAGGGATCAGCGACGTTTGTGACAAGAAATACGATAATTACAGGATTATAGTACGAGAACAGAGTCGAGCTTCCGAAATAATGTAACAACGTGATCTACTATGCCATCAAGCCATGACGCATCCATCCATATTCACACAAACTCAGCTAGAAATTATCATACCGCTTTCGTTTGCTCGAAAATACACACGAATATCTGTAGCTCTAACTCCTGATACCAATCAAGGAAGCACTCATTCACATAGCATTAGTTCGATTGAATATCTAGCAACAGACAATCGACGTGATCACAATTGAACAGATCAATTTGCACTATTATCAAAAGAAGATGTCAATCGATGTCAAGTTTTCCATCCTAAGTACGATGCAATGGCAGCGATGCTGTTAAACAAGAATGTACGAGGTGCCGTGTGCAGCACCATTTAATTACAGCGATACAGAAATTAGTTCGAACACAAAAATTCGAAGAATCTGGTGTAATGTTTAAATGAAATCAAAATTTTAATATTAAAATATGCATCTGTTTACAGTTTATTAATAATTTTAAGCGCACTCGAGATCATCGATAAAGCGATTACATTTGGTACCTTCACAAAAGAATCCCAACATATTTTTTACCAATTCCAAAACACCGAGAGAGCATTTGCCAATTGTCGAATAAACATCTCTAAGCAAGTTGTTAAAGTTTCTGCAAACGGTTTCATCCCCAAACAGATCTTTCGATGCACTATTGAATAATTCCAGTAGCCTCATTTCAAATATTCCATTATCTATTTGCATTAAGCATCTTTCTCCATCGACATGTTCAAATATTTCAGCAAGAAGATTCCCAGTACGTAAACAAACGGTCTGTTGGATCAACGGCTTGATAGCGAAAATTTTATTTTTTATTTTTACTCTTTTAGATTCTGCCAAGACCATGTCGATCACAGGGTTAAATGCATTTAGACACCGGAAAATGTAATCGAAAATTTCGCACGCGGGTCCAGCATATAACCGAACCTTTTCACCAGAGGTTTGAACATTATCAAAATTTAAATTATCATCAAACTTGTCTAGAAATAAATCAATTGTTGCATTGCTACAAGCCATAAACTCTTCCAATTTTACCTAAAATTACGAGATACTTAATTTTATAACTTAAACTTAATGACTGCTCTTAGATAAGCAAAGCTACATACGCTACGAAATACGATTTGTTCGGGTGTTAATGGATTATATACGCCAAACATGGAATCAAATTCTGCACCTCGAGTTTTACGTTGAACTTCACGTACTAAAAATAATCGAAACTTTTCCTTTTGATTCATCTCCTCCGAAGTACTTCCTTCTGTTGACGTGGCACATGGTTCCGCCACCAAGAGCACGGCAAGCATCAGAATTAACAAAAACTTCATGACTAAATGACCACAACAGCATGCAACCATAAATATGCAAAATGAGTTAAGTTTTTTATGTGTGTTATCCGCGACCTTAAGATCTTTGAAGAAATTGAGATTAAAATTGGAATTAAAATAATTAATGATGACTACACTTAATCGTATAGTTGTCAAAATTGTTATTTAAAATATCAAATCCCGCCATATTGAGGAAATAACAAAAAATTTGAGAAAAATTTCAAATTTATACAAATCTCTGATTTACAACAAAGGCGTCTATGGCGACTATGTATTTCTGTATATGTCCTTCTTCGAGTTCTTTTTATAGTATACATTAATCGAGCAAACCACCCCGTGACTTTGTTAGACTCTCGTGCCACGAGCTTAACTTCAGTCTGCAGCAGCATCACTCAACTTTACGATCTGTGTTACTAAATCGTGTGCTTTGATCGATTTTGTAAATTCCAACCTTGATGCGTATGTGTATCGAATGAAGCAGTAGCCAAATTGATAATTATGGTAAAGGGCTGCTTGCCAACATCGAATATGTCTGTTTTAGAGTTGGTGTCGATGCTAATGATTTATGCGTTAATCCCTTTGTATCTCCACGACACGTTGATACCGACACTAACAAAAATGTTTTATGCGCTTATAAATTTTTGCAATGTAATCGTTGTACTAATCACTCACAAAATCTCAAATAAACACTGAATGATACACAAAAGACGTACGTGCAAGATGAACGATTGCTCGATATTTTATTTATGTTTTTATTAATTTACAATATCGTTATAACGGGTGGGGCAAAAGTCCCGCTACCATTTTGATTGTGCGCCATCGTGGTTATGTACCGTTTAGCTCAGTTTTGCTTTAACCATTGTGTTGTGTAGATGCCCAAATTTTATAATAGATAAATATACGCCACAAGAACGAACAGAAATAGTGACAATATTTATTGAAAATAATCGTTCCATTATTGCCACTCAGCGGAAATTTCGTCAAAAATATCCTAATCCTCCATTGCCTCTCAAAACCACAATTTATCGTTTGCATGTGAATTTTCGACAGTATGGTACGACAGCAGACAGACCTCGTTCTGGAAGACAACGGACGTCCCGTAACGGTGAAAATGTAGCTCTGGTGCGCGATAGGGTTGTAGAGCCTCCAGAAACATCAATTCGGAGACGTGGTTCCCAGTTACACATTTCTACACGCAGTTTAAGGCGAATGTTGAAAACTGATTTGAAAATGTTCCCGTACAAAATTCAATTAGTCCATAAATTGCTACCGACAGATCATGATCAACGAGTTCAGTACAGTAATGCAATCCTAAGGCTGTCTGGTGAAATTGAAGATTTTTCGTCTAAATTGATTATGAGCGGTGAAGCCCATTTTCTTCTCAGTGGCCATGTCAATAAACAGAACGGTCGGTTTTGGGGAACACACAATCCTCAATTAATTCATGAAACATCATTGCATCCACTAAAAACAACTGTATGGTGTGGTATTCATGCCGGAAACATTATTGGTCTCTATTTTTTTGAAAATGACCGAGGCATGAAATTGAAGAAATTCAGCCTGAGATGTTGCAGGATGTCATGAAAAATGCCTTAAAAAGAGCCGAAAATTGCATAGCGAATCGCGGTCACCATTTAGCCGGTATATAATTTTCCAATCATAACGAAAAAAAATGTAAAGACCAAATATACTTTTTATGAAAATCAAACTTACTTATCTTTTCTTTGAACAAAGTTATAGGCAATCAAAATGGTAGCGGGACTTTTGCCCCACCCGTTATATACGACATAATTAGCTCGATTTTTTTTTACTAATGCCAAAATTACATTTTTAGGAACAAAATAAAAATTTTATAGTAAAAAGAACTGTAATGCTGGCCATACATGATACAACTTGGTTGTACAACCGATTGTCAACCGGGTTGTAGAATTTCTTCACAGACGTTACAACTTTTTTCCAACCATGTTTATAAACGTCAAACAATTTATTGAGCCGATAGATCTCTAAATAAAATTGTGTTTTTCAATTTATAGAATGTGAGAGAAAACTAAAACTATTTGTGCGTTAATGATAATAATTGCTGAAACTTGTTGTGAAGATGAAGATGAATTTAAACGTAGAACAAGAAAGATATGGATGAAGGAATGGTATAA
This sequence comes from Nephrotoma appendiculata, assembly GCA_947310385.1. Classification (NCBI taxonomy): domain Eukaryota; kingdom Metazoa; phylum Arthropoda; class Insecta; order Diptera; family Tipulidae; genus Nephrotoma; species Nephrotoma appendiculata. Next base: position 368,749,557 of record OX371223.1, on the reverse strand, counting down.
AAAAGAAAATGAATTTGCTAATACCAAATTATTAAATGAATTAAAGGTTAGCCAACCAAACGATTTTAAAAATTATATGCGTATGGATGATGCAACATTTCAAGTTTTGTTGGAGAAAGTCAAGCCAATAATTATTAAAAAAAGATACTTTTATGCAGCATGCTATCTCACCTGAAACACGTTTGTCGATAACGTTAAAGTAATTAGCAAATGGCAATTCATTTGAAGACCTCAAATTTTTTTATACTGTGTCTCCTCAAAGTATAGGAATTATTGTTATTGAAACATGTGATGCAATAGTGAAAGTTTTGAAGGATTATATCAAGGTGAGTTCTATATGAAAAGTTAAAATAACTTTCTCACAAACTAATTTTCCCAAAAGTTTAGCTTCGAGAAACATCAAGTGATTAGAAAAGAGTAGCTGAAAAGTTTCAACAAATTACAGGATTTCCACAATGTATAGGCGCCGTCGATGGAAAACATATCCACATCAGAAAATCATCGAAATCAGGCTCATTTTACTTTATTTATAAAAAAAAGTGTTAGTATTGTTCTCATGGCAATTATGAATGCAAATAGCGTATTCTTTTTGGTTGATGTAGGAATAAATGGAAGAATTTCAGATGGTGGTGTTTTTTCAAACATAACCGTTTTTAGGAAATTCCAAAACAATGAATTAAATATACCTGATCCGGAAGTAATGTTGCCTACCGGAAAAGAATTAAATTACGTTTTAGTAGGTGTTGATGCTTTTTCACTCTCGGAGAATTTAATGAAGCCATTTACCGGTAACAATTTAACTGCCGAACAGGAAATGTTCAATAAAACTCTAAGTTCAGCACGAGTTAAAGTAGAAAATGCATTTGGAATTTTGGCTACAAGATTTCGGGTTCTACTTACTACCATAGCAGTATGCCCCGAGAAAGCAATAAAAATTGCCCTTGCATGGTGTTATCTTCATAACTATTTAAAAAAACGAAAATTCAGTCTACTACACTAACCTTATTGGAAATGCAACCTTCGCAGTCAAGAAATGCATCAAAACTTGCTATAGATATGAGAAACAATTTTTGTGCAGTTGTAAATGATTTGCACAATAATATTCAATAAAAAAAAATTTGAATTAAAATGAATTCATTTATTTATGTACATACTTAAGCTATAACCAGCGAGTCTATAAGAGTCAGTAACAAAACCTTACAGAATTTAACGAGAACGTTTTGTTACAGAATATTTGACGGTTTAACCAGCGAATCTGTAACAATATTATTATTGTCAATTGAATTTTGAAATATCAATTTGCAATATTACAAACTAACCACACCATGACTTTCGAGTACGAGTATTTAAAGGCATACATACATCATTTATTAATTCTTTTATTTTAAATATTTTTACACATAAATTTTGACGTTTCCTTCAGTTTGGGCGGTAATCTTCGCTCTTGTTACAGATTGCTAAATGACAATTCAAATTTAACGAAACTGAACGAAAAGTACTTTGAGTTACGCTGGTCAGTAATTTCAATAAACATACATTTTTCAGATGTCGCTTTGTTACTTAAATTTCTTACAGATTCGCTGGTTATAGTTTTAGTTTTATTTATAATTATTAAGAAAATTGAGTGTCAGACATTAGGCCATGAAGAGTTATGTAGTCACATTCAGTTTTGTTTGCAGGTCCTCTAGAAACTGGAACATCAGTAATGAAAGAAAATCTTCGATTGCAGTCAAGCGGCGTCGATGATCTAGACAAATTATAGGTGGAGGTGGCACTACTTGTACCTGGAGATATTGAGGAAATACAAGGAATAACATTCAATGTCAATTTGTTTAATTGCCCTAATAAAAGTATCTCATCTATAGCCTTTTTTGCATTAAATTTTTGTTCCTCGCAAAGTTTATTGAATGATAATGCCCAGGAATGTGCATATATATCACCATCGTTCACAACTCCTTTCTCACTATTTAAATTGGTTAACATTTCCACTGCCTGTTGTAAACATTTATCTCTACTTGTATTGGTATTACGTGGTTTCTTCGCATTTTGTTGGTACAACATTTCGCTCTGAAATGAAAATGTGTTGTAAGCAATGTATGCATTTTAAAATAAATTACTTACTTGAACTTCATCACTGGAATCGATAGTCGAAGTTCCTTCTAATTGAACTTCGTGGTCTCTTAAAAATTCGAGTAAATTGAAATATCACAACGACGGTTCATATATATGTCTTCAAGGCCTGCTTCTGATCTTTCGATTCTTATAACTTTAATTCACGACGATAACAAGTTCTTAAATTATTAATCTTATTTTTTAATGTACTTATTTTGGATGTTCCACTTCCATTACTTTGTTCCATTACTTTTTATTTTCCATAATTCCGGGCAATTTTTTTACTCGTCGATTAATTCCCTCCAATTTTCATTATCAATAACTGCCATTGAAAACAAATTCCTTTTATCCTGTTTTTTAATTTATGTGTAGAAAACAGAAAAAATTCACAACAAAATTCAACAAAAATGCTATTCTACTGTTTCCATTTGACAGAAAATGTCGTTTTGGTTGTACAATTTCCCCATAAACAATACAACTTTCAACCAAAAACCATCTAAATATTTTAATATTTTTACAACCAACTACCAACCATCAAAATGGTCGTACAACCGGTTGTCAACTTATCCATAGACGATACAGCTTCTATAGCTGTACAACCGGTTGTACAACTAGGTTGTATCGTGTATGGGCAGCATAACAATTTACGAGGGTTGCCTTTTATATTTCAGGATTGGACAACCATAGTGTTGCAATCTGGCAACTGACAGCTCTATCGTAAAGTTTGACATTTTTGAGATTATACGTACTCAGAACGTTTTGACATTCGAGCGCTATTTGTGTTGTTTACAGTACTCATTAACTCAACATCTCGGCTAAATCGTGAACATTTTCGTGCGACTATTTTTTACAACTTTCGACGTGCATTAAGGCAGCAAGAGTGATGGATGAACCTAATTCAATTTTTGGCGATGAAGCTGCATCAAGGACCAGTGTTTGTCGATGGTATGGTGAATTCAATCGAGGTCGTAGTTCACGCTGTTAAGGTGTCATAACATTAAGTAAGCTAAAATAAGTGTAGTTTCAACTAAAATTAGTTTAACCAAACGCCAGCTAGAAATATCACTATACGTGCATTGTTGAACTTACAACGGCCGCTTATTTTCGGATTTCGGTTTCTTTTATAACACAGCAGGTATAATACTAAATTGTTTCTACTTTCTACTGGGAAATCTGATTGGCTTCTATTTTTCGTATAGCAAATACAGTTTTCTTAAAGAAAAGAGCGCTAGTGCAACGAAAACGCATTAAATACACGCGGGTGCGAAAATTGCGGCTATTCAAGGACATTAGACCCTCCGTTGTGCGTAATTGAAAAAGAAAACAAAAATCAACAAAATTTGGTTTTTGCATGGTGACGACCGCTACCCAACCACATGCTAAAAAGCATACAGTACATTGGATATAGTATGGATGGTCGGCGTCTTCCTCTATAAAATCTGTGCAAGGCGTACGAGTCTAATTATGAGTTATGAGCAACTTATGTTACGCACGCGCGGGTTAATCAATAATTTTAGTTTAGTGCAATTTTGTTATAATTTGATTTAAGTCTCCTGAATTAATTAATTAGATTAATTTAATTAAGTTTCATTGATTTCAATTCTTCACGATAACTTAGGTTCTTAAGTTAGAGACTTTAAAATCATTATTATTTTGAGTGATGCTGTTATCGGAGTGAAGTTTCTGCCAAAATAACAAAATATACACTATGTCCTAAGTACTTAGAATTGAAAAAACACTCAAATATTGAACTTTCATAATATCTGAAATTTTTTAATAAACACAAATATTTTTCCACTAAGTAGCAAAGATTTAAGTTTTGAGAAAAGTTTTGAGTGAAATTTATAAAATGAATTCGTTTACAACAAAACTCACTAATAATCGCAAAGAGATGATCGAAGTTTTTCTGAACTAGTAATTGATGTAAGAAACAAATCTTATTTTCCACATGCTCGGAAATCTCTGAGATTTTTATTAGTTGAGCCAAACATCATTGAGTGTGATATGAAAATTCCCAAACATTTGGAAATATCTAAGTATGTTTAAGAATTTTAATTTTCATATTCCACTCGATGATGTTTTGGCTCAACTAATAAAATCTCAGAGAATTCCGAGCATGTGGATAAATAAGATTTGTTTCTTACATCAATTACTAGTTCAGAACCACTTCAATCATCTCTGTGCGATCCGTAGGGGCCGAGATAAATGATTTCAAATGTTTAAGAATTTTCATATTACACTCAATGATGTTTTGGCTCAACTAATAAAAATCTCAGAGATTTCCGAGCATGTGGATAAATAAGATTTGTTTCTTACATCAATTACTAGTTCAGAACCACTTCAATCATCTCTGTGCGATCCGTAGGGGCCGAGATAAATGATTTCAAATGTTTAAGAATTTTCATATTACACTCAATGATGTTTTGGCTCAACTAATAAAAATCTCAGAGATTTCCGAGAATGTGGATAAATAAGGTTTGTTTCTTACATCAATTACTAGTTCAGAACCACTTCGATTATCTCTTTGCGATTCTTAGTGTGTTTTGTTGTAAACGAATTCATTTTATAAATTTCACTCAAAACTTTTCTCAAAACTTAAATCTTTGCTACTTAATGGGAAAATATATTATTATTCGAGAAGTAATGGAAAAGATGCACACATTCGACTTGGTGTTATCCGACAAAATTAAATACAATACGATAGTAAAGACCGTCATGAGGCAGCAATCCACCGCAACAACAGTTACCACGCATCCATCCATATCCACACAAACTCAGGTAGAAATTATGTTCCCGCTTTCGTTAGCGTGAAAATACACTTGAATATCTGTAGTGCCCATCCCTGATACCAATCAAGGAAGTACTCTGTCACATATCATTAGTTCGACTGAATATCTATTTGCATTTCTGATCAATTTGCATTATTAGCAAAAGAAGATGTCAATCGATTCAAGTTTTCCATCCTAAGTACGTTGCTTATGCAAAATATCAAATATTCCAATCTCTATTTGCTTAAAGCAACTTTCTCCATCGACATGTTCAAATATTTCAGCAAAAAGATCCCCATTACGTAAACAAACGGTCTGTTGGATCAACGGCATGATAGAAAAAATTTTATTTTTTATTTTTACTTTTTCGGGTTCTGCCAAGACCATGTCGATCACAGGGTTAAATTCATCTACACCAATTTAACTTGAAATTTTTCCTTTTGATTTACCATCTCCGCAGTACTTGCTTCTGTTGACGCGGCACATGCTTCCGCCACCAAGAGCACGGCAAGCATTAGAATTAACAAAAACTTCATGACTAAATGACGACAAAAGTAGGTATGCAACCATAAATATGCAAAATGAGTTGAGTGTTTTATGTGTGCGTTATCCGTGACCGTGACTTTAAGATCTTCGAAGAAATTGATATTAAAACTTCAAGAATAAAATATTTTGTAATCAAAATTTGGAAATAAAATGACTAATGGTCCATATTGAATGAAATAACAAAAAATTTGAGAAAAATTTCAAATTTATACAAATCTCTGATTTACAAAAAAGGCGCTTAATCGCAAACGTCAATTTCTTGTCACAAGGCCCAACAAGCTGAGTTGTACCAACCTCATCAAACATAGGGATGACAGATTTTGCCTTGATTTACGCCGATAAAACCAAGTAACGGAAAAAGACACAAACCCTCTGCCCTATACATAAACAGAATACTGGAAAGACTGAATGTATGACATCTCATATCGGACTTCTCAACAGTGACGACACCGATCATTGACACTGAAAATGAATAAGAACAAGAACCTAGGATTAATGGCAGAGTGCAGTCGATGTTTAAAGTCAATAAATCAGTTGGTTGCGGCACCCATACTAGTAAAACTGGGCTTTGTTAAACCATTCACCATGCAAGCTATTCTCTCATTCTTTACGGAAAGGGAATTCTTAGCGGTAATCCTTCCGCTACAAAAATTTAGACCCTTGATTGAAGGAGTGTCATTCAGATTCATCACGAATTGTGTCTCGCTTATGTAGTTGAGAAATCTAAAGGACCTAGCACCTCAACCCTTTACCATAAATATAAATTTGGCTACTGCCTCGTTCGATACACATACATATCAAGGATGAAATTTACAAAATCGATAAAAGCACACGATTTAGTACCACAGATCGTAAGGTTGAGTGTACGATTTCCGGAAGCGAAAGCCGATATTGTAGCCGATATAATTAAAGACGGTTTCTCAAAAATGTGGTTGTCGGCATGGCCGAAACCAGGTTCAATAGCTGTGCGAAAAACTCACAGCATTCACTCACAACTCATACGAGCCGTCCACACATATTGCTATAGACTGAAGTTAAGCTCGTGGCACGAGAATTTAATAAAGTCAAGGAGCAAACGAACTCTTCGTCCGGCCCACACATTCATTTCCCGATATAGCCGTTCCTCGGTAAGTATTTATGCTCATACCGATTTCGATTCCAGCATAATAATCCTCATTGATGGAGCCGCTGGCCAAAACCTATTGATCTTTGCCCAAATTTATTCAATTCATAGCAACGTTTTCATCAATTTTATCTCGTCCCCTTGTTCGCACAGCTTTTACAATCGCCAACAAAAACGCATAATGCGGTAGCAAGTTACGATTAACTATATAGATTTTCTCGTGTGTATCGTCATAGATCCTTGTCCTTGATTAGAAAATTTGATTGCCTCTCTGTCTTGCCCTTTCTCTCGTCACGTTTTCCGTCGGAAACTCTTTTGATGAAATTATATTCCCAATGGTGTAGCATCTAGTTACATTCGACGATATCGTGGCGGTTGAGCAGCTCAACACTAGTTACTATAAAAATACATCAATAGAGCAAGATATCAACTGTATCGCATAACAAATGCTGCCTGTTTCTTATAACAACACCAAACTTAACTATAAGTGCTACACCATTGCAAATGTTTGTATATTTTAAATAGATTAATAAATCAATCATTGCCCATTTTAAATAAACACAAATCTCGATGATTATTTACCACACTAAATCAAACCATTCAACATAATAATAAATATAAAGTAACTGCAAGTCCCTAATCGCTCCGGTACCGAAATATAAAATATTTTAAAATCGTTTACGTGTAAATCAAAACCCCAAACCACATCACATAATAAATTTGTGTAATGCATGAAGCATATAAACACATAAACACTCATAGTTTATATAGATAAGATGGTGAAATAACCAATCAACAGCAGAAATTATTTACTCGTCTGTGTATGTAAATATTAGAAAATGGATTAGATAATAAATTAGATACATCCGATAGATAAATTCTCTTTTATGTATACCAACAATGTTACAGAATACCACTAATTAATTAAAATGTGGATTTATGTCTATCGATTTATTGAAAAGCACTTAGTAATTTAACCTAAGGGGGACTTGCGTTCAGCCCATTGAATATAATAATTGAGGACATATCAATATGTATAAAATTGTGCTTTTAAATCCAATAAAGTTAATCTCAAATTATCTAAATCGATTTCTGTCTACTTAGTTAATTTAGTGCTAATATATATTGAATATGAATTGAATATGAATTGAATATAAATTGAATATGAATTGAATATGAATTGAATATGAATTGAATATGAATTGAATATGAATTGAATATGAATTGAATATGAATTGAATATGAATTGAATATGAATTGAATATGAATTGAATATGAATTGAATATGAATTGAATATAAATTGAATATGAATTGAATATGAATTGAATAGGAATTGAATATGAATTGAATATGAATTGAATATGAATTGAATATGAATTGAATATGAATTGAATATGAATGGAATATGAATTGAATATGAATTGTATATGAGAATTTGAATTGAATTTCAATTTCAATTCCAATTGCAATTCCAATTGCAATTCCAATTCCAATTCCAACTCCAATTTCAATTTCAATTTCAATTTCAATTTCAATATCAATATAAATATCAATATCAATATCAATATCAATATCAATATCAATATCAGTATCAATATCAGTATTAATATCAATATCAATATCAATATCAATATCAATATCAATATCAATATCAATATCAATATCAATATCAATATCAATATCAATATCAATATCAATATCAATATCAATATCAATATCAATATCAATATCAATATCAATATCAATATCAATATCAATATCAATATCAATATCAATATCAATATCAATATCAATATCAATATCAATATCAATATCAATATCAATATCAATATCAATATCAATATCAATATCAATATCAATATCAATATCAATATCAATATCAATATCAATATCAATATCAATATCAATATCAATATCAATATCAATATCAATATCAATATCAATATCAATATCAATATCAATATCAATATCAATATCAATATCAATATCAATATCAATATCAATATCAATATCAATATCAATATCAATATCAATATCAATTTCAATTTCAATTTCAATTCTATTTTCAATTTCAATTTCAATTTCAATTTCAATTTCAATTTCAATTTCAATTTCAATTTCAATTTCAATTTCAATTTCAATTTCAATTTCAATTTCAATTTCAATTTCAATTTCAATTTCAATTTCAATTTCAATTTCAATTTCAATTTCAATTTCAATTTCAATTTCAATTTCAATTCCAATTCCAATTCCAATTCCAATTCCAATTTCAATTTCAATGTCAATTTCAATGTCAATTTCAATGTCAATTTCAATTTCAATTTCAATTTCAATTTCAATTTCAATTTCAATTTCAATTTCAATTTCAATTTCAATTTCAATTTCAATTTCAATTTCAATTTCAATTTCAATTTCAATTTCAATTTAAATTTCAATTTATTTGAATTTGAATTTGAATTTGAATTTGAATTTGAATTTGAATTTGAATTTGAATTTGAATTTGAATTTGAATTTGAATTTGAATTTGAACTTGAATTTGAATTTGAATTTGAATTTGAATTTGAATTTGAATTTGAATTTGAATTTGAATTTGAATTTGAATTTGAATTTGAATTTGAATTTGAATTTGAATTTGAATTTGAATTTGAATTTGAATTTGAATTTGAATTTGAATTTGAATTTGAATTTGAATTTGAATTTGAATTTGAATTTGAATTTGAATTTGAATTTGAATTTGAATTTGAATTTGAATTTGAATTTGAATTTGAATTTGAATTTGAATTTGAATTTGAATTTGAATTTGAATTTGAATTTGAATTTGAATTTGAATTTGAATTTGAATTTGAATTTGAATTTGAATTTGAATTTGAATTTGAATTTGAATTTGAATTTGAATTTGAATTTGAATTTGAATTTGAATTTGAATTTGAATTTGAATTTGAATTTGAATTTGAATTTGAATTTGAATTTGAATTTGAATTTGAATTTGAATTTGAATTTGAATTTGAATTTGAATTTGAATTTGAATTTGAATTTGAATTTGAATTTGAATTTGAATTTGAATTTGAATTTGAATTTGAATTTGAATTTGAATTTGAATTTGAATTTGAATTTGAATTTGAATTTGAATTTGAATTTGAATTTGAATTTGAATTTGAATTTGAATTTGAATTTGAATTTGAATTTGAATTTGAATTTGAATTTGAATTTGAATTTGAATTTGAATTTGAATTTGAATTTGAATTTGAATTTGAATTTGAATTTGAATTTGAATTTGAATTTGAATTTGAATTTGAATTTGAATTTGAATTTGAATTTGAATTTGAATTTGAATTTGAATTTGAATTTGAATTTGAATTTGAATTTGAATTTGAATTTGAATTTGAATTTGAATTTGAATTTGAATTTGAATTTGAATTTGAATTTGAATTTGAATTTGAATTTGAATTTGAATTTGAATTTGAATTTGAATTTGAATTTGAATTTGAATTTGAATTTGAATTTGAATTTGAATTTGAATTTGAATTTGAATTTGAATTTGAATTTGAATTTGAATTTGAATTTGAATTTGAATTTGAATTTGAATTTGAATTTGAATTTGAATTTGAATTTGAATTTGAATTTGAATTTGAATTTGAATTTGAATTTGAATTTGAATTTGAATTTGAATTTGAATTTGAATTTGAATTTGAATTTGAATTTGAATTTGAATTTGAATTTGAATTTGAATTTGAATTTGAATTTGAATTTGAATTTGAATTTGAATTTGAATTTGAATTTGAATTTGAATTTGAATTTGAATTTGAATTTGAATTTGAATTTGAATTTGAATTTGAATTTGAATTTGAATTTGAATTTGAATTTGAATTTGAATTTGAATTTGAATTTGAATTTGAATTTGAATTTGAATTTGAATTTGAATTTGAATTTGAATTTGAATTTGAATTTGAATTTGAATTTGAATTTGAATTTGAATTTGAATTTGAATTTGAATTTGAATTTGAATTTGAATTTGAATTTGAATTTGAATTTGAATTTGAATTTGAATTTGAATTTGAATTTGAATTTGAATTTGAATTTGAATTTGATTTGAATTTGAATTTGAATTTGAATTTGAATTTGAATTTGAATTTGAATTTGAATTTGAATTTGAATTTGAATTTGAATTTGAATTTGAATTTGAATTTGAATTTGAATTTGAATTTGAATTTGAATTTGAATTTGAATTTGAATTTGAGTTTGAATTTGAATTTGAATTTGAATTTGAATTTGAATTTGAATTTAAATTTCAATTTCAGTTTCAGTTTCAGTTTCAGTTTCAGTTTCAATTTCAATTTCAATTTCAGTTTCAGTTTCAATTTCAAATATTTTCAAGATTTTGAATTTAAATTTCAATTTCAGTTTCAGTTTCAGTTTCAGTTTCAATTTCAATTTCAGTTTCAGTTTCAATTTCAAATATTTTCAAGATTTATAATTTGCTACTGGAATAGATGGTGGCAAATTTGAATTAAGCGCCCCAAAAAACGCCCCCACAATGATTTTCGGATTGTTTTTGCCGATATTGTTAGGAAAATTCTCGGGATGACGTCCGCGTCCAGGTTCGGGCACAACAGGTGTTCGGGGGTTTTCGGCGATGGCATATTTGAATTCAGCGACCCAAAAAACCCCGGGGCGCCGAGTTTCTCTCCTTCCCCGCGTGATTTTTGGGATAGTCCCACGAAGATGACGTTCATCGGCGCTCCTGAGCTCCAGGTCGGCTGTGGGTCCATTCGAACATCATAATCGTGATCAGCAACCTCAAAAACCCCGGGAACTCGAGTGGGGCTAGTTCTGACTCTTATTTACAAAGTTCTCTAATTTTCCAAAAGGCGTTACAAAAAATGCATTTTTTTAATGCATTTTTGGCTGCAGCAATGCCATTTCCGATTTGTTCAAAAAAGAAAATTGGGGCGATTTTTACAAATTATTTTTGGAAGCGAATGCAAAAAACCGCATTCCGATCCGTCTTGCTCTAAAAATTTTCGAACTTTTGGCCGTTTTAGTGCTTCATTGCCTCGACTAATACGATTTTTAATTGAACAATCTAGGCCCTATATCGTTAAAATTCTAGAGGGTCCGGCGACTGACGCCAAGATCACTGACGAAATGCTGTTCAAAGAGAGTGATGACAATGGATTTGAATCTTTGGATGTTTTCGAAGATAACAGTATGGGTCGGGACATGTGCGAGGAGATGTTGCCGAGTAAAGAGGAGATGCATGGCGTTACTGAGTTGCGAGCAATAGATGAAATGGATTGTCATTTCGGATGAAGCTGAAATGAAATGAACCATAAGAGAATTCATTGGGTACAGCCCAACTATAGATGTGGTAGTTTTGATTCTGTTTGGGACGAACTGGCTTAAGTGGAGGTAATGATCTGATCTCGCCTATTAGTTTGATGGGGCAATCAATTCAGCGTGGGCATTCATTCAGATAAAATTGATCATTTTAGACATCTAGGTTTAAGTAGTAGCATTAGCTTTATAATTGTTTAGTAGTACTGCAGAATAAACCAGAATAAGCCTGGAACAGAACCGTAAGCTCGCGAAAGATCATGAATATTCAGCGCGGTGTATAAATACGGGAACAATAAACACTATGAATTAGTCATTTGAGAGATTAGGGACTCGAAAGATGTGGAAAAAGTGGAAAGTGGAAATAATGGTAATTGGTAAATAGTAGATTAATAAATGATTGTTGGAAATTATTTATTGTAGTATTTTAGTGTTAATGGATTTTGGGAAAATTATTGTGGGAACATTCGGCAATATTCCAGTATTTCGATATTTTCGCGAAAATTCCTAATGCGGTATAAATTGCGAGAATTGGTGTTATATTTTAGTTGATTTCTGAATCCAACGTTGGATCTGGCATTTTTTAAATCTGTAAGAATATAAAGTGTTTACCAGCTACAAGCACTTGACATAGGGCTAAATAAATTATCTACTAATAACTAGTTTATCCCTTTATCAACCAAGAAAACAAAAAAATTGACTCAGTTTTAGTCCAACCCACACAAATGTGTGAGTAAAAAACCATAGTATGTAATGGCGTTGTTGATAAAAAATTTCGCTTTATGTGAAGTAAAACCAACACAATTGTGTGTATAGATATAGTGTTTTTTTTTGGACGAAAATAAGTTAAAAAAGAATTCACAAATGTGTAAGTTGGTTCAAAAAACATACAAAAATAAATTTTTACCATGGTACTTTTGCCCTACCCGCACAATTGTGTTAGTAAATCACAAAAGGGTTATACTAAACCAAAAATTTCAGGGTTATTCCAAAAATATATTATTGTACATTATTTTGACGACCCCAAGTGTCATACTAAAAGATTATTTCTTTTAATCTATAAACAATTTCTGGTTGGCATCTCATTATATTATGCAATATAGTTTAGTGTGATAAACTTGGCTTAACAAATAAAATTATTTTGCATTTTATTAAGTAACTAATCGTGCTACAAGTAACACTAAGCAATGAAGTTCATAATATTTTTAACGATACTTTTGGTACTCGAGATCCGCGGTGAATCATTCGACTACAGTGAATACGGATCCGTAATTACAAATGATCAACTTCGTACATTGATTAACCATAATTTCAATAAACTTGTTGGAAGTGATGTGGATGAAATTTGTCCTCATGTATTAACGCCCGAGCAAACCGTATTCGGAAATCAGAAACTCGCCGAATTCGGGACTTGTGGTCGCACTACCATCAACAAGTTCGTCGATAAATTAAATTTTGAGCTGAAGTTAGAGGATCTTTCCAATACAGCAACGATGCGGAACTATATTGGACCCGTGTGCCAAGTGTTTGACGATATTTTGAAATGTATTCGTGGTGCTGAGCCGGTTATAGATTTGTGCATCAGTCCAGGGGAGAAACAATTTAAAGCTCGTCTATTTACTATCACGCCATTGATACAGCAAACGATTTGCTTAAAAAATGGTAGTTTACTGGGTGATCTATTTGAACATGTTGATCTCACACGGTGTTTAGATGAAATAGGCCAATGGATAATGCAGGTTCCGTTTGATGAAATCATGGTTGATGACAATACTACTGAATTTTTTGGTTCCGAAAAGGTTTGCAGGTAAATCGTTTAGATCCAGAACGCACCGGTCCGTTATTACTTTTATTTTTGTTTCCGTAGTGAATTTAACCGAATACGATTGGAAGCGTATTCCAAAGTACGTGAATGTTCAGTAGGCCTGCTCGACATCATTTCAGAGATGTTGGGATACTTCTGTGAGGGAACTAACTGTCATCGATTTATTAGAAATTTGGAGTGCTTTTAATGTGTCGCATAATCTTTCGTATCTGGAATATAAAATTTTAAATGCTTAAATAAAAATGTTTATGTCTCCATCAATATAATCGACTCGTCTTTACATAACATTTATGGATTAATCGGACGGGTCAATATATTCACTGAAAAAAATAGCGCGGAGATATTTACACATTTTGCTGTGTAAACCCAAATTTGCAAATATTACCAATAATGTCTTAATTAAGTACGAGCCTTGTAAAATTTGTAGTGCAATATTTACAGTGCATTTTTAAATATTAAAATTATTGCTGAGCACCGTCTGATAACAAAATAAACTAATGATATCACAATGCTGCTAGGTAAATTTTACCTGCGCAATTTGAATATATCATTTTCAATGCAAACATATTAAAAATGAAAAAAATTTATCTTTTTCGTTGAGAATAAATTGCAAAGTGTTTTTAAAATGTTCAAATACTTTTCAAAATTTACTTTGCACTTTGTAAAACCATTTTTGCGGGGAGATTATAACCAATCAAATCATTTATCCTACCCAACTTTGCATTCTGTTCTCCAAATTTTATTTAAAATTTCAAACAAAAATTAGTCTTAAAGTGAATTTAAAGCAGTACACAAATTGCCACAAAAATGCCAGTTCGTCTATAGTTTCCAGATTTGTTGCGAAAAATGGTAATTATTTAAAAATAAAATAAATTAAATAAAATAAAATATAAATTATATTTATTTTTATCCTTCATTTGCAGTTTTTTTTGTAACCTTACTTCGCGTCGCAGAAATGACCGCTATTACCTTCAGCATTAAACCATAGAAGTGCTGCAACGATATATGGTAAACCCAAATTAAATTTACAATTCTTTATGTGGCTTTACTTATATTTGTTGCTTTCTTGTTTTAATTGCAGAATTTTATAAAGCAACTTAAGAGGACCGGACCAACTCAGTTCCACATTAAATGGTTACTCATCTGAGGAGAATTTAATTATTAGCAACATTACAACAATTCAATATCTTTTAATGCTGTATAAAGTAAAAATATGTTTGATAAAAATTCACACGTAAGTTTATTGTCGATCCACAGATGTAATTAATTATCATCTTTATTTTAAGAAAAATCGATGGCCTTTTGTGAAAAGTGAATAAAAAAGATTAATTTTAAAGAATGTGTTTCATTAAAATTGGTTTTTAATATTTTAAATATTAAATTCTGTCTCCTCCAATCTAGAAGTTTCGAGTGTTTGCTTCTTTGTAGAGTAAATATTAAGGCGCTGCAATTTTCTTAATCCGCAAATTTTAAAATGCATTGTAAACCATTATCCACTTTGCAATCATTATTTACCATGCGCTCTGTAAAGAATTTCTAAATTATTTTACAAACATCAGAGTAAATATATCAAAGCAATAACAAATATTGCTTATCCACCGTGAAATAAAAATAATAAAATTTACTCAGCAAGTTGTAATAATTGATTTGCTAAAATCGCAGTAAATACAAAGCGCTTGTGTGGCTAAATTTTTAATCATTTTTCATTAAATATTACTCCGCTTTTTTGTGAATATCACCGATTATTTTTTTCAGTGTTGTATCGCATCGATGTAAATACAGAGACGTCCACTGTGGTTTTAATGGGGCGGACGATATCGGATAGGAAAAAGGGCACAATCCGTTGTTTTTTTTAAATCTCCTTCATTACTGAGTTGTCGTAATTTCAAGGTCACAGTCTTGTACAATTCACACTTTCTCGTACAAAAAATTCGCTTCTGTTATCCTAATGATAACCTAGTGAGCATTTCACTATGTGCTATGTTTGTATTTTACAACGAATCTGGCTAGTAATTGGCTTTTCCATATTTTAATTTATTTCGACTTCACAGTCGAAACGATTAGTTCATTTTCCAAACTTGATTTGTTGCGAGCCGAAATGACTCGAGCCCGCCTTAAAAAAAATACAAGTTTAATTTGACGACGGGAGAATCCCGGAAGTCCTAATTAGCAGTGACACTTAACTAATACAAATAGGATCGTCTTCTGTGCAAACAGAAATATTGCCTTCAAGTGTCACGGTCAATAACTAAGCGTATGACGCTATCCAGTCCAAAAATCTTTCCCTTCCTAATCCAATCTAAAGTCGGCCTTTTGGATAAGCGGTAGCACCAACTTTGAATCGAGGCGCGGTAAGGTTGAAAAGTGAACTAGAGGATAAGACCCTTGCCGATAACATAGTGAGTAATCTGGAGTTTTAGGCCATCGAACAAGTTATATCAAAGGAAGAAGTCTATAACGCAATGGCTATCGTAGATAGCGGTTTTAAAGTGCCAAGGACCGTAACACGAAAAATGGTTAATAATGGTAAAATTCGTATAGGCTAAGTATCACTGATGCGAACTGTTCTTATTCGTATTCATGATATAGTAAGTCCAATGAGATTCTATAAATGCGAGGAAGAGAAAACATCGCAGAAGCGAGCCGCTCTGTGCATGCTGCTGTACAAGAAATAAGAAACCTGGCAGAAATCACATTATTGGTAGGGTAAGTGTCCACCTCGAAAGAAGGAAACAAATATAGGAGCTAGGAATAATATTCAAAATGCAGAATAGAAGACAAACTTTGTTGATGATGGCGATGTGCACTGAAAACGATGATGATAGTCTTAAACCCAGCTAATAGACAGCGTCTCCTGAAATGAAGAAATTTTATTGTTGCGGCATTTATACAAGAGAAACCTCAAGAGTTTTTAGAGATATATATATAAGTCTTGTCTAAGAGAATGTACATTTAAAGATATTAGAAAAAAAAAACCAAAAACAAATTTAAATTAAATTTTAAACAAAATTAGTCAAAATCATTTTCAACATTTTACCGAAAATGACGAGTTTTTGATAAAAATACCTTTATTTCACCAAAAATTCGATATCTCTAAAAAAAATTGATAGTCATTTGTGTACGGGAAGTGACATCATTTTTGATTGTACAAGCCAGCTTTTACCGAAAGTTTAATATCATTTGTGGTATGCCTATTCGAGTTTTATGTAATTCTTTCGTGGTAAAAAAAAATTGGGTGTTGGCCACAACGGATTCATTCCACCATTTCTTCATGTACTTCATTTATTTTTTTTACGAATTTGAATTGAAGGCCGATGTTCGAACCACTTGTGCCTTTTTGTTTTTTAAAATCCCTGCCTTCTGTTCTAGGACCGAAGCATTCCCAGCTCTCGAAGATGTACGGCTATAGGAACGATTTAAGTTACCACCTGCGGATTGCATAGCTCCATGCTAGCCTATAGTACTGAGCATGGAAGATGGATGGGTCGGCCCATGAGTTTTTCATGCCGATATGGGGTCGTAGTTGTGTTCCTTTCAATCACAGATGGCAACTTGTTGATGAATATTTACTTTCACATCCTGCCCCTAATGGGATTCGAAGCCGGCATTTGGTCAGTCACTTGTTTCTTGTTTGTTTGTGTCTCACCGAACGGAATATGTTTGGGATCCTAATCTATATAATAAAAGTCAAAAGAAGTTTGTATGTTTGTTCCCGAAAATATCAAAGACTATACGGCCAGCCGATGGACATGGAACTTTCACATACTGTGTATCTCGGCAAGGAGGTGGTCATAGACATAGTGCGATTTTTTTACAACAGTTGTCGTACGAGTCACACTACCAAAAATCACAAACCGTTTAACCTATCGTCTTGAAATTTTGACCGTGTATAAGTTGCATGCCCAAAACCAACCTTACAATACTTTTGAAGAAGTTGAACCCCTAAGTCTAGGGATCCCGATACAAATTTATCTAAAACACTACCAAATATCACGAACCGCTCAAACGACTGCCTTGAAATTTTGATCGTGTATAAATTGCATGCACATGCATATCGTACATAAATTGCTATGCAAATTATTCAGAGCTATCAAGAAATTATATTTTATAATAATTTGGTTGTTCGTTACTACGGCTCTATCTAAAATACATGGCACCTATATAAACGATTTATCTCTATAAGAATGTAATCATTAGCGATTAGGAACGGAATTGCCCCAGTGAACAGAAGAGCTTATTGCTGACACTGAAATATTGTACGAAACGAATTGCATTTTCAATCAATCTGGCCATATAAAGGCCATATTAATGTGGAATATTGCCATTCTGCCAAATCGATCAAATAAATCTGCAACTATATCAACGAAGGATCGAACACGGTTGTCTTTACATTGACCAACAGAAACCATGAAATCACGAGATACCAAATGGGTCGCTATATTAGAAGTAATGAGGCAATTTAGCGAGTTTCGGCTTTTCCAATACATGAACGCCATCCAACAGTTGCTCATTTGGCTGTTAATCTGGAAAATAGACAGCGTACGTATTTCACTGCAGAAAATGCACGACATCAAGCAGATATACCACCAGCCACAACATTGACAGCATTCTTCAAATTCAATGATTTTTTCTTTCTTTATTAATTTACAATTACAATGAACATTACACTTTTTATACAAAACATTTCTTGTTTTTTTTAAGTTGCTGTAACCCAAAGGGTTTTATGCAACTACTTTTTAATTTTACATTTATATAAATCAAACTGTTTTTAGTTCGGACTAAATATCACAAATAAAATTTAAATAGATAAATAAATTAAACAAATTTTACTATAGTAGTGCATTAATTTAAGTATACTAAAATATTGAATTCAAATTCTTCGCTATACAGTTTCAGAAATTGTCTTAACAATAACGCATTTCGTAAGTTATAGCAATATGTGTCCCCTGCTTTCACAATGATTAAATTATGTACAATTAAATTGTTTAAAATCTTATACACATACAATATCAATTCTAAATTGTTCATAAATGGCAAGGAACCGAATTCTTTGAACAATTCAACTGTTGGGTAACGTATTGGTACACCCTTAATTAACTTTAAAGCCCTCTTGCGGATAATTTCTAATTCATTCAGTTTAAATTTTGCTACTCCACTCCACAGAGGGTTTAAGTATAATAATCTGGAGTTAATATCCGCATTATATATCAGTTGCAAATGTTCTCGAGTTAAAAAGTTCCTTATTCGTTTAATAACAAACACGTAAGGACTTATCGATTTTTTGATCCAATCTACATGATTCTGCCAATTTAACATGTTATCGATTGTCAATCCAAGATAACAATATTTAGTCACCTTATCAATTTTTGTGTTTTTATACAGGACTTGAAGATTGTTATCTAAGTCTTGATTACCAAATATTAAATATTTTGTTTTTTCGGCATTGAGCATCAGACGATTTAAATTTAACCAAGTATCGATTAAGATCAGATCGTAATTAATCATTGAAAATAGACTATGTCTTGAGTCCGCTGCATAAAATATAACACTATCGTCTGCAAAAAGTTGCAAGTCCAGTTGTTAATACATCACTTGCAGTTCCATTAACAACCACCTTCTGTTTCCTACCATGTAGATAGTTTTCAAACAGTTTCAATTGCGTCGGGCTAAATTGCAGTTTTTCCAATTTCAGTAGCAGTATTTCATGATTAACACAATCAAAGGCTTTTTTGAAATCTAGAAACAGACAAGCACATTTCTTTCTAAGATCTCAGTTTTTTGTAATTAAATGAGTTAGATTAGAGCATGCTGATAAAGTACTTGATTTTTTCTGAAATCCAAATTAATACTGGTTTAATATTTGATTGCTAACCAGAAAATTTTCAAGTCTTCTTAGAATTAATTTCTCAAATACCTTGGAGAAAACTGGTAGGATTGATATTGGCCTGTAATTTTCAAGATTGAGTTCACTTCCGTCTTTAAATACGGGGACAATTTTGGCTGTTTTGAGACAAGTGGGAAATTCACCTGATTCTAAATAATTATTTAAGAATTTGGTAACAGATTCGCCACATTTTCCAACGAAATATTTAAGAATTTTTGTCGAAATTCCATCCAAACCGTCAGCCGCTCTTGTTTTTATAGTGTTAATAGTTGTTATTAGCTCGGCTACTTCAATAGGTTCAAGGCTAAAATGACTGCGAATATCATAATTTATACTAGCAAAGTTTTCAGGGCGAAGAACACCCATTCCACTCATTAATTTTTGGGCTACTGTATTAAAGTGTTTATTGAATAAGTTCGCAGCTACCGTATCACGAACTAAAGCACCAAGTTCATTCTGAATAAATATTTTTTTATTGCTGCAATCCTTGTTGAAAATAATTTTCCTAAATTGCTGCCAAAGAAGAGTAGTGTTGTTATTGTCTATAATTGATTCTATCAAATGTACATAATGGAGCTTTTTGGCCAGTTTTATTTGATTCTTAACTAATCCAACTACTTCTTCATATCGTACTCGCAAATAGTCATTTTCTGGAAACCTCTTTGCCAATATCCACAGTTTGCTTCTTTTTTTAATATTTTGCAAAATATCTGCTGACATCCACGAATTCATTACCTTCGCTTTTTTTTATAATGTGGCTATGTCGCGTAACTAACTTCCCTAATTCAGTTATGAAATTTTCGAGACTCGTCAATTTGAGTACCTCTTTCCAACTCATATCGCTACTAAATGATTGAAAATTCAAGATATTGTAAGTTGCGTTCTCTACCGACTTTCTAATACGTATCTTACTTATTTCGGTTATGATAATTCGATGGTCAGTTAGGTTGGAGTCTTTGTACGTTAGATGGCAATTAAAATTAACCAAATCCGTAATACAGTGATCAATTACCGTTGCAATTCTGTTTTGCACCCTAGTTGCAAATTTTCTATCAATCGAATTCAGAATTACAAAACCTTGTGTATCCATAATAGTTCTATAATTAATGACTTCTGATTCATCTTCATTAATCAAATTAATATTTGCGTCTCCAAACACTAGTGACTTCGTATGAGAAGCTAACAAATTTTCTAATAACACCATAAATGTAGCTTGAGTGTTTTTTTGCGATCGGTAAAATGCAAATATATTTATACAGTTTAGAACTAATTTAACGCCTAGAAACTGCGAATAATCATGATCACGCTGGTAGAGTAACACCGATGGGATAGTTGATCTAATAAAGATGACACACCCTCCGTATCCATCTGGACGGTTGGAAAAATAAGAATTAAATCCCTGTATATTATAGAAATTAACTAAATTATCTGTTAGCCAGGTTTCTGTAATAACTATAATGTCAGCATTGTGTTGGAGTGCTATAATTTCTACATCAGCTAATTTGTTTCTCAAACTTCTAACATTCAGGTACGCTACCCTGAGATCTGCATTACTATTATTACTAACACCATTATGAAATAAATTATGAGTGACGTTTTGCGAAATGCAGTTGTGTACATTTAAATCACTACCCATAAAAGAAAAGTAAACAAACTTTAAAAATCAAAATATTTGTGAACCAGACGGGAATAATTTGTGTTATACAATACAAAAGGTAATAATTTATTATGTTATGTTTATAAATCCAAACAAAAATGTATATCGAATGTGTTTTATCAATTATGTTTAGGAAATTTGTATGCGACCGAAAAATTGATGCGATCAGCTGGATGTAATAATAATAATAATAAACAACAAAGTCCCGGAATTGCGAAAGCTGTTTAAATGTGATGCAAGTACCGAAACAATTGTGTATTTCAGTGAAAATGAAAGCTTGAGTATGGCAACCATTTGCTCAGAAAATACCATTGCAATGGCCGTCGCGTCATCTGGCATTGCAGCAACGCTTTTGGATGGAGGTAGAACATCGCACTCAGCATTTAAATTGCCATTGAACCTGTGATTTATTGAGACATCCACATACAACATAAAAAAAGAATTCAGGAATGGGAAAAATTTTGCAAACACGTATACTAATAGTATGGGATAAATGCACATTGCACAATAACCACCAAAAATGTTTGACAGCAATCAATCTGACGCTCCAAGATTTAAGAGGTAATACAGAACCATTCGGAGGTGCACTCATTTTGCTGACTTGTGATTTTCATCAGACGCTACAAGTTATACCACGTTCCACACTAGTCGATGAATTAAACGCATTTCTCAAATCATCTGTTATTTGGCAAAATATTGACCACCAACATGCGTGCCAAAAGCAACGATACGAATCGGCTGCTTGATTCACCAAGCAACTTTAAGATCTTGGAAACGTCATACTTGCAATCGATGACACCACAAATTGCATTTTACCATTCCACCAGATTTTTGTAACTTTACTCAGATAAATGACGAATTGATTAACAGAGTATAAAAATCATCAATGGCTATATGCGAACGTGCATTATTGGCGGTCAAAAAGAATGATGTCAATGCTATTAACACAGCTATTCAGAATCAAATATCTAGCAATTCTACAACGTATTAGTCAGTTGATTGCATCATGAATCAAGAAGAAGTTGTCTATTATCCGGTCGAATTCCTCAATTCACTTTATTTGCCAGGATTACAAGCACACCTTGGGAAGACTTTTCACCATAGAAAAACATATGGCGGCATATCGGATGGCATCAGATTGTTCAAGTACTCAACAGGATGATCTTGTGCATAATTAAATCTTCAAAAATGATTGAGTCCGTGTTGTAGTAAACTTTGGCCTTACCCGAAATCATGTTGATGATCTTGCATCTCATGTTTCTGCTGATTGAGTGTAGAAAAAATGAAAGTTGGAGTAGCTCCAAAAACTGCTCCAGTTGGGAGAAGTCTACACAACGAAAAACTTTACACCGAATGATTTGTCGCTATCACCTGACGCGAAAGTCGCTCAATGCAATGCAATCGCAGTTTGCCATCAACCTTGCACAAATTCCAGCAACGGGTCCCATTTGAAACGCGATATTTTAAAACGCGATTTTTCAAAACGCGATATTTCAAAACGCGATATTTCAAAACGTGATATGGTACAAAACGCGATATGGTACAAAACGCGATATTTCAAAACGCGATATTTCAAAATGCGATACGGCACAAAACGCGATATGGTACAAAACGTGATATTTTTTATCATTAAATCGAATTACTGATATTGAACAAAAGTGTTCGTGTCCAATATATAAAGGGTAATTTATTAAAGATTAGACGAAAATTTTCAAAGTGTCCAAGTTAAAATATAAAGAGGTTGTCAATATACAGAATATTTTTACCATTTTTGTAAAAATAAAAATATGAAATTTCAAGGGACTGAATGAAAATGTCCAAGATACAGAAATGCCCAATATTGAAGGTTTTAATAAAATTCAATTTTTCATTCAATTTGAACCTGATATCAATTGACAGCCGAAAATTTTAACTGCGTGGTTATACTTCCGAATAGGTTATTTACCTCCAAAAATTCTTAAAATCGGTATACTAAAGTACTTTAGAATGCTGATTACGAATATGGCAATGAAAATATCCAGGAACGACCTCAAGTAGCTCTCAATGATCTCAAGTGGCCTTAAATGCCCCAAATGGTCTTAAAAGACAACCCAAACGCGAAAAAATATTTTCTTTTTTCGAAGCACAAATGCTTTTATGATTATTTTAAATCATTTTATATCTTAAGATTGAGGGCTACCGCCCCAAATCCCAACTTTTATACAAATAAAAAAATTTACTGTTATTTCAATTATTTTATTTCAATTTTTTTTATAATCCACATAGGGGAAATTTAATTTCAGTTTATAGGAATTTAAAAACCGATATTAGCAGGAGTATAGGATCGGGTTATATCAGGTGAGCGCTTCGCTCCCTAGTTAGACAAAACAACTTCAGTTTATAGCAATTTAAAATTCGATAAGAGCGGGAGTATAGGACCGGGTTATATCAGATGAATCGCTGCGCTCCCGTCACTTCGCAATGTGCATTCTGGAAAAGGGGAAATTTAATTTCAAACTGCGGTCCAATTCAAGACTTATTTCAAATAATTCGACTTATTTGACTTATTCAAGATGGCGTTGTAAAATAAGTCATTTGCCGGTCCAATTCAAAACAGGACTTATTTATATTAACGTCACTTTTTATTAATTGACAGTTCATATGTTTTTAAATTTGCTAGTAAAATATACATTTCATTTTAAGGAGTGGTTTAATTGGACAATAAATATAATAATATTGTACAATTTTTGAAATGGAAAACCGCCGCAGCCAATTGTTTGTGGTAGCAATCATGCTCAATCGGAATATTACACTTTATTCAGAACTACTAAAATGTGATGCTGATATAAAAAGGTATTTGATAGATCGTCATATACGGAAGGTGAGTAATTTCACACATAAAGTTTTTATAATGTTAGTATTTATCTAATTTAAATATTTTGTGTAGCATCTGAAATATTGTAACACGAATTTCAATTTGGGAATTCTTGCAAAAATTATTAATGGAGATTGTCGTTTGACCAGAAAACATTTACGAATGAACCACAGCACAAAAGCGTTTCAAAAAAGTTTTATAAATCATCCCAAGTAAGCGCTCTGGTTATCAAAAGGTAATAGAACTTATAGTGTTCCTGTTTTGGTTAGCATGTGGCACGAGTTACCGAGTACTATCCGTCGCTATGAACATTCCTAAAACGACATCAGTTCGAATTTGTCACAAATATTTAGATATTTTTCAGTCTCTCTTACAAAAAATAATCCATTTACTAACACTCAGCGAATTAAGTGAAATTGGTAATGGGTTTGCGACACGGGCTACATCAGATGCTTTCAGCAAAGCGGTGGGAGCTATAGATGGCACTCATGTTAAAATTAAGTGCCCAGTGGCACATCACGACGAATATATTAACCGGAAATTAGATTATTCCATTCAAGTTCAAGGTAATCAATTTTCTTGAGCCACATTATTATTTTTCAGCTGTCTGTGACCACCAAAAAAAATTTATAGATCTCTGCATCGGATTTCCGGGATCAGTTCATGATCAACGTGTGTTGAGGAATAGCAACATCTACAAACTCGCAAAATATCTTCTCGCTGGATATTTTTTACTTGGCGATAGTGGCTATCAATGCACGACTAATCCTATAGCAATAATGACGCCTTATAAAAGAAATCACATTAATGATGCTCAAATAAGATATAACCATTTGCATAGCAAAGCCAGGATCGCTATAGAACAAGCATTTAGGATGTTAAAAACGAGATGAAGGTCTATTTTCTTAAGAAGCTTGGAACTGTCTATGGAAAGAAACTGTAAAGTCTTAGGTGCGTGCTGTATTTTACACAATGTGTGTTTAAGTATGGGTGACGTTTTATATAATGAGATCGCCCTGGAAGAAGACGAAGAAGCAAATATCGTTGCTAATATTACAAAGTCAGCTGTTCAACTTAGAAGAGATATAATATGTGCTTCTATCTAATGTTGGAATTGTTTGTTTTTTCACTGATGTAATTAATTAAATACTCTTGTTCTTTGTATTGGTCGTTATTAAATTAATTTTATTACTTCATTTTATAAAATACACAACTATAAGAAATAGAAATAAATTAGAATTAGAAATAAATTTATATTACTCAATAAAATTTTAAATATTTATTCTGCATTTGTATCGGATAGATCTAAATCTGGAAAGTATTTTTTGCACACTTTTTCTATTATTATATTATTTTTTTTAATTTCCTTCAACACTTTTTCATCTCTTTCCTTTAAATATTCCAAAAAATGTACAGTTTTTTTTTGCTTTTCCTTTGCAACCAGTATTCCAATTTTGTCCCGAAATGTGTGAAACGAAATGAGTGTAACCGGAATGATATAGTAGTAGCTTATGTGTTTGTGTTAGTTTCGTGCGTATGATTTTTTTTCTGCATATGCAAGTCACGTGTCATTCTTTTTTGTTTATTCGTATTAACTCTTTGAGTGCAAACATGATTTCGGCTAGTGTATTGAGGAACAGGATTGCACTTTTTGGCACTCAAAGGGTTAACCATTGTAAACGCCATATTTTTGCCATTTTGTTTATGTATTTTCGATTTTTTTATAATTAACATTTTATTTTTAAAATTTATGGAATTTAAAATAAATTTACTTATAAAATTTTATTAATAGATGTACAATTAATTTATGATAATAGATAATATAAAATATATTGGCATGTTAAATAATGACACTCCACAGCTCGAGAGCAGACGTAATGTGCTGAGAAAAGGAAATAAGCACCATAAAAATTAAACCGATTCGCCCGGATCGCGTTATTTTGGTGCTGTTCATCATACAAATGACACAAATACGAACAAAAGAAAAATACAAATACAAAGACATAATTTTGTATTATACACTGTGTACGTATTCGATTTTTTTTGCTTCACTCATTTTAAATGAGTAACTCACGAGACAAAATCGATATACAGATTTCATCGTGTTGGATGTTGTTGCGATATTATTAGTACTTGATTTGGTTAGTTCCGTTTCATGAATTGTTTCGTTATTAGAAACCGCCACATATTCTACATGTTCGTACTGCAATTCATCATGAATTGTTTGCAGTAATGTTACTGGTGCAATGGTATGACGACCACCCAAGTGATCATTCAGTTTTGGGTAGAATACCCAATTCTTCGAGGTAAGTTTATTTGCCGTCATGCTTCGTCCGGTTTTTGGCTCCTTCAATTCCTTATACTTTTGTACAACATTCTTCCATTTTTTTTAACATTCTCCGCCATCTTTTGAAATATTGATCTCTTCGGATATTTTTCTATAATAAAAGATACACATATACACGAACATAGATGGAAATCTATTATTCAAAAACTTACGTCCATAACTCTTTTGGTAAAACATTTTTCTTCTTAAATGACGTTTCTTCTTTTATTCTGCAGTCAATTAGCAAGAATGTTTCCTGTTCTGTCCTTTAAATAAAATGGGTTTTCATCAAATAGACAGGTGTAGATTATAAATATAGAAAACATAATTTAGTTATTTGTACTTACAACGTGAAGTATAAAACTTTCGTTTATTTGCCATTTTAATTTAAATAAATTTGTGCCCAAAATCTGGCAAAAAAATATTTGGTTGTTTATTTAAAATTTCGAACATATTTTTCACAGCTTACTTTATTATATAAAACAAATAAAATTTCATTTTAGTAGAAAGTCCCAAATAAGTTCGAAAACTCTACAATAAGTCTCCTGTCGATGTGACTTATTGTAGATTTTCAAATAAGTCAGTCTACACAAAATAAGTCTTGAATTGGACCGCAGTCTCAGTTTATAAAAATTTAAAAATCGATAGAAGAGGGAGTTTAGGATCGGGTTATATTAGGAGGGTGAAGGTGAAATTTAATTTCAGTTTATAGGAATTTAAAAATCGATAGGAGTGGCAGTTTAGGATCGGGTTATATCAGGAGAAATTTAATTTCAGCTAAAGAATTTAAAAACCGATATTAGCGGGAGTATAGGTTCGGGTTATATCAGGTGAGGGCTTTGCTCCCTAGTTAAAAAAAAAACTTCAGTTTATAGCAATTTCAAAATCGATAAGAGTGGGAGTATAGGATCGGGCTATATCAGGTGAGCACTTCGCCCTTAGTTAGAAAGAAAAACTTCAGCAGTTCGGGAGTACAGCAACGGATTATACCAGGCGGGTCACTGCGCTCCAGTCGCGTCGCTCCTTAGTTACAAAAAATTTCAGTCTATAGGAATTTAAAACTCGATAAAAGCGGGAGTATAGGACCGGGTTATATCAGGCGAATCGCTGATCCCCAATCACTTCGTAATGTACACTTTGGAAAACGGGAAATTTAATTTCAGTTTATAAGAATTTAAAAATCGATAGGAGCGGGAGTTTAGGATCGGGTTAAATCAGGCGGGTGATGGGGAAATTAAATTTCAGTTTATAGGAATTTAAAAATTGATAGGAGTGGGAGTTTAGGATCGGGTTATATCAGGCGGGTCGGCCTCGGTCGCTTCGCAACGTACATTCTGGAAAAGGAGAAATTTAGTTTCAATTTATAGGAATTTAAAAACCGATATTAGCGAGAGTATCGGATCGGGTTCTATCAGGTAAGCACTTCGCTCCTTAGTTAGGAAAAAAACTTCAGTTTATACGAATTTAAAAATCGATAGAAACGGGAGGATAGTCCGTTATTATATCAGGCAGGTCGCTGCGCTCCAGTCGCTCCGCTCCTTAGAAAAAATTTCAGTTTATAGGAATTTAAAAATCGATAAAAGCGGAAGTATAGGACCGGGTGATATCAGGCGGGTCGTTGCGCTCCTGTCGCTTCGCAATGCACATTCTTCTGTACCATATCGCGTTTTGTACCATATCGTGATTTGAAATATCGCGTTTTGAAATATCGTGTTTTGTACCATACCGCGTTTTGTACCATATCGCGTTTTGAAATATCGCATTTTGAAATATCGCGTTTCGAGCGAATCCGGCCAGCAACGTAGTGTAAATGAATGTCTTTCTGGAACCACCTGGGCCATCGAGATAAAATCAAAGAACCAAAATGTCCATGTCATATCTTGCCGATAATAATTTTTCGATAATGCATCGATTCGTTTATCGTTCAGCTATCGCAATTAGCTCTTTAGCTACGTCGCCTTCTTGAGCTTCATCGTAAAGTAGAATTTTAAGCACATCTTTGATGGGGGTTGGCTTAGAAGACCAAATACAAAAATGAATGCAGTTTAATCACCGCTTCAATGTCGTGAATTGACAAATTTTTGGAATTGTCGTCTGAATGGTGTCTGTTGAAATCGAGAGCCATATCAAATGTAAGCGAATTTGTATCGGAGTTGTTTTGGCAATTGGCAAATGATAGCCTATGTCAAGGTCAACCAGTGTTTCCTAGTTTTATATATTTTATGTTATTTCACTATTTTCAATATTTATCTCACAATACTTAAAAATTGGAATGTGACTAGCACAAGACTTAAAATTCGATAACCCTCGTTTCGCTGCCGATCGCCGCCTTTTTATATTCTTTTTTCCGCCAAATTTTTACGAGGGACTTTTGACACACCTTACAGGGGTTTTAATAAAAAAGGTAAATTCAAAAATCTTTTCCCACAAAATAACATTTAACTGCATTGCTCGAGGTGCCATCTGTTTGTCGGTAACACAGAGTATTGTGCGATCGTTGGACAGTAGTTCCAGCTGTTATTTAGGGGTTTAATCATTCGCATCATTTTACAGTACGTATCATACTCGCGGCGTATTTTTTTTGCCTTAGGATATAAAATTACTGTCATGCGTGCGAATGCATCGTTACAAGCATTTAATTTGATTTTGAATACTCGCGCTAGCAAGTCTGGTCGATCGGCTGGCCCCTCGCCCGGTGCCAAGTTGTCCTTAACTTTTTCAAAATTTAGATTTGTCGTAAATCTGAAGAGCAGATCAGTCAGCTCCTTCCGTGCTGGATGGTAAAATGACTGGTATGCTTGCTGCGTCAATTTGCAAGCTCTCATTATTGGGTCGAAGATAAATTGACGAACGGCCATGAAAGCTGCTTTGAAATGAAGCATGCCGATGTTTCGGAATATCCCATTCGTTTGTGCTCCTTCATATGCTGAGGGGGGCTTAAAAGATTTAGGTTAACAAACTACTTAGCCTGATGGATCAACCTGATTTCGGGGATGATGTTTTCTGGGCTGGTTGTGTCAGATAAGATCGTCTAATAAAGGTCGAGATAACAAAGCTCAACACCGTTATGGTGTTTTGGGATCGGTACTTTGACTTTCTTTTTCTGATAGCAATGCGAGAACCTTCTGTCAGCTGGTGTTTCATCGATAGAGTTCAAATAATCACAGAACTGACCGAGAACGTTGGTCCGCAGTTGCGAGCATTCACGCGCTCGACCAAATAGTGACTAGTTTCTCTCCAGAACTAATAGTGACCCACCGTGATTGCGCTTTCTCTGCCGTTTCTTGTTCAAATCGCAAACGTTCGTTTGCTGCAATCATTTGTATTTCTTCGAGTGTCTCTCATTGTAACAATTTTGTACATCGAGAGGGGGGAAGATCTCACTTGTTTTGAATCGTTTATCAATTGTTCATAAAGTGTTCATTACGTGAATGCTGTATTGGATCAAACTTACTGAAATCCAATAAATCTAGAACCTTTAGTATGAATCTCCAATAATATCAACCATTGACATAGAAGCTATATCACATCGAGATATAAACCCAGTTCTAGATAAAACGATTAATCGACCAATAACCGATTATGGCTGAGCCATAATATCTGTTTTTGTTTTAAACTATGGCCAGCAACTATTTTATTAAACCAAAATAAATTATTGGTCGTTAAAATTGTATATCGGGGACAATCTTCCACATCTTAAAACTTTAAAATAATAACACAGCACATTTTCATATAAATCCAAATCCACATTTTACAATAAAAATAAAAGAAACAAAAGATAAACACAATTTTATTTTCCAATCGACCAATTTTTATTGTCACAATTTTTCCCAAGATAATTTATAGTGACAAAAAAAATCCAATTTTGCACACACACACACACATTCAGTATACCAGAAAATATGAACCAACCGATATTTCTATCCCAAAGTATATGAACTTTTTCCTCGACGCAACACACACATCTTAATCACACATGCAGCCAGCCATCCGAAAAACCAAATACAAAACGAAACAAAACGTTTAAATGGTGTCGAGCTACCGGACCCTGAAATTTTTTTTAAACATAATAAAAGTCGAAAAAATTGTATATCGATAAAAGCTCATTTAAAGTTTATATTTATGTGTTTTCGATGTATTAAATTTTGATTGGTGATGTTTACCAAATATTTTTTTGTGTGTTTAACGACTTTGACCCCATTACACCTTTTTGATACCAATTTACCTACTTACCTTTTCACAGTCCCTGCCCAAGTCCCAAATGTTTTGCAAAACAGTGTTTCGGAGAAGAGCGAAATATATATGGGGAGTATGGGATACGGTAATAACTCGTTTCATTTGAAATGCAACGAAAAATAAAATTTTACAGCACAGAAGAGTAATTTCCCATTTTCTATAGATTTTTTATTCTTATACGCGGGGTGGGCGAATGGTGTTCTCGTCTATTTTTTATTTTTATTGCATGTATTTGTAGAGAATTTGGAAAACACAACACAATACACACACTAACCCATACATATAAGATCCTTGTAAAAATATAAAAATTCATGGAATTCCTTATTTATTTTGACTTCTTTGACGTATTCTTATTTATTTATTTTCCTTATTTAAATTTTTCATTTTGTTGTTTGGGAAAAACAAATTTTCTTTTCACCCCCCCAGAAAATGAAAATATAAATATAATTTTGCTTTATTTTCCGTTTTGTAATATTCATTGTATACCAAATGTGACATTATATATTTCAGTTGATGTAACCGGCGTTTAAATATTTTATTGGTTCAGTTTTTCAAAAGATTGGAAATTTTTTAAAATTTTATAGTTACATATAGTTTCACTCGGAAAACTAAAAACCTAAAATTTTACAATTTTACGTACGCAACATAAATTTTTTTTAAATGATGCCCCAACTAGAAAAATGTGACAACTTAATAAGGACCGCATAAAGTAATGTTGGCATGCCAAAAGGGTTGGAGAAGACTACTTTCAGACTTCTAGAATTCCATACAGCAGGAATTTTGCAAATACCAGCAATGGTTAAAAACTTAAACACTTGCAGAACGCCATGGAGGAAGAAGTAAAAAATGAGGGGAACAGGAGCAAACAGAAACAACTATAACAATACAACCACCTTCATCCGAATAGCGAAGGCTTCGTTTGACATGAAGGGCAGAGAGCAGGTATTTTTCCTTCAACTCAAAGGAATGGACGCCAAATTAGACCAGCAAGGTACAAAAATAGACCACCAAGGCGAGGCAGTAAACTGCACAGTTACCAGAACTACAAAGCGATCAATTGACGGAACCATGAGCGAAATAAGGTGAGTTGCTTGCCGAGTTAGACCAGAAGCTCAACCAACTTCAGAAGCCCAAAATCTCCAAGTTAAAGAGCTAAAATGAGAAATAAAGTCTCTAGAGGTAAAAGTCGACGACCACCTCATGGTGTTTGAAGGCACAACCGAAGATATTATTATGAATTAAAATAAACCACCAAGAGTGAATCAAAATGCACAAAATTTATTGTAAATAGCCTTTATTATATAATAATACTGCAAAAACCATCCGTCTCGTATGAACGCCAATGAAGAAAAGGGCAAACTCAATTTTTAACAACATGAAGAAAAAAAAGGTTAGTATACAATGGGTCTATTTTTTAATTCAACCCGAGCAAGCAGGCTTACCCCGGGTAGTGTACACCGAGCAAAGGTTGTACTGGGTAAAATTATCCGGTGCGCATAGAGTAAAAAATTGTTTTTTACTTTGCACACTCTTCGTACACTGACATTAATTTCAGAGTAAAATTTGAAGAACCGAGTAAGCTCGGTGTAAGCACAGTTCACAAATAAAAACGCAGTGTGCAGAGTAAAATTACTCAGGTTGAATAAAAAAACACAGAATATTTTTTGACAGCGCACTGCTTGCTCAGGTTGAATTAAAAAATAGGCCCAATGTCTACATAATTATACTAATTACAGAGTGCATCCAAATTACATTGAGTACTAAAAGTTTTAGAATTACTGAATTCAAACCAGCTGTCACCTTTATATAAACAAGAATTCGTAAGTAATTAATTATAAATTATTTGTGTTAGTTTAATTTGATACATTCATTAATTATTATTTAATTTAATCCTAATCTAGATACTAGTAAACAGAGATGACCGCCTAAATATTGAAGTTTTGTAAGTACACATTCTAACAACAATTTGTCTTTTTCAGATTGGAAATATTTCAATGTCAAGGTCGATAGGTCAACCTTGTTTACCAGTGACATTTACTTTGTGTTAAATAAAGTTTATTGTAATATAATGCAGTTTTGTGTGTTTTAATTAATAGTTGTGTTCATATTCATGTCTGTACCAGACATACCGGCCCACTGTCAACAACGTTGACACAATTAATCGATTAACAAATCTGTTGGATGTTGAAGAACGATGGGAGATATAGTGCTCCGACTCACTTTGCTGCAGTGATGGCATCCACAGATTCATCAACCGTATCAATTGGTAATGGACATATTTTTGTAATTGGTCGCCGCATATATTTCGTCTTCGTTTTTAGTGTGACGACTCGAGTTATTCCATCGGATCCTGGATGTTTTTCTGTAATTCGTGCCAAGAGCCATTTTGATGGTGGTAATTTGTCTTCCTTTAACAAAACAAGATCACCAATGTATATGTCAGCTTTCTGTTGCATCCATTTTGGTCGTTGTTGTAATCGAGTTAGATAATCTGTTGACCATCGTTGCCAAAAATGTTGGTAAATTTTTTGCGTGAGTTGCCATCGAGAGCAGTAGTTTTGTTTGAAATCGAGCATAGTTGGTTCAGGAACAGAATTGATAGCATCGCCTATCAAAAAATGACCTGGTGTAAGTATTGTTAGGTCTTCGGGATTGTTTGTAATGGGGCATAGCGGACGTGAATTTAAAGCGCCTTCGATTTGTATGAGAACGGTACTCATTTCCTCGTACGTTAATTTGGTTTCGCCAATAATTCTCCGCAGATGGTACTTCACGGACTTTACTCCAGCCTCCCAGAGGCCACCGAAGTGCGGTGACGATGGCGGAATAAAATGCCAGGTAACTCCGTCATTTGCTAGATATTCTGTAATATCAGACTGTAGTTGTGTCATGGCTTTCATGTGGTTACGTTTGAGCTCCGCTGATGCTCCAACAAATGTTGTGCCATTATCGCTATATAAATCCGAGATTTTGCCACGGCGAGAGGTCAATCTTTTGAATGTTGAAATGAAAGCAATAGTGGTCAGATCACTTACGATTTCCAAGTGGATAGCCTTTGTGCAAAGGCATACGAATACGCAAATGTAGCCCTTATATGCTTTGCTTCCTCTTCCCTTTGACATACGTAACAAAATGGGACCAGCATAATCAACTCCCGAATGTTGAAATGGTCGGCTTTGATTGACTCGAGGATAAGGAAGATTTCCCATTAACTGACTTCTGGTCTCAGCTGTGTATCGAAAGCATGTAGTACATTTATGAACATACTGACGTACTAGATTTCGGCCGTGGATGATCCAATAGTCTCTGCGTGTGTATCCAAAAGTTTGCGTAATACCACCGTGCAGAGTGTTAATATGTGCTTGAGCAACTATCATCAAGCTAATCGGACTATTACGAGGCAATATGACTAGATGTTTGGCTGCGAATGTTAAGCAGCTGTTCTGTAGACGACCTCCAACTCTTAATACAGAATCTTCATCCAGCAAGGGATTGAGGGATGCCAAGGCACCTTTAATGGGTAGTTGAATCGTGCAGCATTTAATCTCCTTTTGGAAATGAATTTGTTGCTCGTATTTTAACCAGAAGGTTAGAGCTGATTTTAGTTCGTCTGCAGATAGAAAACCATATTTTTTATTAATTTTGGTATGAGTACTTACATTATGAAGGAATCGTCGTATATATGCCGTAATGCGAACCAACTTTGTTAGGCTTGAGTATCTGTGAATAAAATTCCAGGAATCATTTCTACACATCGTTGAAATGACGGGTTTGCGTTCTTCCAAATCGATATTTTGGTTTTGTATGGGTTGTTGATTCGGCCATTGAGAAGAATGTTGGCTCAACCAGGAAGGGCCATTCCACCAGAGTGTATGAGTTTCTAATAACGTAGGCGATAATCCCCTGGATGCGCAATCGGCTGGGTTGCTTTCTGTAGGTACATGCCTCCAATGAGTAATGTTCACATTGTGGATTTCCGATACTCTATTCGCGATAAACGGTTTCCATCGGTTGGGATGTCCTTGTAACCAACACAGTACGACTGTGGAGTCAGTCCAGGCATGCATTGTACATTGTTGATATGGTTTTATGGATGTAATCTTTCTGAATAATTTTGCCAGCAACACAGCTCCACATAACTGAAGCCGCGGAATTGACACCTGCTTAACTGGAGCCACTCTTGTCTTTGCTGCTATCAGCCCAATATGGTATATGCCATCAGAACCTAATGAACGAGAATAAATAGCGGCTGCATATGCGACATTAGATGCATCGCAGAACCCATGTAGCTCGCAATGTTTGTTGGAAATAGTGTTTAGCCACCTCGGAATTTTTATCCGAGATAATGATGACAGCTCGCTTCGGTAAGTAAGCCACGATCGTTGAATAGACTCAGGTACGGGATCATCAGGTGAGTCAACCAGAGATTTTGCAGCATGATTTTAGGAGTGATGATGCAGGGAGAGACCCAACCCAAAGGGTCAAAGAGACGCAATACTTCAGCCAATATGATTCGTTTGGTAATTTTTGGTTCATTCGATAAGGAAATATTGTAGCCAAATTCATCCTTTGTGGGATTCCAAAATATACCCAATGTTTTGACTAAGCCGTCGTTATAAATGTCCAGTACCGACTTTGGATCATGAAATTCACTAGGAACTGTTCGCAGAATATCAGCATGATTTGACGACCATTTGCGTAATTCAAATCCACCTGACTCGAGGAGACTCCGTAGCTCTGATTGTAGTTTTAGTGCTGCTTCGATGGAATCACCACCGCTCATTACGTCATCAACGTACATTTCGTGTTGAATACTTTCCGCTGCTAATGGGAAATTGTGTCTTTCGTCGAACGCCAGCTGCATTAAAGTCTTAATGGCCAGGTAAGGTGCACTCGAGGTGCCATACGTCACTGTGTTTAGCCGATAATCAGTGATT
The DNA here is from genome assembly GCA_947310385.1 of Nephrotoma appendiculata. NCBI lineage: Eukaryota > Metazoa > Arthropoda > Insecta > Diptera > Tipulidae > Nephrotoma > Nephrotoma appendiculata. The sequence continues at coordinate 368,713,954 of OX371223.1, read as the reverse complement.
GGTTCGTCAGGGTTGAATCGCCAAACGATTCTCTGATAATCCGTATCATTAGGATTTAGCTTAATCTGCCGATACATTTGTTTGATATCCGCCGTGAACGCTATCTTGTGCACCCGCCAATTCATTATGATGGATATCAATTCAGGTTGAATCGATGGCCCTACCATCAACGTATCATTCAAAGATACACCATTAGACGACTTCCGAGAGCCATCAAACACCACTCTTAATTTGGTTGTGGTGCTGCTCTAAATAGTCCTTCATGAATTTAGTGTATTCTTCACGAAGATGGTTATTCTTTTGAAACCGTTTTTCTATGGATAACAGCATGGCAATTGCTCCATTCCTCGAATTTCCAAAAGTGGTTTCATTCGGTCTAAAATCAATGAATGGGAGGTTAACTATATATTTACCGTCTGGTGATCTCTTGTGTGTCTCCAGATAATACTCTTCGCACTTCCGTTCTTCTGCTGAATGAACCCTATTTGACAACTCCTCGATTTCCCAAAACGATTTTAGTTGATTGGTAACATCGATGACCTCTTGCTCAATACTCCAGTTTTTCCTGACAATATCCAGCCCAAAGTTGTGTTTTGAGCAATAGGTTGGTCATTCTGACCCTTGATAAGGCCATCGAGAAGCAGTTCACCAAATATATCAGACCCCAGCAATATATCAATACCACTTGGCTTAAAATACAATGGATCAGCGAGTTTTATGTTCGAAATGTGATCCCATGTCGAGGTTGCTATTGATTCGGATGGAAGATGCGCAGTAATTACTTTTATCACGAGTGCATTAGTGGATATTTTAAAATCGGAGTTTATGTTCGACTGAATTTCGAGCTTCACAACAGAACTCGTCTTACTGGTGGTCACTGAACCAACTCCAATAATTGGAATCATCATCGAGGCACGTCTTAATCCTAACCTGTTGGCTGCTTTCTCGGTTATAAACGTCACTTGAGAGCCCTGATCCAACAAAGCTCGTAATGTTATTTGTGCTCCAAAAGCAGATTTGACCTTGACGAGTGCTGTTGCCAATAGAATTGTTGAATTGGTGGGCGTAACATGAGCGCTGATTACCTTGATACTTGGACTAGACGTAGCTTCGCCAATTTGAGGTCGTGTGTCTTGGGAGGTAGAATTCCTAGAAGTGTTATCATCAGCTAGTGTTGATTTTGAGGCTTCGTGAACCATTGAGTGATCCTTCTGGTTGCATACTGAACAGCGTTTCGTATTTCGACATTCATTGTTCAAGTGACCACTCCTCAAACAGTTGAAACATAACTGGTTGTCTCGTACAAAATTTCGTCGATCTTCAATTTTCATTTTTTGAAATCTGAAACAAGAAAACAGAGGGTGAGATTTTTGGCATAGAACACATGACATAGATGTTGCATGGATTGTTCTCAATGGAGTAGCCGATGGTTCTGAGAATCGCTTCTTATCTGCTTTCGGTTTACATGGTGTGATAGCTTCTAGAATTCTAAACCGATCTTGTAGAAAAAGTCGTAGATTCTCCCAAGTTGGAAGGTCGATGTTTGATGCGTTTACCATCTCCCATTGTTTTAAACTCTCAACATCCAACTTTTGGACTATCAAATACACGACCCAATCATCCCAATGTTTAGTAGGTAAACCGATGTTGTTTAGCGCCCGTAATGTTTCACTAGTCGTGTCTAATAATTTTTTGATAGCTGCCGATCTTTCAGCATGCAGGTTAGGTTGTGACGTCAAACATTTAAAATGATGGTACACTATCATCCTCTTGTTGTCATATCGATTTACTAGTGTGTTCCACGCGTCCTCGTAGTTAGCGTCCGTGACTTGGATGTTTCGAAGTAACTGCTCTGCTTCGCCAGACAAATTCGTTTTCAGGTAATGTAGCTTCTCTACATTAGAAATCGATTTGTTGTCGTGAATGAGTGTCTTAAAGAGATCACGAAACGAAGTCCAAGTTAAATAATCCCCGGAAAATGTGGATAAGTTGATGCGTGGTAATTTGATTTCGGATTTTGAACCTTGCGGTACCGTTGTTGGTGGTGGATTGATTGTTTCTGGGGTGTATTTTGCTATCATTTCGGTAATTTCTCCCAGTAACTGAATAAATTGTTCTTCTCCCGCTGAATATGCATCGATGTCGATCTCTTGCAATTTATCAGCGCGAACAATCTCCGAATAAATATTTTTGTATTCTCCCCAAAGTTCCTTAAGAACGTTTAAACGTGTACTAAGGTGACTTTGAGTAAGTCGAGCTTTCGGAGATTTCTTAAAATTTATTTCAAACCGCTTCAATCGTTCGATATGTCCACCGAAATTGAGGTTAGTTTCACTCATAGTGGCACTTTACAAATGTTCACTAGACACGCGGTTCACTAACTTTACACACTGTTACACGATACCGTTAAACTGAATTGAAAAATAACTGGATCAACTAAATTAGCTACGATCCATTTAGTTGAATCGAATAAATGCTGAATCGCTTAATTTCACGGCGATCCGGCTCGAAGGACCAAATAATGAAGGCACAACCGAAGATATTATTATGAATTAAAATAAACCACCAAGAGTGAATCAAAATGCACAAAATTTATTGTAAATAGCCTTTATTATATAATAATACTGCAAAAACCATCCGTCTCGTATGAACGCCAATGAAGAAAAGGGCAAACTCAATTTTTAACAACATGAAGAAAAAAAAGGTTAGTATACAATGTCTACATAATTATACTAATTACAGAGTGCACCCAAATTACATTGAGTACTAAAAGTTTTAGAATTACTGAATTCAAACCAGCTGTCACCTTTATATAAACAAGAATTCGTAAGTAATTAATTATAAATTATTTGTGTTAGTTTAATTTGATACATTCATTAATTATTATTTAATTTAATCCTAATCTAGATACTAGTAAACAGAGATGACCACCTAAATATTGAAGTTTTGTAAGTACACATTCTAACAACAATTTGTCTTTTTCAGCTTGGAAATATTTCAATTTCAAGGTCGATAGGTCAACCTTGTTTACCAGTGACATTTACTTTGTGTTAAATAAAGTTTATTGTAATATAATGCAGTTTTGTGTGTTTTAATTAATAGTTGTGTTCATATTCATGTCTGTACCAGACAGTGTTTGAAAATAAATTTAAGAAAGTGGGTGCCCGCCTTGAAACACATATATCGCAAGCTATTCCAGATGGCCAGCTAAATAAAACGTTTTTTACCGAACCGGGTACTGGAACCTCAAGGGTAATTTTAAAGCCTTCTAAATTGCTGCGGTGCAGAAGAGCAGCTCAACGCACTCATTTCAGTTGGTCGTGGGAAAGCCGTAGATGTCCCGCAAACTGTATCTGCAACAGAAAGAAGCTATGAATGCATCATGACTGAGTTGGAACTAATAAGACACGGAGAGTCAAACGTCAGAGAATTATGTAAGATTCAACTCCTACACAAACTATATGAAGGAGTATAAGCAAATAACACAGTTTCTGCAAAAAGGTGGCGGAGGAGGCAAGAAACTCGGCGATATGAGGCAATTAGATGCTGAACGAGACGAGAAAAGTAAGCAGTTGTCTCATTTAATGACCTTGGATCCGGAAAACTAAATTACACCAGTTTTGAGGGGCGTAAGCTGATGAAAGAGATAAAATGCCCCATTGAACACCGTAAAAATCGCATAACTAGGGCCGGATTACACAAGTATCACGGTTATTGGCGTATTGGCACAGCGTGAACGCAGCTAGGAAAAACTAATATTGTGCAAGATAGGCAAGCACCAAGAAAAGTATCGCTAGCGCACCAGCAGGAGCCGAATTAACTAAAAAAAAATGGAACGTGAATGAGTAATGGAGTCTTGCAGCCCATGGAGTTCTGTTCAGAGAAAGGACGTTATCCGTTATCGCGTATTGATGAAACCTTGGATACTCCCTGTGAAGGGTTACGATTTTCAGTATACACTTGATCTGAAGAACATATACCGTACTATTCCGAATAATGGAGCATGGTATACTATTCGAGTTTGAGGCATTTAACATGGTACAGATCGAGAAAAATTAATGTACCAGATACATTATTCGAACAACAAATATAACAAAGTCCCAGAGAGGATAGAGAAAACACACAAATATAACAAAATAATATTCGGGTAGGTAATTCCAAATAGTGTACCAATGGTATACTATTATGACGCAAAAAAAGCATTTGAAAAATTAAAGTGGAAATTATTTTGCGCTCCTTTTTTGGCGTATCCTCAGGCCGATGAGATATTCATTTTGTATACAGTAGCTAGCAACACGACGGGTATAGGTGCAGTATTATAACAGAAACAAGACGGTAAAGAAGCCCCAGTGCAGTTCAGTGTAAGCAATGTATAAGTCAGGAAAAAAACAATAGTTCCCCGGTTGTTGCACGAATATAGTTTGAATTAGAACGTGGTTGGGATAAACAATATTCGAAAGAAGACTAATGGATGCTGATGAGTCAATTGGACCAGTAAGGAAATGGCAGAAGGTGGATGACCGCATTTGAACGAAATTACATCTCAATGTGCCACTCTTAAAAAAGATTGGGCGCAGTGGCCCTCGCTGGGAATAGATGGCGGAATACTAGTAAGATCTGGGAAACGGTCAACAGCAACAATAATAAACATCAAATTGTGCTACTTGCTAATCAAATACGAAAAGTGCTACAAGAAACATCGGAACTTTCATCGGAAGAAATCCTGCTCTGTGGGAAGCGATCCAACCAATAAGCCAATTTTTGATTTCTGAGCGAGAACTGAACCGCTGTTCAGAAAGAGACGACTGTATCGAAAGGAATAAGTAGTAATTTGAATGAGCTATGTGTGATGAATACGCCGAATGGGGTAGAACTTCCGAGTCCTGTCCTTTCCAATAATTTTTTACAACGTTTGCAACATGTGGTTTTGCACTTTTGTGCTGAAAAATTAATTTGTTGTGTCTATTCGCTCATTCTTTTCATATATACCTCGCTTCAAACGCATTAGTTGTCGTTGGTAGATATCGCCATCAATAGGTCCGCCTAATTCCAGCAGTTCAAAATATATCACACCTTTCTGATCCCATCAGGAACAGAGCTTAAGCTTATTGCAAGAAACATCTCGCTTTTCTGCGATGGGCCAGCATCACCAGACTTCACTCAAGATTTTTTGAATTTGGGATTCTCATAATAAATCCATTTTTCATCGCCAGTAACTATTCGATGCAAAAACCTCTTCTTTGTTATATTTGAAGCAGTATTTTACAAACGGTTTTTCGACGTTCGAGGTTCAGTTGCTAACTATTCCGATTGTTTGGAAATGTTTTGATCGATCAACATTTAATTCCACCGCCAATTCCAATTGTGTTTGAGCAGAATCTTCAGCCAATAACGTCACCGTAAATTTCCACAAGCAAACTATAAATTTCCGCTGCATCATGTTTAATTGGAATACAATTCGACATTTTCAAGGAGTTAAAAAAAGTTACGGTATAGGCTCTGTTCGGTGACATAGCCGCAGGGGTTGTTAGGCGTAGAACTACTCTACTCATATAAAGGTAAGTATTTTTTTGGCGATAAAAAGATAGTTTTTGAAACATTTTGTTATTTTACATCACAATTTTATGACGAATTGGTCTATGATACGAAAAGTAACAAACCGATGAAAGCAGTTCTGGAGTTATGTTTCTATTAAATGGCAAATATGTAAGTATTTCCTATCATATACTTGGATAATTGGTCGGAACCATATCTAGATTGTAATGATGCTTCATAAACTCAAACGCTCCTTCATTCCTTTTAACATCTACATTAAAATCACCCATTAAAATTAATGGAACCTTCTTATCCACTGTAAACCGTTTATAATTAATTTTGAACTGTCTGTGTATTCCATTAATGCCGCAAGGAAGAACAAATTTAAATCAAACTTTTAAGCATGTGGATGAATTTAAATGGAACCAAGTATAAATTTTGACGAACCATTCAAAGTAACATCCACTAGACAAATATCACCAACTGAATCGATGAACAACGTGTTCATAACATTAATATCAAATTGACGTTTAATAAAATCAATCTGCCATTTAGCGTTCCAGCGCAAATTTGAGGTTCATAAAAATCTCGTGAACACTTTGTGGCCCTGGTTGAGGAATTTAATTAGCTATTTAACTGTGACTGGGGTTATGCGCAAAATTTACCATTCCATGCAAATGTTACCTCCGTCCTCAAAAAGATGCACGGATTACAGAATATTCTCGCTTGAAAATAGACAACTTCTCTTGGGCGTGGCTTTTATTGGTAACGTTTTGCTTGGTCACGTTGATTCAGCTTATGTCTTCGAAAACACATCAATTCGTGTGCCATATCAATTAATATCATTCTGACCTTCTTTATTTTCATTTTTTACACGCCCCATATTAGAAATGTGCCAACAAAAATCGTAATTTTAACTTGTCATAACTTTTGACATAATTGTCAGATTTGTATAAATTTTGTTCATTATTTTAGAGTCAGCCTCGATCTTTCCAATGAGATATTAATCATCATTAACCAGTTTCTACCATTATTAGTTTTGAAAATATAATCGTGTATGTAGACATCAAAGTTGCACTTGCGTTTTCTTAGATTGCACACTTGATGAACGTCGTTCTAAGTCAAAAGCTAGTTGTTTACACTTCAACCAAAGATCGAATTCTGCCTTTGACAGCTGGCAATAAATACTATAGAATAACAGTATTACCAATTTATAATACATGTAAGCAGTACTAGTAGCTACATCTATTGGGAAATGGCGGATTCACAAACCCAATAGATCTGGAAGCCCAAACAGTAGCCGTCACATGTATGAACACTTGCACTTGCAACAGCAAAAACTACACTCGGATCAAGGTAGAAATTTCGAGCGTCCCTCGAATAGGACGGAATGGTAAAGATGTTTAAACGGACACTGGAAGAACATCTGTGGAAAGAAATCAATGCCAACCAAGATAACTGGGATACTCGATGTGTAACCCTATTCATGTTACGGTATCGCAGCGCAATGCATGACATAAAAGAAAATCCACCTGCTATGGTGCTATATTTAAAAGAATAAAGTTTTTTAACAAAACTCGGTATCTCCGGTAAAATTTAAAAAATGATCTGAATTAATTTTGTTTTAAAAATTGAAACCTAGCACGTACCGGTGAAGATTATTGTTGCTTCGTAATGATCCAAAATATCCATCCTTCTGGTTCCCCTACAAGTCTTTTATCCCAAACATCCCACCGGCCATGATCCAATTTATTCATTAATGAGTTACTCCCACACCTAGATATTAGAAGTTTCAGTATGTTCGTACCATATGACGATTTCAGTTTGACCGCACGTTAGTAACTCATCACAGTATCCACTTACTAAGTGGTAAACTTGATTCATAAATGATTACGACATCATTTTCTTTGTCGGTTTTATTGCGGTTATTGCAAATTTGCCCGTGTTTCTATATTTACAAGATAGCCCCGCTGCCAACGATGCCAGAAGATTAAAGCGATTTTGCGGACCTTATCCCATCGATCATTTGGTAAAAAAAATTTCTCATCAATTATGTCAGTTACCTCTTGTGCTGGATGAAATAATATAAAGTGCAAAAGTATAAGTGCCAGTTCTATCGGTGATGATGATGAGCACAGAGAGCGAGTATTCAAAGCTGGCGCCATTTCGACCAGTAACGAGGTGAATTTCTCGATTGTGATAATTTGTTCTCTAATAGTGCGATGTAGATAAATTTTAAGCGAAACGCAGATTCCTATTATCCCCCCATGTGAGGAGCACCAGGAGGGTTGATTTTGAAAATAACTTATACCGTCCATCAAATATTTAGCAATTGTAATTTTCAAAAAATCGTTTCTGGATTAGACCTTAGACCTTAGACCTTAGACCATAGACCTTAGACCTTAGACCTTAGACCTTAGACCTTAGACCTTAGACCTTAGACCTTAGACCTTAGACCTTAGACCTTAGACCTTAGACCTTAGACCTTAGACCTTAGACCTTAGACCTTAGACCTTAGACCTTAGACCTTAGACCTTAGACCTTAGACCTTAGACCTTAGACCTTAGACCTTAGACCTTAGACCTTAGACCTTAGACCTTAGACCTTAGACCTTAGACCTTAGACCTTAGACCTTAGACCTTAGACCTTAGACCTTAGACCTTAGACCTTAGACCTTAGACCTTAGACCTTAGACCTTAGACCTTAGACCTTAGACCTTAGACCTTAGACCTTAGACCTTAGACCTTAGATCTTAGACCTTAGACCTTAGACCTTAGACCTTAGACCTTAGACCTTAGACCTTAGACCTTAGACCTTAGACCTTAGACCTTAGACCTTAGACCTTAGACCTTAGACCTTAGACCTTAGACCTTAGACCTTAGACCTTAGACCTTAGACCTTAGACCTTAGACCTTAGACCTTAGACCTTAGACCTTAGACCTTAGACCTTAGACCTTAGACCTTAGACCTTAGACCTTAGACCTTAGACCTTAGACCTTAGACCTTAGACCTTAGACCTTAGACCTTAGACCTTAGACCTTAGACCTTAGACCTTAGACCTTAGACCTTAGACCTTAGACCTTAGACCTTAGACCTTAGACCTTAGACCTTAGACCTTAGACCTTAGACCTTAGACCTTAGACCTTAGACCTTAGACCTTAGACCTTAGACCTTAGACCTTAGACCTTAGACCTTAGACCTTAGACCTTAGACCTTAGACCTTAGACCTTAGACCTTAGACCTTAGACCTTAGACCTTAGACCTTAGACCTTAGACCTTAGACCTTAGACCTTAGACCTTAGACCTTAGACCTTAGACCTTAGACCTTAGACCTTAGACCTTAGACCTTAGACCTTAAACCTTAGACCTTAGACCTTAGACCTGTAACACTTTGTTTGACCTGGAGAATGTACGCGAACAAAATTTAAAAAAAAAAAAAAAAAAAAAAAGTAATTAATCAACAACAACAACAAAAAACCATCTATAATGAAAACGGAACGAGAACAAAATTTACCCGAAATTCATTCTCCAAGTCACACAAATGCTATAGAAATTTGGGTTCACACAGGGACTCTTCAGCGGTCGTTGCCGGCTAAGCATCAGGGTTTTGGGCGTGGGATTTGAAGAGTATATGTGAGCCAAGAGTAACCGCGGGGAAGGAAACGATGCCAATTACCTACCTATCTATGACCGGATACTTACCCTAATCCATCCCCATCAGGCTCGTTCAATTAGTTCCACATATCTAAATTCACTTCACTTAATCAAAAAAACTCATGAAATTATTGCACATTTTTGATCCCATAATAACCCGCACAAATATTCGAAAAAAAGAACCCCAATAGAAGAAAACAATATGAATTTTGAGTAATGTTAAAAGTGTTTATTTATCCGTTGCGAAAAACAATTTTTTTTAGGAAATGCAAGAGATAAATATTGTAAATAACGTTAGTAAGATTAGTGTTAACTATTTAATTCATAAATTTTTATAATTTTTTATTTCCCACGCAAACGATTTCAAATCGACTAAAAGAATTGTATTTGCTTTATTATTCAACCCCGATAATAAAATACAAGGAAAAATTTAATTAGGAAATAGTATTTGAAATCGTTGGCTTAAAAAATAAAAGGAAATAATTGGTATATAAAAAAAATTGAGAAAAAAAATAAGATTAATTACTTAAGATTAACCTAGTATGAATTAATTACTCTTTATTATTTTTGAATGTCTTATGTTTGGAGTTTTCATTTTAATTTTTTTTTTAATTTGATGTTTAATAGTTTTAAATATTAAAATAATATGAATATAAAATTTGACTTCCCCGTTGTAGCGGCTAAATCCGGATTTACAGCTTGGTGTATAGTTGTTCCTGACTATTACGGTAGAGTATGCATACTTTTTTTTCCTAATTTTATATTAGTTCAATCACTGATTCACAAAATTTCTTTAGACACGGTATATATATATATATATATATACGTCTATATTCGTACGTACTAAGAGTCCCATACAGATATTTAGTATACGCACTACATAACAAGAGTGTAACACAAATTAGCTTAAACACTGTAAAATCATTGTGCATCGATTCATCAATAAAAATTAATAATTTTTCTATGGTTATTGTTCTATTTATTATGAATCACACAAGCACCGAAATTTTATAATTATGATCGGTACGATATTCAGTTTATTTTTTTTCAGTTTATTTTTTTATTATTTAATTCACTTCCACTATGCAGAAATTCAGATATTTTTTCTTGCCCATACGTTTCACAAATTCTTATACGTATGGCTCAGAAATTTGTCGTTACATACAATCTAGAATTTATCACTTTTCACAGTTTAGTCCAGTGTATTTTGGTACCGTTTTATTTAACGAACTTACACTTTTATGGATTTCTACTAATTTTTTATTGTTTTCTTGATAAATATTTTTCTTTTGCATGAAATTCTTAACTTTTTTTTTATATTTTTTTTTCAACTTATTAAATATTATATATTAGATTTACACAAAAAAAATGAAATTTAATTTATTAACTTAATGTATGTACTATACAATTATTCTATATATTTCCAATATTTTTGTCTCACAATACTCAAAAATTTTTAATGTGACTCGCACAAAACTTAAAATTCAACAACCCCTGTTTCACTGCTAATCGCCCTTTTATATTTTTTTTTTTTTTTTGTTTTCCGCCAAATTTTATGCGGGACTATTGACACACCTCACAGGGGGTTCCAAAATAAAAACATTGCAAATCATTTGATAACATCCAACTGGATTGCCATCTGTTGGTATCGATCGAATTACTGTCGGCAACATAGAGAATTGTGCGATCGTTGGATATAATGTCTAGCTATCATTTAGGGGTTTAATCAATCGCGTCATTGTACAGTATACCTCATACTCGTGTTGTATATTTTATGAACACAGGCAAATACATTTCATTGTTACGTGTGCGAACGCACCGTTACAGACCTTAGACCTTAGACCTTAGACCTTAGACCTTAGACCTTAGACCTTAGACCTTAGACCTTAGACCTTAGACCTTAGACCTTAGACCTTAGACCTTAGACAAGCGAAGAGAGAGGCAGCACTGAATCCGTGCATGGGGATAGAACACCCCTTACCCGTTTGGAAAGAGTGCCTTAATACAGAGATCCCCTAAGAAGAAAGCGATGACCAGTACATTGGAGAGATGTTTTTCATCGCCTTCTTTGGAGAGTTACAAGTAGGAAACCAAAGAAATAATACTAAACAGAGGTGTGAACAGGAAACAGGAACTGAAGGGGGCAACTAAGTAAAATATACCACTTGTGGAGCCCAATAAAAGGAAGTTGTCCACGCCACATAAGAGTGATGAAAGTAGGCAAAGTAAGAAAAGAAATACTAAAGCTGCTCCACAAGGTAATTCTCAGAACGTCCGACAAGCACTTCGAATGTTGGAGAACCTTATTAATAAGGAGGACAAAAAGAAGAAGCAAAATACCACGATTTCTATGTCGAATAGTTGGTTCAGAACAAGAATGACAGAAAGTGAAGGGGAAACGACAGCCAAAAAACGAACACGTCTGAGAAGGAAACGGACTCACAAAGAAGAGTGACTAAATCTATTCGAGACCTATTACTGGAGCTACAAACTACAGGAGACCAGCCGAAGACCGCAATATTTTGAGAGCAACTATCGAAAGCGATCGGAGGCAGTTAAAGCTTTGTAAAAGTTAAAACTTTGACCCAGGAGGCGCCTCTGGTGATCAAAGACATAGACGAGGTTACCACATCTGAAGAGGTGAAAGAGGCTCTGGAAGCACAGTTTGTGAGTGATTTATCAATACAGACACCATTCACACCTTTAAAGGCAAACCAGGGAACGCAGACAGCAGTTGTAAGCCTCCCTAACACTATGGTTGGGAAAGTGCTATAAGTGGGTAAAGTTAGAATCGGCTGGTTTTCCTGTCGAATCCAGGAAAATTAGAGTTGACTAGATGCTTTAAATGACACGGTCATGGGCATCGATCATGAAACTGTACAAATGCAGCCGATAGATCAAAGCTCTACAGAAGATGTGTCCAAAGGCTGTAGCAAACACGTAAATGGTAGCGTTAGATGTCCAACTTACCAGAAAGCACTGCAAATAGAGCGTTGGAAATGAAAGTCATCCAAGTCAATCTTAACCACTGTGTTCCCAGGACCGGCTGCAGCAATCCATACAGGAAATAGAAGCGGACGTTGTAATTGTGTGTGAGTAATATAGAAACCTTGACAGACAGTGTTGGGCTTCAGATAGATCGAATCGAGCTGCTGTATGGGTTTGTGGTAGCTACCCCCTGCAGGAAATTGGTGGGAGTATTGTACCCGGGTTTGTCAAAACCAAAGTGAACGGCGTTCATATTTATAGCTGCTACGCACCTCCTACTACATCAATTGAAGAATTTAAAACATTTCTCGATCAATTAACAGATGATGCACGGGGCTTCAACCCATTGCTCATGAGAAACCAGTAGCAGAGGTACTGTTAGTAGCCTTCGCATCATTACCGGTCTTATTAATGTAATAAATATAGGAAATACATATACTTTGTGTAGAGGTAATGCAGCCTCAATAGTCGACCTAACGTTTATGAGCCACTGTCTTGCCGATAGAGGAGTAGCAGGGAAGGTCTATATACGAATAGCGATCATCAAGCTATTGTGTATGAACTGGCGGATAGTGGACCCCAAAGGACTATAGTTAGACACAGGAACAGAATAGGGTGGAGGTCTGCAGCGTTCGATGAGAACATCTTCCGTCTCATGATGGAGGATCTTACCCTATCTGGTACCGCAAATAACAAAGGCGTCCAGCTTATGAGACATGTTTTAAGAGTCAAAAAGGATGGTGGATAATTGTACAAAACCGGTCTTCTAGTAGAAAGACGAGATTTCGGAATTGCATAAAAGGTGTCTGAACGCAAGGAGACGATACCGGTGTGGTGTGAACGTGAAAAACGGATTCAACAGGGCAAATTGGAGCTGCATATTTAACACACTTACTAACAGGGTAAGAACACTTTCGAGGTGACTGGTGAGGTTCCTCAAGGGTCAGTGTTAGATCCTACACTCTGGAATGTGATATACGATGGTGCACTTCGACATCGCGGTTGTAATTGTCGCAAAATACAGAGTTGGTTAACATCTGCTAGGCTGCAACTAGCAGAATATGAAACAGAAGATGCCCTTATTATTAGCAGAAAAATAATGGAGAGCGTAACCTTAGAGATTGGACCCCAACAAATTGTTAGTCAACCATCCATCAGGCACCTTGGGGTATGAATTCCAGGTTGACATATAAGACACACCTGACTGCTTCCAGCGAGAGAGCAAGGTGAGTTAATGCAGCACTAGCACGGATAATGCCGAACACAATAGGGGGCGGATGAGCCGCAGAGTTCTGCCCGCCAACGTCGTTACATCTATAATAATGCATGGGGCACCAATTTGGGTCAACTCGTTTGAGCGAATACTTATAGGCAAAGAGTAGCACCAGTTCAGAGGCTAAGCGGTCTGAGAGTATTGTGCGCATTTCAGGCGGTGTCAGAAGACGCTGCTTATGTTCTTGCGGGAATACCGCCAATAGATCTACTGGCCAAGGAGCGCCAAACTACGTACCTACGAGGTCAACGATCAAAAGCAGAGAACCACCGACTAGTACGGGCTGAGACGATCACTATATGGCAGAGAATATGGACTGAGTCGACGAATGGTACATGGACCCATCGCCTGATCCCCTACATCGAGGCGTGGCTCTACAGGCGACACGATAGGTGGAACGCCGTAAGCGGAAGTGTTTCACGGATAATAGGAGAGTTGGGACTGATTAGGGTAAGCGTAAGCTAAGCCTGCCTCGCGAGGTATTTCCTAACGGTAGTTGCACGGGGCCGAACGGCATGGTTTATCGGGGTGGTGGTTTAGTCGGTAAAAATCCAACACTCTCACGTGTTTGATGTATGGGTTCATACGTGAAACCTATGGGAGGTTCCTCTCCTCCACCATAAAGGACAGAAGTTAACCTAAATTCTTCTCTTTCGTAATACAATAAATATTTCCTTTTGAATTCATTCGCATATCGATGCACCAACGGTTAGTTTTCCAATGATCGGCAAAGTACACAACAAAATAATCATATGATGTACAACAGACGGACCTCTAGTTGAGTTTTATAGAGTATTAACGTAAATTATTAATTCAGACTACTGAATTCAATCCAGTTTTAGTGTCACTCGTCCTCTTCACTTGTCAAGCTAAAATCTTGTAAAAAACTTTATATTTCTTATTTAAATTTGTCTTTTGAGAAATACTGCTACAAGTACATGCATATAACCAAACAAATCTCACGCGATAAGAATTTCAATATTATGAGATTTCGATAAGTTCATAAGGTCAAATCAATATTGACGCAGCGATAAGAGCTTCGATAATAACTAACAAATTTTTGGAATAGTTCAATTTGGTTTGCCTTTCAAATACGCTGCAAAATGAAAATATTTGTAGTCTTGTTATGTTTAACCTTCGCGGTCGAGCAACGCCGGTGTAATAGTGCTGAAAGTGAACTCGTCTCGTTAAGTGATAAAGAAAAATTACGAATTTTACTGAAACAGTTTATGGTCGGTATACTAGGCACAAATATTGAAACAATATGTCGAACTGAATTGGCATCGGATCAAGTTGGATACGGGAATGTAAGTCGTTTCATTCGAATGTCAATTTAATCAGATCAATAATTATTTTTGTGATGTTATAGCGGAAATTAAATGAGCTGCATGGTTGTGGAAATGACACGATTGACACATTTATTGGACGCCTCGACGAGGAGGCGAGCTTAAACGATTTTAAACGCCCGTTTCGGATAAGTAAATATGTTATACCCGTGTGTGAAGTGTTTCCTGATGCATTTAAATGTATAAAGCAATTTGAACCCGCGATCAATATGTGTTACAACGCCGAACAAATATTATTCAAAGATAAAGTGTTCGCAATGGTGCCCCTAATCCAATCGACCATTTGTTTGTACGATGGTACAATCGTAGCTGATCTACTCGATCACGAAGACGGTTCGAAATGTTTAGAGTCCGTGTTTGAGTGGATGATGGCGACCGGTTCCTTGGAAATTATGTACAGCAATACAACTGAGTTATTCGGATCGGAAAAATTGTGTCACGATTTTAACGAGTTTCGAGTCGAAACCTTTTTGAAAGTGGAAGAATGTTCGACACACGTGCTTCAACTCGTTATGGCGCTGGTCGGGCATTTTTGTGACGGTACCAGATGTCATCGGTTTATTCCGGATCTAAATTGCTATTCGCATTAATTTTATATTTGATTATAATAAAACTGGTAGGGAACATGTTAAAAACTATTGTCTATATTTAATTATTATGCATTTATGCGCATTTTGTGCAATATCAATCAACGTTATTTGCGTATAAATATTTCCGCGATCCGATAGAGATTAGCAAAGATCGCGTTTCACGAAATGATAATTATTTTGCGCTTATATCATACGGGTAATTTATAATCTTGATCGCATTCTGCAATAAAACGTTATCAAGTGAAGATGAAATTAATAATTTTTGCAACTGTTCTAATTTTTGGTGTCGGGTACGCCGCGGACGATGTGATAAGTGAAAAAAATTTAGTTAGGTTAGAATTAAAGGAGGCCGTAGGCAGTTTGATATGTTCTGATATTCAGGATTGTTGTCCTAAACCGTTAACGGCAGAACAACGGGAGTTCGCTATTGTGAAAGCAAATGAGTTGATACAGTGTATAAACGTGACAGTGGATCGTTTCATTGATATAGCCGATGACGATCTAACTCGCAACGATTTTCTGAGCATCGATAATATACGAAAATACGTGATCCCGATTTGTGAGGTGTTCGATAAAGCGTTCGGATGTTTTCGGAATATTATACCAGCACTGGACATGTGTCTCTCAGACCGAGACATGATATTTAAAAATAAAGTTGTTACCATTTTGCCTCTGGTGCATTCAACGTTGTGTTTAAATAACGGTAGCTTAGTTAGTGATATACTCGAGTACGCTGATGGGCTACAATGTTTGTCGATAACAGCAGAATGGATTGGTAAAAGTGGTGCGTCGGAGCTCCTATTCAGAGATACAGCCGAATTATTCGGAACGGAACGCGACTGTCAGTAAGTTTGCAGCTATTATTATATGAAATTGATAATGCAACTAATTTTTTTTTGCAGTGAATTCAATACACTTAGCCAAGAAACTAATGCACAGTTAGGACTATGTTCATCACCCGTATTAAATTTGGTTCGAAGAATGTTAAACCATTTCTGTGATGGCACCAAATGTAAACGATTTATTAACGATCTACAGTGTTATTAAGAAAATGTGCGGGCTTGGAATATTTTTTAGTTTTAGATTATAGTTTACAAGACATGACGAGAATATTTTAAAATAAAGTTGTATAGTTGAGTTACATAATCTGCTGCTATCAATGATCTTATGGCTTTTTGCCAACTACGCGCTCGTAAACAACACAAGTAAAATAAACAACAGTGATTTAATATAATTTATTTACATAAAACATTCTAAATCGCTTACAAATTGTTGACAATTGGTGTGGCGGCAAAATCTGCCAAAAAATTCTCTTGACAGTTCGAACACTTTATTAGAACAACTCTGAATTTCTGAAATAGCACCTGTTTGCAATCGTTTGAATTCTCTGCACTCTATTTCCGAACCAAATAAATCGCTAGAACCGCTCAAAAATAACTCGGCCACACCATTACTCATCACCCAATCATATGCTATGTAAGCACATCTAACCGCACCATATTCTTCAACGAAATCTGATAGCACCGTGCCATTTCGAATGCATAAGGTATCAAAAATTATCGGTGCCAATACAAAAATATTACGTTTAGCCTGAACACCAGCTGGCGGCATGCATAAATCGATGACGGGTTCAAAATCCTGAGCGCATTTAAAGCCAACACCAAATAGATCACACATAATTGGTAAAAAATTTCGACCTGATTTCGACAGGTCTTCGAAATCAGTCCGTGTGACATCATCATCTATTCGTTCAAAAAACGCATCAATAGTTGCCGTGACGCATTTATGGAATGTTTGAACCTTCTCCTAAATAATTTATAACAATTACAAAATAAATAAATTATTTTAAATACTCGAAATATAGACTTACGCTGGCCGATGTGCTTTGTTCTGATGTGATTGGTACTTGGCAGACATCTTCCAGTTGATTTCGGTCAAAAAGTCTACCTACTTGTTGATTTAGTTCAGTGCGAATGGCCTCCTTTTCACTTAACTCGTTGTAAGGAGTAGAGAATACACCAACACCCAACAGTAATACTGTGAAATTAATTGGAAACTTCAGCATTGTAAGACAAAAACGTATAACTAGCTCTATAATAGATACCGTTCGTTTTTATAGTGAACCTGATAATAAAAATAGAGCGTGACATCTTCAGTGACCTCCAGAACGCCGATAGTGATATATAGTATCAAAGCAACATACGTTTACAGCATCATATACGGTCCACTAAATATAATTTAGATTTTTACATTTGTTTGCTCTTAGTAGCTCAGATTGAGAATTCCGGTTGCACTAAATAAATTTCGTAAGAAAACCATAGCCAATATTCTTTACTTAAAACAACTGGTACTTTCAATCGGAGACCATATATCCAGACGGTATCGGTGTACATCTGCAAGGGACAATTGCTTTATCGCTCTAACTTCATAGCGAAATCGCAATCTCACGGGCGTTGATGTGCAGCAGAAGCCAAGATAAATATAAGATGGGGCTGTTTCAATGGACAGTAAGTAAATGCTTGAAGGTAAGCAAACCTCACTCCAAGACTGTCCGCCAGAGGCCTACAATTGACAGCACGCCACCGCAAAGGGCGACTCAAATTTGCAATACATCAATTGGAGCATCGAACAATGGCGATCCGTTCTATTCACTGACGAGTGCAGAATATGTCTCCATGGTAGTGATAGTAGAGTTGTGGTGGCGGTTCGTGCATGGTGTGGTCTGGTATATAGCTTGAGGGAAACACAGATCTTGTTTTCGTCTGTTGGAGGCCGTAGAGGAGGTCTAATTGCTGAAAGATATTTCGAGGACATTCCCTTGGATCATGTAATGCCCTACGCAGGATATGTAGGGGAAGATTTTATTTTAAGCTTAAATTTTCGATGAAATTTTTGTAACAGAAGATATTACGATTACATTTTGTGTTCTATATACATAGAGCAACAGTGGAATAAAGTTGCTTTGAAATAGGCATTATATAATAATCGTTCGGCGTTTCTACTATATTTCGTGTTACTTGATGAAACACATTAAAATTGCCTTAGTTGGGGCCGATATGTAAAAAAAAAAAAAAAAAAAAAAAAAAAAATACTTGCACTGCAATTTAAAACCAGTGTGAATGAGATGAAAAAAGCTTGTAAGAATAAAATTTAGTGAATTGTTATATAATTCACTAGAGTTACGATTACACGGTTGCTCTACATATATAGAATACAAAATGTAATCGTAATATTAGTAATATTCAGTCGCCATGGCCTGATGAGATGATTGAATTTTTTCATGATCTTATCAGATCGAAACTGGATATTACTTCTGTTACAAAAACTTCATCGAAAATTTAAGCTTAAAATCATTTGTTTAAAAATGGAAATCTTTAAATAATTTAAAATGGAAGATTTTATATTAACTTCATGAAATTGCCCGGTGTCAGACACCTCGAACCACTCAGCAGTATACATCGATGAGGTACAACCATAGGACTCGGTGATCGAGTGACGTTTATGTGCAACGAAAATTGAATTTTTTTTTTAAAATACAAAATATTAATAATTTTCGTTTAAATTCGTGTTATTATTGTGATAATTATTAATAACCGTTAAATAATATAGAACATAATTATATTTTATGTAATTAGTGCGTAATATTAGAAAATTGAAGCAGACAGAAAATTGTCCAACGGGAAAAAATTCCAAACCAAAAACCAAATAGAAATTTGTTTTTCTTGTGTCGTAAAAATAGAAATTTTTTAAATTTTCTTCGTTTATGAAATTGAATAGACAAATTTAAAATAATAAGTTACATTTTGTATATATATACAATATAGTGATAACAAATCCAAATTAATTTTATAAAAAAAACACTAAAAATTATAACGTAAGTGGGGTAATCCATTTACGATACAAACACCCAATGAAATGTCAGAAAATATGAACGTTATACCTGAATCGGTACACGTACAAAACGCAATGCAAAAATGTAAAATTGACGAGGTTGCATCAACTGAATCTTTAATGTCGGGGAAAACGAAATCACGGAAACCTAAACCCAATTTGATCTCTGCCGAGCAGAAAATGTACAATAATAAAATAAGACTACTGCGCTCTGAAAATGCAGAGTTACGTGAACGTATTATGTTCATTGAAAATGTGTTAAAATCCAATCCAAGTGCTACAAGTGAAAATTTGACATTACTTGAAAATAATAAAATTAAACCGTTGATGTGTTTAGATATGGATGAAGATGATGAGTCGACTTTACACGTAACAAATGATGATGCAATACCAGGACCGATTTCACCGTAGTGAAACAAGCCATAAAACGTAAAAATGACAGCAAATCGTGTTCATTGATGCGTTCGGCGAAGAATATCAAAACCAGCGATCAACAAAATACGACTAGAGACAACAGCGAAAATCCTTCAAAAGGAAACATTACGGAGAAGAGAATAGGGAAACCACCTCCACTACACATCCATAACCAAGCAATAAAGGACACTGTTGAATTGATGAAAGGAGCTCAATTGAAAATTTTTGAAGTGAAACGAGTGACTGCAGACAAGCACTCGGTCATCGTCAACTCGATGTATGACTATTTTAAAGCAAACAAAATTTTGAAAGAAGTCAACACTCAGTATTTCACTTACACTCCGAAAGAATTAAAACCTAAAACATTAGTACTCCGAAGACTAACCGAAGAAGAAGACATTGGTGGGATAAAAACAGAAGTAGAAGAGAATAATGTAAATATAAAATTTATAAACATAATTCAAAGGAGGAAGAAGCACCCAAATGAAAATTCCAATAAATTACCATTATACTTGGTGCAATTTGAACCAAATACAAATATGGCGGACATCCTCAAAATAAAAACCATAAATTACCAACGAGTAACATGGGAGCATCTCAAAAATAAGAGCGAGATAATGCAATGTCGAAATTGCCAGAGATTTGGACATGCAGCAAGTAATTGCAATTTATTATATCGGTGTGTTAAATGTCATATGAGTCACATGCCAGGAGAGTGCACAATTAAGAATGAAATTGAATGTAAAGACATTTACTGTGTTAACTGTCAGAAGTTGGGCCATCTGGCATCCTTTAAAGGCTGTCCAATTTATCAACAGATGCTAGAGAAGTTAAAAAATAAAATAAAAGAAACTAAAATGAATCCGCCTAGATCTTTCAAGACAACGTTGGTAAATGAAAAAAATGGTTCATACGCAAACGTTGTGTCACAAAATAATAAAGACGAATTGACTATCGCAAATTTGGCAAAAAAATTGAAATAATGTCGCAAACAATTAAACAACAAAGTGAACAAATTACTCAACTTTTAAGTGTAATTATTTCATTATGAATAAATTAAAAATTTTTGCACTAAATGTAAATTCGATCGTCAGCATTAACAGACGACTAAACCTTTTAAAATTTTTGGAACAACATCAACCGGATATTTTGTTAATGTGTGAAACTAAATTAAATTTTCGTCATAACATTGAATTTAAAAATTATAATTTGATAAGGCAAGATCGACAAAATTCAAAAAATGGCGGAGGAACCGCGATCCTAATTAAACGAGGCATACATTTTGAACACATCAAAATCAGCAAATTACAAAATTGTAAAGATCTGGAGAATACTATAATCAAAATTAAATTAAAAAACAACAAGCAGTTATATGTTATTTCGGTGTATTGTTCGAGTAGCAATAATACAGAAGCTGTTCAACAATTTGACACGGAATGGACGAGAATGTTTGACACGCTGGAGCTAATGAATACCAATAAATACTATATAATAGCTGGGGATATGAATGCTCGACACTCGAATTGGGGCAATATGATGCATAACAGAAGAGGCATTGCATTAAATCAATGGCAAAACGATAACGGTTTCCTTTATAAATCAGCAATTTATAAACCAAATGCACCAACATTTTTACCAGCAAGAAGCTATTTGGATATAGCCATAACTGACAGCAGATTAAAAATTACCACAAACGATAATGGGGAAATTCCAATGCATTTCTACGAAAGCGATCACCGGGCAATTGAGGTCAACTGCTTGGAAATAGAACCAACAAACATATACGAAGATAGACTAAAGGAAAATTTAATCTATCAATTCGATAATACAAAGTGGGCGGTGTGGACAAGGAAATTACGGAAAACATACTTAAATTATAAAAACCAACATCAAATCAGCACAAATATTGTTCCTGATGACAGAAACATTAATGATAAGGACCTGGAAAATTATATAAATATAATCACAAACATAATACATCAAAACCTGAGAATGACACAACCAAAAATTCGTCATAAAAATAATATGGAATGCTACACGAATAGGATCATTGAACAATTATTTAGACACAAAAGTCATGTTGTTACTAAATTAAAATATTTAAAACGTCAAGGCCATATAATTAATAATACACAACAAATTACATTATATAAGGTGGAGATTAAAAGAAATAACCAACTAATTAAGGAAAATATAAAAATTCAAGTAAACGTACATTGGCAAAATAAAATCGAGGCAATAAAACCTGGTGCAAAAATGTTTTCGGAAATCAGACGTATGTGGAGGCAAAAACAAGAAAAAAAATATAAATATATTGGAAATCGAAGAAACTGAAACAAGAAATATGCAATCGTTGAATATCAATTGGAATCAACTTCCAAAAACAGGTAACACGTTTGCCTGCTTCAATTCTCAACAAAATTTGGACATTATTGGACATTACATCGAAAAGCAAACCATATCGGATTCTGGACTTGAAAAAACACCACACGAACATATTATCGAGCAACATGTAAAAATAATAAAAGAAAATCATCAACAAGAACGAGCGAATCTAATCACCAAGACGACGTTTACTTCTAACAAGCGGGCAAACGAGCAAGGATCAGAAAACTATTTTATCTGCATTAATGAACTGAAAGATATACTCGCGTGCTGTAACACTAAAAAATCATATGGTCTGGATAGAATACCAAATATAGTATTGAAATACTTACCAGAAGAAATCGTCACGGATATTTGCACTATATTCAATAATCTGCTTAATAATAGATCGTTCACGTCATGTTGGAAAACCGCACGAATTTTTCCAATTCCGAAAAAAAACAAAGACCCGAAAAATGCAGAAAATTATCGGCCCATCAATTTACTTTCAAATTTAAGTAAAATTTTCGAAATAATAATCCACAACAAAATTCAAAATCATATAAACACCAACAATCTCTTACCAGACAATCAATTTGGCTTCAGATTTGGACATTCGACGAATCACGCGATTACAAAATTAATGTCTGATGTGTGTCGTAACTTAAATAATGATATGTGCACGGGCGCAATTATGGTTGATATGGCGAGAGCCTTCGAATCTGTGTGGCTAGACGGACTAATATTTAAATTAAAAAAATTAAAATTTGATGACGATATCATATTCATGCTATTGGATATGCTATATGATAGAAATTTTATCACAACAACGGGAGCTGAAACGTCCACTAATATATTTCATATACACAATGGTCTACAACAAGGAACCATTAATGCACCGATACTGTTTAATATTTATACGAGAGATTTAATAACTAACGAAATCTTAAACTCATCAAACGTGCAAACAATAGCGTATGCGGACGATATTGTACAATAGTTTACAGTGGTGCTAAACGAATAGACACTATAAACCATAATATTCAGTCAGCTGTTAGTTTCATCACAGCATTTTTAAAAACATGGCGAATCGAAATTAATGCAAATAACTGTGAAACGATTCTATTCCGTCGACCATACCAATTCGCAAAGGGCAATACAAAGAAAAATTGGAAAACATTTAAGGTTAAAATCAACGAAGTATATTTGATACAGAAGAAAATAGTGAAATATCTCGGAATAAATCTGGCTCGGTTCTGTTACCTCACAGAACACATTAACATACAACTTGGAAAAGCCAAACAAGCTATTTCGATTAACAAAAAGATTTTCTATTCCAAATACTTAGATTTGAAAGTGAAGAGAATTTGTTACCAAACACTGATTCGACCCATCATAACATATGGTTGTCCAATCTGATATAATTGTTCCGCTAGCTATATGGAACGAATAAGAAAATTCGAAAGATGTTGTATACGGAGATGTCAAGGTGAATGGCGAAATGCTAGATCTGGTTACATAAAGTATATTTCAAACCAAACACAATACAATAATTTTGGCATAGAAAGAATCGACTTATACATTATAAAATTAATCAGAAATTATTTGGCACGAACCACGATTATAGGCACAAACTCTTTAATTTATGGACCACATCACACAGCAGAGATAATGGTATACAAGACAGTATCCAAAATAATAAAGTTCCCGGTCCAGATGCATTTATGTATCTGGATAAGATTGGGTATATACAAAACGATGATCAAATACCAACAATTTACCATGTGAAAAGGCAACCAAACGAGAAAGGATTCAAGATATAGTACCGCTTTTAAAAAATTTAACGATCAAAAGTTCATCGAACAAAAGCAAAATACTGGTGGTTGCAACTTCAATAATATTAAATTAGGTTAAGTTGTAAATAGTTGTATATATGTATGTAGTATGGGGGAACGAAATTTATTTGGCAATGTTTTAATTGCTAATTTTTATGCCAACCAAAATATTAATTTAAGTTAATTTAACTCGATTTGGTAATAGAAGGTTAAAACCCTAAACAAAATTGAAAACAAATGTGTCCTGAGAATTTATTGTAGAATCAGAGGATCTCGAAATTTATAAAATATTATTAATATTTCTTGTAATATTCTTATATTATCTAAAAAAAATGTTAACGAGCAAAGCATAATAAAAAGAATCATATTAAAAAAAAAAGAAAAAAAAACATCGATGAGGTTGGTCTTGAGACGGTGAAATGGCCAGCCTTCCAAACATGAATCGAATTGAGCATTTATGGCACGAACTAAAACGGAGGGTCCGAGCCTTGGATGAGGAATGGGGTGCGATCCCTCAAAATTTTGTCAAAACCTTAATAAGGTCAATGAGGAACGCGTCATGCGAACCGATGTAGGCGCAAGGAGGGGCAATACTAAGTACATATTAACCAATAAAATTGTTTTTGTTTTACTTGAATTTTTTGTTGTAATTTAAATTTAAATATTCCTAATTTTTTTCATATTTATCACCTTTGGTTGCGTTTTCATTGAAAATTCATTATAAAAAAATCCAACGGGGTTCAAGCTCCACCTGAACCTCGAATATTTGGTAAAATATACGGTCAAAAATTAAAAATCACGTACATATGTCATCGCTAATTGCAAGAAGTCGATAACTGCAGTTCTTTGCAGAGTTCGTGCATTTTGGGAGTGTGATCGTTCAAGAATTGATCGAGTTCCGTCTCAGGTGGCTATATTCCACAATTTCTTCCCAAAATCGTTTATGAATCCCTTTCCAAAGCAACATACCCAACCCCATCATAATCGGTTAAGAATTGATGGAGTTTTGTCCCAGGTGGCCATATTCCAGAAATTCTTCCAAAAATAATTTAAGAATCCCATTTCCATCCAACATATCCAATCCTGCTGCAATTTATTGAAGTACCCCAGGGGGATCCAAAACCTGTGTCTACAACATACAATCCCGCATAAGCCGCCCTTAACCTGAGGTATGAATCTCGGACTTTTCCTCCATTCCTCTACTTATTTCGACAATACTTTTTCCGATCAGTATTTTTGGTTGCTTGCTCCTGTTACTTTGCAATTCAAATTTGACCTGGCATTAGCTACATCAAGCTCTTTGTATTAAAAAAGTTAAGAAAAAAGGAAAAATAAAAGAAAAATAAGGATTAAAAAATATGTAAGTAAAATTGCGTAGATTAAATTTTGCCTATGAAGCAACATTAAGAAAATATGTGTGGCTGTGTTGGTCGGATCTCACGATAGAAAGAATTTTACCATAAATTGTTATTTCAAAATATTTCACAGTTATTCAAAATTGTTTTGAACTTTTCCTGGAAATTTCCTTTTGCTAAGTATTGGATCCATACTCGGTCTTTTTTTTCTATTTATCTGTTAATCTGTTCTGGGGCCTAAACACTCCCAACTCAAACACCGCTCATGGAAGATGGGTTGGCTTATGAATTTTGCACTCCGACAGAGGGTCATAGTTGTGTTCATTTTCAACACAGATCGTAATCTAGTGATGCAAAATCAGATTTGCATCCTGCCCCTATCGGGATTCGAATCCAATTCCACATGATCCAAACGCCAAAGCTTTAACCATTGTGGCGTTTGATCGGTCATACTAGGTTCTATCTAATAGAAAAGTATATTTATTTTGATAAAATTTGGGGTTTGGGGTATTTAGGACTGCCAAATTGGGCTTGGTATACCATAAACCGAAAGTTCAGATTTCTGGGAAACCCATATAATCCACCGTGCTAAATGACGTATTTATATTGAGATACTACACCTTCCCATTATTGCGAAAAAATGGTATTTGACTTTATTGTAAATGTCTCCTCCAAGCGAGCACGGGAATATTATAGAACCGTATTGGGTATTGATGAGCATCATATATGTTTCAGTAACAGGTTGCAGACTTGGATTTCGTATATAGATAATAATATCATGTAGATGTAGTATCTCTCATACATGATCACCAGGGGGTGCTTTATCTGATCGATTTACTACTCTGTGATCATCTGATGGTATCTGCCCCAACTTCAATGGAGTTTTGAATAAATTTACGAGATGATTGCGTTCATCTGCGCTCAATCTGCAAGTTTTATATTATTTCACGTTTTGTCCCGGGGCTATTAGCAAACCAGCGTGAAATTTTTTCCTTACCACCTCCGGGAATCGAACCCGGGACCTCTGGTTGCTGGAGCAAGCATGCTGACCACTTTGCCACTGGGGCGGATTGATTATCTGGATTTTTTAAATATTTTAAATATTGGTTTTGGTAGCTCTACTAAAAGCAGCATTTTTGTTAGGATCTTTCGGTACTTATGAACTCGCCGGGTAGGTTACGAGTTTGCCCGTAGACCATTTCGACTGGTGAGCACTAGCGATCTTCTTTGACCATTGCTGAAATACGCAGTACAGCGATAGGAATTTCTGAGCTGCAATGAATTGTGTTGCATCGAGCCAGGAGAGCAGCTTTAAGCTGCCGATATAGAAGCGTTCAACTATGCCGTTCGCTTGAGGAAGATACGATGTCGTACGTATTCGATAAGAGCCCAATAGTTTCGTTAACTCAGCGAATAGTTTGGACCCGAAAGTGAGTGGACGCCAAAGTGAGATATATAGTTATTTACGAATGTTGTGGCAATAGTTTTTGCTAACATATCGGTCATGCAATAGGCTTCGGGTCATCAAGTGACTTAATCGACACAAGTTAAAATATATGTGTATCCGTTGGATGGTGGAAGTGGACCTACAATATCCAAGTGAATATGTTTGAATCTTCGTTTGTCTTTGGAATCGAACGTTGGCAGGATAAAGACGATTGTGTCTAATTGTTCACATTTTTGTTTATACTATCAACGATGTTTCGTGGTAGATTTCGCATTCTACAAATTACAAAAGCTCTGAAAAAACTTCAGAAAGTAAATTTTGATGTTCCAAGTCGTCTTTTTGTGTTTCAATGGTTGTATTGAAGTCGAAACGTGTCTCAAATGGCGTGATTGTCTTGGATTACGTTCAGTTTTAGACTGAACGGCTCCCTGCCTTCAACAGAATATCTAAAATTTTTGATCGAATGCTGAGTATTGTCGTTTAGCGTCAGAGAGCTTCTTAGAAAAAAATCCAAATGGTCCCCAACAATCATTATTGTACTGTTGCTGAACTGCTTCGACGGCAGTTTTCAATGCATCAGTCGTCGCACACATTTTTCCTCGTTCTGCGGCTAAGCTAACATCGTTATATTAGCAAATTCACTCGTAAGTCTTTTGCATGCGTTTTAGCATTCTTCGGGCAAAGCAAAATTCTTAGGGAGAAAGTGGGAGTGAATCGAGCCAAGCGTTTCAGCAAGATTTTTGAATTGATTGAATTGATGGTAATAATTTACCATTCCAATAAATTATTGAATGAGTTTGATTGTTGTTTGCCAGATAATGGCATCAATTCTTCCGCGGAGAAGGCAGAATACCATTAGATTTAATCTTCTGGCTGAGAAAATCCAGCCGTTGTAAAAATGTTTTCATATGCTGAATAGTTTGCGCGGCATTGCGTAGACCAAATCAGTATGTATAGGTATATCCGTTTTTTGAACGTCTTCGGAAACAACGGGGACTAAATGATAAGCTCTAACAAGATCAATTTTAGACAAAATTTTACAGCCAGTGTTATTTTGGCCAATGAAATGAAAGTTAAAATTCTTATGGGTACGATCGGAGTTGTGACACTCTTAAAACTCGCCAATTATATTCAAGTGATAATGGTTCCTGTAGTGTTTTGCAACTTTAAACAGATCACTCTTGTTGAAAATAATAAGATACCTGGATAAAATAGGATTCAAATTAATTGCAATTACCAATGATTTAGGGGGCAGAAACCGAGGTTCCTCAGGTGGTGGAAACAGAGATTATGCATTTGCTCTTATCATTACGTAGATTCCAAATTTTGTATACTTGATTAAATAGTGTCCTCTATTGGAAATCCTTGATTACTCTACAGAAAAAGATTTGAATGTAGCCCGCACACGCTAATAGCTCACCATTTAACCGTGAAAAACGCTGAAACGCAGAAAGTGAAGTTTGTGTCACAATAATTCTCGCATATTAAAGCAAAAGCAATTTTGGGTATGGATTCAACAAAAATTTTTAATATTACCAGTATTATTTTTCTGGTTAACGACTGGTTTGATATTTTCAATATCAGATTGCTAGAAAAAATTTTACGAGTAAAGATTGAAGCATATGGTCTTGCTAAAGAAACTCAGGATCAAGTCATAGAAGAAATGAAAAATGTAATTTCCAATCTAAAAGTAGGAAATTCAAAATTAAATCTTCCATTTCAAAAAAAAATTCTGATCAGTTCGAATGCTTCGAGTTTTACGAAGAAATGCGATATAAAATATCAGTTGACATACAGATTGAAGCAACGCCCGTTGGAAGGATTTTTCGAAATACTACGGGCATTCGGTGGACTGTACGACCATTCCACGGGGTTGGAATTTAAATATAGATGAGGAATTTATTGCTTGGGTCAGGCTGAGTTTGAAAGTACGTTTTCAGACCTGGAACTCGGTGCCAAAGAAAATCTCAGAGTTGCAATTAGCCAAAACAATTGTTTTCCAATAATTTTTGGTGTACTCTTATATCAGAAGGATTCCTGTATAAACTAAGCGACGACTTTTTAAAAGAAATTTAAAAATTGGAAAAACATTTTGTTGAGCACAACGGAACTGAATTAACATGTAGACCAAAATATTTGGTCTAGCAAATTTGAAATCATAAAAAAATTTATTAAACTAAATTCTTTTGTCCCTTGATGAAGACATGCGTAAGATAAAACAAATGCTGCAAAGGAATTGAGCATATCTTTATACAGGGTGTTCCATCTGTTACTCCTTTTTTTCATTTGTAAGGTGTTTCTGAACCACCCATTGTGGTTCTATGCCATTTATGTGTGAAAAACAATACCGATCATATGCCCACCACGGCTTCGTCTAAAGCCCTTTTCGTCAAAAAGCAAATCAATGACCTCAATTCAGCACGTATGTTATTTTTAACTTGTTTGGGGATGATTAACATATACTTTACCTTTCAAATACTGCCACAAAATATAATCAAGTCGTGTTAAATCCGAGCTTCTTGGTGGCCAAGGAACTTCACAGTTTCTTGAAATACTGCGATCAGCAAATTTTTTTTGACAATAAACATATTTTTGCACGAACTGCGTGGCATGCGGTGCTCCGTCTTGTTGAAATCAAACGTCATTGACCCGCAATTCATTCAATTTGTACCACAAAAAACCAGTTAACATGTTGCGATAACGTTCCCCGTTCACAGTAAGGGCATTTTCCTGTTCCTTAAAAAAAACCGCCCAATGATGTCACCAGCCCATAAACCACACCAAACAGTGATTCTAGGAGGATGAACTTCTGCTGCGTGAGCATTCTCCGCTAAATTTGGCAATTTTACTTATTGGCGTGAATATGAAAATGAGCTCCATCGCTAAGGAAGTTTTTGATGAAAAACCTTCATTTCGTTCAAGCATCCAATTAAAAAAACGACGACGATTTAAATGGTCTGGTGACTTCAGTTTTTTAATTAGTTGAATTTTGTACACACGCAAATGAAGCACAACATGCAAAGTGCGTCGTGAAATGTTTAATTCTTGTGAACGATGCCTGGTTGATGTGCTTGATTCATTACGAACACTTTCACTAACAGCTGCCACTGGATCAGGAGTACGAACTAGATGAACATGCTGATATGCTGATATGCGATCAATAATGTTGCCAATTGCACTCTCAGTAGGACATCCATGTCCACCAAAACCCTCACGTAATTTACGAAATGTTGTTGTTTTTGGACGATTATCTTCTTAATAAATGTGGACAATCAAAATGCGTTGTTGCGTTTTTAGCGACTCCATGATGGTAAATGGGATATTTTTCACTTTTTATATGCCAAACAATTTTTTAGAACAAATAACAATAAGTACTAAAATTCAACGATTGAAAAAACTAGCAACAGATGGCCCACCCCGTATTTCTATATCGTGACTGGAGTCTATCCAAATTGGTACGTCACGTTCATATAAAATGAACTAGGCCCACTTACATCGATTTAATGAAAAATCAGGATTTTCGACATATAGGCGCTAGAATATCCGTATAGTGGAAAACAGGCTCTATCCATATTAGTACTTCACGGGAGGTTCTAATTTGGATAGGCCTAAGCATACACTATGGATAGGACCCAGTTTTTATATATGGTGTACGTATATTAAGTAGACCCAAGTATTAATTATTCAGATATATTAGCACCTTTTGCCTTTGTTTTGAGAACTCTGAGACTTGTTTAAGTTGATAAATTCGAAATTCCGTTTATATTTTTGCTATTTCACTCAACATGACGGTATTTGATATTTTTATAAACCATTTCGTCAATTATATGACGCAGCGTATATTTTGTTATTTTGGCAGTTACTTCACACCGATTATCTAAACATAAGGTTTCGTATTGTAAAGTACCTTTTCAAAAAAATACGAATCTACATTATTTCCGATTTTACTTGCAAACCTGTTAAATGAAATTAATGAACCAAAATCCTTCTAGTCCCTTGTTAAATAATGAGCATAATAACATTTTCTCATAACGTATGCGGTTTCGCAAAAGCTGCAAATTAAAATTCATGATAGTATATCTTTTCAATTACAGTCAATAATAGAATAGAGAGCATCGCCACATTACAAAAGCATTCAAGAGTAACACACAAAGGATGAACTTACTGCAAAAAAAATGCTAATGTTACGTCAATTAAAAGGAGCTTTTAATGAGTATGCATGTTCTTTGAAAATTTTTCTCATATACGTTTATGGCAAAGAATACAAAAGTCAACCAAATTTAACGATTTACGATAAAAGCTTTCATTTAGTTTATTAGAGAACGAAACGCTTAAAAGTTATATCATAAAAGCAATACAAAATGAGTATATACAAAAATACGTAAAAAGCTCGCTTATACACAAAACTAACAAGTAGATTACAAATGTATTTGCAACAATTATAAATACAGCGAGCTTCTTCCATATACACCGTACGAGTACATGAAAGTACTTAAATTTCCCGCTTCATAATGATATGAATTCATAATTTTCCACGTTTGTCGGAGTTAAGCAAGAACCGACCACATATACATATAAAATAAAATTATGTACAGCAAAAATAGTAAAGTTGCTATTATGAGCTTAATTACAGCAGAATATTATTGTTATTTCGCTTTTTCGGTAATGTGAACTCGTCGACGTATTCAAAAGTGGCTATATGTGTGTACTTAGTAGTTAGTTAGTTAGTTAGACGTTCAGTACTATACACGAGAATCGTTTTCACAATAAGTTTATTGTTGAGGAAATGGAATATAAAATTTCCGGGTGATTTTTGCTGGCAAAATTTTGTTGTTTGGGAATAAAACTTTTTGAGTTCAGTTGGAAAAAAAAATAAAACTGAAAATTTGTATTTTTATAAATAAAAGTTCTGCTTTATACGAAATTTGGATATTGTGCTTTTGTATGTGGTTTAAGATACATAATGGGAAATGAGAAAATACTTGCTTTTTATTACCTTAAATGGATTTTTTGTTTGGTGGTGGATGCTGTGTTGTTGTTGTTGTTGTTGTAACTGGGGTAATTTAATTTTCGATAAAAAAATGTTGGACTCTTTTATAATATAATTATATATTTCGTATGTTTGTATGTTAATGTAGGTGCTGATGTACTCATTGTAATTTGTATTTGGTTTTTATTATTTTAATATACCGAGTTTAACATCCGCAGATAATTATTTTGTTCAATTATTTGTAATGTACATGGAGAAGAGCAATAAAAACTGTAGGTACTAACCATTGGTATCATATGAGCCAGAAAGACACGAGTTGATTACGATTTAATATGGCTTAAGCCTTCATATCGCTTTATTGTGTTAATTTTAATACTCGAATTAATTTTAATTATATAAGAACTTAAGATCATACTTCAATTTCGGTGGATTCGTTAGAATTTGTTGTGCGTAGTATGCACACGATTAATTGTCTTAATAACCGAGTACGACAAACCGGTATCAAATTTTTAACGTTGATTATAAGTGTAGCTGCACAAATTAATAAAAAAAAATTAAATACATTTTTCTGGTTCCTCGGCTTCAGTTCGTGTGTATTCTAAAAGTTATTGAAAGATAAAATTTTGCCTCTAACAAGCACCCCGAATTCTGTCAGAAAATAAAACATCACAGTAACTTTGGCACGCGAATGCAATATTTTGCAAAGCTTGGTTCAGAAATTATTCTTTGGATACGAATTATTCTTTCTCTTTAAATCTCGAAAGAATAGCTCTTCTCTTTCTAGACTTCCATAAATCATTCGAATAGCCCATTCACTCTCTTTTATTTGATCGATTTGGAGAGTTATCTGACATCTTAGTTAATGATGTCAGATAACTCTCAAATTCGTCTTCTTCATCGCAGCTTTGGCTGAGACACTGCTAAATTGATTGAAAAATACAAATTTCGTTTCAAGCTCGAAACGGTTCCCCTTTATCACTTGAATGTTACACCTTCCAGATTATGCAACGCGCCGCAAAACATGTGTCGTTTATAGTGTGGATGGCTCGGCAATTACGTCAAACAATTTTGAAGAACATCTTGCTCTATATCTATTAACGTAGTAAAGAGTAGTTTTGTTCTCAAACAGTTTGGATATCTAGATCATTTGATTGGTGGAGATTGCTTATGTCTCCTATCACCACTCGCACTGGTAAACGCATTGCTTCTCCAATTACTCAGCCAAAATAGCTCCTTTAGCTGAATTGTCGAAGCCGAAGCTATTTTTATTTATTTATTTTATTTATTTATTTATTTGTTCATTGACATTACAATTTTGGTAAAGGAAAAGCACATATGGAAGCAACATAAATGAAGAACAACAACCACAAAAAAAAAAAAAAAAAATACTTCCATTAGGCAGAAAAACCTCAGATTTTTTCAAAAAACAAATCCACTCCATGCTAGTACCCTCCGTATTGAGCTCAAGCTCATTTGTTACAGAGAACACTGCAAGAAGTGAATACTTACATACTACATACAAAAATAATACAAATGAAAAAAATTATTACAAAAATAGTACTACATGTATTATCAATTCACTATACCTGAAGTGTGAAGGAATTTCCAACCACTATTGATCTGGTGCATGCGATGCTTCACTAACTGAGATAAGACCATTTTGTTCTCACGGCCTTAATTTCTCTCATCGCAATACAACGCAACGATTCTCTGTAATTGTCAATATTTAGCATTCCTTGCAAAGCATCTTCCTACCTTCGCGAAAAGCGTAACGGTGCACAATAATAATTTATACCTTAGTCCCTTTAACTAGTACACTTGTCCATATCGCAGTAACGATTACGTCAGCAATGGCTGCTACCATTAAAAGATACTGAAGCTACAAAGAGCAAGGTCGAGATAACCTCAAGTATCAAAAAGAATTTTGCAGTCTAATTTTCTTTGTTTATATAATTTTTAATTTTAGGTTTCTATGATACCCAAAGATAAACAAGAGATACCCAAAACGATACCCGAAATGAATAAGCAGAAAGTCAAGCCTCGAATGCAGATACAGTTGAGATTTAACAGTGAACAGTACAAGTTGAGCAGTAAAAAGAGAACAGTATGCAGTTAAAATAAATAAGTGAACAGTAAAATGTGTAGTTTCAGCAACATATTGGCACAGTTTTATTGGCACGATTATATGATATGACTGGAGTATTGGTATATGATATGATTGAAGAGGAAGAAGGGGAATCTTCTGATATATTAAAATACCGGTCACAAACCTTTGTGAACAGATTCTTGACGTAACCTGTTTTTTAGACTACAGTCCGTTACAAAATGTTTAACAATATCAGTTGCTATTTTAAAATTTGAACAGTAAAGTAACCTAATAATTAAGTAAAGTTTTATATCATATGGCCAGTTACAACACACATGTCTTGATTGCTACGGGCAAATGTTTCAAATCCATTTTCTTGAAGGCCCTCGAGGAAGTCTCCAAAGCTGCTTTAGGTTGTTTTTTGGAAAAGAAATTCGCTCACTTATTCCCAAGCTGAGTGAGTTGCAGTTTATCTTGCAACAAACTTCAGTTGTTTATAAACTGTTAGACTCGTTTTCATTCACTCCCAATAACGCAGCCGAAGGAGTTTACAGGTCCATCCTTGAGCTCTTCTTCATTCTCAAATGTGCACTCTCATCCTTATTAGTACGAGGCGATTTTGATAAGTGGAGTTAGTGGCCGAGAATTGAGAACTGCTTCGATTTGAGTGGTGAGAGTATATAACTATTTGAATGTAAGAGTTGATTCTCCTATCACTCTCTTGAAATGGAATTTTACGGACTAAATCCCTTCTTCACATATTTCACCAAAGTGTGGAGTGTGAGGAGGTATAAAGTGCAAGTTTGTTCCATTAGTGGCCAGCATGACTGCTATTTCTTCGGGTAATGTTGTCATGTCTGCACGCTACGTTTTGTTCATTACGGTATTTGCTCCACAAAATAGGTTCCATTGTCAGAAAATAAGTCCGTGTACAGTCCTCGCCTGGAGATGAATCTTTTGTAGGTCGCTATAAATGCTTCTGTCGTTAGTCTGCTCACTATCTCGATGTAGATGGCCGTTGTTGCCGTATGCATATGAAAAGGTCGATGTATCCCTTGTAGGATTTGTTGTCTCGATCTTTGGTAGTTCTTAGTTGGATGGGCCCCGCATAGTCGATTCTCGTTTTTTTGCGAACGGTTTTCCCGGCCTCACTCTTGATGATGGTAAACTGCCCATTAGTTGTACCATGTTCTTTTGTTTGTGGCGAAAGCATGTTATGCATTTTTGTATTACTACTCATACTGCTGTATATCGAAGCATTGGGAAAGTTAAGAGAGAGATACGACCGCAGAAAGCACACAACCCATTCGTTCATAAAAAGTTTCATGCATCAACCAGCAGTAACGACACCAAATAGCATGAACATTAGAGTACTTCTAGACACGTCGGACGAAATTATACGAGGACTTAAGGCATTAGAGGAAGAAACAGAACCCAGAGACCACTGGTTAATTCATATTCTAGTCAACAAACTTGATAATGAGACTAACAGTTTATGGGCACAAGCATTTGCAGATTATGATTTACCAAGCTTAAAGCAGTTTTTTGACTTTCTCGCGAAAATGATCGATGCACTAGAATCGTTAAAATGCCAAAAAAACGTTCTCAACCTCAGTCGACTAATTCAAAACTAAATGTTAGGAGTCATGTAGTGTCAAGTGAAATAACCAAAAGCCAGGTATGGGCAGTAGGTGGTGCGGAGCACAAGCTATTTAAGTGTGATAAATTTAAAGAGGCAGGTGTGGGTAACTGCAGTAGGGAAACTTTCGAATTTCAAAATGAAACTTGGCATACCGATTAAGCCCAAATTGTGCTAATTAGTGCTCACGGGAAAAAATTAGTGCTAGTCCAGGAACCGAAAAAACGGGAAAAGAAAATTTAAATTTCGCTTGAAAGACGAAAAAAATAAAACCCAATTTCTAGAAAAAACCAGAAATAATTTAAGCCTAATTATAAAACTTCACAAAAGCGGCTTAACCGACGAAATTTGTGCTTATCATAGAAATATGATTTTTATAAATTTTCATTAATAAACTGAGGAAATACAAATTAGACCCTAAAAGATACTAAATAGAACATACAAAATACAGATGTATATCGTTCAATAATATTTTTGTTGAACAACAAATTAAAAAATAAAAAAACTTATTATAAAATCAAAGAATAAGA
This sequence comes from Nephrotoma appendiculata, assembly GCA_947310385.1. Lineage (NCBI taxonomy): Eukaryota > Metazoa > Arthropoda > Insecta > Diptera > Tipulidae > Nephrotoma > Nephrotoma appendiculata. Next base: position 368,678,017 of record OX371223.1, on the reverse strand, counting down.
ATTTCAGATAGCATATTACTGTCACGCATGTTCATTGCCATTCGAAAAATGTAGTGGCTGAATTTGTGCTAATCCAGAATTGGCCCAATTCCGTTGAACAACAATGATTCCCCAATTTACAAAACCAATGAACCAATGTTCATTGCAGCCGATTCTTTACCAGAATTGGCACAATTCTCTTTAACATTAAATGGCGTTGAGTGATCTATTTGAAGTGCTAGCCATTAAATGTAGTGTCTTAATTTTAAAAACCTTTTTTATTTTTAAACAGAAATATTTTATGTTCATTCATTATTATTCCAATTTTATACTTTATACATTAAACACAAATTCATTATTTTACATTTTAATACAAAATTATATTTAAAATTCATAAACTACCACTCAAATCATTCTTGATATTATACTACTTGTTTGTAAATTAGGATTGCTGGGTTTGCTAATTGTATTTCTCTCTTTCCTTCTGATAGGTCATCATATGCCTCAAATTGACCATTTGACCGCTTGATTATTCCAATTTAATGTCCCATGCCGTTTGTCGTTGAATTTGGAATAAAATGAATAATCCCTTTCAACCTAAAAACGCCTTTCTTTACTTCAATCTCGTTCTGAATTTTAATAGGTTTAGAATAAAATTCTTCTATGTTTACTGATTGAGTGTCAACAAATAATAAACCTTTAGTTTCAATATTTTGCGCTTGTTGTCAAAATTCACATATGTTTATATTTAAATTTGCGTCCGATATAAAGTTTTCTAAAGGTAATAATAACCCCTGTGCAACGATCGGCACAAACCTCAAACATTTCACCTTTTCAACCATTCGGAAATTGTTCATTCAACAGTCTTTGTTGTTCAACGGAATTGGACTAACTCTGGATTAGCACAAATTCGGCAACTATATTTTTCGGATGGCAATGAACATAACTGATACGAAAATGCAATCAGAAGTGCCAATTTCATTGGTTTGTAGAACATATTTGGTCAGAAAATTGTTCTCTCAACGGTCTTTGTTGTTCAACGGAATTGGGCAAATTTTGGATTAGCACAAATTCGGCAACTATATTTTTCGGAAAACAATGAACACACCTGATAGGAATATGCAATCAGAAGTGCCAACTTCATTGGTTTGTAGAACATTTTGTGTCAGAAAATTGTTCATTCAACGGTCTTTGTTGTTCAACAGAATTGGGCCAATTCTGGATTAGCACAAATTCAGCCACTAAATTTTTCGGATGGCAATGAACATAACTGATAGGAATATGAAATCAGAAGTGCCAACATCTATGGTTTGTAGAACATTTTTTGTCAGAAAATTGTTCATTCAACGGTCTTTGTTGTTCAACGGAATTGGGCAAATTCTGGATTAGCACAAATTCGGCAACTATATTTTTCGGAAAACAATGAACACACCTGATAGGAATATGCAATGAGAAGTGCCAACTTCATTGGTTTGTAGAACATTTTTTGTCAGAAAATTGTTCATTCAACGGTCTTTGTTGTTCAACGGAATTGGGCCAATTCTGGATTAGCACAAATTCGGCCACAATATTTTTCAGATGGCAATGAACATACCTGATAAGAATATGCAATCAGAAGTGCCAATTTCATTGGTTTGTAGAACATTTTTTGTCAGAAAATTGTTTATTCAACTGTCTTTGTTGTTCAACGGAATTGGGCCAATTCTGGATTAGCACAAATTCGGCCACTATATTTTTCGGATTACAATGAACATACCTGATAGGAATATGCAATCAGAAGTGCCAACTTCATTGGTTTGTAGAACATTTTGTGTCAGAAAATTGTTCATTCAACGGTCTTTGTTGTTCAACAGAATTGGGCCAATTCTGGATTAGCACAAATTCAGCCACTACATTTTTCGGACGGAGCACTAATTAGCACAAATTGGGCTTAATCGGTATGCCAAGTTTCATTTTGCAATTCGAAAGTTTCCCTGCTTCAGTTACCCACACAAGTGGCAGTAACCGATAGAAAAGCAATGTTGATTAAAGAAAACCGTTGCTTCAACTGCTTAAACATCAATCACAGAGTGTATAAAGTGTGCAAGTCTAAATTCCGGTGCAAACAGCGCAACAGAAAACATCACAGTTTATTACACGAGTATCCAACAATAGCACTGCATTGATCTGCGTAACTGATGCGATGAATCAGAGATAGCACTACTAGATTCCGCATCGCAAGCTACGTTCATTTGTGAAAACAGTGCTTAGAGACTTAAGCTATTCAGAAATAGTGTCAAAATAGCTATTACGGGCATTGGAGCCACCTCAGGTGGATATACTAGAGGATCAGTATCACTAAAAATCAAGCCCCGACACAAAGTCAACCCAGTATTAAATGTGGAGGCATATGTTTTACCAAAATTAACAACAAGGCAAACGCCGATCTCACGTCGAATTAATATTGATTCACTTAATAAATACGATTTAACTGATCCCCACTTTTACAAAGGCAAGGAGATAGACCTCATAATTGGAGCTGATAACTTTTTTGAACTGTTAACGGATGGAAGATTCACCATTCAAAATTACTTCACAATGCAAAATACTGTTCGAGGATGGATCGTTGCGGGCAAATCTATCTGTTTAATAGTAGTATAGTTGACTCGGAGGACAACCTAGATCACATACTAAGGACGTTCACCATTAAATCTCGATAATTTTTTCCACACAGCAGCGAAACGGATGTTTTCAATGGAAAAACGTTTTAACAAGCAAAAGGAATTTCCTGATATGTACAAGATTTTCATGAAAGAATATATTGAGTTGGGACATTTGAAACCAGTCGACAACATTGGACCATGCCACGGATATTAGTACAACGAAACTCCGAGTTGTGTTTGACAGTTCCGCTAAGAGTACCACGGGAAGCTCGTTAAACGATTGTTTTGCTGTTGGACCCATTGTCCAATCCACGTTGTATGAAATTTTATCTCGTTTTCGAATGGTTAAAGTAGCATTTACAGCCGACGTAGAAAAGATGTTCCGACAAGAGCTAATTGCAGAACAAGACGCAAGGTTCCAGCGAATATTATGGCGAGTTCAACCAAATAAACGCTTCACCACCTATGAACACCAAACAGTTATTTATGGGACAGAAAATGCAACTTTTCTAGCAACGCGTGCACTCAACGAGGCAGCAGCAAAGTGTCAATAATTATATCCAAAAGCAGCGAAGCACATATGAAATCAGTTCTACGTCGATGACCTCATGATTGGAGCAAATTCAATAGAAGAAGCAATCGACCTAAAGAACGACATAAACACAATACTCTCACGTTCTGGTTTTCATCTTAAGAAGTGGTTAAGCAAAGAACAAGCAGTCTTAAAATACGTCTCTCAATCCAGCATCTCAATCAAAATGCTAGAAATAGAAGAATCTACCACGGTAAAAGTGTTAGGGCTGCACTGGAATCCAAGGAAAGATTGCTTCCAATTCAAAACAAACTTCACAGAACATCCTGTCATGACCAAACGAGGTATATTATCAGAGGCAAGCCGCTTATTCGATCCATTGGGATCGATTGCTCCAATAACGGTTAGAATAAAAATCGTCTTTCAATTACCCTTAGAAGTGGAAAACGAATGTCACAAATTACGTGACAGTCTACCCACTACATAGAAGAACTAGAAAGAGAAAGATATATTCATACAAATCCTAAAAATACATTTTCATTACATGGGTTTTCAGATGCATCCAGGCATGCATACTCAGCTGTAATGTACGGACACATAAAAAATTAAATGTAGAATCAATAATCAAATTATTGTCGGCAAAAACCAAAGTTGCACTCAATAAACAAATTTCTATCCCAAGACTGGAACTATGTGATGCATTACTTCTTACTAGATTGTTCTCAACCATCAAACAATGTCTCAAAATCGAACCTGTAGATATCACCGTCTGGAGAGACTCCACCATTGTGTTAGATTGGCTATCCGCGCCTCCAAAAAAAATGGAATACATTTGTTGGAAATAGAACTGGGGAAATACTTAGCACCATAAAGTAGATCGCAGTGGAGACATGTATATATGAAGGATAACCCAGTAGACTGCGCTTCTATAAAATTCAAAAATTTAAAAGGTCCAAGCTGGATTTGCAAATTGTTGTGAAGCCTGTCCAAAAAATCTGAAAAGCCACCATAACATAAAAGAAGAACTACGAAGCCATTCATTTCAAGTTCAAGTATGTCAACCAAATATAATGGATGGTTTAGTCAAACGAATTTCGAGCTTCAACAAAATTATTCGAATTTTAGCCTACGTTTTGCGATTTACCGACTTAATATTAAAACGAACTTCCACCAATTTAGTTTCACGAAGTTTATTTTGTCAAGAATTACGAAAATAACAACTTCTTCTATCCAAATATATTCAGTCAAAACACTTTGAACATGAGATCAAACTACTAAGGGCAAATAAAGAATTACCAGCCTCAAGCAAATTGAAAAACTTAAAACTATTCCGACGAAGCTAAACTTTTAAGAGTTGGAGGAAGAATCTCGACTACATCGATCACCTGGAGATAAACTTACCAAACTAATTGTGAAAGAGCACCACCTGTGACACCTACATGCTGGACAAAGTTTAATGATTGCTCCGCTTTGTCAAAAATATTGGATTTTAAATTGTAGACAACTGATACTATAAAACAAATAATGGGCGATCTTTCTATTCTGAGGGTCGAGTTAGTGACACCGTTCTGTAAAGTTGGGGTGGATTATGCAGGCCCTTTTCAAACACGTTTAGTCAAAGGAAGAGGAACAACAACGTACCAAAGTTATATATGCATTTTTGTTTGCCTAGCAACCAAGGCTGTCCATATTTAGTTAATCTCTGAGCTTACCACGGAATCTTGTATTACAGCGCTCTGAAGATTCATAGCTCGCAGAGGTGTTTGCAAGGAGATCCATAGTGACAATAAACAAACTTTATCGGAGCTCGCAATCACATTCACGAATTCCACAAGTTTCTCAAACAAAATAATAACACAATCTCTAATTTTTTATTGACAGATGAGATCACTTTCAAGTTTATCCCATCAAGCATCCCATTTCGGCGGACTCTGGGAAGCCGCGATAAACGAGTTAAATACCACCTGAAGATAGTCGCCGATGGTCATATAATTACCACTGCAGAAATGAGCACGCTGCTGGCTGAAATCGAGGCAATCCTGAATTCCCGGCCAATATGTGTATTTTCCGCAGTGAGGAATTAAATTATTTAACGCCAGCCCATTTCCTGATCGGTCGTTCCACAACGCAACTGCCAAGCGGGGATCTACAGGAGGTCAAAAGGACGAATATACATCCCACTTGTTATGTGTAAAAAGGTTGTAAAAGTAAGCCTGACTTTATCCGGAAAATTTTTCCCAGTGGTTGGTCTTACAATCTAATCAATCTATGAATCGTTGGCATTGTTAGAGATTCATTCAATCGTTGTCGTATTCGAGTGAGGAACGTGTTGTATAGATGCTGTTATAATATTTCTTCGTTTCATATTGGTTTAAGAATCCCTGTGGATGACTGTTGGTGTTTGGCTTGTACAGGTAAATGTTATTGGCTGCTGGTTTGAAAGTCCAATTTTAAATCTGATCTAATTTTATTAATATTGAATAAATACCATGACTGGGGTCTATCAATAACAGGACAAATATTTTTGGTTATGTTATTATGCTTTTGTTCGAGTAAGGTTTGCAGCGCCAACCCCTAAATGACATATAAATTTCCATAAAAATATAGATGATATATGTACAAAAACAATAACAGCAACAAAAACAACAAATTATATTAAATTAAATTGAAATTAATGAAAATTATTATTTTACATTTCCCAATTGTATCCATTCTCGATCCCAACTCAACAGTATCTAGACCATTTTCTCCCCATTCTAATATTTACATCTTGAATGTAATACAGGCAGACACTATACAAGCACAAAACACTATGGTTGAACAAAAAAAAAATGTATTCATGTTTTTTATGGTTCCCATCATTAAAAGTGATTAATTATGTCTGTCAATATGTTTTATGTATATTTACAAAGATATATTGGATCCAACTAAATTCAGCAGAAGATGATACTTTACGAGCAGCATGGGACAGGACTACATACAATACAAATTCGTACAAATACTCATTAATTGCAATTATTAGATGACGCGCACGATAAGATAAAATACAACGATAACAAATTGTTTGTACTTCGAACGTCAGATGAAGAGACGGTCCTTTACTGCACGGTTACATCACAATATGTCAAATGACTATCGAGTTATTCTGATAATTATAAGGCAAAATTATGTGTTGGATAATTTATGTGCTATAGAGAAAGTATTTTGCATATGTTGTCATAATTTAATTTTTCTATTTTCATTTCTGCAAGCATTATGTGAAAATTACTAATACGTACCTAGCACATACTCGTCTCGTAATACCAAAACATTAAATATGTATGTTCTATATGAGCATAACTATAATAATTACATTACTTACATCTTCATCATTTCAGAAAAATATCTATGAACTAGGTACTCGTACCGAACACAGACTAGATATGAACGCTGGGTATGTATTTATGCTCCTGATATACTCGTAGTATGTCGTGCGGGAGTAGGTTATAAGAAGATTTTAATGTTAAATATGTAAACGAATATAAATTTTGATGTTTTCTGTTGTTCCTTATATAGGGTGAAAATATATGGCACATAGGGCGTGGGGGTGGTAAATAGGTTGAATATAATAAACATAAAAATATGAAAATGAGGTTATGTAGTTTACTTATATTCAAGTAATAATATAAAAATGATTATGAATATTTATTTAGGTGTAAAGTATTTCTTAGATCCTCTTTTATTATGGTGTTTGTATATTTGTGTGTGTGTATTATGTTTGGGTTTCTTATTTATGTTGATTAGTATTTATGTTTTGTGGATTTTAAAGCGATATAATGTGTGCATACATATAATTATTATTCTATGACACTTTCAGAGAGATTATCATGAATAAGAAGAGTCGTATTCTATCCGCGATGTACCGTATGTTAAATCCGTTACTTTCACATTATGATCAAAGTACAATAAGATGAAAAATTTTAGGCGTATATATGCGGCGTAATATGAAAATTTCGTAAAACGAAAATTTGGCGTCTCTTAAAACCAATTCATAATATTTTTCGAAAGTACCAATTTAAAACGATACGTGTCAAAAATTTTTGTCATTTCAACACTAATTGAAAAACTACTTCTCTTGTCGGAACCAGGCAAATCATGAACACCAACCGGACAGTCAATTCAGTACACCGGAAAATCTACTCTGAATCATTTTATATCAAAACCGTTCAAGTTTTTTTTTTAATAGAGACTAAGCCTCCATCTGAGAACTCATTGCAATTGATTCTTGGTATCCGAAAAAAAAACAATTTCTGAATCTTTTGGCACAAACATACAATTTTATGGCGTTTATATTTAATACATTAATAAATTTCTCAAAACGAATAATAATACACATTACAACATTTCACATAACGCAACCAAAGCAAGGAGCCTGATAAATTTTTATCAAAATCATTGGAGTGAAAAAAATTAAAAAAGAAATCGGAGGTCTATTGTATATAAACGAATTTAGGCGAAATCGGGACCCATCATCATTTCAGCAATTTTCGTCAGATTCGTTCAAACCGAGAATAAAATTAAAAGACGGAATCTTCTACTATGTAACCCGTAGTAGCGTGTGGCCTATATTTACGGCTTTTATAACCAAATAAAGGCCATATAACCTCTCCAGAAAAAAAATCAGAAGCGACTGTCCACATTGGTCGGCTGATAAAATCCTGAAATTCTGAATAAGAATAAACAATACCAAAAGCAATAACCGATTGAAATTGTTTATTTTATTTGTTTGTGATTTTCCTTTTAAATTATAACCTTAAAACAAAGAATGTCGGAAGCACCTGATATTTATGTAGATGTATTAAATTTAAAAGATGATCAACATTCATTGTGGCATTATTATTTACGTAACAAAAAATCTCAAACAGCAAAATGCAAACAGTGTACTTCAATATTGAAAATTTTAGGTTGCTGTACGACCCCGTTACATACTCACCACCGCACACGACATGACATTCATATTCCAAAAATAAAATCGATCTAATCACTTGGAAACTAGTATTCCAAATTCCGCTTCGGACCAGTGCTTTACTGCCAAACCGAAAATAATTGCGCAATATTTCACAACAAAAGATGAAGCTCTATCAGCGGTAATATCTTGATTGGTTGCTTAAGACGGGTTACCGTTTAAAGTATTTTGTTCGTCCTACGATTTGCGGAAATGTTTGCAATTGCGAGTATTTTCGAACCTTCCGAAATCACCGACGACCATTCAAAAATGGTCATGGAATACTATAAAAAGTTGCGAAAAATAACCATTTCGGAATTTTGCGCACTGAAATCAACAAAATTTAAAATGAGTCTAACTTTGGATGAATGGATCTCTTCCAGAAATCGTCGGTTAAAACGAATTTATGGTCGGTTTGGGGCTGATGAATGTATAGCTTTATAGAATAAAACAATAGAATCATTTAACATCAATACTAAAGACATTTCATGCGTAGTAACGGATGGGGCCGCTGTAATGATAAAAGTTGGGAGTAATTTACCATGCGACCAAATTTTATGCTATGCACATGGAATTCAAATCGGAATTAAAAATCTTCTCTACAAAAAGAAAAATGTGCAGGACTCTTTAGATTGCAATCAAAGTCAAATCGACGATGTCACAGGCGTAATAGGTGCAACTGATTGTGACGACGATACTTACGAACTTGATCATAAAGGTGCAGAACTGGGATTCGAAGTATGTCAAACAAAGGATGACGTTAATTTCGCGGAACTATCTCCTAACTTTCCTATCAGTGAAAGTATAAAGAAAGTACGAATAATTCTAACGATATTTCCACGATCCTCCAAAAAAAATGAAATACTACAGAAGTACGTGAAAGAGGAAAACGACGGTAAAGAATTACAACTATTGATAGACTGTGCTACACGTTGGAGTTCCCTCTGTTTCATGATAGAAAGGATAACGAAAATTAAGACATGTATATACAAAAAGCTTCAATTGACCTTAATTTATCTCCAGAAAAGATTCTTTCTGAAATAGTATGGGACAATTTATCATTAATTTTAAAATGTTTAAACCCTGTTAGATTAGCAGTCGAAGCTCTTTGCAGAGAGGATACGAATTTGTTATCATCGGATGCATAATTTAAATTATATTTGATAATATATCAAACGATGATTTTGGAATTAAATTAAAAGACGAGCTGGCCATCCAAATCAATAAACGAAGAACCATTTTGTCCGACATACTACAATATATCCATAATCGTGGTAAAACTAAGTTGAATATCAAAGTGAAGCGTCATTCAAAATCCGAAATAAACAAAAAATTGCAGGAACTCAGTCGGCGTTATAATTCCAGTTATAATTTCGATGACAGTAGTTCAAGCTCAGCGAGGCTGAGGATAATCTTAATCCAGAATACTCATTAGAAACGTTGTTGCAACAAAAGATAAATCATTCGCTCAGTTCTTTAAAAACGGAAAAAATAAACTTATAATCGCTTTCCTCTGCGTTTCGAAACGAAATTAAATTTTGGGATGATGGGGGTCCTCGATGCCCCTGCTTAACAATGTTTATGAAAATCTAATAAATATACCACCAACAAGCATTGCGGTCGAAAGGGCATTTTCAGCAGCAGGCAATATCGCCACTAAAACTCGTTCTAGTCTCAACGACACAACCCTCGATGCGTTAAGTTTCATGCGATACGCATTTAAAAAGCAGAACAAAACGGGTAAAGCTTAATTTTTAAACCACAAATAAATCTGTTTAATCATTTATTATATGTAATAAAAGGAATTTGTTATTTTTTATTTTGAAAATTGAAATATATATATAATTTGCTTTTATAAAAATCAAATTTTGGTTTTTAATTATTTTGCTTCAAAAATTTAGTACAAAAAATCAATTCCGGAATTCCGGAATCGGGAATATTCCAATTCGAAAATTCCGAAATTAAATTTTTGCTATAAATTGGATGCCCTACAATTTTTACCTACTTGATTTGAAGCAGGCTAACAAGATAACAGAAGATCAAATAAAAACGAAAGAGTCGGAAGTTTTAAAAGAAAGTGTTTAACGCCATATCCAACAAAACGCTGGACATGGTACAACATCCAGAAACATAGCGCAATATCTCGGAACATACTCGATATCAAGCAACATGGTGCAATAGGACTCAACATCCTGGCCTGAGATGAAACCCACGCTCCTTAATCATTTTTTATCAGAGTTGATTAAAAAGAACAAGACCCCCGACCAACCAACAAACGAATAGATTCGGGACGACCAATTTCATCAATCAATTCCTGAAACTTGAAAACCATCTTTCAGTAATTTCCATCAAATTCATTTAAGGAGAGAATAAAATTAAAATATGGAAACTTCTATTTATGTGAGGGTGACAATCTCTCGGAACCCAGCAAAAATCTGTAGGAGCGTCTGACCAATAATCCCGGCTTTCCAAGGAAAGACAGCATAAGTTTGCCAAAAGAAAAATTCAGAATTGTCTGTCCACATTCACGGCCAACTGCTTGTACAGCATTCTCCAGGAGAAGCGGATGCATTCTACCATCTGGAAAAGGTATACCATGCTGAAGTGTGTTTCTAAAATATTGCCTTGGTGATGATACTATTAAAGTTAGCCGACTCGTTTCAGCCGAAAAATATCGATAATGTAGATTTTGTTGTAACAACTAAAATGTGTCAGCCGAAAAAGGTCAGTAATGCAGGAAGATTATGTTGTAACACTAAAAATGTATCAGCCGAAAATTGTCGATAAGACAGATGAAAAATTACTTCTATTGTCCGCTTGTAAAGGACGGTAATGCAGATTCGTATTGCCAGGCGAATAATGTCGATAATTCTGTGGGCAAAAAACAGTAAGACTTTGTTTATAATTTTAAAATTCTTTATTTATTCCTCCAAATCTATTTTGTCCCCCTCAAAGTAATCCCCCCGGCCTTAATACACTTGTGCCAACGTTTTTTCTAATCCTCGAAACAGTTGTTAAAGTCAATTTCCGGAATAGCCTCCAATGCGCGTAGCGATTCAATTAACTCGAAACGGTTTCCCCGGAGCGGTCGTTTGAGTTTGGTGAACAGCCAGAAGTCGCACGGAGCTAAGTCAGGCGAATACGGTGGTTGTGGAACGATATGGGTGGAATTTGTGGCGAAAAAATCAGGTAAAACCAATACAGTATGAGAAGGTGCATTATCGTGGTGCAAAAACCAAGGGTTTTCACTGATCCTTCCGATATTTCAACGATGCCAGTAAGCTCTGACTAATAATCGTCAATTCTCGAGCACCAATTCCGTGATTTTATTAACGTGTTGAACATCAGTTGATGTTGATGGCCGTCGTAGACGTGGTTCGTCGCCAACACGTTCTCGACCCTCTTTGAACAATTTATACCAATCAAAAACACTTGCTCGCGACATACAATTATCATCGAAGGCCTTTTGCAACATTCTGAACGTTTCGGCACCACAAAATTGAGTCCGCACACAAAATTTAATGGAACTTCTTTGTTGAATAATTTCACTCATTATACGTAAAAATCGCCGAATCCACATTTTGTACTTCAGAAAGACAAGCGTATACTAAACACAAATGATTATTTTGATGTGACATTTGGCACAGATGTCACTGACAATCATACCAACATAGAAAAAAAAATATTTCGACGAATGGTTTTCCGCGCGAAATTTAAATTAAAAAGTCTTATTATTTTTTGCTCACAGTAGTATTCCGGTTCATTAACGTATATTATTCAAAATTTAACTTTTTCATTAAATGCATTAAAACTATAAAAAAAACTATTTTAATACTGAGAAAACACAATGGCAAATATCAAGCAAAACTTCAAAAATTTCAGGCCAATTTCCATTTGAAGAATCCGAAAATTTCTATATATAGATCGCACACACAAAATTTGAAATTGTTAAAAATTGACCGATGGCTGGAAGTAGATTCAAATGAAAGATCTTAGTGAGGCTCACACTGGTATAAATTTCAGGTCAATTTCCATGTTGGATATATCACACACACAAAATTCAAAAATTTCTAATAACTGACCGTTTATAGTGTCATGGCTGGAAATAGATAGAAATGAAAGTCTAAAAAAAATTATTTTTCGTCATAAAATTTGTATCTGCATACATGTAACTATAGATGCATTTCACGTCTTACCTACCCAAACATCTAATACAGCACTTAGAGAAATTTGGTTTGGTATATTAATTTTAATTGTTTCGAATGAAAATTTACTATTTTATATTTTTAGTTAGTTTTTAGGAACAACAAAATAAAATGTTCTAATATAGATAAGTACTTTCCGGCATAAAATTTGTAGCTGCATTATCGACATTTTTCGGCTGGAGTGTTGCAGACAAAAATCTGCTGTCATTTTCGTTTGATTAATTTAAATCTGCATTGTCGACATTTTTGGCCGGAGTTGGCTAACTTTAACAGGGTGCCTCGGTGGGTCATCTGGTTCGGGCAGCAGGTAATATAACAAGACTCATTATTGCGTGTGGGGAAGTTATCACAGGGTAACGTTGACGCGAGCAAAGAGGTTTTAGGTTTAGCAAGCCTAGTAGGTAAAAATCCGGAGCTTTTGAAGTTCGTGGAAAAGTTTAATACAATTCATGGCAAACCTGGTAAGTATTAGCGGTATTAGTACGAACCGGCAAACGCTGAATGATCACAGAATTGCCAAACTCCACATGATTGCTTTGTGGCAGGTAAACAGGATAGCAGAAACAAAAATGAAAACGGAAGAGCAAGAACTATTAAGAGAAAGCGTTCAATGCCATATACGTATTAGTGCAGTATTCAAAAAAGAAGCGAATATAGTGGAAAAGGTAGGAGTATGAGTTCCAAACAAAATAGAGAAGGAAATGCAGAATGAAAATCTTATAAAAAGCCACAAAGGATACTTCGAGTACGTAGGAAGTGGATTCGCTGGGATGCATTTTTCTTTTGACGAATTGCAGCGAAAAGTCAAGGTTGAGCCAGAGTTCAGTTCGAGTTGACCGAGATCAGTTTGGTACAGTGGTACTGTTAAATCATTAATCTGTTTCGGCCATAGGGTATCAAACTGGTGTATACATTTGTGGTAATCACCTCGACACGCATTATTGATAGCCGGTGACTTCAATCATTGAGCAGCATTGGGCTGGAAAGTGAAACAACTATTCAAATTCAGAAGTAATCACACTACCACTCCCACATGCCCGGCAGTGTTGGGATGAGGAAATTAAGGTTCCAAGGGTTTTAAATACATATTCCTTAGTGGGAAAGAATAAAGCCCTGGGCCTGCGGGCGTAGGCGCAGCAATTTCAGCCAAATCAGTAAAAAAAGAGACGAGTTGGAAAAAAGTTTCAGCTTTCCAGAGAATAAGCGCTCTGAGAGAGTTGTGCGCATTCTGAACAGCGTCCGATGACGCTGTATGTGGGCTTGAGTTTTATTATGCCTAAAATGTGCAGTAAAATCAAGAGGATGGTTAATACCATTTGCTAGTAGACACCATTGTTTATTGATAAGTGAAATTGTTTACTAAACGGCTTAGTGGGCAAATTACTACAATGTTTGCGTAAAATTGCCGGAATCAGGTCTTAGAATTTTGGAAAACACCCTGGAGCGGAAAGTAATTTTATAAATATGACGCTAATTAATTGGCTAATTTTTTTAATGACAGGTTTAGAATATGCATTTTTATAAAACAAAGATGGTACAGATTATTTGCCACAAAAATTCCGTTAACTCGATCTGGAAAGGACAAAAATGATTGAGTGGTTGAGCCACAGTCTATTCGGAATCTAGCAAGTTTTTCGTTTGAAGGGCAATTGGTGTAGTTGGATCGGTTTAAATTTTAATTTCAATCAACAAAAAATTAAAACCGGGTTTAGAATAGTTGGGATAAATGTATACATCTTGAATGTCGTAGGCAGTTGAAACAATGCAGATTGAATTCTAGGAAAACACCAAACTAAATAGCAAACGAAAGTGGAATCCGAAAGTGCAAGGGACGTACTGCTACGAGATGCACGAAATTTTTGTCACGACCGGTTCAGAAGGCAAGTATGCATGCAAGGCACACAGGTTAGTTGTCTGGGGAAAAATCTAAAACACATTCGCAAAACGACAAAGAACCAAAAAAACACCTAGCAATACCAAACCCATCTTAAGTATATCATTGGACATGAAGCTAATATAAAGATCCCCAATTTGACTTCCAAATGCATGTTTGACTTCCAAAAAATGGCAACCAGTGAACTCAAATAGTTTTGGAAACAATTGATTGACGAAAATAAAAATCAAATGAGATGGATATACAATACGGAAGCAGACAGCCAGGGCCTTAAAATGCTTGGATTGCTATAAATGTCCTTATAACGCAATTCATCCAAAATTCTTCTGCGATATGGAAGCGCGCGCCGAGATGCAATGTTTGTCTTGGTGAAGATGACAACATTAGAAGTTAGTTAGTTTCAAATATTCGAAATATCAGAAGGAGTTATATAAAACATGTAATCAACATTATGATGTGTGTCTGTGTGTATGTTTTGCCGTGCATACCAAATATTTGTGTCCTCTCTACAGCCCAGGCGGTTTGCTTGGACTATAGATCGCAGTGATTTTTTTTTTTAAATATTCTGAAAATTAAATATTTATGAGAAACACAACAGTTTTCCAAAGCGTGTTGCAACAAAAATTCGGCCTCTGTGCAGCCACGGTTTGACTGATCGTAGCGAAAATTCATACTTAAACTTTTTCAAAAATTGGAAGATACAAGTGCTTTTGGCCGGAATGAATTTTTACCGGAAATGATAAATTTTAAAAACAAAAATTATTTATCATTTCAGTACGAGCGGATTGATTATTTGGCATAACATTTCATACTAAAGCTTTTTCCATAAATTAGGAGATCTTCCGAAAATTTGGTGGAAATCTGTGTACCGGAAGTGGTAGAAAAACCTACAAAAAGTAAAAGATTCAGTTAAATGTGAAAATTAAATTATTCTTCAATGAAAAAATTTTAAAAGCTCCTGCGAAGGCTACCTGTTCTGGTGCACAGATGTCCACCAGATTCCGCATGGACCTCCCAATTCATGGAAAAGCTGTAGAATGAAATTTTGTTCGGAATTGTCATTCCGGCTGTCTGTAGTGATGCCGAATTTTAGTGAAATAAAGTTTTTTTTTTATAAAGGGTGATTTTTTTGTGGTTAGGATTTTCATGCATTAGTATTTGACAGATCACGCGGGATTTCAGACAAGGTGTCAAAGAGAAAGATGCTCAGTATGCTTTGACATTTCATAATGAATAGACTTACTAACGAGCAACGCTTGCAAATAATTGAATTATATTACAAAAATCAGTGTTCGGTTCGAAAAGTGTTTCGCGATTTACGTCCGATTTATGGTCTACATAATCGACCAAGTGAGCAAACAATTAATGCGATTGTGACCAAGTTTCGCACTCAGTTTACTTTATTGGACATTAAACCAACCACACGAATGCGTACAGTGCGTACAGAAGAGAATATTGCGTCTGTTTCTGAGAGTGTTGCTGAAGACCGTGAAATGTCGATTCGTCGCCGTTCGCAGCAATTGGGTTTGTGTTATTCGACGACATGGAAGATTTTACGCAAAGATCTTGGTGTAAAACCGTATAAAATACAGCTCCTGCAAGAACTGAAGCCGAACGATCTGCCACAACGTCGAATTTTCAGTGAATGGGCCCTAGAAAAGTTGGCAGAAAATCCGCTTTTTTATCGACAAATTTTGTTCAGCGATGAGGCTCATTTCTGGTTGAATGGCTACGTAAATAAGCAAAATTGCCGCATTTGGAGTGAAGAGCAACCAGAAGCCGTTCAAGAACTGCCCATGCATCCCGAAAAATGCACTGTTTGGTGTGGTTTGTACGCTGGTGGAATCATTGGACCGTATTTTTTCAAAGATGCTGTTGGACGCAACGTTACGGTGAATGGCGATCGCTATCGTTCGATGCTAACAAACTTTTTGTTGCCAAAAATGGAAGAACTAAACTTAGTTGACATGTGGTTTCAACAAGATGGCGCTACATGCCACACAGCTCGCGATTCTATGGCCATTTTGAGGGAAAACTTCGGAGAACAATTCATCTCAAGAAATGGCCCGGTAAGTTGGCCACCAAGATCATGCGATTTGACGCCTTTAGACTATTTTTTGTGGGGCTACGTCAAGTCTAAAGTCTACAAAAATAAGCCAGCAACTATTCCAGTTTTGGAAGACAACATTTCCGAAGAAATTCGGGCTATTCCGGCCGAAATGCTCGAAAAAGTTGCCCAAAATTGGACTTTCCGAATGGACCACCTAAGACGCAGCCGCGGTCAACATTTAAATGAAATTATCTTCAAAAAGTAAATGTCATGGACCAATCTAACGTTTCAAATAAAGAACCGATGAGATTTTGCAAATTTTATGCGTTTTTTTTTAAAAAAAAGTTCTCAAGCTCTTAAAAAATCACCCGTTAACGTTATTTACGAGAAAGTTCCAATGGAAGCTGACATTTTCAGTTCCAATGGAAGCTGACATTTTCAGTAGACCGATCACGGCCAATATTCCTGTGTTCAGATCAGATTACGTTTTTTTTTTGCCAAAAAACAGTTTTTCAACAAAAATTCGGCAATTTTCGGCCATCCCAGTGAATTTTGGTCGAATCCGATCCACCGGAAGTGACTCCCTCCATTTAGTTTAGGTGAAAAACAATTATGCACTAAAAGATTATAAATAAAATTGTACAATAATATCACTCTATAGAACAATTTTGTAAAATGTAAGCGGAAATGACGATTTATGACCAAAAACAATTCTTTTAACAAAAAATCGGCTCCTGTACAGCCCTGGTTGACTGATTGATAGGAATACAGCTTCAAACCTAACCTTTTCGACAAACCCTAATGAATTTTGGGTGAAATTGATCCACCGGAAGTTACAGTTTTCTTAAAAGCTTTTTGGTTTTCTGCATGTATTTTGAAAACTACATCATTTACGAGAAAAACGGTTATGAACTAACAGATTCTAAATTAGTTTTTTAACTAACAAATTCTTAATCAATTAATTAATAATTTCCGTTCAGTCAGTTTCCCAAAATTTAAGATGAAATGACGATTTTTGTCAAAAAATAGTTTTCATTAAAAGTTTGGTCCCTTACAGCATAACGGTTTAATAGATCGAGATTAAACTTCATTCTTAAGCGTTTTCCTTAAATTTGGAAATCCCAATGGATTTTGACCGATACCGATTAATCCGATAATGGATTTTCGCCGATTAAAATGGCGAATTTTGATAAAAAAAAACTTCATTTCACCAAAATTTAGCATCTCTACCGACCAGGCGGATATTCGGAATAAAACTGCATACTAAAACTTTTGCCATAAATTTGAAGATCCGTGCGAAATTTGGTGAACATCTGTGTATCAGAAATGGCAGCTTCCGTCAAAGCTTTTTCAATTTTTGCAATGAAGATTAAATTTTTTAACAAGGGTTGACCTTGTTGGTTTTCGGAAAGTTAAACAGGAATAATGGTTTTGATTATACAAGACTGTAACTTGTAAACTAATAGTCGGACTGTTATATAATGTTGAGACAATCCGTTTGAACTGTAATTGAGGCAATCATAAGTTTCTCACAATATATCCTTTTTATGAGATGTACGTGCAAAAACCAGACATGTTAAATGGCACATAAAGGATAAATTGATTAGTAACATTACACAATGGCCATTAAAAATAAATTGAAATAAAACCCAGATTATAAATAGAACATGTCAAAGGTCAAGACATTTTGACCAGAGATCATTTTCAATTTATACAGATATATTTTGGTACACATCTAAAGAAAGAAGCTATACAAATCCATTTCTTATTTGAACACAAAGACTGATGTTGTTAGTATCCTCAATCCCAACATTATATACAAATGTATAAAAATACAGAAGAAGATACACAACAAATAACTCTTAAGTTTCAATTTCTTTTGTCCAAATCTCTTTCTTAAATAAATATGTGGGTGTGTGTATGACGGGAATGTACAATTGTTTATCAGTACTCTTATAAATAATTAGATTTTGGAAACAATTTACACAAAACAGTACAAGATTTTTGTCGTATTTGTTGTTAGGAGAAATTATGCTTTGCGTTACAGGCACCTTATCCAATCCCATTAGTAAAAATTTTAGCTTAATTTACAACCTCCTCCTTGTGTTCCAATTCCGTTTGCACCCAACACCATGAAAAACTATCTTCCATAAATTCAATTTAGAATCAAAAAAAATGCATTTTCCACAGTTCATTAATTTAATTTGCATAACGATTTTCTTCTTTGTGTATATTTATATGTGTGTATTTCTGTCGAAATTATTTTCCATTGAAATTTTCGCTTTGCACAATTTGTTACGTTCGTGTATTCAAGTATTATACACCCATCGTAGAGTAGAAGAGATGTGTGGGGAACATCTGTTTGGCATAATTTTATAATGGCCAAAAATTCACTTTAATTGCAATACTTTTATGTTTTCTCTGCCGATAAATTTAAAATTTATTTATGTGCCGAAAATTGGTAAGAAAATATGTAAGAGGAATATACCACAAGAGTAAACGGAATTTTGTCTTGTGCGTCATTAAAATTGAAAAATATAAAAATATTCATTTGATGGATGCGTTAATTTATTCATGATGCGACGGAAATTAATGAGATAGTTTGGGAAATTTTGTGGTTGATTACGCTTAGCTATAATTTATTAGCAAATGTTGTTGCAAAATTAGACAGAACTTCAGAGACATTATCTTTATAGTACAGTATCTGGATTCCCGTAGTCGTAACGTATGTGAAGTTATCAAAGAATTCAATCCCAGATAATAAATAACATATCAATAACCATTTTGCAGGTTTTGATTTATTTCATTCAAATATACTATATTTGTGAAGTTAGTCCAGCTCAGAATTTTTATCAATTTTAATGAGAAAACGGAAAATTATCAAATTTTTTAAATCGATTTGTTTTTCATATAATAAAAAAAAAAATCTAATGTATAAAAAACTGTAAAATGTTGAGTTGCATAAAGTAGTGGAAAATTTCAGGCAATGTAAGAAATAATTTGTTCCGTGGCAAGTTCTCGAAAATGAAATCTGGGCTGGGAATTTCATTGATTTTTTATAATTTTTCGTCCCGCTCGATAAATTTAAAACTATTTACAGTGAGTAACTTTAATATTCGGTTTTTCTATAATGTTCAGGTTTCAAAGGCTTTTTGGTATATAAATATCAAAAATGTTAATTTTTCTTTTTTAAAAATTAAAATTTTATTATTTTTCAATAAAATTCAAATAGTTTCGTATGAAATAAATAAATAAGGATTGTAATAAAAAAATTAAAACAAAATGGACTACTATTTTAACGTTACTGTATTAATTCGGTTTTTTCCATTATACACAGTCAAACCTGTTTTTGTGCGGTCAATATTGTGCGATTTTTTTTGTGCGGTAACTATTACCGCACAAAAACCGGTTTGACTGCATATGCATTTATTTGTGAAATAAAGGAAAAAATCACAAGGTTGAGCCTAATGCTAAAAATTTAAACATCGAAGATGGAGTTTGAAATTTTGCTTAATGCCTAAATAAAAAAGCTTAAGCCTAATGATTTGTTTTGGGCTAAGGTACTTATATAGACCTAAAAATAAAAAATATAAAAATTTGAGCCCAAAAATTGATTTTCAGCTATGAAATTTTGTTAATGCTTAAATAAAAAATTTAAAATACAGTGAACGCTCGATTTAACGGACTAATTGGGGGAGTCCGTTAAATCCGAATGACCATTAAATCCGAATGGAAAGTTTTTATATTTAATCGACTATAGATTTTGCACTTGTTCTGGAATAAGGCCACCTAGGACAGAACTCGTTTGTCTCTTAACCGATTATGAAGGGTTTTTGTTTATTGGATGGAGTTCTGAAATATAGCCATCTGGGAAGGAACTCAGGCATTACTTAGCTGATTATGTTGGGATTGGGTGTGTTGGATGGAAATGGGATTCTTAAATTATTATTGAATGAATTTCTCGAACATGGCCACCTGGGACGGAACTCGATCATGGGATTATTAAATAATTTTTGGAAGAAGTTTTGGAATATGACCACCTAGGACGGAACTTGTTCAATTCTTAACCGATTATGATGGGATTGGGTATGTTGGATGTAAATAACCGAGTCCTGTCCTAGGTGGCCATATTCCAGAACTTCTTCCAAATCATTTAATAATCCCAATTCCATCCAACATACCCAATCCCATCATAATCAGTTAAGAATTGGTCAAGTTCCGCCCCAGGTGGCCATATTCCAGAACTTCTTCCCAAAATCGTTTAAGAATTCTATTTCTAAGCAACATACAAAATCCCATCCTATAATCAGTTAAGAATTGATCGAGTTCCGTCCCACATGGCCATATTCCAGAATTTCTTCCAAAAATCATTTAAGAATCCCATTTCCATAAAACTTATACCCAATCCCATCATAATCGATAACCGAAAAATGGAAAATAAAAAAACTGTCCGTTAAATCGAGCATCCGTCAAATCGAGCGTCCGTAATCTAGGGTTTACTGTATTACACTCTATGTTAAAATTCAACATTATGGCATGAAAGTTAATAGTTTGCCAATATGCTAAAGGTCATTCGTATGTGAAAATTGCAGAATGACTGAATATACCAAAAAGTACAGTTGGCGATATCGTTCGGCGGTATAAAAATGAAAGGAGAATTATTTTGAAACAGCAAAAGAGCCATGCTGCCCCAGTGGCAAAGTGATCAGCATGCTTGCTCCAACAACCAAAGGTCACGGGTTCGATTCCCGGTGGTGACAGGGAAAAAAGTTCAGAGCTGGTTTAGTAGGATCAATGAATTAATGAATTAATTAATCACTCATTATCCGAAATGAAACATGATTATGAAACTTCATTTGAGGCGACCGAATTCCTTGATAGGATATAGTGGCAGAGAGAGAGAGAAGGGCCAACCTAAAAAATTAACAGAAAGTGATGAACGTTGGATATTAAGAAAAATTTTAAAAAAAGTGCGCGTTGAAAGAACTGGGAACATCAGTACATCCACAAACCATCCACAGAACATTAAAACAGCAAGGTTATAACGGCCACGTAGCCAGAAAAAAACCATTTATTAATCGGCGAAACAGAAAAAACGAATCCACTTCGCCAAGAAATATATTGGATAAGATTAAAGTTTCTGGAACGACTTAATATTTGTTGATGAGAGCAAATATAACGTATTTGGATCAGATGGACGGAATATGGTGTGGCGCAGGAATAATGAAGAATAATGAGGAACTCAAAACCATTTAATATTACTCCAGCTGTAAAACATGGTGGTGGACATTTTGTAGTGTAGATATGTATATCAGCTAATGGGGTTGGGGAATTAGTTTTTATTAATGGAAGCATGAGTAAAGCAATGTATTTAGATATTGTAAAAAAAAATTAAAGAAAAGCGCTGAACATCTAGGAATATTGTCCATTTGTAAATTTTTCCAGGACAATGATCCTAAACATAAGTCATATTTGGTTCGAGAATGACTATTATATAACTGTTAAAAAATGATAGAAACCCCTCGATCGGTGAATTCGCAAGACTTCGATGACTTCAGTAGTTGATTTAAAAAAGAGACTGGAACAAGAGTGGACTGAAATCAGCCAAGATTATTGCAAAAAAATTGTTGAGAATATGCCAAAACGCTTACATCACGTTTCGAAGCAGTAGGGATATCCCACAAAATATTAATTTAAAAATTAAAAAAAAATAAGATTAAAAGATTTTTTGTTTTTGACCGAATATTAAAGTAACAATGAAATAGTAGTTCTAATGTTATTAATAATGTTATGGTAATTTTATTAATATGAAAATATTTGAATTTTATTGAAAATTAATAAAATTATAATTCTTGAAAAAGAAAAACTAACATTTTTGAAATTTTAATACCAAAAATCCTTGAAAATCTGAAGATTATAGAAAAACCGAATATTAATGTTACTCACTGTATATGATTTTGAAATGTATACACTAGTAGCTAAATTTTAAATTATATAATTTAGCTAAATTTAGCTATTAGTGCATACATTTCAAAATCATGTAGCCCTGATTCGAGATATTTCTAGTTTTGGATAAATAATTTTAAATTTATCGAGCCAGACAAAAAATTATTTAAAGTTCAATGAAATTCCCAGCCAGAGTTCATTTTTGGGAACTTGCCACTGAACGGTTTTTTCTATTTAACCATAAATTTAGCTACTAGTGTAAACATTTTAAAATCTAGCCCTGATCCGAGACAATTTTAGTTTTGGATAAATAATTTTAAATTTATCGAGCGGGACAATTATATAAAATTCAATGAAATTCCCAGCCCAGAGTTCATTTTCGGGAACTTGCCACTAACAATTTTTTTCTAATTTAGCCTTAAATTTAGCTACTAACGCATATATTTCAAAATCTTGTAGCCCTGATCCGAGACATTTTTAGTTGTGGCTAAATAATTTTAAATTTATCGAGCGAGGCGAAAAATTATATAAAATTCAATGAAATTCCCCACCCAGAATTAATTTTCGGGAACTTGCCACTGAGCGATTATTTTCTAATTTAGCCTAAATTTAGCAACTGGCGCATACATTTCAAAACCATGTATCTCTGATCCGAGACATTTTTACTTTTGGCGAAATAATTTTAAATTTATCAAGCGGAACGAAAAATTATATAAAAATCAACGAAATTCCCCGAAATCAACGAAATTTTTTTGAAATTTGAATTTTCAAGAACTGGCCATGGAACAAATTTTTTCTTGCATTGCCTCAAATTTTCCATTACTTTATGCAACTCCAAACTTTACAGATTTCTATACGTTAGATTTTAATTTAATTTTATTATATGAAAAACAAATCGAATTTGGGCTGGGATAACTTCACACAAGAGCAAATTGGTTATTGATATGTTAGGTTGCCTGATTAATTTTTATTTTTTTCTGGGATAGAATTCTGTGATAACTTCACCATACGTGTAGTCGTATCATTATTTTAGCTTAGGATTTTACAAAAAAAAAATTCAGGTTATGTAGGGTACTATCAATTCATGTGGGTACCGGAAAAATTGGCATATACCGTATAATAGATGAATTTGCTTTTTTCTTTCTCTCAGATTGAACAGATACCAAATATCAGCTTCATCTTCACCTTGCTAGATTAAGCGGTAAATCTGGATCTTGTTTTAAACACCAGTTAAAGTTTCTAACCTAGGCGTAGGGAACCTTTTTACTAAGAAAGGCCACTTTCCATTTCGAATATATTTAATTGGGCCGCACTTATATTTTTTGTAAATCATCAGTACCTACACCACTATTTCTATTTTGAAATTAAGCAGATAAATAGAAAACTAGTAATGATGTGGTTTGCAGAAATGCTCTAAAAAGAAACTTAACAATGTTATCTTCGCATATTTCAAAATGTTCCATTTGTAGTTCGCTGGGTGCCTTGGAAATATCTACTAAGTGTGGTTCGAATGTTAATTACAATTAGATGTGATTATGTTTTTCAAAGTCAGAAAATCTTTCATCATATTCCTCTATTAAAGTCTCCAAAACGCCTATGCATTCTTGACACGTTTTATGTACACATCCTGCTATTTTATGACGTTGTATAAATGCGGAAAATGTGCTTCAGAGATAGATATCTCAAGATAGAAGAGTTTTAAAGAATGAAAAAAATTTCCGAAATGCTTGAATTTTTTGCCACATGTCATATATGGTACATGTTTTGTCTTACTTGTTGTCACAACGAAAAGCTGCGTTTCTACACAATTCTCTGTCTAATAATTTGCAATTTTGTTTTTGATCTTCATAAAATTTAATTATTTGTTATTCCAAAGACAAAACTCTGATTAAAACTAGACCTCTTGTAACCAACGTACTTTGCAAAGGTAAGGTAAATCGACACTAACCTAGCACCTCCACCTGCTAGAATTTATATCATTAACATTAACATAAATAGTACGAAAAAACTTTAATAGGGCATCGGGTGTGGTAAACGTAACATATATTCGAAAACCATTCGTTTATTGATAACCAACAGCGTCACTTGAGTCTTATGTCACAAAACCACATCGAAATGTCACCAAAACATAAAACAATTCAAATTTCTATTGGTTATTGGCTATTGACGCCATTTTAATTTTTACGAAATGTCAAAATATTGCATACCATCGCAAGCTTCGCCGATATTGTGTACTATGATCGTAACGATGATAATAGTTCGATGGTATTACGAGTCTCCACTAGCAAACTGTTCGAATATTAATGGTGTAACTCGATGGTAATGGCAGGTGGAGAGCTCAGGTAAATGTATCGACGTCTGACATAATCACATCCCGAAATTATGGAGATATCGTCTCGCATTCGCTCTTATAAAATTCACTATTCCTATTATTTTATCCAGAATGTCGCGCAAGGCAGCTACAGTGAAATAACTTAAATTTTTTAAAGCCACATTGTTCTCCTTGATTATAGAAACGAATCCTTCTCGTTTTCCTTTCATTGTGCACCGTCAATACATAAACTCACCAGATTATCCAGGTTTAGCCCTGCTTCATGACATCTTTCATTAAAATTTTCATAAATACCAATTCCACGAGTTCTACTAAGAGCTCCCAAAGCGAGTAGCTCCTCATAGCAATTGAAATCTTCTGTGATAGCATGAATAAAAAAATAGAACTTGTGCCGAATCAGAATTATCGGTGGATTCGTCCAGTGCTAAGGAAAAATATAGATTTTTATTTCAATTGTCACATTGTAGGCTAATTCATGTTTTCGGTTGGTTATTTTCCTTGAAAGAGGTAATTGCTTGTATTTCTTTATTTTATCTGGATGTATAATGTGGATCTGACCCCACTACTCAATAACGCACTCCTTTATCATTTCAAAGTCACTGAAAGGTTTACAACATTTTCCAAGTATATACGCTACTTTGTATGTTGCATCAGTTGCTTCATTTGCTGGCTTAACTAAATACAAAACGCCAAAAATATTCTGAATGATATTCGAATAAACATAGTCGCTTAACTAAAACCGCTGTATATATTTGAGCGGAAACGACCAGACGAAATTCTGTTTATTATTTACTGTCTACTATTTACCGTCCTATGTAGCAAGGGACTCTTTATATAATCGTGGTAGATATGACTACGCAACTCACACACGCAAAAAGTGGGTTGAGTGGCAAGCCAACTACCTATTTTCACAAAAACAATCAAGTTTTGAAACCTACACAAAGATCTCGCATTACGATATCATGATACCACAAATGGCTACACTCTCCACGAGTGACCTTCAAAATATAGGAGAATTTGGCGTCGATGTCCACCCTTTGAATTAGCGGATATGCGCGGTTCGATTGGAACCGAAGACGAATCGGATAATGTAAAAAATGTGTTCTTTGTTGAACTGGAAGCTTCAACCTCCTTGTAGTTATTGAAAATTGCATGCAATGCAACACGGAAGGAAAGGACAATACGGAAAAAATTTATGGATTACAATTTTCACTATAATTTTTTTGGTTTTCGGCGGCAATGTACGATATTTTCAGTTTTTGGCCAATATCTCAAAAAATTCCACTATAGTAACTAATACTTTCGGTTGTTTTTCTAATAGCTTAGATCATACTGAGACTACAAGAAAATATGGGGAAAATTTATTTATTAGAATTTTCACTATATATTTTTGATTTTTTGTAGCCGAAAACTGAAAATAAATTATATAGTCGCCGAAAATTAAAAGTTTATTGTGAAAATGCTAATAAATAAATTTTCCCCAAATTTTCTAAGTAGTCTCAGTATGACCTAGGCTATTATAAAATCAACAGAAATCATTGGTTACTAGTGGAAGTTTTTTGAGATATTGGCCAAAAACTGAAAATAACTTATATGGCCGTAGAAAATCAAAAAATTATAGTGAAAATTCTAATCCATAAATTTTTTCCGTATTGTCCTTGTATGTGTAGCCCCGGGGGCAAAGTGGTCAGCATGCTTGCTCCAGCGACCGGAGGTCCAGGGTTCGTTTTCCAGTGGAGACAAGGAAAAAAATTCACGGCTGGTTTAGGATCAATGAATTAATCACTCATTATCCGAAATTAAAAAATGATTATGAAACCTCATTTGAGGCGGCCAAATTCCTTGATGGGATACTGTACCAGAGAGAGAGAGAGTCCTTGTATGGTATGGAAATTCTACAAAATGTTATTAAAAAATAGCCGAGTTCCCTCCAGTTTAAAATTTATTTATATCGTGTAAAATGTACAGATACCATTTTTCAAAAGGACTGGTTATGAAATGGGCAGTTTAGACCAGCAGGAACAAATCCTAGAATTTTGTACAAAACTTACTTTAAAATCCCTGATCAATACTAATATGCCATTTTAAGGATCATTTTTAATATATTATTCCACTGACATGTTTTATTTAGTGAAAAAGTGTTACATAATGAATAAAAAAACTTCCGCTGGTAATTAAATATCAAAATATGTGCTCTTTATAGTGATAGTGCTGCCACTTGCGGCGAGTAGAGTAATCTCTTATTTTTCACTGGCAAATGTCCGCTCTCTTATACACCATGACTTTGTTGCCTGCATGGTGATTGTCTAGCAGTCCCAAACAAACAGGTACGCCCTCGAGTTTCGTTATTCTTATATACGATTGTCTTATACGACATCGTCTCGCCCTGGGTGATGCTCCTGTGTGGTTTATAAGAATTTGGTTTTGCAGCTTTTCACTTTCAAATCAAGTCGTCTTGTGTAGAGATCGCCAGTTTGAAACGATCATTGATATCGTTAGCTCGCGCGAGTGCATCACCCTGTCGAACGCCAGATTTTATTTGAAAAGGATCTAACACATCGACTATGGCTCAACATATAAACCTAAACGTTGCTAATTTCTCTGGCATCCCTATACATATATGAGAGTGGCAAAGGGGTTCTTGCGGATGATTCTGCTTACATTGTACTTCCAACATTTTTCATGAATCAACTTCTACTTCATACTGTGGAATATTCGATAAAGACTTCCTCAGCCGGTTGAAAAATTATCATAATATGGGTCATTTTTTACCAAGCTCTCCATTCCCGATTCTAACCATACTTCGCGGATTGAAATATTTTGTGAGACTATCAGGTTCCAAAACATTCCGTCGAGTTTCCTTACTCTACTGGATGCTGCTGTTTTCGATGCAATTTCAATACTGGATACGTATGCATACTGTTAGGAATTATTTGTGATGTATTTTCTGCACTTCTACCGATTGTTGCATAAAAGTGAATTTCGATGATTTTAATGTTGTGGTGCTTTATGTTATTGATGGTCTCCTTCAACTCAACAAAGACTAGATCTGTCACGTTATCTGATTTACCTTTGGTGGGGGCATGCACACTGACAATCGTGATATTTAATTAGTTAGTGCAGAGTCTGACCGTGCATATTCGCATATTGATAGGGTGAAAGTCGCGATGGCTGAGAAAGGCGATTTCTCGTGTCATGGATTCCACTTCCAGATCATCGACATTTTTTACTGCAAGTATGTCTAATGGGTAAACCTTTGTCTGGTTCCATAAGTCTTGAAAATCATCAAGTTTTAAATGTCTATGTACTTTTAGTGAGGGACTTGCCGTTAAATCCTCTTATTACCTTAGTTGATTAGAGTTTACCTTAGTTTCCCATAAATTTTATGTTTACTGACTTTAGTTAGTAAATGCTCAATGTTACTAATTGACTAGCTTTCTACAGTTCATTCTAATTGACAACTGAACAACGAACTTAAACAAATGCCCACATTGAGTTCAGTTCTTCGCTGGAAGGAATTTTTTGTGGGATATTCTCGAGTTTCCAAAATATGTTCAGCATTGTATATAGACCTTCGAATTCTATGTCGGTTAAAATCGTAAAACTCCAAATACAACTTTTATAAGGAATACAATTTTCACTGTGTTAAAGCTTCTGTATTTATGAAGGTTCGTGATTCTCAGGCTGTTAATGTTATACTGACCTTCCCTTCAGTGATCTAAGATCCAGGACCACCAATTCTAGATACAACTGTTTGTTCATTCGTTCTTGGAATTTTCAAACGATTACAACATCTTTCTGCTATAATAAATCTGGAATCTGATCCTTTACTGGCGCCGCATCCCATTAAGGGATTTGGCCGCCACAAATGAGGTCTCGATGACCAGTTTTTACTTCAGATTAATGATAGACTACTCCATTGAATTTAACCAGCTCCCAGTTTTATTGGATGAGCCAGTATATGCTGGGGGTTTTTGAATTCTAGTTTACGTCACTCCGCTCTGCTCTGCCCTCCTGGAATCTTCTAAAGTGTTTTTCATTCAACACATGTAATCAAGTGCTGTCCTCTGCTTGTAGTGCACTCATTTTTCCTACACCTAGGCAGTACACTGGATGAGCGGTACAAGAAAAATTTGAGCGGTGCAAGAAAAATTTGAAAAGAGCAGCCAAAATCTCTAGATCCAGGTGATTTAACTTTGTATGAAGAAGAAATATTTTGTATGAAGGGATGTTGTGTTTATTTTTTCACTGCTTACAAAAACCAATAATAATTCATTCACAAGGGAGAATGAATTGTAACGAATGAATTTATAATGAAACGGGTGAATATTTTATCAAAAAATCCCAAAAAATTAAAGGAAAAATAATTTTCCCGCTGTTACCTTAAAACTTTATATCAGGAGAAGAAGGAGACTTATGTATATGTACCAAAAGAATGAAATATCAAAATTACAACAACACACACCCATATAAGAAGAATATGTGATATATGAATGACGTGTGTTGAAAAATTAATATTTTGTGCTTTACTCGTACGTTCGAGCTTTCGTAGAAATTTGTCATTTTTTACACACGAGCATCGTACATAATAATTTATTTAACCTTGATTGGGTTCCGTATATACGAAAAATCGCGAACGTATTTGATTTATAACGTAACACTGAAACTTGTGTTAAGCGGTTTTTCATCTAATTATGTATTTAGCAAAAAAAAATAATAATTTACACTGTGCGCTTCCTCATTGTACGATTCTTGTGTAATTAAATTTTAATTAAGTTACTCAGGTACAAAAAAAACTCTGTTATGTATAGTATAGTGAAACGCTTAATTAAACTACTCGAGTGAATAGAACACAAAAACTATATAGAGGTAGATAGATATACATTTACAGAGCTTTTGAATAAATCCATATGTCGCTTATATTCACAATAATAATAAAGTGCTTTAACATTTTAATCCTAATAAGCTTCTTGTTAAAATTAATCCGTCTTATGACACACAGATTAAAAGAATCACAACTGTTTTCTCCATTAACAAAGTCACATCTTTTTTATAATTAGAAAATAACAAAAAGAAAAATAAACGTAACAAAAGATATAAAAGCATACAAGATTCATAAAGCTTCGCATTTCGGTTGTTGTTGTTCGCCATGACGAAGACTTATATTCAAAATCGCTTTAAAAATTATTTATCGAGGGAAGCATATTATTTGTGGGTGGGTGGTGAAAACATTACATCGAATCTATAATAAATCGTTTGGTTACTACAAATACAACTATTAAATGTTCAATCCGAGTTTATTTTGTATAGCCTGTGTGCACAAAGACTTTTTATTGCCAATCGACCAGATAGGTATCCGTCATCCTGCGCAATAATCAATGTACTGGAGGGAAATTTGTCTTTTAAGTTTATAGGAAAATGCCATCCTAAAAAATCCGAGAATATGAAAACGAAGGATTCTCTTCCAACTAAGGCTGCGGGCCAATTGTCGAGTAAAAGTCAATTTTAATTAAATTTTTCGGTAAATTCATTTATTTTTCAAAATATCTATGGCAAACTGATCGAAAAATCTGTTATAAATCCGATTTTTACCATAGTAAATGATTTACTCGACTATTGGCCCGCAGCCTAAGTAGAAAATAGAATAGTGGTGTAGTTGTGATGAGGTCGCTGGCTCCTAATGGTTTACACGTAATTAAATACTGGAAGTAACACTGAGCAAACTAACTCTGTTCAAAATGGTCATAATGCTAGTTCTGGTAGTCTTAATACTACTGGAGTGGTTCTTTAGTTGCTGGATTCGAATAAAATTTGGTAAAAAATTCGAATAAAAAATTCAAACATTATTTGTTTTGCTGATCACTCTATCTGAGTACATCGTTTTCGATTTGGGGGTTAAATATTTTCCAAGTTCAGTACCTCTATACGAAAAACTGAACGAATAGTCAAGTAACAAAATATCGATTTTTGGCTATGATATACAACTTTTTGGTGACGACAACTCCATCTATTGAAAATGAAGCTCAGTGTGATAATCCATATACGAAACCATAAAGCAAAATATACTCATATAGAGATTCCGAAGTTAATCTATTGTAATATTGGCAATCTCTATGTGTTTAACAAGAACACAACTATGCCGATATGTTTATAAGAGTGGTATATGGATTAAATATAGAAAGAAAAAAATTTGTGTATTTAAAAATATATTAAAACTATAAAATAAGATTAACCTCTGAAAAATTGGTTTATATATAAAATTTTATAAAATTTGCACTAAGATTTCTCTTATATATTTATTGCTCGATGACGAAACAAAGCAAATGCCCAATATGCAATGCTAATATAATTCCGTTTACATTCGTGTGCAGAAACCACACTCTTTCTATGGAAAGAACCATGTAAGCACACGGAAATCCGTACTACTCACCAAAAAAAAGTGTCACAAAAATTTCAGTGTGGGTGAGAATCCCGACTAAAAAGAGAAAAAATCAATTTGGAAACAGTGGAACTTCGTCGGAAACTGGAGATTAATTCCATATAAATTTCCATATACAGTTCCCAAAAAAGTTTTTGTCATAGTTTTACTGAACAATTTATTTTATTTTTAATTTTAACAATGTTTGTTTTTACATTATAGCAACTTTCTGATGCCATAAAGACAATTCGATTTCGAAATTCCTTTGTCTTAAGGTTATTATAGTACCAAGTTAGAAGGTTATTATAGTGTGCTTCCCAACTAAAAAGAGAAAAAATCAAAAACTTTTCTACGTAAAATAAAGCCGATTTCCTTAGTATTTTTCATATAAAACTAGCAATAATTTCTTTTCGAAAATAAAGACTTTTGTTATTTAATATAAAATAAAAGAAAACAGTGAAATAGAAAGAGAAAGAAAATAATGTCTCTCCAAAACCAATATTTTTGTGTCTATGATATTTTGTAGTATGGAATTTGGTATGGTATTAGCACTATTTTTTCCACACACTAGAAAAATTGGATACTGGATACTTAGATTTTCAATCATCATTAAAAACTCATCTTTCGAAACAACCCAACCGTGTCTACGCAAATATCAAATGTTATCGACCAAAATTATCAAGATAACCGGTTTCCTTATAAGACGCACACATATAAAATCTTCACTCAATACATCTAACCTCGGCCATATAAATATGTATCGTGTCTAATATCGCGCAATATTATAATGTTTTATCTAAATATTACACCACACGACAAATTGTACGATAAACTCGAGTTTAAGAAAGAGAAAGCAAATAAGAAAAGAAAGAGAAACAATTTTTTCTGATTAAATTGAAAGTATTGTGTCTTTGGTAATTTGCAGTACGGAATTCATTGTGGATTTAGAACAGTTTTTTCCACACAGTGAAAAAACTGCATACTGGGTATAAGAAATTATTTTGTTTCGAATCTCATCGATTTTTTTGGTTTTGATGATGGAAGAAACACGAGACGGGAAAGTTATATTTTTTTGTCGTTCAGTTCGATTTTGGCATTCAAGCAAGTGTTGTATTTAAGCTTTCATCAAATGTCAGTAGGAAAATTTTGGTTTAAAGACAGCTCAACTATGTAGGTATTCAAGATGTAATCATTTTGTGTTATTTAAAATAACAGTTAACATTTTTTTTTGTTGTTATAACTTTTATTATAAATATGTACTTATAAACAGTTAAAAATTAACGAACATCCGTAATATTTAACGCGTATATGATTCTTTGTATATGAGCGAGATATCTGGTGCATTTCTCAACTGTAAAATTTCTTATATTTTCAATTATGATGGTTTCTATCTGTTGTAAACGATACTCGGTTTGATTATGTTAACCCTGTCTAAAGCTGATTTAACGTCAGGTTGACCAAGCATATTTGATAGCATAAGCATTGGGTTATATGGTCCAAGTCTTAGCAATCGATGAGCAGCAAATTTATTTTCCTGAAAAACTTCGTCGATTGAAGCATGACGGTGCATACAATATTTCTTTAGCTTGATGCATTAGCTTGAGCAATAACGTTTCGCAAATATCAAGAAAAGGTAGCGAAAGTATAAGTTATTAATTGGAGCTACTTTTGTTTTTCACATAAGAAGCATTACATTAGTGACGCTTTCCGAGTTTGTACATTAGAAGTAGATGGCCGTCCTTTTATCATAAGCTTGGCAGTTAAAACAGTTGTATTATTGGTGCCAACTTAATGGATCGAAAAGTTTTGCGCTATCTGAAAGTAGACTTCGCTTGGTAGACTTGCTGATATCAAACGTAGATTGCATATACGAGTAACTCCCGCTAAATTATAAAAAAAAAAAAAAAAAAAAATATAAACGCACAAAACTAAAAAAAAAAAAATAAAATCCAGTGTAATCCAACATTTTTAATGGTATCTTCAAGCAAAAATTCTAGTCGATTTCCTTGTGGGCCTTCATTGTTAAACACGTAGCTGCTACTACCATATATGACGGTGGTTAGCTTAAACTTCAGAATATTTTACTCTGGAGACTATTTCCACGTAATGCGTTGATTGAATATCAAGATTTTGATTTTTAGTAAATCTTTTTTCTACTTGTAGCCGATGAATATTGTTGAGCATCGTAATGAGTTAGCATAATACATTTTAATGTCAAAGAGAATTTTGACCACGTAACGGCCATTTTTGAAACGGTTATGACTGAATGTGAATGTTCGTTTACGGGACACCTTTTTATTTCATGCAAGGTTTTCAATTGTTTTCCTATATCAAGTGATTTGGTTGTCATTGTTTGTACCACTGTTGAATTATGACAATCGACTGAGGCATAGCCTAAAAATATTGTTGGTTTATTTTATAAATGGATCGTTGGGTAAGGTCTTTGCTATATTATCTATTAGAATTTCTTCATAATATAGTGAGCACCATAATAGTGGCCCGGAGTATATAAAATGGGGGTTCAACTCATAGCAGACTGTTAGTGTATTTCCATTTCCATGGGCCTAAAGGCACCTCTGTTATATCCAGCGTTTAGTTTTTGAATATTAGTAATGCCTTTATGGCTGTGCAGGTTGCTTGAGGCCCAGGAGCTTTTAGCACGCAACTCTGTTCATTTTTTTATTTAATTGTAGGATGCGCTTTCGATTCCATATTATATATGTGCAGCGAGCAAGTTTGTTTTAACCGGTTTACGGTTTCTGATGTAGCTGTTTTTACGACGAAGCAGGCTGTGATGTGGTGCTGCATAATTTACAATCTTTATAGTACATGGTAGTTTGTGTTCTGAAGACGAGCATCTTCTGCACAGTGGTTCATAATATATTGCATTACTTCTTTGATTGGTGATAAATTTTGGAAATTTTTGTTACATTCCGATAGATTGGGTTATTTAGTTGTTTGTTCGTTTACCTTCTTTTAAATAGCTTACTTGTAGAAAGGTTGGAAAATCAGTTTTAATTTTCCTCGGCTTCTTCGGCCACGTCTCGCATAAACGTTGAGTATCTCTGTTTAACTTCCTTGCAACCATTGGAAACAGCGCAGTGGATATACACGCAGTGGATATACCTTTTACACGCGTGTTTATTTTGTGAAGTGAATGAACGGTAAAATTTTCTAAAATGTCAAATTGTGAAAAATGTAAAAAAGCTACTGATTCGAGAGAGCGGACTACAATTAGATGTTTCGGACGGTGCAGAAAATTATATCATTACGCTTGTGTGGATTGGAACTTTGAAAAGTTTGTAAAGTTATTTAAAGAATATCCATATGCAAGATTCGTTTGTCTTGAGTGCCAAGGTTATGAAGAAGATACGTTGTACGAAGAGTTCAACAAAATTAATCTTTTTATCATGGAAATGAAGCAACATTTAACGGCAAACCATTTAAAGATAGGACACCAGCTAGGGGAAATTAAAAATCAAGTAGAAGAAATTCAAAAACCGGCGGAGCAACCACACTCTTTTGCAGCAGTAGTAAAGAGTAATCCCAACAAGTTGGTTATGTTACAACCAAAACAACCTCAAGCTAATAAAAAAACTAGAGAAGATTTAACAATGTCACTCGATCCAAAAACTATACCAGTAATGGGCTGTCGCAACATTGCGAATGGTGGAATTATTTTGCAGTGCAACACTAATGATGCCAAGGAGAAACTAAAGACAATCGTGACGGAAAGGATGGGAGCTGATTATGAAGTAAAAATACCAGCGGAGCTTAAACCAAGGGTAAAAATACTTGGAATGTCGGAGAAGCTAGAAAGTGATGAAATAGTATCTGCGCTAAAACAGCAAAACCATTTTCTCGCTAATAGTGATATCAAAGTAATAACCACTTATTGCAGAAGAAACTCGCAAAAAATTGATACAATCATAGAAGTAGGCTCCATAGATTTTACAAAAATCTTACAAGCTGAGAAGTTAAATATACATTTTGATAGATGCCATGTCGTAGAGTCAGTAGGGATCTCAAGATGCTTTAACTGTAATGGTTATGGCCATCATAGCAATAGGTGTACCGGCAAACTTTGTTGCCCAAGATGTAGCGAGAATCATAAGTTAAGTGAATGTAAAAGTCAAGAAGTAAAGTGTAGCTATTGCATTGCTGTAAATTCAAAGCTCAATTTAAATGTTGCTATTAACCACACGACTTGGGACACCTCTTGTGCAGTATACCAACGAAAGATGAAAACATTGAAAAACCAAATAAGTTATCAATAGCAGTTCAAAACAAAAGACCTTCTATACACTAATATTCGCAGCTTACCCTCTAATTTCTTAGAGTTATCACAAATAATTATTCAATATAAACCGTCAATTGTATTACTTAGTGAATCTAGAACAACAGAAGACATGTACGACTCGGAATTTTTTATTGAAAATTATAAATGTGTACGGTGTGATTCGGATAGTCGTCATACTGGAGGGGTTGTCATGTATATTCACCAAAACATAAGCTTTAAAATAATTTCGAATATCGAGAAGGACCGCGCTTGGTTTTTGGCGATTCAGATCATAAAAGGATACCATACAACAGCAATATTTGGCGTAGTTTATAGATCATACCAAACAACAAAAGCAGCATTTTTAAATAATTTAGATGGATGGTTCGAAGAAGTTATCAATTATAATAAATCGAACTATATATTTGGGGATTTCAATATTGACGTGAAAAGCAACGATATTTACAGTTTACAATTAAAGCAGTTAATCATGGATTATAGATTGGTGCAAGTAGTTCCAGATTATACCAGAGTCACACAAACCAGCAAAAGTTTAATAGATCTTTTGATAACTAATTCAGTGAATACAAAATGTGAAATTATAAAAGAACAACAAATAAGTGATCATTGTATGTTATGTGTGGATATAAGCAGAAACAATTCACAGTTACTTGATCAATTTAAAGAAATTAGATCTCGGAAAAATTATTCTGGTGAAAAATTAAATTGTGTCCTAATCACTAGACTGCAGCACTACAGAACACAGAATGAATTAAATGAGAAAGCTGAAAGCTTAATACTGGAGTTAAAGAATGCGATTAAACAACTGACGCAAACAAAAATTGTTCAAAGTAGAAATAAAATCCCTTGGTTCTCAGAAAATTTGTCATTATTAAGACAAGAAAAGGAACGTAATTTTAGTATTCTGAAATTAATAAATTCAAGCGAGAATTGGGAAAACTATAGAAAAGCTAGAAATATTTACAAACAATCGTTAAGAAAGCAACAATCTGAATACTTCAAGAATAAGTTCATTGAAAACCAATATAACCCAAAGGAGCTATGGAAAACTCTCAAATCTATGTATAAGACTAAAAATAGTATGCAATGGAGTATTCAATTTAATAACAAAACACTCACCGATAAATAACAGATTGCAGATGCACTAAATCACTCGTTTGTGTCCAGCGTCGTAGATATTCACCGTAACATCCCTGAAATATCGGATTTTGAACTTCCTAATGCTGTTTTGAACATACAAAAATTTCAATTCCAACAAACATCACAAAACGAAATATTAAAAATAATAAGCAGAATAAAATCGCAATATGGAATAGATGGTATAAACAAAATTGTCATGCTGGATGCAATGCAGAATCAAATGTTCTCTGAACATTTTACTGATATAGTTAATTGTAGTTTAAGGCAAGCAGTGGTACCAGATTCATGGAAAATATCAACAGTTGTTCCCATTCCAAAAATTTCGAAGCCAACCACGCCAGAAGAGCTCCGGCCAATAAATATGCTCCCACTGTATGAGACTGTTCTGGAACGAGTAATTAAAAACCAACTGGTAAATCATATCGCTGATAACAATATATTGGTTGATCAACAATCTGGATTTAGAGAATCCCATTCTTGTGAAACGGCCTTAACCCTAATGTTGGATAGCTGGAAAAGTCAAATAGATGACAACGAAGTAATCATTGTAGTCTTTTTAGATTTTAAAAGGGCTTTTGAAACCATCGATAGAGGAATTCTACTTAAAAAGTTAACCAAGTACGGAGTTGTTGGGAAAGAACTAGAGTGGTTTAACAGTTATCTTCAAGGGAGGCAACAATATACGAAAATTGATAATTACACATCGTCACTAATACAAAATAATCTCGGAGTACCTCAAGGATCAGCCCTGGGTCCGTTACTCTTTATTCTGTACATTAATGACATAGTCGATGTTATTCAAAAAATTGCAAAATAAATATGTTCGCAGATGATACTTTACTTACTATTTCGGCAACAACTCTTCCAGAAGCAGTGCAGAAAGTAAACGAAGATCTCGAGAGTCTACGGAAATGGCTGATGTTTCACAAACTATCACTGAATATCTCGAAAACGACGTACATGCTCCTATCAATCAAAGCAAAGTTCGAGAGTAATGCAGATATAATAGTTGACAACCAAATTATCGAACGAGTAAAACAGTATAAATATCTTGGTGTTATTATCGACGAGCACTTAAGTTTTAACGATCATTTGGATTATATCGCTAAAAAGATGAATAAAAAACTTGGATTTTTCACTAGAATTAAAGACAAATTACCAATGCAGACAAAAGTTGTTTTTTATGAATCAATTGTGACTCCACATATTGATTATTGTTCTTCTGTGCTATTTATCATGAATCAAACTCAAATTACACGTCTTCAAAAAATTCAGAATCGATTCATGCGACATATCTTGAATGCGGAAAGTAGAACACACATAAAAGACATGTTGGAAATTTTAAACTGGAAGTCAATCAAACAGAGAATACAATTTAATGTGTTAAAATTCTTGTTTAGGCTGGAAAAGGGAGATCTGCCAAAATATTTAGATACTTTGCTTTCTTCTAGAAATGTTCATACTTACAATACTCGAAGTACACACTTCAGACTACCAATGTATAGTAAATCATTTTCTCAACGGTCGCTGGGATATAATGGAGTAAAGTTGTATAATTCATTGGGTGATTATTGCATGCTAGGTGAACTTCAAGAGTTAGAGTACGGTCAATTTAATCAATTATTGCATACATTCATTAAAGATAAAGTAGACATTTAGTATATAAAATAAAATTTAATTAATTTAAATAACAATGTATTATAAAATGTCATTATTGATAAATAAACAAACAAACAAACAAACAATATACACTGCAGTTCACTTGATTAGACGCACTAAATTTCAAATACGTACTTTTAAATGTAAATTTTACTGTGATTTCTCGTGGAACCAAGAATATATTTTTATTGAGAAGACACGAAAATCCCAACTGAATACATCCATAATCGATAATTATTCTGAGAAATCAAATTAATTTGCCTTTCAATTTTTGTTAAAGATCAAATTTAATGTTATTTTTCGGTTCAGTTGATTAGAAGCAAGCAGAAATATAATGAAAACACAGTCATTTATATTTTTTTTAATAGTTTTTTTTCTAGTAATGTGTACGTGTACTGCCCCCATTCTTTAAAATTACTTCACAGATCCTGTCCTTGAGAGAATTATATAAAGATTTTAAGTAATCCAACGCAATCTCTGCCCAGGCGGCTTCAATTCCTGCAATCAGCTCTTCGTTGGATTCCCCTTCATAAACTTTACTATAGTGAGCCTGTCCCGAAAACTTTCGATGATATTTAAATCAGGGGAATAATGTAGGCATGGAAGTAACTCAACATTTTGGCTCCCAATCATGTTGGAAAATCCACTGAAAATGCCTAAATAGCTCATGAATTTCTGAAAAAACTGATTATATGAATTTCGTTATATGAATTTCCAGTCATATTGGAAACAAAATTCAATTTAATTACGCCACAATATAAAATTGCCATTCCAATACTCCGTCTTTTCTTGCATGATGGCGAGTCAAAAATTGTTTTTCTTTGCGAATGTCATGAAAATAATAAATATAGCCGTTCCGATTTTGTTGGTGGAAAGGGCTAAAATGGACGCTAGCCTTATGAATGTCTTTTGTATCTCGCGGCGTCAGAACTGTTGCCGATCTTCCTTAGTATTTCCTTCCATATGATGCACTGTCTTTTAAATAATATCGCACAGCATGCTCGATTTTACACAGCACGGTTGGAAAATCCCTCCAAGTGGTAAGCATCAATTTTTACACTTTCTGCCACACAAGAACTTATATTGACCGCTGTACAGTTTTTATCAATTATTTTCGGTTAGCGATCCGAATAATACGAAATTTGTTGCGTGTGAACAATTTGTTGACGAAAACTCGCGTAGAACCGGTGTCTCCTTAAGGCATCAATTAAATAAATAATGAATGGATCGAGCGTTTGGAGACTTCTTTACCTAATGACTTCAGACCACTGTATAACTCATCTATAATATTATAAATCGTCATAAGGTCAAAGGCTGAGAGTGTTGGATTAAGTTTTGGTTAAACTACTGATTATCGATTTTTAACATTTCAGATTCGATATTATACTTCATTTATTTTGAACAATGGAACATTAAGCAGTGCTAATAAAAGTCGCCATTTTGAGAAACATGATTATAAAACGTGTACGAAGTCATAAGAAGCATTTTAAATTCACGACACGTCACGAAATCATTTAAATTGGAAATCAAACATGTTTCGCTGGATAAAACAATAACGGAAACTCAATCGAATATCCCGGTTCCACGTGTTGGTTATTAGAAATGGAAGCCGTCCAAATTAATATAATTGCACTTGGTTTCACAAATTGGAATCCACATCAACTGGAAATGCAAAAAAATAAATGCATAATGGGTTCAAGAGGTGGATTAGGCTCGAAGAAGAACCAAAATTGTATGTACACATTAAAACAAAAAATTTGTTTGCTTATAAAATTAAGTTTAAAAATTTTGAATTATGGAAACTATGTGTTCTTAATGGTGGTGTGAGAGAAAATATTTTAATTCGAAAAAAGTATTTCAGTTAATTTAGAAGTTACTGTAAGTCCGAAACGAAAACATCGCATTGCAATATTCGCTGTGTTTCTTGATACTTGATCTAATCCGGTGCAGTTCATGTTTCATGGAAAGGCGCTTACTAGATTTCAAATCAACATTTGTAATCTAAAACAAAATTTGGATCAGGTTTTCCATAAAAAAATTTGAACTGGTCCGGGTTTGAGCCCGGGATCTAAGGCTTCGGTACAACTTTTTCAAAAATTTAAATTGTTTTGTAATTTTTCACGGAATTGAGTTTAGTTTATAGTGACTTTATACCAAAAAGGGCAAGTTTTCGTATAATATTACTTTCTTTTGCGTATAGAACAATAAAGTATAGCTAAGATGAAAAAGTTTATCCTCAAATTTTTACAGATTTGCCATCTGCTATATTGCCAAAGCCAAAATTATTGGTTTTTTTAAAATCTCTGTATGTGGTGTGTGCGTGTATGGTGTCGTGCAGACTACGTGTCAGTTTTCATAGAAGCTCGTTTTTGCAAATATTTTGAAAGTTTTGTATGTAGTGAACATAATAGTTGTATTGGTTATTAAAACTTCCTAATTATTTTATCATTATAAAGTATCTATTATTTAAAACTTATTTATTTATTATTAAATAGAACTAATAAATTTAATAACTTTAATTCAAAATTAGACGTGCGTACGAATGTTGTAGGTACTTCATTTTCATTTTTACTTTATTATCACTTCTGAAGCAATTAATGAATCGATAAATGTGGAGGTTCGAAAATATGGGTGGCAAAAAAGATCTATTCGGCAGCACGAATAATGCCTCGCAATTAAGCTACATGACTCCTCTCCTGGGTCAAAGCCCGTGGTGTTTTAAATGTAGCGTAATGGTTTTACGAACGCCACAATTTTCGATTGGGCTTACCACAAGTATTCCGTATGCTGGCTTAAGCCTGTCGATGCAAATTATGGTTGATATTCCGCCGAATTCCGCTGGGATTCTGCCCGGGATTCCCCCGAGATATAATATAACACAATACATGATTGTACTACGATTAAAATTCTCCACGAGTCAAACCAAAAATTATAGTATATTAAAACTAGTACTTAATTTGATACTAAATTTCCACCACCAGATTACACCACATTCTATGTATTAAATCTTAAATTATATGACAAAATCCAAGATGGCGGATTTTTACGTTTTCAGACCTCCATAAGAAAATACATGCGATTTTGAGCTGGAACTCTCACAGCTTATTTACTGTCATGATAAAGATAGCGAAATTATATCTACAGATAAACTCATTGCAGAAGATTTTACTTACGGATTTTGCGGTCATTTCTCGGATTACCGATTGAGGGGAACGAAAGGTTGATTTTTGCCTGTAGAAGTCTCACACCAAAGTTTTCTGCTTGTCTAGCAAGCCGACCCGTTGCAGAATTACGCTTGATTTCGGAGTGCGTGTTGATATTAGTTTCTGCAATTCGTCGTCGCCTTATTGCTGTACAAGTAATTTTTTCGTTTCGAAAGATGCTTAGTTCAATGGAAAGTATTTCATCAGAACGAAACCTTTAATGAGATGAATGTTGATATAGTGAGTAAATATAATCGAGATCTCGTAATTGTCGGAGACTACGATCTGAGTTTGACGCAATATCTATTGTGACGGGTTTATTTCCGGCAAATATAGAAAAATGTCTGCCTTCCGCGAAGGCGAAAATGGTGAGAGTGTTCAATTGCTAAATACATTGCAAGAAGTTCTGTATCGAAATTTTGGTATTTATTTTCCGCAGGGAAGAGTTTCTTTGAAAGAACGCTAATGGTTGCAACATCCTTTGTTGCATTATTGTAGGGTTGCTTCTACTGCTACATTGGAAGCATCGGTAGTTATGTTTAACTACATTTCATTCAACGGATGTGCCAAAAGAGTTGCAGCCTTAAGAATCCGCTTGATCTTCCGAAAGATTCAGAGCAGTCTTCGGGCCAACAGAAGATTCTTCTTCTTAAGTAATGTGGCCTAATTCCTATAATAGGTAATAACAGTTTGGCTAAATATAGTTTGAAGGAAGGATAATAGTTCACTATATCGAAGGGCTGTATTTGTCGGATTGATGTTAGTTAAATGACTTCCTCCCGAAAATGAATTTCGAAGCTTTAATATTATTTCCAAAAACAGTTTTCCAAAAATTTAAGCAAAAACGAGGTTTTTTGACCAAAACTGTTTCTGCAATGATTGAATGCTGATTCTGCAATGATTGCGATTGGCCGGAATGAAACATCATACTTAATCTTTTTCCATAATTTTGGAGAACCCAGTCATTTTTTCCCGAAATCGATCCACCGAAAATTGCAGCTTCCATAGAAGCTTTTTCTCTTTTACAATTATTTTGAACAGAATATCATTTACGAAAAAACAATTAAAACAAAAAAATTCAATTTTAATTTAAAACCTCAAATTAAGGCCATTTTTTAAATTTACCGGAAATGCCGTATTTTGATAAAAAAAAATTCACAAAAATTCGGATTAACTAATTAAGGTGGATTAACTATTCGAAATGAAACTTTATACTTAAACTTTTCCATTAGTTGCAAGATCCTGGCAAAATTTGGTGAAAATCTGTGTACCGCAAGTGGCAGATTTCGAGTTAGTTAGCATTTACTAAAAACGGCGAAGAAATAAAAGATTATAATAAATTTAAATATTAAATTTTCAAGTAAATTAAATTAAATAAATTAAATTTTGCGGTAAGTTTAATGTTCGCTTTAGAAATCAAGTATGGCGTATCTATGTACACATTCGTGGTAAAAGGAAGTCGGATGTTAGCCACGACACATTCATACCAGGACTCAGGAAAAAATATTACGCGGTTAAAGCTAAAGCTGTTACTAATTAAAAAGTCAGAGAGCAAAAACTTGACCGCCTATCTAAAATTTCGAAAATAATATTAGAAAAATACAAATGGACTGAGAAATTTCAATCGATGGATTTTACACATACCACAATAATAAGACGACCTTTTCTGCACATAAATAACTGATCTTTATATAAGAATGAACTTCAATGTCACTTCATTTGATAAACATGTAAATGTTCTTTCTAAATCGCAATAGAATTCTGTATAAGCCGTACCAAATATCCTTTTTTTTCATTTTGTACCGGTCAAATATAAAATTCCTAATGAATCCTTTACATATACATGAAGTATATGTTTGGATGTAAAAAGAGCAGATATACCCAACTTTGTGTATCAAACTTGACCTGAAATCCTTTTTTCCAATTTTCAGATATATATTCACAAATGTATACAACATAGGCATTTTTTGGAAAGTTGTTGTTGTAATTCCTTTTTATATTGGACCCCCGATTAAAAGTACTTTACAATAACACAGTGTTGTGTTATTTTGTTTTGTGTCCTATTTTGTGCGCTCGTAATCAAATGGAATGTAAAAGTGATAAACATTCGAAATCTATTTATAAGGATATTTATATCCTTTTCAGACGACAGACATTTTGCTAAATAAACATATTTTATTTTTGTTCTACAATTTAAATTGTCCGGATGTACAAGAAATTGGATGACAGATCATTAAGCTTCAGAGAAAAGGACGAATATTTTGTTAAAAAAAAAAAAAAAATTATTGAGTTACGACATTTTTGTGTTCCATACTGTTACGTGCCTATATCTGCCTATATACGGTAACGGAACTTAACTCATTTGGGCGCAAATAATGAGTTAGACATTTATGGTCGGTATAGAGCCCTATATAAAAATATACGTTGAGTAGCACAAAACTGTAACCTTAAAAAGTAAAAATTTTATTTGATCGTATGATGATATCCTTTTTTATATCCTAGTACTTGTTGGTTTTGTAAATATTTTTATATTCAGGTCTTGTCATTATCCAGAGTAACTGGTGCTGTTTGGTATATACCAAAACCAAGTGAAAAATTATTTTTTTTTTATTTTTCTGCCCATCTCAATAAACTATTATTTCGAGAGATGGGTATCCCTTTTTATGTATGTCGACGAGAAACATATATCCAGTATCCACCTACATACGTATCATAGTGTATATCTTGTACGTACATATACGAAGATTTGAGACCAGACAATAAAAAATTACATTTCATAAATTTTAACATGTTTATGGGCTTGTGTAGCATCTGTGCGTGTAACCAAGTGTAGTACACTTTTTTTTATTATATACATCTATGTACTCGTATATAAGCAGCGCGA
Organism: Nephrotoma appendiculata; assembly: GCA_947310385.1. Lineage (NCBI taxonomy): Eukaryota > Metazoa > Arthropoda > Insecta > Diptera > Tipulidae > Nephrotoma > Nephrotoma appendiculata. The sequence continues at coordinate 368,633,849 of OX371223.1, read as the reverse complement.
ATCCCTCAATCAATTTTCTTATGACTTAAAATTTGATTTGATGGTAGCGATTATTTTGATATGATTAGTTTGCGTGTGTAAAATGTTTTTATAGCAGAGGTCAATTTTATGGGTAATTGGCTTCGTAAAATGGTATAGCACAATTTTTTCCCACATCATCTCATCGATGTATTTTTAATTCATTATACCATCATTATTTATATAAATTACTAAAAATTCAATTTATATTTTCGAAAATTTCTCTCTAATCACTTCCTCCACTATATAGGTACATCCTTCACCTTCCTTTTACCTGTGTTCAAAGCGCGCAAGAGGAATTAATTTTTTCCAAACTAGAAAATGATTAATTATTCAGAAAGTCGATAAAATATTCACACGTTTCTCGTTGATAATGAAGAAAATTAGGAATACGAGTATATAATATGGGACTATGGGGTGGGGGTTACGCCTTGTTCAAATTCCCTGTACCGGAGAGAAATATTTTTTTTTTTTTACTAAATCATTGTTTACCAGTATAATAGAATGACAGCTAATTTACATCAAACATCGTATAGGGCAATATTCTTTGTAATATTAAGTGACCAACTGTCGTCTGCATAAAACGTTCTGATGATTGTTATTATACAATTCGATAATATAACTGGCATAATTCATTTTTAATTTTATTTCGTAATGGTTTTTATCCGAAGTTGTATAGGTATAATTAAATATCAATTAAAACAATTCCTATTTTCCTTTAGAGCATAATCCTATAAATGACAAGATTGCGGCTAATAAATCTAGGGTTAATGACACATCGTAATTTATATGGCGATAAAGGTGAAGGATATATAATTAAATGAATTGGGTTGTAAAGAATTTAATCAATTTGGTACACTGATTAAATTGCCTATTCCATACTCAATTTAACATAATCACTTAAGTCGAGATAAGTGGTTATGTTGGACTATAATCTAATCGATAGTATTTCCTGCTTGTTATTTCCCTTCAATTTTTCATCAAAATCCGACTATTTTTGACCGAGATATAAGCAAAAGACAAAACCACTTATGTTTGTTATAGGTGATTGAAATAAGTGATATTTAAAACAATACATATTATATTTGATAAAATCAGAAATAAATTTAGAATAAACACTTATCTTGAAATAAGTTTTTATCGTGAATTTAATTGGCATTTGGTAAATCGATATAAGTGTTTTTTCTAAATGCTAATTGAAACAAAATATCTAAAATTGTGACTACTAAGTTTAATTTGATGAATTAAGTGGTTTTGTCAAATTATAATTATTTGAGTTAAGTGGTTTTGCTAAACGATTTATTGATGTAATTTGTGCGAAAAGGAGATTTTGTTATAATTTTTTTAACACGTTCGCGCAAATGAATGCTATAGCATTTAAATTTCTGTGGTAATTCAACAAAACCACTTATCTATTTTTTGCTACTTTTCAGGGGATCAAATTATAATTGTTCAATATGAACAGGGTCATTTAACTGCAACAATATGCAGTTTTACAGAATGTTAATTTTAATTTAGCTATAAATAAAATAATTAATTTTTTTTACATGCAATTCTGCACTTTTGGAGTTTATAAAATATTAAAATATTGTAATTGATATATGATCATATGTAATGTAAAAAACAACAACAAGAAACTATCAAAATTGTATATAAACGACAAAAAATAAATGAACAACTCAGTTCTAATCAAACTCTACTATATGCTTTTATTACAATATTCCGGTATTAGCCCTCACCCGTGGAAAGCTCGGAATTAAAAGTGTATTAAAAGTGTTAAATTAGTTCAAGCTGAGGCTGAATTAAACAGTGGTCCTTCGAGCCGGATATTGCACCATACTTAAAGGGGATGCACTTAAAAGATTTAACAATGGAGATATCTAAACAAAACTATGAGGAAAATGAGCTATTAACCACTCCAGATACAAGGGGTTTAGAAGAACAAATCTCCCTTATGAAAGAGGTAGAAGAGAATACAACCAACGAGCACTTTCATCATATTCATCATTATACAGCAATACATCTTATCCTATGGATAGCACTTGCGGTTGGGATAACTGTCATAATTCGCCACATACGAAGAAACCGCCGTAACCAATCATCCGTTCTTCCAAGTCCCGTCCAAACCCGCGCCGCAAGATGTTCAATATAAACAGTGGTCCTTCGAGCCATTAAGAACAGGCAAAAACAAACGCGTATTCTACATTAGAACAAGTAACACGCGATAATTAATCAACTGGCGAACGAGAACTGCCTAAATTCAAAAATGGAAACCCTTGCATTCAATCAAGAACAGTTTGCGACTCAGATTGATAAAATATGTATTAATTATAAGAAGGATGGCCCAGAGAGGAAAACAAAAACTTACCTCACCAACCGAATCCAACAATTAAAGGAGCTTTATACAAAGTTTCTAGAAACAGATGAGCAAATAAGGAAGCTGAAAGATGTCAACTTAGAGCACCCGTACTTTAAAACGGTAACAAGTGTAGTGGGAAAATATAATGAATTTATTACTATAATGCGTGCAAAACTAAACAACGGCCCACCACTTACACCGGTCCCAGATCATCGCAGTAGAAGCCAATCAGAGTCGAACACCAGTAACAACAAAGATGCAGGTTTGGAAACAATGAATCCAGAGTTGCAGCAATTAATAAAACGACAGACTATTCGGATGAGGAGTCTCTACAGGAAGATTGATGAGGCCGAAGACCTTGTCGTGACTGGGCCAAAACCGGCAATGAAACTGTCACTTGGAGTGATGCAAAAACTCATGGAACAAATAGCTGAACTCCATGAGGAAATTTGCATGCTCGTTACTGATGAGGAAGAACAACGTATAAAGTACTTCACAGAACAGTACTTTGAGAACATTGATAGCAAGTGTCAATCAGTAATCCTTCAAATAACAACGAGGATAGATGAAACCGATAAAATTATACCAACAAACCAAACAACGGACATTCGGCTACCACGAATTCAAATCCCAATATTTGCTGGAGATTACCAGAAGTGGACTGGATTTCGTGACACATTCACCAAACTCATCCATGAGAATAGACAGATCAGTGATACCCATAAAATTAACTATCTAAAGGGTCAGTTAGAGGGTGCTGCGGCCAAATTAATCAACCACCTACAACCAACAGAAGAAAATTACCAAGCCGCCTGGGAAATTTTGAATAGCAGATATAACAACAGGAGACTACTGATTTCAACATATTTAAATACGTTACTCAGTCAAGTAAATATAAACATCGAGTCTGCAGCGGCACTGAGAAATCTTCACGATACAACAATTGAATGTTTGTACGGAATACGTAACGCAGGGGTAAGCATCGAATCGTGGAACTCAATAATAATCTTCATATTAACTAAAAAACTAGACAATGAGTCAAGGCGACTCTATGAGATCTCCTTAGAAGATCCAAGGGAATTCCAAACAACAACGGAATTTTTAAAATTTTTGGAAGGAAGGTTCAAATCATTAGAGGCCAATGGCAACCAAAAGCCATTAATCCTACCAACAACCGCCTCACGTGAAAACAAAGCTCAAATAGTTAAAAGGACCTTCTTAACAACAACAAATATCTGTGTCTACTGCCGAGGGGGACATAAAATTAATGATTGTGGAGGATTTAGGAAATTAAATTCCAGTGAAAGATCGCAAATGGCAATGCTTCATAAATTATGCAGAAACTGTTTATCAGCAGAACATGAAACATATGTATGCAGGCAGAAAAACCAATGTAACATATGCAATGGAAAGCATAACACAGGACTGCACATCGATTCAAACGCAGACATGCAACGAGTATCTAAAAGTTATTTAACAACACAATTAGGTCCTGCGATATTACCTACAGCTCTAATCGCATTAACAACAAGCGAGGGAAAATGCATGCTCTTTAGAGCATTAATTGACCCAGGCTCTCAGGCGTCATTCATATCCGCAAAGGCAGCAAATCTTCTTAAGGCTACGCAGAAACAAGTCAACACTAAAATCTCAGGAATGGGAGGAAAGGAAGCCGGAGTGTGCAGTCATAAGGTCGAACTAACTTTATCTTCAAGGCTTCAGAGTTCGTTTGAAATTAAGTTTGAAGCAATGGTGTTCAAAAAATTAACGGATAATATTCCAGACATCGACTTTGATACCAACAAATGGGCACATTTGCAGCATTTACAACTTGCAGATCCACAATACAACAAGTCCAATAGCATTGACGTAATAATCGGTGTTGACTACTATCCTCTAATTTTAAACAGTAACATCATTAGAGGACACCCACAAGATCCAATTGCCCAAGAAACTGAGCTTGGTTGGATCATAATGGGCAGCACAGGCAATAACCAAGAAGATAAAATGTTGTCAATGGTCACAACCAAAACAATTAAGCAACAACTAGACTTATTAATTGAAAATGATGCCATTCCGCAAGAAAAAACACATACCCAGGAGGAAGCAATCGCTGAAAAGCTATATGCAGAAAGCACAACGCGACTACCAGATGGGAAATACATGGTACACTTACCGTTCAAAGTAGAACCGTCTATGCTAGGAGAATCCAGAAAAAAAGCAGTAGCACGATTACTGCAAATCGAAAGAAAATTTCTAAAAGATAAACCATTCGCTAAATTATATCACGAATTTATGGAAGACTATCTAGCGCAGGGGCATATGCAAATGGCAAAAGATGATCCAGATGAGAATCCAGTATACTATATACCACATCATGGAGTGATCAACCACGAAAGTACTACCACAAAGCTAAGAGTAGTATTCGATGCATCGAGCAAAACTACTTCGGGATTATCGTTAAATGACATAATGATGAACGGCCCCAAAATTCAAGGTGACCTAATTGACATCATCTTGAGGTGGCGAACACACAAATTCGTGCTAACAGCAGATGCGGAAAAGATGTTCCGGCAAATCTGGATGCATCATGGTCACCAGAACTTACAACGCATATTGTGGCGAAAAAATCCATCACAAACAATAGGAGAATACAAACTAAAAACGGTTACCTATGGAACAACGGCAGCGACGTTTCTTGCTGTAAGAACATTAATGCAATTGGCAGAAGATGAAAAGAACAACTATCCGACAGCTGCAAGGATCATGGAAAGAGATTTTTACGTGGATGATCTACTGACTGGGGGTGACAGCGTTGAGGAGGTCGTAACCATTCAACAACAGATGACAAGACTTGCACGGAGCGGAGGATTTCCATTGCACAAATGGGCGTCGAATTCAGCTGAAGTCATGACTAATGTTCCTGACCACCTACGAGCAAAAGGAATGATTAATTTAAAAATCAACCACATAATAAAAACCCTAGGGATTCTCTATAGTCCTGAGGATGATACATTTGAATTTGACCTGACCAGGCTAAATCTTTCAACAGAAGAACCAACGAAACGTCTACTGTTGTCCGACTCTTCAAAATTATTTGATCCTGTCGGCTGGTTATCACCAATAACGATAACAGCAAAGCTGTTAATGCAAGACACTTGGAGAGCTGGTACACAGTGGGATGACAAGCTACCAGAAGCTATTGAAGCAAAATGGAAAAAGTATAAGAACGAATTAGATGAATTAAGCAAAATAAAGGTACCAAGATGGGTTAAAACAACGTCAACGCAAAAATCAGAGTTACATGGATTTGCAGATGCTTCGCAACAAGCATATGCAGCGGTGGTCTATTTAAGAACCACAAATACGTTCGAGCAAGTTACAACCAGTTTGCTAGTAGCAAAAACCAGAGTTGCTCCAATCAAAACAAAACTGACAGTTCCGAAGCTGGAACTAAACGCAGCGCATCTGTTATCTAGGCTTCTAAGATACGCTAAAAATACCATGAACATGCAGGATGTAAAGATGTTCGCTTGGACGGATTCCACCATAGTTTTAAGCTGGATAAGAGCTGATATCCCGAAGTTAGAAACCTTTGTAGCCAATCGGGTATCTCAGATTAAAGGTAATTTACCTCAGCTACAATGGAATTACGTACCAACAAACCTAAACCCAGCTGATTTAGCAACAAGAGGATTGGCAGCGGCTACCATCACCTCACAAGGCTCGATCTGGTGGACGGGACCAACATTTTTGCAGGAAAATTCTGATGCATGGCCATCATCACCTTCGCACAAGGGTCCACAAATACAAGCTGATCACAACCAGGACAGCGCAGCGGATATCACTTGTCTTACAATAACCGCTGAATCTAAAGCAAACGCGCTACATGAATTAATTGATAAAATTTCAAACATTCATAAGTTGAAGCGTATATTGGTGTACTGCCAAAGGTTCATAAACGTGCATGTTCATAAACAACGGCGACAGTCGAAAGAAGTGACAGTACCAGAACTGAAACTCGCGGAAGTCCAAATAATTAGGATTGAACAACACCGATACTTCCGTAAAGAACTTCAGGCATTGATGAGTGGGATTTTATTAAATAAAAAATCCAAACTATCTGCGTTAAATCCAGTCATGAGCAAGGATGGGATATTACGATTACACGGACGTTTACAAAATTCGCAACTACCAATGAATCAAAAGCAACCAATTATATTACCGAAGGAAAGCTCAATCAGCAAGCGAATAATTGAAGATGCTCATACTACTACAACACTTCATGGGGGCATACAACTTACATTGGCAAATGTTCGCAATAAATTTTGGATAATTAATGGTAGAAATCTGACACGTCATATTATACAGAAATGTGTTACATGTATAAGATTTAAACAAGTAACCCTCAACCAACTAATGGGTGATTTACCGTCCTGCAGAGTAACTCCATCACGGCCATTCAGCAAGGTGGGTATTGATTATGCCGGGCCGATTCAACTGAGGAACAAGATAGGAAGAGGTCAAACCACGTACAAAGGATACATTGCGGTATTTGTCTGCCTGACCACCAAGGCCTTACATGTAGAAGTAGTCAGCGGATTAACAACAGATGCATTTATAGCAGCTTACCGCAGGTTCACATCTCGCAGGGGGTTGTGTAGAGAAATCTATTCGGATAATGGTACCAACTTTGTTGGTGCGGAACGAGTACTGAAACAACAACGCACGAAGATTGCAGCTCTAGAACCAGAAATTGCAAGGGTATTTCAACAAGATGAAACTACCTGGCACTTCATACCACCTGCTGCACCACACTTTGGTGGCATATGGGAGGCAGGGGTAAAGTCAGTAAAGACTCACTTGAAGAAAGTCATAGGTGAGACCGCATTGACATTTGAAGAAGCAACAACATTAATGACTCAAATAGAGGCATGCTTAAACTCTCGACCATTGACTACCTTGTATGACCATCCGGAAAATTTAGAATCTTTAACACCTGCGCATTTTCTAATAGGCGGACCAATAAAGGTAGTTCCAGAAAGTAATGATGTTACTTGCACGCTAAGAACACGTTGGCATTTAGTACAAAAGATTGTAGATGACTTTTGGAAAAGATGGTCTAGAGACTACCTGCACCAGTTACAACAACGTACTAAATGGAGGGAACGTCAGCCCAATTTAGTTGTAGGGGATGTCGTTCTGCTGAAGGAAGAATCACTGCCGCCGTCACGTTGGAAAATGGGGAGAGTACAGGAGGTGCATACTGGCTCAGATGGCTTGGTTCGTATTGCGTCCATAAAATGCAACCAGAATATCTATAAACGACCTATCACTAAGTTGTGCAAGCTACCAAGCGAAGAAGACAATTCATGGTCACAACAAATAATTAACGCAAATAAGACTCCAGATGCAAAACTAGCAACACCTAACATCAATGACCCAGTTAGACGCCAACCAGGAAGACAGGCGAAAGGGGGAATCAAGCTTCATCTGGCATTATTGGCCCTGATGAGCATTTGTTTTTCTACCACCAGCGCCAAAGAACTGGTGCAGATTGAGAACTTCAAACATTCTACTGGCATATATCTTGAGGAAATCAGTAAGATGGAGCTAGTTGCCATGAGATGGACTTTGGTTGTGCGGTATAATTTAAATACGTATTGGGAAGAAACAACTCAAGCATACCGCTTAATAGATGAACTTGCAACTATGTGTAAAACAGTACATTCGGTAATAGATATGGAGAGGTTTAACTGTCAACTAGTAATCCAGCAATTACGATCTCAAATGAGTAGAATAGATGAAGGCAATCAATTACTGATGTCATCCAATAAAGAAGTAACCAGAGCGAAACGGGGGATTGGTGACACTACAGGTTTAGTGTTAGGTGACATGTTTGGAATATTAACGCAGAGAGAAGCAGATCAATATGAAGAACATTTTCAAACTATAGAAACCAATGAAGATCATTTATTACTGCTAATAAAGAATCAAACCTCCATGATTGATAACTCTGTAAAATTATTCAAGCACAGCCAAAATGCCACAGTACAGGCTATTAATAACATTCAGAGGAGGTTGCAGCACTTAGAAAAAAACATAAATAACACACGTGTAACGGAAGAACAAGTATTAACTATTTTAATGACATCCCTTGAACTAGTCGTTGCCACGGGAAATTTACGGGATGTGCAGGAGGCAATACTAGAGGTTATTCACAATGCACATCTAAACATTTTACACCCACTTTTATTGAGCCCATCACAACTTGAAGAACAAATAGCATCCATAAGAAAACAAATACCAGTCTCCATTACAATTCCGGGTCACGGATTGCGCAAGTTAGACCACTTATTTAAAAGTATGACAACCAGGACTAGAGTGACAAAAGCATATGTGATAATCGAAATTTCAATTCCCTTATCATATGTTTGGTCCTATAACATTTATTCAGTAGTAGCTGTACCTAATATATTAGTAACTGAAAGGCGTGCACATATAGTGCCAACAACTGAATTTATCGCCGTTGATATTCAAAATGAACATTTTACGCAACTATCAGCCAGAGATATATCTAAATGCAACATTATCAATGATGATCATCTATTATGCGAGATACCAACAATACTGTCGGGTGTCAGGGAAGGAACCAACTGTGAAATCGCAATATTGCAACACAGGTCCAATTTACAAGACATATGTGAGATAAAATACCAAAATGTTACTTCAAACCTTTGGATAAAACTATACGCACCAAATCAATGGGTATTCGTAATGACAAAGGAAACAACTGTGACGGTTGTATGTGGATCAGTTACAAACCAAAAGCAATTATCAGGGTCGGGAATAATAAAGCTAGAATCGGGATGCGCCCTTAGAGACAATCACTTAAGCATACTGGCCTCTGATAGATTTGAAACTACCATCGAGAATTTCGGAATTGCACCATACTTAAAGGGGATGCACTTAAAAGATTTAACAATGGAGATATCTAAACAAAACTATGAGGAAAATGAGCTATTAACCACTCCAGATACAAGGGGTTTAGAAGAACAAATCTCCCTTATGAAAGAGGTAGAAGAGAATACAACCAACGAGCACTTTCATCATATTCATCATTATACAGCAATACATCTTATCCTATGGATAGCACTTGCGGTTGGGATAACTGTCATAATTCGCCACATACGAAGAAACCGCCGTAACCAATCATCCGTTCTTCCAAGTCCCGTCCAAACCCGCGCCGCAAGATGTTCAATATGAACAGGGTCATTTAACTGCAACAATATGCAGTTTTACAGAATGTTAATTTTAATTTAGCTATAAATAAAATAATTAATTTTTTTTACATGCAATTCTGCACTTTTGGAGTTTATAAAATATTAAAATATTGTAATTGATATATGATCATATGTAATGTAAAAAACAACAACAAGAAACTATCAAAATTGTATATAAACGACAAAAAATAAATGAACAACTCAGTTCTAATCAAACTCTACTATATGCTTTTATTACAATATTCCGGTATTAGCCCTCACCCGTGGAAAGCTCGGAATTAAAAGTGTATTAAAAGTGTTAAATTAGTTCAAGCTGAGGCTGAATTAAACAATAATTTTGTGAAGAAATTATGGGGCATAACTAAACTATTTCTGGATCCTGGTATCAAGGTTTCACATTGCATTTATTGTCATCTTCAAGCACTTGTTACATGTTCTGTGTTCACCGAAAATTCCCAAAATTATGAGATAAGTGGTTTTGTAGAATTCATTTAAACAATTAAACTAAGATAAGTTATTATTTTGACTTCATTTATCTATACATATATAAAACAAAGTCGGGTTAGTTACACCATTTATAACTCAAGAACGGCTGGGCCGATTTTCATGATCTTTGTTTTGTTGGATTTGTCTTCGCTCCGAATAGCATAATAACTATTAAAACATCGGAAAAATTGACCAAAAAAAATGTATCAAGAAAATTCATTTTCTCATACATTTTGTATGGTATGGCTTTTATGATGATATCTAGAGAATGGATTCACTTGTTCGTCTCAATACAGTGGTGGTTTAGGAAAAAAAGAAAAGTCGAAAAAATTCAAAAGGAAAACCCCAAAAATCTAATAAAAACCTTTTTTTTATATGAATTTTGTAGGTGTAGGTTGTATGTGACGAGTACCAGTGGTTAAAGCTTCGGCGCTTGGGCCGTGAAGTACTGGATTTGAATCCGACTGGAGACTGCATGCAAATTTGTATTTTATTTTTTGTATCCAATCTTTTTATTTTATCTACTTACCTATATAATGAATGATAGAAATGGTGGATTATTTTTCTTCGATGAGCCCGGTGGAACTGGGAAGGCATTCCTCGTGTCATTAATTTTGGCCACTGTTCGTGTGAGATCCGATATTGCTGTAGCAGTTGCTCAGCGTTGAAATTGTCGTTAAACCTTCAATCGGCTGAAAACCCGACTTGCAACATTGCGAAACACTCAGCAAAGGCGAAAGTTCTGGTAGCAAGTAAAATCATCATCGATTATGAAAGTACAATGGCGCACAAACGCGCATTGGAAGCACTCAATCGAACTATGAAAGATGTACGCAATGACTCAAGATGTTTTGAAGGCGCAATGATTCAACTGTCCAGTGTATTCCGTCAAAAAATATCAGTGATTCCAAGATCGACCGCTGTCACGGAAATAAACGCTTACATCAAATCATCGACTCTGCGTGGCGCTATGTGATGAAACTTCAGCTGACGACAAACATGCGAGTTGCATTGTTAAACCAGAGACAACATAAAAGAGATATGTCATCCTATGTAAACGTAAAAATTTGATTGTCTGTGGTTAAACGATCCATCTGCCGAAGATTTCTCCAAGCAATTACTGACTATCAGTAATGGCCGTGTTCCGGTCGACGAATCGAACGGATTGATTTGGTTTCCTCAGAACTTTTGCAATTTTGTCCCAATGAAGGACGAGCTCATCAACAAACTGTTCGCGAACATCATTACTAACCACAAAAATTACAATTGGGTGAGTGAACGAGTAATTCTTGCGGCAAAGAACAATGATGTGGATCACTTAAATTTCACAATTAAAAATCTAATCGTCGATCCACTTCATTCCTTCAAATCAGTCGACTTTGTGACAAACAAAGACGAAGCAACCAATTATCCAACTGAATTTTTAAACTCATTGGATCTGCCTGGCTTGCCACCGCACAATTTACAACTGAAAGTTGGTGCGGTAATCATCATGCTATGAAACCTGAATCAACCAAAACTATGTAACGGAACGCGTTTTATTTTGAGAAATCTCAAGGAAAGTTCAAAGGTGAGGAAGTTCTCATTCCGAGAATTCTGATGATCCGAACCGATATGCCATTCGAGTTTAAACGAATTCAATTTCCGATTCGTCTTGCATTCGCCATGACGATCAACAAATCACAAGGCCCAGCCTTGAATGTTTGTGGCCTCAATCTAGAAAATGAATGTTTCTCTCACGGCCAATTGTACGTAGCATGTTCACGTGTCGCCAAACTATCCGCTTTGTTCGTTCTCACACCTGACAATAAAACAAAAAATGTCGTATATCACAAGATGCTTTACTGAAGGGAATCGACCCTATTGCAACCCACCCAGCAAATAGTTTAAAAGAAAGTAGTGCAAGAATGCTATGCGAATCAATTCAATAAAACGAAAGCCTTGCTGCCACGTGAATTACATTCCTTTAAATGTAATAAAAATATATTTCATTTTGATTGATTTTAATTAATTTGGAGTATTCATTTTATCCGCCGGAAGGTCTCGGGTTCGATTCTCGGTAGTGACAAGGAAAAAATTGCACGGCTGGTTTAGGATCAATGAATTAATCACTCATTATCCGAAATGATAATATGATTATGAAACCTCGTTTGAGGCGGCCAAATCCCTTGATGGGATATAGTGCCAGAGAGAGAGAGAGAGAGAGAAATTCATTTTATCTTAATAAAAATCTCAATTTAATTAAGCTATAACAACTTTAAACAACATTTTATTGATTTTGAGGCTGTACGAAGTTCGCCGGGTCAGCTAGTTTATTAAATAAATCTTCTTCAACATAAAAAAATTCAATCTTAAATTTCAAAAAAATAAATACTTTCAATTCATTCATATGGACGAATCAATGATGCATATATTTAAGTTTCATCGGTACTGCTATAGTCATCGAGGTTAGGATCTATATTTCGAATGTCATCGTCTGCTTGAAGATTTCGATAAAAATTATGAAATTCTCCGTCTATTAGAGGAAGTAGAGGTAAAGGATCCTTCTTTTATTCTTTCTTAGTTTTAAGATGTTTATGATAGCAGAGCAATACTTCACTCATCGCCACTTGATTTACACAACGCTTTCCAACATTTAAAATTTTAAATGGCTCTTCTTTGTCCAAACTATATTTATATAAAATATAATCAAAATTACGTGTAAATCGTACTCATCGAACTTGGTGTCAATTAAAATTTTCCCCGTTTATATTTTTCTTCCTCCATGTAAATTTTGTTTTGGAAATTGAGGAAAAGGTGTAAAAAATAGGTTGTTTCATTTCAAATACCATGAATTTTAGTTTTTCACCACAAGTTCGAACAAATTGAAATTGAACTTCTTTCTCTCGTTTATCGCGTGATAATTGTCACACACCATATGTGTGACCAGGAACTAAAAACTTATGGTCAATTTCATCTAATTTTAAACTTTTAACGGCTATTGGATGTTGGTGACTATACAAAGGAGTTTTTACTTTTATCGGCACATGCAATCGATATATAAAATTATTGTTTTAACGCTTTGTGGTAACCTTTGTGGTAACTGTTGCAAATGTTAATAAACACAAGAAGCTATTTCATTCCCTCCTCTAGCATCAATTTTTTCATGCCACATGAAGCATATTGGCTGATCACTAACACAATCATGAACCGTTAAATTAAACGTGAATAATGGACGTTTCTAAAAGGACACCGACGTTTTCATATATGGTGTCGGCAGGCATTGTCATTGTTACAAATCAAAAATTAATACTTTAATTGAATTTGAAGCTTCATCAAGTAATTTATCGGCTCTCTTAGCTGCATATCTTAAGTCAGCCCCGTTCATGGTGAGTACGTTGGTTAACTTTCAAAGCTTGTTGTTCATCCTCTGTTTTTGCAGCTTCGATTTTTGCTTACATAACTGCGGAAGTAAGTGCGGCACAAATACCATAGTATCGCACAGAATGTATTAAAACAACTCGCGTGTGGAACTGCTTATTAGTTAAAGCATAAAGCATTTAAATAAATTTTGATTGGTTTTTAGTTCAGGAGCGGGGTTCTGATGCTTTTTATTTCCACAGGTATCTACTGAGGTTTACATTTTCAGTTTAGGCATGTGTTTAGGCACACATAATTAAACATCAGATTCGGTTTGTTTTGCGCCATTTTTGAACGATTGGTATGAACAAATAATTAATTTAGTTATGTACGATTTACATGTTCCAATTTTTTTTTCCAGTAAAATATGAAGGGTTAAGTATATTACGATTTTCGTTTGCGAGAGGAGCACGAAACAAATTCCAGTAAAATAAAATTGGATTTTTTTCTTTATAATTTGAGCAAATGTTGTTTACATATGGCTGACTCTTTTTTACTAATAACTTTTTGTTATTTGCGTGCAGCTCTATTTTTCAGTAAAAAATTAATTGGGAAAAAAAATTGGAACATGTAAATTGTGCATTAGTTGTAAATTTAAACAAAAAAATTCGACGTGAGGCACACAGCATAATCATTAATTTAAGCATAATCCGTCTTCTATAAAAAAAACGAAAACGTTCTGGAAAACGGTTGTCCCAAAACCGAGTGTATTAAGTCTGATTACGATCCAACTTTTACCATTTCCTGGCCTCATGTTGGACGCCAAATGTAATGTGCGCGACTTAAATAAAACAACCGAGTTATATTTTTTTTAATTTAACCAAAACTTTATTCATACACTCCAGTGAGGATATCTGCGGTAAATACCGGATTTATGGATTTCCCCTATTCTTTAGGCATTATACCAAATCACTTCACTTGCCACCGAAATGCCTTCACGGCACGGGTTTCTTGACGTTCTTTTTCCGTTCATCGTCCGATCTCTCCCTCTTTGTCGAACCATTTGTCTTCAGACATCTTGATTGTCCACCCGGCCATCAAGCATTCGTCAATCCAACTTTATTGAGCGTGTACTATTAGCTTTATCCATATTTTCTACTTCCAAGCTAATTTCGTTTGACGTTTGAGGTTTTTGTTGTTCATTGTTGGGATTAATTTTTTTAAAATATGGACACAATATTTTCATATAATTTTATTTTGTTTATACGTGTGATTAGATGAACACAAAGATTCTAGTAATTTTTAAGTTGTTGTGCAATATTCTGTATTAGCAAGCAAGTACCATCGAAATTTGGGGAAGAAAAGGATACACGTGAAACCAACAAAATCCCTTGCTAACCAAACCATATAGGTAAGTATGTGTTTCTCAAGGAAGTTAAAATACTGAGGAATAGGTGACAATATTTTACCCATATAAAATTTGCTATCTCATCTGTCACAAGCCAGAATAGGATGGTTATATAAAAAATCCATATGGTTTACTCATATTTCGCTATATGCACCCGCCAAACCGATTTGTGTTGTTGTATGAAGTGACGTGTTAATTTTGCGCAGTAAAATTATAAATTATAAATTTTTAAAATTATCAATTATAATTCATCAAAATAATACAAACTTTATGAAATAGTCATTTGTTTATATAGTGGTGTATTATGTGATAACAAAAAATACAGACTTTTGTACAAAATGAAGTGTATCGTGAAAAAATGCGAAAATACGCCTAAAAAATTTCAAGAAGGAATATCTTACCACCAGCAAATTTACCAAGTGTTTATATAAAATAAAATGTAAATTGTGCTAAGAAACAAGTGATTTGTGATAAATTTATCTTTACTTTATGTTAAAAATCAGAAAAAATTAAGAAAACAATTTTGGTTGTTGGCGTGGGGTGCATATATTGGTTTCTTGTTGTTGTAATCCCGTTGATTTAGATGCTTTCTCTTTTACCCTCCGAATTTGTGACACTTGACAGTTGCTTAGACTCATTCTGTACATTTAACTTCTTTGGTGTTTCTGTATTAATCTCGGGTCAAAATGTATCCGTTACAATTTACAGTGAGTCAGTAAACTGTATTTTATGTTGATTGTATATAGAGCAACGGTTAAATAACAGGCCAATCCGAAATGGCTAGACTGCCAAACGATAAACCTATTTACGATTAATTTCTTAATTTTGTTTTGTGTTTCTTTATACAGCAAACTGTGAACAAGCATTTTATGGCAGTAATGAACTTTCTTATCCTGGCAATACAGATCGTCGAAGGTGTATAAAGCAAATAGCACAAAAGCACACAAAATAAGAATTCAAATAATTTTCTGGTGTTAATGTTGCATATAAAAAGTGTAATCTACTAATTAGTTGTTGAAAATTTTATTATAATTTAAGAGCTTTTTTCGTACAACAAAGCTTCGGCATAAAGACAAATTTATTATATGGAAAAGCTTAAATAATGACAAAACACTTCAAATTAACCGTATTATGACGATGCCATAAAGTCCTTTTTATATTGCTTTTTTACGTACAGTAAAATTGCACTTTGACAATATTAGGACGAAATAAGCACAGAATCTTACCATTTATACTTGCGATTGATGGTCGGATATCTCTCGTAAAATAAAATATTTAATGTGGAATTTTTTTTGTTTTTTATAGCCCATAATAGTTACGTATGTACATTTGAAAGGTGAAACTTCATAAATTTATATATGTATATGGTAACTTTTTTTTGGGTATAAGTTGGCAGGTACGTAGCAGCAGCTTGTATATTTTGTGTAATACATAAAATCAATACCCGAGAAAAAATCCATTTATTGGATTGGATTCTGGATTGTGTTAAACATAATTTCGACTCGGGCAACAAAAAGCACAAAAATAAAGCTTTTGCCAAAAAAAATTCTTTTTTAAATAATTATGATGCTTTTTTTGCTCTTTACCGCATTTCTCTCTCACTGTTAATTTCCACAGAACAAAAAATATCTGAAACGTTTCGAATTGGATGAAATTGAATTTCTACGTTTCATTGTTTTATTAATTGATTTATGATTCTTTTGATTTAGCTGTTCATCATTATTATGAATTATTGTTCGATGGTTAAATGAACAAAAGATATTTTATTTTGTTATTGGTTGGTTAACACGCTTGCCAACAGACTTTTTAACCTTAAAAAATATGTATCATACATACAACTTTTTCCAAATGAAAATTGAGTTTCAAAAATATTGTACATATATAATTTACATGGTGTTACACAGTGCCACATGGTTACCTCATATTTGCAGAAAACTAGACTCAAATCAAAAGCTTTTAAATCTCGGTAGAATCTCTAAAAATTTATTTATTTATTTTATTTTTTAAATAGCTCTTAATCTAATTTTCCAGTTTACAGTACAATAATTATAAAATTTCTTTTAACAGTTCTAAATTTTCCGATAACTCATTATACATTGATATACTTTTGTCAAATATCGATTTTTTACTTCTAGATTGTCTTTTAAACTCTATGTAAAACTTATCCTTATGTTGAGTATCATGACTATGCACATCCTGTCTCCTACACAACAACTGACATAAATATTGTGGTAACAAATTTTTGTCTAGTCTAAAAATAAACGTCATTACGTTCATATACAACGTATTTTCCACTGTTAACAACTCTAACTCCAGCAACATATCACAGATTCTGGCATATCTATCTCTATTTAACTATTTGCATTTTCTCTATATCAGACTTATTTACAATGAAAAGTATAGTACTGCAATAGGTGATATGTATGTGGCATTGTAATAGTATTATAAACTACCTTTTTCGCATTTACCGTTAACAAATTTTTATACCTAGCTAATACACCTACTTTCATTGCTAACTTCTTTGTAACATAACTAGCATATTCTTTAAAATTTAGCTTGTTCTCCAGTATAATGCATATAAGTACTTAAAACTATCCACCCATCCTATTACAGTATTATCTATAACAATACTTCCATTTACTACATTATTCCCTACAGACATACATTTTGTTAACATTAACTTATTTATAAGAAGCCATTTTGCAACTTCACCCAACTCTTCATTCATACTACTTATGATCTCCAAATCATTTTCTGACAAATACGACAACGTATCAGCACACAAGTGAATTTTGCATCTATTTAGAATCTGTGGCATATCATTTATATAAACTATAAATAGCAATGGTCCCAGCTTACTTCCTTGTGGCACTCCATACTTTACATCTTCAGGATCAGAGCATATATCATTTATTTTTACATACTGCTTTCTATACTTAAATAACTATCCAACCAACTTAACAATTCGCCCCTCACACCATATTTGTTTAATTTTCCTAGCAACCTTGCCCTATCTATTGTTTCAAATGCTCTTTTAAAATGAAGGAAAACTGCTACTGTCGATTTTCCATCCTCCCTCTCTCTCTCTCTTCCAATCCCCACCATCATCGGTACCGCTATCTCTGTAGAGTGCCGCTCTCTGAAACCAGACTGGTGCCCAGATAGCAATTTATCCAAAATTATTGACTCCAATAGCTTGTCCAAGATTGGCAAAATATTTATAGGACGATAATCCGACAACTATTCATAACTTTAGGAACAGGAACTACACATGATACTTTCAAGGCGGATTCATTGTTGTAGTTCGTTGTGTTCGTTTCGTTCGTTGTGTTCGGTATTTTTACTGCAGTATTATTTTAATGAGTTCATTGTTGATGAAAAACAAAACATCAAAACACAAAATGAACAACGTACTTGACTACAAAATAAAAATATCGAAAATGTGTCTGTTTCTTTCTACTATTATACAATATATCATGTCGTCTCTTTCTTGCCATGTTCCTTCGGTAAAATAGTTGAAGATAGATCAACTTGATGAAAAAATACCGAAGAAATAAAACGTCATTTGCGACAAATCCCATTGGTTTACAAAAAAGCATAACGAACGGAATGAACACAACGAGCTACAACAATGAATCCGCCTTCAAACTTGTAGGAACTACTGCATATTTCAAAGACAAATTTACTATGCGGCTCACATATCCTCTTAAAACCCCCCATAAATCCTTAAACATTTTACAGCTTAACACCATCACACCCTGCCAATTTTAACGTTTTAACTATTTTATCTAGGTAGTCCTCCTGCACCATGCCCACATGCTCAATTACTCCTCCATCATATGCTATATCCAAATTGTCTTGCTCCTCCGGCGTCTCCCTTATAATATCCTCTACACTATCTACAAAATACTTGTTTAACCTGTACGCAATGTCTATCTTTTCGTACACCATCACGCCATCAAAATCCACCCCATTTATATCACTCCTTCCCTTAGATCCAATTACCCTTTTTATTGTTTTCCACATCTTTTCCGGGTTGCCTCTGCACTGATCAATGTTTCTCTCATAGTACAATCTCCTCTCACTCCTAATCACAGCAACAAATCTGTTTTTTTCCTTTGATACTCCACCCACCCTTCCTCAACTGTCCCAGTCCCCAGCTCTCCCTCTCTCTCCATCATCACTCTAAATTTCTTATACGCCTCATCTCTTGCCTTCCTAATCTCATTCACTCTGTTGGTAAACCATGGACAACTTCTAGCTATGTCCACTATCCTTAACTCGCCTGTTCCCCTATTTACTGCTTCTTTCGCCCATAAATTTAATTTCCCACACTCCTCCTCAATGCCCCCATTGACTTCTCGTACACCATCCTCTGATCTTATAAGTTCCTTTTTAATGACATTTAGATCTATTGTTCCTTTGATCACCTTTTTCCCTATAAGCGCATGTTCTGTAATTTTTGGGGTATCCACAACAATACAATTCACTTCCTTATTTGAAAATGCTAAATCAGTTGTCGTTCTTGATACATCCGTTTCTCTGGTATTTTCCTTCACGAACTGTTTAAGCCCAAAAGATTCTGTAATTTCTTTCAGACACTTAACATACAACAACATCAATCCCTCTAGCCACTCACTAAAGGCAGTTAAGAATTGCACTACGTTAGCACTTGGTGGCCTGTAACAGCATATTATCATTCCCATATCATCAATCCTCTTTGCTCGACCTACTTTTACCGCTAGCATCCAGTACTCCATCGGCTTACTAACTTAACTTATCAGCCTACTCCCTAGTTTCTCAGTCACATACACTAGAACTCTACCTGTATGCCTGGAGCTAGAGTCACATCTATAGTGACTATACCAATCAATTCACAAAATATGATCTCCATCATCTGTTAAAACATGGGATTCTGTTGCACACAACACAGATATTTTAAAATCTCTCCCAATCTCTATAATCTCATCCAATCTACTTAATATGCCCGCCGCATTTATAAGCATTACATGCCCACTTGCTCCCCCCCCCCCCCACTCCCACAACAATTTGATTTTGCCGTCCGCTTCACTACTCTCTAAGTGATCCTCTTCTCCACATTTCCAACACAAAGCCTTTTCTTTACTGGGGCATTCTCTGGTTATATGCTTTAGACTCAAACAATTAGAGCACCTGCTCACAAACACATAGTCCTTTACCTTGGCACAACTCCACTTGCAGTGCAGGATACCTTGCTCTTACTCAACATCCATTGTGCGTCTCCGGATCTACTTCCAGGACCAAGTCTATGTGCCGAAATCTTTTATATTCCACCACCTTTACTATTCTTAAGCATAATCGCTCTTCGCCTTATCTAGCCTATTTTGCTTTACAAAAGCAATCTGCCTGATTCACATCAGCTTCCTCCTAAATGTTGAGTAAACATCAAGCGATAAGGCGATTTTAAAGTAAACTTATAATTGAAACGGAAATATGTAAGAAAAAATAACGTAAAAAAATGGAGAAAGTTAGTTTACACTAAGGGTGTCCTGAACCGTTCCCCGTTAAAATGGCGGGTAGGCTGCGTTGTCTACACGGATCTGTTTTACGTGATAACGCCCAAAGAGAAATGATAAACTGTAGGTTAAATCGATTTAATTATTATAAGTCGTTCTCCTTGGCATAGTCAAGGTGTATCTTGCAATGTTGTCGGTCAATAAGGTATTATCCTTACAAGACATTACGCGGCGGTCATAAGCCCTGGTCAGTACCCCCAGTCACTACCCCGCCAAATTACCCCCGTCGGTTCTTTACCCCCCACCAGTAGTACTCTCGGCTATTTACGTCCCTCCCTCCCATTACTCACCAAATACAACTTACACAAGGGCCAATAATCGGGTAAATCGTTTGCTATGGAAAAAATTTTACCGAAAAATTTACTTAAAATTGACTTTTACCCGACTATTGGCCCGCATCCTAAGTATGGAAAATAATGTCACTTAAATGACCCTCGTTTTCAGCTTCGCAATGATGGGCTCGTTTTAGAGCATTTTCCATAACATCTTTCAAAATTTATGGCTGTAGCGTTTGAATTTCTATTATTCTGGTTCTTTGTTCAGTTGTGAATCTCTCCATTATTTATTCTCTAGGTTTTATTTATATAATCTGAAAAAATATATATAAAAACGAAAAAGTTATTAAATTTCTAAACCCCATGGGGACTTTTGGCCCACCCTGTATAATTACTTTAACAATTCACCATTTATCACTGTTTACTATTTCACTTTAGCTGTTCACACTGTTCACTTTTTACTTTTTAACTTGCACTGTTAAATTACCATAGTGTTGGCTCAATCGATGTTCGAGTTGTATTCGCGAACATTCCAATATCATCAATTTCCCTGTTATGATTAACGTCGTTGTTAATTCCAGTATCTTCCATGATGGCTTCGTTAATTCAATATCCCCTCCACTTGTAAAGTCTGTACTTTCAAATTAGTATTGGCGGAACATTTAATCCGACATCGATGTATAAGTACGTTGGTATCGTACACCTTAAAAACTGGACTACCAAGTATTATATCTGTATATACGGGAACTCGTAACACTACCTACACATCTTAAATCTGTTCGTCGCGAAGACACACATCGAAAGACGTATTGTTTCAGTTTATCGCCTTAGATGACTTCCCGTGAATCTCTGAGATTTCCTTATGTCTTACTATGGCTGCGGGCCAATAGTCGGATAAAAGTCAATTTTTAGTCAATCTTTCGGTAAATTCGTTTATTTTTCAATAACAAAAAATCTGTTCTAAATCCGATTTTTACCATAGTAAACGATTTACCCGACTATTGGCCCACAGCCTATATATACATTATCCTGCTCTTAACGACTTAGTATGAACCCTTGCAAATCATGTTGTTCCTAATTTTTACTCTGCCACTTAACATTAAAGCATTCGTTCTTCTCAACCTTGGCACATCTCTATGTCGCAGCTATCTGGGTTACTCTCTTTCTGTAACTCTCTCTCCAGCTACCACCTTCACTACCGGAGTCACCCTCATCAATCGTACTGGAATTTTTTGCTGGGCTACTCCAAAGATTATTCCCCTTCATGATAAGAGCCTATTGATTCAGTGGATAGAATTCCAGTTTCTGTGTCGTTCAACTCTGTCACAACGCGGTCGTCATCTCCCTCCGCCTTCCCAAGTAGAATGGGTTTTCTAAGATGGGTGAAAAATTTGGACAACCACCATATCAACGCGATTTTTACATATATAACTTTTGAATATTGAACCCTATGTTCCCCTATTTTTCCGGAAAAGTCCTCTTTTGCACCTTGATACGTCTACAAATGTATGTCTTTAGTTTCTTTTCTGAACTGTAGATGACAGTAATGTTCGTAAAAAGTACTTGACATATGGGGGTTTAACGAAAAGTTTAATGCATATTTTAATAATAATAAAATAATATAATTTTTAATTGTTATTATTGTAGAACTTACTGCTTTTTTCACTGCAATTACGTTTCACAAAAAGAAAATTATACAAAAAATCCGAATCATTTATTTTTTATACTCATCTATAGTCAAAGATTGAAACCCTCGACATAAATTGACGTCATGTTGAAATATTTTTAAACCAATGAGGCCTTAGTATCTAGATGCGAATTGGCTTCGTCAGAGTTAGTTTTCTTTAAAAAGTGGAGAGCTGTGCCACAGAATATTTGTATTGTGTGCCGTTATTTTAACGTTCAAGGTTCAAATCGACAGAAAATGCTAAAAACGTGTCTGCGACTAAAGCACACTACTATTTCGAAAATAGATGGTTTTTCTTGGGTTTTTCATTCGCCATCGTGCATTCACATTATTTTTGAAAATTGCTAACAGTAATTCACAATGCAGTTTCCAGGAAAGAATTTTTCCAAAAATCAATTTTATTATTATTTAAAAATACCAAAAAGAACGTGACTAATTTGCAGTTTACTACGTTAAAAATACGGTTTTCGAATTTCGATTTCGAAAAATGAGTGACTACGTCTAAAAGGTGTCGTCAGGTCTGAATGGAGCTGAAATAGGGCTATATATTTAGTTATGTAATTACGCACTGTTACAGGGTTGTTAAGGAGGGGCTCACTTTGACTTTTTTTTTAATGAAAATGTGACACCTCTCTCAAATCATAAAAAATTACTCGTACGTAGTTAAAGCAATAAAATTAATCTTCTTTCGAATCTAAAACATTTTCATTCATATTTACATATTTCCTTGTTCAAATTTAATTATTTCCTTCTCAAACTGCAGTCAAATGTTTTTTTGATAGCAAATCATGCGCAATCACCAGAGGATTTTCGCCAAAAATCAAACCTGATAAAAAAATTAAAATAAATTACCAAATTTAATTTCATCTTTTTCAATATCTATAATCGATCTAGGTCTGATTTTCCATATTTTCATCAACAAAAAATTATTTTCTAATCTGCCGAATATAAAAGCACAATTTATACATACTACATTTTCTACCCAACTGTAATAAAAAATTATTTTCGATTATAACTTATTCGTACATGTGTCAAATGTAAGATGCCGCGAAAACAAAATTTGTGTCTTGACTAAATCAAAATACGAGTATAAAAGAAAAATAATTGCGTAACGCACTATATACTAACGTAAGCAACAGCTGATTTTTTATAAACAAACCAACGCTAAGGTGAGACGAATACATGTGTTTTGGTATGTTGTTTCCATTTTTCCATCACACGATTTTATTTCTTTTTTTATTTTTTGCATGAAATTTTTGTATTAAACAGACGCCAAAATGTATTTTTAAAAATCAATAAAAAAAAACGTTTTATAAAAATATCATAAGAAAATAAAAATTACGTTGTGACGTGTTCTATATATAAATGTTGTGGTCGGACTGATACTAGACAGAATTAATCAAGATTTCTAGTTGAGTGGTCAAAATAATTTGAAGTGATAACCTATCCAGTTCCAGAAGTGCTATCTGTGATAATTCAATGGCTTCTTGCACTTTAGATCAAAATCAAACTGATAATCTAACAGCTATACTTTATGGCATTGAAGATATTAGACTTGTGAGTATGTGTAGGTGTATGCAAATAAAAGTGTAAAACGTGAAAGATAAGCTCACGTGTGAGCGATTGTCGTCGTTTTTTTTTATAAATAATATTATCTCAAGATTTTGTGACCGAGTGACCTTTAAAAATATTATTCTGAATTTTAGGAACAAACACCTATACCCGAAATCGCGGCTAATGAGGTGCTCCTCGAAATGGATTGTGTTGGCATCTGTGGATCGGATGTCCACTATTTGGTTCATGGACGTATCGGTGATTTTATCGTTAATGAACCAATGATTATTGGCCATGAAGCGTCCGGTGTAGTGGCAGAAATTGGAGAGGATGTCACAAATTTACAAGTTGGTGATCGTGTGGCCATTGAACCCGGGGTACCATGCCGCGTGTGTGAATTTTGTAAAACCGGTCGGTATAACCTGTGCCCGGAAATGAAATTCTGTGCCACACCCCCAGTTCATGGTAATTTACGACGATACTATGCTCATGCTGCCGATTTTTGTTATAAACTGCCCGATCATGTTACTATGGAAGAAGGTGCCTTACTCGAACCACTTTCGGTCGGGGTTCACGCATGCCGCCGCGGTGATGTACGACTGGGTGTGGATGTTTTAATTTTAGGTGCTGGGCCAATCGGTCTCGCCACTTTGTTAGCAGCGAAGGCGATGGGTGCTTCAAGTGTAACCATTACCGACTTACTCGAGAAACGTTTAGTTGTGGCTAAATCCCTAGGCGCTACACATGCATACGTCTTGCCTGAAGGCGTACCTGAAGATGTGCTGGCTCAACAGATACACGATATTATGGGAAGTGCACCACACGTTACAATCGACTGCAATGGTGGCGAGGCAACAAATAGATTTGCATTACAAGTCACTAAATCAGGTGGTAAAATCGTAATTGTTGGCTGCGGCCCACCAGAAGTTAATCTTCCGCTAGTTTCGGCGATGGTACGCGAAATTGATTTGTATGGCGTATTCCGGTACTGTAATGATTACGAAACTGCTTTAGCCATGGTAGCTACTGGCAAGGTTGATGTAAGCCAGTTAATTACGCATCATTTTGATATAACAGAGACGAAGGAGGCATTTAATGCGTCGCGATATGGATTGGACGATGCGATTAAGGTTATGATACATTGTCAGCCCCAGAATACCAATAACAACATTACAAAGATAACACAAGTTTTGTAGAAAACATCCTAGCGCAATAAAATACAAAATTTTTAATATTTTTATAGTTTTTTGCTATTTATAAAATTTGATATTCGTATTGTTGCTGTGTTTCACAAACTCGATAAACACTACTGATAAGTATCGTCAGATAATAATTTCATTAATTTATATCAACTACCGCCGGCAGATGCCCTTCTAATAAACACTTCCAGACTAATTAATTTTGACACTACAATAGAACCTGTATGATAATACCTAAGTAATTATCTCTGTACGGAGTTACCGAAGATGTTGGATAGTCTATAATAAATGGAATTAGTTAATAATCTGGAAACAGTTACTCACATCAGTTACTAGGAGTACGTTGTATTCCCAACATCTGGTTCTATAGTTTAAAATGTTTGAGTAATAATTTCGAAATACATATCAAATATTTATAGGTCGGATCGAATCAATTAATACACAGGGTGACTTAAGAGTTATCTTTAACTGTTATAAAGATAATCAAGGTTCTTCTGTAAAATTAGTCGCCTTGAATTTCACTCATAACTTTTAAAAACTATTACTCACAAATTTCTCAAATAAACGTTTTCTTATCGCAAATTAATTTGTTTACCAAACAGGGCCAATAAGGGGCACATGCTCGATCAGCTAGCAAGCAAGCAATATGCTAGCGCTCAATCATTTTTACCAAGCAAATTTGAATTTGAATTTACATTTTATATATTTTTTTTGCGATTGCACAGTGAACTTTGCGGCTTAGAAACTTATCCAGCAAATGTTTGTATTGTTTCACTGTGCAATCGCAAAAATAAACAAAAAACTTATAAAAAAATGAATACAAATCCAAATTTGCTTGGTGAGTAGCCAGGTTTCGCGCTAGCATATTGCTTGCTTGCTAGCTGATCGAGCATGTGCCCCAATAAGTACACTTCACACTATCAAAAGCATGTAAGTAAGCAAAACGAGTATTTCTTACATTTGACGTACAAAACTGTTCGGAAAATATATAACTAATATCTCAAAATTACAGTAAATTTTCCAAATATTTTAAAAATATGCAGAAAGGTTACGTTAATAATGCATTTTTTAAGGAATATTGAAAAATTTACTCATTTTATTTGAGAAATTTTTGAGTTATTTTTTATATTAGGTATATGAGTGAAATTTAAAGTGACTAATTTTACAGTAGAACCTTGATTATCTATATAACGGTTACAGATAGGATATGTGCTGTCATATAATTTTTTGTTCAGATTAGTGTCTCCAGGTTTCCGAACAGTATACAGGGAAGAAAATTCCGTGATCAAAATTCGTTGACTAAACTAATAAATGGTGGCTATCTTTGAATTTCTAATTTGCAATCAGAATATACGGATTTGCGAAAACAATCAAAAACCATTTCAATTGACTTTAGACCCGTTGCACTTTTTAGCTATGTTTTCATTTCACAGCTTCCCGTAAATAAGAGAACATTGTTGATAAATTTCAGGGCTAACCCCAACTGGAGATAAATAATTAGCTCACATCGTTCAGAAAATGATCGCCGTGGGCTATGTTTCTATCCGAAGTAAACCAACAAGCTCTGATCTAAAAACCGAGCCCACTTCGCTAAACAAACATAGCCGAAGTGTGCAAAGAGCCAAACCCATTTTAGTATCAACAGATTTATGGGGATGATGGATGGCAGCACACTTGAACTATTAATTAATATTTTGTGACAGATAAGCGTCTGCTTCGTAAATTTCTATAATTTGTCTGAGTTTTAAAAACAATTTCGTTCGTTTATTTAGTGGCTTGGATCTTGTGATTCCAGCCACTCTAAAAATAATTACAATTTTGATTTGAAAAGCAGTACTAAAAAACTGCGGCTGTCTGAAGCAAGCCGCTCAGATTAGCCGTGTTTCTTAAGCGTATTGCATTGGCAAAAGTGGATTAGGATTTGATTTTGGATTTAAAATTTTCCAAATCAACAGCCATTTTCGGGTTTAGTTTTTGGCTTCAGAGTTTGTAAGTAAAAAATTTTTCCTAAATGGCACAGTGGTTAAAACTTTGGCGTTTGGATCGGGATATACCGGGTTCGAATCCCATAGGGGCAAGATGTAATTTTCATCTACAGATTACGATCTGTGATGAAATGGAACACATCTGTGACCCCCTGACAGAGTGCAAAACTCATAGGCCGCCCCATCTTCCATGCCAGTATAGGCTGGCATGGAGCTATGCAATGTGCAGATGGTGATAAAATTGGTCCTCGAATTGGCTGGCAACGGCGTAAAAATAAGGTCGTGAAAAATCAAACCGAGAAAGAGTTTTAAAAAAAGGTTTTTCATATGTACATTTCCACATTTTGTAGTTTTATTAATATTTTGATTTTATTTTATAAACAATAATATTTATGTCGATTTTGTAGTTTGAAATAATATCATTTTTATTATTTTAGTACAAACCTTCAGTACTAAAAATTGGATTGGATTTACGTAAATCCAACATCATTTTGGATTTAGATGAATCCATTTGGGTTAATTTTTAATGCGAATGTTGTTATAAATAACCAATGCAATACGCTACTTGCTGCTTGATCTGATCCGGTTCAATTCCTGCTTCATGAAACAACGCAAAGGCGCTTATTAGAGCTGTGTTCCTTAATTAAATCCGTAGATCGAGCAGATTTTGAATTTCTCGTTTCTGTAGAATAAAATTTGTCTCTGTTTCAATTTTTATATCATTTACCAGCCTGATGCTAGGTTGCAACATTGTGAAGCTTCTACTGCGTTTCTATCACTAAATAATTTATTTTCGATTCTAGAACGAAAATAAGTGAAATAGATATTGTTCAAATATATTCCAGTAGGTTGTGATAGCAATGGAGAAGAAATAATTGATTAACGAAACAGAATTCAAATTAATTCTAGCAGAAAGAGACGTAGACTTCAATAAAATATCGAAAAATGGTGATGTTAGAACATCCCAGAGTAGGTTTCAGATTTGGTAGATCAAAAAAATTATCAACTGTCATCGAACTGTCAAAAAAATACACGATTAAAAGGATTAATTGTTATTATATACTTAATATTTGGATTCAAATAACGAACATGAAGGGAATTTTACGAATGACCGAGTACGAACACGAAGGGAATATTAACGTGCTAAAAACTCTTAGGAAATTGTACCACTTCTTGCAAATACTTTATAAAAAAATATGGCTGTATAAAATAATTATTTCGTTATTTAATAAAATCAATATAAAATAATAATTTAAATTTCTTGCTGTTTCCATTTTAATAACGTTTGCAAAAACAAAAATGACGAGAATGACAATATAGATTTGAATTTGAATTTCGTGAAGCTAGGTAAAGTAAAATTAATCTGAGAAATCGAAATATTTTTACAAATCAAAAAAATCGATCTAATCAGTCTGAATAAAAATAAAGAAACAGCAACAAAATTGATCAGATCGATCTGACCTGAAATAAGAAACAACTTTTTAGAACTCAGATCGATTATATCGGAAATAAGAAACACAGCATTATTTCTTTCCAGATTGATTAAATCGATTTTTTTGATTTGTAAAAATATTTCGATTTCTCAGATTAGTTTTACTTTACCTAGCTTCACGAAATTCAAATATAGATTGTCATTCTTATCATTTTTGTTTGTTTTTGCAAACGTTATTAAAATGGAAACAGCAAGAAATTTTAATTATTATTTTATATTGATTTTATTAAATAATGAAATAATTATTTTATACAGCCATATCTTTTTTTAGAGTATTTGCAAGAAGTGGTACAATTTCACAGTCGTGGTACAATTTCATCCGAGTAATTTGGCACGTTAATATTCCCTTCGTGTTCGTATTCGTTCGTTCATAATAATTCCTTCGTGTTCGTAATTTGAATCCAAATAATAAGTAATAACATGTTACTTGTTTTATTCGTGTATTTTTTTGACAGTTCCATGACAGTTGATAATTTTTTTGATTTACGAAATCTGAAACCTGTTTCTTATTTCAGATCGACCAGATCGATCTTATTTCAGATTTCAAAATCTGCTCGATCTACGGATAAGGCGGATTCATTGTTGTAGCTCGTTGTGTTCATTCCGTTCGTTCCGTTCGTTATGCTTTTTTGTAAACCAATAGGATTTGTCGCAAATGACGTTTTATTTCTTCGGTATTTTTTTCATCAAGTTGATCTATCTTCAACTATTTTACCGAAGGAACATGGCAAGAAAGAGACGACATGATATATAGTATACTAGTAGAAACAAACAGACACATTTTCGATATTTTTAGTTTGTAATCAAGTACGTTGTTCATTTAGTGTTTTGATGTTTTGTTTTTTCATCAACAATGAACTCATTAAAATAATACTCCAGTAAAAATACCGAACACAACGAACGGAACGAACACAACGAACTACAACAATGAATCCGCCTTAAATAAGAAACACAGCTTAAGAAACAGCAACAAAATTGACCAGATCGATCTGAGCTGATCTAAGAAACAACTTTTTAGTACTCAGATCGATTAGATCGGAAATAAGAAACACTGTAACGAACAAGTTCATTAAATAATGAAAATATTTCGATTGTAAAAATGTCCTAACAAAATAATGCAACTCTTCTTGCATCACTTTAAACCACGAACAGTCGACTTATAATCTCAATT
Organism: Nephrotoma appendiculata; assembly: GCA_947310385.1. Lineage (NCBI taxonomy): Eukaryota > Metazoa > Arthropoda > Insecta > Diptera > Tipulidae > Nephrotoma > Nephrotoma appendiculata. Next base: position 368,604,038 of record OX371223.1, on the reverse strand, counting down.
ACCATCTCAATAGAATCGAATTTGTTTACTAGTATGCTTAGCATCAATATCATCTACATTGATACGAATATTGAAGCAATTGACACACCTCCAAATCTATTGCAGTCAAGCTCTTTTTCATTGTAATCGTACCATGACGTTGCTATATTTTTTCCTTCGACTACGACATGCAAAAACGTTGTGCATTGTGCGTGTAGTAATGTTTATATAGTATGTAGGTTTAACCAATGCCTCCTAAACTACAGGCCGCATACACCAAATGATGACGACACGCTATGTCTACATTGTTGTTGCTTTCTCTAGTTGTTTTGTTAGTGTAAATATCTTAATATTATTATTGCGCAGTCTCGGTTTAGAAATAAATTGACGTCATGTGCAAAAAATGAGAGTAGTAAGAGGCCTGTAGTTTAGGAGGCATTGGTTTAACTCTCTCTCCAATCTCCGATATTTTAATTAAAAATATATTTTACCAATTATTGATTTGCGTTTAGAAAAATTAGTCCGACCAAAGCTTTTGCATCGCATCAACCAATAAATTTTAAAATTTTGGATCACGTATCAGAGTTACATATATAGTTTGTGGACTTATATATTTCGGCCGTTTCCTATTTGGAATTCTATTTTCCAAATAAAAGTGATACCACAGGTAAATTCATTTTTGTATTATGTTATCTTTGTTTTAAACAAGAAAAAAATCTAATTTTCGGTTTCGAATTATATATATATAGTTTTGTACAAGACGAGTGTGGTGGATAAAGACTCACGATCGCGTGAGGAGAAATCGCAGCCATATAATATAGATAATAATTTATCTGGTTTTCAAGGCTCTACTCCAACCAATCGCGCTTGTGTAGTTAACGCCTATTTAGCACGTAAAGTGGGTTATATTCTGGGCACGTAAAGCGGATCATATTCTGAGGCGTAAAATTCATAAGGTTCATGCTGCAAAAATAACTAGTGTTGTGGGGATCCTACATTATTTATAGTGTATTATAATTTTAAGAAATGCTTTATGCTTATGTCGTGTTATTATAAGTTAATTTAACTTAAATCATATCTAAATATTTTTCGTATTCTCTTAGTGCATAATTAGTTAACGCAAATCGTCGTTATTTAATCTCAAATTAAAATTTATAATTTAAAATTATCTAATCGAGAAGTGATAACGATACCGCTATCGGGTGTCTTGTGTAACGTGAGATCAAAAGTGTGAAAAGTGTTTGTTTATATAGCAAGATATATTACAATAATTTGTACGTTAAGTTAAAGAACACTATCTATAACTAACTTAATGGGGAAGCGCTTCATCCAGGCTGTTATATATGGGTAAGTGATTTACAGTTGTTTTCCTAATAATTATTTTGTGGTTGGTAAATAACAGATTTTCACCTTTTAACTTTTACTCACGAGCGTCGTCTTGTTTCTCGAACTAATTTTGTTCGTATTACGGTCGGTAAAGTTATATCACTTTTCATATATATATATATATATATATATATATATATATATATATATATATATATATATATATATATATATATATATATATATTGTATATATATATATATATTTGTCATATGAATTATATATATAAATTTGTTTCTAGTAATAAAGGAATAAAAATAAAAATTTATAAAAACAAAAGATTTGATAATGTCTAACGTAAAGAAATTTTCCTTTTTATAATAAAGATGTTAGTGATACAAATATGAAGTAATTCCTTTTAATTTAGTGGGGGGAAATGGGGTGAATATTCCGTAACGGATAATCGTGTTCCAGTCTGGTGTTTATTTAATTTGTGGTTTCTACAGGCAGCTGCGTACATTCATCATTTTCCGAAGGCCCCTCCCAAACCGACTTCAGTTAGCGGACCAGTGGCTGCTGTTTGGGGATAAATGATGAAGTTTTTTTTTCTGCTAAGGGAAGGTGTGTCGGAGACCGGTTAAAAATCATGGTATAATTGCATGTTTGCAGGTGTATTTTTTTGCAAGGTTATATTCTCGTGGCGTGATGTTATCAATCTTTTTATGCAACGCCTTGACTAATATAGTGAGCAATAACCTGTGGCCAACGCCCCTTCCATTACAACACAGCATAAGAAACAAAGCAAAACACAGCACAGATTTCAATTCAAAATTTGTGATCTAAAACAAAATTTGGATCAAGTTTTCCATATAAAATTTGAACTGATCCGAATCAATGGGTGTCAGGAAACGCGATGGCGGGTGGGTCGTTCATATTTATTCAAATTCGATTTCCTTATATTACGATCCCTTTTTTTAATTTTCAGAGTAAGTAAAACCTGAACAATTCTCATGAAGGCACCGAACAGTGAATTTTTGCCACAAATAAAAAATCTTGCAATGAATCTATATTTAACTTAATTTTAATACTTATTGATTCATATATTGTGACAGATTAGCTTCTGCTTCTCAAATTTCTATAAATTTTTGTGTTTCAAAAAACAATTTCGGTCATTATATGTATAGTAGCTTGGAACTTTTTATTCCAATCACTCTCTTAAAAATATTTACAATTTTTGTCTGATACTACTCCCACAGACTGTTCGCACTTATTCTTAAAGCCATCTGACAAGTGCATTGCAACATTCTTATACAGGTCCTTGCACTCTGTTACTTAAACTCTACGCAAGGAAGTGTGTATCTTCAGATTAACCCAAACTTGATTGAATCTGATTAAGCTAAAACCACGTCCATGAACAATACATTTAAGTACAAGCCATGTAATAAAAAGAAAATTTGGCGAACTTTTATGATTTCGAACCGAACCATGAATGCTTCTACAAAACAAAGTTTACACTTACCGTGAACCTATATATATACACTGGTGGCGAATAATTAAGTTTGCATATTGTTCTTATAGATCAGCAATCGACCCCGTTTAATAATTGGAGAACGTCCCGGACGCCTGTTCCTGAACTTGACAGAAATATTCTATGGATAGAAATGTAGCCATCGTATTCAGACAATGTGCACCACATGTTTTCAAATGTGATACTTACGTCGCACTTAGCTTAATAAATAATCAGAATAAAAATCGCTTTATTATAGAATGAAAAACAAGACCAAACTAACGACGTACGAGAAACAACAATTAAATCTCAGTTTTATGAGGATATGGTTAATTCTCCATACATTCATTATTAATATATTATTTGAAGAACAGACTTCATAAAAGCGTATTCATGTTTATATTTTATATTATGTATATTTATAAATATGGGGCAGTATATAAGGTAATTGACATACAATAGCTTACGAGTATATATGGTCAAGTGCCATTTTACATCCGAGGTTAAACCAAAACTTGCACAATTTTTAAGTTTAGCTATAGACGAGTAAATTATGTGTGCTTCTTTGTTAAAATAATTGCAGGGTGTGTACACTAGAACATCCTTGGGTTTTTTTTTCAAGTGCGAAATAAACCTTCAGAATAGATTGTTCATTGCGAATCACTGCCACAGTACGCATTGTTGGGAGATGCGCTTTCAAGAAGGACGCTCGAAGCTGGAGGCTCCCCCACTTTACAGAATGTTAGCATTTATAGTAGTACATTCAACTTCCGACTCAGGAAAGGATATTATTGTGAAAAAAGCACAGATAAAGAAGCATTATTTAGAAATAGTACCAAAATATACAGATATTTAATTCAAACAACATTTCCTATTCTTCAGAATTGCTATAGAGACAGTAATTTGATATGTAAATATAAATGTTAATCAATAATGTCTGTTCTTTCAAAATATGTATTTAATTATTTCAGAACAGTACAGCATACAATTTTTGCATAACTCTTGTGGTTTTTTCTAGGCCTACAGACAACGCCTTCCGACAGGATCACCATAACGAAGAATAATGCTCCCCGAATTCTGTATCGTATTATAAAGTGAATGTTAAAGAAAGTCACAAACATATAACGTGGCCAACACGGAAGAAAAAGAAATTAATTTTTTAAGAATGAAGTGCTTACCTCGAATAATTGAAGCATATCAGGAGCAATCCCCCTGGCAAAGACGCCTATTATAACAGAAAAAAATTGCATCGTGTTGCAAGGGATTGTAAATTCATTAAAATCCACTTGGCGTACCAGGATCTATACACAATGCTCGACTGTTGCGAAAGTCTGGATACTAGAGGCGTATTAATGAAGATCCTTCGTTAATTATTCTATTTGGTGTGCTGGTGGGTGATTCAGCGTACACTGAGTCCAGTTACATACATAGATCCCAAAGATTTTGGGAATTTAGCCGCGAAACAACTTAAATTCAAGCATCACATTCATTATATTCAGCAAATAGTTGTTGAAAATGGATTTGGTTTATTGATGTTGTGGCATTCCACCTTCAAGATTTAAGTTTACTTACCTTATTATTGTTACTCGACTTTTATATTATCAAAACAACTTTTGTCGTTTGGAAAATAAATTTGATGAACAATATATGTACTTTGGTTGCGATAGCAGCGCAAAACAATATAGTGAATATAAAAGGAAATTTTCGTGAAAAATAAAATATAATAGTTTCCCAATTTCCGTTCATGAACTCAATATAGACTCACATGGTGATAACATTATTTACCATATATAAAATTGATTATCCAATTAAATCAACATTAAATAATTTGAATAATAATTATAATAAATAATAAACTTAATAAAAATATAAAACATAAAATATAATGGTAAATTATTCGACATGAGAAGTCCCTATCAGGATCCAGAACAAGCAGCTTTACCAGCTACATAGTGGCAAACCCAACGTGATTTATACCAGCATAGTATCATCACGTATAATGTAAAATCAATTCAATTGAGGAAGTACGGTTGATATTTGCCGTTACAAGTTTTGTGATAGAATATATTTTAATTTGGTGTGCGCAATGTGATTTTAATAAGGTAGTGAATAATTTGAAGTAAAGCGGCAAAGAACATGGCGCATATTCTACTTAGCATTTCAAACGATCTTGATACAAGGTTACCCAACAACCCAAATGACAGACAGGGCACACCGAACTCCGCTGACGAGTTAGGGATGCGTACTCAGAATGAAATTAGGCGAGCATTAGTGAGATCAGCTCCAGATCAGTCATCGTCACTGCCTGGTAATGCACCATCACAATCTCTCGAATCCGTTGCAGCCGTAGCAGTCGAATTAGTTCCACTAACATCTCAGGACCCAAGAATATGGTTCTATACATCGAATCACAGTTCGTACTTGGAAGAATTACTTCTGAAATATCCGTACTTGTAATATCATCACCTCCTTGGTACACTCAACGACCGAATCATCAATGACGTCAGCGGCATTATCATCGGTCCTCGTTCTTGCACACCGTTTTCCGATATAAAGAAGGCAATTTTGGACAGATTTTTTGAATCAAAACAGACCTAAATTCATCGGCTACTACAAGAAATTGAGTTGGACGACATGAAGCCATCTCAATTGCTGAGGAAATTGCAAGTTATCGGGGGGTCTTAGGTCAATGATGATGTGATAAAGACCCTGGATGAAACGTTTACCGGTTCATGCACAAGAAATTTTGGCATCCACGACCGATTCATTATCAGCAACAAAACAGGCCGAGCTAGCAGACAGAATTCTCGAAACAATTGCTCAAACACAAATGTCGATTAATACGCCACCAATTACGAATAATGATTCCTCACTTGCTAATCAAATTAGTGAGATCATTCAAAGGTTAAATAATATGGATCACAATTACCAGAGGAGTCGTTCCCGGGATACCAACAGAGCACAGAGCTATTCGAACAAACGTGTGTTTACCGTAGTCAATAGTCCTCATCAGCGAATAATGATACACCACAATTATGTTTTTTCTATTGCCGATTCAAGGAAGCAGCTCGAAATTGCAAAACGAACTGTCCCAATTGGGAGGAATTTAAGTCAAAAACTTAATTCTCCGGTGCAGACGGCGACTTGTTCCAGTAACTGTCGCCTCAAAATCTACGATAAATCATCGAATAAAAGCCAAGGGTGATCAGATCAAACACAACCCTGATTTTTACTTATATGCAGCGAACGGGTTGCAACTTAAAACCTATGGAAATCAAAGAATCAACTTAGACCTAGGTCTCAGGCGACAATACACATTTGTGGTGGCAGAAGTAACAATGCCGATCATTGGGGCCGATTTCTTGAACCAGTCAGGATTGTTAGTCGATATTCAGCATGGCAGGTTACTAGATCCTCTAACATCGATGTTTTCGCTAACCGTTAAACTTCATGATAATACATCCACTGTTCGTGTAATCAACTCTAGTGTCATCGACACTCGTATTCTTCCACCATTAACCAAATTCAAGGAAATCACTCACGAGATTTAGGCACAAAAACCGATAAAACATCAAGTGACTCGTGGACCTCCGGTTTTTGCCAAACCTCGACGATTGAGCACAGAAAATCTGGCAATAGCCAAAAAAAGAATTCGACTACATGATCAAGCAGGGAACCTGTAGACGTTCTGATAGTCCTTGGGCAAGCCCGCTGCATCTCGTTCCGAAGAAAAATGGTGAATGACGAACCTGTGGAGATTGCAGTAAAACAAGTGCTCTAAACAACGTCACAGTACCGGACCGTTACCCGATACCATATATACAAGACTACACATCAATTGGAAGGATCCACGGTGTTTTCAACAATCGACTTAGTTAGAGCGTAATTAGGAATCAGATATTGCCAAGACTGCAATTTCCACACCTTTTGGGTTATACGAATTTATTCGTTTGACATTTAGTCTGAGAAATGCGGGCAATTCTTTTCAACGTTTTATGCATGCTACACTTTTAGTCCATCCTTGTTCAACAGCTAAATTAGTGTACTCAGCTGTCAAGAAATTTCGGCATATGATTGAAGGCCGTTCATTCACGGTATTCACGAATCACAAACCGTTGATATACGCGTTCATGCAGAATCCGGCAAAGGCATCACCAAGACAATTCCGCTATCTAGATTTTATCGGGCAATTTACAACCGATATTCAGCATATCTCTGGATGTGATACTGTTGTCGCCGATACTCTGTCACGGTTGGATAGCATCGCCTTGCCTGAATCTATCAACTACGACGTAATTGCAGATACGCAGCAAGTAGACAACGAACTAAAAGAATTACTAGCATCGCCAACCGGTCTCCAGTTTGAAAAAAATTCCGTAACGTTTAATTCCTCTAAATTGTTGTGGTATGATGTTTCCTCAGTTTCCTTCATATATCCCCACGGATTTCCTAAAAGCAGTGTTTGAACTAACCACAACTTATCGCACCCAGGAGTACGGGCATCAGTGAAAGCCATGTCGGACAAGCTTGTGTGGGTTATATTAAAAGAGACGTGAAACGAATGGCTCAGTGTTGTTTGGCGTGGCAGTGGTCGAAAGTGTCAAAACACACCAAGAGACCCTTGGGGAATTATACACCGGTGGTAAAAAGATTTTCAGAGATTCATCTAGATATTGTTGGTCCATTACCAATGTCGGAAGGGCAGCGATATTGCGTTACACTTATTGATCGTTTTACCATGTGGTCTAAAGCAATCCCAATTCAGGATATCAGAGCTGAAACTGTGGCAATCGCCGAATTCAACAATTGGATTTCTCGGTTTTACTCTTCTATAGTAACGGACCAAGGATCCCAATTTGAATCAGAACTTTTCGCTGAATTTTTCAGATTATTAGGGTTCGAGCACAAAAGGACGGCATATAATGCGAAATGCAACGGATTCATTGAATAGTGTTACAGGACACTGAAAGCGGCTATCATGTGTCACGGTAGAAGCGATTTGGTACGAGTTTTACCGACCGTGTTATTGGGACTACGAACTACGTAACGTGAGAATTTAAAAACTAGCTCTGCCGAATTAGATTTTGGTGAGCAGATTCGCATTCCTAGCCAACTGCTAATAGAATCAAAAAATCCCACGAATCAGTCAGATTACGTCAAAGAACTATACGAGAGCATTTCAATCAAATTCGCCCGACTCCACCATTACGTCACTGCGGCCAAAAGATATTTGTGTCACAGGAATTGAATAAATGTACACATGTGTTTGTTCGAACCGACCTATGCAAAAGATCGCTACAGCCACCACACGAAGGTCCTTCCCATGTTGTTAGCCGGAATGAAAAATCATTCATTCTGGAAATAAGAGGAAAAACCTGTAATATTTCAATCGACAGGTTGAAACCGTGTTTCATCGCAGATTACGCAACTGAAACATCAACAGTTAATCAAGCAAATTTCAAGACCAATTTACCGATAGAATTCGATAATTTGATTTACAACTGTACATCGGATGTAAAGCATTAGGATTGAATGAAGCTACAATGAAATTGAACGAAGATCTTAGGGATATCTTATTATGGTCTAAATTTAACTCACTGGCGCTTAATCCCAATAAAAGTAAAGCATTATTTTTGTGTAAAAGTAATTTGAATATTATTAAGCCTACTCTTGTTTTGGGTGATGACACAATTAAATTTGTTCCGACTGTTAATAACTTAGGACTGATATTAAATTCCAAACTTACTTGGTGTGATCATATCAGTACATTGTGTCAACGTGTCAATTATAGTTTATATTCGCTAAGATTAATAAAGAAATTATGTCCAATTCAGTTGCGAGTATTTTTGATTAAAAGTTTAGTTGTACCTTTGTTTACGTACTGTGATGTGATTTATAGTGGATGTGATAGTTCCTCTCGACGTCTACTTGAAATTACATTTAATAATTGTATTCGATACGTTCATGGCCTCAGAAAATTTGATCATATTTCTGGTTTAAAAGCTTCTATTTTGGGATGTACTTTGTTCGAGTATTATCATTATAGAACAGCTGTATTTATTTTTAGAATTATTACCTCTGGATTGCCTCTATATCTTTATGAAAAAATAAATTTTTCCAGGTCTCTGCGCACTAGAAACATCAACTTGCCCCTTAACAAAAGTAACATATATAATAATTCGGTTTTGATGAATGCGTTTATTATTTGGAATGGTTTACCTTTTGAACTTAAAAATTTGAATTCTCTTAAAATGTTTAAAAATCTAGTATATTTAACTGTACAGAGAACCTATTAATGTAATTATAATTTGTAATAATATTATTATACCCCTTTGTAAATATTTTGTATATTGATGTGATTGTTAATTTTTTTCTCTTTCTTATAATTATTATTATGTTTTTTTTTTTTCTTCTTTTGTGATTTTTTCTTTTTCATAGTATAAAAGCTTCGGCTTATGCTTGTAAATAGATATGTAATAAATAAAAAAAAAATAATTCGCGCTCAACAAAGGTACAATTCAACCTTCAACCACAACAACCAGTCAAATGGAAAGCAATCAGACCATAGAGCAATAAAAAATCATGCTTGAAAGCAGACGAAACAACCAGCTTCATCCCAAAATCATCAGTAACAAGAGCAGGAAGATCTACGAAAGTACCAGCATGTTTCACAGTATCGTTCATCAGCGATTCACTGGTAAGGGGGTGATGTGGTGTTCCACCTTCAAGATTTAAATTTACTTACCTTATTATGGTAACTCGGCTTTTATATTATCAAAACAACTTTTGTCGTTTGGAGAATAAATTTGGTGAACAATATATGTACTTTGGTCGCGATAGCAGCGCAAAACAATATAGCGGATATAAAAGGAAATTTTCGTGAAAAATAAAATATAATCGTTTTCCAATTATCGTTCAACTCAATATAGACTCACATGGTGATAACATTATTTACCATATATAAATTTAAATAAATATAAAACATAAAATAAAATGGTAAATTATTTGACATGAGAAGTCCCTATCAGGATCCAGAATAAGCAGCTTTACCAGCTATAAAGTGTCGTTTTCGCAGACTTAATTTTTTCGAAAGCCCGAATTTAGGTTTTATAATCAATTGCATATGTAGTTGCTTCTAATTTGTACAATATATGCATAGCGGAAAATGATTATTGTGACATAGAATATTTATGTAGAAGAATATATGAAGTTCCTGGTTTTGACAACACGTAATCCGAACAGAGAGAAAACCGTGTATTCAAGGCTTTATAAATGAATAAAAAATAAAATTAAAAAATAAAACTAAATTTGTATTTAAATAGAAATTTAATAAAATAATTGATTAAATCACAGCTTTTTTGGCAACAGAATTCAAAAAATTAGTTTATTTTAGGACTGAGGATCTCACTCTTCTTTTTCGTTTCCTTTATTTTGTCCTCATAATATTTTTGTTTTATATCTAACAAGGTTATTCCTCCCTTGATTACATCGATTTTCTTTTTTGGGTTTTTTTATGTGCTTTGATGTGGGTGGTTAATGAGCATTGTGGAAAATCTCCAGCATCTAATCAAAATATAAAAATTTTTTGGCAGTGAATACTGTTCCTCTATCTTTCGCATTTTTAAATGTTCGTAAAGACTGCACCATTTCACTTCAAATTTTGTAAAATATGGAACATCTACTCACAAGTATTTTGCTAACGCCAACGTAACTCGTCTACCCTAAACAAGACCAAAGCCTTGGGCAATATGAAATAGTGATTACAATTTCAAAAAGGCCTACCAAAGTATACAATGCCACCTCTTTCGGAGGTATCTCCATCATTCAAACCCGTTAAATCGAGAAGTGTACGGGTCGCAGGTCTCCACGTGACCAAGACCATCCCACGCGGTTCGTGGAACCAAATTCAGAATTTTCACACGGTAACCATTCCTCCATTGTAAGCGAACCGCGAAAGAGTTGAGGATGCTTCGGCCCTAGACCAGATTGCATAGATTAAAACATAAAAAAAAACATTCCTCGAACTGTTTTGTTTTTGTTTTTGTATTATTTTTTTTTGTTTATTTGGTAAAAGAAAATTTAAAAACAAGCGCACCAAAATTAGCTTCAGAATTATATATTAGAAGGGTTTTGTGGAAACTATGGGTACCATGGCTGTGTGCTACTCAAGAAGCCATTAATTTCGGATGTTAATTTAAAAAAAGAATTTAATTTGCAGAAAAATTAAAAACAAGAGACTTCAGCTTCTGGAAGGCGGTTGTTTTACGGATGAAAGTACATAATTTCAATTTTCGGAGCCGATGAGAGGTAAAATTTGGAAAAAACCTGCTACAGCGCTGGTGCCAAAACTCTTCATCCCTACTATTAAACATTGCCGTGGTTCAGTTATTTTCGGCGAGAGGGGTGGGTAGAACTTGTTTTTATAAACGGAAATATGGATTGCTGGAGGACAATTTGAAACCATCCGTGGAACGATTGGGGCTCGGGCCATCACGGATCTTCTAGCAAGACAACGATCCTAAGCACTCGGCGAACGTTGTGAAAGAATGAATTCTGAATAACAATAACATCCCAATCCAGTTACATTTTGCCACCTCAATCGCCTGACCTGAACCCTAATGAACATTTATGGGATCATCTGGAATGCCAAATTATAGGAAATACGGGATTACCAGCAAAAAAAACGTTGCAAGAAACAATAATGAAGGAATGGGATAAAATTTCAGCAGAAGTTACCAAGAAGTTAGTAGTATCAATGTCTAGAAGACTAAAAGAGGTTAGAAAAATAAAGGAAGGTTAGCTCGATATGAAAAAAATTATGAAACATAATTTGTAAATGATTTTAAAAATAATCGAGGATCATGTACTATAAGCGTATGATCATTTTCGTTGCAAAAAATTCATGATTTTTTTATTATAAACGGCAATTTAGTCTAATAAAAAACTGCAAAATAAAATCTATAATCCTTATACATATTTTGCAAATTGTTCTCGAAAATCAGTGTGTATAATCATTTTCGTTACATAGCGTAACCCATTTTCAGGTGGCTGCCATATCTCTTCGCCTCCCTTTTGCTTAAGAAATGGATGTCATTTATTTATTTATTTATTATTTATAAATGGTGCCTACAGTGACTACAATCGGCACAACAAAACAATAGGTAAAAAATTACGGCACATAAGCTCGACTACAAAATGTTATATAAAGCTTTCTTAAATGAATCAAGTGATAATCAAAAGCTTCGTAGAAATTGTTAAATATCCGCGATACCCTCGGAATTACATCAGAAAGACCGTAGTTTTTTACCGCTCGGTCGATGAATAAAGCTCCATCGCGTTGACGCATCCGACGTTCGGGAGCATACAAGTTGATACGTGCTACCCGATAACTCGATACAATCGACACGGGTTTTAAAGATATGTTGACAAACAGCACGGAAGCTACATCTCGGCGATTATCTAGACGTTGCAGTTTCAAAAGATTGCATCGATTCTGATAAGACGGAAGAACGTAATCCACAGCACACATGGATGGTAAACGTCGTAGCGCGAACAAAATATACTTTTTGGATACTCTCAATCCTCTCAGAATGACATTGGTATGGGGGTGACCAAACAGGAGATGCATACTCCAAAATAGACCGAAGAAAGCGGACGTATAATGATGTCAAAGTTAACGGGTCACTAAAGTTCTTGCAGTTTCGTTTAATGAAACCAAGCATAATGTACGACTTTGAAATAATGGCGTTAACATGTCTGGTAAATGTAGCGTCAGATTCAAAGATCACACCAAGATCCGAAATGAACTCAACTCGATCAATGGTTTCGCTGTACAGTTGATATTGATAAAAAACGGACGAGCGGATACGGAAGAAAGAAAGTTTTACATTTACTTACGTTTAAAGGGGGTACGTTGTCGCCCTTTGTAACACAGTGGGTAGAACGCTTGCTGTGTGTATAGAGGGTCTCGGGTTCGATTCCCGGTGGTAACAAAAAGTTACGACTGGATACACATAAAATATATAATAATTGATAAATACATTTGTCTGGTCATATACAGCTATAAGTGCTAGTCGACCTAAGCAAATGAAATAAAAAAAAAAATAAAAAAGGGGGTACGTTGTTAATTGACCAACTGCAAAAGTGGTTTAAATCATCTTGAAACAATTTGCAGTGTAACACGCTAGAGACCCGGGCGAAAATCTTCATGTCATCCGCGAAGAGGAGTCAGTTGGCAAACTTAAAACATAACAGTATCCCGATATGACTACTCTGAGGCTCGCCGGACGGCGCCCGAAATAATGGGGAGAAAGAATTCAGAATCCTAACGGATTGCCAGCAATCTGAGAGGTAAGAACGCTACAAGTCGATGGGAATGAAATGACAATCGAGACTCTCCAACTTGCTAATACGAATAGAGTGATCAATCACATCGAAAGCCTTCGCGAAGTCGGTATAGACAACGTCAAGCTGCTGCTTGGAGCTTAGACTATCAAATAAATAACCACAAAAAGAGGACAAGTTAGACACGGTAGACCTACCGGTATAAAATCCTTGGTGAAAAGGAGAAATACGTCTTTTAGTATGGAACTGCAATACTCTGTGAACCATGGACTCGAATAGTTTGGGTAAGACAGAGGGGATGGCGATCCCACGATAATTACTAACCTCACTTCTATTACCCGCCTTGAAAATTGGATGAACACATGAGATTTTCCAGGGATCCGGAAAAAAACAGACTTACAGCACAACATTTTTATAGGATAGGTGGAAGACCGTCGCGACCCGCTCCCTTACTAACTTCTAGAAGGAGGGTTGACCCAGAATCTCCTGTTCGGTAAATTTGAAATAATCAAATACAGTGGAGGTGGAAGTAATAGAAGACCCGGTGTCTGCCGACCTAAGCGGCTTGTAGACCGATGCAAAGAATTTGGCAAACAAATTGCAAATATCAGATGGCTGACTGGCGATGGAGGTCTGGTAAGACATATTCCACGGAAAACCCGATACCTTTTTCTTACTATTAATGAAGTTCCAAAAGTTTTTGGGTTTAGATGTCAAAACTTGCTCGATTAGCACTACATAATAATTTTAAAGGAACCAATTGAGGGCCTTAAATTCCTTGCGGGCTTTGTAAAAATCGGGATAATAATAAACGTGGGTAATGAAGTTTAATACACAGTAGTCGTTTCGAATATGTAAATGACAGCCGGCATTTTACGGAAAGTTTCAATGATTATAGAGAAGAATCTTTTATGTAACAACATTTTATTTGGTCGCTTTAGAATATATTTTGATGAACTCGATTCCGACTATAATTGAAATTTTTAATTTTTTTGAAGCGAAGTGGACTACATCGGTGACTGTGTAGTACCGATGCTACAAAAAACATGCCAAGAAATGTTACGTTAACGTGTTAAACACCTGAGATTAAAGTTAAGGGGCGTAACGCGGTGTACGCTAATTTACCGAAATGCAAATTACGCGAGCTACTTCATAATAATTTTTAAACCAATTCCAACAAATACGCGCAAATTTATGTTAAACCGTACTTCCATTGAACATTGGCCCGCAAGTTTTAGAAAGTAGTTTGCTAACGCCAATGGAACTCTGCTATTGTGTGCAGTATATCGTTATCAAGGTCAGGTCGAGCAGTCAGTTAAAATTTACCGTAAAAAATAAACAGAAATTACCGGAGGTAGGATTAAGTTGGAGTTTTTTTATTAGCATTTCTTGGCTGATCCGAATCGACACGCTTTTAAAAATGGGCGACACGATGTGCGAAGCATACGTATCTTAAGACCTATCGTCTATTTTGACCAAATCTAACCCGGATGAAAGGATTTTGTCTATGTATGATAAAATAAATTTAAGTAACAAAAAGCGGACTCTTTGTCCAAAACATTAAAAATACCTCATAATCAAAATATAAAAAGATTATTTCGATAAGCAAAACAAAAATTAATCAATAATGTAACCAACATTTAAAATGGACCTTGATTTTACATATTCTTAGTTCCATGAAAGTTACGTGTATATATTTTCGTACTAAATAAATATAAACGTTTTAATAATATAAAAAAATGCTACCAAAGCGAATCCGAATTGAGTCTTCGCTACTTTATAAGCGATTCGTCTTTGGGCAGAAAGTACACTCAAAATAACACCACATATTAAGTACTGCATATTAAAGTTACTTCTGTTATAAAGTATCAACAAAAAACGAACAAAAATGAGCAAGAACGTAATACTTATGTAGATGTATACAAATACATACAATCGTTTATCTTAGCGATTAAATTTTTTTAATTTTATTGAATTAATATTACGAAAATAACACAAATTTTTTTTTTTTGAGTTTTTGAACTTGATCTTTCAATTTTTTTATATAAATACACTTTACGTAAGTTATTGCAAACGTAATATGTGGAGGCGGCTCAAAATCTCGTTTTCCAAAATCATATTTCAAAATCCCGTATTTCAAAATCCCGTAAAATATTATAAAAATGCCGTAATGTTTGTATTACTCGTAAGTGTGCCGTGTCTTAGAAAATCATCTCATGTTAAGAGTGGCATGTCTCAAAAATTAGGCCAGTTGGATGAAAATGGCGTTTTAAATGATTTTTGGAAAAAGTTCTGGAATATGGCCTCCTGGCGTGAGATGGGATTCTAAAATGATTGTTGGAAGACTCAGTTTTGAAATAATTTTTGGGAGAAATTCTGGAATATGGCCACCTGGGATGGAACACAGTCATTTCTTAACCGTATATGATAAGTTTGGTTATGTTGAATGGAAATGGGATTATAAAATTATTTTTGGAAGTTGTTCTGGATTACGATCACCTGCGGTGGAACTCAGCCGTTTTTAAACGATTATGATGGGATTCGGTACCCAAGTAAAAACGTTGCTTTATAAAAGTGCTTTATCTGCTATTTTATAACACTTATAACTGCATACTATTTAATAACACTTAAAACTGTTTTAAGCTTGTTAAGAGTAAAAAGTCGCGGTTTTACAGCTACAATTTTTGGTTTTTAGGTTCTGTAAGAGTAAAATTTGATATCATTTTGAAGCGTGTTTGCGTTATATCCCACTTTAATGGAAACATTGGAAACTGCCAATCTAGAAGTTTATAGCTATATTTCAATGTTTTATGTTCTATAATCACATTTGCATCCAACATAATCAATCCCATTGACAGGTTAATGACTGAGTTCCGTGGCAGGAGGCCATATTCCAGAATATTTCCAAAAATCATTTCAAAACGCCATTTCCATCGAACATGCCTAATTTTTGAGAGATGCCATACTTGACATGAGATGATTTTCTAAAACACTTACTATAGTAATAAAAATATTGCGGGGTTTTTATATTATTTTATGGGACTTTGAAATTTGATTTTGGAAAACGAGATTTTGAGCCACCCCCACATACGTAAGAGCTTAAGTTGGACGCTATTTGTACCATTGGAGTTAGCGCTATGGCCATCAATTTTATAGGCTTTTCGTCACAAATAAACAACTTTCCTTAAAATTTTGATGATAGTACCGCTCTCCTAAGTGATCCAAACGGAGCACAACTTAAGCTCTTAAGTATTTGGTGGTTCAGGCTTAAATTTAATATGCAGTAAGCTATGAAAGCCCGAAATATTTTACAAATTATACTGTTTGCAGTAAAAAAGCTTCACTTTAATCTATAAATAAATTATATCTATATAAAACATATATATGATGTTAGCCCAGAATTTCATCCAAGAAAAGTAAAAATATAAATCATCGGGTAACACTAAACCCGCAATGATATTCCAGCCCAGAATTTAATATAGTAATTTCGTTCAATCTCGAAATTTTATTCTAGGCCAGTTTTTTTTCAAATTTTAAATGTTAAAATCAAAATTAAAAATGAAGTAAAAATTATAATTCTGGGATTTTATAAAATAACGAAGAGCCATTTGTTGTGCTATAAAAACATGATCAATAAAAGGCCATTGACTGAATGTATTCTATGCAACGCTGAATCGTATAGATAGGCTCCAGTATAGAAAGAGAATCTAAAAGGTGTAGCCTGATCTGTTTAAATATATCGGTGGCTAGTAACGGAAAGTGTTATACTCTAAACAAGGTTGCACAGTTAGTTCTTAGTTCTAGTTTCAATTTCAAACCGATTTGCATGTTGTGAATAGAACATTACTGGCCTCTGATGCACTAAGGTATACCAGGCCGAATCCCCTTGGATTTTTTATGAACTCGATACCATATACTGACCCAAACCATCATAGCTCTATTCACAACATGCAAATTGGTTTAAAATTAAAAATAGAACTAAGAACTAACTGTGCAACCTTGTTTAGAGTATAACACTTTCCGTTACTAGCCACCGATATATTTAGACAGATCAGGCTATTTTTTTTAGTCCCTTTTTATACTGGAGCTTATGTGTACGATTCAGCGTCGCATAAAATACATTCAGCCAATTGCCTTTTATTGATCATGTTTCTATAGCACAACACATGGCTCTTCGTTATTTTATAAAATCCCAGAATTATAATTTTTTCTTTTACTTTTTATGATTTTTTTTTTATTTTTCTGGGTAGAAATTCTGGGCTAACTTCACAAGGGTATATAAAACAACATTAAAAAAATTAAATATACTTTATTGATCACCTTTATTGAAAATCATATAGTCCTCAAATAACATTTAATTTATTGGCACCCCCTACCAATAAATGTAATGCGCAGTCCGCGCGCGGTGGTGATGAAGCAAGCCGCTCATCATCGAACAATTTACTAACACGATGTGGCATCCATATACATCCAACCTCTACCACCTCAATTTGCAGCTGTTTCCAAATAGACATGTTGAGTCCTAAGTCCTCTGATCGGATAATAAATAAAATGAGTATAACTATATAAGTTTACTGTAAAATTTATTATACGACTTAAAAAATCGAAAAGTCTCTAGCAGTAGGTTTTAATAATTATTTTAATTTTTGGATATATTTTTTATTTCAGACCTTAAACTCTGGAAATCAAACCAAAATTGTCTGGCAAAACAAAATTGTCCTTTTGGGCAACGTGCATACCGGCAGTTTTATGGAGTTCACAATTTTCCAACAGCTCCCACTATTAGTGCTGTGGTGGCCAAATTTTACCAATATGGGAATGTTGGAGGTGTGAGATGCGAGGGCTGACTTCGTTCTGAACGATCAGCCGCACACAACGAGCTCCTTAGGTATAGTGTTGCAGGTAACAATGAATCATCAATACAATGACGTTCAATTCCCTGTTGGCTATATTGCGTAGGACTATTCGTTAAATTTTGAAAACAGATTTGCACCTATACCCCTACAAAATTCAATTGGTCCATCCTGGTGACAGCTCCATCCTGGTAACCTGGTATTGCGTTTAGAGTATTCCAGAGCGAACCTAAATCTCGCTGAGTGATGCAGATTTTGGGGCACACATAATCCAGAAAATTGCTAATTTATTACATTCGCTTCGTGTGACTGTTTGGTGTGACATAATCTCGCGACTTGAGATGGCCACCATGATCTCCTGATCGGACGGCTCCAGAATTTTTTCTGTGGAACTATCTGAAGCAGAAGGTCTACATCAATAAACCACAGACTTTACGGGAGCTGAAGGTAACGTTCACTCAACAATACACTTCAAAAAGTGATGCAAAAAAATCTTTCCAAAGCTAACGTAGTTACGATCGGAGGACGACGCCACGGACTATTGGAAAGGTTCAAAAATTATTACTATGGTGTTTATGATAATTTCTTCAATCTAGATTTTTCTAACGTTGGTTACATGCGCGCGTTTCAATATTTCAGCAATTGTGTTCAAATAACACTGGTTTCCGTTCACATTGACAATGATACCGTGGTTAACAAATTTATCAAGCTATCTGATGAGTTTCTACCTGGTCATGATTGCCCGTTATCGTTTTTTATATAAATGCAACGGCCAAGTGGCCCAGCCACTTATCATTTTTTCCCAAAGATACGTATTGAACCGTCTGTCCTACAAAAGCTTTATGTACAAAACTATAGGCTGGAGTCTGGGAGGCCAACCATACTTGACTTGGATTCAAGTATGCTCCCCTTCGTAAAGTTTCACATTATAAGAATTGAGGTAGTCTACCAAGGGTTGACATTAACCTATACAACTAAATAATTTAAAAGCATTGAAAATGTGCCGATTCGTTGCAGATATTATTTTCATCTATCAACTGCTGTGGGACCAAATCGATTACTCTGCTCTCCTCGAAAAATAAAAAAGTGTTCTAATTTGCAGTTAATTTTTAATAAAACATCTAAATTATTTGTTAAAAATCTAAATGTTTATTTCAAATGATAGTACAACGGTTCCGGTTTAGTTATGGAAAATAATATGTTGTAAGTAGCCTCCTGCTACTGTATACGGCAAACTACCATTACTTAAAACTACACCAGACTAGAAGTTATCCCAAAAAAAGTTCCTGAAAAATCATTATAGTTAGATATGGCAACACTATTATATCGTAGATAAAAGGTCGATTACAATACAAGCAGCCTCCGGTGTACCACAAGGCTCTTACGTGGGCAAATGGATTTTCACAATATTCATTAATGGTATTACTGAAGTGGTAAAGCATTTAAAATCCTGATGTTCGCAGATTATCTCAAAATCTACTGACTCATCGGTTTTATCAAACGTTATACGGGTGACATTTTTCATGTGGAGTCATGTGGTATTTTAGAAGTAAAAATATTTTTTTGTAAAAATATTACTTCTAAAATACCGTTATTCCGTCGAAAATGCATCGAAGCGAAAAAAGTGATAGTTAGAATATGTCGGCACATATATTGTGCTTACGTTCGATCCCGACTGGAATGTGCTGTAAATGTGTGGTGTCCGTTCTACAAAGAACATAATATCCAAAGTATTGAGAAAACTCAAAAGAAGTTTATACGCTGTGTTATCGCTGTCTATGGTTCATAGGGCATTATTATGCAACGAGCAACCCTAATCATTATTATTACAAGTCAGTTTAGAAAGTGAATTTGATTTTTAGTTTTTGAGTTTTTTTGTTTTGTATTCTTCGTTCTATTTATCGACATCGTTCTATTTATTTATTTAAATATTAAAGGAAATCGATTCAGTACATTGCAATTATGATTTCAAATTAACAAAAGTAAAATATAAAATATATTAACAAAAAAGAGAACAAAAAAAAAATTAAATCTAAAAATAGAATTTTAAAAATAGAAAATAAAAAAAATTAATCTATTCACACTTAGATTGTAAATAAATAAGAATTATAAATAAAACAATTATTTAAATTAACAATTAGTACTTCGAATATGAAACTGTCAAAGGACTTATTAAAAATTTAGAAAATATGATTTTAACTTATTTTTAAAATTGGTTTTTGATAAATTAAAATCAAATTGTTCAATTACGGCATTGAAAGATTTTGCAGATCAATTAATGGGATTGTTGTCGCCATAGTTGGTTGGATGGTGTTCAAGCGCCAAAAATTGATGATTACGCAAAGTCCTGCTTGGGCCATTTATGGATATGTTTTCCAGGATGAAGGATGAATCAATATGGCCGAGAAGGACATTTCCGATAAAAGCGGCATCCAGAAGTAGACGCCTGTTTTCAAGCGTGCACATGTTATATTCTTTGCACCTTGAAGAGTAAGGAGGTAAACGAGCCACATTTTCGTAGAATGGTATGTTGTAATCATAATTCCAGCCAGTTTTCTTCAACAAGAATATAAGAAATTTTTTTTGTATGCTTTCGATTCTGTTCAAGTGCACAGCGTAAGAGGGGCTCAAAACCGTTACAGCATACTCTACTTGAGATCTTACATAAGCATAATATAATGTGCGTATAGTATGTATATCTGTGAATTCCCCAGTCCACCGCTTGACAAAGCCAAACATGGAGTTAGCGTTTCAACAAATGTAACTCCTAGATCAATAATCTCACATACTCTTGGAACTTCCGCACCATTTATTTTATATGCCGAAGTTATTGGATATTTTTTCCGATGAAACGACATAATTTTACATTTGGTAATATTGAGGTGTAATGAATTTCGGACACACCATTCACTAAGTCTGTTGAGGTCATCCTGCAGTTTATCAACATCATGCTCATGTTTAATTGTGTGAAAAAATTTTACATCATCAGCAAATATTAGAACATTTGAGTGTTTGATTATCTTGGCTATTCTATCGATGAACACAATAAAAATCCAGGGTCCAATATGCGATCCTTGAGGGACACCAGTGGTCACTTTGATAACATTGGATTTCTCATTCCCAATTAATACATATTGCAGTCGGTTTGTCAGATACGATTTGAACCAATTAATAAATTCTGTTGAAAACCCAAATTCGCGCAGACTTTGGAGTGCTTTGAGGTGGCATATAGAGTCGAACGCCTTGCTAAAATCTGTATACGCTACATCTACTTGATGATGATTTTCTACCTCATTTAACGCTTTGTAGGTAAATTCGACCAGATTGGTAGATGTCGATCTTCCAGGCATGAACCCGTGTTGGTAAGTAGAGATGTGACGTATCAATGTAGATTTAAAAGCATTGCACACAATCAGCTCAAATAATTTAGGAATTGGCGAAGATGTTGAAATTTCTCTATAACATGAGACATCCTCTCTCTTACCCGATTTAAAGATAGGTGTTATTTTCGAAATTTTCCATTTATCAGGAAACACGGCTATGGTTATTGATTGGTTGAAGAGTAAGCAGAGTGGATTTTTAATGTGGGAACATTCTCTTCATGTATGACAGGGGTAATAATAGAAATATTGCTGTTTCCTATTTTATCAGTGTATTCTATATTATCACAAGGGCTATATACTGATTGGAAAAATGCTGCAAACATGTCTGCTATCACTTTTGCGTCCGAAGAGCTGGTATTATTATAAGTCATATTGGATGGATATCCCTCGATTTCCCGTTTGGATCGAAAGTATTTCCAAAATTCGTTAGGATTTGATTTAATTTTTGTTTCAATACTTGCAAGGTAAGACCTGTACTTAAAATTGAAATAGACATCAAATTCATCACTGCGCTGTAAAAAACCTAGCTTGTCGGATTCCAATCGAGATTTCATCATTTTAGTATATGCTTTACATTTTCGGTTTTTTAAATTGGTTAGCAGGTCATCGAACCACGGAGGATGAGTTTTCGGTGCTTTATTGTAAAAAGGCACATGGAGTTCAAAGCCTTGGTAAATGAAGTCATAAAATTTATCAACATTTTCGTTAACATTGTCAAGATTTAAAGTTAGATCCTAATTTGCTGCTTCTAAATAATTCTGCAGACCGGCGTAATTTGCCTTCTTGAAGTTGAATTTCATTCTTGGAAGGTGCTCAGATTTCTTTCGGTTATAGTAGGTTGTATCAAATACAATGTCCAAAGGTTTGTGGTTGATATCGTTTACAACAAATGGATTCATTGATTCAGTTACTTTGAAAGCATCCTCCTCAGTAGTGAATACCAGATCCAGAAACCTATCGATGCTATTAGCAATCATATTAATTTGGTTGAGGTTAAAACCAAGCATGGCATCGACGAATAGGGACTCTGCATCGCTATTGATATTACATGGAAGAATGCAGTTAAACTCCATGTCATGTTTCCAGTTGGTATTCGGAAGATTGAAGTCGCCCAGTATAAGAACAAGATCCGATGAATTAGATGTTTTAAAGACGTTGTTCTAAAAAGGAAGACATTAAGTATGATTGTATTTCAATCAAGTTAAAGTCGTATCGTCAAGAAGAGCTTTTATTTAGAAGAGTATAAGGTTGGTCGAAATAACCTGACCGCATATTATCAAGAGTTATCTGTAAGAAATAACCCAAAATTAGGAAGTCATCATCGCTTGTAGTAACACGCTGCTTGGCCCGGAAAGACCATGATCTATACCACATAATCATACAGCGACAACCACCACATTTAACTGGATGTAAGACTTACAATTTGGCAACGCTAGAAAATAGGAACGAATGGCTACAAGATACTTTCATTGGCGATCTTCTACCACTAAGGGGTCATGACTTCCTTCATTTATATATCATGACGTTTCAAAGAGTTTCAATAAAATTATAAATACTTGTTTGATTTCTGCCTAACTGAAGATAATTTTAATAGACGATTGAGTATATTTTATGCCCCTCTGTGGTTTTATTCTTAGTGTTGTGAGAAGAAACGGAAAACACCGAAGCAGTCAATTTATTCTCGTTCAAAACAACACGGCCTTTCTGATATGTGGTTTGAACAGGACGGCACTACTGGCCACACAGCATTTGTCAAGATGGATATTCTGCACGAGCGATTTGAGGGCATTTTTATCTCGCGCGGCAACGACGAGCCATCGAGATTGTGCGATTTAACGTCTTTAGACTTCTTCCTATGAAACTATCTTAAATCGCATCTCTATGCGAACAAACCGCAAACAATTGATGCGCTTTATGCCACAAAGTCGTCGGTGATCATTTGAACGACGTTATGTTCCATACTTACAGCCTTACTCTGTTAGTCGAGTCGTTTGTCATTTCAAGTTACAATAGAATTCTATGAAGTTTGTATGAAAATAGCCAGTTGCAATGCCAAACAATTAAAAATTGTCATTTTGAGTCGAGTCAAATTTTGAGATGACTAGGAAAGGCATAAAGACGCCATTTGTCGTTCAAAGTAACTACGATAATATGCATAGCCGATATTTTGGCAAGGCAGTCGACTTTGGTTTCGTAGTAAATGAGTCACTTGAAACGGCAAACGTCTTGACTAGTGGGCTGTTAATGGTATAAAATATTCTTTCAAATAAAATAAAATTGAAAATTTTAGAAAAGGCCATATGCGGTCACATGTGTGGTAATAGACATCTTATTTGGACAAAACAGCCGTAAGGCAATCAAGTTGTTCATTGTAATATCTCAGTCACACAAAGAATGTCCTTATTAGGATTAAAGACCATTTATAACCGTGTTAAGTCGTAGTCGATGTCAATTAAGAGAGTACATTTGAAATGGCAAATCGAGTCTGTTAGTCAAAATAGACTTCATTCAACTACGTACCAATTTTGCTTTGTTAATTGATATCTACTACGACTTCACCACATTTAAAATTTGGTTTAAATCTATATCTAAAATATGGTTTAAAATTGGTCCCAGATCACTGCTTAGCAGTACTCCTGCTGATATTTTCTATAGTTCTATGTATTTGCTTTCTAATTTAACACGAAAGCTTCTTATACCTGTGACAGACCATGGATTAATAAAACGCGATTAGTGATTTTTTCGAGTTAAACGCTAGTGTGTCAAGTTTAAATTAGCTAATCTCGATTTGGTTTGAGGTTTAGTGACTAAACTGGTTTAGTCAACTAATCTTTAAAATTTTTGAAGATTTATCATATTTATGAGATTAGTGGGAGGAACTACAAGTAGTGCCATTATACGTCGGAGATTTTAACTCTTATGACATTTCATTGTTTGTGTGCATTTGATTCAACTAGTAGTAAAATTAAACAACCAAAAAATATACTTGTGAATTGCAAGTTTATCCTATTTATTCTAAAACTGAAAATTATGAGTTCATTCGTTATTTAATTATTCCATTACAATTAATTGTAAATATCCAATGTTTATTATTAAATAATTAATTGAAATATTATATAATGAAATAAATAATTAATAAATTCAAATGGTGTCATTTGTTATAATATTTATACCGTGCAATCGTGGCGCCATTATAGTATTCAACATTTGCACCGCGATTAGCTAAACTGTAGTATGTCAACGCAAGAGAATTTATGATCGATTAGCTAAACGAGATTAACTAATCTCGTTTTGTTAATCCCTAGTCTATCACAGGTATTAGATATGTAAGATTTTAGTTTTCATAAAACTGCTTTGGTATAAGTTTTTTTTTGTAATTTATTTTTCAACCTTGTGCTATGTCCAAGAATATACTTGAACATACTTTCTCTTCATTTATGTTTGTAATTGAATGCCCTTGTTGAAATGGTTTTCTCTGAAGCAAAATTGATGTGGAGGAATAAGATTTATTTCTTCTATTCTTGGTTTGAGTCTCTTTAGGAGTAGTTTCGTAAGTGGTTCGTTGGGTTTATAGATATCATGATTACTTCTGAAACTTGATATCAATTTTGCTCTGTTAATTAATATTTACTACGACTTCACCAGGCATCTAAAATATGACTAATATACTTGATTTGCCATTTTGACATAGTAAACATTTTTCTTCGCCCCAGATTCGGAAATTTTTTTGTTCTAAAATCCGCTCAAATGAAAATTTACTTCTTCAGTTGAAAAACTCGCATTTTCAAGCTTTTATTGTATGGCTCAATTAGAGAATTGACGACGTAACCCAAAGTTTGATTGATTTTTTTGTGTTATCTGAATATCGTGTGCCTTCAAATGAAAATCTTTGTGCAAAATTCTGAATAGAGTGGTTGGTGGAATATGTAATTGCTGTGAACGTTGACGAATTATATTTTGGACTCTCATTAATACTAGCACTTACATTAGCAATATTTTTTCAGAGCGACTACTACGATGGTATGTTTTGCTTTTTCTATCCTTTACCGAATTAGTTTTCACAAATTTTGAGACAATTTTGGTATAGCCACAATTGACGTACAATATTCCCTTCCACATTCTATACGGAATTTCTGCATAACTTTCATCAGATTTAAAATAATTTTTAAATAGAAATATGCGTTGCTCAATCGTATAATAACCGAAATATTTCTACTTGTCATGTGTCAAATAAAATTCAATAAAAATTTATTAATTAATCTTTTTTTATTTATTTTTTTGTTAAATATTTATTTAACTATTTTAATTGTTCGATAATCTTAAATTACAAGGACAAATACAAGGTGTTTAAGATAAATCTAACCAGGCACGAGATAGTGAGTAGACTGGAAATGGTGTAAAGTACCACGTCAATATAATCTACGATACACTACATCAATTTAAAACTGTTATAATTGGATTTTAATTGTACGATTGGACATGAACACACGATTTACGTCTTACGATTAACGATTAACGTAACGCACTATACATACATTTTATAGTTAGTTTAAAAATAAAAAATGATTTTGTTTAAAAAATATAACACAAAATTTATTTATAATTTATAAAAGTCAAGCAACAAAACGTATATTTTTATAAATGTGTAGGTTCGAATCTTTACTAATCGCGATTATAACATTTTAATTAAGATGTCACTACTAACATTAAGACGAATAAAATAAATAAATTGAAATTAAACAAATAGAAAAATTTATAAAATATTTATTTACGAGTATACAGAATTTAAATTTAGTTGATGCTGAGCAACAGAACAAGTGATACATAGTTTTAATAATTAATTTATAAAACCACGATAATCAATAAAAGTGCGTAACATAAAATGTGTAGTGACGAATTAAATATTATACAAGATTATACAACTGTCATTAAGCTAAAGTTTAAATTGTGTAGTGGTTAAACATTTATCGTTAAAGGGTTATTAGGAACTGGGTTTGAATCGTCATATGATTTGGATCAGAATTTGAATATATCGATAATGCAGACCGTGATGGTGTTTTACAACAAACCTTATTTTCTTTTGTTTTCCTTACAAAATTGGTATATGTATATGCAAATTAACATCATGCCCAAAAATTTTGATTAGAGCGTCTGCCAAAATAATGAGTTAATAAAAATAAATGTTGTGCCAAATCAACAAGTTCAGATTAATTGTGACAAACGTAAAAATTTGTCAAAGATCAATTTTATATAAAGCGAATTACGATTATTTGATTACGCTAATTAATTATTTTATTTTAGATTTTTAATCAAACTATTTTAATTTTGTATTTTTTAGAAAATATTTATATTTTTAAGAGCTTATTTGCACCTAGTTCTTAAATCGGTTTGATATAAGATTTATTTGGGAGTTGTTTATATTCACCTCAAATAGCGCTACAATAGCTAAACATCTGATAAAAAGTGTAATGCTTCAATCGCACGTAACATTGAAATTACGCTTATTAAAATGTGGTTATTCAAAATGTGAGTCGATGTCTCATGTAAAAATGGTTAATTGGTGCAACGAAACGTAAACTGAAATTAACTAGAGTTACTATGATTTTCGGAGGACTGAATTCTATTTACAAAAGTCAGGTTGGAGTACAGAAAGTGCGATTATCGCAGGACTCACATCATGTGCCGTCTCGGTAAGCAATTGCAGCAAGGGCTCACACCACCGAACTCGAAATAAAGACATTGATTTAAAATTTGGGGAATGGAATGTATTCTGCTAGCCACCCGGAGAGCGGAGTCCCTTCACCAACTCTACGTTTAAGCATCTCAGTAAAGCTCAATTTAATGGCACTACTAGAAAGTAAATGGTGGCGGAGTTGTTTTTCTGATCAGCAATCGTTTAGGCCAATTCTTAACAGAATTTAGATCAATAAACAATCGGATCTGCTTACTCAGATTGCACACGCGTCACTTCAACATCTCATTTGTGTGGAAGTGAAATCAGAACATGCAAAAGACACTTTCCGTGATCCAGATCACGTCGATATTATTTAAACGAAACTCCCCAACACGATGTAAAGGTTTGGATGATTTCATAAAACAAATCGGCACAGCAGACAGTATTCATCGTGGTACCTTCGGTCCAGATTCCCTTCACCTTGCATTAAACAATAACGGGTGCGCATCACAAAGCTAGTTTAGGTTAGGTTAGGGTGGTTGTTCTAAAGGATTGGCATAAACACAATCAGGCCGTGCTACATTATTATCCCTCCTCGTCTACCCATCATAGTGACAAGCCGCCGCCGCACCGATAATTGCCGCCTGGATTTTGATAGATCGTTGTTATTCTAGTTTCCTCTTGAAGCAGTAATTTGCATGTAGCCTTGTTGAGCAAGTTCTCTTTCATTCCCCGAATTATGGAAATTTCCTGACACCAATGTAAAGTTGAACTGATTTGCAAACTCGTTAAGACATGAAAGATAATTCTGGGCTAGTTTCGACGTAAAGACATATGTTTTGAGCTTCTTAATTGAAACCTGACTGCCCGTAAAAATTCGAATATCCCTTGCAGATATTACATTATACCGCAAGCAGTCAATGGCTTCCTTTATTGCGGTTAGTTCACCTTGCAAAACGTTGCCGTATAGTCCGGGAGACGAGAACAGAGGTTTACGTTTAGTTCTTCATCGAAAACGCCAACCCGAACCTTCCATCCATCTTTGAACCATGAGTGAAGAAATTAACACCTTCAGTATTCTTCTGCCAAACAGTCGTGTCTCATGCGAATATTAGTCCTAAACCTCCTATTAAAAGATAAGGACGGGATGGTGTAGTTGGTAGTATTTGGGATGTTCCTGTTTTTTAGAATAGAAGAGTGTTCTGTATTGTTACAGTTCCATATGAAAATGGAGAGCCTTATAGCTGAGCTAGCTGCTATTTGTTTAGTGGTGTAAGATGGAAGTCAATCTTGTGGATTAGGATGTGCTCCTAAAATCTCTAATAATGCACAAGGCAGTTATTCGACGTTCTTTCATCAAGGTTTTTAGGTCGGTTAGAATATTCAAAGCTGGCCACCAAACAGTAACCTCAGATACTTCACTTTATCAGTGAAGGCCAATCCACGATCGTTTAAGAATGATCGTCGGTCGATCTGAGGAAGTTGCATTTAGTGGGGAAAGGAATCAACCCAGTTTTGTTCGGATCAACATTAAATTCGCAACTATTAGCCCAATTGGAGAGAATGCCAAGACACTTTGCATGCGTTCAAGTTCCAACGAAGAGGGGATAATACACCAATTTGTGGTATGACTTTATTCACAAATCTGCTATTGGAGGACCCACATTGGCTGGCCGTTACGACCTAGCTTTTAAGCATTTGATCTAACGTTGTTAAACGTCTCTTATCCAGAAAAGTTATCATCGAGTATTCTTTATGTTCAAGGGACTTCTCGATAGGAGCAATAACGGAGTGAAGAGCAGTTTCCGTGAGCTTTTATGTGAGGTCTTTGGGAGTGCAATAAGAGCTTTTTCCCGCCCTAGGTATAAATATTACATTTACTTCAGTCCATTCACTAGGAATATGACAGAGTTCTAGGCTGCCCTTGAGATAACCTCGAGCCAGAGTAAGGTTAAGTCAGTTGTTTATTGGCGCCATTAAGCATTTCATAATTCGTATTTGCAAAAATTGATGACTTCCTTGTAGCAGTGCCAGTCCTTAGCAGCTTTAAATTTCTTGGTGTTTTGAAGTCCGTTTTACCATTACGGTGGTCGAGGTTTATCCAGAGGTCTACTAAGGGGACGCGCACCTTATTTGGTCTTATTAAAGGCGTCGAATAGCTGGTCCTCTAGGACACCAATCAAGCTCATATATTTCAGGTGGGTTTGGAACCGTTACCGGTAGTGAATTACTTAGAATAGTTTTCAAAATATCCTAGCAAAAACTATAAGAAATACAAAGATAAGCCGTATGGTGAAAAAACGGTAATCAGATTCAAAATGATGATTTACAGTGGAACTTGAATAATCGCTTACGATTCGCAGAGAATAAGTAAAGAAAACAAAATAATAAAACTCTCCATTCTCATTTTCAGAGTTTTTTTTTTGTATGTTTTTTTTTATTTTCAGTAAAATATAGCTGTATGCTATTATGTGTAATGTAAATTGGATTAATAATGAAAACGAATATTTTCGTCAACTCAAAGGCATTTTGGGTCTTTGGAGTTGTTTATGTGTTTCAGTTATTGAATATGGATTTATCGCAGTATAGATTAAAATTACATTTATCGTTAAAACTTTATCGTGTACCGAGTTTCTTAAAAATAAAACGGCATCGAATAATTCAATTAAAAACCAAAAAAAAAAAATCAAAATACAATTTGAAAATAAAATGTTCGTGGTAAACAAAGTTCGGAAGGATGTTTCTAAATATAAACTGTTGAAATAATTTAACAAATTTATTGTGTATTTCCCAATTGTTCATCGAAAATTACGTTTATGCCAAATTAAAAATATTTTGGCTTTCTTTGGTAACGGTGTACTTGAAAAAGACTTAAGGCCATTGCACACTTGAGCTTTTTTGAGCGAAGCAAGCTATGTCATGAGATCACAGCTTTTCATTTTACTGTACAAAGCAGAAATAAGTGAAACCGTTCTCACAGAGCTTAGCTCAACACGCTCGTAACAGTGATTTATTTAAATGCTTTATTTAAATTAGCAAGATGGAATAATGGTTTCATATTGTTAGCGATGTAAGCTTATCATTTATCTCCTAAACGGAAATAAAACATTTAAATCTCTAGGTGTATAGAAGGCGTTTATTATTTTGCCATGTATAATGTTTGATTTATTTGAGCTTTACCTACCAAAATGGGAAGCAGTGAGAAAAAAGCTGGTATCAGCCTTGAAACTGAGCTTTTGTGTGCAAGGAGCCTTACAATGTTTACTGCTATCAAAAAGTTCCTTGTAAATTTTAGTAAGAAATACCTCTGTATACCCTAGACAAATTAATTTGTACTTAATTATGCTTTCTAAAAGGTGGTTGCTAACTTTTTACTTTATGAACCCGGACAAATAATTTTGAAATTAATCTTATTTAAAAATTTTTCTTATTTCCTGAACTCTAGAAAATTCAGCAAAAACACTGGAGGACTTGATGATATGAAATTTTAGTTTATGTCGCTATGAATGGAATTCACGGCCATTGCTTAATCGAATTAAATTTAAATCAAATATTCAGAAAAAAATTGAATCCAAACATGGATTTTAGATTAACTTGTTAAATGTAATTGTGCCTAATGAGCTTTTTTAGGCACAGCTTTCTTAGCAAGAACTCAAAATAGAGAATGCATTTTAGAATTTCAGTTTCGTCTGACTAATTAAATTTCCTCCCTGTTTATGATCAAACTCGGTTCACAATAGCTGCATTTCATTGGGAAATAAAATACTCGAGGCCAGTTTTTGATTTAGAAGTTTTGTATATGAATTTATCATAGCGAAAGAAAATTGTTCATCATAGTTAGCGTTGTTTTTCGGTAGTATAATGAAATTCGAGTCAGTTTTATATAAATTTTAAATTTTTTTTTATTTCAGATACAAAACTTTAAATTAAAAACTAGGCTAATGTTATACGAATGTTTAATAATAAAATACAGCGATTTAAAATTAGGAATTACACAAGTCATAATTAAAAAAAAGACGGGAAAGGTTCGGAACCGAACTCTATAAGCATTTTTGTTGTCTATAAAGATGTGATGTGTGATTTGCGTATTTCAAATATCACGCCCACCCACACCCACCTAACCCCCCTTACACCCAGCCCAAACGACCTCAATCCACCATAACTCAACCAACCACAATCAACCGCAAACCACCACACCAAAAAATTATTACCACCCCCCACCTACTATCCAACCCCCAAAACTCATCTCAACCGCACTACCCTATACCGCACTATCCATATCAACACCACCTCCATCCCGACTTCCACAAACACACACAAACACACCAAACAAACCCTCATCCATCAAATCCCAATTCCCACACCAAACCCAAAACACCTCATCCCACCCACCCCCTCCACTCCCCATACCACCACTAACACAGGGTTAACAAAAACCTACGTATCTCCGAACACCCTGAACACAGAAATGTCCAAAACAATAGTGCACTTTCCCATGAATTGCTTGAACTTTTAGTGAAAAAATTAAGTTGATATCTTTATCCATTCTTAAGTTATCGTAGACGGACAGACGGACAGACAGCAAACCGAAACCATATAGCATTTTTTTAACAAAAATGCTTAAAAACATATTTTTTATTTCTGATATTACTTTAGCAGATAAAGAAAATTTCATTATAAAAATTAATTCAGTTATGATTCACCCCGCTCCCATCTATGAAGGTTAACATCTGCAGTCTCTTGTTTGTGTTATTAAGCGTTTAAAATTTTCAATTTGGGATGTTTAGTAATTGTGATCGATTTATTTTGCATTTTTGTGTTGGAATCGTTATATTTTCTCGGCTTGTTGGTGGCTATAAATTTCTTTGTACTCCATTTTGAATGTTTCCTGAGCATAATAAGTAATATATAATCTAATATATCTAAATGATGCTGATAACAAGGGCTGTTTACATTAAACCAATGCTGGTACTCCTTGTTTTTAACTGTTTGTGCCACGCAGACATCTTTCATGTAGCTCTTGATGTTTTCCATATGAGGCTGCATTATAAACAAACTTTTGAAAGTATCAATGTGCAATTTTGAAATATTAAAATATGTATCACTCGGTGCGTATTGGGCTCTAAAGTTACTATTGCTAGTGTAATTTTTATACATTATAAAACGCTCACTTTTCGCTTCTAAAATATCATTACTCTTTATCAAAATTTTGTTGCAAATGACGCATTTTGATTTTTTTAAATTTTTGAATGCAACGAAACCGATAAAATATCTTTTGGAAGAATCATCAAAATCGTCTTGGCATCCAAGTCCATCATCCACGTCTGTTTCTATCAAGATTTCCAAATCTTCACTATCTCTTGAGATGTTTTGTTTGCTAAGTTGAGATTCATGAGCTTGCGGCTCGTTAAATGTGTCTTTTAAAACTGTATTGATATATGATGATACAAAATATCCGTCATAATATCAGTGGTCAACATTTCGTCTGCATCGGTTTCACAGTTGGCAAAAGCAGAATTTTCCAAAAATTTTATAGCCATTACTTTTCCTATGGAATGATTGAATTCATAGAGCGATGGATTTACACTATTGCCACCCCGTTGACGAACAAGTCCAAACAAATTTTCTATTGGATCTTGAACAAACGAGCTGTTAGAATAAAGTCAATCTTATTGTTCTTTTGTTTTAAATGATCTAACATTGATAAAATCCACCTACAGTTTGGATTATTCCATTCAAACAATAAACAGTAGATTTATTTGTGGTCTTTACTTGAGAAAAATAACTTAACATATTTTTAAGATTTTGATGAACTTGATTATCTATTTTTAGAGCACATTTCTGAGGATTCGGGTCAAAAACCAATTTGCTATTTAAATTATCAAAGAGCATATCGACTTTCTGAATGAAATTATCAGTAGATGAAGCGAACGGCTTAGCATTTGTAGAAAATTTGTTAAATTCGGCCATCGTTCTTACTCCAGCTGCCACTGTACGACTAAAAATTTGAGTAGCAAATTTTACACGCTTTTTTCGAATAAATTTGGGTAAATATGCCGGTTTGTAAGCTTTGGGCACAACTTTGTAGTTCTGAGATTTTCTGTTTCAAATAATTCTTTTACAATATCCCACGAAACGATCCCGTCATGTGTGCTTAAATTGCCATTCATTAACAAGTTTCTCATGGATTTTATTAAGTGCGGGGCGTCATATTAGGCAAATATTTTGTGTCCATTGAAATAAAAAAATGGTGAATTTTTATCAGCATTAAGTAAAGTGTAACATTTCCGATTATTCGGTCCCTGGTCACAAACGACCGCCTCAACCTTAAATCCAAGGTTAAACAATACTCTCACATTTTCTAATAAAAAATCTTTTAGATTGGAACTTTCCATGTTATATTGACTTGCATAAAAAATATGACATATTTAAATTGTTTCATCAGTTGTTTTGGACATTACCACTTTACAAAATAAAACAAAACTAATCCTACAACAAAAACAACCTGTTGCATTTATTGTGTTGTGCTTGTGACTGTGAGATATCGATCGTTTTTATTTCGTGTACGATGATTTTTTCGCATGATTTTATTTTCTCAATCGCTCATCTACAATTGTAGTAGCGTAAAATAACGAGAATAAAAAGAGAGAATAACAATAATCATGAGAATTCATTTCTGTATAATGTTTTAGATTTCAGGGTTCTGCGTTGCGATCGTCGCCAAATTGAAATCGATTGTCCCCAGAATTTTGTTTTGCAAGTTATATGGTACGGAAAGTCTTTATAATATTATAGTTTTTGATCCTAGCCTTATTTCTAGTTATAAACGTTGGTTTACAGCCAATATTGCATATACATAGGTTAGTATTAATAATAAAATCAAGGAGTAATCCATCTCGTTCATTCGTATCAGTCTGGTCACGATTGACTCAAAATTTTTGAACTTGGACAAAGTTTATCGCCTCTGCTCTTAGTTTAAGCATGAGCGCAGTTCAAGCTCCCTTGGAATGATGGATGTTAACCTACATGAACCTCAACATAAGGTTTGCACCTTTACTTCAACCTTCATCACAGTTGCATCAAAGTCCCTCCTCTGATTGTCATTCCTCCAGAGATCCACAAAGTACTGCGCTGAAACCAATATAATTAAACCATTAGTTATCGCCAGCGCAGCCAGAGAATCTCTATTTAATATGATAATAGCTGACCCATAATCAACCGTTGATTCTTCCAACCCGGCCACTCTTCAGTCGGCGGCCGGCAGTTCAAGAGCATTTCTAGGGTTACTTTCGGGTCGCTGGGTTCCGCTGGGATCCAAGATCTCACTCTAGATCTGCAGGGATATCCCCTCTACCGACTATTTCTAGTCAAGCACCAGGTCAGACTTCACATAGGCTCTCTACAGTCTTATTATGCAGGGTTCGATTCGAGAGCCAGCCACCGTTTCGGTAAGCTGAAGCGGGATGAGGGTTTTCCCTCATAATATTTAGGAAAACGGCGGCTAAGGCCTACTCCACTTTCCTTCAATTGCAGGACGATTTATATCCTTCTTCGTGAAAGGATTAGTTACACTTTCCTGCATCGTAGTCTTCTTTACATTTTTCTGTGATTCCTCCTTCGATCTCAGCCTTTTGAATAGAGAGCCGGCCTACTGCTTCATTTCAATAATATTTTTACAGTTTCAATATCTCTGTTCATTCTCTCCACCAACGCAATCTTGTTAAGCTTTGATAGAGCCTTCCAGGCTATTTTCCTGGTATTGTAAGTTGATACGAGAGGACCATCATCGCTTGTGCATAGATCCGCAGTACACTTTTTAATACTTTTTTATACTGAGCCTCAAATCTGGCAGTTCGCTCCGTGTTTTTGCCTTACATAGTGAGCTACTTGCCCAGTGGTCACCGCGTGGAGGTTACAAGAACACTAGTGGCAGCTGCAAGATACGAAGCTGCAGCCAATGAAATAGACCACTCATCACGTTCAACAGGCATTTTTCTATCGTCAAAGATATTAAAACCCGGTCAATTTGTGGTAGTTGCAAAATATGCCGTCAGCTTATGAACCAGGTATAATAACCGGTCCTAACCGAGTTACCTGCGCAAACTTCGGAGCTAGCATATTAAAAAAACTGGACAGTCAACAACTAGAAGGACGAAATGTGAATGCCGTTCTTTAAAATAAATTGCTATCACCTTCCATCCTTGTAGTAGAGCTATTCGCACTGAATCGGAAGAGTTAAAAATTAACACATATACTGTCCTAACAGTGCGGCAAAATTATTTCTCGTCGTCATTGTTAAACAGACAGATGTTATGTCCCACAACGAACAACCAACATCATATTGTATGATGTTGGTTGCTCGTTGTGGGTCAACACTGTCATACGACGGATAAAAATCCGGGTATTTTCTATCCCATCGTTTTAACCAATTACATCACGTAAATTATACAGGGTTCGGCTCAAAATCCCGAATTACCAAAATCCCAACAAAAAAAATCCCGATTTTCAAAATCCAGAATTTTAAAATCCCAATTTTCATAGCTACCTACTTAGAGTCATTAATAGATTCTATATAATACGCTCCTATACGTGTGGCACGCGACATGTTCGCTGATCCTAGCTCCTACGTCCCCCGAAATTCAAATCTAAGGCTCCTAGGAGGGCTAAGCGGGGAGGGAAGGAGCGCAGGGACCTCCCGCGCCCCCGTGAGAGTTATCGAAGCCGTTAGCCTCTACAATTATTGCATTTCAAAATGCCGGCCCGCGGGCACCCGAATTCGTAACAAAAAATTAAAAAATCGGGCTTTTGAAAATCGTGATTTTGAAAATCGGGATTTTGAAAGTTGTGATTTTGAAAGTCGGATTTTGAAAGTCGGAATTTTGAAAGTCGGGATTGTGAGCGTCGGGATTTTATGATTGAGGATTTTGATTTCGGTATTTTGAAATTCGGGCAAACATTTCGTCCACCACATTTCGCATAATGCTTCCAATTTATTGAAATACTTTAGTATGAAGTTTTATTGAAATACTTTAGTATGCAGTTTGCCTAGTCCATGGAGATGCCGAACTTTGGTGAAATAAAGTTTTTTTATCAAAATTCGTCATTTCCGGTAAAATTTAAAATATGATCTGAACTAATTTTATTTGAAATTCAATTTACAATCTTATTATTTTAATCGTTTTTTCGTAAATGCTATTTACTTTTAAAATATTTGCAAAATGAAAAAGCTCCTATGGTCCTGTCCAATTTCGGTCAAAAATCCTAATTTGTTTTGTACAAAAAGCTTAAGGTAACCGGAAGTTTCACCCCAATCAATCAATCCGTCTGAGCAGTACAGGGCCGATTTTTTGTTGAAAACCCGTTTTTTTCCAACAATCACCATTTCCGGTTAAATTTTGGAAACATAACCTGGGCCGATATTTTTGCAATTTTCTTTTAAACTCTAGTTCTTAATAGTTTTTCTCATAAATTCTATACTTTTTAAAATATTAACAAAAAACGAAAAAGCTCTTGTGAAAGTTCCTACATTCAGTGGACCGGTTTTGGCAAAAAATCAATGGAATCTCCCAATTTATGGAAAAAGGTTAAATGTGAAGCTCAACCCAATCAATCCGTATGGGCTGTAACTGTTTTTTGACAAAAACCGTAATTTCCGATTAAATTTTGGAAAACAGGTATTGTTGCATCGATTTAGAATCTGTTACTCTTTTCAAAATGCATGAAAAAAATCTATAAAGCTCTTATGGAAGCTGCCAATTTCGGCCAAAAATCACTGAGATCTCTCAATTTGTAGAGAAACCTTAAGTATGAAGTATCATCCCGATGCAAAAAACTAAAATGCTCCTAGCTGCCACTTCCGATGGATCGATTTCGAGTAAAATTCACTGAGATCTTCCAATTTGTTATAAAGCTTAAGGATGAAGTTTCACCCCGATCAGGGCCAAATTTTTGTAGAAAAACAATTTTTTTATCAAAAGTTCTCATTTCCGCTTAAATTTTGGAAAACTGACCTGGACCGATATTTTTGCAACATTGATTTAGAATCATTTAGTTTATAATCATCATATCAAAGCGAAAATTCTACTACGGAAGCTGCCACTTCCGGTGGACCGATTGCACCCAAAAACCACTGAGATCTCACAATTTTTGATGTATAACGTTTCACTCCGATCAGACAAACCGTCTGGACTGTAGAGGGGACACATACATTTCGTCTACACAGACACGCGCACACACACTCACAAAATTAAAAAGTACTTTTTTGACTTCGGCGATATAGCGAATGGAAAAGAAAGTAAAAAACAGTTTTTTGTCAAAATTCGTCGTTTTCGCTTAAAGTGGAAAATAAATTTTGACCGATTTTATTAACAATTTAATTTAGAATGTTTTAGTTCATAATCGATTTTCTCATAATTGACAAACTTTTCAAAATATGTATTTGTTAAAATAGGAAACAGCTCCTATGGAAGCTGTCACTTCCGGGGAACCGAATTAGTCAAAAATTCATTGGGATCTCCAAATTGATGAAAAAAGCTTAAATATGAAGTTTCATGCTGATCAATAATCCGTTTGGGCAGAATAGTGGCAAAAGTTTTGTTAAAAATAGGTTTTTATCAAAAAACGTCATTTCCGCTTAATTTTAATCTGGACCGATATTATTGCAAGTTTAATTTAGAATCTTTCAGTTCATAATCGATTTTCTCATAATTGACAAACTTATCAAAATATTTGCAAAAAAAAACGAAACAGCTCCAATGGAAGCTGTCACAATTCAGCGAAAAATTCAGCGGGATCTCCAAATAAACTTAGTTATGAAGTTTCATGCCGATCAACCAATCAGTCTGAGCTGAATAGAGGCACAATTTTTGTTAGTTTTTGTCAAAAAACGTCATTTCAAATGTCAAACGTCATAATTTAAAATGTTTTAGTCCAAAATCGATTTCCTCATATGTGATAAACTTTCCAAAATATTTGCAAAAAAAAGGAAAGAGCTCCTATGGAAGCTGTCACTTCCGGTGGACCGACTTCGGCTAATTTTCACTGGGATTTCCAAATTAATGAAAAAGCTTGAGTATGAAGTTTCATGCCGATCAATCAATCCGCCTGGGCTGTGTAGAGGCAGAATTTTTGCTAAAAACAGTTTCTGTCAAAAAACGTTCCGTTTAAATTTTGGAAAAATTAACCTGGGCCGATATTGTCGCAAATTTAATTTAGAATCTTGTAGTTCATAATCGATTTTCTCATAATTGACAAACTATTCAAAATATTTGCAAAAAAGGAGAGCTCCTATGGAAGCACTTCCGGTGGGACTGACTTCGGCAAAAATTCACAAAGCGAAAAAAGCTTAAATATGAAGAATTTTCCCCATCGGTCAAGTCATCTGGGCTGTAGAGGTCACATACATTTAGTCTGCATGAAAACACCCACAAACACAAAGAGATTTTTTAAAAACTACTTTGTTAGACTTCCTCCGATATAGCGAAATGTATATCAGCAAAAATCTCAAGGTTAAAAATTTTCTTGATTACTATACTTTATTTTACTACGTTACTATGTAATTAAAAGTAAGAATAGTTTTAATAGAGTGTTCCATTTAAAATGAAATACCTAGAACCACTTACAACTACATTTAAATTGGCGAGAAAAGCCCGAAC
Organism: Nephrotoma appendiculata; assembly: GCA_947310385.1. Classification (NCBI taxonomy): domain Eukaryota; kingdom Metazoa; phylum Arthropoda; class Insecta; order Diptera; family Tipulidae; genus Nephrotoma; species Nephrotoma appendiculata. The sequence goes on along the minus strand of OX371223.1, from coordinate 368,565,318 downwards.
ACCCCAACCTAATTTTGGAGGGGGTCGAAACAACCAAATGATAATTACCAATTAAATCTTAAAAATAATTTACTAAATATTTGACCTGTTGGCTTCCAACTTTTATATACTAAAACAAACGTTGCTCGAAGACTCGACATGCATCGATAATTTTGGTATTTTCTTGTTTTAATTGGAATTTTTGTCTCGTTTCAAAACCACATACCGTTGTACGGAGAATTGAAATAATAAATCACGTCAGCACAGTGCCATTTGAAAATTATTAGCCCCCACCTTGTTCCAAATTGTCTCCCGCACAATTAAGTTGAGGTGTCTGTTCTTCTGTCGCAAACTTAAATATTGTGTAAATTGTTCTGGTTGTTTCGTTTTAAATGGAACACCCTGTATATAATTATGAATATTCTAGTCTATGTATTGACTTTGCTTAAAGACGTCTAAGGTTTGTTGTTCTAATAATCAAGCCTACGTCATATAAGATAATATGCATTACAAATAATTTTAATTGATTAAATAAAATATAAATTGTCACTCAAATAGAATTTTAGATTGCCTATGTAAATGAAAATTTTGTATAGGAACCACTCACTATCTATACTATAAATGCAACGTGGTCAAACCCCGACCTATAGGATAAGCGATTTAAAGTTTATTTACATGTGGAAGAAGAAAATGACAGGTGTATAAATCCTAGTGTAATATTTATTTAAGGTCACTTCTACCCTATATAAATATTGTGTTCGTGCTTATAACAAACAGATCTTATTAAAAATTCTAGTTGAGCGGTCAGGCTAACCCAAGTGATATTAAATAAAAATTTTAAGAATAAAAAAAAAATAAAAAGTATTTATTTAAAAGTGTAAAGTAATAATGGTTTTAGAAACAGCTGATAACCTAACGGCTATTCTTTATGGTATTGAAGATCTTAGACTTGTAAGTAATATATGTACACATATAGTAACAGATAAGTGCAAAACGTGAGAGATAAGCGCACGTGTTGTGAGTTTTATAAATCTTTCTAAAAATATTGAATATTTTTTATTTACTTATTTCGATTTTTATTGATGTACGAAAAGTGATAACGCGTGTTTATTAAGTCTATTGTTCGTTCTATTCCGAATGTTCCCTTCCATATTGTATATATGTAATACGCTTGGCTTGCTTACTCGTATAACGAATTTTGTGATATCATATAGGTTGTGTTGTTGTATAGTGTTTGCCAAGACTCTAAAAATAATATATTTCTTTCTATATTTTAGGAACAAACTCCAATACCAAAAATAGCCGATAATGAGGTCCTCCTTGAAATGGATTGTGTCGGCATTTGTGGATCAGACATTCATTATTTGGTTCACGGGCGTGCTGGTGACTTTATTGTTAAAGAACCAATGATCATTGGACATGAAGCATCCGGAGTGATTGTTAAAATAGGGCAGAATGTAAAAAATGTACAAGTTGGTGATCGTGTCGCCATTGAACCTGGAGTACCGTGCCGACTATGTGAGTTTTGTAAAACTGGTCGGTATAATTTATGCCCGGAAATGAAATTCTGTGCCACACCTCCAGTTCATGGCAATTTGCGGCGATATTATACACATGCGGCTGATTTTTGTTTTAAATTACCCGATCACGTTACAATGGAAGAGGGGGCTCTCATCGAACCACTTTCTGTTGGTGTTCATGCATGTCGAAGAGCAGAAATTGGACTTGGAGTGGATGTTTTAATTTTAGGAGCAGGACCAATCGGTCTTGCCACATTACTAGTAGCCAAGGCGATGGGCGCCTCAAGCATCACAATTACCGATTTGGTAGAAAAACGTTTGATGGTGGCTAAATCACTCGGTGCAACACATACTTATGCCTTGCCTAAAGGTGTTCCTGAAGATGTGCTCGCTTTGGAAATCCACAAACTATTAGGACGAGCACCACATGTAACGATTGATTGCAGCGGATGTGAATCAACAAATAAATTTGCCGTGTACGCTACTAAATCTGGTGGAACAATCGTAATCGTTGGCTGTGGACCACCAGAAGTTAAAATTCCACTAGTAGCGGCGATGGCACGTGAACTTAATATCCGTGGCGTATTTCGTTACTGCAATGATTATGAAACTGCGTTGGCTATGGTAGCGTCTGGCAGGATCGATGTTACTCAACTAATTACTCACCATTTTGATATACAGGAAACGACCGAGGCATTTAAAACGTCACGATATGGATTAGACGATGCTATCAAAGTAATGATCCATTGTCAGCCACGGAATAGGAACAACCAAGTTAAGAAATTACCATGAAATTTTTGTATAAATCTTTTAGTGCTCAAATTAGCAAAATCATTCTTACAGAAAATAAATTAATTATACTCGTATGTGTTATTGTAAACTATATCTAATGTAAATTGTAGTGAAATATTAAATTATATAAATTAAACTTATTATGCGCATTACTAAAGCATAGCATTACTTATTATGCGCATTATTCAATCTATTTGAGGGCGCATAAAAAACTATTATCATAGAAAAATTACCATAGATTTCTCATTTTTATAAATCGAGAGATAAAAATGAGTTGTGTAAAAAACTTCTGATAACTCCAATGTCATGATTGTATTTGTGACTTTACACTGCGCGCAATGTTAAATCTCAAAGAAGTTTTTTACGCAACTCATTTTTATCTCTCGATTTATAAAAATGAGAAATCTATGGTAAACTTATTTTTCTATGCTATTTTTTTTGTCGGTTCGTATCACCAGATTGTGAATACCGTTATAGAATTTAACGGTTACAACACCGGAAACAATCTTTGAATAATTTCCAAATATTTACTAAACAATTACGCCGCTACTGGAATATTCCCCCAATTATTCCTAAACTAATGTCCCACCCTTATTTTGCCTACACTAAATCACAACAACAAATAATTTATACAATTATTTATTAATTCACTTAAATACACCATTTACAATTTTTAATTACACCATTATTTTCACCTAATACCACTAATTAATTTCCCGCTCTTCACTTTCGCGTACCGAGTCGCTGGCCCATTGGCACTCGTATTTATAGTCCGATCGATAAATTATTCACCGGGTTCTGTTCTAGACTACAATAATGCGCTATACAACAAAACTGTTATAAAAATATCTTTGTGCTACTACTCAACTACAGATGTCACTAATTACACACAAAAAATATTAAGTTTTATAAACCTTAAATGAGGATTTTTTTTGATCGTAGCAATAATGTTACGAATTTAGTATCACCGGATTATAAATATCGCTATAGAATTTCACGGTTACAACACCATCCTTACATATTGTGAAAAAAATTTATGAATATGCCTTGCATATCCAATTTAAATTTTTAACTTTTTTACAAAATGTTTTACTTAATTTTTTTAACATATACAACAATAAATTTTATTCATTTATTATAATAATTAAATCATGATAATAAGCAGTGAGCTCGAAATATCGAACAATAAATTTAACTTTAAAATTCAAAAAGAATTTTATAATCATCGAATATAGAAAATATATAACCAAAACTTATTAAATTTATATTCAAAATAATATAGTTATACAATAAAATTAAAAAATAAATACATTTTACAAAAAAATACGACATAGACTTTTTTAATTTCAAACGAAAATTATTAAGGCTGTATGGTACTGAGAAAAACAAATTTCTTTTTTGGCATTGATAAATGCCCCTAAATATATGTAACTGGATTGTTTCTTTAATAAGTTTGAGTACCATAATTTCGTATAATTTACTTATTCAACTTTACTTATATTGTTTATATGTGCAAAATTAATTAATAAATTTATTATTTTTTATTATTGCTGTGTTTAGATCAGCAAATTATAATACATTAAAAACCACTTATATTGGACACAGTTTTTATTTCCTGATTTGTCATCTAGTGACAGTAATTTTTTTCGAAAATAGCCGTCATTGCGGCGTAAAGCAAATAAACTTATCGTGTAATTTTTTGATCGATAAAAAACAGAATTTTTAATATTTTTAAACTAACACCCCAATTCTGAAGCACAGTCACTGACTTTTCGTGTTTGTTTTGAATTTACTCTTAATTATGAGACTATCGTATTCTGTGCGTAGTCTGTGACCAATAAGACCACCAGATTTATATGTCCCTTTGTATGTTGCTCGTAACAACTAACGAGCTTTTCAGCCAAGTTTCTGTGACACAAATGATATCATACTCATTTTGCAACACCGATAAGTAAATTTTATATCATTTTGTTCGAATTTTGCTATACAGTTGTGTTGTGATAATAAACAGGGGCCTATTATGAAATTTTTTCGAGTTCGTAAGAATCGATCCACCGCAAAATTCGTATTATGAAATTTTTTTCCTTTCGTAAAACGTTTAATCCGCCCTTATGAACCAAAAAAACGAAATCGAATTTTACGAAAATCGTCAAAATTCGACTGCTCGATGACGAATATCGTAATAGAGTATATACATAATATGTAGTTTTTTTATTAAAAAATAATACTTCAATTACTTTTTAAAATGTAGGTTACTCAATGAATCGACTAGTTTAATTTATTATTTATTTTAAATTTATTTTATTGTGTTTTTTGTAGGTCATTTACCAATGATCGCCAATTTGACATTTTAATTTCTTTTATGGAAAAAAGCCGAAAAAAATTTAAATATACCTCAATATATAGAGAACACCCAACGTTTGTGGAGTGAAATTATAAACCAATTAAACTCAGTCGGTCCATCTGAAAAACCTGTTGATGGTTGGAATTTTAGCTAAAACGCAAAACAACAAACTTCATGATCTGAAATTTCACGACGAAAAAAAAAGTTTCGTAATAGTAATATTCGCGGCGGATCGAATTTTACGATTTCGAATACGCCCCCAGACAATGTGTCTGTTTTGGCAGAGATCGGTAGTGCGCGACATCGGAGTTGATCTAGAGGCAAATAATCGGTTGATGTTGCAGTAGATGTTGTTACAATATCGGAAAGCTTGCTACCCGTTCGAAAATTGTTAGATCGCTCGGTGTACGAACTCACGAACAAAAACTTGTTGCGGCCAAATTTCCGGACGAAGCAATGGATGAAATTTCGGTCAGCCTCGATTAAAGCGATTCTTTAAGTTTCTTATTCCTCTTCAGTTATTGAAATATTCGGAACAGTAGATATGCCCTTTATTCTAACAATAAGAGTATTAAAGTTGGACTGCACGATCAACCATTCGAGAGAATTTCAGCAAATTGCCAGAGGTGTATACTATATCTGATCAGCAAACAACAACTATCGTTGATGTGAATTAACCACTGGATTAGCCACTATATGGAATCCCGATGGAAATTCACTCGGACCACCGAAAAATTTTTCAAATTTGTTTGTTTGAGAAAAATTCGGTTAAGCAAGCGATCGAACGAAAGCTAATATGATGATATGCTAATACGTGCAAATAATATAACTTTCGAAGGAGGGCAGCTGGTTTGGCTCTGCAATCAAATGAGAGAGGCCATATACTGAACAATCAGAAAGATAAACGACGTAGTTTACCGAATAAATGAAAAGTAGCGAGAACAATTCAGCACGGTTGCAAAAATAGGTATACAATAAAAAAATTTAAGGTGCTCATGTAAGTCAGATAGTGTTACACTGATATAGTCCCAATTTATCAAAATTGATAACCGGACTGATAAATTTTACACGTGTCAAATAATATGAAGCAAAAGTTTAATCCGGTATACGTGCGAGGTCAGTATAAACGATTTTTATAGTATGAAGGGTATAGTTTCGATAACAATTTGTGATAACCGATTTTACACTACACGTGTATTAATTTTAAAGCATGTGTTTCCAAATTGATCTTAAGCAATAATACCTTACACAAAATTAAATATAAAGTGACGTCTAAACGCAATATTATTAATGCTTCCATCATATTTACTCGAATTCCTAACATCATTACAGATGCGAATTTGCAATGTCAAATCCGGTTCGTATTGAACAATATTCGCTAAAATACCGGAAATAGTTTTTCAATAATTCACCACTACTGGAATATTCCCGAAATATTCGTACAAAAATGTTCCCACTCTCATTTTACCTACACTTAATCACAACATCAAATTATTTCCACAGTTATTTATCTTGCAAGACCTCTGGGAAATCATTCAGTGAGGTTATTATTGAAGTACATATATGTGTGGTCTAGTTTGTGCCAACCTTCACGTACCTTATACTGAAGTGAATTTGTCATATTCCCATGGACAGAGTCGTGCTGTTCAGAGCGAAAATGTTACAAGCCTTAAGTTAAGCGCGATACGATTATTTCACTGAAAGAAACATTTGATGAACGATTAACATCGAGAAATGGACCTGTCAATTGACAGGTCTGCGTTCGTGTGATTTAACACCGCTGGGACTATTTTCTTTGGGGTATTTGATTTCACTTGTCTACGCTGCTAAAGCAGAGACTATTGAGACATTCGACGCGTTATTGTCAAAATACCACCATAGACGCTGCGAAGAGTGATCGAAAATTGGGCCTCCTGATTACGCCATGTACGCGCCAGCCACGGCGGCCAGATGTCCGAAATCATAGTCAGACATTAATGGCATAAAATTATCTTTCAAATAAAGTCACGATCGTGGCCAGTAAAATTATTTTTGTGTTTTATTTAAATTAAAAGTTATATATCTCGAAATGAAATATGCTTCACTTTAATGACGTAGTAGTCGGAAAAAGTTGGACATTTTTAATTTATGTATAGTGAATAATCAAAATTTTTCAAGTGTTATCACTTTTTAAAAAATGTTCCTAAAATTAATAATAATTTCTGTTAATAACATATGTATTGTAATACAATTAAATATTTCTGTGGCAATTTAGAAAAAACACTTATCTGTTTTTAAGTAAATTTTCAGGAGATCAGGAGCAAGATCGTACAATAAGATCGAACAATGTAAACGGCTTCAAAAGTATTTTCAAACATATATAATAGTGTTTGTTTGAAAATATTTTTTAATGCGTTTAAATTTTTCGATCTTATTGTACAATCTTGCTCCTGAGTCCTGATCTCCTGAAAATTTGCTTAAGTAGTAGTTTTTATGAATTGCCACAGATTTAATAAAACAAACAAATTTCAAATATTTTTTTTTTTAATATTAATCTAGTCATGTCACCTGCCCCATCTTACGACAAATCATTTTTTCATATTCTCTTAGTCGATTAAAGCGACAATCATCGATTGAAGTGACAACAATGCTATTCCGATAGTCGTTTAAAAAGTGTCATGTCACCTGAGGTGACACTTGTAGTCGTGCGAAATTTTTAGGCGATACAAGCTTTAAGTGGGACAAAATGAAGGTTTAAGATTATTTATTTAGAAACGATTTGATTTATTTTTATCACGTCACCTCAGTCGACCAAGAGAATAAAGTTTTGGCACGACAATTATCGCGTCGTATGAAACGACACGACTAAGAATTGTGAATTATTTGAAGTAAATAATATTTTTTTATTACATACTAACTCATCTAATCCTCCTCATCCATCCTTCAGGTATTCATTCTTCTCCGATGTTTGTTAGTTTTCTTAGTTAAGATTTGACCCAAATATGTACCCAAAAATATACTTGGTTAACGAAATTTCGATTTACGTAACTTGGAAAGAATTAATTCGTTAAACGTGGGATTGGTGTATTAATTCACATAAGCCACGCCCCTTTGAAAGCATGTGCACGCACTCATACATGCACATGTTTTTATTATTTTTAATCCATCATTTGTCAGACTTTTAGACTAAGTACATGACATCTAGAGTTAGGTCGGAAAAACACCATGGTATATATTGTACTGAATGTATTAAAACAACAAAGTAAAAAACGTTTCAACTCGAGTATGGAACTAGTAGGCTTCACGAATTTAATTGGTTTTGAGTTCGGGAACGAGTATGATCCATTTTTATTTCCGATGTCATATACGGAAAAAAAATAAATACAATTGATTGTATTGTTGGCCTGTTTTTATGCGGTTTTTTTGTGCGACTTTTTTATGCGGTATGAAAAAAAAAATTTCAGTGCAATCTACTTGTTCTTTCAAAATTTCAATCAAATTAGAACATAATTGTATGTGATTAATCTAATTGGCTAATTGACGTTGGCCATTTTGTTTTTTCGATTTCGTCACATTGCGTAATGAAGTATCAGGTTGCGTCATTAATAGTTGCGTAATGTTTTGAGTTTTTTTCTACGTGAAACTTTTTTATGCGGTCCTTTTATTTTTTTTATTTTATTTACAATGCAAATCTGTTTTGGGGCTCAAGGCTCACCCTGCTCTTTCGTGGTTGTGTTTTTTACGTCCTTACCCTACGCCTACACAGCGAATTCGAGGACCGATTTAAGACCATCTGCACATTGCAAGCTCCATGCCAGCCTACACTGGCATGGAAGATGGGTCGGCCCATGGGTTTTGCACTCCGACAGGGGGTCATAGATATGTTACACTTCACCACAGATCGAAATCTGTTGATGAAATTTCACTTTGCATCCTGCCCCTATCGGGATTCAAACCCGGTACCTCCCGATCCAAACGCCAAAGCTTTAATCACTGTGCCGTTTGGTCGGTTATGCGGTCTTTATTCACCGCATAAAAAAAATATCTTTTTAAATGTGTTGCCTACTATAATACCTATACTCGTGAAGTTTTGAAAGATTTTTTTTATGCGTTTTTAATGCAGTCCCTATTACCACACAAAAACAGGTTTGACTGTATTTAATACATATTTCGGACACGTTTGCTGTAAAAAGTAGGTAATTTCATCAAAATGTCAGGAAAATGTAGAAACACAAATGGTTGTACAAACAAATTGTTTCTAAATTTATTAGTGATGAAGTACTAAATTCGAGATTAGATAATGAAACAGAAACTAAACTTTGGACTCATGGGATTGACTGGAATGTTTATAGACGAAAACTAGAAAATAATTATAAAGAAAATCTAGTAATCATAATGTACGAGTAGCCCGATTTGTCCCTAAAAATATTAATTTAAACAATCCGGAAATAGATAATTACTTACTAACACTAGAAAAACCAATAATAGAATGTATTAATGAAATCGGTCCCAAAACAAACCAAATTAAAAAAATGTTCATCATAAAGAAAAACGTATCTTTCGTCCAAAGGACCAAATTATAATAAATTAAATTAAATTAAATATTAAAAACAATCAAGATCGCAAATTACTAACTTACAATAATAAATTTTCAATTAGGTGACTTAAACGATCCCTGTAAAATTAATATTTGGGTTTAGGCACAACCATTGTTCATACAATTAGTAAAATGATTGCTGATGTTTCTAGAAGATTTAATAACTCTAAGGTCACTAGTCCTAATAGACATAGAAAGGGTATTTGATTCTGTATGGATTCTGTATGTATATTACATCATTTTTAAAAAATAATAATATTAACATGATTGATTGTCAAGCACTAGCATAATATGCTGATGATATTGTTATTTATTCAACTTCAAATAAAATAAACATAGTAATTCAAAATCACTTAAAAGATCTTTAAATTATAAGCAAATACCTTAATCAATGGAAGTACAGATTAATATTGGAAAAAGTGAATTAACTTTATTCAGGCCTCCTTTAAGTCAACTGAACTAAAATATTTATAAAAAAAAATGGAATAAAATAATCCTCAAACTAGAAAATATATTAGGTAGTTAAGGAAAATGATTTCGTCAAATATCTTGGAGTATACCTAGATCAGTATCTATTCTTTGATGACAAACATCTTACGTTGCAACACGAAAAAAGAAAAGCGTTTGCCATGTTAAATAAATAATTTTTCTCCAAAACATTAAACAAACCAGATAAGATAAGCTGTTATCAATTATTGTTAAGGTCAATAATCACATATGGCACCCTAATATTGTGTAGTACCACTCCGGGAATAATTTACAAAATAAGAAAATTTGAAAGAAAAGGTATAACATGCTTGTCAAATTTGCTTGAAATTAGAAAATTTACAACATTATTACTCGCTTTAATTTGAACATTAAAACAAAGATTCCACATACTACGATGCAAAGATGAGTTTCGAGGAGTGGTTAGACGATGTGTCAAGTACTGACCCCCACTGGAGTGGATTATGCATGGCCACTGTTCATCAAGGCATCCAGAACGACATGACAACGGAGACGTTTCTAGCCGGTCTACGGCAATTTCATGTGAGGCGATGCATTTGCAATCACATATATAGTGATAATCGCTCGAATTTTGTAGGCGCTCAACGGGAGTTACAAAAACTTAACGAAGGTGTCCAAATATGAAACAGTAATGAGATATGTTACCGATGGCAATGTATAATATAGCAGCATATTTCGCCAGCTCCAGATGATGATAACACTTCTGCTAAAAATAGAGGCTATTCTAAATTCTCGAAAAATCTGTGAGATGTCATCAGACGACTTGGATCATCTAACTCCGGGTCACTTTTTAATTGGATACGCATTTAATTTACAATCAGAACGAAATTTTCTTAGCGTAGCCATCCATAAAATGGTTCTACATTTCTGGTATAAAGCATATCTGCTAATACTGCAGCATCGTCACAAATGGAAATCTCCTACAGCGTAACCAAACAAAGGGGATTCAGTTCCATCAACTAATAGGCTGATGGTGCGTATTATGACATTATTTCCCGTTCGAGATGGCTTAGTACGTCTTGTGAACATCCGAACCAAAATAGGTGAGTTAAAACGGCCAGTCACAAAAACTTACATTGTTACCTTCTGGCTCTGTTAAGCCAACTGGCGCTCATTAAGTTAAAAGGAAAACACATTTTGTGAGTCAATAACAAGATGAGAATACTTATCTTTTGTTTTGCATTATTTCCATACATAATTACATTCATATGAAATCCTGTACTGTAATTGAGTTTGTAAAAGGCATATTATTAGAAATTAGATTATTAATTTGTTGTGTAATAAAATCTTACTTACCAATCTCAAGACTATCATTACTTATTACCATCATAAGACAGACAGCTGATCTTTGTTTATATTTTATTATTCTAAAAAAAATGTCAACCTGCATTACCGATTTTTACTGCAATATCCTCTTACAAATCGTATTGCCATCCATGTTTGGATTGTATAATTAATTTTAATTTCTTAGTAACCGCCATGATTTTAAATAAAATATAGTTAGTGTCAGATTATTATGTTGGTAAACATTTTTACAACTGTTTTTTAATGAATTTAAACCAATTTTGAATATTTTACACAATGTTTTATGTGAAAAAATTTAAATAGAGTCGATAAAAAGATAAATGAAATATTTTAGGGTTAATTTATATTATTTTTATTGTTTTGTCGCTTCAACGCTGACGCGCTTTGTCGTGTTTAACAAAGCGACATCACCGGCAGACAAATGTATTTTGTCGATGTATCTTGTCGCTGTATCTCTGGTTCTGTTTATACCAACTGTTACGATTTTGCCTTGTCAATCAAGGTTCGAATCACTGGATTGTGAATAAATACACTGCTTCAATTTTAACTCACACAATTTTATTTACACAACACAATTTATTATACAACACAATTTTCACAATTAATTATTATAATTATAACACACTTTTTAATTATCACTTTAATAATCGCTTTAATAATCACTTTAATAATCTTTCTATTTAACCTTCACTGTATCACGTTTAAAATAATACTCAGCATTCCACGTCAACGCGCGCTTTTATATACCAAAATATTTGTTTCTAGAATAATCCTAAATGCACAGCAAATATGTTAGTATAGGAATACGCCTAAATGTTGAGTATAAATTATAAATGTAATTGAACAATTAATGAAATTAACTTATTCTATTCTATTCTAGGGGTCACCGTAACACTACCCCCCACCTAAGCCTGTTCGTCTCGAACAGGATCCAGATCACCTCCTCTGTAGAGCGCCAAATGCTCCAAATGCACCACCTTTGGTTTACCTTTCCGTCCTTTCTGTATGCGATAAACCACGTCGTTCAATCTTTGAATGACAGTGTAAGGACCTTCCCATGTGGGTTGCAACTTCGGTGATAATCCCTTGTGCCGTTGCGGGTTGTGAAGCCATACCAGTTGCCCTTCCTCGAAGCCTTGATTATTTGCTCGTATGTCATATCGAGCTTTCATTCGATCACTTGATATTCGAATTTTCTCCCGTACAAATTGATGTATTTCATTGAGTTCCTCTTTCATCCGGTCGACGTAATCCTGTCCGCATAGAGCTGCTGATGGAACAGCCCCAAATTTTAAATCTCCCGGTAATCGCAGATTGTTCCCAAATATGGTTTTAGCTGGTGTCACTCCTGTTGTGTCATGTACCGCTGATCGGTAGGCCATCAAGAACATCGGTATATGTCGATCCCAGTTACGTTGGTTCCTTTCCACAACCTTTGCTAGATATTCCTCCAATGTGCCATTGAATCTTTCCACCATACCGTCCGACTGTGGGTGTAAAGGCGTCGTTCTCGTTTTATTGATTCCAAGCATCTGACATATCTCCTGAAATACCACCGATTCGAAATTCCTTCCTTGATCCGTGTGAATTTCCATCGGTACACCAAATCTGCTAATCCAATTGTTGACCACGGCATCAGCTATTGTTGTTGTCTCCTGATTGGGTATGGGGTACACTTCCGGCCATTTGCTAAAATAATCCATTATTACTAGCACATATTTGTTGCCGCTCTCGGTGGTCGGAAATGGCCCCGCCACATCCATTGCAATTCTCTCAAATGGTGCCCCGACATTATATTGTTTCATGGTTCCACGGCTTTTTCGTGCTGGTCCCTTTACTGCCGCACATTGGTCACATCTTCGACACCACTCTACTACTGACTGTCTATATCCGGACCAGTAGAAACGTTGTCGGATTTTGGCCAATGTTTTATTAATCCCTAGGTGACCTCCACTTGCTCCTCCATGATACTCCTTGAGGATTTCCGCTATCCGATCTTTTGGCACCACTACCAACAATTGTTTTATTTTACCATCCGTGCTTTCCCACTTTCGTTTTAAACATCCATTTTCTATGTGGAGGCTATCCCATTGAGCACAATATGCTTTTACAATGGGAGTTTTGTCAGCTATCTCACTCCATGTGGGCCGGTGTTCCTTTTCCTTATGTTTCATGATGAATGATAGGTCAGCATCCCGTAATTGCTCCTTCTTGATCATTTCATCAGTCCATTGCTTTTCAGGTAACGCTTGCATGAGTCGAATATCGACGATGTTTTCCTTGACCTCCACATGCCCACAATTCTTGCATTCCGCGGGACATGGTCTTCTTAATAACGTGTCGGCATTTCCATGTGCGCTTTCCTTTCGATGTTCAATATTGGCTTCATCTGTCAAGCTGTCACCGCCTCTTTCTACTCTCGAAACTTGGATGGACGTTATGGGGCAATCGGTTGTGGGAGTTAGCTTTTGCTCCTTCAAGCTGTCTCTTTTTAACGACTCCAATGTCATCCGACCCTCCTTCCTGGATTCTACCTGCTCCTCGTTTGATCTGCGCTTCATAGGAGATGGCGACCTTGCTCGTTTCTTCTTAATCTCCCAACAGTCCCGTGAGATGTGACCCATTCTATCACATACCCAGCATTTAATCCTGCCACTTCCATATCTGAACCTTGGCGTAGCCCGCTCGGTGTCCATTCTGAAATCAATCTCCAGTCGGCGAATTTCCATTGCTGGTTTGACGATGGCCTGAACAGTTTTGTTTGTTAACGCATAAGCGATGGTTTCCGTGAAAGTTGCCTTAGGTGACAACATCACCGCTCTGCGCGTCTCAGGATCTCGAATACCGTCAATAAACGCATCTATTTTAATTCGCTCCATGTAATCGGCCGACATATTTGAATGTACTAAATGCGCGAGCCGCTCAATTGCCGATGAAAATTCCTGTAGCGATTCTCCTGCTCTTTGGTATCGACCCTTCAATTCCATGCGATAGATTTCTCGTTTGTGGTCACTTCCGTATTTTCGATCTAACGCCTTCATAATTCCGATGGAAACGTTCCGTTCCTGCTCAGGAATGATTTGTAGTGTTTCTGCCGCTTCGCCTTTAAGAGCCACAATTAACGCTGCAACACATTGTTCTTCAGTCCACTGATTTTGCTTAATCGCCGTTTCGAACTGGAACTTAAAAATACTGAAGGATGTTGTTCCATCAAATGTTGGTGGTTTTATCTTAACTGCATTAACCGTCTGGATCACTTGCTGTGTCGTTCCAATCGCCTTGACATCTTTGAGCTCCTTCTCGAGACGTTTAAAATCTTGTTCAACCGATTCAAATTTTTGTTGAACCGTCCCTTTAACATTTTGAATTTCTGCGTGTACTTCTGTTTGCAGTTTTTCCACTTTACCGTGTAGTGTAGAAGATAATTCCAGAAACCTCTCGTCTATTTTCTTTTGGCCATCTTCTATTTGGTTTTTAATGTCCGCCCCTTATTGCTCCATCTGCTGTTTCATGTCCTGGTTCGACAATTTCATTTAATGTTTAATGTCCGCTCCTTGTTGTTCCATCTGTTGTTTCATTTGATGTTTAATGTCCGCCCCTTGTTGCTCCACTTGTAACATCTGTTGTTTCATTCCCTCGTTCGATTGTTTTATTCCCTCCAACTGTTGTCCCATCATTTGATTCATAGCAGCCATCAACTGTGAAAAATCGAAACTTCCAGATGGGTTTTGTGTTGTTTCGACCACCGTTTGTACGTCCTTTTGTTTCTTATCCATACTGATCTCATCCGTTTTTTCCTCCTCGAAATCATACACGTCTGGATCTAAACCTTCCTTCTCCATGGCCTCACGTAGTCGCTCCACCAAACTAGCTTTTGTGCCTTCACTGGCCAAACCTCGCCGTGTCAGTTGCTCCTTTAATTGCGCAAGCTTTAATCCGTAGAGAATCATTTTCCTTATTATTCACAATCCCACCGCTGTCACCAATTGTTACGATTTTGCCTTGTCAATCAAGGTTCGAATCACTGGATTGTGAATAAATACACTGCTTCAATTTTAACTCACACAATTTTATTTACACAACACAATTTATTATACAACACAATTTTCACAATTAATTATTATAATTATAACACACTTTTTAATTATCACTTTAATAATCGCTTTAGTAATCACTTTAATAATCTTTCTATTTAACCTTCACTGTATCACGTTTAAAATAATACTCAGCATTCCACGTCAACGCGCGCCTTTATATACCAAAATATTTGTTTCTAGAATAATCCTAAATGCGCAGCAATTATGTTAGTATAGAAATACGCCTAAATGTTGAGTATAAATTATAAATGTAATTGAACAATTAATGAAATTAACTTATTCTATTCTATTCTAGGGGTCACCGTAACACAACTATAAAGTGAACATTGGAGTCGTTAAAAAGAGGAGATTTAAAGTTTGGAGCTGTTCCATCATCAGCTCTATGCGGACAGGATTATGTCGACCGAATGAAAGAGGAACTCAATGAAATACATCAATTTGTACGGGAGAAAATTCGGATAACAAGTGATCGAATGAAAGCTCGATATGACATACAAGCAAACAATCAAGTCTTCGAGGAAGGGCAATTGGTATGGCTTCACAACTCGCAACGGCACAAGGGATTATCACCGAAGTTGCAACCCACATGGGAAGGACCTTACACTGTCATTAAAAAGTTGAACGATGTGGTTTATCGCATACAGAAAGGACGGAAAGGTAAACCAAAGGTGGTGCATTTAGAGCATTTGGCGCTCTACAGAGGAGGTGATCTGGATCCTGTTCGGGACGAACAGGCTTAGGTGGGGGGTAGTGTTACGGTGACACCTAGAATAGAATAGAATAAGTTAATTTCATTAATTGTTCAATTACATTTATAATTTATAAACAACATTTAGGCGTCATTTCTATACTAACATATTTGCTGCGCATTTAGGATTATTCTAGAAACAAATATTTTGGTATATAAAGGCGCGCGTTGACGTGGAATGCTGAGTATTATTTTAAACGTGATACAGTGAAGGTTAAATAGAAAGATTATTAAAGTGATTATTAAAGCGATTATTAAAGTGATAATTAAAAAGTGTGTTATAATTATAATAATTAATTGTGAATTTTGTGTTGTATAATAAATTGTGTTGTGTAAATAAATTGTGTGAGTTCAAATTTGAAGCAGTGTATTTATTCACAATCCAGTGATTCGAACCTTGATTGAAAAGGCAAAATCGTAACAATATTTTATTTAAAATCATGGCGGTTACTGTTTACAGGTTGATTGTTTGGCATTTTTGTTATTAAGAAAACCAAAATTTTTGGTAGTTTGTTCACTTGAATTTAGGCTGTCGAGCAGTTCTTTATTACAATTTTTATTGGTTTTTATTTTGCGAATAAATACAAATTATAAATTTAATTTTACTTTTTTATTTACAACATTCTTCTAATGGGAGTCAATTCACGTTCCGTGAAATAATGAAAATGAAAAGTTTTTTTCATTTGCAATCGAGTAGGTTTGAATTGCCCATAAGAAATTATGATTTCACACAGTGGAATTTAAAATTACGTGCAAATAATTCAAATTACTAGATTGCAAATGAAAAAAACTTTTCATTTTCATTATTTCATGGAACGCGAATTGACCCCATGGTGTTATGACACTGACTAGTTTTTCAAATGGTTCATGTGATTAAAAATGAAAATAGCGTAGGACAAGTAATGTAAATACAAATCACTTGAAAGAATGAGTGTATACAACATATAAACATATGTTATACAACATATAAACAACATATATATGGATACAACATATAAACATATAAACATATTATTTACAACATTCTTCTAAACTTCATAAACTTAATGGAAATCATACGCTTTGTTGCTTTAGTAATCCCAAAAGTGTTACGTTTGTGTATCACTAAATACGGTACGTACGTAAGCGTTTCACGAAAACCGATACGGAGGCGATGATGCATCGCATGTACAATTTTTGCCCTTAAGACATAATAATCTCCGTTCTGATTGGTTAATAATTTAATATACAAGTACCTTAAGGCAAAAAAGATAATTCTTTTGTATAGAATACATGAAATATTTTGGAATAAGCCGAACAAAAATTTTCTAACATTTTCTATACAATTGTCCAATTTATTTCAAGCCATTTTTTTTTTTGCCTTCTTTGTTTGGCTTGGTCAAATACGACCACATCACCAAAAAATGTATTATGAATTCACTTTGTTGTGATTGATAGCGATGATTCTGTCTCGCTTGTTTCATTGATGTTGTTTAAGGCGTAGATATATCATGTATTTATATCGTTGTGTATTATGTTGTTGTAGTGTAACTTTTCTTTTCTCTTTCTTTATTTTTGCGTTTTTATTTTATTTTTTTTCATTTTTCTCATTATTATTATTATTTTTTTTTTAAAGCTGATTTTCCCCTCCCTCAGGAAGTTGTACACCTCCGTGTAGTTTTCTATTTTTTCCTCTCTTAGGATCCCCTGTAAATCTTTATAAGTAATTTGTATTTGGTTCTTAGGTTTTTGTATTTTAGACACTTTTCTATCGCGTGTCTTGCGTCGTCAAGTGTGTTGCATACATTGCATCTTTCCTCGTCTCCTTTTCCTATTAATTTTAAATATTTGGGATCAAATGTATGGTTCGTTCGTAGTCTTGTCAATGTTTTCACCATTCCCGCTTGCAACCCCCTTTTATGAAACCAGGGTTTGTCTCTGATCGTTCCATTTATGTTCTCCCGGTGTGTTCTGCCTTTCAGCATTGTCAATTCTAAAAATCTCAGCCTCCATTTGTCATACATTCTCGTTTTGAATATGCTATTTGCCTCTTCTACTGATATATCGATTTTGTATATTCTATTTGATTTCGTTCCCTGTCCCCTTCGTTCCTCCCTTCTTCCTTTATCTTATAGCTTGAAACCTCTTCTGTGTATATGTTATATATCCCGATCCCTCTATTGTTCTCCGCGATGGAGCCATCCGTGAAGGCCTTGTTCTTCGATTTAAATTTGTCCATGAATTCTTTAACGTTGCTGTCCTTTTGTAAGTTATTCGCCTCTTTTTTGTTGTTCAATTTTTCGTGTAGACCTGTGTCTATCTTTATGTAATCATTGGTTTCTCCTGTTTGAGTGTTCCTGGTTTTATGTTGCTTTGGGATTTTGTTTATTAGCGTTTCATGTTTGGTTATAATCTCGTTCAGGTTATATTATATATATTATATACTCTGATTGTTGTGTTTGTTGTTAGCTGTCACTTTTTGAGGTTAAGCAATTGCCTAATAAAATTGAGAATTGTTCAATTTTAAATTTTTGCCTTAATGACAAAATTTGTACATGTATCATCGCTTTAATGCATCAGAGGCTAGATGCAAATCGTATTTTCATCATTGATTACAATGGAGTGCAGAATTCAGCGCCGACCCACCGTCCATGTTAATGTACAGGTTGACATGGAGCTTGCAATATGCAGATACCACCTATCGTAGTTGTGTCAATAGGTGAATAGGTGGATGGGTTAATAATGTGGCGTGAATGCGTGGTATCACAATGGGCAAATAAATGGCCTAAGTGTCAATCACTGAGAAGAATATGCGAACGAAAACTTCGCTAAAAAGTCTAATTATCTTGGGACCTAATGGAAGTATTTTTTGTTGTTGTTTTTGTTAATTTATATTGCTTCCGTATGTGCTTTTCTTTTACCAAAATTATGCCAATGAATAAATAAATAAAAATGCTACGTTTGTGTATTATTAAAAATACGTAAATGTATCAACAAAATCGATACGATAATGAAACGTTTAAACGGAGGTGAACCGTTACAAAGAACGGTAGACCGTTAATCTATTTTTTCTTTGGGATAGATGTCGTAAGTAACTCTTATAACAACGGATTTATAGAACAAAGATTAATGATTAGATTAGTTCCAATCCGTGTGTTTACACGAAGACTTTTTTTGTTGGATTTTTTTATGTTTTCCATACAAAACCGGTTTTGAGACAAAATGTTTGTGGATTTTTTTTCAGCCTAAATTTTGGTGGTTTCTTGGATTTTTTTTACTAATACTAATACAAACGAAAAAAAAAATCAATAAATAAAAACTCGTCAATGTTTTCATGTTTTTATTTTTAGTTTTGTTTTTTGTGTTACATGCGAAAAAATTAGAATAAATTTTTTTTAAATATTTTCTTTTGTTTTTTATCAAAAGTTACAGTTTTTTAATACATTTTAAATTATTTGATTTGAAATTTAAAACATATACATATAAAGGTTTTGACAAAAAAAATCTAGTTGAATGACGCCTTATCTAAACGACATGGTATTTTAACGCCGAAAAATTGGTTGAAAAAGTCCACGTCTAAATACGCCCAATGGGCCTCGCCACACTTTAATTCTTTCAGCGTGATTCTCTGATTTCAAAAAATCAATCGACGTTCACATTTGATTTCTTTGCGCATTTGTAGGGAGTACCAAAAAATTCGTTCGGATTGTTTTGTTTGCTTATACATATTAAAATAAAAATAATTAATTTAAAACTTTAATATTTAATTAATATATTTTATTTTAAATTATATATTAAATTAAATATAAATTATATTTTAAATTAATAATTTTTATTTCTATTTTTTATTATAAGCAAACAAAACAATCCGAACGATTTTTTTGGTACACTTTTTTTTACTATAGCCTTTCTTTTTTATGTATTTGCCTAAAATTATGTTTTTTGATTTATTCGTATAATAAAAAATATTTATTATTTGCTGCGAAAAATGCTTCTTTGGTTGAAAAAATATATTTTTTGCACTCGAAGCAAACATTATCTAAAATTAATCCAAAAACGACAAATAAACAAGATGCCCTTAAAATATTTATTACGTAATAGTGCGAAGAAATCAGTGAATCAAAAAAATATTGACGAAAAAAGAATCAACAATTACCCCGCCAAAAAATTAGTTTGTGGGTGAAGGGGAAAGAAACGAAGAAAGAATCACGCTGAAAGAATTAAAGTGTGGAACCGCGGAATTACGACCGGTTTTCGTAAATGAGAATATTTAATATGCGTCTGAAGGTTTCCGTCATAGTGGGTGTCCATCTGTTAAAGTTTTTACTGTACAGGAATTCCACTACAAAGTCTAGTACCTCAAATTTCATGAACTGCGCTTCAAATATTTATCAGCTGTATTACGTCAATAAATGCACATATCAAATGTCAAAACAATAAAAACAATTTAGATAGCAAACACGCCAATTTTGCCACATTTTGATTTTCCGGATACGAAATGCTTAAAGTAAATTAATCCGGGCAGATTTTAAAAATTATATCAAATGATTTATCCAATGAAGAAACGCGTTTGTGTTGTAGTGCTCGGCGATATTGGGCACAGTCCACGTATGCAGTATCATGTGCAGAGTTTGTTGCAAGAAAATTTTGATGTTGACTTGGTCGGTTACGTCCAAACGGACCCGATTGAAGTAATTAAGAAGTCATGCCGTATACGAAATATCACTCAAATGCCTGAGCTAGGTTTACCGAAAACTTTAAATTATATATTTAAGACCATGTGGCAAGTGCTAAGTTTGTTTATTGCGTTGTTTAGTGGGCAACGACCCGAATACCTCATGTGCCAGAATCCACCTGCGATTCCTACACTATTTGTGTGCTATGTGTATTGTTTAATAATGCGGACTCGTTTTATAATCGATTGGCATAATTACGCGCATACGATCATGGCTTTAAACAACTCACCAAATGGGATTTTGGTGAAGATATCAAAAAAAATTGAATACTTCTTCGGGCGCAAGAGCTACGCTAACTTCTGTGTGACCAAAGCAATGAAGGATGATCTAGAAAACAATTTAGGAATTCAGTAAGTTGATGATTGATCCAAAATTATCTAGTTATTAATAATAATTATTTTATAGGTCCGTTGTGCTCTACGATAGACCGCCCGAACATTTTCGACCGACTAGCCTCGAGGAAAAGCATAACCTTTATCGTAAACTGTGCCAGGAGTATATTGAATTCAACGCCGAGTTATTTCCAGCATCGAATAAAGATGATATTTTAGAGGAGACACAATTTACGGTGAAATACAAAAGTGGAAAGTGCGAACTTAAAAACAATCGACCCGGCCTTGTTATATCGAGTACTAGTTGGACTCCAGATGAAGATTTTAGTATATTTTTAAAGGCACTCGAAGAGTACGAGAAGTCGGTGATTGAAGACCCAAAGCGATACCCGAACTTGGTATGCGTGATCACTGGGAAGGGACCTTTGAAAGCGCTTTTTATCGAGGAAATTTATAAAAGAAAGTTTGAACATGTAAGCATAATTACACCTTGGTTGTCTATTGAAGATTATCCAAAGATACTAGCAGCCTGCGACATCGGGGTCTGCCTTCACTGGAGTTCAAGCGGTCTCGATCTGCCTATGAAGGTGGTCGACATGTTTGGTTGTGGACTCCCTGTTGCAGCTGTAAATTTTAAATGCCTTAAAGAATTGGTTGAACACGGCAAAAACGGATTCGTCTTCGAGAATTCCATGGAACTCTGTGAAATTCTCAAAAACTGGTTCTACGACTTCCCAAGCAATGTGACGTTGTACAATATAAAAACTGTGTTTGCTGATAATCTTTTAAAATTCCAGCAGAATCGTTGGGACGATAACTGGAAGAAACATGCCTTACCGATATTCCAGTAACCGTAGTAAGCGGAATATTAGCTTTTATTATACCACTTTGCTTTAATACACTCACGTAAATAATAAGTATATACCTAGTGACATCTATATGTAAACGTTTGAAATTTTAACTAATAAAATTACATATTTTTTATTGATATCGGTATTAGAGATTACTTTTTTATCAAGCAGTTTAAATTTTCTTTCTCACTCAGAGTAAGCATTTTTTATAAGTCAAGTTATCTCTAAAAATAAATAGCAAAGCAATGTGTAACGAAAATACGAAACCGAGAACTTTAGTTTGTAGAGCATTCTCGGCTGTTCTTTTATCATCCATATCAGTGACATCTTGACTTAAACACACTAACTAATTACCATGTCGAGATAAAAGTTCCCTACCTAAACACGTGGCCCAATGACATTTTGCCACACATTCACATATAGTATATACGAAACAGCTGATTGTAGTAACACGTCAGTATTCAGACCGAAAACAACGAAGTCGCAAAGGGAGAGCAAATAAAAATTAATATTTTTGCGTCTTAATGGCGTCTCCAGTTTAAATAAATCCAGAAGAATACAAAATTAAGGATTTAAATTACTATTTTCTAAATAAAAACATAATAAAAAATATTACATTTTATAATAACTAGGTAAATGAATATAAAATACGATAATTTTTGTTTTATAATTTGACGAATTTGAAATTATTTTGTTTGAAGTGGATATCGAACATAACCTCAATATTTTTTTCTCGTTTTGCTTCCAGATTTAATTTTATATTCTAATTTATTCTGCTTAAAAATAATACACAAACAAAGATGAGACGAATATCAGCAAATTCTACACAATTTATGCTATTTGGTTTTGTATTTATATTGCTACAATGTTTTGTGGCTTACACAAATTCAGCTGCTGTGATGTCTATCGACTTGGGCAGTGAATGGATGAAGGTAAGAAGCTTTTCCTATTTTGCATTAAGTGAGAACTTAGTTTTTACTTTCTAATATATACAAGCCCCGTTATATACAATTATTTTGTTATGTTTGTCTGCTCTACTTTCTTGAATTCCGGTATGTCGGCAAACCATATGTCGGGTGCTAATTCAACGAAAGTCATTTGCCCGAAATCGCAATTTTTGTGAAAATTCTAGAAATGAGTACAGTAAAATTTCTATAAAACGTTTATTTTACGTCATCTATACCTTACCTTATAATCGTAACATATCCATCTCTTTTTTTTTTCTATTACAGGTTGGTGTTGTATCGCCCGGGGTCCCTATGGAAATAGCCCTAAACAAAGAATCAAAACGTAAAACTCCCACACAAATTGCATTCCGTGATAATGAACGCCTCTTTGGTGAGGATGCTCAAAATATAGGATTAAGATTTCCAGCCAATAGCTATGGCTATCTGATCGATTTAATCGGTAAAACAATCGACAATCCAGTCGTGAAAAAATATCAGGAACGTTTCCCTTACTACCAAATCGAGGGTGAGCCCAATCGGAACACGGTCGTATTCCGTAATGGTGATGAGAAATTTACCATTGAAGAATTACTTGCCCAGCTTATGCAACAGGGGCGTGAAGATGCTGAAACCTTCATCGGTCAACCAATCACCGAGTGTGTTTTAGTGGTTCCGGGTTATTTTGGTCAAGCCGAACGTCAAGCCATATTGCAATCAGCCAAGATGATAAATCTAAAAATTTTACAACTTCTAAATGATTACACAGCTGTCGCCTTAAATTATGGCATTTTTCAGCGCAAGGAGGTTAACGAGACAGCCCAGTATTACATGTTTTATGATATGGGTGCATCTAGTACATCTGCAACTATAGTTAGCTACCAGTCCCTTAAAGATAAAGCAACGCGGGAAACAAATCCTGTTGTAACAATATTAGGTGTTGCATACAATCGGTATTTGGGTGGACTAGAAATGCAGCTCCGACTTCGAGACTTTTTGGCCAAAGAATTTAATTCAATGAAAAAAACTAAAACCGATGTTACAACAAACGCTCGTGCTATGGCCAAATTATTTAAAGAGGCGGGTCGTGTTAAAAATGTATTGAGCGCAAATACCGAGCACTATGCCCAAATCGAAGGCCTCATCGAGGATGTTGATTTTAGACTCTTAGTTACTCGGGATCAATTTGAAAGCATTTGTAGCGATTTGTTCGAAGAAGTGCCGAAAATACTCGAAGCTGCTCTTAAATCAGCTGGCCTTACTTTAGACGTCGTAAATCAAGTCGTAATATTTGGCGGTGGTACCCGTGTGCCAAAAGTACAAGAACAATTAGAAAATACAATAAATCAAAAGCTTGGTAAAAATTTAAATGCGGATGAAGCAGCGTGTATGGGTGCAGTATATCGAGCGGCTGATTTAGCTACTGGGTTTAAAGTCAAAAAATTCATAACAAAGGATGCTGTACTATTCCCAATTCAGGTCGTGTTCGAGCGAGAGGGTGAAAGTGGACAATCGAAACAAGTTAAGCGGACATTATTTGGCCCCATGAATCCATTCCCTCAGAAAAAGGTGATCACTTTCAATAAACACACGGCCGATTTCAGCTTCGATGTGAATTACGCCGATTTGGATTATTTGTCAGACCTTGAAATCAAGAGTTTGGGAAATTTACATTTGGCTCGAGTCTCTCTTTCAAATGTTGCTAAAATTTTAGAAGCTAACAATGCCGAAAATATTGAGTCCAAAGGTATTAAAGTACATTTCAGTTTAGATGATTCCGGCCTATTAGCGCTTAACAACGTTGAGCTCGTACTTGAGAAGATTGTAGTCGAAACGCCGGAACCTGAGGAGGAGGGGACTTTCTCAAAACTAGGCTCAACCATAAGCAAGTTATTCCAATCGAGTGATGATGCCTCTGAACCATCGGATTCGGAAGGAGGAGTAGAAGATAATAAGACTGCAGATTCGGAACAGGCACCGCCAACCGATAGTGATACAAATTCAACCCAATCAGCTGGAAACGATACAGCATCTTCCACCGCGCCAGGTAACAAAACAGAGAAAGTCAAAACTGTTACGATCAAGGAAACTATCCCGGCCGAAGTTTCCTTTTTGTATACACCAGCACTCAATGAAGATGGCTTAGCAGAATCAAAAACCAAAGTCAAGGTGTATGATGATATTGCAAAGGCCCGTGTGCGTCGCGAAAGTGCACTCAACAAGCTAGAAGGTTTCGTAATCGATGCCCAAGATAAGCTAAATCAAAAAGAATACAGC
This sequence comes from Nephrotoma appendiculata, assembly GCA_947310385.1. Lineage (NCBI taxonomy): Eukaryota > Metazoa > Arthropoda > Insecta > Diptera > Tipulidae > Nephrotoma > Nephrotoma appendiculata. Next base: position 368,540,331 of record OX371223.1, on the reverse strand, counting down.
AAATGTGCCAACGAGAACGAAGTTAGTGAAATTTTAATAGCTTGTTCCGAAACCGGCGACTGGTTATACGATGAGGGATCCGATGCTACGGCCGAAGTGTACGAAACCAAATTAGATGATTTAAGGAAACTGACGAATCCAATATTCAGCCGGCACTGGGAACATTCGGAGCGGCCAGAAGCCCTTAAAGCACTTAAAAAAATGCTCGAAGAGGCCGAGAAATTTTATAAAACTGCTGCGAATTTAACAAAAGCAAATCCAGAAAAAGACGTATTCACTGATGTTGAAATTCAAACTCTTGAGAAGGTCATAAAAGAGACGAAGGAATGGCGCGACACTGAAGTGGCAGAGCAAAATAAACTCCCTAAAAACGTTGAAGTTCGTCTTACAGTAAAAGCCATTACCGATAAAATGTCGGGACTCGATCGTGAAGTTAAATACTTGGTGAATAAAATTAAAATTTGGAAGCCTAAGGTAAAAGAGGTTAAGGAGAAAGATGAGAAAATGAATGAGACAACGGCCGAAGAGCAAGTGATTCAAGATGGGGAAACCCCCAATGAAACGACTGAAAAACCTCAAGAAACCCAGGAAGAAATTCCAATGATGAACGGGCCAGTAGACCCTGAAGAAGGTGCGGTAGAAGATGTTGAACCATCGAATACACAGGAGCAGATGCATTCGGAACTTTAAGTTAGAATTTAAATTATTTATCGTTAGGATTTTTTTTTTTTTTTTGTAATTTTGGGATTTGGAAAATTTACACACGTCGGTATCTGATTATTTTTGTCCCCTCATTCATTGAATCCTGTATCATCTGTAATACACACGCATAAAATGTTTCTATAGTATCTCATCTCTGCGCTCCTATTTATATTCGTAGTTCATCGAAGTGTCAAAATACCGCAAAAACAAGAAATATTAAGAATTGTAATTTCTTAAATAAAAAAAATTGGAAAAATACGTAAGTGTTATCATTTATTTGGTATGAGTGTTATCGCGGTTTTTCATTTTTGGTCCTATTTATTTTGTTTTGTGACTTGTTTGATTCGAATGTTTAGTGAAGTTCGTAGCTGTTCGATTTTTATTTCGCTACGTTCTCAAGTAACGGATACCTTATCTAGGTACAATATCAGTCTTATTATCTATCATGCCGATCTAGTTGTCTGAAGCAGTGGTAATTTGAGTGTGTCAATTAAGCGTTTTCAGGGCACCCAACATGTTGAGTAAAATCGCGGCCAACGCTACGAAAATGCTTATGATTTTACTAAGCATAACAGGGGACCTGAAAGCACGTATTGTTGTAGACTACATGCTGCTTGAACTAACCTTGGTAACTTATGAATAACTGTCGTATGCCATAATATTAGGTGCCTGTATTAGAGCTGGTTCACCGATTTGATTCCATAGTTGTTCAGCAATTATGGAATATGACTCACCAGAATTTTAATCAAATGAAATTTTGATTCCATTGACTTTACGTGTATGTCATGTATACATACGTGAAATATCTTTGGTGTGTTGTGGTGGTTGCATTATTTCGTTGTTTCCAAATTTGTGCTCTGCCAGTTTTAATATAATAAAAGGCCTACTGTCGAATTCGCTTGCATGAATTGGATATGTTACATTTAGTTGCTGAGCAAAAAGTGTCGTTGGTGTGTTTTTCGTATCCGTTTCCCCGTTTCGATGATTTTTTACTGTCTATTTCGTTAACAGTTGTTCTCTGATTGTAGGATTGATTTTTAATACATCGTTTGTGTGCTTGGGCCACTTCAAACACTTCTTTGAAAGTCACTTCGCTGTTGGTCTCTGTTTCCCGCTCGGCAGCGTTTCTGAGATGTAGCCAGCGTTGTTCAGTTTCAGCATATTGATGGCGAATGCCCGTTGCCAAACGATCGCGTTACTCTTTCTCTCTCTCTGGCACTATATCCCATCAAGGGATTTGGCCGCCTCAAATGAGGTTTTATAATCAGATTTTCATTTCGGATAATGAGTGATTAATTCCGTGATCCTAAACCAGCCATGAACATTTTTTCCTGTCACCACCGGGAATCGAACTGGAGCACGCATGCTGACCCACTTTTCCAGCGGGGCGGCGCGCGTACCTGCCATTCGAGATTTTCAAGATCACAGTCACGACTACTTTCTCGTAACTCGTTCGCGTGCTGTTCAAATGAGTTTTTTTTTCGTGTACAATTCCAAAATTGTGATAATGGGGGTCGATTTCGGGATCTAAAATTTTATCACAGAATATAGAATACTTTATAATGGGCCCGATTCTCGAGGCATAAAATTGCTGTTATGTTATTTTATTTCAACGCTTCCTATTGGAATTTGTATTGAAAAAACAAAAATAACATAACACATAAAATTTTAGATTCTGGAATCGATCTTATGATTTTATGTTATATTATGTTATTTTTGTTTTTTCAATACAAATTCCAATAGGAAGCGGGGAAATTAAATAACATAACAGCCTTTTTGTGCCCCGAGAATCGTGCCCACTATCCTTAAAAGCGCCATTGAGAAGACCAAGGAAAAATTACCTATCGACCATTTTCCTACCTTTCTTTGACTTGAACTGTAATTATTTTAATATTTATATTAATATATTTAAATTTTAATAATTTATTTAATATTTAATATTTATTAATACATAATATATTTCAAATTTAAAACTCAAAAATAACGAATTTTTCCTTCTATTGGGTACCCTGCAAACAATTTTTCCTACCTTTTCGCGAAGCAAGGTCAAAAAAATGTGTCGATATTTTTCCACATGCCGGTTTCACACACGGCTTCATAAGACCGCCTTCACCTGCCTTTCTTTCCCCTTTAAAGGCAGGTTCACGTATGCGATCTGATTCGCGAATCAAGCCAATCAATGAGCGTCATTATTGCTCATAATTTGTTTTTTTTTTTATGTATTATGTTGGATGCTTGCGATCAAAATTTGCCCAAAGTTAAAATTATTTCATCTCGGTCGGGGAAATTTGTATGTTTTCAATGATTTGATTTTCCTTTGATCCGCGAATTATATTTTGATCGCATACGTGAACCTGCCCTTACCTACAAAATCCGTTTTAAATGCGACATTTTTGACTTCTATATTTTACTTTAAATTTTATTTTCGAGAGAGCAGTAATAACATGTGTAACATAACATGTGTAAAAATCTACATATTTGTGTTAATTATTTTCAACAAATTACATATTGCATACGATGCGAACTATGCGAAGACATTTTAAAAATGATTTTTTTTGACAATTTTTTCACACATACATATATGTATGTACATTATCTATTACGACTTATACCTCAACCAGTCACGACTTAAGAGCTTAAGTTAATCGCCGATTGCACCACTAAGAAGAGCGATACGACCACGAAAATTTTAGAGGTCAGTTGTTTATTTGTGACGGGAAGCCTATAAAATTTTGGTGAGTGTAGCACTAACCGAAGTGGTGCAATCGGTGTGTAACTTAAGCTCTTAAGTCGTGACTGGTTGAGGCATTAGTTTGAAGCCAGAAGCTGAAGTCGTGTATGAAATTGGCCGTACAAAAATATCGTTATGACGTTTCGGTCTGTTCTCCTAGTATTCACTCATGTACATGAGGAGATATTCGGAATTTTTGAGCTACAAACCGAGCGCACTCTATAAATCAGTATATTTTTAACTCCACTTTGTTTTGGATTTTTTCGGGTTTTTTTGACATCTGTGTTTTGTTTTGAAAAATCTCAGTTTTAAATAGCCAGCAAAAAATTTAAAATTTAAAAATATTTGTGTGAGCCTGAAATAATACATTATTAAAATTTAAATAACACTTTAGGAAAAATATATCTTTTATTCGCGATTTTCAACAAAGTAGCTGACATCTTGCGAAATTAACGTTTAAAATACTGAACTGTCAAATTTATATGCCAAGACAAAAATAAACGCGTTCACTCGTGTATTCTAGTGAAGCGAAGTTAGCCGGGGTTTCTATGGACAAGGATAAACCGAGTTAAAAGTTTCGACGAGTTAAGGGGGGTAGGGTCTTGACGCTCTATTTTAAGCCTTTTTTGAAAAAAAAATTTTTCATAGTATAGTTAATTCAATTTATTCATAGATTATACACATGATAGAAGTTGTTTCAAGAATATTCCCTTAAATTTTTAGCTTAAAATATTTAAAATTGAACTCGTGACAGCAAATTCCCGGAAGCTCTTCGAAAAAAAAGGTGATTTGCGGTGGCCATCAGAAGTCATCAATGGATCATCTAAAAGCAAAAATTCAAAAAGTTTTGGATAGGTTATGAGTTTTTCGAGGTAGTGACGTCGAGATATATTTTTTTTACGTTTTTTTTTGGCATCACTTTGAAGTCAAAAAATCGGATTTTTTGAAAAAAAACGTCGAAAGTCATCAATTTCGTGGTTGTAAAACTTTTTGTGAGGTAAAAAAAGGAAGTACATATCTCGAATTCACGACCTCATATTTTTTGCACTTAAAGAGGGTGCAAAACATGAAAAGGATCTGACGAGTAGATTTTGAGTTGCAGTGGCCACCGCTTTTAAAAATATTAGTTTCGAGAAAAACGCGTTTAAAGTTTTAGTAACGATTTTTCGTGTATACTCACACAGAATCATCGATCCCAGGGCCATAAAGTATCTGAATAAAAAAAAAATGAAAAAAAAAAAATTTCAAGGCCCTACCCCCCCCTCCCCCCTCCCTTAATAACATGGCGACGCTAATCCCTATCGTTTCCATGGGAAAATTATAGAATGTCAAATTTATTTTGACAGTTCAGATGATGTTATATTTATTGTCATTCTATTTTATATTTTTATCTGTTTCGTGAATATTTTGATTATTAACCCGTGTTTATTTTAACTGTGTTTCATTGCTATAAAGTGAAATGGCAAGAACAATTATTTTTACTTTTGACAGATAGAATCTCATTTAACCCAACTACTTTCGATTAGTTAAGGAGGATTAAGAAATTTAACGAAAACTCTAAATTCGACTCGTTTTCATGATGAGATAATTCGAGATAATCCCGGTTAACTCTGTCATGGAAACACTGTTAGTGAACACACGGCCTGTCGTTCCGTATTATTACCATAGAGAAAAATGAAATTCCAAAGTCATGATTGTATTTGTAATTTTACATTGTGCGCAATGTAAAGTCACAAATACAATCAAGACATTGGAATTTAATTCGTTTTATACAAATGAGAAATCTATGTAAAACTTATTTTTCTATGTTATTACCATTGAGCCTCCCTCATGCGATATCGTGCTACGAATTCTGTGGCATTTGTTGTCAGGGTTCTGAATCTCGCGTAATCTTGTTTCTACTTGTTCAATTGAATTCAGGAGCGCGATGATATTCTGGTTTTAAATTCCACATATTGTTGAAATTGATTTTGATCCATTTTATATTTTGTAAATAATTGATCTTGATTATAATTGTTGATATCCTCGTCGCCAATATGTTATGTTTGGGGTCTTTTACAGATGATAATCTCGGAAATAAAACAAATATTCCCGAATATTGTATATTTAATTTCATTTAAATATAACAACTTATTATTGGTATTGTTTATGTATATCCCTTTTCCGACCAGAAAAAAGAATGTCTTCAATTAAGTTCACCACGCACAAATGTGTATGTAAAAAATGAAAGGTTGTATTGTCTTCCGAATTTTAATGGATCTTACAATAGTTAAATTGGATATCTTTTTGAACAAAGCATTATGTTATTTTTCAAACGAAAACGATTTAAGTGGAATGCACAAATGTGTATGTCGGTCCAAAATACATACAAAAATAAATTGTTGACATTATTCTCTTTCATCACCACACAATTGTGATGGCAGGCGTTTCCACCGTGGCCTTTGTTATGTGTCGTTCCCCGTATAGTTGCATTTTTAGAACTAAATCCCGATCATGTATTATATTTTTCCGTGTTTGACCCTTTTTATACTCGATATAAAACATCTGGATGTTGTTTAAATCCCGTATTTAGGCGCATAAATTTCGAATAATTGATTTGTTAGGCATAACGTTCGCTTTTAATTAAACAAAAAAGATAAAATATTGTGTAGGACACCTTTTTGTAAGCAAGTAGATTGTTTGACAGTGGTTTCGTTAACTTTTAACACTTTTCGTCAAATAGAAAAACAAAGAAAAAATAATCGTTAAGTAACTAGTGCTGTACTCTTCAAATTTTGAAGTTATATGATACACGTTCATAGTGACAGTGACATCTATTTTGCCAACTGTTGGCTACATGCGTTGGCTAAAGTCACGGCAACAATATAATTTTGAATGCTTTGAAATTTCAAAATTATATTGAAGATTATTTCCTACATCGTAATTATGCTAAAAGTTGGTGTTTAATGAGCTTGTGTGCCCAATGTGTGCTTGATTCCTATCTAGTTATTGAGAAAAATGAGCTCTAGAGCGGCATAACTGTAACGAATATGAAAATTTCTCCAATACTCTAATTTTTGTTAGAATTTAATTCGCACCACGGATGTTAAATACCAATATGTAATTGGAAAACCCCTATGCATTCTAAATAATATTCAATTGGAAAATATATGTAATAGGATCCCATTTACATTTCACCTTACATTTCAGATTTTGTCAGGGGTGTCGAGTTCCTTTTATGGTAAAGTCCTGTAGTATTTTCAACAGGTTCCAGATATACAAAAAATCCTATGTAAAACCTCCAATAGAGTTGTGAATACATTTATTAAAAAATTACTATTCTAGAACGTTATATCTTCTTTATTATCAGTTATAGCATTCACAATGGGTTAAGCAAGACGATTCAAGGTTACGCTTTATGAAGCAAGCCTGTAAAGTAAACTTTTAAATAAAAATAATCGTTAGCTTATACAGAATTGTGATAGAGTTACAAAATTTGTGGTCATAATTCTATTTCCGATGGTTGCAAATGATCGTTTTATAGTTGTTATCACATTTTAATTCTACAACATACTACAAGCGTTGCTTACGGTTTCGAGTGCCTTGGCAATTACAAAAATACATTGCTTTCTATCTATTACCCAAACGGATAAATTCGTATTGCAAAAATAGATTATGTATGTGACCCAGATATATACCTGACCCAATTAAATCTGGCATCTTATCACCGATATAAGCAAATACACGACGATATATAGATATTTATAGCAATAATTACATTTGTTGCAATTACTCGCACACTGGTTACATTGTGATATATTTAGCAATTGATAAGAAATCCGTAGTTTAATAATAGACAAGGTAACTCCAATGATTTCGCGCTTTAGAGTCGCGCATAAACCTACATAATATGTTTGGCCACGTAAAAAATATTTGAATTTATGCTCGCCGGCGTGTAAAAATTATGTAAAGCTATCCAAAATCAAAAAATAACAAAATAACTTTCTAATTTTGTTTTTGTTTGTTGATAAGCGCGATTCCAAACGCTTATTATAAGTTTAAACACGTTTTAATAAATGCACGCGAGATTTTTTTCTTTTGTTTTTATTTGGAATGCCATTACCAGAGATAATTAGAATGTAATTGCTAATATACGTACATTGTGCGGTTTGTTTGAAATAAGTCAAAAACATAAAACTAATAAATAGCCGAACTATAGTCAGGAAGTTCTCGTCTTGAGCAATTTGAGAGGTCATCAATTTAATCGATGTAGCTTGTTTAATTTTTTTCCAAATTTGCTTCTTCAAGGTTTAAACCACTTTATATATTATATATCCAGAATGATGCAATTGATATGTATGTGCGAATATTATCGAAAGTGCCTTGAAAGGTGCGAGCGGTGGCAGAAACGAATTATCGCTCGCAACCGCACACTCCAACAAATTAAAATATATTACAATTACATGGCATGACGATACCGCGACAATTTTATGTATTGTGTAACACATATATTATAATGTATTAAGAAGAATCATGTTAAGATGTCGTGATAAAAAAAAATTCGGAACTGAATCTTAAGATAAACAGAAACAGAAAAAAACATATACAGAAATTCTTTTGTTGTTTTAGTTTTTTGGGATTTTGTGGTTTTGTGTTTTTGTATATCACACACAGTAATCTCTTCTTACTTGTTTCGTTCAGTTGTTGGGGCAATGTCTCTGTGCTGACATAAAAACAAAACAAAAAATAAATAAATAAAAAACGAAACGATTCGAACAAAAATATTTTAAGAAACAGTAACAGTATAAGAAATACACAAAACGAATTAACGTTAAAAAACCAACCAAAAGGTAAAAGCAAGAAAATAGAACAGTGAAAACACAACTACAACGGAAAAGTTTCTTTTTTTTCGATTTTTTTTTATTTTTTCCATTTTATTCATTTTTGCTGTTATGAAATGCAGAAAAGAAATACACAAGAGAAGAAACAGCTAAGTAGCAACTATTAAAGCAACAATAATAAAAAATATCATAATAATAAATGTTTAACGCATTGGTAGGCGGGAGGCTAATATACATACGTTCTCAGGCGATGCAACGTATTCGCCATTCCACCATGCATTGCTAATCAAATCAAGGAATATATTGGAAAATGACACAATTTCTTATAAAAATATAAATTTAATTTATGTATCGTGATGAAAGACTTGATAATGGTTTTGCCCGTTTACTGAAGCAGTCAACATGCACTTAATATCGATTAACGTCATGTATGTTCTATCGTTCGAGATTTTTATGCCTTACTCGTATCACATACAACACGTACAACGTCAACCTGCTAAATTGCTTCGGCAATTCATTCAATAAAACCGATCTCGAACTTTTTCAAATGCTTTATTAATACTTAGGAGTATTCAGAATCTTCCATGATGTAATTACTTTAGGATTTGTTCGTTTTTGCAATTTTACTGCAGCATCTAAACTGAAACTATAAACATCAGTATTAAATATGCAAATCTCGCTCGCATGGGCGTTGATCCCCAATAATTTTAAAACTGAACCATATCTTTTTTAGTTTTCTAATCGAGGTCTTTAATTGGACATAGTTCTGCTGACTCTTTTTGACAAGGAAGTGTAACCATTTCGATTAACATAACTTTGGTATAATAATTTTTCCGTTATTTCAAGCTTAATTACGACTACTTACTAGCATTTCATCGCACCAGTATTTATATACCGCGGTGAATATTCTATAGTAGCCACAAGAAGTTTCATACAGGTTCTTTTCTATACTAAACTATTGTTACAAATTTGCTCTGTCAAATCTGGTTTGTATCACTGGATTGCGAATACCTTTAAAGAATTTGACGGTTACAATACTAATTCTCGTAACATACCGCTTCCGGAATATTCGCGAAAATACCGGAAATAATCTTTGAATAATTTCCTAATATTTACTTAAGAGTTACCACTAATACATGTTTACACTAAAGCTGTTTTAATAGTATAATACTGTTTTGCCAATAAATGGACTATTGCCGGAATATACCAAAAATGTTCCCAGTCGAACTTTCCTAAAACCCACTCATCACTAAAACACCACAACAATAATTTCTAAAATTATTTTAAACCGCACCACTATTTCCACTAACACCACTTATTTTTTCCTCGCTATTGACTTTCACTTTTAATCTTTCGTGTACCGACACTCCCAAATGACTTGCTAATTGTGAATAAATGTCTCATCCATGCTGAATTAATTGCCAATTAAACAAATAGGATCATAACACTGCCCCCACATAATATACCCTTTAATTGAATCTTTTAAATAGTTTTTCGTTTTTTCTAAATGTTACATCATTGGGAAAATTAAACCCTCCTACGGAAGCTAGGTACCTGAACGAACACAGATTTCCACCTCATTTCGCAAGGATCTCCCAATTTATGGAAAACGCATTAGTTTGAAATTTCGTCATAAATAATCAATGCGTATGGACTGTAAATATGCCGAATTTTTACAAAATAAAGTTTTATGAAAATTTATCATTTCCGGTAAAATTACTGAAACTAATCTCAACTAATTTTGTTAAAAATTTAATTTACAATCTTTGCATCTTTTATCGTTTTCGCATAAATGATAAGCTTTTCAGAATATTTGCAAAATCGAAAAAGCTCTTATGAAACCTTACCATTTCTAGTGGACCCAAAAATCACTGGGATCTCCCAATTTTTGAAAAAGATAAGTATGAAATTTGTTTGACCACTTTTTTGACTTGGCCTTATCATGGTATAGTGAAATGTAAATCTGCAAATCTTCCGAGGTCGAAAATTTTCATGATTACTATATTCCGCAGCTTACTACATAAAAGAAAGTATAAATATGTTTCGATTATGTTACACGTTTTTAAGTTTATCCTCCTAAAAGTATTCTATTTTCTCAAATTATGTTTCAGAGCGACATGTAGGGAAATAACTAACCAATATATATTATTTATAGTATACCATAAGTATTTGAAAATAATTGTTTTTTTCTTGTTAAGAATTTGACAGGCATTTTAATATTGGATTAGGATTATGAATTTATCAACACGCCAAAATATTAGGCACGGCCCATACGCACAGGACTCATGTAAAACAACCTTGCTAATAAACATAATTATTTTCAAAATGTAACGAGCAAATAATTGAATTTTTACTCATTTTTACATTTAATATCTTGTACATCGAAGCCAATTGGTTCAATTATTGTTTTTTTAATTCCTCACATTAAGATTATCCTAAGAAACAAAATATGTTTTTCATATACATATAGAAATTTCTCCAAAAACTAATAATTCTGGTATTCAAAAATAAAAAGTGTATTTGAAAAGAAAAGCACGTAGTAATATGTACGTAGTAAGCATAAGCACGTAGTAATAAGAAAAATGTGCCACTGTTACTTCAACAAAATAAGAACCCCACGCCAACAACACAAAGTAGTTTGGTGTTTTTTTGAAATATGAGGCCACCATATGCATTTTTATAAAACCATCCTACTCTGGCTTGTGACACATGAAATAGCAAATTTAATATGGGAAACAACATTACAATCATTCTATAGTATCCCAAGTATCGCTACTTCCAACTTATTTCGATTTTTATGGAACAATTGTTGAAACTAAGTTCCACGGTCAAGTTCCATTTTATTACAAGTTTTACTATGAACTGTGGAATAAAAACCCGTAACTCGATGAACTGGATATTATGCGAGTTCCATGTCTTCCATGAAATATCTCAAAAATGTCACGAAATGTGGAACTGTCAAAATGAGTTCCATTTTGTTATACTTGGGATGTATATAGTTCTATGGAGTAAATGAATTGAGATTTTATGTTTTTAGGTTATGTACGAGAATTTTTCTTTCATATATTTTCTCACAAATTTTTTGTTTTTTAAGCTTGTTTTCCTCATATATTAAACAAAATAAACAACATTATCCTGTTTATCATTGAAAATAATTAATATTTTTAATAATTTTATTGCCTAAATACGGTGCCAACTATTAAAAATTATTATTATTATTATTATTATTATTTTTTAGTGAAATCTTAACACTTACGATGGACTGTTTTTGGCCAAAAATCATTGGGACGTCCTAATTAATGGAAAAAGCTTAAGTAAGAAGTTTCGTAGTAGACACATTTTTGTCGAATTACAGTTTTTGTTGGAAAACTGATCTGAACCGGTATTCTTGCAAATTTCAAGGAAGACAAGTCACTGATGACAACAAATTTGCTGGGACGCTAGATATGCTTTACTCACAAACCGACTACAAAAATGACATAACGCTGTTTTTATATTGAAAAATATAGACTCATTTTGTTTACCTTGCGTCTCTTAAGGAGTAAAAATATTTGTTGTTTTTGTGTGGATTATGGATTCATAATGAAGCTTTGGCAGTATATTTCTACAGCATACCACTTAAATCGTTTTCTTTCGAAAAATAAAACTATAATAATAATAATAAAAATAAAATAATTAATATTTTATCAAAAAACAAATATGTTATTTAATTTATATTTTATCAAATTATTATATTTTTTTCAAAAAGAATTTCGATTTCGCTAAGATCCGTTAAAATCCGGAGGGACAATACAATCTGTCATTTTTGACATACATTTGTGTACGTTGGACTTAAATTGAAGAAGATTTTTTTTCTGGCCGGAAGATACATAGTACAAGATACATAGTACATATTTATCCGTGGTACACGGGATGTCAAAGAAGCACTGCTTCATGCTTAAAAATAAGTCGTAATTGATTTTTTATTGCTAATTTAAAACCTTATTTTTCATTTAAACACAAACATTTGTCTTGTTTTATTCTGCTCTCGGCTTTAAATTCTTTTATTTCATTTTTATGTTTTTGTTAGAGCTGCTTCACCGAAACATTTTTTGTTGTAAAATGAGTCGTAATTAAAACCGGTTTTATTGTTAACCGGTTTGCTTCTTTGACAGCCAGTATGGATCGGTTGATTTGTATTCTGTGCTTGTTTTTTTCAGTTTTTGTGATTACCCCCGTTGGTTGCTTGGACAATTAGTCGTTTATTTTTTTTGTAGTGACAACAAACAATAGTATTTAATTTTAAATGTTTATTTTTAATGGCAACAAAAATAAAAGTGTAAATAATAATAAAGATTCATGAAGTGATAAGTGAGTGAAACTGATACAATAAAATGATTTGAAAGTGCAGGTCGAGAAATGAATGTTGTAAGTAATATATACTTTGAGGTTATGTAAGCCTTTTTGAAATTTGTTTATATATGAATTAGCCGTTACATGAGTTTATTTATTATCACATTCTCAAAATATTCATACAGAATTAAAAATATCTTGTAATAGGAATATGTATTATTATATTAAATATTATAATAACCAGATTTGTTGAGTAGATTAGCTAGCTGCGTATTACGAATTAGAATCCATCCCGAGTCAAAAATTCAAGGTCTTACAGAAAATACAAATAGGTAGTGCTGGCGCACGTTTGAGACACTCAATCTATTCCTTGAGCGATATCGAAATCATTTTCCTCTCAATAACTTTTAAACTGTTTAATTATTTTTGGTTTCTGAGATGCTGACGAGTAGTACCAAAAACCTTAAAATTATAAGTGGGTTCATGCTATTTTTATTGGCCAATCATCAGTTTTTTTCCATTGTGGCTTATTAAATTTTATACATCGGTCGTCGGCAATCTGAGAGGAAATTTGACACTTATTGATAATGACAGTACTTTTAGATTTTCGTACTGGTACGGTCTAGTACAGTAGGGCCGATCCAGGTTGCTACTTTGTCGTTAGTAATGAAAATGTTATCAATGACTTTATGTTTTTCATTTTATTGTTGGAATTTATTATAAGTCTGATAATCGGCTTGAAGAAGATTATTTAAGAGAAAAAGGCCCGAGAAAAAGTTAACTGTTTAACAACCAATGTATTTCATACAGATGTTCCGTCCATTTTTTACAGGACTGCGTTTTTAAAGAATGGTATTCAATTTGTACTCGATATTCGATATGTCTTGCACATATCAGCTACCTACTTATTTTACTACTTGTGAAATTGTAGCTTCTTAGAAAATTTAATATTTTATTACATATGCACATAGTTGTGTTATCGTTAAATTAGCCTATATCCCTTTTCCGACCAGACACATTTTTATTTTGCTTAAATTTAAGACCAACACACACTAAGTTTGTAAAGATTTTTTTTCATTATTCTCTTTCGCACACGATTTTCACGTACACACTTGTGATCGCGGTTCGGAAATGGGATATCGGGTAAGGAGGGAGGGTGCAGTTTTAAATCATAAAGATATATAAAAGGATAATGGATAATCATACTAAGTTTCCTAAGATTGCAGGCCAATTCATGACTTATTTTGTGGAGACTGATTTATTTAAAAGTCTACAATAACCCTTCTCGAATAGACTTATCGAATAGACTTATTGAAAACTAGTTAGAAGTATTTTGATGAATTACCAGTTTGGGTGTAAGCTTCGCATAAAAGTCAAACAAGTTTACAATAAGTCTAGCGATTATATTCATATATTAGGCACGTTAGCTCAGTTGGTTAGAGAGTCGTGCTAATAGCTCGAAAGTCGTGAGTTCAATCTTGTCAACGTACCAAAAATATAACATGCTGACAAAAGCTTACCCTGAGAGGAGGTACTTTTATCAGGTAGTTTTGAAGGATTTCTGAAATTATATAGCCTTTATTGGCAATTTGCGGTTTGTTGTAATCGTAAATACCTGAAAATTGATTTCTTTTATGTTTTATTTTTCTAATCGCCCTGAAATATATTATAATAAACAACAAAAAAACCGTCGGTTATTATTTAAAATTTGGAATCCGGAAAGTCGGAAAATAAGCATTAGTACCACTGGGAAGGCAGAATAGAGCCAATGAAGTTCAAAAATATCAAATATTTAATTAATAAAATTATTATGATGCGCTTTATTGCGACTCCCAGCCACGAAACCCGAAAGAATTTTTTCTATTATAAACGAGGGTTGATGATTAAAGTTGTAATCCTTAGTCTTAAGTGTATGAAGTCGGCGCTCCATAAAGCGAATTTTAAGAAATGAGTTTACCCCTAAAATCACTAAAAGAAATTAGTGAAATTTTAACCATCACCCGCAAAAGCGAAGTGAGCTTTAGTGTTAATTATTTGAATATTGTACAAACCAATTTCAAATGTTATTATTTTAAATAAATTTGTCATGTTGATTTGTCATGAGGATAAATTAAAGTCACCAAATAACTTCTTTTTTCCTCCACCAGTTGCTCAAACGTTTATGAATTTTACCCACATATTTTAAACCATTGGCACAAAGTACTTATTACTAACGTAACTACGTGCCATTGAGTTAAATAGTGAACCATTCAACTCGATTTATTGTCAATTTAAATAAATAAGTTAGAATTCAGAATTGCTTACCTATATTGATGAAATTTTGCAGATTTTTAATAAATAAAAATTTATTTTAATTTTCGGTAAAAGTTTTGGGTCTCATCTAGAATATTATTATTTGGCGATTAAATTAAACTACTGGAAAAATGACGAATATTAGTACATAGACAAAATAGGTGTATGTACTACGAAATCTCGGTTTTCAAAATCCCAGTTTTTTTTCATCTAGTTCTAATTGCACAAAATAATAAAGTTTTTAATTGCAAGATTTAGTACTTGCAACATTTTTTAATTGCAACATTTTGTAGTTGCAAGATTAATAAGAAAAGCAATATTTTGTTAATGCAACATTTTGAAATGCAATAATTGTAGAGGCTGACGGCTTCGATAACTCTCACGGGCACTTAGCCCTCCATCATCCAAATTCCATCCCTATTAACCATTTTCTAGAACTTTATAGCAAGCTCATTTTTGAATTTTGTCAAAAATTCATTTAAGAGTCCCATTTTCCCACATGCCAAATTTTAAAAATTCAAACCGGGATTTCCTAAAAATTTATTTTTAGTTTTTTTTTATACAAAACCGGGAATTTGAAAACCTGGATTATGAAAACCGAGATTTTGAAAACCGGGATTTTAAAAACCGGGATTTTGCAAACCGAGATTTTGAAAACCGGGATTTAGAAAAAACCGAGATTTTAAAAAGATTTCGTTACACACCCATCCGTCCGTCTCGTTTTTTATCAAAATGTTATAACTGGAAAATTTTCTCTACTGATTGTACTGATTGTTCTCTACTGATTATACATTTCCGTTTTTCATGCGAATTGAAGAGAGGATTTTTAAGCCTTAAAACTGACGAAAACCGACAAAATTATTATTGTTAAACTTATAAAAGTCGTGTAAAATTTATGTCCTGAGTTCATTATCCCCAAGGAGAACGAAAAAAAAAACGATGGGGCGATAAGTTAGTTTTTGGTTCACGTTGTAAGCTCAATTATAAAGTAAAGCTAGAATTGTAAAGTAAATTTTTTTTTAACTTGTTTTTTTGATAATAAAATAAGAATCCCTGTGAAAATATTACACACGTACGATCGCGTTTTTGTTATTACTATCTTATTCTTGTTGCTAATAAGCAGTGCATTTTTTTGTGATTCTAATCTATCGTTCGTTATAGACTTAAAAGTGAATTTATAATAACGTTAAGTGGCCGCATGTTTCGGCAAGATCTGAAAACCAAATTACCGTTATGATCGGATAACATTCCAAACGAACGATTTCTGATAAATCAGATTTATATTGAATCATTAATTGCAATAAAGTGTGTAATTATTTGGCCGCGCTATAATAAGACCGCTTTAATATTGGTGATTTTTATTTGTGAACAAACATATTCAGTGTTTGCCAATAATTAAAATATAAATTGCAAATATAAACTGTATATGTAAATACAAAACATGTGTTAAAACTTAAGTTATTACTGTAAAAATTTGAAAAACCAAAATCGCTAAACACTAATTTCGCTCGCGCCAGTTGAGTTGATGCTGTAAAATATTGTATGTAATATCTATGTTGGTGGCTAAAATTTATATTGGCTAAGTATTTGTTGTTGTTCAAATACAAATTACTAATTCGATCTTGACTCATCATCACACAATATCCAAGTGATAAAAAATATTTCTGCGACATCACCTTCACCAGTGGTAGCGGTACAAACAAAACATAGTTAATTTTGACTATATTCATATACGAGAGTTTTTTTCTTCGTTGTCAACTACATAGCATAATCGAAGGTATTACTCCGAATACCACACAACCAATGTGTATAATTTGAAGGTACAGGTAAACCTCGCTTAACGAACCCTCGCTTAACGAAACCTCGGATCTACGAATATCAATTTTTGATACAAAAACCTCTCTTAACGAATACATACCTCGGAATTACGAATAAAAAATTAAAAAAAAAATAAAAAACCGTCTTTTTTACTTCATTTTTGTGGTAATGGCAACGCAAGCCGGTATTGAAGGAGTGGACGAAGAAGGCATTCGAGATTTGTTAAATGCCGAGCCCGTAGAATCACGTTCTGTGTGATCCCTGCAATCCAAAAGAATATGTTGTGTTATAAACAAATGTTAGTCGAGTTCGAGAAAAAAAACAACTTACAATCGATAATTTTTAGAAAAATAGTTTAAGCATTATATGGCCCATATACGACACAATCATGCGTGCGCAATCGTGTGATTGCACACTCATGATTTTTCCACTCACGAGTCACGATACATGCATTTTCCACATTTATCAGTTTTAAAATATGTATGAAGATGCTTGAGTTGCGATTTTAATTGGATTAGCAATACGTAAAAAAAGAAATAGACAACTTTGGATGAAAGAATGGTATAAAAAACGTAGTGAATATGGACATTCGAAATTCTAGCAACTGGAAAAACGTCCGAGCATCTTAAATTCTTTATTATTTATTAACTTTGCCATATTTACTGTAATACAACACACACAAGTTAAAACGTTAGATTGAGCAAATTACACATACACGACGCAGTTTTGCATGCACAAACAAGAAAATATCAAAAAATTTGAAAATCACACAAGCAGCATGTGCAATCACTCTCATACGATTGCACATGCATGATTGTGTCGTGTATGGGCTCTATAAGCGGGACATTGGAGCCGACGTTTAAAAACTGGCTCCGGCTCCAAGCTCCTGCTCCATTAAAATTGCCGGCTCCGGCTCCAGCTCCATTAAAATTGCCGGCTCCGGCTCCGGAGCGGCTCCAAATAAAACGAAAAAAAGAATTATGATATCTCCTTCTTTCATTTTTATAATGTAATTCTGTTAAAGGCTCAACCAGCAAAAAGTTAAGAGCATAAGTTGTGCTTCATTTGGACCACTTAGGGGAGCGGTACGACCACCAAAATTTTAGACGTCAATTGTTATTTGTGACGAGAAGCCTATTAAATTTTGGGGATTGTAACACTAATCGAAATAGTATAAAGAACGTGCAACTTAAACTCTTACGTGTTCGCTAGTTGAGGCATAAGTGCAATTTTTGGTGATGGTTCTTTGTGCATGTACTGTAAACTAGAAAGGTCAGCACGCATTTAAATTTTCAAAAGAGAAATTACCCTCTTTGTGATCAATGTGCCATTTTTGCAACACTAAACGCATCGACAGGTTTCCCCGGTTTATATAAAGACATTTTTGCCATATATGATTTACAGTTATTCGAAAGGAATAAAATGAAGGATACTTTTTGTATTGTGTTTTATTCTTAGACCTGTTAATATGAAACTATTGCAAAAAAAAAAATTTGGTCACAAATGGGTTAAATTAAAGAAAAATCACATTCGTAGTAGCATATAAGATATCCTACGGAGCTGGAGCCAAATATTTAAGTAAATATTTTGGCTCCAGCTCCGACTCCGCTCCAAGTGAAAACACTAGCTCCGGGCAGCTCCGGCTCCTGTTCGGAGCCGGCTCCAAAGCCCTGCCTATAAGTGTTTTCTTTTTTATGATATGCACTGGATTTTTTATTTTGCGATTTTTATTATTTATTTTATTCTAAATAAAACTGAATTTTTGTACTGAAAACTTTTTTTTTATTAAATTTGCATTGCGGGAACCAAACTAACAATTTCACATATAAAACCATATAATTTGATACCTCGATTAACGAATCCTCGCTTAACGAAGCATTTCCAGAAACCGAACTCCTTCGTTAAGCGAGGTTTACCTGTACTTAATATAATGTATCAAAAACAAGTATGTAGATAAATTATAATTTATCAAACATTAGTCGTGTTTCTCAGGAATTCAATTGAGACATAGCATAGTCTTGTATGTATTTATTATTGAGTTGATTTTTTAATGACGATTTGAAAGCTGCTATAGGCAGGACTTTATCGGATTCAGATAATTTATTGAATAACTCAAGCCCCTTGTAAAATATACTATTTTGCGTTAGGGCGAGTTTGTATTTTGGAAGACGGAAATTGTTACAGTTTCTAGTAGCTCTTTCTGTTAAATGCAAATTAGTAGTTAGATGTACATTGCAAGTTATCATACCAGATTTTATTTTGTATATAGTAAAGATATATTCAATTTCAATAAGTTTGGTTACTGGCAAAACATTTTTGTTATACAACAATTTAGATGGTGTTAAGTATGGCAAATTTTTTATTGCTTTCAATGACCTGTTTTGTAGTACTTGCAAATCATTTATTAGATATCTGCTAGCTGAGCCCCAGATTTGAATTAAGTAGATAAGGTGTGAATAGATATAACTGTAGTATAAACGGTAAGATAGGGTTTCGGGGATATATCGTGCAGTTCGATTAAGAGCTCCTATAATGGGAGATATTTTTGTTTTTAACGAGTTAATGTGATCCGTCCAAGATAGCTGAGAATTAATTATGAGGCCCAAATAGGTTGTTGAATGAGACCTTTTTATGTTAAAAGACTGACCGATTAGTTCTTCAAACATATCTAGTGGCCGCCTCTGTAAATAAAATATAATGAAATGCGATTTGTCGGAATTAAGCTTTAATTTGCTGTTATATAACCATTCTGTAATTTTACGTAGATCTGCTTCCATATGATATTTAAGTTCGGAATAGTTCTGGCATCCATTGGTAATAGCTATATCGTCTGCAAACAGTTGAATTTTACCAAATAAATTTAAATTAAATATGTCATTAATATAGATCAAAAAGAAAACCGGGCCTAATATTAATCCTTGCGGAACACCATAGTTCCAAACTAAATTTTTGATGACAAAAGCCCATTCTTGACATATTGTTTCCTGTCGGAAAGATAACTTGCTATAGTGCTTACAACATTGTTGTGTAATCCATAAAAGGCTAGTTTGTGTAATAGGATGTCGTGATTTACACAGTCAAATGATTTCATTAGATCTAGAAACGTAGCAGCAGTAATTTTTTGATTGTCTATGTGCCCATAAAGAGTTTCGACTAAATTTAGAGTAGCAGACACTGTACTTTTCACTGTACTTATGCTCATTTATGTAATTTGTTAACCTAGTGTGGATGACCCGTTCAAAAATCTTACTAGTAATTGGTAGAACCGAGATAGGCCTATAATTCTCAACTGCGGATTTATCGCCACTTTTAAATACTGGTGTTATTCTAGCCACCTTCATAAATGAAGGAAAATGGTTATTGTCAATCCATTTATTAATTGACTTTGTTAATAGTGGTGTTAGAATTATGTGTAATTTTTTAACATGTCCAAGATTAATTAAATCGTAGCCTCCGGATGTATTTGAATCTAAGCTATCAATTATATTTTGAATTTCCGCCTCATTTGTATGTGCTAGGGAATCTAAAGTGTTTCTTATTTCGTAGGTTGGTGCACAATAACTAAAGGTAGATGGATAGTTAATATTAGCACCCACATTATTAAAAAATTCGACAAATTGGTTAGCTACAAGCAGTGGGTCATCAGTTACTTCTTCGTTTATTTTTAACTCAATGCTCGTTGGTGTAGAAAATCCGGAGTTTGTAAGTATTTGATTTATAAGCTTCCACATTAACTTAGGATGATTCATATTTACCGTGAATTCCCGCGTAAAATACTGCTTTTTATAAAAGATAATTAGCGTTTTGAAAAATGCATTTAGTTTTTTTAACGAATATGAATAGAAAGCGTTATTTGGATACTTTTTATGCAGCTTATAAAATTTATCTCTTGATTTCGCTATTTTTTTAAGCTCTGCGTTAAACCATGGTTTTCTGTAAGGGTTTATTTTTAAGTTAGAAATAGTGTAGGTTGTAAATTTTTTTATAGCGCAAGTCAAACTTTCATACAATTAAATCATTAAAGAATTAAATCATTCTGAAGGGGAAATACATTAGTGCTAAAATTAGGACCCCCGCCCCTGTTTGTAGGGGGTGGGGGGCAACTTGGAAACTAAGATAGGAACACCTATTTTTTATTGCAGATTCGGATTCTAGATGGCGCTGTAATAGGCGATATTAAATTTTTTTCGATTTCTCCTACTGAGAACATTATGCATACGATTCTGCAATATGTTTGCATTAAAATTAACACGTTTTCAATGTAAATACTTGAAATTAGTTTTAAACAAATTGTATTTATTAAATTAAAAAAAAAAAATTTACTTTTAGCGTAACCCAGGAACAACGACGTGGACAACATATTTAATTAAATTAAGTGCTCAAAATGATGGTCTTTGACTTCAATGCACTTATTAATCCGCATTTCAAATGAATGTACACAACTTGTTTAAAACTAATTTCAAGTATTTACATTGAAAACGTGTTAATTTGAATGCAAACATATTGCAGAATCGTATGCATAATGTTCTCAGTAGGAGAAATCGAAAAAATTTAATATCGCCTATTACTACAGTGCCATCTATCACGAATCGAAAAAAAAAATGTTTCAAGGAAATCCTACGTACCTTTAACCGTAGAATCCGAATCTGCAATAAAAAATAGGGGTTCCTATTTTAGTTTCCAAGTTGCCCCCTACCCCCCTTACAAACAGGGGCGGGGTCCTAAGTTTAGCACTAATGTATTTCCCCTACAGCATGATTTAATTTTGATAATGGTCATTTTTATCGTAGAGGGCCTATTTTCCGAGATATTTGAAAGTTTCATCTTAAAAAACTCACCGGTATTACTACTTTTACAAATCAGTAGATACTCCTACTCCTCCGATTTTTTAAACTTTATGAACAATTTTTTTAATTAAAATATTCAAAAATCTATTTTTTTGCGAAATAGAAAAACAAGTGTTTAATAAAATGTGAAAATTATATGGTCAGCTTAAATTTCAATTTAGCTAGACGTCTATACCAAAACGTAAGTATCTTCATCATCTAAAAGTAGTTCTTTGCAATAAATGACCTGGTGTGGGGTTGATGAAATGATATCGCAGTTTTCTAATAAACAAAAAATTATTTTGATTTTCGATAAATATTTTGGGACGCGTTTGGAATATTGTTTGACGATTAACCTTTTAATCCTGCAAAAATGACGAATACATAGCCAAATTACATTCAAAGACCATGTTTGTTAGATGGGTATTAAAATAAGACGTCTACAAATGTTGATCAAATAAAATCCTATCTACAGCTTCTATCAACTTAGCTAGGAAAAACATATTTTTGCCGAAACCCGTGATTGAACCGGGGAAATTTAGATCTTCAGCTAACGCTCTCCCAACTGAGCTATTTTGGCATATACTGTGTGCCTTCAATTTTTTCCTTCATGTCATTCAATTATAAATAAATCTCACTCCAATCCAGAGCAAAAATCAGAAACCTCGATTGTCGTCGATCTTGTGGTATCCGTTTGATGTGTAGCCACTGTTTTTCTTCAAGATGATTTAAACCCTTATGTCTCTGATTAGGTACAAGTGTAATTTTTCCATTTTAAAATGTTTTTATTTATGAGTTGAAGGTAGAGAAGTGAGCTTCAGTGACATCTTGAAGCCACTCAATGTGATGCTATATAACTGAAAAATATACAAATAACATGCCGAGTTTTTTAAAAAAATACAGTTCAAATATTTTTACTCCGGAAAGCCCTGAAAAGGTACATGTGTACCTCAGTTAATTTAAACACGAATTCCTTACTTATTTCAACTTTGTTGAAAAGTGTTTTGTAATTTTGGGATTTTTGGATCTCGTTTCTATTGATTTGAAGAAATTTTCTGAGGCTGTTTGATCATTTAGCAAAAGTAGGATTATTTATTATATAAATAAGGTAGCTAGCTAAGGATGCCACTTCCAAAATGTTGTAAAATATAGTCATTAGCCACGGCAATGTCTTGCGTTTGGTAGAATAGCCCTTCAACATTATATCCATGGTGCCAACTCCGCCCTTGGCCTTATTATAGAAATGGTTTAATTTATGCTTAAATTTTGACCCACTCACATGACTATCGGAATGTAAAGTTGGCAACATAATTACATTTCTGTTTTTTTTTGGAAACATAGGAACAAATGGTAAGTTTATCATCTTCCGAAAATCCAAATATAGAAGACAGAGGTTCTCGATTTCTGATCGTCAACATCTCTAACGGTATATATGTTGTATTGTTTTGTACGTATCCACTACTGACAAATTCCTAGACATCAACCGACGTGCGACTGGTAGCGTCATAAAAAAATTATCCATCTTGATATTGCAGCCACTTTTTCGATACCGAAATGCTAAATCTTGAACAATTCGTTCACCCTGGTTCTTTTCTCTTCCAGTCGTTGGTTTTCCGGTTCATATTTGACCGGTAAATGGATAAGCATTTGCTGCATCACAGATCCAACAAATTTGGCAGCCATATTTAGCTGGTTTAGAATGCATATACATACTGTGTGAACCTAGTCCTTCCATGGCAAGCAAACAATTGCTCGTCTGTAACTAGATTTTCTGATATCACGTATGCTTTACGTAAATTTTTATTTAACATTAGCCAAATATCTGAAATAGGCGCTGATTCGTAATTAACCTTTCCGATCTGTTTTTATTATTATCGAACCTATGAGAAAGCGTGTTATCTCTCAAAATCTGTCGCGAAATTGTTGCTCTATACAGAGGATCTTCGTCGCATGTTCAGAGTTTTGTAAACAATTATTTTATTTTCAGTTTATTTACAGTTATTTACATATAGTGGTTACAGTAAAGTAGAACACTTATTAAAATTATTTATTGCACACCACTGTATTTCTCATTTTTATAAATAAAATATACAAAAGGATTTGTTTTGTATGAGATAATTTTCATTTTCAACGAATATTCCCCCACTCATTTATCACATGTACAAGTGTTGTGTGAACACATATCGCCACCGAAATTTTCGTTTAGTTTATTACACAATGTGTCGTCACCTAATAATTTTTTTGCCTTATTTTGTACATATAAAATTTGAAAAATGCCAATTTATATTTGAAATAAGATGAAAGTACATATTTGCTGTTTTTTTTATTAGCGCCCGATAGCTGTATCCGGAGCAGCCAATTTTCTATGTCAAAACTTATATTTAGCGCGCTATTATTGCATATAATTAATTTATTTGACTCTAAACTAAGATTTTTCATTCATCTTTTTAGTTAAAAATCGATAAAAAAATATCTTGCTCTACCTATTTATCGGGAGCCGCTATCGGGAGCGCTATCCATTTCAATGGGAAATTTGAAAAGGCTTTTATTTTGTAAACCCCTGAAACCATTAGAAACTAAATCTTACAATAAAAATTTAAAACGCAGCAAGATGAATTCTTGCTTAAAACGTCATGTAAAAATAAATGTCAATTAGTATATTTCAGGTGATAAATGTTTGTTTTATTGATGAATTTAGTTTTAATTTTTATAGAGCAGCGACATCAGTGAATAATAGCTGCAGTTTCAGTAGAAAATAGCCATTTGGCTCCGGATAGTGCTCCAATATTAAAACACGGCTATTATGTCCCTCTTCAGGATGTAACAAAGGAAAAATTGTTTAGGGACATAATGGTTAACTTGTACGGATCTCATCCATATGCAATTCTAGGGTGTCTAAATCATTTGGAGTTTCTTAGAAGACGTTTGATTTCTATCCAAGCTTCACCTATATAGAATAACAGATTTGTCACACGGGTTCTTTTTAAGTTTTGTATTTCTTAAAATTATTCGCGAGTGATTATTTTATTTATTTATTTATCTGTCAATTATGGACAGATTTTTTAAACAACTTAACCTTAATTTGAAAAAGTAATTAAATTTATAAAAATATAATAAAACACCCAAATTAATATCAAAACTTTTTCTTTTCCTGCATCATCACTCACAAATATTTATGACCTGTTAACAATTAAGATCCTGTACTATGCAACGGCGAGCCTAAAATTTTAAAGAACTCAAAAAATATTTGTTGCTCCACTTGAAAAATGGTTAGGATGCGCATGATATTGATTTACCCTATCATGTAAAAAACATAAAGCCGTTATCACCTTTAAATGCTGGTTGTAAGAGTTATGATGGCTTTTTTTGACATGAGCTACTTATTTAATCTTTTGTTGAAAATCTGTTGGTATGATCCAATTTGAGCAAAATCAGTTTCAATTACCCTGAGTTTGAGTAGTTATCCAATTACCTCAAGGAGGGCATCATTGCATCATAGTACAATAAATAAACTAAAAGGCTGAGCAGCAGTTCTGGAGTAGGGGCGAACATGCATATACCCACCTGAAATGACTAAAGTTATTGAGGTTAACAAACGCGTTTCTATACCGCATTGGTATTGGGGTTTGCAGAGGTATCCATCCAGTTTTCAATAAACACATAGTTCGGATAATGCTGTTTGTAGAGAGCAGATGGGTAATCACAATAAAATGAAGACGATTTAAATTCTTAGTCTTTGCTAAGTATTACAAGATGTAGAATAATTTTATATTATACACAATTCAGTAAAAAATCTTAAAACAGGCGCCAGCCAACTCCATTTACCTCATCACACAGTTCGACACAAGTCGAAGGTGGTACATTGACATCGAATGTGATAGCAAAAACGAATAAGAAAAGCAAAAAAAAAAAAAAAGTTACGGCGATAGTTTATATTATTGTTACCATGCCATAACAATACTCTTAAAGAAAAACAATGAACACACAACAACGAAAACCAAATTGAAAAGCAAGAGTATACACAAAACATAACCGAAATACCAACAACCATAAATACACAGCTATAATATAGAAGCAGATGCAGAGCGAATGCAGCGCACGCGAGAGAGAGCCGAGAATTTTATTATTTTATTGCGTTGCGTGTATAAAACACTAATAGTTTTTGCTTTCGGATCGGTGAGGAGAAATTTTTCAGATTTCGTTCAGGAAATAATAAAACCAAAAACTGCTTTTGGTTTAAGCACAAGCTGGAACATAATAAACTGATGTAGCAGCGCGAGTAGTAATTTTAGTTTTGAGCACACACTACACTACAATATAAAGAGAGCAAGCAATGTGGCAAGTGTTTGACCTCATTATTATTGTTTTATAATTTTGTAGTTTTTCTTTATATTATATTGTACCACACAAACTAGTGTTCGGCATTCCATTAAAAAAAAAAAAAATTAAATAAAAATTTGTATGTACAGTGAATATGGTGAAAATTGCTCACTTGAAAATGAATATGTACACCGACGATACAGTTCAAAATAGGTTATATAAATCGTATACACATTCAATGAAATATGGTTCGTTATAATCCGTCGACGCGACCTTGAATTTCAAGTACGTCAATTTGTCTTGTCAACCGCAAATTTATGATTTTTTGCCTGTAGTACTCGTATATAGCAAACATGACATACGTGTTAAAGGCGGATCCTGACTTTGGGTGATTCCAGATCCTATTTGGATTTCTTGTTTCTGGAATTTACACCTATATTCAACTGAAAACACTTTTAAAAAATTATCATACCCAACAATATCGTATGTGTTTGTATTTTATTTCGATTTTTTTAATATTCTTTTTGGTTGTTTTAATATTTCCGTGATTTTACAGTTTTGCAATTTTCTGTTGTCGTTGTTGTTGTTGTTGCTATTTTTGTTATGTATTTGTAAGTTTCGCGATTTAAGTAATATATTAACTCAAGGTCTTAAGATTCTTTTTTATTTTCATTTTAATATTGCATTACTATTTGTGTATTATATTGTTTTGACAAGAAAGACAGCAAGTTTTTTATAAGTATAAAACATGAATAAGTTAATAGTTTTTATATGATGTTAGAAATCGTCAGGTTATAACGGGTTTTGAATAATAGTTGTCGGCACGAGATGTTATTTGATCTAGTTCAGTGTAAATAAAACATTAAAATTTTGGCATGTTCGTTATTTAGCCGAATTCTTATGCCGTTTTGGCAATAAACTAGCTGACATAGCTTAAATGTACCCGGTTGTTAATCAATTTAATATGAAAAGCACGATTTTTCTTGAAGTGCGCAAAACTCGCTAGTAACAGGTTAGTTTATTCAGTCATGCGCCGAATGATCTAAAATCTGTACTAATTCTGCCAAGATCAAATGCCCGATTTACGTTAGTTTTGTAGAATTAGTTAATAAATAGCACAACTTAACTATGATGAATTAGCCATTTGGATCTTTTCGTTTTAAAATTTGGTAAACTGCGTGCTTAGCGGACTTTTTAATAAGTTTTGATGAAAATGTTTATTCAAGATCTAACGTAAGATTCAAATTAAATTGAACAGAGGTAATACAAAATTTCTTGTCTACTTTGTTACCATGCTTAATTATAAATTACATAAAATTAATTTAAGAATATAAAACTTTAAAGCGTCTATTTCTAAACGCTTTAAAGTTTTTATTCACTTTATTTATGTACGTTTATTTAACAACTCACTTTATTTTGTTTAAATCTAATCACTTTAACTAAATAAATGTTTACTTTCTCTTTCTCGATATCAAACCACTTTGGTCTAAGCTAGTACGAGGGTATATCAAAAAGTCTTGCAATATCATATGAAAAAAAAGAGTGAGTGAGACAACAATATATTTTTCAAAACCATTTTTTGTCGCGATGAAACTTCTAGAAGAACATTTCGATGTAAATTTTACAGTTCGTTTGTTTTTGTCAATTTAGTAACACGTGTTTTGAATTTTTCTTAAAATGAATGAAATTGAATATCGCGCCATTATTAAATTTTTCTGTAAAGATGGACGAAATGCAATTTATATATTCAACTATATATCAAAAGTTTACGGCGAATCTGCACCATCATATGCCACAGTAACAAGGTGGGTAAAATTATTCAAAAGTGGTCGGGAGTCATTAGTAGACGACAACCCCTCGGGTCGGCCAGCAGATGCTATTAGCCATGAAAACGTAATTTTGGCCGAATCTATTGTATTGGAGGACCGGCGTATTTCTGTTCCAGGGTTAGCGTGGAGACTTTCCCTTTCATACGGTACCACATATACTATATTACATGACCACCTTCACATGTCGAAAGTAAGTGCGCGATGGGTTCCCCGTTTGTTGAATGCAGAACAAAAAAAAATGCGTGTTCAAACTTCAAAGGCGATTTTAGATATGTACAAAGAAGATCCAGAAAATTTCTTGGATAACATAATAACAGGCGATGAAACATGGCTTCATCACTGGGATCCGGAATCCAAACAAGAATCGATGCAATGGATTAAACGTAGTGAACCACCACCAAAGAAATTCAGAACTCAACCGTCTGCTGTTAAGGTTTTGGCAACAATTTTTTGGGATTCTGAAGGAATTTTGATAATCGATTATATGCCACCGAAAACCACAATCATAGGCATATATTACGCAGAGGTTTTCCGAAAATTGAAAAAAGCGATCCGGGAAAAACGGCCAAGGAAAGTTAGGAAAAAAATCTTGCTTCTTCACGACAATGCACCAGTGCACAAGGTTAATATTGCTCAAGCTGCATTAAAAGACTGCGGCTTCGTGGAAATTCCGCATCCACCGTACAATCTAGACTTGGCACCCAGTGACTAGTTTCTGTTTCCCAATTTGAAAAAAATACTAGGGGGCCGGAAATTTTCCAGTGACTATGAAGTACAGTCTGTTGTAAATTAATATTTTATGGAGCAAAAGAAATCTTTTTTTTTAGAGGGTTTAGGCAAGTTAATTGATCGATATGACAAATGTATAAACCTTAAAGGAGATGATGTCGAAAAATAAAAATATGGCTGTCTCACTCACTCTTTTTTTTCATATGATATTGCAAGACTTTTTGATTTGCCCTCGTATATCAACAATGTTTATTGATAAATTAAATAGTTTATAAGCTTTTAAAGTTGTTGAAAATGTGAATGACCAGAATTTTTTTAGTTTAACAGAATCTGATAATTGGCAAAGTACTAAACGAAATTTATAAAAGTTAATATATTTAAGCTAAAAAATATTCGATCTAATTACTCTGTAAACTTTTAGTTTTTAACAATAAAAATGGACTAAATTCTATTAATTTATTTATTAAGTATACACACATTTGACATAGTTTACTTCTTGTAATCGCTAGAGAGTACGTCCCTAGGTGACGGCGTAACACGACATTACCCTCCTCCTTCACCCGTATATTACCACCGGACAATATCCCTCTAATGGCGGATACTATATCCCTCCGCCATTACCTCCCTGTCAACTACTCCTGGCCGCCATTGCTCCATAGTGATTACCCCTGTGTTATCCGGACTCTGCACCAAGAAAATCAATCATCATTGACCGGTATGCTGAATTTAAACTAGTCGATCAACCACCGATGATACGCCATGGTCTGGACGCTCAAATGAGGCTGTGACTCCAGACAACATAAAAAAAATCTACGAAATTGTTTTGAAAGAGCGTAAAGTGAAGTTGCGTGAGATAGCTGACATTGTAAAGAGAGAATATTTGTCCATGGAGGATTATGTTCGAAGTGGATACCGCGTTTGCTCACAATGGATCAAAAACGATAACACGTCGATCATTCCGTGCGCTGCTTGGGGTTGTTTAAGCGCAATAAAAAGGATTTTTTTATACACTATACACCAGAGTCAACTTGGCAATCAGCAGAATGGCGACAGGCCCGAGAACCTCGTCCGAAGCTACCAAAAGCACAACAGTCGGATGGAAAGGTTATGGCGTCTATATTTTGGGATGGACAGCAGGGTGGACCTTATTTGGGTGGGACACTCCCTAGAAATGTGAGGATTGTTATTTTTCACTTTCAATGGAACAGAAAAATTATTTAAATATTTTTTCAGCCTAAATCAAAATTGTGGTGAATAAAGGAGATTTTTTTTTAATGATATCGAAAAATTAATGATATCGAAAATCGGTTAACAAATAGCCAAATTTCCAAAATACAAAAACAGACAAATTATTGCTATTTTTTTTATTATAAATGCATAATAAGTATTTCATCTATACAATGGTTTTATGAATCAATTTTTATGATGAAAATAATCAATCTAGGATGGTCTTCTACCAATTAAGGATGTTTTGGTATATGTTGAAAACTTGTGTGTGTAGTTAATAATTAATAATAATTAATCTTGTGTTAATTTAACAACACGTTCTGCGATATAATTTACGACTTTTATTTGACTGATAATCTGTAACGTGCGTTACATTGATGCCTCTACTAGCTCATTTTAGCTTGGTTGGCACACTGTGTAATATCGATGTTTTGGTATTACGCCTAAGTCACTGCTGTACACCAGCAAACTATACCAGTTAATTGTCATTGCGCCTGCGAGGTTTGCAGATACGTATTGTTATAGTATACCTTAGGCGAAGTAGATCAACGATTATGATTTGTATATTGGTGTATGCACCATGCACAGACCGCAAGTCATGTGATAATTGCTCTGTTATTGCATTAGCGGATTTTTTGTTCTTCGATATAACCAAAATACCGGATTTTTTTTATTTTTCTGGTAAAGACACACAAATAATAAATTTTGTCGATCATTCAACATAAGGTAGCTTTTCGAAGCAGAGACGTGTGTGCATCCCAAGGGAAAAAAATAAATCAAATTTAGTATATAAATAAAATTGTCGGTGCATAGATTTGTGCACATTAAAAGCAATTTTTTTATTTTAAGGGTGGAACTTTGAAAAGTGCCCAAGTGTAACATACCAAATAAATGGTGCGTTAAATAGTGCAATAGTTAAATTTATATTAATAGTACTAATTAATTACTACTAACTAATAAACACTAATGTTAACTACGATAATAAAAGTGAGTCGCCCACGAGGGTTGTAAATTTTGTTTTTAAGTGTGTTGGAGTTTATACCGCATCCATCCAAGTTTCAGTGCTGCACTTTATGAAAAAGTAAGAGCTCAAATTACTAGCTAATTGTATAAAAAGGTGGTGTGGTTAGTCATCGAAGCGGTGGCTTGTTTTTTTTTTGGAAAAAACTTCAGTGCAAGAACCTGAGCGTATCGCATCCAAATTACAACGCCCGTATTGTGCATTCAGATTATCAAATTAGATCGGGTGTGGTTGCATGTGTAGTGCGAAAATTATATAATATAACTGCACATAAAGCAACGGATGTATTTGGCGGCGTCCTAGTAAGGCGAACGATTGTCAGCGGTCGAGTTTCTGGTGAAGTCTTGGTGTTTCACCGGAACAACGTAAGCAGCTCGTTGAAGATTTTGGCGGTAAGGTGGGTGTTCTCTACAGTATCCGGATCCAATCTGCGGAGATAGCAGTCATCAGGGTCGAGGTCAGGAACGCAGAGCTGCATGCGACAAGGTTGAGCGGATGGTGGCGTGACTGGACAGGTTTTTTTTTGTTAATTTTATTTTCCGTTTCTTTTCTCACCTTTTAATATGCATTAGATTTTATAGACATTTGCTTTTTGCTTCAATTCAAATTTCTTTTGTTTTTTTTTATTCAGTTTATTCCTCAAATTTAAATTTTGGCCGAGTGACAGTTTGGTTTAAATTGTTTAATAATTGCTTCTTTTTTGTTTTTTTTCACATAGCAAATATTTAGTTTGCGTCGCAGGTGCCGAGCCCGGATGCAGGGAAAGCGCTTTGCCTACGTTCGAGGAGACGAGACAGGTAACTTTTTCGTTTACATATATATATATACATGCGTTTTTTTTTTTTTACCGTTTTAAGTACCGTTCATCGAGTATTCCGTAACCAAATTAAACAACTTGAATATGTTGCTTGGAAGGAATATTTTTCCTTGATTTTTTTTTTTTTGCTCTTTATTAATACTTAGTGAAAGTTACACCTTGTGACTTTGTTGAAATGTTAATTTTTCTTTTTCCCTTATATTTCTTATTTTGTTTGTGAATTATTTTTTTTTATATAATAAATATGCATATGCAATTGGTTGTAAAGGTAGAACTAAATATGCGTCTGATTTTGGAAAACCGAATGGACTAGTGAGCGGAAATGGACAGGAGTGAGTTGATAGGGTGAGGTAAGTGATGTAAGTGAGTGTGTCAGAGCGTTCTTTTCATTCAGTCTCCTTGAAATTTCGAACGGGTTGTTCCAATGAGATCCGGAACAGCCCAGCCAGAGCACAACCCCACGGCCACATTATTACCTCCACCACCGAGCTAGCGGCAGAACTCATGGCGTGCTCTAAAGGAAAAATATTATTAACTATTATTTCTTATAATTAAATTTTTTTTTGCTATCGGCAGCCAACGTCGAAGGCTGTCGTAACAAATCTTCATTCTATTCTTGAAATTATTATCCCGAGGCCGGATATATCCGGATCTTTGATTAAGAAATCTGTGGAAATCTTAAACCGTTTAAAAAGATCGCCAGTGTTTGATGTTACAACATCAGTTGTTTCGCAATGAATGTTTTCACACCATTAATTTTCAATTCAACGTGCTGCGCTTACTAAGCTCGGCCTCGACATCCCTCATTATATTCAATTGTTGCACCATCCTTATTTTCTCTGCACTAGAGACGTAGTATAGTCAACGCAAACTTTACGTCATTTGTTTTGTAGAAATAAATATCTCGTAAGCAGTTCAAATCCATCATTGGTGCTTTAGCAGCTTTATTGCAATGGAACCAAATTTTAATATAAAATCTACGACAAAAATGCAAATGTCCTGTAAATTCTTCTGTTCTTGTGCTGTTAATTTAAATTCTTCACGAAAGATAAATAATTTCAATACATAAATGGCTTTGGACATCCACTCTAGCATGATGCGTAGGCCCTTCATTTGTTATCATACCCAAAAAAATTAAGAGTGATTTCCAATAATTTTTTGTAATGACCCAGAGCATGTTCCTTTGCCAATTCGTTCTTACATCCGCGAATTCTGCTTTCACTTCATTTAATTGTATAGAAGTAGCCAAATTACTATCACCTCATATGAAATTCATGGTAATGTGATTTGCAAAGCCCGAACTGCAACCTTTTGTATAGTTCACACTTCATTAAGTTAGATATCGACCAACCCAAGAAATCCGTGCAATAAAAATTTATTAGACTCTGAAAATACGCCTTTTATGAGTCAAATACTTGAAAATCCTTTTTGATAAAATATGAATTCCGAGTATTTATTGTCCTGTTAATTAGTTTGACATCCGAATTGTTTTGATTGGTGACAACTTGATAGTATTTAAGAATTAGTACTATTTTACTGAAGAATTTCATCCTCGTTTGGGACTTTGAAAAGTGAAAGTGAAAGTGGTTTTTTGCAAGAACATCAGTACGATAACCAGAGCCAAAAGTTCGACTTATTTGGAAGTAGGCCAGTTTAAGCATGCGCAAATAGCCCAGAAAACATAAGTGAGCCGATCATTCGTCAGCAAATTTTCGCAAAAATTAACATCTCAGTCTTCAACAAGTCCCAGAAGAAGAAGAAGAAGAAAATGTGATCGCAATCGTAAAACAGCAGTCAAGCAGGGGAGATTTTTAATGAGGGAAGCTGAAAAAGATCGAACCTTATCCAGTAAGTCTCTGAGGGGCACAATACGTAACGTTGGAGAACAGTGAGACATAGAATTTTTCAATATAGTACTTTTCGAGTTTGGATCATCATTTAAGGAGAAAAATCTACCTTTAAAATACTCCAATCGCCATGAAGTAATCGGGAGGAATGGCGGAGGGAATTGAGCGGGGGTAATGGACGTGATGAATTTTGCCCGGGCGGGGGGCGTATTGACTGAGGGGCTAATAACCGTGGGGTAAAGAGCGAGAGGTATTGTCCTGGGGTAATATGAGGTGAGGTAGGGGGAGGGGTGGCGGGTAAAATCCTAGCCTGGGTCTAGGACCTACAGTGTTTAAAATATAATAGGTGTGGGTAATCTTAAACAAGATAATTCGTTATATCTTTATCCTACTTTGAGATATTATATGTTCTGTAATGTAAGTAGGTTTTGTAAATATAAAAACTTATTTTTAAATTAATAAAAAATTACCAGTTTCTTCATAATTATTATTAAAATCTTGGTATAGCTGTAAAATGGGACGAGGCAACCACTGCACAAGTGCACACCAGAAGAAAGAAGAATCATCATCAAGTTTCGGAAGGAGTTCTAAACATACAAAGAAATAGCCAACAGTCTAAATTGCTCCCAAAATATGATCACAAATATTTTAAAACCGCGAAAATTAATGAAACCAGAGGACGAAAAAGGAAAACTACTCTAAATGACGACAGAATGATGGTAAAAATGGCCACAATGGAACCGTTTGTAAAATTAACCAAAATTAAAAAAAACTGGACATGACGAAGTAAACTATATGTAGTAGATTACGCGAGAAAAATTTAGTTGCGCGGTCGGTCAGAAGAGTACCACACCTCAGTAAGAAAAACGTGGAAATTCGATCAAAGTTTGCCAAGCGTTATCGCAATTGGAGTGGGAAATAAAATCGGTCCGACTCCAAACATTATGTGAGACGACCAACAAATCAGGAATTCAACCCAAAACATACCAAAAAGTTAAGTGTGGATGTGGAAGCATAATAGTATGGTTTTTCCTGATACGGTGTAGGTTCGATTTATTGGATAAAAATCATTATGACACAAGATGTCTAGTTCGATATATTGAATAACATTATGCTCCGCTATGCAAGTGAAAATATGCCCTCTCAGAGTTTCTAACAGGTTAATGATCCTAAACACACCTCAAAGAGGGCAAACCAATGGTCTATTCAAAATAAGGTCAACCTAATGGAGTGGCCAGGACAATCGCCGGAGTTAAGCTTCATTGAAAACCTTTTGGCATGAAGAACAAGAATTATGGTGTTCGATAAAAGAAGCGTGAGAAACCAATCCAGTCGAAACGTGCCAGATAATGGTGGATTCGATGCCTAAAAGATGCGAAACAGTTGTGAGAAACAAGAGGTATACAACGAAGTATTAAATGTTCGTATTATTTTGTGATTTTATTAATTTTTAATTAATTAATTTTAATGTGATTTTATTTAGTTACGTCTATTATTTTTTTACTCAACACATTTTTTTACTTCGCTCATTTGAAATGTTCACTGGTGAGTAAACTATAAAATATAATCATCCAATTTTCTTTAATTTTTCTTATCATCCGATAATTGCGGTATTTGTGCATTTTTTCATTCACACCTATTATTTTTTTACCTACTGTATTTGGAAAACTTCAATTTCGACTATGGAGTTCAGAGGTAAAATATAACACTCCTCGTGGACCAAACGAAGAAACTGATGTCATGAAAAGGACTTACGTACTCTTGAGGTGTATTCAAAATCAAGGTATATTCCAGATTCGTGACAATTCGTTTTTTTTCATCTCAGTTAAAAGTTCCATTTCATTAGTAACAGCATCTACCGGTCTACCGCTGCGGAGTGAACTTCGAGTGACTCTCCAACTTGTTTGAATAGATGGATCCACTACGTTATTATTTTATATTAAGACGGATCCATTACGTTATTATTTTATAAAAAGGATTATATTATTGTGAATGAATGAATTGGTCGTTAGAATAAATAGAGGAATGAAAAATTTGTAATACCATTATTTTATATAGATTTACCGAACTTATGAACCTCCTTCGTACAAAGCAAAGTTCATTTCAATGCGGGTTTGGATATGGATTTATTACATTAATGTTGGTTATTTTTCAAAAATACAGTCGAAACTAACGTTGGAATCCAATTTTTATCATATAAAAACCTGGGTTAATTTTAACTTGTTGAGAAGGGGCTTAGTTCTGATAAAATTCTCCATTTTTCAGTATCATATCGTGAACTCAAAATCCTATTGTTATGATACACACCGAATTTTTCCCGATGTAATTAGTCATTACTGAATTTCATTCAAATTGCACATTTTACATAACGCACGAGGTGGATTTACACTAATTCGCACACTAATTTTGAAGGACTATCCGGCACTCATTTTATAATCCCACTTTCGTCAAAATTGATTGTTATTCGGGCTTAGCTTAATTTAAATTGACCAGTTTACAGGAATAATCAATTAATACGCAATAACAACAAAAATTGGAAAATGAACAAAATGAAATAATCAATCAATCAAAATCGTACTAGTCGAATTTAAAAAAAAGAACCGTCATTCCACAGAAAGACCACTGAACGAGTTTTCTTGAAACTATCCATCACAATTAGTTTCTGATACTCCAAAACCTCTTTTCAGGAATCTTCGTAAAACTTATTCGGTCCGTTTCTGAAAACCTTGATACAAAGACAAATATAAATAACCTACTGGTGGTGCTACATTCTATGAAGGGCCGCCTCAGTATATTCTTCAAATATTTCAGTTCGCAATAAGGGACGCCAGTCACGAAGATCGAATGATTTTAGAGTACCTACGGTGGTCTGCCGCGTGGTCATACGTTCATTGGTGCTGACTAAGACCTGCTCCTGTAGGCATATCAGCCTGTTGATTTCATGATTCTATTGTGTCTTTCGAGATAACTACGTCATGAGTTACGTTCATTCGCAATCAGTAATAACCTCTTTTGCCTAATGGTACAACTTTAAATTTTCAATGTTTACGTAAAATGCTCGATATCCAGCTATGATCCTTGATGTTATAGCTACAGCAACTGATTTTTTCTCTGTTACTGTAGATCCCAAATATTTTAACTCTATGTATTCTAAAGATAAGTATTTGGGCGATAGGATCACCGTGCCATACTGCTGGTGCTATTTCAAACGCTTTTGAAAGTTTACCTTTGATTTGCACCGTGAAATTTGAATCGTACGTCAATAGGACGTTCCACAACCTATTGCTCTATTTTTTTCGTAAGCTTGTTGAAAGTCTACAAATTGACTGTGAACAGTGATTTCCTTGTCGTGTCGAATTTTCAATTTTAAGCTCACGTTGATTGTATCGTTCTCGTTATTTTCATCTGCAGAGCCGAGAGGGAAATTTCGCTTTCAAGTAGACTTTATTTGATATCCATGTATTTTGCGATAGATTTCGCTGGCGTACTCTATCTTTTTCTTGAACTGCTTTCAGGCAATCTTCGCCCAACTAGTTACTTTTTGTCCTATGTGACGTTCGACCAACTCACTGTGCTAATTGAAAAATGTGACAAGCTGGGCACCCGGGGGGTAAACCTAATTCGAGTATGCTGAATTCAACGGTGCTAGTCCCATTTCAAAGTTAGTCCCCATTTTTGAGATATCGGTTTCGACATGTTTTGGCTCTGAGTCAAAATATACCCTCATTTTCACGTTGATAGCTCTTGAACCATTAAGATTTTCGTTATGCTTTCTTCAGCAAAGTTGTTGCGCAGGTCAAGACCAACAACTTTGCCGAACATATCAAAACCGAAAAACCACATCTATTTTTTTTTTGTTTTTCATTTCGACGAAAAACACTGTTTTTATCATTTTTTATCATTTTGTTGAATTTAAATCGAGTAGAATCGATCGAATAAACATCGCATCGACAAATATAGATACAATAGAAACTATTTAAAAGAAAGTTAAATCGATTCAGTTGATTTTATGGTAATTTTTCCTAAAAAAAAAAATTCCTAAAAAATTAACATTTTGCTTCTCTTTGACAAAACAATGGCGTACCGTTGCGATAGTGGATAAAAATCCTGGATTTTTCCATCCCATCGTTTTAACCAATTACATCACGTAAATTATCACTTTGGACGGCAGTCCAAACGAGGGACGAAAGCGCACCTACTGTGCTGGAAGTCGAACTCGTATGTACGAGTTCGACTTCCAAAAAATTAGTTTTTCAGGTACAACTGCCCCAAAAAGGGCCCCAATTATTTTTTAACTAGCAAATTATGATTATAGACGTCAATACCAATTCAACGACACCTCAAACGTTCAAAACGGATGATTTTGACCAAAGTTATGACATTTGAAAAATTTTCTGTGACGTTACTATATAATCTTGCTTTGGTATATGTTTGTTTGTTTGTCCGTACTTCTTTCATTTGATCTCATATTTTCAGGGTTTGTAGTACTTGAAAAACTAAGCAACTTGTTGGCCGCGGCCAGGGTCTGAAAGGCCATTTTTGGCCATTTTAGCCAAGCCCACAGCGCTGCACTTATTTGACATACCCCGGACATATGCATATCGTTGGAAAGGTATTGACAGCTATCAAATAGCATATAAAAAAAAAATTCAAAAAATTAAGGTTGAAGGTCATTTTGGCCAAAAAACTGAAAAATGTCAAATCGGCCGTCCACATTCGGCCTAATTGCTAAAAAATTAGCCCAAAACTTTTGGTTCATATTTTCAGGATTATTAGCCACAAACCTCACCTACAATATGACATCAAGCGTTTGTCCCAGAAAACTCGTATGTTTTAGATATTGACCTCCATAACTTAAAAGCCACCTTAATAATTTCATTTTTTGGCTCAAATGCACCCTAATATCGGTCCGTTGCGGTACATAATTATTGTAAATCAACGTATTACAATGAAACAACGTCATATTGTTATCATTGCTACGAGAATTTTTACTAGTGACCCTTTTTTCATAAAAAAAATGAAAAACTGACAAATTGATGTGATCAAAAAAATCATACCAAAAACATTGAACATTTGACAGTCTCCTTGCATAACATCGATATTTTTTTAATCTTTATGATGATTTCTTTAAAAAACAGATCTTATCTCCCCTCCCATCGCATGAATATGGATTATATCAGCGAGAGGGTAGCTACCATTAATTTTTGTTTCCAACTAACACATTAAAATATGCATATTTTATTGTATTGTTTAAGGAATCAAAAATGAATTGCTATCGAGTGTGTGTTAACTGTTTTGACAGACAACAATAAAACGAATCGCAATTCAATTCATTTTCAATTAGCCGTGCCAAAATCATTGATACCAAATAAAAAACCTCTTAACGAGGTAAATGTTCGAGTGACGAAAGCCGAATTCAATTCACAAAATTTCTGATATCACATTTGTACCGAAAAAAACAGTTGCATTCGA
This sequence comes from Nephrotoma appendiculata, assembly GCA_947310385.1. Classification (NCBI taxonomy): domain Eukaryota; kingdom Metazoa; phylum Arthropoda; class Insecta; order Diptera; family Tipulidae; genus Nephrotoma; species Nephrotoma appendiculata. The sequence continues at coordinate 368,501,548 of OX371223.1, read as the reverse complement.
TTTGTCAACGATTTTTCGGAATGTTAGTGCATTCGGCGCGTTTATTTACATTTTTCTTTCTAGCTGTCAAGAACAACAATTTGTCAACGATTTTTCGGAATGTTCAACAACAACGCGCTGAATGCACTAACGTTCCGAAAAATCGTTGACAAATCGAATGCAATTGTTTTTTCGGCACAAATTTGATATCAGACATTTTATGAATTGAATTCGGCTTTCATCACTCGAACATTTACCTCGTACAACAGACACGCCACTTTGCATACAAAAAAGTTGAAAAAAATTGAAAAATAATCTGGGATAGAAAAATCCGAGATTTTTATCCGTCGTATGTTTCTGTGATTGAATGGCGCAGTGACATTTGATGGTTGATATATTGATGCTGATGTTTCTTAATTTACGTGTATAATTTACGTGATGTAATTGGTTAAAACGATGGGATGGAAAAATCCAGGATTTTTATCCACTATCGCAACGGCACGCCATTGTTTTGTCAAAGAGGAGGAAAATGTTAATTTTTTAGGAATTTTTTTTAGGAAAAATCACCATAAAATCAACTGAATCGATTTAACTTTCTTTTAAATAGTTTCTATTGTATCTATATTTGTCGATGCGATGTTTATTCGATCGATTCTACTCGATTTAAATTCAACAAATTGATAAAAAATGATAAAATCAGTGTTTTTCGTCGAAATGAAAAACAAAAAAAAAATTAGATGTGGTTTTTCGGTTTTGATATGTTCGGCAAAGTTGTTGGTCTTGACCTGCGCAACAACTTTGCTGAAGAAAGCATAACGAAAATCTTAATGGTTCAAGAGCTATCAACGTGAAAATGAGGGTATATTTTGACTCAGAGCCAAAACATGTCGAAACCGATATCTCAAAAATGGGGACTAACTTTGAAATGGGACTAGCACCGTTGAATTCAGCATACTCGAATTAGGTTTACCCCCGGGTGCCCAGCTTGTCACGAAAAAAAAGTTAGCAATTCAAGCACAGTGTTATTAATGATGTTACTTCCATTGAAGCTCTTTTTATAATATTTCATTGATTCTCCACGGTATTAAACATCTTTTGGTTTTATAGAACACTGGAGAGGGTATTTTCGTAATTAAGTCAGCAACTGGTTATTAAAAGCTTCATTATTCCAACATGGAATTCGTTGGAAGCGATGGTTGTAAGTTGTTGAACAGTGTTTTTTATAATTGTAAGGGAATGATCGGAGTTAATGTTAGCTTCAATTTTTGTTTTGATATCTTTGATATTGAAATATCGTCTATTAGATATTCTCATCATTTGTTGGAGACATTTAAATTATACTGTGAGGCTAATTCTGTGAGACATGTCTCGTTTGAAATAAGGTGTAAAGAGTATATCCAAAAGTCATCAGGTCTATCAGGAATCATCCAAAATGATTTTTACATCATGTTGAGGTATTTTGCTTAGAAAGGTTTTCTGGCCATAAAACGCATCTTTTATTTGTTCGGGTTCATACTCAATAGGAGCATGATTGTTTACGATCGAAATGTTAAAATGACACCGTGAAACCTGATGAAGGTTTTCTGTGGAATTCAAGCTGCAAGTACATGTCATGTTCCAAGTTTTAGAACGTAAGCCTAATTCGTCTCCGAGGTCGTAGTTGAGATTTCATATTTGTCCATGACTTTTGTTGAGGTTTTTTAACAATTTGTGATGTTGTTAGCTCTTACACTTTTAGGCTACTCTTTTAACAGAGTAGTTGCCAGTGGTAGCAACGAAGAGTCCTAATGAACACTTGTCGTAGTTGCAGCCGACCGGGCACAAGAACCGAGTCCTTTGCTTTTCCACCTGCTAGATTTACACCTAATCCTTGGTGGTAAATAAAAATACAATTATTGTTCGTATTAATATATTCGATAGGTAAATAGCAGCGTTCAAAACTACTCTTCACTTTCTTTCTATTCCATTTATATTCTCTCAAAATGATTTTTTTATTTTTTCCCCACTTTTTCGTTCGTAAATAATAAAATAAAAAATTAAGAATAATATTCAGTTTTCAACGAATAGTGAGCGAATAATGAAAAAACAAACAGATTGATGTTTTAAATAGATCAGAAATTATATTTTTCTACTCTCCGCTCCTTGTTAAACGAATAGTTGGCGAATACTTTATACATTTCGTATTTTAGAGTAAATATTTTTCCATGTGGAAATTGATTGTACTATTCAATTGTTTTTGTTTGCGAGAACTAAAACAAAAAATTTTATTCTCTTCTTTTGTTTTACTTTTCATATTTCTTTAGATATTCTATAGATATAGATAATAGAATATTCCACTATTATGGGAATAGAGAATATATTTTTTTGTTTTCTATTCATTATTCGCGACTCAGTAGTAAAAAATATTTGTTCGATCAGTAAAGAAAGAATAATATATTTTGTAGAGCGAATTTTAGAACCCTGGTAAATAGATAATATTAGTGAGACTCACATACATGAATGCAGCTCAGAATCTTCGAATTCATTCAAAACACTGGCGGCATCATCTGTTGATTCGCCATATGACGTTGTTTCACATTCCCCCTCCCCCCTCCCCCCTCCCCCTCAGAGCGATTTACTAACTTTTTTCGTAGACTAGGAGCAATCAGTTAATACTAGTGATTGGCTTCAATCTTCATCAAACGTTAACAATAACAAATATTAACTACTCCGAGTCTTATAGGCATACATTCCTTTAGGGACTGTCTTCAATCTTGGAACAGTTGCGCAGTTGCTTTCATTCCTAAAGCTCTTAGGTCGGTCAAAACTTAACAGTCTACGGGTTATGATATCCTGGGCTGGTACCGCGTTCATGTGGGCGACGCGTTCCGTTGGTGTGTGAAACAACAAAACATTCATCTCATAAATTGTTACCAGGAATTGTCTTTAGTAATTCATTCGAATCTCACATTGAACTAGAAGGTTTTGAAACCTACTGCACTAGAGGCTAGAGGGTTGGTTTTCTATTTCCCGTTTCTCGAAATTTTTTTTTTGTATTTCCCGGGTTATGTTTTAAAGACTAGTTTCATTTAAACAACTATCAAAACACAAAAAGTCAAACCTTGTAGATGTAATGCGAAAACCAAAAACTAATAATTTTTTATATACATATTTGAATTTTTTTGAGTTGAAGTTCATCCAAATTCGTTGACAACATTGAGTCTTTCAATATATCAATTGTGAGTTGGCAAATACAGAAATTAGTTGAGAATTGCCATATAACTAGCGGATTGAGACGGCATCTAGAAAATGTACACAACATTAATCCAAACAAACGTAAAGACGGCAGCAATATTGCAAGCTGTAGTGGAATCTCCAAATCACTGCGATAGTGTAACAAAATTTGGTAAAGTTGAGCAGCCGTCTAGGTCTGTTATATGTTTTATGAAACGCCAATCCATGGCAAAAATTGTTGCGAGACTTGCTGCGGCTGGTGATTTTTCGATTCGCGGAATTTGTAAAAATGGCGAGCATCGTGTGATGATTCTTATATATGAGTTTTAAGATTTGGCAAAAAAAAAATAATTTAAACCATAAAGTCTTACAAAAAAAGAGTGGAAAGTTCAGTCTAACTTTAGATGAATGAACGAGTGTGATAAATCAACGTTACCTAAATGTGAATGTATATTTTAATCAGTGTTACGTCAACTTGGAACTAGTCAGAATATTTGGAAGCTGTACAGCTGCAAAAATCATTGAGCTTCTTGGTGCCAAGCTCCATGATTTTGGGATTACTCCGTCAAATATCATACCGACGGAACAGCAGTGATGATAAAATCTGAACGAGAGTCACAATATCAACATTTATTCTGCTATAATCATGACATTAATCTGGCAATTATGGATGTCATTTACAAGAAACGTAGCAATATAACAGGGGAACCAGAACCAGTGGGAGAGGATATTAGTGATAGTGATCACGAAGTGGAATACCTTAATGAAGATGGGTCTGAAACTGATGATGATGCGACGAATCCGAATGATCTCATTGTTGAATAATCACATCACGCCAAAATGCGCATTCGAAGAGCGTTGAGTGCGACAATTGAAATTTTTCGAAACATTGTAAAGCTTTTGAAATTTTCACCAATGCGAAACACTATTTTGCAATATCATATAAAACAGAAACATGGAACAGAGTTGAATTTGCTTTTGGGTTGCAAAACCTGATGGAATAGTATGGACGCAATGCTAGAACGGTTTTTAAACACCATAGACGGGCTTCGTGCGGCATTAATTGATTTGGATATAATATCAAAGTCGTATTTGTGATTTGCACATTGTTTTGAAACCCGTCAAATTGGCAATGAAAAGGCGTGATCCAAACTTGCTCACTGAAATCGAATAGTAACGATTATTTCATTAAAAGTTACATTGGCCATTACATATCCCGGGAATAAAATTTCAAAATTCCCGTTTCCCGGGAATCAAATGATCCCGAAAATAGTGACCCTCTATACTGCACTTTACACGATCTTCGATCATACGGCAGTTTATGTCCAACCTGCTCGATAAAGATATAAATTTGATAAAAGATTGTAAAACTGTGTTCAATTCGTTGTGGAATCTTAAGACCACTTCCAAGAACTGTAAACATCTTTTTACAATTTCTAGTTCTTTTAAATAACAACAAGAAAGCCGAAATGTTTTTGTTTGTCTGTCGGAGAAATGAAACTTTCAAAAATGTGCGTCCCTAGACCTAGCAAAACCCATCCAACAGAACATTACAATATACTATGGATATAATTATCGGCAAAAAATAGGCTAATTAAATGATCTAATAAAATATTTTGGGCACCATTCCTTTCAACTAAAAGATGGGTTCCGCTAGCCTTAGAAAAAGCTAACAGAACACTTTTCAAAAAATGATTTAGAACCAACTGAAAAGTTAAAAGCTAATTATAGGCTAATTAAATGACTCATTAAAATTTTTTGGCCCGCTCGTTTTAAATAAACCATTATGATTTTCTATTGTTAGCACAATCCAAACCGGAAATCGGACCAATACCGAAATTAGAACAAACACAAGGTTTTTTGGCATACAAATAATTAAAGCCTCATTACTGCCTCCTAATAAAATTAACCATTTAATAATTTTGGGGTCCATTCAACTTGATCAATAAGATTTAAGATTCATTGAAAGCTAGCAGAACCCAAAATAAAAATCGGACCAAATTTTTGGGCCCTACTTGTTCTTGACCAAGTATTAGGTCATTTAATTTAAAGATAATTAGAACACAAAATAAAATTAGTACAAAATAAATGTTAGGCTCATTGTGGCCTAATCAAATGCCTAATTAAAATTATTTAGGCTCGACTCGTTCTTGACCATGCTTTAGGTTACTTCATTTAAAGCTTACAGAATCCAAACTGAAAATCAAAATAAAAATTAGAACGCAAGGCAAGATCACCTCAATAAAAATAATTAAAGGCTCATAAATATCTAATGAAATGCTCCATTAAAATGTTTTGCGATTAGATTATTTGATTTAAAGCTACGTAGCAGAACCCAAATCAAAAATCACTCCAAAACCGATATTAAAATGCAAAACAAGTTCTATTAACATACAAATAATTTTAGGTTCATTATAGCCTATACAAATGCCACATTAAAATGTTACCCTTTAATCATAAGTTTTTTTATTGGAGCATTTGATTAGGCTATAATGAGCCTAAAGTTATTTGTATGTCAATAGAACTTATTTTGTGTTCTAATTTCGGTTTTGGTCCGATTTTGAATTTTGGTTCTGTTCGTTTTGAAATGGAAAAGCCAAATGCATTATCTAAAATGAATTGACTTTGTCTAAAGCTAGCAGAACCTATAGAAGCAAACGGAACTAGCCTATAATCATCCATTGTATCTCGTAGTGTTCTGCTAGGTTTAGGAAATAATAGTTCGACTGCGTAAGGCTTTCTGCGCTTACGATAGTTTTTGTTATTTATTTTTCAATCGTTCGATTAATCTGATCAGATTGAATACTGAGCGTACATGGCAGCCATGAAATTGAAAATATAGAAAGTGTTTTCGAACCTCAGTTGGCTACTAACAAATAATTCGAAATACTACTGATGACATTTGAAGAGAAGTGTGATCATGTGATTTACGATCCAAACCATATCAACGATAATTGCATATAACGAGTTCGACTTAATAGGCTAGAAGCGAGGATCGAAATTAACAATTTTACTTTTAAGTTTAGACACGTACTCAAATTTAATTTATTGCCAATGATGTAACATCGATTAATTGTCGATTTGTTTTTTTTTATCAAACTTTCTATTTTTTTTTTTCTTGATTAGCACCAAACAATTTTTATGAGTTTGGGCACGTTTCGGTAAAGCATGCGAGATTATCTTAAAGGTTTAGATTTATAGTGCTACTATACGTAGCGTTATTTGACACTCAATTTCGGAGTTACTACACAATAGTTTTGATATTGTTTGAAGTATGATTAATTTTTAAAAACCAGTAATTTATATTGTCATCTGAGGTTTTCCTAAATCCGATCCATAGTATTCTGAGTATTTTATCGATAATTTTGTATTTGTTGTTGTTGTTGTTGCCAAATTGATAACCGATATCGGACAATACTTAATCATTATAACAAAAATATAGAAATCATTTAGCTACCGATTAGAAGGTCTATCTATCCGAAATTGACTACTTAGTCTACGTAACCAGATGTCACCAGCAAATAATATAATTAACCGATTTTTCTAGCTGTGTAGGTGATAACGTAAAATACATTTTGTTTAATGACAATTGTGCTTGTTTTATGGCATCCATATGCCATGAAACCGAACAGCACTCGAACGTGTATTTATTCAAAATTTGAATTTCACAAAAGCGAACTGATAACGTGTGCGTTGAACATTTTAAAATTTTGCGGTCGCCTGTCCATTTTAGATAACAAAATATTTTATAGCAGTTATGAGATTAACTAGTGATGTGTATATAGCGTTTATACATTGTTATGGGATTATGATTATCGGGTGTAGTAGTCGGACATACATATGCATTGCTTATCATTTATTGATATTGTTCTGTTCTGTGTTATCGCATATAGAGAAACCGCATCATATTAAATTTTTCAGTAATGTCACACGAAACACGATTAATTTTATTGTTTTAAGTGATGTCAGTTCTTGCTATGTATACGTTCGCAGTACACTTAATCACTCATGTGGATCGGCTTTATGTGATTTTCTTGCAGAAACAAAGTTTTTTTTTTGAAAAAGGTCATCATCAGTTGAGCATAATATCCGAAAAATTATACGCAACTTTATGTTGCAAGCCGATTTATACATTTAGTTGTTGATATATATATATATTCGAATCTCCCTAAGCTACTTTCATTGCTTTTTGTTTAAAGCTTAGTTATAAATTTACAATTGTCTTGTTTCTTGTTGATATCGTTTTTAAAATCTCACTAATGGTTATCGTGCTTGCGATTACTCTTGACATCTCAGATGCCAATTGTTACCTGGTTTTATATTTAATTTGAAACACTTGGTTTGTCCGAGCGATTATAATGGAACTAGGTAAATTTTTCAATAAACTTCATTCCACTAACAACCGTAAAATATAAATATCATGAAAATTAGTTACATAGTCAATCACAATGTCTCACTTACGGCCACCTCAAATCTATGAAACTAGTTTGTTGTTCATATTTTACCGGTTTCCTGATAATTACAATAATCTGACTATTTTTTAAAAACTTTTAGCTACATTTGTTTAGTGAATTTAAACTTTAGACCATCTATTAAATCCAATTGTTTCGGAACTTAACCCGAATGCGGGCCAAATTCGCTAATATCTCCATTTCGCTAAGTATTTGAAATATGTTAAACCAAAGCTGACAAATTTCCAATTATTGCCCAAGTCGTAAATTTGGGTATGGAAAATTTATTGTATTTCAATAAATACTAGATTACTTCGGGTGAGGTCTGTAAATATTATCTTTCCATTGTTAGGCAGGTAAGTCATGAACGACACACTAATGAGTCATCAGAAACATTAAGACATAACTCGTTTATAGACATTTGTCAGCAAATGGGACTAATGTTCGTTTGTGAGATGAATCATTTATGACATGTCTGAGTTGAATCGTATTTGAGAAGTCATAAATGAATATTATACATAGGAGTTGTAAAGGGTGTTTTTTAAACGTTCACATGACAGCTGACATTTGCTTTGCCAATAGTTTGATTTGCCATTTCATAATGAATAGACTCACGCCATAGAGCAACGCTTGCGTACAGTCGACATAATCGTACTAATGGTCAATAATGGTCTTCTAAGTTTGAGTAAAAATGACATCAGTACACCTAAAAGATCAAAATTTGTGACACAGCACTAGGTTATTTTAGTTAGACCTGAACCACTATCTCCGTAAATGTCCGATACTAGTAAATGAAGTTGATCATTGAGTCACCTAACTGGAACCGCCTACCGCCTTTTAGATCTACAGATGTCATTTTCACTCAAATTTGGATGGTTTCCCATATATCGTGATTCAGGCCTGTCTAGCACATGAAGTTTGAAGGGATTGAGTCACCTAACTAGAATCACCTAGTGCTAATAATACGCGGCTTCAGGTTTTTGCTACAAATTTTTATTCCCGAAGATCGTGATTCGGGTTTGGATATTAAATGACGTTGGTTAACTACTAAAATCACGTTCTGTTAATCATGCACGGCCTGATTGTTTTTGCTACGGATTATGAGCTTGTAGATGTACACTCCCCGACAATGAAATACGTTCATTTTAAATTATCAGTTTATTTGATAGTGGCTACAGCAAACATATTTTGTCAGTATAAAAATGGTACTTTAACTAAACGCAATTATGTGTAGCACCGGGAATATTCGTTTTGACAGCGAAATTGGGATGAAAACAAAAGAATAGGAATAGTTAACGAAAAGAGTGCGACAATAGAATACGTTCGGTAACCTGTTGTTATTTTAATTATTGATATTTATCTTCTTATTGCAAAGTTCATATTATTATAATTTTTGTAAGTATTTTAGATAAGTTTTTTTAGCTGCATTAAATAATATAAATTCAACCTTAGGAAATGAGTCGTAAAAAAAATTTGAATATCACGAAGTTCAGACGGTGTTGGTTTTGCATCGAATTGGATTAAGCAATAGAAAAATTGGATCACAAGTTAACCGTAGCTTAGATGTGATCCATATAATTGTAAAAAAAACCCAACTATGGAGTAAAATCTAATTATAAAGGTCAAAAATGGGTATTAACTGAGTGGGAACGCAAATTGTACGAATTGCTAGAAATTTCAGCAAAACGGCACGCCAGATAGCAGCTTCAGCCAATGTTACGTCATCGATACGAATTGTGCAAAGGTATTTAAAAAAAACTGCGTTCCTCAAGCGAAGAAAAATGCATTGTAAACCTTCGTTAAGTAAAGGCAACATTCAAGACAGAATGGCAGTTGCTGAGAAGCACATGAGCTGAAAAAATGAATGGAACAATATTTTATTTTCTGAAAACGGTTTTGTCTTGATGGTCCGGATTGTTATAACTATAATTTTTATGATATTAGCACTCCTGAATTTACACAAATGAGACGGTAACAAGGTGGGGGTGGCATTATGGTATGGGGTATTATATATTCTACCGGCAAGTGGATGGTTGCTTATGCAGATGACGTGGCGATAGCTGTCTCGGGTAAGCACCTGGGTACAATCAGGGATATGATGCAAAATGCGTTATCAATAACTGCGGGGTGTGTCAGCAGATGTGGATTAGGGATTAATCCATATAAAACAGAACTGGTCCTTTTCACAGGAGGTATAAAATGGTTTTACCAAGCCTGAATGGTACTATGCTGGTTCTTACTGATAAAGCTCAGTTGGACACGTAACACGATTGAAAGAGTGAAGAAGGCCACTGTGGCGCTCTACTCTTGTAAAAATGCCATTGGAAGGAAATGGGGCTTGCAACCGGAGCTGGTGCACTGGCTTTACACGGCAGTTGTAAGGCCCATACTGCTGTATGGTGTGAGTGTATGGTGGCCTGCTCTGGTGAAAGTATTAAATAGGAACATGATGGCGAAGGTGTAGAAGACAGCCTGTTTGCACTTTAGTGGGGCGCTGGAACGACCTCTACTAGTGCCCTATTGGTTTTGCAGTGAGGTATGAACTGGTGAATCTTGACTATAAAACACCCCGTTTGTGCTTCGACAAGTATTTCAAGGTGATTATTCCCACTAGGGAGGATTGGAATAGTGGTCTCGTTATGGAGACCGGGACAGTTAAATTCTTTACCGACGGCTCCAAGCTCGATGGTAGAGTGGGAGCTGGTGTATTCTGTGGGGAATTAAATGTAAGTTTATCCTTTCCTCTGCCCGAGTAATGCAGTATGTACTAGGCGGCTGATGTTATAGCGATTGAAGAGGTCATGAACTGGTTGAGGCATAATGTATAATCTTTAATTGATATCACTATCTATGTAGGCAGTCGGGCGGCCATTATTTCGCTGGATTCAGTTTCTCTGGCGTCAAGGGTAGCGTTGGATTATCACACATCTCTTAACGAGATGAGTGAACATTTCAATATCCAGTTGATCTGGGTTCCGGGCCATTCTGACGTTGAGGGAAATTGCAGGGTAGACGAGTTAGCGATCCAAGATCCTTATCACACTGAGTAAGCGTGATTTAGGTAGAATTGTAAGGATAATTACCGAGCACTGCCTTTTCGAAGATCATGCGAGAAGGCTGGGTCTGGATGCAAATGACTTCTACAGAAGCTGCATGGACGAGGAGGAGGATGAGACTCTTGCTCACTTCCTTTGCTCTTGTCCCGTGCTAGCTGGCAGAAGACATGATCACTTGGGCAAATACAAAATAGACAGCCTCTGTGATCTTGAAAGCTGAAATGTGCGAGATCTAAGTGTGCGATAGCAACCACTGAAACCTAACCTAACCTTCGGCAAGTGGAAATTTAAATTTGTTGCGGGATCGCTGGTGAATGATATAAATAGTTGTTAAACAATAAGTTTTTACCCTTTTATAAGCAAATTCGTCGAAGAAATTTAATTTATCAACAGGATAATGCACCAGCGCATAGATCCGGAATAGTACACAATTTTTTTGAAGCAAATAAAATCAAAGTTATGCAATGGCCAGCCAAGTCGCCGGAACTTCACATCATTTATTTATTTATTTTTTTATTTATTTATTTATTCATTGAAATTACAATTTTGGTAAAGGAAAAGCACATATGGAAGCAATATAAATGAAGAACAATAACCACAAAAAAATATACTTGCATTAGGCATAAAAACCTCAGATTTCAAAAAACAAATCCACTCCATGCTAGTATCCTCCGTATTGAGCTCAATCTCATTTGTTACAGAGGACACTGCAAGAAGTGAATACTTACAGACTACATACAAAAATAATACAAATGAAAAAATAATTACAAAAATAGTTCTAAATAGTACAAAAATAGTACTACATGTATCATTCATAGACATTTGTTGTTTAGTACTACCGAGAATGGTATTCGGTCAAGGTAGGCAATATGATTCATTAAATTACTTGAAAATAGCAATAGAAGATGCAAGCTTCCAACTTAACCCCAGTTACCTTAAACACTTGTATAATTCAATACCAAAGCGAATTTTTCAAACTATTGCAAATAAAGGAAAAATTACTCATTATTAAAATACGCAAAATTAGTTTTGTCATTTTCGTAAATGAACGTATTTCATTGACACTCCCCGAAGATTGTGTTCTACAGTAACACGAGGTTAACAATAGCCATCCAGGATCATTTAGCAATTTGAATATATAAATAATCGTTGTAAAAATTTGGTCGATGTTTGATTATTTTCAGCAAAACCTAAAATAAAAACTGGTGAACGTGTTTCATTGTAATACTAATGTCATTTAAGCTAAAATTTGGATGATCATTATCAGCCATTTTCGGAGTTCGTGATTCAGATCTAGCACATGAAGTTAGTCATTGAGTCACCTAGTACTAACAATGCACGGTTTCAGGTTTTCTGCTATGAATTTTTAACTGTTAGATATATTCTGATTATTTTAACTCAAATTTTGATGGTCATTATGATTGATTCCTGGAGATCTATCACCGATCACCTAACTGAAAGCACCTTGTGGCCTTGTGCTTACAATGCACGACTTCTGGCTAGTACATGAAACTTGTTATTGAGTCATTTAACTAAAACCACGTAGTCCTAATAATGCACGACTTCTAGTTGTACGTAATTTAATGTCATTTGATCTCAAATTCAGATGACCATTATCTGAATTGTTACTACGAATTTTCATTTTCGATATTTACGGATGTTATTTAAGCTGAAGTTTCAATTTAAACATTTTCATTTTATTGTAAAGTTTTATTATCAAACCTTATTTATATACAATACATAGTTGAGTTTGTGATTTGAATAATTTTCTAAAAGGAACTCGAACGTATAAGATTGTACTAAAATATCCAATAAGAATTATTTTTCCTTTTTTCGAATTTAGTGAAATAGTGTAATACCAGTGTACCTAGAATACTACAGGCCACACTGATTGCTAGGTCATCAAATTTATGTCTACAGTTTATTCTTTGAACTGTAGGCGGCAGTCATGTTCATAAAAAGAATAAATGAAAATAAACAAAAAAAAATTATACGAGTGCTAAAAGTAAGGTTATGTGTTTTCGTAAATTACACGAAATGTGTACACATTTTATACTTGTTTACATGTTTAACACAATTAAGAATGTATAATTTTATAATAATATTATGATTTAATACTTACCAATAGCTTTTTATTAAACTTTAAAATATATCATTTTTCTTGTTGCTAGTTTACAACATTTATTTATCAATATGACACCTTAAACACAAAAAACAAATGAAAACAATCTTTTTAATTTTAGTGTTGCCTATAATAGCCAAAGAAAGAACTGACGACATAAAATGACGACATATAGCAACATATTTAAAGCATTGTGGTCTGTGTTGTTCTATGTGCACTGGTAATACTCTCACAAATTTGTTACCTAATGAATGTCTGGAATAAATCACATCCGTTATTTAGCTAGCTTCGAGCTAACTAGAGCCCAAGGACTATTTGCGGTTAGTGGCGAATTTCCAGGATTTTATATTGATGCCATACTAGTAACGGTGGAATATGCAGAATGCGGGTTATATTTCTTGAAATTGATCTACCTACTCTATTTGCCATGGACAATAATACGAGTATAATTTAGCAATTGTCTGATAAACGTTTTATGTACGCCATTAAACAAATTAATTTTTCAGCAAAGTGCGTCATAATTTTTTTTTGGTAACCCGAAAGAAATTATATTGATTTTTTCATCATCATTCAGAAATTGGTAGTTTCTTATCATCATAATACATATTGTATTTTTACGGGCTTACTCAACAATGTTTAAATTTTGATTAGCGTGAATCATTCAATCAATTGCAAACCACATGTATCACAATAATATACGTACGTATATTTAAAATGATCACTCGCGGTCACAACAACTTAAAATAAATTTGTCTGTTATGGTTTAGATTACGTAATACTTGAGAGTTCTGTGACTAATGTTTCGTACGTGCACTTGATCGGTGGTACTAAACCTCAAAATTGATATTGTCGCGATATATCCATTGCGCAGCCGATTAACATAATTTATATAAGAAATATAAAATAAAGAGCAAGCGATTTTGTTGTTGTTGTTCTATTGTTTTCTTCATAAATTAATATAACAACCTTGTATGTATCTACGTATTTTCTTTTGTTTCATGTTAAAACTCACGTTTTGAATCATTTTATTTTTTGTGTTTGTGTGCCTAGTTTCTTTTAAATACTACTACTTGGTACCTAATCTCAGTATGCAGATCGAGCTAAACTAATTTTTAACGCGGCCTCCAAAAGGATACTGCTAAACCGCCAAGCTAATAGTATTGTGTAGAGATAAAAAAATTAGCAGCAAATAACAATGCTAAAATTCGATAAATTTAAACTGTGGAGATATTTCACTAGTGCCATCTAGATTAGAATCCGTAAACTGGAAAATTTACCTTAGCTAATATGCTGTGAACTTATTTCTCTCCCTGAAAATGGGTTTAGGATGCACGGATTGGTTGAATAATACGTTATAATTTTTTTTTTTTTATAATTTATTTAAATTAATATTTATAATAATTAATCAAAACATTTTGTTGGTTTTTATAATTTTTTTTTGTTGCTGTTTTTAATTATTTATTTATATATAATTTTTAAAAAATATTAATAATAATGTTTTATATTAATAGTATTAACTTTAAAGTTTTCCGACCGTGTGTTGGTTTTAAGTTCTTTCTGGTCATCTTCAATAAATTGTACAAATTTTGTAATACAAAACTAATATTAAAAAGTGATTAAATTGTAACGAGTATAATTCTGACCAGAATGGGTGTACCACGCACACATAGAGGGTTCACTTAAGTGTATTGCGCATGCGCTCTTTTTTTATTTAGCCAATATAATAGTGTTTTTTGTTTTTTTTTATATTTAATAATTTTGTTTTATAATTAATTTTTGTTAAGATTATATCACAGTTGAATTTTTCTTTTTTTAAAATAATTTTTTTTACTTTTTTTGTGTGTTTTTAAAAAATTTTACTTAATTATTTAATTAATAATTAAAAAATTTAAATAAAATAAAATAAAAATTAACTAAACTTGTAAAAAATAATAGAAACAAATAAAATAGTTTGTAATAATTTGCTTTTTTTTAGTTTTGGTTCTGGGACCGTACAGCACCGAAGACACCCGAATTTTAGCGGTACTCGGTCCCGGTAATTTAATAAAAAAAAAAGTTCGATAGTTTTGTATATAGATATACTCCAGTACCGGTAACAATTTATATGTGAAATACAAAACTATGGAACATAAAACAAAAAAAAATAAACAAATAAGATTCAATATAATAGTTTATATAATAAAAAAGAATTAATCTAAATAATAATAATAATAAACAATAAAATACAATTTTTATGTCTCAAGAGATGTAACAACTAAATTATGAAAAACCCCTGATTCGCTTAGCATAGCCGCCTGTCCGCACGTATCAATATTAACATTCGATCCGCAATTATTACCACTTGCGCCCAACCTCAGCGCATCCATTATAACCTCAAATTCTTTTTGGTTCTGGTTTAAGTCGAGCGTCACATCAAAATCGAGATCGGGATGACATTGTTTTTGTCGTTTATCTGGTGGAAGAATCGGACATTCCTCAATTTCTGATAGTAGTTTTGAGCTGGGCAAATAGAATTGAGATAAAGCCTCGCGCACCAATCGATCATTATCTTCCTCCTCTTTTCGTGTCCGTTTCCTCGATATGATGCGCTCAAGTTGTTCGGCTCCTTGGGTAATTTCGGGATCAACTAATGGTAATGGTATTGAGGCGTCTAGGGCATTAATTTCACGGTCAAGAATTTCTAGATCTGCGTCCACATTATGATTTGTTCGGCTATATTTTTGGTAATTACTATTTTTATTATTATTTATATTATTATTATTCATATTCACATTATTATTATTATTATTATTATAATTAAAAGTTTTATCCTTATTATTATTATTACTATCGTTATCTAAATGGTTAGGTGTATGATGGCTTAGAAAATAATTGCGCTTTGTATTATTTGGATGTACCGGGGAATTTTGAATATTATTATTCATTTGGTTGTTGCCATTATGTAATTGACTATTTTGTGTTGATTCAGATCTGTAATGATAAAGAAAGACAAAGAATTGATTAGTAAAATATTGGGTTAGGTATTAAAATAAAAATTAACAATTAAAACATTTACACATCAAACTCGAAATTCATACTGCGTTTACTTCTTTGCCGACCTTGGACAATTTAAAACCTTCATTTATTGAATAAACCATATTTTCATTATCTCAGTTTGGGCCAATGCTGATTATTGTGCCTTTCCAATTTTCATGGCTACGCTAAGTACATGTGACATTCTGATACATTTTGACCACTTGCCAAAATAATGTAAATTTAATAGTCTTAACTTACTTTCATGATTTAAGACTAATTTTTCGGGCTAAGTGCACTCACATCAAATGAACAAATCTCGTTTAAATTTAGGTTCAGGTACACTTTTCAAAGAAAATGCTTAATCAAGTTTCTAAAATACTTAGAGTAAACTATTTTCTATTTAATATTTGCGGTATTAGTTTTATTAGTTTTTAGTTTTTCTCTAGAATCATTTTTGTCTCTAAAATCATTTTGTGTATACACACTTTTCAATAAATTGTGAAAAACACTCGGTTTAACCATATTTAAGAATACAACTTTTTCTAATATGTAGTGTAGTGTACGCTTTTGACTTCTTTAATACAAAGGCCTATTTTTTAGTATTCTCTCTAATTCTGATACTGTTCACTTCTTTAAGTCTAAATTTATTTTCTACGGAGCCTTTATTTTTATATCTTTGCTTTAGATGCACTTAAAATGTGTAGGTATACTTGAACTTTTATGATTTATAAATCTGTGTTAAATTTTAGTGTACACCTTTCTGTTTTTAGTGTACGATTTTATTAGGTAGGCATACTTTTTTAAATAGATTGCCCAGACTTGTTTACACTTATTTGTATTGTTCGGCATTATTTTATCGTATACCTTTTGGTTTTAGTGTACACTTTTGTCGTACACGCTTTTTAAGGTTAAACATTTTTATACAGGACTTTATTATTAAATTATGTAAACTATGCAAGTTACGCTTAATTTTTTTTTTTTTTACATTCAACATTTTTATCATTTTTTGGGTAAATTATAATTCTGTCCATTTTAAGTGTTATTTCAGTGTGCGGCTTTCAATTTTAAGTGTACAATTTTATTATGTATGTACGCCACCAAGTAAATTTTTTCTGTGAAATCCTTCGGCATATTTTGTAGACCTAATATGTAGTGTACACCCTACTATGTGTTGACAATCAAATGTATTTTTTGGCTTATTTAAGTTTTTTTTTGCAGAAAATAGAGTGGAATTTTTTTCATAATGTAATAAACCTGTTGCTGCACTTTCAGTTGTGTATACCTTTTAGTGTACAATTTCGTTATTTGCGAAAACATACTTTTATATTTAACACTTTCAAATTATATTTTATAGGCCTAATATTATGTAGCGTACACTTTGTTTTGGGCTAACACTTTTCATCAGCGTACACTTTCATTTGAGCTTTTCGGAGCCTCTTTGTTAATTGGTTTAGATAAACTTAAAATGTGTAGCTACACTTTCATTTGTGTAAACTAGTTTAAGTATAATTTTATTACGTGCGCATACTTTTATATTGGTAAACCTAATATGTAGCGTACACTTATTTATAAATACACACTAAAATTCAAATACTGTTTTTAATAAAAATCTGTACACTCATATAGTGCACACTTTCCAAGTTTATTTTAAATAATTTTTCTGCAGATTATTTTATGTAAAATTTTTAGGGCTTTTGATTGGTTTAAAATTTTAAATCGTCTTAAAATGTGTAGGTACACTTACATTTATGTAAACTTTTTTGATCTTTTTCATTAACTATAATTCTGAATATTTTGTGTTAAATTTGAAGGTGTACCTTTCAGTTTTTAAGGTTCTGTAAAGTAGGAACTATTTTTATTCGGATACATTTTGTAGACATAATATTTATCGTACACTTTTATTTGTGTACATATATATTAATATTGTCTCTCTACACTCTCATATTTCCGTATACACTTTTTATTTTTAGTGCACACTTTTTAATTTATAGTGTACACTTTTAACACTTTTACTTAAATATAGTGACTAGACAAGCAATCATTTTTTTTATACACTTTTGCAAAGCATCGTAATAATTTTATCAATAGTAAATACTACCTCATTCAAATAGATAACCTTGTTCCTCATGTGCAAAAAAAAAATCGCAAAAACATACGAATCAAAATTAATTTAAAATGTATATTTTTTTATCCTTCACTTTTTAAGGTTACCCGTAAGTAATAACATAACGTAACGTACTATACACATATATGTATGTAAGTATTGACTACAGAAAAAAAATCTTCTGTTTTTGTACAGAAAGGTTCCCTGTTTCACTTTTATATAACTACATAACAATAAAATATGATATCCACCCTCATCATCCCGTAATATGCTGGATATGTATGAGCGGATAGGGATACCCCGTTCTCCTAAAGAATCACCAACGCACGCAATATACATTTATTACCACATATGAAAATTGTGTGTTGCTCTGTATATATATTCCATACAGAGGATTGATAAATCAATACATTTTTCGTTTGTTGTTGTTTTGCGTTGCTGCTTCTAGAATTGTTTTTTTTTTTTTTTTTTTTTTTGAAACAGTTTGAGAAGATGATGATAATCTTCCAAGAAATTTCATATTTAGCAAAAAAACATAAAATCGTGTGTAGAAGTAAAAATAATATTCATTCTCTCAGTACTTAGATTATTATTATATTGTTGTTGTTTTTGAATTTAACTTGAAAATATTTGTTTTTGTATGTTTCTTGGATGAATTGCTCGATTTGTGAATAAATTTTATTTTTGCGGAATGAGATTTATTTCTTGTAATTTAAATTTTTTGTTTTTTTTCTATTTTGGTCGTGATGCCTTTCGATGAATTTCTTGTGATGTAATCAAAAACAAATTCAACCAAAATTAAACGAGCGCAAAGAGAAATTGTTTTCAGATAAGAAATTTAGTAATTATGCCTACATATTATAATATTGTTGTGAAACGTCATTAAACCGATCGGTGATGTCACATGACGATGTCTATATATATGTGGGTTTATGTGATAATGAGAATTTGACCTGTTAAGTGTCAGATATGGCGGGATAATAAATGTTGAAGTAAATTCTACGGAAATTAATTGTATGGCATGCGATACGTCATTACTCATAATCAGAATTGTCAGAATTTTTTATTTTGTTCATTTGTTATTTCGCGAGAATTACTAAAAGGTCGCGACGAGAATTTTGATTATTGTTATTACTAACTTAGAACAAAAACAAAACAAAATAGCAAAAAAAAAATCCCATTTTGTGTCACCATCAATAATTATTATTTTTTGAAAAATATGTTTTTGTTTTTAATCCGGATTTTCCCCGTCATGTTTATAGATACGGCCAGAAACGTTGTATTTAATTTAGTTGCACGTCGCTCGCGCAATTCTAATAACAATTAGCGTGTACTTATGACGTAATTTAAATATCTCAAAATTTTTATTTATTTGTTATTTCAATTGTGAATAATCTGCTCTTTAAATGTATTGGTGCGCACACAAGTGTTTTTCTACACTACATAGTTTTGCAATTTTGTGTCGTAACGAACTAAACGCGCGTTATATTTGTTTATTTGCAACGTATGCTCGTAATTTATACGCAGCGCATTACACTGCGAATAGACGTTAATTAGAGGGGTTTTGAATAACAATATTAAGAGATTCTGATATATCTAGCCTACATTATTATTATGTAAGTTTCCAATAAATGTAAACGAAACGATAAACACGCAAATTTTTATACAATTTACCGTTTAGTCTGGAGGTGGTGGTGTTATATAGTACTTACTCTATATTATAATATAGAGGGAGGAAATTTCGAATATATTCCGAAAACACAAAGGAAAAGACGGAAAAATATGATTTTCCCACTGATGCTCACACAATTTTTTTTATGCTGCCGTTCTTGTTGTTGTTGTTGTTGTTGCTCTTCATACTACTCGGTATACGGTTATAATGTCACAAACAAAACGAAAAATTTAATTCGCTCCCAAGTGTGGGTGGCTTAGGGCGGCAGGGTGATGACGAGGTTGTATACAGAATAATATTATATCGTATATATATATGTATTTTTTATTTTGTTCAATAACTAAAGGAAAATCGATTAGACTATGCACACGTCGTATTTATCTAAAATGAGCGAATTTTATTAAATTTTAAGTGTACTAAAAATAAAACAGCTGATAAGTGAGCGCGTTGTACTATTTAAAAACGCTTATCTTAGTTTTTTTTATATACATACTGCAACTATCTATGGTAATCGATTTGTGTGTCGATTGAGTATTTTTTATAATCAGCTGCGGTGCTAGTGTTATGTATTTACTTTGTAAGTGGTTTTGTTGATAAAAATAATTTGACCTGCGGTTTCCCTTCTAAATTGCAATTAGCACTTTGACATGAGTATAAATGTGATTGACGCTGGATAGATCAAACCGTCGCCATATAAAAATTATATCCTTGTTACAATTTTTGGTATAGCACGTAGATTTAAATTAATTTCACAGCGTTCTCTAAAGAAAAGACGATGATTGTTTTTTTATACGTATAAACTGTTTCTATTAATAAATTCTTTTGATTTAAAATTGATGACGATTTATGTCGTTTAACATATTAAACACATTTTAGCTTTGCTGGGCTAACAAAGAATATCGTAATATGTTAAATAAGAATTTGTTTAATCAAACGTTTTTTTTTGGTTTGGTTTGGGAAGATGAAGTGTGGGCAGACTCTTTATTGTTGTGATTCGAGTAACGATTGATTTCTCTTTTATTTTAGTTAATTTGGTTTATCCGGTCTCATTTATGGTTAAGATCAAGATGGGATCGCAATCGTGTTTTTTTTTTTAGTTTAGGATAGGAATTTATCAAAGTCTTACAAGTGTAGTCTCACAATTTATTATTTACTAACATTGCGGAAGTAATCGTTTGCGAAATTTAATTATGATAACATTCAATATTCATCCCTCTCTCTTTCTCTAATTTAATCTCTCGCTCAATTTTGACCCAAATTTTCACTTTCATTTAACCCCAAAAGACTAATTCCGCAACGTAACTGTTACATACCAATCTAATTGAATACCAAAAAGACACGAAAAAATAAAAATCTTGGTGATGACCTCGATCCCCATCCATAATATATAATAATAATATTCTACATAATGGATTTGGTTGGTTTGAGCTTAAGTTTCAAATCACAGAGCCTTTACTATACCGTAGTTTGTTTCTTTATATTTTTCACAATTTTTGTGTCAAGGTTGGTGTTGTTGTTTCATTTTTTTTTTTATTTTCATATACATTTTCTACGTACAAAAAAAAAACTTGAGTATCTCTGCTAAATATATTTGCTGCGGGTTTCATACTGCCAAACCATCAGATTCGTATAATTTTATGTGGTATACGTCACATAATCGACATAACATACACCAACCTTCAAAACAAATCATTTTGTAAATTCTTTAATGCAAATGCTTGCACTTTCTTTAAAAATAACCGCCGAATGGTGAAATCAGCTGTTCCGCTGAGTTTTAAGACGGTTTTTTGTTTTTTTTGATATATACCTCAGCCAATTATGAATTTGGTGAATGGAAAGAGAAAGTTAAATTTTTTTTATGTTCATAAAGTTATTTTGGAATTTGATAGAAATTTTAAGTATTAGATTTTAGTGTAAGGTTGCATAGTTACAATTTTGCAACAAGTCAAGGCGTTGAAAGGTTATCTGATAACCTTGTGGCACACTGCTAAACCGTCTGTCGTGCCGTACAACTCGAAGCATTCCATGTATCTCTCATTCTCGAATACATTTACGTATAATTTATACACATGAAATTTAATCAGCTGAATAATAAAAAAAAATTTGTATTTTAATCAACATTCAACAAATTAACGCGCTACTAACGACGTTCTATTTACAGACATCATTAATTTATTTCACTGTGTATGTGAGTGTATGGTGTGACGCGATAAAAAAATGTATTTACTTAAATTGTCGAATTGGGAATTTTATGATACTATGCTATATGAAATTTATCAGAATTGGCTGAACTTTTAAATCACCGCCCGGAAGTATTTTGCCTGCCTGTATCGCACATCAAATTAGTAGCTTTACATGAAAAGTTTTTTTTTTTATACTTATATTCGTCTTGACAAATAATTTTCCACTCGCTTTTATTTTTTTGCTGCTATGTGTGAATAGAGGAAAAGAGAATCGGAAAAATATGTTTTGTAGTATTAAGTGTGGAAGGGGGAATGTACCTTATACATAGACAGAATACCAAGTAATTGATTTGTTTAAATTGAATTTTTCAGGATTGGTGAGCGTATCCTAATTCACTACTAGCGCCATCGATCCATAATAAAAAGAAACCGATCACAGCGCCAATCTGTCTTATCACATTACATCATATCTTACAAAACATTTTGCTATGTTCATATAATTATAGGAACGAACAAATTATTTATAATACACGCGTCAAGGACTTAATCGGATATTTGCGATAATTTGAATGCGACACTCACACCACTACGTAACGTACTCGCGTAGTACATCAATCAGCTGTATAATTTCATTCAAATTCAACACACCCACATACACATACATAAATAACATTTTATTTAGTAAAATACAAGTAGCGATACTTACTTTGGTAGATTAGCTAAAAATTTATTTTGTTTTTCACGCCGTAACTCATCCGTGAGCCGTGAATACGTATTATTAATGCACACCGACCGTCGCAGATTCGTTTCCGAATCTTTTATTCGCTCTAGTTTATGTGCACACAGCTGTAAAATTTTTTTGCGCTCCTCCCTCAATCGTAACTTAGCTGAAATCATTGGAACTTTGGGACGATTGTTACGCATAGGCAAGGAACGTGATGGACCAAATATATCGCTATCATCATATATACTGGTTGTTGTTGGTAATGTCATATTTATGTTATATATAATAGATAATATTATATAGATATCTCTTTTTAATTATAATGTTTATTGTTCAGTAGTTTGAAAGGTACATTCACAATTATATAAGTCTTTTATATACACTTTACTCACGAAATTATATCACATTCACATTTACAAAATTAAAAATAAAATATTTAAAAGGGAACTGTAAAATTGTAGTACTGTTGTAAAATATATACAATAAAACACACTGTGACGTATAAATATTGTATATCTTGCTCTAGCGATATACGCTAATAGTTTTTATTCACAAATTATTTTGAAAAAAAAAATATTATTCGGCCTTGCCGTTGGCCTTTTTTTACAATATATAAACTTTTTCTTTTTTTTTATTCACCACTACACAAAAGTATTCCTCGAGAGAGTATGCAGTTATAAAGTAATTAATTAAGAAACAATTGGTTTTTTAATTGATCGTGTGCGAGGTGATTAAAAATTAACAAAATTTATAACACAATATAGGTTAATCACTCTTCATTTTTTGTTATAATCTTTACACAGTTTATATATTTAGTGGTAGTATGTGTAAAATATTTAACTGTAATTTCACTTTCTTTCACATCAAATAAATTTCACCACTAATAACGCACACATGTATAGAGAGAGCAAAAAATAATATTTAAATAAATTAATTCACCACTTTAATTTTTATTTAAAATATATTTAGTGAAAGTCTTTGTTTTAAATTAAATTTTTGTATAAATAATATTATTTAAATATTTATAAATTATACACCAAATATTATTTAATAATTAAAAATAATTGTTTTTGTTAAATAATATTTTGTTTTTGAATAAATAATACAATTCTTTTTTATTAGTCCTTAATAATTTATTATTATATTATTATTTTTAAAAAATCAATCTTAACTCTCTCACGGTTACGGTGAAACTGTTTTTATGTTTTGTTTCAGTTTTCAGTCTTGGCAGAATTAAAAAAAAAAAAAATATTAATAATTTCTTTGTTGTTTGATTCTCTCTTTCGTAAACTCTGTGCTCTTTTTCCCCGAACATTACTAATACACCGATATTATCGCACGTAATCAATTTTATTTATTTATTTATTTATTCGTTTTTATCTAATTATTTATTTGTTTGTATGAGATGCCCCCGAACTTTTGATATTATTCTGTTTTTATGACGAAATAGAATTTGGGGGTGCAAAATGCGTGGGATTTTATCTAACAAAATTGTGTTGGCGCTAATCAACAATTATGTACGAAAATGTATGTTTTTTTTGGCAAGTGTGCCGGTATCGGTTGTGACGTAATATGCGGCGCGCACACATTTCCGAGAGGGGAAACCGGGAACATTTAACATAAAAAAATATGAAAAACAAAAACACGATACAACGAGAAGAGAAAGTGTGCGTGCATAGAACACGGGAAAAACGTGAATTTTGCGGTACCATTTACGTTTTCGTCAATGTCAGATTCAATTTTGTACATATATTTTCAAATATTTTTTTAACAATCAAGGTTTGAGAATTTTTATTTGTTATTTTTTGTTTGGAGGTTGCGTACATTTTACACGTATCCGGAGAAGGCCATAAAAAATTCATTCTTGTTTTAATGACGTTCCGTTGATGATGATACTGACGAAATGTCAAGATCGTTCATAATCAAGAACGAATCTTTTCCTCTAGTAACGAAAGTTGAATTAAAATCGTATTAATCAACCGTTGCACGACCTATTTAATATCTGAACGTATGTTTACTTTGTTTTATTTTCGATTTACGATGGTAGACGGCACGCAACATTTTTATTTGAATAATTTAATTATCACCGCCCAATCAGCGATTATGACATAATTTGAACGCATGCTTATCGCACGAAGTTCGTACATATTAATGTTGCATGGTTGATTGGGTTAAGCGTGAAATTTGTTAATTATTTTTAAATAATTTAATATATTTAAAAAATATTTGAACTATTCGAATTCAAATAAATTAATCTCAGTTTATTTATAATAAACCACAACTACATTATCCAGCTAAATTCTCTTATATCAACATTTTTATCCCCTTGCATTTAATAAAAAAATGAGTTCAAACTCTAAAGCGAGGGGCTTCGTTGTATTACAAACATAAAATTATGTTGTTTAATTGCAGTCACCCTCCTCCTTTTAAATAAATTGTTTCGAGACCAAGAAGGTTTTTTGTCGTATAAGTATTTTAGATTTCTTTCGGTTTTAAAATTGTTAAAATGTGTTAATATGAATGTACATAAATGGAAATAATAATAACTTCTTAGATAATTTTTTCTCATAACTTCAAAACTATAATATAATGCTTGAACAAATTACAACAAACAGCAGCGTAAAAAGGGTTTACCTCGTAAATTATTGGATTTGTAAATTTTGAGGCGGTCGCTGACTGACTTTTTATGTCGAACGAAATATATCATAATTGTTTTTAGTTTATTGTTTTACAATACATAATAAGTTGCTTTTAGCTACAAATTTCTTCAAAAGGATAATCCCTGGAATATTATTGATTTGTTGTGACAAAGATACATATCTTAGATGAGGTTTATTATTATGGAAGGAACTATTTTTTTTTATCTTATTGTTTAAATAAAGGGGACAATTAGTCATTCGGTTTGTAGTCAAATATACGCATACACAAAAAAAATACCTGATGTAAAATCCACTAGCATCTTTTTACCTGTGATCAACCAACAAAAATTACGTTACAATTTATTATATAATTTTAGAAAACAATTATATCATGCTATAATGGGATGTGAATTATGTATTTAGTGAATTTTGTTTAGGCTGGCGTATTAGAAAATTAATTTGGGTCCTGATACAATTGCACCTTTTTACTTATTTTTATTTTTTATTTTCAGGTGATACAAATTATGTAACGGTGTATACTTCTGCGGTAAGTATCCTAACCACTAGATAACATGGGAATAAACACTTGAATTATAAATTACTAATGATTTGATTTGGAAAGACTCCTCTCGAAAATAAGAAAAACGACAACTATTCTGTTCTACGCACCTATGGAAGAAGCAGGTGGTACAACGAAAGATGAATTCTATGAACAGTTACTAGGCCACAATATCTAGCAAACACCGAAATTCGTATATCAAAATTGCAGAGATTTCAACGCAACAATTTTAGCCTCTTCTGGAAATAACAACGAACTCTGGCTCATTGACTGCTGTGTCACAAATCAGCTTTCAATAGGTGTCAGTAAGTCTACAAGGGAAGCGGAAAGTAAGAAGGTAAACCATGAGCGGACCTAAAAGCAATAGTCTTTAATAGAGTGATAAACCCTAATGTAGTAGACGTTCGATGATCCTGAATCAAACATAAAGGGGAAAAATCACGTGAGTTTATTATTTATTTACAATAATTATAATCCACAGGATAAATATCCCTAATTATTATAACAATATAATTCTAAGAGCTTAAATTTACACAATAAAAATAAATTATCACAAGTCGATTGCATAACATCTGAAAATTTAGAAAATTTACATTTTTATATCAGTATTACATAAAATTACGGAAATCGGGAATCTCATTAAAACACGACGAAGATTAAGACACTCCAAACATAAAAATTCTAAAGTTATTTTTCAGTTTATTTTTGAAACAAGCTTTAGTCATTCCGAAATCAAAAATATCACAGAAATCGTTAAAATTCGTAATCATAAAATTAATTGATTCATGTACTGAGTGCTATTTTTTTTGAAAATCCCGTATCAATAAAGACCTTGTTCCAAGTTGTCGGGAGCATAAATATTCAAACCCGAAAATATAAATGGACAATCAATCCTTACTTCTAAAATATCAGCCACAAATAAAGCCGCAGCAAAACAACATCTGATTTCTATGTTTGAAGTGACTTAATCTACGGTATTAAGAAGATTATCCAAATAAGTCAGTCGTCTGCCCAAGTTTTAAAGAGATTAAATTTAAAAAAGGTGTGCCGAGTAATTTTTATTTTATTTTTTCTATTCGTTTCTATTCACGACCATACTAAGTGGACTAAATACACTCCTTAATGTGAATTACTAGTTATTAATAAATGTCTGGTGTTCATCTTATCCAATAAATTACAGTCATATTCAAGAAGCTTTTCAAAACAAGCTTTCATAACTTCAAAGCTTTAAATAATTAGAATTTTTCCAAATATACTGAGCGTATATGAGCAAAAATTGATCTTAATCTAAATAAATTCAATTGTTTTTCTATACATTAACCAAATTTTTAATTTAGGTTCTGCTATAATTAAATTAAAATGGAATTAGAGAAATCAAAAGTTGGTTTCATAAAAAATATTTGTTATTTTAGTGAATGTTCTAAATTTCTGCCATTTAATTCTAAATTTATTAACGTCTTTCAAAATTATTTTGAGCTGTTCCAATTCAGTTTCTGAAAGTTTCTTTATTTTTTTGTTTTTCTGCTGTATTTCATATTTTCTGCTGTATTAGGCCGATCAAAATATACAAAGGCCTTTCAGTTTTCCTTATAAATCAAAACCCATACAAGTAAGGTTTATCGTGCGGATAAAGAAGTCTTACCCTCATTTTTTAAATACGTATTTCGAATACGTATTGTGAGGTTGCAATCTCTAAATATAAATTTATGGATACTAATGCTTTCTATTCCTGTCAATTTTTGTTAACTTGAAATTTTCTCAGATAACTCGAAAAGAGTATCGTATCGGAGACTTGGATAGATAAATCTCAGGAACCGCTTTCTTGTTAGAAGAATTTGACTCAGGTTCTGATATTTGATTCGGGAGTTTATAGGCATGTTTCAAAGGGAAATCGGGACCATTAAACCAAAGCTTGTCGCACATTCGATAGAGTTTTGGTTCGATAAGGCATGATGCCACTAATTATGAGATGTGTAAGTGACGATTTTAAACGATCAGTTAGCTACATAGGTTATCCAAACCTTGGGTGGTCTAGATACCAGAAACCTTTGTACTAATTACAATAAATGTGAAAGAAATGTAGCCGCGACTAACTCTAATCGTGGAAGAGATACGACTTTTATCGGAGTTACCTTTGTTTTGCGGCTATCAAATTGGTTTTGATAATGGTTCCTTCTAAGTGTGGATATTTCGACTGCGTACGCTTCTTTTGATGCATTGGAAAAATCAAACTTTTGTCATGCAAATCCATGGCGAAATATAAATAAATAGTCAACTCATTATATTACTCATGTGCGCACCAATACAATATCCAAAGGGATTCGATCAGTCTTTTTAAACGAAATTTAGCTAATGTAAAATGACCTGGCGGTTCAAAGTCCCGTACAGTCTCCGAAGTGAACGATTTTTTGTGAACTTATTTGTTTGCGTAGAATTAATCGTAAAAAGAAATAATCCTTGTCGGAGTCGTATCGAGCACCAACCAGAGTAAACGTTTTTTTGAATTTGCCACTTATCCGCCCAAGGAGAAAGTTTCTGATTTTCATTTGGAATGTTTTCTAATAGTCCAGGATGGTTTGCTGATCACTTATATATCCTTAAAACATTTCATTTTCATAAAAATATAATAAGTGAAATTGATGTTAATGTTTATCTTTTACAAAGAAACTACGAATCGTTGTTGTATTTTTGGATAAAGTTTACTGTGGCAACAGAATTATACAGCTTCATTCTATAAAATAGCTGAAAACCTTAGCACTTGATAGGATTCTCGTAGCAGGGTTCCTTCTTCCCTTAGGTGCCAGGATGCAGTAAAATATTTATTATCAGAAAATAGTAATTTACCCATCACGAGGCAGCACTACCACTTAATAAAACTTCCAAATGCAATTTTTAATTAATTTTTAATGCAAAGTTCTTTTAACTTAATTTATTGCATTGGCAGTAATTTTTTTGGTCTACATAAGACCAAAATTTTGTGTACTTAAACTTTCCGGACTTTTGGTAAACTTTTCGGCCTTTTGGTAAAACCGTCTTGTATATTCAAAGATCATTATTCCTGCTTAATTTTCAGAAACCAACAAGATCGAACCTTGTTGAAAATTTAATCTAAATTTATTTGAATCTTTAAATTCTTTGTTGTTTTTTGTAAATGCTAAACTTTTCAACATCGTTGCAAAAATTGAAAAGCTCTCATGATTTCCACCAAATTTTGCATGGATACCCCAATTCAACTAATTGAAAAATATTAAGTATGAAGTTTGTTTGAAATAGTCAATCAGCCGAGATACCATATTTTGGTAAAATAATAATCAAAACTCAACGTCATTTCCGGTAAAATTTAAAAAGCGATCTGTACAAATTGTGTTTTAAATTTAACTTAGAATCGTTTTGTTTTTATTCGGTTTATCGTAAGCGCTATATATTTTTTAAAACACAGCAGTAGGCCCTCCCGAAGTGTCATCCCGACCAATCAATTCTCCTGGCTTGTATAGATGCCAAACTTAAGTTGAAAAACTTTTTTTTTTGTCAAAAATCGTCACTTCCGTTTAAATGTTGTAAAACTGATCTGGACCGATATTATTGCAAATTTTCTAAATTAGTATCCAGATGGATGGACTGAACGGGGTGAAACTTCCTACCTATACTTTCTTCTTAAATTTGGCGATCCCAGTGATTTTCGACCGTAATTGGTCTACCGGAAGTGACAGCTTTGGACAGATAGGAGCTTTTTCATTTTTTGAAAATATTTTAAAGTATATCATTTATGACAAAAAGTCTTTGAACGGGGAGATTGTAAATTAATTTTGCAACAAAACTGATGGAAGGAAGTTTTCCAAAATTTAAGCGGAAATGACGATTTTTGACAAAGATCTGTTTTTCAGTAGAAATTCGAATCCACTAAACAGCCTATGGAACGCCTATAGATTGAACGCGATGAAACTTCATAATTATGTTTTTTTTTTTTTTTCATAAATTGGGGGTCCTTTGCCAATCATCGTTCTCTCAGAAGTGGCAATTTTCATGGGAGATTTTTCTTTTTTTGCAAATACTTTGAAAAATATGTAACATTTACGAAAAACCGATAAAAACTGAAAGATTGTTATTTAAATTTCAAAGAATTTTTTTCCAGATAATTTTAAAATTTTACCCGAATTGAGGGATTTTGGCCGGCCAAATGGCACAGTGGTTAAAGCTTTGACGCTTGGTTCGGGAGGGACCGAGTTAGGATCCCGATAGGAGCAGGATGCAAAAGGGAATTTTCATCTACAGATTACGATCTGTGATGAAATGGAACACATCTATGACCCTCTGTCCGAGTGCAAAACTGATGGGACTGACCCATCTTCCATGCCTTCCATAGGTTGACATGGAACTATGCAATGTGCAGATTGATTGATTGATTGATTGGAATGTGCGACCAAACCTAAATAAGATTCCCGGTTGACGCCGGGCCCATCCGCACACTCTTTTACACATAACAAGATGGAGGGATAGGAATGGTATATTAATTATTATGGAAATTGACCCGGTTTCAGACACCTAAGTAGTCAATAGTTAGTAAATTGTTAGTTGAAATGTAATGTAAGACGGTTAACACAAGACAGCACAATTATTTAAAATATGGTATAAATCTCAGCAAACAGAATCCTAAAAATTATATTAAATTTTCTGCAATAAAACTTAAAATATTTCCAGTGGTGGTTTTTACTATTAGGAATACTAAAAGAATGGTAAATAATGAAGTATTAACTAATTATATTAAAACAGCACAACATTATTACATTAATTATCATTAATTTCAATTCAATTCTCCTGAAAAATATTAAATAAAATTAGTCAAATTCAAACTACCAAATAATTAGTATATAATAATAGTACTAAAAAGAATCAAAAGTATCATTACAGGACTTCGAGATACTAAACAGTGTAAAACATTAAAGCTTATAATTATTAATAAGTAGCAGCGACATTAGAAGTATAATTCAGCAATAATTAATACTAACAATCGAAGCACCATGGTCATCATTAAAACAGTAACTGCCATCTCCTAATTAAACGAGGAATAACCCATGAGCATCCTGAAATATAAATTAATTAGCTTTCTGTTCATAATCAATAATTAATTTCCTGTAACTTAGTAATGTAATCATTACTGTTCAAATTCCTAATTTTTTAAAATAATAAAAATAAAAATTAAAATATAATGATTAATATATTACAGAATTATCAACAAAAAATCAGAATAATAAATAATTAGTTTTACCTATAATGAAACCAATTCTCCTAAAAATGATGAATCAAATTATTACCAAACTCAATCCACCATCAAACGGCACAAATATAAAGCGCGAAAAGAACAAGAAGACAACTGCACCTAACACTCGACCCCCTATAAACAGGTACATATGCATATATCAATAAATATAGATCCATAGATACATAAACATTTATCTATACAAACATACCAATCCATACAAATATATTCACG
This sequence comes from Nephrotoma appendiculata, assembly GCA_947310385.1. Classification (NCBI taxonomy): domain Eukaryota; kingdom Metazoa; phylum Arthropoda; class Insecta; order Diptera; family Tipulidae; genus Nephrotoma; species Nephrotoma appendiculata. The sequence goes on along the minus strand of OX371223.1, from coordinate 368,470,340 downwards.
AGGAACAATATATCCATGGAACTATGCAATGTGCAGATGGTGATAAAAATCGGACCTATAGCCGTACGTCTTCGATTTGGCAGAGGATGCGTAAAGTAAGATGGACAAATATCCACGAAAGAGCAGGGAGTGTTTTGGCCCCAAAACAGATGGCTTGGACTAAAACAAACAAATAAAAAAATAGTATTTTGATAAAAAAAAACTTTATTTCACAAAAAGTCGCATTTTAGTCTAGGCGGATTGACAATTCGGAAATACTTCGTACTTGGCAAATTTGAGGGTTGATGTTTTTTTTTAAATTTAAGCAGGGATAAGTGCTTTTATTATATTTACAAGACAGTTTTATCAAAAGTCCGTTAAGTTTAATTTTTCGCTTTATAAGTGAAGAGTGGTCTATTCGAGATCTTTTATATATATTCGTGTTAAAAGAAAGTTTGGTGTTGGTCACGAGATATTCACCCTCCATTTTGTATGTATTAAGTCGTAGAAAAATTATTGTATGCAACTCGAGTGCAAATGATTTTGTTGCTCTAGACACACTTCTGTCTCAAGTAATACAGCTTTTTCCGCGAGCTAGTCTTGCATTGAAGTTTCTCGTGAAACGTTTATACTTGATCGGGGGATCCACCACGTGGACAATGAAGCAAGTACATTTTGATCAGGAACCTAACTATACCATTCACAGTCACTTGCTGGAATCTAGTATAAATGTTAACTACACATATAAACAGGAACGATTTACAAAGTTTACTTTCAATTATCTGATCTGTATAGAAGCATGTCCATGAATAGAAGCTCTTAAATGTGAGATTAATGCGAAATGTTTTATATTTAGTTTTTGAGATATGGCTCTCACTGAAATGTTGTTGATGCACATTTTTACATAAGAATTTGTTTTAATCTAGATACCCAGAATGGATATTATTTAGCATTCCTAAGGTTTTAATATAATTTTAGGTTATTTACCCGTTTTGGAACCACGCTTTTTTTGTTGAAAGCTGTGGATTACCAGGCTAAATTTAACCAAGTATAAATTGAAATTGCATGTAGTTTCAAATAATTAACGATATGCACTTGTAATTTCATGTTTTATTCCTTTATAATTTTGAATAGTCGACATAACAATTAACCAAATTTTCAATTGCATATTTAGGAAAGCCTAACTTTTTATGATTTTTAAGAAGCAATTCAAAAATGTAAAACAGATATATACATGATATATTATTACTACTGAAATTATGATGCTCTTTGGTATGTATATGGAAATTCCTAATATTCAAAATTTACCCCGATAATCAATAGATCTTTTTTTATGATTATGTCATTCTTACGTCTTGTGTAAATCCCTGAGAACTATAGATTTGCCCAAGGTAAAAACAGTTGCTATGTAGTACCATAATTCTTAATATTGGTTTAATATATAATATGCACGAGCTATTGCACCATATTTCGGTGCACGCACGTAATAAAATTGTCAAGTACCGTTATGCATCAAATAGGTTACAGATTTCCTTTTCTAACTAAATCTATTATACACTCACCAATCCTATTGTTTTGCCCTCTTTTTGGTATTTTCCCCTCTTATCGCATTCGATACACTTAATTTAGATCCAAGTAAAACTATAAATATATTACATTACGAAATTACATGCATACACGAATATAGTGTGCGATGAAAGTTGAATCCATTAGAATTTTGAAATTGCTTTTTTTATAATTTGTTTAGATTAAAATATGTGTGTTAACTAAACACAAAAACTATAACAATTTTTCTTCCGATTCCGGAAATACCAAAACTATATATACAATATTTATGTAATATAAAAGAAGTATTTGACACCCTAATTATGTAATTCCGCTAAATTAAATACAAAACCAAAAAAAAAATAGTTCATCGACCTACCGTTTCTTATGTTTCTGAACTAAATAAAAACTATCAATCTGTTAATTATCGTTTTTGTTTGTATAAACAAATCGCGCGCGCGATCACATACACACAAATATTAAATTGTAATCTCCAGAAAATAAAACCCTCACCCTCCATTACCATAATACCGAAAAGTAGTCAACAAAAAACAATTGACAATTTATTATCGAGAGATGTCGACTTGCTCTCCCAATATATAAAAGTATTTCCCATAAAATGTTGTCGTTGTTAAACGGAAAAATCCATTTATTATCAAGATAAAATATTTTTTTTGTATTTTTTTATTATTGAAAAACCTTCAGAAAATATGGAAAAATTCCCCCAATGAATAAATTAATACTCGGTAACAACAACACAAAGTCTTTTCAGAACAAAAAAAAATTGAAAATGCATTTCTATGTATTTTTTTTTGTATTTCAAAGGCATAATACGAACAATTTTCTTTTATTTTTTTTTTATTTTCGCTCTTTCTTAAATTCTCTTTTGCCAAACTATCTCTTACCTCTCGGGCACTGTTCACATACACTTCTATACAAAAACCGAATTTCTTTTGTCGACAGAAATCTATATACACGCAGACTATAAAGCAACAACAACAATTAAACTAGAGAGGCATGTGTCAAATTTATTATTTTTATTTAATAATATAATTTATTCAAAAAGGCAACAACAATTTAAATGATAATGACAAACACATTGTTATTACATGGCTACGATTATGTTAATATCTGTGTTTATAGCCAATGTTTCGGGAAAGTGATTGCGCTGCTGTAATTAAAGAAAATCGTTTAAAAATCATCAAAGTAAATCTATATACTCGTATAGTTAGCGGTCGATATTTGTTTTTATTCGATGTTTTACTGTAAAATGATAATATGATTTTGAAAAGTGAGATTTTGGGGCTTTTTGAATTAAACTTTTGTCGATTCTGGAGGAAATAAAAAAAACTATTGTCAAAAAGTGTTTGGAGAGTAAAATGTTTTTGAGTTAAATTTTTTATTATTATGGTTTGGTGAAAGTTTGATAAATCGCGTAATTCTATCATAGTTTCTTTAAAGTTAGTGTCGGAACGATTTTTAAATTAGGACAAATATGGAGTATTTTTTTGTTTTGATATATTTATTGTTCAATATTTGTCTCCACAAATTTGACCTAATCAGAATTCCATTATTTATATAAGTTTTGTAATGTTATGAAATTCGATGCAACTTTATCATGCACTTTCATAATATTACAACAGCTATGAACAATACACGTACATATATATTTACTATTTACAACCATTGCGTAATCAAATTTTGTCCAATCCTCTACAATGTTTTCCATTTATTGTCTGACGTACACTTTCCCGCTGCTTGAAATGCTTTAGATAGTAAGTAGTAGTAACGAAAATAATATACATAACTGAATTAATATGGAAATTTTCATGCAACTCAGTTTTAACGAATCAATTTCCAACTGAAATGCTTTGTTTGCGGATTTTTAAACTAATGGATATCATAAAGAATTTTTCATAATATTTCGATTAAAATTGATTGTATTATTTCTTTTATGAGGCTTTTCGTTTTGCTACCTATTTAGGTGTCACGAATTAAATAATCGAATTTTTTATTTTTATAGAGTCTTAAATAAATAATTCTAGGTCGGTTGCAGGGGGCTGTTTGGTGTGTGAAAGTGAGTAATGAAAGTGAATAAAAGTAATATTTTTCCTAACATAAATCTTTAGCCTTCAAGATGAGAAAGAAATTATTAAAACATGTTATGTAATTATTTTTACATAAAAGAACGGAGGTCGGTACGAAAGCCCGAATTTCAAAATCCAATTTATCAAAATTCCGCTTTTCACAATCCTGGTTTTTCACAACCACTTTTAAAAATCCCGCTCTTGCTGAAATCTTAAAAAATTTCGCAGGTAGTTTTCAAATTACAGGTAAGCTTCCTTTAGGTCAGTTTCATCTTTCTCCATCACCTAAAGTTGTGCGGCGTAAATTATAAAACAATGGCATTATATAATTTTCCAGTAATAGACAAGGATTTATTGTGATTCTGAAATCGTCACAAATTCGTATGTCGCAGTCGTGCTTCGTTAGGTTTACAGTTGGTGTAGCTCATTCGATAGGTGTTTCGTTTGGATCAACTGGTGTTAAAACACCCTAAGTAACTAGTCCATTGATTTCATTTTCGATATCGCGAATTTAACATATCAATGAACGAAACGTTTCGGTTGTACATAATGTTTCAAATGTGTTTTGACTAATCTTTGATTTATCCCATGGTATCATTGAATAACTCGTTGAAATCCACAAACATATTTGACAGCTCTTCGTGCGTCTGAGGCTTGTTTCGTCGTGTTTGGTTTGGATATTGTAACCGAATAAACATGTGCAGGAAATGACATTTTAAATGCTGCACATCATGATAAACTAAACTTAAATGGCTTTGCATGTTTCATGACAATCACCGGTAATTTGAGTGTGTCATTATTGTAGGTTATTTGCTACATAGTGGCCTATCGTTGAAACTTAGGACTGCTATATGTTATAAGATTAGGTGTCTGTAGTAAGCCTTTATTCCACAATGAAACATATTTTTTCAGTAAAAAAGAGCAAGATAAAAATTTAATTTCGCCACTTACCAAAACAAAGCAAAAACAAATTCAGTAAAATTTTACTGACAAAATCGTTTTATATGTAGTGGTGTATTGCCATAATAAATTGGAAAAAATACTAATACTAATACATTTACTTAAATAAATTGTATGTCGAGAAATATTTCTCGCACACTAACTAACATCGTTTTATGGTTGGGAAAATATTATGGTGAACCAACATTTTTATTATTTTTATATTATGTGATTTGTTCGCGAGTAGAAATTTATAAAATATTTTTTATTTGATATTGATGAATTTTAATACCAATCAAACTTAAATTCCTATAAAAAAGTGAAATTGCCGTGAAGTTTTGTTGGTTATGTTATCTTCAAAATATCAAAATTTAACTATAAAATGTTCCCATACATTTTATTTTTGTTTCTGTCACTCTAATATAATTTATGGATTAGCTTTCTCTTTTTGTTTCTTCAGTATACTTTATTGAATAAATAATTTTGCATTGTGGAATAAAGGGTCTAAGCTGGTATAAAAACATTGGAATCATTATCACTTTTGCTGCTGTAAGGTTCGGATGTCGTAAACACTTCCCGAATGTTGCTCGTTTTACACAAATTATAGCTCAAAACAGAACAAGAGCGAAGGCGGCGAGCGAAATCGCCTGTCATATTACAAAACACCGAAATCATGCAAAACAAACACAACCATCGACGCAGGTGACGACGGTTTTTTCGTTGAAAAAAATTTAGAGTCTATTTCTATTTTTGTCGCCGACGAAGCAATGTTGCCAACTGTTTTTTATATATGTATAAGTTGGTATCATTTTACCGTCATATTATCAACAATTTTTTTCAATTTAGTAGCCTAACGCCACAACGTCATGTGTCAAAAACACAGAAGATTATGCCGTTTGGTTGTTTTTTTATCGTCATACGCTGACGCTTTTGTTCTGTTAGCTACAGCGATATCGCGGCGATATTTTTTATTTATTCGTCGACGCTCGTCGTCGTCGCTCTTGTTCTGTTTCTAGCTTAACTTTGGTATGTGTTTTGGTGGTTGCACTATTTCGTTGTTTCCAATTTTTGCTCAGTCTCCAATTAGCTTGCATGAATTGCATGTTACATTAGTTGCTGGGCGTTGGTGTGTTTCTTGTATTGTGGGTAGTGTGTGCGTTTCCTCGTTTCGATGCTGTGTATTTAGTTAACATATAGTTGTTCTCTGATTGTAGGATAGATTTAGTCGAATACATCGTTTTCTACATCGCGTTCTTGCACTACTTCAATCACTTTCTTGAAAATCACTTCGCTCATGATCTCTGTTTCGTCCTCGAGAGTTTCAAAACGACCGGTTTCTTGTAACTCGTTCCGCGTACCGATCGATGATGTTGGAGATGTGATGTATTGTGCGCGTTTGCAATTTTTTATAACTCACGTACTTTCTTTTCATCGGAATTCTGCGGTATTTGTTTATGCTTCAGAAGAGATGCCCTCGAATATGCTCATAATTTAATTAAAATATTATGTAAGAAAATGCGTGTTGCGTGTTTAAAAGTACAGAGAGAACTGTTTTAGTGACAATCAGTCATAAATAAAGAGTGTGTGCAATACTAGTAATGCTAGTTTACACTACAAAACGATGTCAGTAACGTGCGTGTTAGTTATATTACATTAATCTATAAAGTATTTTATGTTTCTCCATCAAGCTAAAAGGGTTTAGTTAGTGCTTTGGCATCCTTTTTGTCAACCCCTATTTGCTAATAATTTATATTTCCGATTGCCACTGTTGACATTCAAAATTTTGTTTGTATAATATACAATTATCAAATTATATCTCTCCACCTACTAACTATTGAACTCGTTAAAATTAGCAATACAAATTCTTATTTTACGCCCTCATGTCATTTAAAGCGTCACAAAAGTTCAATTTTATTTTAGAATTCCGATGTACCCTTACAGTGTATCATAAAAAATCAAGTTATTCGGAACTTGTTGTGCCCTATAAATTCTCACATTTCCTATTTTGTCTAATTTATAATTAGTAAAAATAACTTACTGTGTAAACTACATCATCATTGACACAAACAAAACCGAACAACATTCTAAAGGTATTTAAAATTAAATAAAATCTAATTTTAAAATACAAAACAAAACGAGAGAATGAGAGCGAATATAAAATCACCTTTCTACATTCATTCGTATGTAGATATAGCGTGTACATTATATAAACCGAAATAAACCTCACCTGCCATACCATATAGCATATAGACAACCCACTCGATTTGTAACGGCTTAAAAATATCATCCACCCTCGGTATAATTCCCAATATAGTGACATATCGGCACTAAGTCCATGCAAAACAAACAGCACACAATGATGTAATAATATGTTAACGAAGTCAAAGCGCACATACGTCATAAAATGTTATATTTCTCTCTCCCTTTCGTTTATCTCTATCGCTTTATATTTATGTACATGTAATATGTTATCACCTTAAATTATAATCTCGTACATAATATATTCTAACGGGTCATCAAGTATTTTCCAATTTAGTACGAACAAAAAATTTAAATATGTCGATAGGGTACGTGATCAATTCATATTACATATGTTTAAAGTGAATATATAATATTATCTCGTTTTATTTCAACTTCTCATAGCGTTAGAGCGAGATAATATATATAAAGTCAAATAATTAAATGTAATTTACCATCCTTAAAAAACCGATAAAGGAGGCAAAAATTAATTATTTGTATTACACTTTTATGATAGTGTGTGCGCGCGGAATGGTGAATAAAAAAATCCTTTTTTTTATCTCATTTTATCCTTTTTCTCATTTCATTCTTTATAAAATAATGCTTAATATATTTTGTCTCATTTTTTGGTTTATTTTATATAAGTAATCCTCTGCCGAATTGGGCAAAAATGCAATATATTATCATCATCGCAACCATATGTTTATTTTATTAATTTATATCGGTTAATTTTAATTAATTGTATACTGGGTTCAGAAAATAAATTAAAAAAAGTAAAATAAAAACTTGTATTTAAATCTGTTGCCGTTATATTTTATTAAAACTCTTGGTAAAAATTATATAAATTTTTTCAGTATAATGTGTTTTTTGTTTATATAGCACGTACACAATTTTTATGTGATAATTCCCCTCCGTTTCTTGTGTATTTTTATAAATCAGAAAAGTAAAACAAATAAACACAACGCCGAAAAGAGAGTGAAACAAAAAAAAAATAACAAAATATTATTGAGAGTTTTGTTATTTTTCTTATGTCAAATTTGAGTGTATGTGTATTGGTGCACACATTTACTTGATACTTGCGCTCACTTTTCTTTGTGTTTATTATTTTCTGTGTTTTTTGTTCACTTTTTTTTTTGTATTTTATTTTAAATTAAGAAAACGAAGAAGTTAAAGATTATAAAGAAGACAAAAAATTATATCTTTTTCGGTTTTATGTTTTTAATAAACAATAAAAATATGTGCTAGCTGGTACTCTTTACTTTTGTATAAACGTATATGGAGAATATTGCGATTGTGTGGTTTACAAAGAATTTTTTATATATTTTTTTATAAGTCATATGGATTCGAGGAAAACGTCAAGGAAAAATAAAATATATTCTACAAAATGTTTTATAATAAAAGATCGATTTTTTGAGAAATTTTCAGTTATTTTTGCACAAAGCAATTACAGACAGATTAATATTACAACCTAAATTGTTGACAAACGAGTGCTCTAAAACAAAAATAGTTTGAATTTTTCTAGTTATGTTTTATTGTTGAAAGTCAAACTTGATTTGGAATGGATCTAAGATTCCAATCGTGTTTCGTTCGAATTTGATTTGTCTACGAAATGATTTATCTTTTACGAAACTTCACAATAAAAAAAAAAAAAAAAAATTCTTATGAAAAATGATTTTGAATTTTTATTTTCTTGGTAATTTAAATTTCGTTTTAATAATTAAATTATACAAAGCAGAATTTAATTAATTAAAATATAATAAAGTTAGCCCATACTTATTTATACATCTCTATATTTTATAGTTCTAATAAAATATCATTAGACGAGATAGAATTTATTTCGTGCTTAGATAGTTAAGAATTAAAATATTTTTTTAATAGATGTAGTTTTTTGTCATGTTCATCGAATTTTTAGCATTTTATAGTCCAACGGAAATTCGAAACCGTTTAGTGAGTTCCAATTCTAGAATGTCCGATAAAAAAATTCCAAACGCGAATTAGCTAATCAGAGTAGGGATATTTTTAGCTTAATTTTCATCAAACGATTACAACAGGTCTTTTCAAGGAACGGGGTGTACTAAGTTTAGCTTGACAATGTTTTTTGCACGTTTACCGACTCCATAAATATATCCAAATAAATATACATACTAAAATGGCAATTGGTCTATACTAAACTCGTGAACTAACACATGTATCGTGTTGAAATTTCAGTAAGACTAAGTATCGGAAGATATTGACAGGTGGCAGCACTTGTCAGTATCTTTCGATACTTAAGGCCCATATTTATAGTCGTCATTACACCTATAGCAGTAGTCACTGCTTTCGAGAATCAACTGTTTTTGGATTGTTTTTTTGGTATTTATAGTCATCACTAAAAGAGTTGTTTTAACAAGGATTTAGAATGGTATTAATAAACGTTATTAAAACAACTGTTTTCGAAGTAGTGCTACCAACACTTAAAACAAGAAAAATTTTGTAATTTTGATTAATTGTCAAATAATTTTTAGTATACTGCAATTAATCATATACATTTATGTATACATTTTTTCATAATGAATTGAATAGAGGATGATAATCGAATTATCCTCATTAAAATAATAACAAAATATAAACACGTATTGGATAATATAAAAACCGATTCCGTTACAAATGTGGAAAAAATCAAATGCTGGGAAACTGTCGCCAGTGAATATAATAGCCAAGTGATCGGCGCAACGAAAACTGCAAAACAATTGAAGGTAGCTTACTTCCACTAATTGGAAGAGGAAATTGAGAAGGGAAGTGGCAAGTAAAAAAGAAGGATGTCATGGGTACTGGTGGGGGTCCATCTAGAGTTAAACTGTCAGAAGTTGGTGGGGAGTTGTATGATTTAATTCAGCCAACCATAAATCCTTGTCTATGATAATGATGTGGAATTTAGGAGTGAAAAGGTAATTTAAAATTTTTATCTAATTACATTAATTGATACTTTAATTTTCTTTAAAATGTACAGGAACAAGTTTATGATTTTAAAGATGAATACAAAGTTGAGTATTTATTGGAAAACGAAAGCAGCGACAGTTTGATGAACGAAATCCATATAGATCAACAGATTCCAGAAACAGTAGCATCATCATCAACCGACCCTTCGACATCACGTGCTGTCGTTAAGCCAGCGGCGGCAGTCCCAAGTTTAACACGAAGCAGGAATCGTCACAAAATTACGAAACACGACGTTAAGGAAGAATTTTGGGAATTTCAAAAGAAAGCGTTGCTTCTCAAAATAAAATGTAACGAGGCAAAGGAGAGGGCACATAACACACAGCGCATATATTATGAAACTTTAACTGCTCAACATAAGCAAAGGGATGTGATAAACGAAAAATAAATTATTATTATTATTTATCAATTAAATTTTTATTAAAGAAATTTTTTCTCAATTAGTATTTTATTTTATTTAAATTATTTTCATTTTTTATTAAAATATATTACAAATTAAATCGAGGATGCTTGTGTTCGAAGTGTACTCGAAACTTTGGTGTTGATTCGGGGACCGCTTTCCTGTCTTGTAATACCTCGTCATCTTCGGTTTCATCTCCTATCTCAACCGCAATGTTGTGAAGTACCACAACAGCAACAATTACAACTAACAAATTACTCAATTTTGTGAAACTGAAACAACATAAATTGAAAGGTGATTATACATAATATTTATATTGATTACATTTTGCAAGAACGGAAAATCTTCGTTTCCAAATTCCAAAGGTTCTTTCGATGTAAGCACGAGTAGACGACAATGCTTTATTAAAATTTAGCTCTTGTTTATTATTCTTCTTTATTATATTTGGATTTCGATAGGGGGTTATTCAATATTCTTTGCACCCGTAACCACCATCACCAATTAACAGACTATCCCCAAATTCTCCATTTTCAAACCGATTTTTAATTGACAAAAAATTAAAAATTGTTTGATCATGTGCTGATCCATGCCACCTGTAATGACATAAATTGAAATTGCAATGATCTGACAAAATATTTGTATATGTAAAGCTTACCTGACAACTAAATCTTGAAATTTACAGTCCGAATCACATATTGCCTGTACATTTATGGAAAAGAAACCTTTACGATTTCGAAAAATTTCTGCGTTTTCACCACCTGTAGACTTAATTGGGATATGGCACCCATCTAAACAACCAACACATCTAGGAATTTTTTTTATGTTATAAAATTTGTTTACAACTGATTGTCTTTCCTCTAGTGTAGCAGGCATTTTAATAAATTGCTTGGCTAATCTTGCAAAGGCTTTGGATACTTCATGAACTATTATGCAAACTGTTGACTGACTTATGCCTATCAAATCACCAGAAACAATTTGGAAACATCCAGTAGCATAAAAATGTTGGGCCACCATGATTTTTTTGTTTCATTGTCAAAGGCAAACCTCTATTATCTGTGTGTTGCAGATCTTGTTCCATTAAGGATTCCAAATAACTTAAAGATTTCTTGGTAAATCGAAATCTTTGCTTGAATTCTGAATCTGAATATTATGCGTCCGAAATTCATTCCTGATAGCTCTTAGCATTTCTTGTATAGTTGGCTTCTAACAAGTAATCAGATTCATTCGAACTGGTAGATGATGCACTTGATGGGAACGAAACATTCATTTTTAAAAGATCCAAAACTAATTTAATTTTTTTATTTTATTGTATATTGTACACAATAAATTTTATTTATTTTCAAGGTACGTATCACTTTGACAACTAGAATGAAATACTTATATATGGCGCTTATTTTTTTTGATGACTACTGATTGGCTTTTATTGAAAATAATTATTTAATAATAATTTTTCTTATTTTATTTTATATTGTACACAATAATTTTATTTTTTTGAGGTATGTATCATTTTGACAACTAGAATGAAATATGTATGGCGCTTATTTTTTGACGACTAATTTCGAAATTCGAATGTAATTTACAACAAAAACAATTTATTTTCGATAATCTGTAATAACTGTTTTAGTCGCCGATATCCACGACTATAGTTGTAGCAACTGTTTGAAACAGTTGCTATATGGTGGTTTATAAATACCAAAAGAGTTACTATAGTGGTAACAGTGATTGTAGTGACGATTATAAATATGGGCCTTAGTCTTACTGCAATTTCAACCAAAATAGCCAAACAAAGCTTTATCGATCGATCTGTTGGTTCAAAAATTATTAAACTTTAAGCGTTTTTACGTGAAATCGCACCCACAGAAAAATTTATTTTGAAAACAGAAATAGTTATTTTGTTTATATTTCTTTTTTATTATGATCATTATAACCTTATTATCTTCTGTTAAATAATACTAATGATTTTGTGAGGTCTTTTTGTTTCCCAAAAGTATGTTGGTTTTTAAGAGACTTTTCCGGAAAATAGCCGATGGAAAAACAATGTACATACAACAAAAAGTTGAATAACTATCAGAAAAGTATGCGATACTAATACAGATTTAAAAATTAAAATAAAGTATCTGAACTAATTTTGTTTGCTATTTACTCAAAATATTTGCAAAAAACGAAAAAGTCTTTATGGGAGCTTCCACTTCAGGTGGACCGATGTCGGCCAAAAATTACTGGAATCTCCCAATTTGTGGAAAATCGCTATTTCCAGCTAATCTTGGAAAACTGATCTGGACCGGTATTGTTGCAAAATTAATTTACAATTTCCGTTTATAATCGTTTTTCTCATAAATGATTTTTTTTCAAAATATTTACAAAGAAAGGAAAACTCGTATGGAAGTGTCACTTCCGATGGATCGATTTCAACCAAATAACACAGACGCTCAATCAATCCGTCTAGGCTGTACAGAGACCAAATTTTTGGCAGACAAATTTTTTTTTGTCAAAAATCGCCATTTCCGGATCTATCACTGGATCGGCTAAAAATATAATGAAACTGTTGTGAGAACTAGCAGGAGGGCTACAACTAGGGGATTTAGCAGTGTTGTGCTATGTGTTCTACACCGTGTGGTTATGTAATATTTTCACGTATAGACAATGTATGTAGATAATCTATAAAATGATGTTGACAATGTAAAACGAATGTAAACAATATGTCAAAAATGTCGAGAATTATTATTTCTGTTAGCAATCAGAAAACGCTCAAGATTTATTTGTTAAATGTAACTACTTGAAGATTGAGAGCTTCATCTTACCACACATTTGAGAACAATGAACCTATGTTTTTTATAGTACCGTACTGATATACATAAATGTATGTAATATGTGTCATTATATACTCTGAAGACGAAATAGACGGAAAAATTGTTATTTCTTGTATACTTTACCTGTTTTAGTACAATTTCGAAAAAACAACAAGCGACGGACTAATCAATAATGGATTGTTTCCGATAGTTTTAAATTCTTCAGAATCTGTATTTAAATCATATGACAGGACATTTGTTTCCAGAAACACAAATGTTTTAATTTTGCTCTTTTAAATATATAGGACTTTTGACAAGGCTTACTTTTGAAGTGGAAAACTAGGAAAAATATAAAGGAGGCTGAGAAGCACTTAAGAAGAACTTTATGTCCTTCACAAACAAAATAATATGTTTAATATATTTCAAATAAAATAATAAGTTCAGATAGAGGAAAAAAGGAGCAATTTTCTTAATGTAACCAATTATGATGATTGATTAAAATTAATTTATCAACGTTTTTAGCTTTGATCCTTGACCGTCGATCCGATATTGGTTGTGCGGTTTTACTGAAAATTATTTTAGTGGGTATTGATAGCACCGGGGCCACCAAAAAAATGTCACCTTAACTATGAAGTATCTCATACTCAATTCCGTTTACTTCGAAAGAAATGATATTATCAGAATGAATGTGAGAATCACAGGCATAGGTTATTTTGGTTCACTTTCGTACATAACATCGTTGGTGGCAAATTATTCAATTGGTATAGAATATATGCATATCTCATATCATTGAAAAAGTCTTGCAGAATGCCACAAGTAGAAGCACTTTAGTACATACAACTACCGTTGTGCGGCGTAACAAATATATTTAGCTCATTCCAATAAAATCATGTGACATATAAATCATTCATGGTAGAAAGGACTTGAAAAAGCTCAATTTTATTACCAGAACTTTAGTTCACAAATTCCCTGCTTTGGCGCTAGTAACAAATTAATCCTTGTGTATTCCTATAATGAACTATAACATGATATTTTTAAAAACAAATTTTTACATAATCAATGAAGAATTAAACAATTGTTTTGAGTCGTTTTGTGAATAATTGTTTAATGAAAATTTTCGATTTTCATTTAATGTGAATTTTCCGGTTGGTTTGGTGCAATTGTAATTACATTCTTAGAAAAGTTTTGCTTCATATACACATTTCTTACCAACTTTTAAGCAAATCTATAATCGATTAATTGTGAATTATTGAAAATATTTTTCCCAATTCCCCATTTTCAGGGAAAACGATATTAATGAATGAAACATATTTTTAATTTCTACACTGAGTTAGCAAATTTTTTTAAAGCATACTAATTATCGTAAAAGCTTGCAAATGCCAGTATTATGGCCACTTATGTTAATTATTTCGACTTGATGAATTTATTTATTTTTCTAAAATGTTCATGGATTTCAGTGTTTTACTTCCCGTACTATAGATTTTCAGTTGAAGATACTGGTGATTCAAATAATTTGGAGCTTCATCCAGATGGGTTAAACAATAATTGGCCCTCCCCAATTCCTTTGGGTCAGGCTCTGAAGAGTGTGAATTTGGCAGCATCTGCTGCTTATAAATAGGGGTATTACATTTCGTATATGTTGTACTCTTTGTTTGTTTTTGCCAAGTTATACCACTAGCGTTAGGACGCTGGAAGCACTTTGCTATTACCGGAGCAGTAGCCACTGGCGCGATGTGGAAGGCTAATTAGTACATAGGTGAGTACCCTAGACCAGGGCTTGATCAAATACTGTTTCTAAAAAAAAATCGATAAAGTTAAACTGATCTCAAAATATTTGGTTAAGTTACATTCGTCTATATTATTTGCCACCTGTTTATATTGTTACGATCTTGTCTATTGGTTTGATGGGCAATAAATTCACCATAGGTGAGAGACATTTTTTTTACTAAAATTGCTCATTTAAAGTTTAGAAAATTAATAGCATTTTTCTGTGAGATTAGTGACATCTATGTTTAAGTAGTAGCATTAGAGGTAGTACCAGTTTAGTACTGTAGATTTTAGTAGTCTAGAACATAACTGTCAAGAATGTTACTTCTGCATAAATTAGGTGAGTCTAGAATGTTTAATTGGTATATAAATACGGGTGTAACGAACTCTATGAGTGGGAGATTCGGTTTGCGAAAGATTAAAAGCGAAACGAGAAAGAAATAAGTGGTGTTAAGTGAAAATAGTGGTACGATTTAAAAATAATTGCAAATGTTAAATAGTGAATTAATAAATTTTTGTGGAAATTATTTGTTGTAGTAGTGTTACTGGATTTACGGAAAATTTTTGTGAGATTTATGTTGGGAATATTTCAGTGGTGTAAATATTACGATGTGAAGCGAAACAATGGAAGCGGTGTGAATTACGAGATTTGTTGTAAGCGTCAAACTCTATAACGGTATTCACAATCCAGTGATACGAACCGAATTTGACAGCAAACTCGTAGGGTGGAGATAGCACTAAAAACAACTAATTTGCAAAATTCCTACCTAAAGGTTTCTATTTTTAATCTAATTTATGTGAGAGGAGGTCCCACACCTACATTTGGACGCAGTAGCGGTTTTAATAATGAAACATGATCTGTCGAAGACATACAGTCTTCGCAGTGTGAATGACGAATGGTTGTCTACTATTTTTGGGATGTCTATGTAAAATTATTGTTGTAATTTTAAACATAAGGATATAGATAGGATCATTTAAAATTTTAAATCTTTTATTAGAAACGGCTAGCCTGTTTATTTATGTTATGCACTATATGCGTCTAAAACGAAACCCGATCGAATATTTAGTTACATAAAACCCAAAATATACTTGTATGTATTTACAGAAATATTTTGCTATAATAACAGTTTTGAGGCAAACTATGACTAAATCGTAAATAATAACATTAGAAAAAATGTGCATAGTAAGATTTACGACCTTAGATAATATATTAAATCATGTTTACCCGTATTACGTTTTGTTGTTGTATTTTGTGATGCTAGTCAAACAAATTTTACTTTGTATTTTTAGCTTTATACCAAAAACATTGACAACCTTAAATACCAAAACCAGCCTATCGATTTGTCTTTTAGTAATTAAAGATTGTGTGACGACCGTATGTTTTTGTTGTAAACCATAATTTTGTTAGAAAGATCGTAAACTAATAAAAATTTTAACATTCTCAAAAGCAATCTGTCGACCCAGCACTTTCTTGCCATCTTATTATAAATTAATACTCCTTCCAAATCATTTGAAATATAAATATGTTAGAAGCCAACAACAACATAAAAATGTTATTTAATTTAAAAGGATCACACAACCATACAATAAAAATAATAGAGAATTTTTCATAAACTATATATAGCCTACGTATGTGGATATATGTAGTTTATACACACAGATCTATTGTTCATAAACATTACCCTCGACTAAATTTTAATAGTGTTTAGTTTTTAAAAATCTTTTCATTTTTCTTTATTTTCTCATGCCTCTATTACATACTTCGTGTGCTTGCTGTATACGTGCTATGTACGAGCATGTAGCCAAGCTACGTATGTTCATATTGTAACTTTTACTTGTCACAGTATTAGTTTTTATATTTTTAATGTTTATACTTGCACACAGTGCTTTTGTTGTAATAAAAATAATGCCCATTCATTATATTCGTATTGTTGTGTTTAGAGAGATAGAATGTAACATTCCAAATACGTTATGTTCATAAAATAAGTAGCAGCGGATACTTACATATATAGAGGTATTCAATCAGCTGTTAAATCTGGTGTATATAAATATGGTATTAGCACTTGATTATAAATAAACTATGTGGGGAATTTGCTTCCGAACTTATATAACATTTATTAATAAGAATGGAAGGCTGTTTCATTTATAAACTTGTATCTAGTTCAAAGTCTCTTCTTATTCACTCATAGTGTTGTTGTTGTTGTTTAAGGTTTGTAAAGTAATACGTTTTCTTCATACCTTTATTTAATTACGTACGAATTTGAAATTAAAAAATGGAGGGTGAATATGTTGTGGCCAACACCAAACTTTATTTTACCATGAATCCATGCATAGATCTCGAGATACGCCACAAATTGATTTCTTATGGGAAAAATTACATTAACAAAATTTTTAGTAAAACTCTTGCACGTGTAATGAAAAATATTTACCCTGTTTAAATTTCAGAAAACCACCAAGGTCAATCGTGGTTAATTTAATCCCTTAATTCTTTGTCGTTTCATGTAAATGCTAAACCTTTTAACATCATAGCAAAAATTGAAAAAGCTGCCACTTCCGGTACACAGACTACCACCAAATTTTGCAAGGGTTTCCTAATTAAAAGGTTAAGTATTGAGTATGAGAAGCCGAATTTTTGTGAAATAAAGTCTTTTTTTACAAAATTCTTCTAGTGAACCGATTTCGGGGAAATTTCACTGCAATCTTCTAATTTGTGGAAAAAGTTTAAGTATGAAGTTTCTTCCCAATCAAGCAGTCTGTGTGCACGCAGTACAGGGCCGGATTATTGTTTAAAAACATTTTTTTCGTCAAAAAACGCCATTCCGCTTAAATTAAAATTGATCTTTTTAAAATTATCTTTGCATTCTGGTCCGGAGCCCAAACACTCATAATTTTTTCGTGGTTTGCTTTTCTGTCCTAATTTACGCCGTTCCCGTTGTAATAGTACTGGCATTGAAGATGGGCCGGCCCATAGGTTCTGCGCTCCGGCGGGGGTCATAGTTGTGTTCATTTTAATCATCAGATATCGTAATCTGATGAAACATTTCTTTTGAATTTTGCTCCTATCGGGATGCGAACCCGGTACCTCTAGATTCAATCGTTAAACCATTTATAGATTTGCCAGAAGATATACTCGATCCCTATGGAAATCGAAATTTGTACTTATTCAATCCTTTATACCACCGCCACAACATACAAATCTTATCGATATTTTTATCAGAGCGAGCTAACATAACTACCAGTCGAATGGCTCACAGGTCATGTTGTACCTCGGCCATTTTTAGATTTGCTAAAACAAATCCCTTCGATTTTTATGGAAATTGAAATTTGTACATACTCAAATCTTTATGTGAGGGCCGCTCACAATATCCAAATTTTATTTGTATTTTTATTAGAAATAGCTAACATAACTGCCAGTCGGATGGCATACATATCAGTTTGAGCTTCGGCCATTTATTTATAGATTTGGCAGAATTTTTTTTTTTGGTTCTTTTGGAAATTGTCTCATTAATTCTTATGATGGCATTTAAATTATTTGAATCAATACATCTGGTTTTGCGTTCTAACTTTGGTTTTGGTTCGTTCTAAGTTGGGACTTTTTATGCTTTATCTAAACCGAATAGTACACCAAAATTTTAATGGGGCATTTAATAAGCCTAGAAATAGATTTTAAATTTTCAATTGGCTCTAAATTAGTGTAGCTAATTATGACACAAAGCATGATGCATTGCGCACAATTTTGCACTCTACGATTTTTCAGCTGGAGCTATATAAAGCAGTTGGAACCTTTATGTGGTTCCGGCTAGCCGGCACCAAATCAACTATAGCACAAGTAGCGTAATAAATTGTACATCATTGTGTACTATTTTATTTTTAGGTCGGATCCAATATTCCAACCGGAGTCATTTAAAGCCTGCTGAAACCAATGTTTTATAAAGCCGGAACCTAATAAAAGTTTGCACAATGGGCAGAATGCGCTCAATTAGTTGCGAAATTTACAAGCTTTCTACCCGGAAATTTACAAGAACATCAGCCGGAACCACTACAGTATCATCCAGAACGAAATACAGCCAAAAGGAACCATTCCCTACAGAACCAAATTAACTATATGGCATAAGAAGCACAATGTATGTGCATCATTGTGCATGCCATGAAGAACTATATAAAGCTAACTGGAACCATGATGGAACCAAAGCATCTATAACGCATCACAATGCATTGTGTTCTATATCATTTTTCAGCCAGAAACGGAACCTTTAGGAGCTCTCTCATTAAGCATAATATATTTAAATAGTCGTGAAACATAAGCTTCCAGCCGGAAACAAGGTCGTCCGGAACCACTAAAATATCAGCCAGAACCATATATAGCCAGTCGGAAGCATGTCGACGGAAACCAAACCAAGTATGGCACAAAGCAGCAACGTTACAAATTATAACACAAGTAGCACGATCCATTGTGTATCATTATGCATCACTGATTTTTCAGCTGAAACCAATAATTAACCAGCTGGCACCAATTAAAACCAGCCGGAACCGGAGACTTATCACCCGAAACCATTAAGAGTTTTTACAATGAGTACAATTCGCTTAAATGGTTCTGTAATATATCAGATTTCTGCCGCATCATTGTACCTAATTTTTGAATCGGAACTATATAATGTCAGGCGGAACCAAATTTTTATCAATCGACGACATTAGGAGCTTACAAAAAAGTACAATGTTTTTAAATGGATGTGCAACATATAAGCTTTGAGCCGGAACCACTATAATGACAGCCGGAACCATGTGATGCCTAAACCAAATGTGGCACAATTACTACAATGCGTTGTGCATCATCGTGCACTACCTGATTTTTCCGCAGGAACCATATAATGGGAGCTGGAACCATAAAAAGCCAGCCAGAACCAACCCAACTATGACAGAAGTAGCTCAATTGTACACTGTCAAAGTTTTAAGCCGGAACCAATATTAGGCCAGCCGAAATCAGTATTTTATCATTAGAAATCATCAGGAACTTTCACAATGAGCACAATGCGCTAAATGGTTGTTCAATATATTAGTTTCCAGCCGTAACTATACTAATATCAAGCGGAACCATATAAAGCCAGCTGGAACCATGCCACCCAGAACCAAACTAACTATGGCACATGTAGCCCAATGCATTTTGCATCATTGTGCAGAATTTGATTTTTTAGCCAGAGCAAATTTGGGGCTAACCGGAACCTTATAAATCCGACTAGTACCAAACGAACTATGGCATAAGTGGCACATTGTAGCTGCGTTTTTTTGAAAAACAGTCGGGTTGTGTTCGCGATAGCTTTTTTCAAATTTGTCCAATTTAAAAATAGAAATTTAATATTTTATAAATTTAAAAAGCTAGATTTAATGGTCATCTAAGTATAACATAAAAAATCCATTATAAAAGTTCTGTAGTGTTCTTGTAATATCGTTGCTCTGTATAGTTCTACACTACTCCGATTTTATGTAGAGTTATACAGAACAACGATGTTACAAGAAAACCATTCAATTTTTAGAATGGATTTTTTCTGCTATACTTAGATTGCCGTTAAATCTAGCTTTCTTATTTTAAAAAACATTAAATTTCTATTCTTAAATTGGACAAATTTTGAAAAAGCTATCGCGAACACAACCCGACTGTTTTTCAAAAAAACGCAGCTTGTATTGTGTATCATTGTGACTATCTGATTTATCAGCCGAAACCAATATTAAGCCAGTTGGAACCAGCGTTTTAACAACCGGAACTGTTTGGAGTTTACACAATGAATATAATGCACTTAAATGGTTGTCCAACATATAAGCTTTCAGCCGGAAACATAACATGGTCAGCCGAAACCACTTCAATATCAGCTGGAAAGATATAAAGCCAGCCCCAGAAATAACACAATGCTAGCCAGAGTTAATTAAATCATGCCAAAACCAAAGTTTTATCAGCCGTGACCATTAGGAGCTCGCCCAATAAGCACAATGATCTTAAATGGTTGTACAACATATAAGCTGAACCATAACAAATTTCAGCATTGTGCACTATTTGATTTTTTTTAAGCTGGTGGTTTATCAGCCGGAACAATTTTTTGCTTACACAAGGAGCACATAGTAATTAAGATGGTTGTGGAACATATAAGTGTTCATACGAAACCTTAACAACACCGGTCGGCGATCGATCGTCGTACGAGAAAGACGCGTTTTTGTCTTTCTCTGTGTAAAAAATTAAAACTTAAATTTTATGTGATTTAAATAAATAAATAAATAAATAATATGTTATATATAAAAGTTATTAATTAAATTAAATAAAATATATAATATAAAGTGTTATTAAATAAATATTAGTGAATTAAAATTAAAATTAAATTAATGTGAAAATATGTCAATATACATATAAATAAAATAATTTGTGTGACGCAGTGACGCAGCAATGATGAACATCATAAGCTAAGTGTTTTTTGTTTTTCATATTTTTTATTTATATTTTGTTTAATTTATATTTGTTATAAAAATCTATCTAAATTTTAATTTTATTAATATAAATATGTTTTACTAGTTATTTGCATTTGTAATATGTGCCGTAGTAATGTTGTGGTATGGTTTACGGTGTGTGTGTGTGTGTGTGTGCACAGCAACATTAGTTTTATATCCCTTTTCCTGCCTGCCCACACTGTCGGTAAGGAAGGAACACCATGTCAAAAATTTATTTTTGTATGTGTTTTGGACCAACCTACACATTTGTGCATTCATTTTAAACTTATTTTCGTTCTGAAAAAACACTATGACTAAACACACAATTGTGTTGGTTGTACTTCAAATCAAGCGAAATTTTTAATTATTGTGGTAGAAAAAGGGATGTATATGTATTTACATACATTCACGCAGTCAAATATAACGCAGTCTAGTTTAAAGACAAATAAGACAAAAAAGATGAAAATAAAAATACTCTTCAGTTGCTTATCATTCATTTTCCGTTCATTTTCATATGAATTTTTTTTATGCTAATTTCTCTTCGCTCTTGAATAGTAAATTGAATTTTCAGAAATGTTATGCAGTAAAAAATGAATAGTGTCTAGTGAGCAAATAATGAGAAACTAAAAAGGTTGATCGTATTTTTTGTGTTAGCGTACGGGATCTACTGCTCTTTTGGTTTTACTTTTTTATTCTAATAAGAAAGCGAAAATTCATTGTAGTACTGATTGGATAAAGTGTATTGTTGCCTGTATTGAACGATCGAATAGAGAATACATATCATTTATTTCTACTTTATTCTTGATAAGTGAATAGTAAAACAAAATATTTTTTGTTCCTTTACATATTTCTTGTTGATCAGTTTTACAAATAATGCATTAATTCCGTGGAAAGATTTGCTGACAGCAATTTTTTTACTGATAATACGCAAAAAAAAAAAACTTTAAAATTTTATAAGAGTGATAAACAGAAATATTTTTTATTTTCATTTTATAGTAAAATTTTATGGTTTTACATTTTCGCATAACCTACAATTTTCTTAAAATTTTTAATTTGTACATTATTTCGTACAATTCGATTTTTGTTTTTTATATATTTTAATTTTAATATCCTATACCACTAAAAACCTCTAACGTTAACAAATTTCAACACAAAAAAAACATATCGACATTTGAGTATAAAAATGGCGGACGACTTATTTTGTATGAGTGTGACAAAAATTTCTTATCTTTACATACATTTTTTGTACATATGTATGTGAAAAATACTGCCATAAAAAAAGTCCAATTTACATTTTTATGGCAGTATTATGCTAGTAAACTACCACCATCACAACTATTCTCTCAGTAAAATTTTACTGACAACATGTTTTGTTTCGTACACAACCATTAAAATCTATATTTTTTTGCTCGCTTTTATTTTTACTGACAGCAGATTTTTCCCATGGAATAGGAACATGACACTGTTCGATCGGTGTAGAGTGAACAATACATTTTAACGAGCGACTTTTTTAAACCCTGATATAGGCGTATGTGTGGATTTGTGTGCATATGCATGTGTGTGTAGGTTCATATGTATTTATACTTATGTATATGTTTAGTTATATATACGCATGTGTATATTTATATAATATGATTGAATATTTTAAATGTGTATGTATGTAAATGTATGTGTATATATGTATGTATGTGTGTATGTGTATATATGGATATGTATGTATGTATGTGTGTATGTATGTATGTGTGTATATATATGTATATGTATGTATATGTGTATATGTGTGTGTATGTGTATATATATGTATGTATATGTGTATATATATAAATATTCATGACTTTTTTGTAGATTGATTTAGGATGAGACCTCATATGTGTTATGGCATGGCAAAGGGAAAATGGTTTTTAATTTTTTATTTTCATTTGTAATGACAATTAAATCTTTGATGTGATATCCTTCAGCCTTTTAATGTTGACTGTTTTTTTTTTAAATTGCTTACTGCTGGCATTATTTTATCTAAAAGAATTTCTGGCTCAATAATATTTCTCGAAACAGGTTCGTCTTTGCATGGGAATGATATATACGAATATCGATTGATTTGAATTCTAAATCCTAATGAACGACCTGCTCATGCACCAATTGTGTAAAAAGCCTTCCGCGTGGTTCTATCTTCCGTTCGTGTCATCACCTCATATAAATCATGATCGTTTTTGTTTGTTGAGACAGTATACTGCGGAAGATGCATAAAATCATTTTTGGGCTTAATTGGAATTCTAGCAAATCGCAATTCTAGCAATAAGCATTAATTTGGGAGAGGCTTAGTTCGGCTGGGTCATCTGTCAACTGGCTGTTTTGACGTGTAAATGGAGGAATATGAAAATTTCTTGGCCGATTATTTTCGGATTTGTTTGTTGAAAAATCCAGTACTTCACCCGGGATTTATGTTGAAATCCCGGCTCAGCTCAACATATCAGATTCGAACATGATTAGTTAAGACATTGCTTAGCACGGCCGAACTCCAGAACTTCTCTAAAATCCATTTTTACATTCACATTTAACTCTGCTTGCCTGATTTGACAATAATTGGTCGAGGTATGGTCAAGTTCCATTCAGAATTATCGAATTTTAGAACTTTATCAAAAAGACACATTAAAATCCCAATACAAGTTGATCCTAATTTATTAGAATCCTAGCCCAGCTCTACAATCTAAACTGGAAAATTTCGGTTGGAAACGGCCTATTTCATTCATTATAGCTGAATCCAAAAAGTTCGTCAAATTCGGCTTTGCACCCCGAATTTGATCATCATTTGTTTTGAGTTTGCTTAGTTCCATTGAACATGCTAGAGTGCCAATCTAATTCTGCGTACCATATTTAACAGTTATTGGTTGAGGAATAGTAAAGTTCCATTGAGCATGATATAAATATCCTGAGCACTATAATTATACTTGGTAATTAATCGAATATTCTCTTCTTTGGTGAACAAAACTAATAAAATATTTGAAATTTTTGCGAATTAAATTAAAATTGTTTGAAATATCCTATCAGGTAGTTAATCTGGTATTGAATAACATTGATATTTTTCCGGGAACCATTGCCTTTGGGATGCCTTACATATGAAATTTTTTGTTTTTTTATATATATATATTTTTTTTTTTATTTTTTTTTTATTTTTATTTTTATTTTTTTATTTTTATTATTATTATTATTATTTTTTTTTTTTTTTTTTTTTTTTTTTTTTTCGATTTAAGGGTTAAATACTAATGAATTTTAGACTAAGTTTGATATAATTTAAATAATTATGGTTTCAGGAAATCCTATTGTAAGTCGTGGAATTGCAGGAGGATTAAATTAATAAATGTTTATATTATTTAGGAAGCCGGAAAATATTAATTTAGAATTAAATTTCAGAAAATCTACAGACGTGAAATAATATTTCTTTTAAATATTATTTGTTGATTGTGTAGATTAGAATGATGTTGTCATTGCATTAATAACTATCGACTTTATTTAGGGGTCTGCAACTGGGCCGATTTAATCAATTAAATTTTGCATTAATTTACAATTACATTTCAGAAAATTTCCAGATGTACGTGAAATAATACAAATTTTTTCTCAGGTTGCTGATTTAGAGAAGCAATTGTTGAAGACCAATACCATCGTTATCCATTAAACCTATTAAACCTTTATCCTTCCTTAGTAGATTAGTAATGTGCTGTCTTTGTGTTACTAACTATCGGCTATACCTAGGTGTCTGTAACCGGGCCGATTCTGTCCCACTTAACTAACCTATCCAATCCTTCGGTTTTGTTATATGTAAAAAAGAGTGTACGGTGGGCCCGGCGTCACCCGGGAGCTCCTGTGTAAGAACTTGGTCGTGCATTCAGAATCAATCAATCAATCAATCAATACGAAACCTTAACAACACCAACTGGAATAACTACAATATCAGCCGAAAATAGCAAACAGTAGACAGAACCATATATAATCATTGGGAAACATCAGCAGAATGAGCATGCTATGGTGTGCACTTTTTAAAATTTCGGCGACAGCAATAAAGATCAGGCGAGATTACGTAATGTTAATGGCAACTACAGGCATCCTCCGAATCTAACGCATAGACGTTATATTCGAATATTTTTTTTTAGTTTAGTTTTTTAATATTTGTGACGCTTAAGCATTTTAAAACATTTTTAATTAACTCAAAATGTTTTCCCTATTTGCTAAATAAATTTAGTTATTTTAATTCTAAATGCTGAAGAAATTGCTCTAATGTTGAGTAAAGTTGCTTTGTTTTGAGAATAGAGCAGAAAAAATAGTATAGCACAATTGGCTATAACCAAAAAATAGAATTTTAACTCATACCCAAACAGACTGTGAACACTCAGTTTAGCGAACCTGCGAATGAATTTTATTTGCTAGAGACCTTGATCAAATTTTGCTAACTGGAATTTATTAATTCGCAGTCTCTACACTGCAAGTTTGATTATTTTTTTGCAAGTTCTGGTTCCTGCTGGGTTTAATTAGTTCTGACTGGCTTTATATTCGGTTCTGTGCAACTATACAAGGTATTGTGGTATTGTGCCATAGTTTTTTTGGTTCCGGCTGACATGATTTTGGCTGGCTTTATTTGGTTCCGGCTGGCATTATATAGTTCCGACTGAAAAATCATATAGTGCACAACGATCTACAATACTGAAAGATGGGTTCTGCTAGGTTTAGGGACGTCATGCAAGTTTATAATTTATGTATCCCTTTTCCGACCTGCGTTCAAAATTTTGTGCGTACGAAAAAACAATCATGCCAAAATTTTTTTTTTGTATGTATTTCGGGCCAACCTACATATTTGTGTGTTCCTTTCAAACTTATTTTCGTCCGTAAAAAACACTATAACTATAGTTCAAGTAGCACAATTGTGTATGGTGATATTGAGATGCTGTAAGGCTTCTTAGCTAATTTATATGTTATCAATTATTATACTTTTTTCTAAAAGGATTTCAATTTAACTATAAAAAAATATTTTTTTTTTCACCACGCCATTACCAACTTTGCTTTTTTACGTACACATTTCTGTACGGTCGACTTAAATTGAAGCAAAAAAAAATTTGTCTGGCCGGAAAAGGGATGTACTAGAAAAACAATTACTTTATTCACCACACCACTCCATATATAATCACATCACCCAGTATAGTGTATTGTGGTGAATATATTATATAGAAAAAACAATTTCTCAAATCTCCTTCTTTTGTTACATAAAAACGAATCTCCTCATCATAATTTATGGTTCGTATTGTTTATTTTTTGTATTACATGATTTTTTTTATTGTACTTAGGGGTTGCTTGTGTAGCGGTGTTCATATTTTATCGCGGTAATTTAAGTTTTATTTTTAGTTTTTCATTCATTGTTAGCTGTAATATTTATTGTACATGCATACATACATACATTCAGAGAAAAAATGAAACTATGAAATATAACTTTCGATCAGCTGTTTGAAAACAAAATATAGAAAAGGTACAAACAAAGCACTTGCGTTTGGATAAAGAAAATGTTTTACCTTATTTAAACAGACTTAAGGACGGTACAGCATATTTGGGATATGTAGTAGGTTAGGCATATATGTTTATTTATACGTTCATAAATCTTTATGTTATTCTCATATTATTTGGTTGCTACATCAGTATTAGTGATCACCATTGATTACTCTTTTCTTGAACTAATTAGCAATTGTTTTTTTAGATTATCGCAGGTTTAAGCGGTCTGACAAATTAAAGTTAATCTTTATGTAATTACAACGAAAATTCGTAATAATATACTAGTTTAGTGTAAAACTCGTACTGTATCTTATTTCATTTTATTAAGCAGTCACCCAATAAAATCAACAGTACATTAAACCTCAATGCCGTATATATATATATGTATCCTATATAATGTACCATACAGTGATCAAGTACAGAATAAAATACTCAAAAAATGATTCAGCAAGATCATCTAAAACAAAAATTTGTATCTTTTTGTGTGTAGAACACTTTTATAATAGACCGAAAGAATCTTAATCTTAAACAAAAAAAGGTGGGTGATCTACATTTTGTCTTTTTTTTGTGATGTTCACTCTTATAATAATATGTAAGCTAAAACAAGAACAAGTGATCGCATATTTATAACGGAAATTTAAGTAACAAGTGATCATACACAAAATAGATTAGTATTAGATATCATATTATATCGTTTTGTAGACGAAGGTGATAATTCAGTCTAAATTACGTAATCTTATAATTATCATAACACATAAATCAAATTAAGTTGGGTGTCGATCACCTTAATCATAAAGTTTTTTTTCTTAAATTTTATTTCATGTGTCTGGAACGGATAATGTCACTATAAACATTCTCGTTACATATGTATAATATGTATGTATGTTGCTTTAAATTCTACCGTATGCATATATCAGATCATATGTATCACAATTTTTTAATATTAATGTTTGTATGTAATGCCATCTGTTTGAATCTGTCCCCTTTTTACATGATCGTGTATTTGTTTCTTTCTCAATACACAACACTATATAATATAAAATAAAATATTTTTTGCTGCGATCGCTTTTTTCTGTAAACCGTACACTAAAAAGTGTATACTACACACTCAATCAGTATTTATTATGTTTATAGTTGATTATCGTATATGAGTATTTAAAAAACCGAATCGAAAATTTATAAAGAAAACGGTTACGATTATGATAAATACTTGTGTGTATATGTTGTGCTGGTGTATGTGCGGTTTGAAATAGGTTTCGCGGTGGTGGTGTATTGGTAGTTTTGTTATACTTATGTAGTTTTTCAATTTATTTAGTTGTTTTGTGATTTAACAGGTCAAATATTTGTCGTCTCCTATTGTTTGTTATAATATTATAGTTTTTACTCGAGACTAGTAGATTCTCTTTGGCAACTCAGCATACAAGAGAAGTGCTCAATATATAAGAATATTCCAGTTCATTCTTAAAGGTGCATAATAACGTATATTTTTACCTCTTTTGTGTTTTTATAATATTTATAAGTCGTCGGTATTTTTTGTTGCTATAAATACGTCAACAATGCGTTACTGACATCGGGGGATTAGAATATTAGAATTTCCTGATTACATTAAGTTTGCTCTTGATTTATGAAAGTGATAAGACAACAAGTTAATGCGTATAACACTATTTATTAACGACGCCCAAATGAGTTGTCTTTATTAGTTTTAATGGTTTTGGCTAATCGTGTTCAATCACACCCGTTACAAATATTATAGAGCCGGTGATCAGCATGCGGCCGTGCTTACAAATTTATAATTTCCGATTACAATATTTCTATTAAGTCGCTGCCGTACATTATATAATTATATAATTCGATTATAGTTCGTAAAATTCAAATTAGTACTATTTAGTGTTAGATGATTGACCCAATAAGTTAAACATTTCGTCGGACGGATTCTATCAAAATACATTAGCCGTGATCATGATCGTTGAACGTAATTACGACACAATCTTATATAATTAATAACTGCGCTGAAATAACAAATCAAATTGGCACGACGCTAATCACCAAATAGACAACTTTGTATTTTAAGTGCGATGCAACTTTGTATTTTAAGAGATATCGAGAAATCAGAATAAGTAATATACACCCTGCGCCATTGAAATGTTTTGTTTCGATTATTTTCTATTTCATGCAATTCTCTTGTTTTCTACTACTACGTTTGTTGACTAATTTTTATGGTTTTTGTTTGTTTTTTAATATGTTTGTCAATTTTACTGTATAGTAAGTAGTCATAGAGTTAATTTTAAAATGGGACGCGCTAAATTAAATGCTGACGAAAAAGCCAAAATTTTGCAACTGGAGGCAAAACAGTACACACATTCACAAATTGCAAGATTAATTAAGTGTAGCGAAACAGCAATTAAAAAGTTCCCTATTCCGAAAATTAAACGGTTGCGAGACAGGTCGGCTCTGGTGAAAAGAGGAAAACTTCTGTTCGCACAGATCGAATGCTCAGACGACAGACATTTGGCGCTAAAGCATAGGTTTGCCACGGCTTTAGAGCTGAGGAGAGAGCTTGCAACAGCAACAACCGAGACTACTTCAGGTCTGAAATACTGAAAATAGACCAATATACGGAACAACCACAAAACACCATTACTATCGAAAAACCTAAAAGTAAAATATAATAAAATTCGCAAACACGAAAAGTTAGTTGCAAAATAGAATATAGATGATAAATGTAAAAAAGAATCGAATTTCGTACGCTACGCAGTAATTAGTAGTACAACTACATGATATTGCTCTATATATATAGACAATATTCCAATGTAAATAATACAACGTCAGTCGTCGCGACCTGATGAGAAGGCTGATTTTTCCAAATCAGTAATATCATCCGTTCGAAACTGTTTGTTGAGATTCTTACACATTTTCTATCTATAAATCAAAAATCAAATATTTCAGGCCGTACTATCCAAAGAAGGCTGAATGAAGTTGGCCTCTATGCGCGACGATCTGCGGAAATACCATTACTCACAAGAAAAATGAGAGCTGAACGACTCAAATTCGCAAAAGAACGAAAAAACTGGACGCTCGAGGACTAGAGGAGAGTCATGTTCTCGGAAAGTGATCCAAAGGCGAACGGTATTTATCAGAATGTATTTCGTCAACAGTAAAACATTCACCATATGTTATGGTCTGG
Source organism: Nephrotoma appendiculata (assembly GCA_947310385.1). NCBI lineage: Eukaryota > Metazoa > Arthropoda > Insecta > Diptera > Tipulidae > Nephrotoma > Nephrotoma appendiculata. Next base: position 368,440,436 of record OX371223.1, on the reverse strand, counting down.
GGAGCCATAACAGTCTTTGGAGTGGGATCAAAATGCCTTCTGGAAAGTTCAGTAAACGGAGAAAATATAAAAAAAAATTATCGAAACCTACGTAGTACCGATTATTGAAGACCTAAGCCAATACGTCGATAGTCCACTCTTCCAGGACGATTCAGCTCCGTGGCACAGGGCACGCATTGTAAGTTATAGATGATATCTGTGTCGTAAAAATACTTTATTTTAGTGTCTATTTTCTTTAGGTAGCCGAATTTAAAAATAGCTTGGGGATTGAGTCACACCTTGGCTAGGGAATAGTCCTGACCTCAATATTATTGAAAATTGTTGGTCCGTCATGGAGAAAAACATCAAAAAATATAAGCCGAAAAGTGTCAAAGAGCAGAAAAAACTCATAGAAAAAGTCTGGTTTGAAGAAATATCAACGGAGTATTTAACCAAACTATTCAATGCCGAAAATGATTAAAGCCATCATAAAAGCCAAGGGCGGGCCCATTAATTATTGATTTTAAGAAGTGAAATTTTTCTTTACTCATAATTTTTTTTAAGTTCAAATGAATTCTTTTACTTATGTTAATCTTTATTTTGAATAAAAATTACCGTTGTTAACAACAAACTAGTTTTCAATTGAAGTAACTGTGTTAAAAGCACTGTCTGTGCAGAACCATCAAATTGGAAGTAAACGAGGTAGGAAAACTATTCCTTATTTAATTGATTTTTATTTTCCACATTGATAAGGCTCAGAGAATGCGCCTTGGTATCCGAAATTCATTGTATACATAGGGAAGTTTTTTCCCATAAAACAACACGAAAATCTTCTTTACACTACATCAGCAAATTCCATCAGAATATATAATTATTATGAAATAAAAATAGGATAGCTTTTAACTAAATGTATTTAGGTTAATTTGTAAGCCAAAGTGGTCTCACCTTGAGCTGGAGAGTATAATGCGAGCTCCACCTCGCATTATGATCATTTGGCAGAAGCATTTGTTCAATTTCAAATTTCTCGATATTATCTCAGATCTAAACTCTACTTTGCCTATTCATAACCTTAAAATTCCAAAAAACTAAAAGGCGTGTTCTTTTACTATCAAAATCTAATAGAACTCTGAACTAAGTCCCGTGAAGTATTCTTACAATCCCAAATACTTCCAATTGACAACGAGTATTTTACATCTGATTTGATCGTTTTCAGAAAAGGTGGATCTTCTCGTAGTTTTGCACGTCAATTTCAACAGCTTAGCCAATCCAATCTTCATCCCCAATACCATAAATGTGGTATGTGTTAAAATCAATAGCAAACGAAGTAATGTTTGTAATCTTTGTTGCTACATTTACCCTTACAGCCATATTTAAAATTATCAGTTTCTAACTGACCATTGACTTTCTTGTCGTCGGTAATTTTAATCTTTCAGAGCTTCAATACTAATTCAATACTAATCCGCGCACTGCAAAGAAAATATATAATTTGTCTAATGCTGGTTTATCGCAGAACAGTAACATTAAAAATAAACAGACCACTCGATCTGGTGTCATTAGCACATAAACAGAAACCAGTTTGGCCTTATCCGTCATTGATCAGTATCATCCTCCCATTTCGATAAATTTTTGTTATGCTCAGAGCAGCGTGAATATTGAAACGGGTTCCTTTCTTAATCTTGGTTTTTAACAGCCTAGTTTTCCAAAAGCCTGGTTTTGAAAGCCTGTTTTTCCAAAAGCCTGGTTTTCAAAAGCCTGGTATACAAAAGCCTGGTTTTCAAAAGCCTCAACAAAAAAATGTCTGGGCCGACATGCTGTAACTACCACTATTCTCGCTTCGACGAAAAAGACCGTGCTACTTTGATGAAAATTTAAAAATTTACATGAAAGGAAAAAAATGTTTACTTCCAAAATACCGTTATTCTATCGAAAATGCATCGAAGCAAAAATAGTGATAATTACAACATGTCGACCCAGGTTTTCAAAAAAGCCTGGTTTTCTAAGATTAGTATTTTTTGTTCATACAAATTTTCTTCTTAATTACTTATAAAGGTCGAGATTATTGGCAATATTTTGAAGATAATACACTTTGCTTAAATTATTTGCTTCTTTATTATATTGAACATTTCCTTATTTTTAATTTACAATTTTCGTTTGTTTGGCTTTGGTAGTCCCTCTCATTTGCGCAATTTTCATTTTACCCGTTATAAACTCTTTCCCCAATTCCGATATTAGTTGATAAACGCCGATATGTGATTTACCTACTTCCATCTTTAGCCTTCGAGGCCACCCTTCCACAGAATTTTGTGTTCTAGGTAAGTTTGCTTGAGAATTATCCCAAACAGACCAGAAAGATGGAGAGTACTGTGGTTTCGATGGTATATTTAATCTTTTTGAAGATTTCCATTTAAATAGTTTATCTCGAACCACTTGCCGATACGTCGAGCATTAGGGTCGAATTTTCTTCCTAGTACGCCTTCCGCCGGTAAAAAAGCTAAACTTTTTAGCATTCTGATCGGGAGACTAAAATTTTCGTTACTGTCGTACTTCACATCATAGCCTTGTTTCTGTACCTGTCTCCAGATGATCTGCCCGAAGTGAAACTAGCAGCCTTTAAAAGTAGTAACGGTAAAAAAATGTTTTACAGCTTTAACGGTCGCATTACAATATAACAGGAAAAGTAACCTATAAACTATAATCAAATAACATAAATTATTATTTTGACTTGCCAAAATAACTTAAAACATAGGATAACCTCCAATATTTCTGTAATCTATAATTGAGCTTTGAACTAAGTCACATTTTTTTCAGTGTGCCTTTTCGAAATCCGATATTACGAATTTTGGATTCTATCTTATTCGCCAATTGCAACTGCATACTTCGTAGAAGAATTCGATGTATGCCGCTTCACTTTTGCAGCTCATTATTCCGAACACCAAAAATTCCTTGCTAATTTCGCCATGAATAATGAACAATTGACGCAGGAATTTCATCAAACGTATCGTTCATGGGCCAACATTCTGACTCTGCAATAATTTCAAACTTGAAGGTTTTGGTAATACTATAACAGGAAAAGGTTCTCGTTCGATATATTGCAGCTCCTCTGGAACGTTTATATTCTTAATACTTTCTGATTCCTTTATAACGGAAAGTTTTATAAACGTTATTTTGTGTTATTGCGCTTGGTTTTTTTGGCAAATAAACGCGTGTTTCTGCACTACACTCAATAACGCTATTTCAAATAATTTGTGACGGCCGTAGAACTGAATTTTTCGCTGCCGCTTTGAAATTTGTGTTGGCTTCAGAACTCGACTTATCATACGCCGAGGAGTCATGGTTTTGGCTTGAAGGTCTTTTTTTAATCACATGCTCCCCGTCAACCTCTGCACAAAAGTCTTTCTCTTGGCACACGCCCACTCGAACGTTTCTTTTTTCTCTCCAAATGGTACGCACAACCATTTAAAATTAATTTGGGTTTCTCCTTATTCGTCGAAATAATTTTCATTTTAAAATTATTTAAATAGTTTCACATTTATTATAAATCACAGGTTTTAGAAAGTACTTGTAGAAACGTTGATGATGTAATCACTAAGTAACTAGAATTACAAGCGAGAAGTAAAAATAAAATCAACACATTATAAATTTCGGTTATTCCCGCAATAATTTTATTATTATGTGCTTCCCCGAAATAGGTTCTCTTCCCCGTTGGAAAAACATAAGTAATTTTTCATCATGGCTTTCAAAATCGTGTTTTATGAAAACCGATTTATTTTTATTAAAATGAGCCGGCCAGGCATTTGAAACCAGGTTTTTGAAACCAAGCTTTTGAAAACCAGACTTACCTACCAGACCCGTTTCAAGTTCATTTTGAGTGCTAGTAACGATATTGAAATTTTGGCAGTTAAGTTTTATGCTGCAGTATATAAATGTTTCGATCAATGCGTACCTTACACTAGATATAAAAATTATTTACTCTTTTCATCTTTAACATGTTATTAGATCTTTCCCAAGAACTTTTTAATAATTATATTTTACTTATACAGTCTAACATTATTGCTGATCATAAGCGTTTTTGGCAGTTGGCAAAATTATATCTAATCAGTTTGCAATTTTTTTTTTAACATTTTTGAATTCCATTCTAATCGATTACGATACTGAGGTTAAGCCGTCCATTAATAATCAGGAAGTCCACTAATATCATTGAAGTTCATGCTAAATGCTTAGTAAATACTTAGAATGACTTTGGAATTTACCTAAAGACCAATCAGAAAATATTTCAATTCGTAGAAATTACGTAATATGAATTCGCCTGAATGTTTACTTTTGTCAATAAAAAAAACAATATATTTGTTTTGTTGTGTTTTTTGGATTAGTTTCGATCCACCTTTTTGGCACTCATTTGAGACCCATTTCAATAACTAAAATTTGGAAAATAAATTCCCGGGTAGTACGTCATTGCAACAAAATCATACCGTTTTCATCAAATTTTGTTAGGTCAGGGTTGATCGAGACATTTTTGAATTTGGTTACATTTTTTATTGCTGAAAAACGAGATACATTTTTTTATTACATTAAATTCAGGTTCGACGCTTATTTGGGAATTTCATTTTACAAAATTAGCAACAAATTTAGATGGAATATACTATTTAAATAAAAATATATATTTTATAAAAAAATTGTATCTAAAATGGTAGACATAAAGTTAAACAAGCAACAATTAAATGCAAAACTTTATTTAGAATAATATGCGTTAACGCATCACAAATCTAAGAACCGGAATCGTTTGGTCATATGCCATTGAGGATTGGTTACTAGTTGTTTTTGTTTTCACAATAAATCATTATGTAGGGTTGACCAAACGAAAACAACAAATGATCGCAATTCTCAGTGACAGTTCGCCAAATGATTCCGATAGTTGCATTTATAAAATTATTAATAGTTGTCATTTTTTCAGATCTGAACGAATACGAATGTTTAAAAACTCTTGAAAGCACATCAATAATCAAAAATAATTGATGTATTGTTAAGAATTTAGCTTTCTTTTATCGAAGCTGCAGATAAAAATGAAGTAAAAATGTGTAGAGTTAAACAGAGACATCTATGTTCTAATAAGAAAAATATTAATTTCACTAGTTAAATTGCGCACCCCAAAATAAAATGCAGCGGTGAAATTTTCATTTTAGTTTTCGCTAGGTGTATTGATAGCCAGCTAATTGTTCAGTAATGTATTAATGGAATTGAAGAAAGATTTGGAGATACCTAAAAAAATTGTATAGGACTACTTCCACGAATGTATTTAAAATCAAATTTGACCTAAATCACTTCACTTAAGACTAAAAATTCTGTGACTAATTCTTTGATGCAATGGAACCCAGTAATCACTTTGGGCGATCCAGACCATTGCACAATGAGTACGATACGATCATCAAATACAATGCCCGAAACGCAAAAAGAGCCGGTCAAAACCAGATTTTTACCAGTCAAAACCATCCTGATCTTGCTCGATAAGTTATTGATGCTTTTGCACAAGGGTTTTCAGTTACAACTATAAGAATTCGTTGGAAACCATTCGAATTAGGGGAGAGCCCATTTTAAATACATAAATTGATAGTGTTTAGATGTCACATTCACATTCAACTTTTTCAGGTTCCGTAAATTCTCCCAAAAAGGCAGTAGTCTAATTTCTTAGTAGGGATGGGAGTTTTTAAATAAATTTAATTTCGAAATAACTCTGCAGGATTTACCAATGTGAAGTAACGTAGTTTATCAGCAAATGCTTGGCTTACTTAGTTAATCTCGACCAAAATTTTTAACTATGCTTTTTATTTAAATTTATCAACCGAAAATCAACCAAACCGCAGGATAATAAAACATAGCGTTATTCGTAAATTGAGAGTGGCTAATTTAATTGATCGTAGAAAAATCATATTTTAATACATTGATTAACCAAATTCACTAGCTGTTTTATTTGGAAATTTTAGACTTCTCGAAAATTAGGTGTGGCTGGACACTTTTTCGTAAAATTCTTCAAGTAAAATATGATATCAGAAGTTTTGAGGTGATATTAATCAACTAAAGTGCAGATTCCATTATGTCAATTTTTTATCCAGTTTGATCAACCAAAGGGAAGTTAGTAGTACCCTTGTTATAAAAATTGCGAGGTTTACAACATTTTTAGTAGCAATAGCACAAACGGAAGTTATGACCAACCAAAATATTGAATTATTTTTAACTAAAAACCGACCTGAATAATACAATTTTTATTTTTTATATTTTATCAAATATTCATTATTTATTTAGCGTTTAATCATTCGTGACCAAACTATGAAAACTAGTGTTTACTAAAACCTTTGAATGGGGTGCTAAAAATTTCCAATTTCCAAGTTCAACATCCTTCTGATTTAATTAAAATAATAATAATAATAATACAGATTGTGAGTGACACCTCGTGTGCGGCCAGGGATGGGTAATTTATGGTTGATAATTATTATTTCTAATAATTATCCTCTAAAATTATGTAAATTTATAAACAACAAAGTTTTCTAGTCTAGGTTTTTTTTCTAGTTCTGTTCTTGAGCAGAAAGATTTACCGAACTTACATGTAAATGAGTTAAATAAATTTAGTGGGTGAAAAAGTGAGTGCTTCATTTCTCTCGTTATTCGAAGTGGGTTATTAAGTTGTGTTTTCGTAATGCAATAAGCATTGCGTTAAATTTCACAAATATGATGTACAATGCTAAACATGCTTTGTTGATTATTATACTAACTTATATCCTGTATCTGCGAATGAAACTTTATTCGGCAACCTTTGATTAAATACACAACTATTACCGTCAAAATATTAGGCGAGTAAGTCAAATACCAAAAAGTCATTAGTCTACGTCTATTATTTCTCACGAAAATACCAAAACGAAAAAATAAAATGAAACTTTGAATTATTTGATTAATGAGGGTCGGACGATTTAGAGCATAACTTTATGTTGTATAAATAAAATCGTTTAAAAACTAAATTCACAATTAAATACTCAACATTAATCTACCGATTAAACCACGTGTCATGTATACAAAGTGCTTCAAATACATTCGGTAATCAGTCTCTCATCGATTAAAAAGTTAAAACACCATATCATGAGAATTTTCTTATTTACGTTTACATCACTTGAAGTAGCAGTGTAATATCGATTAAAACTTTTTTGAGGGTAAACTTGATTGAATGAAGCTTTAAATACACAAAAGTGAAAAAAAAACATTTTTTTTTCAAATCTTATACTTACATACAAGCAGCTGTTGAAAGAAACAAGTTAAATGAAATAAAATTTCTGTGTTGAGCGTATATATATGTATTGTTCACCAATATGTGCACGGTACCCTCCGCAAAGTAGAAAATCATAAAAAAGAATTCTACGTTTTTTTTTTATTTAATTTTCCCTGCCAAAAAAATTTTTTAACCCGCATCCTGATGAATAAAATTCTAATAAATTTCCCCACGTTTTCGTTTCGTACATTTATCTACGACGCCGATCATTAAATACGAATGCGATAAAATTACAATGTTTATGGTAGATAATCCATTTACATAAATCAATAATCAACTATTTTGAACTTTTAGGCCAGGATCATTTCCTTTACGAATTTTAAGGTAAAAAAAAAAAACATTCCGAGACACCCTTATGGAACCGGAAATATTGATTTATATACCTCTTAAGAAACCGTATAAGAGGCATACAATAAAAAATCAGTACGCGCGCGATCGCACACTAATACATAAAGAGAATCGAATCGCAGAGTGCGATCACACAATTGTTGTTATTGCTATGTGTATGCGATCGAGAAAAATAAATTTTTTTGTGTTTCTTTTTATTTTATCGGTATTTCATGTCGATCACCTTTAGTTTTATATACGTACACTACATATAATATTCATTTCTAATGTCTGAAATGAATGTCCGGTGGTAGGTAGTTTATTGTACATAAACTATCGTTTTATTTATTTTTTGTTAAAAAATTTAATTGTTGTTGGTTTGTCTTTTTCTTTATTTTAATTATATCGAGATCGCGCGCGCTTTTAATTTTTTCTTCAAATAATGATTTATGATTGGGTTTGTTTTATTAAGTAACTACATAAGCTAGACATAACTAAGTGATCTATTTATGGTTATTCAATTGAATGATCACGTATTTATTGATATTGGTGTGGCATAATATTTTTTTGGATTTAATTATTGATAAAGATTGATGGTGTATATGTGTGTGTGGGAATTATTTTGTTTTATTATATTTTCAGGTACATGCTTACAATTTGTGTGGTTTAGTTAATTTAGTCGATAAGGAATTTCGTATATTTTGATGAGGGCATTATATATTTTTAAAAGCGGAAGTGAGTATCAGATATTCTGACCGCTAGATAACATGGGATGTCAAAACTTTGAATTGAAAATTGGGGAAACATTTAGAGAGTAACATCTAAATGTGTTAATCAACAATCGGCTTTTTCTTGTCTTCATAAACAACATAGTTTTATATTTTAACGATTCGAATTTTCGTCTAAATAAATTGACATAAAAAACGACATAACCGCTAAAAACAACAAAAGCGAGAAATGTAGTATTCATTGTTCGTTTTATTGTTTTATAATTATTTTTCTGAACTGAGGGAAATTTGTCTCGATGGGTTCGTTCATATTTCAGTAAAACTAAATTAATTTTCTAGTCTCTAACCTAATCAGAACTCTTTTAACAGAATGTAGCATAGATGTTTCTAAGAAACCTCATAAAGTAATTAAAACATCGGTGCAAGTAGAGACTGCTTTTTTGGTCAAAATCAACTTTGAAAATATAATTGTTACAAAGATTAATCATCGAAATATTCGCCATTACTGTCTATGGTCTTTTGCCATTTTTGAGGTAGATGAAGAATGCATTCGCGATAGAAGCTTGGTGGTTTCAAAGTAAAATAGTGATCGAGCCATTTTTGCACATCTTCAACTTTTGTGAACCGCTAATGTTTCAAATATGATGACATCAATCTGAATAAGTGGTAATCAAAGGGAACCAAGTCTGGAGAAGCCTAAGGTGAAGAAGATGGGTTCCTGGATTGATTTTGCTGTATCAGAAAGTCGCGTTATGCAGCAATATCACCTTCCGCCTTCCTTGGTCCGTAAATGGTCTTTTTTCGAAGAAAGAACTACTACGAGAAGCTCGTAGTAAAAGACTGCTGTCTAATCCCACCAGGCGCACAGTAACACTTTCTTGGCATAACTATTAATTTTTGCAACTGATGTTAATGTCTGGCTTGGATCAACCCATGATTTTCTGCGTTTAGGGTTATCGTACAAAAGTATCCACTTTTCATCAACCGTAATGATTTTGTGTATACACGTGTTTCTTTTGTACCGAGAAAGCAAATTCATGCAGATGTCAACTCTTCGGTTTTTGTTTTTTCTGTCAGTTTATGAGGAACAAATTTTCCTTCCTTCTGTATTTTTCCCATTGTATACAATCGAAGGGAAATTCCTTGTTGAGTAACTCCTAACTGTTCTGCTAGCTCTTTTTGAGTTCCTGGACGTGGATCGACTTCAAGACCAAAATTGCCATCACAAAATCTTTATTTTTAATTTTTTTAATTTTTTTATTGTTAAATATGCGATCTATTTTGGGGCTCAAGCCTCACCCTGTTCTTCCGCGGTTACGCTTTTTACGTCCTTCTTTACGCCTCCCGGCCAACTCGAAGACGTACGGCTATAGGGCCGATTTAAGTCCAATCTGCACATTGCAAGCTCCATGCCAGCCTATACTGGCATGGAAGATTGGTCGGCCCATCGGCCCATGGGTTTTGCAACACCGTTGTGTTACATTTCACCACAGATCGTAATCTGTTGATGACATTTCACTTTGCATCCTGCCCCTATCGGGATTCGAACCTGGTACCTCGCAATCTAAACGCCAAAGCTTTAACCACTGTGCCATTTGTTCGGTATCACGAAATATTGCAATTTTTTTTACTGTTTAAAGTTGAATTAATCAACTCCATAACTTGAACAGCATTTTTTTCATTTGAAAACAGAATAAAATGCAATAACGTAAATGTTGCTTATCGAAATCCATCTCTTAAAATTGATGCATACGGAACGACAGCTTGTAAATGACTGAAACTTATGTCATAAAAACAGCAATGACTAATCTGCATATGGCGGATCAATCTAATCTCAAAATGGCGGGTGATTTGAATGCGTTCAAGTATATTTTAATGCAACCAACTTTATATTCGAGTTTCTACTTGAACACCTAATATTATGTGTGGTAGTCGAATAGTGGTGCCGTACAGATTCCGCAGACTCATTTTACGTCAGCCACACGTTGCACATTTTGAAGCTGATGCAATGAAAATTCGCTATACTGCGGTCGTCGCCACAGAGCTCCTTGGAGCAGATACACACCGATATTGTCAGCCTGAGTGACGGTAAGTGGTTCTTCGACTCGCTGTTCATGTACCCCGAAGTACATGAGTGTGATTATATTACACCATCGTGTATCGGGAAGCTCAGATAATTTTTCGCGTTGTTTGAAAATCCGGAAAATCTAGTGTCAGATAACGGCACTCAATTCGTAAATGAGAAATTCAAATCATTTTGTGAGTTACTAGGAATAAATCATATCATGTCTAAGTAGCCTGCACAGCTTTTTTTGGGACGATGAATTTGAAACAAGTTATACTTCTTAAAGCCGTCCCCAGATCGTAGCACAAAACGGGATATACAACAAGAACGTCGGTTACACGCAAGACAATTTGAGGTTGGATATTCCATCATAACAAGATGTCCTATACTCAAGGTAAAATCACCAAGCGAATTGGACAGGTAATGTACCTTGTTAGCCTGATCAAAACAAATCGTCTAGTTGGAGCATCTGCAATCGATTGATTTGTCTATGCAGTCAATAGAAGCTGCGTTTTTGTAAACAACAATCGAGTACAGTTCGCGATAGGTTTTTCAAATTTATCCAATTTAAAAATTAAAATAAAAATTTAATTTTTTTTTAATTAAATAATTTACATCTAATAATAATAATCTAAGTATACGCCCTCCCGTTCGTCTATTAGATTTCGTTCTATCTGATTAAAAGAGGGAGATCTTAGCAATAGCAATAACACCAAAATATGTATATTTTAAATCAGGTGTGACAAAACCAGATTTAGAAAATATAGTTAAGTGTGTGTTGGAGAAAACATCTATGAAATCTCTCTCTGGCTTTTAATCGAAGGGCAATAGAAACGAGCTCTTATCGAGGCTGCAGACTGCCATAGAAGGAATTGGAGGGTTAAGAAAACGACAATCATCGCCAACGGCAGGCCTATCAGTCATGATGCCAGTTACTCCAATTAAAAAATAATGGAACCGGAGCGAACAGAATCAACTATTTCAGTACAGCCGCCTACTACGGAGCAACAGAAACCATTTGGTTGCGGCAGAAATGTGGGCGGCAGGGGCGAAGAGTCCATAGAAGCTACGGAAGCACTGCATCCCTTTCAAAAATCGCTATCGTTAAAATAAAAGTTCAAATTTGATTTATTTTATGTATAACACGTTTGATTAAAAATATTTTTTTCATAATAATGTGCACTATTATGCCTTACAGGTCTGCATATATAGATATCTAGTTTAATGCAATTAACTTTAAAAATATTTTGTATATGTCTTTCCTACTTTGATTTCTCATTATAATAATTTATTTTATATACATTATCCACCTTCATATTGCATAGTACATACACCAAAATAAATACGAATACTCTCGTTGATTTATAGCATGCGTGCAGCGTGTTGCATCCAACGCAACAAAACAGAATAACAAAAAATATTCTCTCTGATGGAAGCTGCTTTTAGTTTTAATAATAATTTGGCTCAACAATACTCTTTATTTGAAATTCCAAGAAAATTAAAACTCGATTTTTTAACGCAGCTTCCTCTGCTTTGCAGTTCACGAGTCGCCTATGGTGGGCGGAGCAAGGCAGAGAATTTGCTAAGCTACGTAAAGAGAAGCCCAATAGGAATTTTAAAGCCTCCGAAGATTGATGGCGAAATCTATTTTGCGAATTTTTAAGTGCAGTTTTCAGCGGTAGTACAGCACGATTGTTGGGGCGCAGAGGAGCAGTTGCAAATATCTTATAAACTGTATCCGCTACAAAAAGCGGTTGAAGCTGTGAGTGGGTTATTACTGATTTGATACTAAGATATGGGCAGTCACATGTCAGAGAATTGTGAAAGATACAACTGCAAAATTAGCAACAACTACGTGTGGAGAGTGTGCAGAACTTAGAAACGTCACATGCAGATGTTTTGAATTTACTAACAGTGGACACGTTTATCAGTGCTGCGAAGGACGATTAACTGTACCTTCATTAGAGAACCAATACTTGATGTTGAACCGTGAATGACGTTTTGTGAGTTTGGGTGAAATTTAATTAATTTTTTAATAGTTAATGATTAAAGATTATTTTCACTGAATCAATAAAATGAACTGCCAAAAAAACAGTTTGGTGTCCAAGACAAAAACCAAATTATACGATATGTCTACATATTTTAATTTTACCCAGTGACTGATATTACTTTTAGATCTACTTGCGCTGGATCTGCGTAATATAAACTTTTTACATTACAGAGACATCTATTATCCAACATTTGTTATTTATAAATTCAAAGATATTCAAATTATAGTTGTAATTGTAATCCAACCTACAATAAATCAAAGTTATTTCAAATCAAAGAGTATAACTATCAATAATAATTCATGGCGTTTAGTTTAGAGCCTTAAGTTCATCAACTATCTTGAAGGACTAAAGTTTCTCGTGATGAAGTCAACTCATTTGTCTGATCATATTATAGAATTGTTTTTGAAGTCGGAACCGGAATCCCAATAACCACTAGTTTAGATGACCTTAAAAATTATGCACAAAGTGTTCTATTACACATAAAAAATTATTTAAAGTCAAGGGAGGTTATTCAAACATAAAAATGTGAAGAACGAACCACTATTATTTATCAGGCGCCTATTATATCATCGGATCATTCAATCACTATACTGGCATATATACAAGAGAACACCTCCCAAACAGCCTTGTTTATTTTAAAATCGATAAAAATGTAATCATCGTTAAACACAAATTAAATTAAAAGAATGTTTAAAATAATTTGTATCGTATAAACTCTATATCGTTTACGTATATTTCCCCTGCTTCGTTCGTTGTTTATAAGCATTTCTTGTATGCTATGCTACATCAATCATCAAATTGGTGTGGAAGCGCAATGAACTCGACCTTACGCCGTGCCGTTGTTGTTTTTCAATAAAATAAAAACTAATACACAACGCCGTACAAGAACGCATATTATAATTCAATGAAACGGAATAATATTACGTTTACATGTGCGATCAATTAACACAAAACAAAAACAAAAGAACACACAACAAAATCATCGATCACTTAAATTTAATTTTATTTTATTAAGATCATTTATAAGATTTCGTATTACATATGTGTCTATAAAAAAACAAACCAAAAGAAGGAATTCAAAAAAGACAGATAAACGATTCTCCCTCAAATCCGAATACATAATACTCGAACATTATATTATTACGGTTTTCTCCTTCTCTTTTATTATGTTTACCGATGTAATAAATTTTCTTATATATATTTTTGAGCTTTGTCTTAAAGATACATGCTATAAACTAACGTATGAGGCAAAAACAACAAATGAATAAGGAAAATATAATCATCACGTGCTCAATGTTAAAAACCTGTTTGTCACGTGTGCATATGTCGATCATGCTGCTGTATTCATTTAAGTTTAGCAATGTACCCATACATTTAAGAAATATTTTTTATATAATCTTAATCACAGTTTCTCTCTCTCTCTCTCTCTCTCCACACACATTACCACAAATACATATTAATAATTTTAATTCTTGTTCAAGTAAAGTTAAATAATTTTTAATGATTGTACACATATTTCGATACAATCTAATTATACATGCGCAGTAGTGCACAACCTTTTCCCTTCAAACGTCATTATCAAAGATCACGGCTCCCGTATAATATAAGTGACCATATGCGATCCATATACATACATGCATACAAACAAAACAATTGATTCATTATAATTTAAAATATCAACGATCAGAGTGTTAAGAACTCATAAATTAGTCGATCGATGAATCATTCTATCGATCAGTACCAACCAAAAATTTCTTATCAATTCATTAACTAAAACAAAAACAAAATTCTTTAGTCATCTGCGTGCCTAAGCCGTTTTAAATAAACAAGCAACACAATCAATTACTTATAAGTATTTACTATTTACCAAAACATCTATTAGCCATATAATATGCATACATACATAACACGATACGACCGTCTTATCGTAATTCAACGATTAAAGTGATAAAGACATTTTCCTTATCTTCACATACAAAAGCATAAATAAAACTAACAACAAAGAAAAAATGACAACAACAACGACACGTTATATTAAAAGAGAGGAAATTTAACATTCCAAATACGTTTTCTTCGGATTTTTGGTTTTCTATCGTGTGTACGTGCGTTCTTATATAAAACAAAAACCGAAGACGACGTCGACATCGAAGTTAAAGAGAACGATATACGTAATAAACGTAACAAGATTGGTTTGTTTTTTGTGTATTTTGTTGTTGGTTTTTCTGTGTTGATTATAAAATAATATACGAAATATGGGTTTTTAAATTATTGTAGTATGAGTGCGGTAAATAAAGTGTGGTGTTGATTTGGTTTGGGCGATTAAAAATAAAAAAAAATCAATTTGCTGGTGGTATCTCAAGTGCTGATTAGACGATTCTGGGCTTTTAAAAATTTCATTTTGATTTGTGTGTAGACAAAGAGTGATGACAAATACGTTTCAATACTCAAAATATTTAATCTAATGTTTAATTGGGATGTGAGATTGGTGGTGTGAGGAGGTATGCCTGATTGCAGGATTTCTTTATAGGTACCACCCTGTTTGCGGATATTCTGAAACATATCTAGACTAATAGAGGTAGGTAACTTCGATTAAAATTTAGCGCTACAGGTATGGGAATTAAAATAAACTATTGTATAGGGTGTTACAATAACCGGTTCAGATTTGACATATCGGTTATTTTGGCTCTGACAACACTAGTGTCATTCTTTCTTTGACAGAAACTCAGTATATTATATCTAGTTGACGAATCCGCTTCGATGCAGCATGCCCTAATTCGATCAATGAGGTCATTAATACATCAAATTCATCCGATTTAGTACTTGTACTTGGTGATTTGCATACTCCCAAGCAACATAAAGGCGGATGCAGAATCACTGTTCGTCGATACCATGTTACATTATAATTTAAACCAAATTAACAGCATTGCAAATAATCTGGGCAGATATCTAGATCTTGTCTTCACCAATGAAGTAGATGCGTTTAATGTTATTGAATCACTTAATCCATTTGTCGTGAACGACAACAATCACAAATCTCTAGACATTGTGTTCAACATCACCCACTATGCGGCGAAAAGATCAGAACTCCAGAATTATATCAAATACAACTTTAAGAAGGCAAACTACTGTAGTCTGGATCAATTAGGATCAAATTTTAAATGCTAAGGAGGTGAATGATAATGTTCACAAATTTTACGACTTCATACATCGAGGATTTGATCTACATGTGCTTATTTTCAACAAAACTTCAAATACTAACCCTCCGTGGTTCGACGACCAGCTTATAAACCTTAAAAATTGCAAATGCAAAGCCTACACTAAAATGAGGAAATCAGATCTAGAAACAGACAAAATGGCTTTCCTAAAGCAGAGCGAGGAGTTCGATGCGTATTTCAAGCTAAAGTATGTCTTATTTGGCTGGCATTCAAGACAAAATTAAATCAAATCCCAAACAATTCTCGAAATACTTCAGAACTTAACGTGAAACCAAAGGATACCCGGCCACTATGGCATATAATAATTTGCGCACTTCGAACTCCAAAGAAATAGCAGACATGTTCGCCCAATTTTTTCAATCTGTATGACGACCAATGAATAATACCGATCCACTGCTGAAACCAGCCATACAAACATCTCTATCACTCCTCCAATTATATCCGTTGACAACATTCTATCAGCCTTGAAAGACTTTGGTGACAGATGTGGCCAGATGGCATTCCTTCAGTTATGTTAAAAAGGTTTGCAAATATTTTCCCGAGAAATGGAAAATCTCTAAGATAACACGAATTTTCAAATCAGGTGAACGAAATGACGTCACATGCTACAGAGGAATATCAACAACATCGTCAATTCCTAAACTATTTGAACTGGTTGTATGCAATAGTTTTAAATCAACATTAACACGTCATATATCTGTTAACCAGCATGGGTTTACGCCATGTCGCTCTACTTCTTCCAACTTGGTTGAATTCACTAACATAGTTGACTCTATCTGTTATCATAAGGCAAGCTTGTATACATTTGGAATTTCAATGGAATATATCAACTAGTTCAAGTCGTATTTAACAAGTCGTCATGTAATAATAGGAAATAAAAAATCTAAAGTTATCAACGTGACTTCTTCTGGTGTTCCCCAAGGATCTCACATTGGACCATGGCTTTTTATTGTTTTCATTGACAGCATAACGAATATAATAAAAAACTTAAATGTTCTCATATTTGCCGATGACGTAAATTTTTTCATATGATCAAACAAATTCGCGATTCTATCGAACTACAAGAAGACCTCAATAGACTTAGTAGGTGGTGTGACCAAAACTCATTGGGTTTGAATATCAAAAAATGCAAAATTATGTCTTTTCATCGCAAACAACATTAATGGCGTAGAAATTCAGTGGGTATACGAGATTACAGATTTTCAACCTTCGTTGAAAATATTAGTTTTAAGAGGCACATCGATAACTGTATTGCTAAAGCAAACTCCATGTTTGGCTTTGTCAAATGATAGACTAGAGAGTTCAAGGATATAAAAACGTTATCTTCACTATATTTCGCTTATCAAGTGGAATACGCTGTAATCGTTTGGAATCCTCACCACAATGTTCACATCAAGAGAATCGAAAGCATACAAAATAAATGTATGTTTTTCCTGTTAAAAAAATTTGGTTGGGACTACGACCATAGAGAACCATTCCACATAAATGTGGCTCGATTACCACCATATTCAACAAGATGCAAAGAATACAATATTTGCACTCTTCGAAATAGACGCCTTCTTCTAGATGCCACTTTCATCGGTAACGTACTACTTGGTCACATTGATTCTGCCTACGTACTGGGAAACATCTCTATTAATGTTCCAAGTAGATCATTTAGATCAGTGAAAACATTTAATACAGTAGAGGACCACTTCGACTTCAATTTATCTAAAAACACTTTCAAATCTAACTTGAAACAATATTTTTTAAATTTATAATTACTTTTGACTGCTTCAAATTTGAAGAACTACTCTTAAAATTTTTTAAAATTTCACTTGAATTTGACTTTTTAATATTTTATCTATATGTATATTCTAGTAGAGTAACAAGAAAAATTTCCGTAATTTTAAGTTTGAATTCATAACTGTATTATATACTTAAATAAATGACAGAAACTCAGTATATTATTTCTAGTTGACGAATCCGCTTCGATATCGATTCGCTGTGCGGGCCTGCGACAAACTCGCAATTGATGAGGATTCTGCTCAAAAAATCATATTTTCAGACGAGGCGCATTTCCATCTCGGTGGGTTCGTAAACAAACAAAATTGTCGCATTTGGGGATCGGAAAATCCACAAGGATATGTGGAGAAGCCTATTCATCCATTGCGTGTTACTGTTTGGTGCGGCTTCTGGTGTGGCGGCATTATTGGGCCGTATTTCTTCGAAGATGAGACCGGCCCGACCGTTACGGTCAACGGAATCAACTACCGCCACATGTTAACATCTTTTTTGCGGCCATATCTTGAAGGTATTCGTTTGGACGACTTTTGGCTCCAGCAAGATGGTGCGCCATGGCACACATCGGGCGTTACAGTAGCGAAACTGCGTCAAAATTCGATGGCCGCACTATCAGTTCAAATGGTAACGTGAATTGGCCGGCAAGGAACTGTGATTTGACGCCTTTGGATTTTTATTTATGGGGTGCTGTGAAGGAAAAGTGTTATATGGACAATCCACAAACAATTGAGCATTTGAAAGCCAATATTGAAGCAACCATTGGCGAAATAGATCCGCACACAATCCAAAATATGCTCAGAAATTGGATCGACTGGCTCCCATTTGAGTGAAATCATTTTCCATAAATAACCAAGAGGATTTTACTTTCAAATAAAAAATAAATTTGGAAATATATTAAGCCATTTTTGTTTTATTAAATTTTTAAATCTGAACTTCTTATTGGAACACCCTTTATTATTGATGTTAATGTTTATTTATTTGGTTTTTATTTATTTTTAACATTAACATGACGAAAAATTAAACTAATCTCTAGCTAAGCTAATTACAATTATTAATTTAAATTAAATTAAAAAAACTAGAAATTACAACAGTCAAGCCTAAACTTGTATTCCGGATGACGCCGGCCCATCTAACCATCCTCTTTGTAATCGACCAGGGGCCCTATTTGGGAATTCGAATTCGAACCAACGAACGACGTTTTCGAATAATCGGTATTTGTGAATTCGAAAACGTATAATTATTCAACGAAAACGAATACTATGGAAACGAAAACGAATACCATGGAAACGAAAACTAATGTAATGAAACGAAAATAAATTTCCCTTATTTGTCAATCCGTTTTCGACCAATTTTTTCACGTTCATGAACGAATTTTAGTTCGTTGTTAATTTTGTTGACGAAGTCCAATGGAAAAGACATAAACCTATAACATGTAAGCAGAAACGAAATTATTTTAAGACAAAATTTAATAATTTAATCGAAAAATTAATTTAATAATACGTATTTCTATTATAAAATTATGTAAATAAAATAATTTATTTTTGTTTTATATTAATCTAATATTAAACCATCTATTTATTAATGTATGTACATATTATATTTTAGGGCAGCAAAAAATACAACAATGCAACAATATGATATGTTCGTGACGTTCATGGAAAAACATCCCGATTTTGCACGGGGATACAATGCAACATCTGACGCACGAATTTCAACTAAACGTTTATGGGACGAAATTGGATCGCAGCTAAATAGTCATGGGCCACCTATTAGAACATTCGACGGCTGGAAAAAAGTGTGGGCTGACTATAAGTATAATATTAAAAAAAAAATTAAAATAAAATAAACAAAATATCACAGCAACCGGTGGTGGTACAGCGAGAATACACACCTTTTCTCCAGTGGAGGAAACTGTTATTCGAATAATTAATTTAAGGGCAGCCGTAAATGGGACAGCTGGCGCTGAACCACTTGGTGAGGGAGAATTAAATTTACCGAATATATCGGTGATAACTGAAAATATTAATATAACGGAATCGGATGATGTCCACCAACATATTATACAGTTACCACAACAAAACCATAACCAAACTCAACGAAACCAACGAAATAAATTACTAGAAAATCAAATTTTGCAACAACAAGAGTACCATCGATCAATGACTACAAAATTATCGGGAATCAGTGAAACCTTAATTGAAAGTAACAAAATAATGAAACGTATGTTACGTGTTAATGAAAATAAGTACGATTTGGAGAAGAAAATGCTATTATTAAAGGAACGAGAAATTAAACTTAAAGAAATGAAAATAGAATATAACAAAAAAGAAAAATGTAAAATTGAGGCTAAGGATCGAATGGAAGAGCGGAAACTTAAGTAGAAAAATTAGAAATAAAAAAAATGAAATTATATCTACAAGAGGCTAGTGCAAGAGGCTCTGACAGCACATAATTGTAATACAATGTGATCGCCATTATATTTACTAAAACATATGTGATAACAATGTACCTATAGTGTACAATGAAATTATGGAATTAAAAACATTTATATTTATTATAACCTTTTTGATTAGGTGTTAATAGAAGTACATATTTGAAATAAATTATTTTTATAATACAATTTTTATTAGATATTAAAAAATGAAATTATTTAAATAAATGAAATGAAATACACTTTTTATTTTTATAAGAACGACTTTTATTTAAAATCATTTATGTAATAGAATTTAATATGTTATTTCTAATTTGATTAGCTAAAGACGACCGTTCATCACTGGAAGCATCTATTTCAACTTCTATGCCTTCATTCAGTTGTAGTACGCTCTCTGCTAATGGAACCCTAAACTCAAGGCAAATATTGTGTAATGTGGCACAAACGTTTATTATTTGCCAAGCCTTTTTTGGCTTATAATGGAGTTCTCTGGCACCTAACAGACATCTTAACCGTGATTTTAAAATTCCTATAGTCCTTTCGATTATATTTCTCGTGTTTGAATGTATATTGTTAAATTTTGCATTTCTGCTGCCTTCCATAGTCGCTCTGTATGGAGTCAGCAGAAAGGGCTCTAATGGATACCCTGAGTCACCTAATAGTAAAATTTTGTAGTAAAAATTACAATATTGGCGTGAATAAGTTTTAGTGCTTACCGAGCAACCAACAATTAGAATTTTCATTATTCCGATTCAGATCTTGTAAATATTGTCGATACGGAGATAAGCTCCACACTAGTGAATCGTGTGAAGCTCCGCCGTATCGAGGATCTACAGCCATAATTCTTGTTTTGTGGTCGCATACCTAAAAATATATTTCAATATTAAGTAATGGTAAATGTTTAATATGGATACAAATGTATTACAATCATGGTGTTTAGGCTGTGCTTCCCTTTCCGGTTGAAATACAAATGTTCGTCGTCGGCTGGTCTAATGATGTTAATGTGGGTCCCATCCACACAACCAATCACGCCAGCAAATCCTGTTTTACTATAAAAATGGTTGGCTGCCTCTCACTTGTTTAGGTTCGATTGCCGAAATGAAACCCATTTGGGGCTAACTTTTTCTTGCAATACTAACAGCACTTCATTTAACGTGACGGATACTGATGGCTGTGATAATCCAACTATAAAATCATTACCAACGCTTTGCTGATAGCTACCTTGACCACAAAACCGGAGCGTTGCAGCTAATTTGAATACATTTGGAGTTGTTGTTGATCTACTTCGCAATGGTAAATGTTCATCTATTTCGCTTAATAGATACTCGACTGCATCTTTTGATAGCCTAAAAAACTTTATAAACCTGAAAGTATTTGAAATGTTAAAAATATTCTAAATATAATTACACCCGTATGTTTTAACTTACAATGCATTTGGTAGTTCAAAAATGTTTGATTTGTCGCGAAGTAATCTATATCGTAAGTGTGGTGAAACAATATGTTCTTCACTATCACTGTCATCGGAAAAATATAACGCAATTGAATCAATATTCAAACGATTAAATGTCAAATTTCACAAGGTTGGTAATTTTCATATAGGTATTACCATTTAAATAAAATTTCCCTTTTCTTTGTTTCACAGTGTACAATTTTATTTACGATCGAATTTACAAATACCAAATCATATTCGAATCGAATTTTTCGTTCGGATCGAATTGTCATTCGAAACGAATTCCCAAATAGGGCCCCAGGCTAATAAGTCGGTTAGCACATGACTACCACAATTTATAAATATACGGCTTAATCAGGATACAAACTTAAAATACTAATGTGAACTAATTTGATAAAAACATTAACTGCACCATGATTTCTGGAATTTAATTTAGTTAGTAATTCACAGCTATTTGTTATTCCAAAATCAATAGACTCTGGAAACGTTTTTGTGAAATTAAGTATGTATAAACATTTTAAAATTGGAACGTTAATTTTTAATATTAATACCGTGTAAAAATGGATACTATAAAATAATTGCACTCCAATTCGTAGAACCCGTATTTTTTTTAGTCAAATTGGATATTTTCTTAGTACCAACCGAGTTCCGTACTATTCGTTTGAAGAAGGTCTTCGATCCATCCAATTTACTCATTTTTCAAAATCACATCCACTTATTTTGGAATCCCATAGGCCAATCTAATTTAAATTGGCAATTTTCCAGAGGCATGTCTAAAATTTATAATAGTTTCCTGTTTTCATCATTAATCTGAGATTCATTCCGTTTGATTGAGATAACATAATTTTATTACAGAACAAAACAACATCGTGGCTAAACCGAAGCACCTCTATGCAAATTTCCAAAATTCATGATCCAGTGCTTCCTGACGTTCGAAAATATCCTCTTTCAAATTATTTAACAAAATCATTCGAGCTGTTTTTTTTAATAAATATGGACTCGAGGGTCTATCATGAAACATAAATTGCTTTTGAAAAATTAGATATCTAAAATTTCGATACGCTTCGAATATTGCTATTATGAAACAAAGCGAATTGTCCATTTGTTGTGGACCTGTCAAATCTATTTTATTGTACTGTCAAACTCATAATACCAAAATACGCCGCGAATCAAATTTTCCAAAAAACGAATAAGTTTCATAATAGGCCCTCCGGATCCCATTTGTGAATCCCAAAAACTATTTTCGAAAAATCCTAAAGAGTTTTCTCAAAATTAGCACTTGTCGCAATCGGTTCCTGGCAATAAAAAATCCTTATCATCGAATTTTTTATTGAGAATCGTCCGAGTCGCCAAAATAATTTTTTCGAACTTCGCAGCCATTAAAATTGATCCTGGCATTTGATTCCTTGGTAATTCCTTCACCAACTTTTATCACAATCGTACTAGCCGAAAACAATAAATAAAGACCGCACCAGACGACTTCTAAATCGTTTATCACATGCTACAAATAAATATTGTTATTACATATTAATAATATTACACTCATAATGCAACTCAAACAACATTATGAAAAATTTCGCAACACGACGGCTCATCCGGAGGGTTCATAAATGAATTATCCAGAAATCAGATCTCCAATTGTTTCCTTGCATTTGAAAAGCCGGTCCTGTCAAATTTTATCAAAATCGTTCACGAAAAATAAAATGAAGGCCTCAATCGAACATGACGAAACATAGGAGAACATTACACATCATCCCTCAACAAGACGCAACTTCAAGCAACATGGTGCAATATTGCCAAACGTGATGCAATGGTGCAACACCACGCAACATGGTGTGGTGCAACATGACAGCTTATCCAGTAAATCCTTAATAAATTATTCAGAATTCAGAACTGTTTGTAATCGGTTCCTTGCATTCGAAAACTCTGCCCCGCCAAATTTTACTAAAATCGCGCAAAATAAAATGTCGAGCACTAAGCCCTAGGCCTCACCCGATGATCCGGTAAATGAATTTTGGGTTCGGTGGTATTTAATTAATTTTAGTTGCTCCACTGTGTAGTCTTTCATTCCAGACCCAGCTTAAAAAATAAAACACGGCAATTATCAAAAAAAGTTAATTTTATTCATAGTTATCCGTATTGATCTTAATCCAGTTATAAAATTTTGTGACGACAGTAAATAACACCAATTGACTTATATCACACCTATTTGATCGAGGTACCGCCGGACCAACGGAAACAATGCCCCTGATATAGAATTGGGATTCATGTTCAAAAATCATACCGCCGCCCGAATCACCCGAACAAACGCTCGTACCATTTTGGTTACCGGCACAAAAATTATTGTCATTCAGGTACATCGGGAAAAAATCGCGGTTACTATCCCGGCAGTCTTTATTTGTGCGAATCGGAAGATCTGTTTGAAGTAATGTATCAAATGGTTGTTGTAGTTCATTTAGTCCCCATCCAACCACTGTCCCTATTGTAGTATTGAAATCCGAATTGTTACGCAAACATATCGGTTGAATATAGGGTGAAAATGTTATAGGGCAACGTAATTTTATCAGAGCTATGTCATTCTCGAGATAAATGCGGTTATATTCCTCGTGTACCGTTAAATTTTCCACAACATAATTCTGGGTATCAAGTGTATATTCATTCAGGTTCTGAATACCAGCAACAATAATTAAACGACTAGCCGGAAGTACACCTAGTTCACCCTGAACACAATGGGCCGCGGACAGTACTGTACGCTTATTGATTATCGTGCCGCCACAAATGTACTTCAACAAATTGTTTCTGCCCCCTTCTAATCGATATAATGCTACATGCCATGGATACTCACCGTAATATGTTGGTCGACTGAACGCCATGAATGGTTTATGTATAACTTTTCGCTGGCCACATTCAATTAACGGTTTATATCCATCCTGAATTAGAAAAGGATAGCGTTAGTAATGAAACCTATTTTAAAGTTTAAATTACAACTCACCGGCCACACAACAGATTCAATCCATGAAATGATGCCGCTAATTTTAATTCCTATGTGAATCCGTATGGCATATTTGACCAACAGGCCTACAACATAGTTACGATTATGCACATTCGCCTCCAATGCAATTCCAGTTGCCTATAAAATAGAAATTTTTATAATTCGTATTTTATCTCCTTAACTAAATATTTTACTATATTCCATTTACTCGTAAATAGCTCTTCGGGATTTCCGCTAGCATTTAAACAAATATATGACTCTCTAAGTTCACTATCTGAACCTATAGCGAGTATGCAATCATCTGTAATTATATTGCAACTGATGGGTTTTAAAATAGTTCGATTATATTGAAAAATTCGGTAGTTGACCGATTCGGGTAGAATAGCATCTGTCCATAGGCATACTGGTCGAAAAATTAATAACCTCTTATGGTATGGAATTGCCTCTCGAAGCTGCAGTAATCCGATTTCGCTTGATATATACTCATAATTTGATATATTTAACGGAATGTATCGTGCAATGCTAAAGAACTGTTCGTCCTGATGTTGGTCTCCAATAACCAAAGCCTTTCGCACTTTGAAATTTGTCATACTGGATTGACCAAGTTTCCCTCTCGTACAGCTTGTTAACACATAATCTTTACTTATTAATATTCCTTGGCATGATTTAGAACCTAAACTTTTCACGATTTCGACAACTTCCACTAAATGTGGGTGGAACGATCCCGGGTGAGTGCGTAATGAATAGTCATTGCAATCTTAAACAACGAAACACAAAACTATATTGATATGGCTGCGGAACGAATTTATCAAAATATTTAAACTTACACAATTCACTGATCCGCTGTGCGTTAACGTAATAGTCCACCACTAGAAAGATGGACAGCAATTTTAAAATATTTGCGATGCTCATCTTGGAGCAGTTGTGTACTTTATATGACTTAAATTTTTAGTCATTATCAAATGAGAAACAAAAGTTCGTAAAGTTCAATTTTTTACTGCTTTGTTATGTGATAAGACAGATTCAGATTTTTAATGAAATTAAGCCAATTGAATGAATCATATACATGTGCGGGCCATTGTTGTGGCATATTGTCTGCACTGCGTTGTTAATTAATATACATACTATATGTGTAGACAATATATGTAAACAATTAAAAAATTTGTAACATTGATCTAAAAAAAAAATTCATAAATTAATGAAACGACAAAGAAAGACGATGGCCGTTGTTGACATAAAAAAAAATCGTTGTGACAAAATGTTGTAAGCGCTCTGATTTTTTTTTAAGTCAGTACCATTAATAATAAGATCAAAAATTGTTTGAATTGTATTATAGTTACAAAGTTACGTGAGTTATCGCTAACGTTACAGGGAGTGTACGCAGTACACAAATATTCCCAGAATTAAAATTCGTTTCTTGCGGGTAAGTTTTTTTTATTCCGTCTTTATTTAACGGGGGATTAACATCATCTTTATTTCGTCTTATATATAGAACATAATTTTTGAGAACACGGCTCAAAACAAAGTGGTTCAAGATTTCAGATTCAGTTTCATTCAGATTTTCAATAGGCGTGCTACCGGGCACTACAGATTAAGCCACATCATCTACAACTTACGAACGACTAATCAACTTTAAATAACGGTCGTAATATAATGTTGTGTTATGTGTATTGTGTTAGTGGTTATATAACACGAAAGAAAATTATCGTTCAGTAAATTTGAAAAAAAAAAAAAAAAAATAGAAAGAACATTGAAAAAAAAATTTATTATCATTATCAAAATTTGTGTGAAAATTAAAGTTTATTAGTTCGCAAAAATGCGATATAGATTACATGTCAAATTAGTTAATGCTTATAGATTTAACAGTTTATGTATATAATCAGTGATTTTTTGATAAACGTGTTCGGAACAACATATACAGGGTGTCCCAGAATGAATGGATAAGTCTGAAACACCTTATAGTAGAGCTATTGGGCGCTCAAAATTAAATACAAAAAAGTATATCCCAAGTAGTATCTAAAATTTATAATTTTTTAAAAAAAGTTCGTTTTGTGACATTACTTTACGATTCCGATCACCACGGCTACAAATAAATTAAATCCATCGGTTTTTTTGGTGTTATAATATTTTTAATGGACTATACTAAAAGATATGCAGTAAATAGTATGAGTAGCTGTTGTACTTTTTTTGAAAAAAAAAAAATCTAATACTTCAATTTTCAGCATGAAATTTGGTAAATATTTTTTAACATCGAAGATGTTTTTGGCGTCGCATTATATAGAAAAATGCAACGAAATTTTGTCCCAAGAATATACAGCGAAATAAAAAAAAATAAAATAAATAAATTAAATACGAGAGAACCAAAACACGCTGGTGCGCCAATTTTATTTTGTGCTCTCTCTATGCATCTATTTCTAATCTACAATCAGGCCTGTCATTTTAGAATTGAAGAGAGGAGTAAATTCTATATTTTCTGGAGAGTATTTTCACTTGAAGGGAGCATTTTTAAAATTT
This sequence comes from Nephrotoma appendiculata, assembly GCA_947310385.1. Lineage (NCBI taxonomy): Eukaryota > Metazoa > Arthropoda > Insecta > Diptera > Tipulidae > Nephrotoma > Nephrotoma appendiculata. The sequence continues at coordinate 368,413,590 of OX371223.1, read as the reverse complement.
TGAATTATTTGGTCCACATTATACCTTGTTTTTCTATGATTCGACCAACACTCACCTTACCGGTAATGAGCGTAATATTGAACAGTAAGATACTATACGTCGAATGAAGTAAATAAATTTTACACAATTATTAACCAAAGAATAGCCCTGTACTTGCCGATTGTTAAATTACGAATATGTGTAAATTATATGTCAGAAATAAGATTTTTGACGATCAAAATCGTGAACCTTGAAGAATAACTGAAACCAAAATATTTTCAGAGAAAAATGGAAATTACGACAATTGTCTAAAAAGTTTCCGACCTAACAAAGATACAACAGATTTTTTCTTCAAATTAATTTTCATTTCTCTACATAGTTTCCTTTTAATTTGTTGCCTACATAGACTCCTTAACAATAAACTTCTCCCACCGATGCTGACCTCTCCTGAATCTGTCCAAATAGTACTACGCGTCTTTTTCTGCAAAATAGTTGTTTACGAAGGAGATGGCCTCCTCATTCGACGAACATCTCTGTTCTCCAAGCACAACTTTTAGCTTAGGGAACAAAAACAAGTCGTTTGGGGCTAGATCTGGTGAGTAGGAAGGGTGGTGAACATTTCAAATCGTTATTCGTGGATTTTCACCAAGAGCACGATTTTTTTCTCTCTGCTTTAATGATCTTTTTTCCGTAATTTCTACCTTCAGTTTGTCAAGTAATGATACGTAGTATGCACCGTAATGGTTCCCTTTTTGAAGATAATCGTTTAAAATAACTCCAAGACTATCTTAGAAAACATACGCCAACACTTTCCCAGCCGAAGGAACAGCCTTTGCCTTTTTTAAAGCCGATTCTCCGTTGACAGTGCACTGTTTTGACTATATTTTTGATTCTCGAGTGTAATGGTGTATACAAGTTTCATCAACAATAATTAGCTTTCTCAAAAATTCAGATTTATTGCGCCTAAACTGTGCCAACAGAGCCTTAGAAATATTCATTCGAACACGTTTCTGATAAAAAGTTAGCAAACGCGGCATCCGAGGCGCGGACAGCTCTCTTTCATGCCTAAATATTGTATCAATATGTGACAAACACGTCCTTTGGACATATTCAGAGCCTTCTAACCCTCTAACTTTAATTCGACAGGTGTCTAGTACCATTTGGTGAACTTGAGGGATGTTACCGTCAGTGGTTGCAGTTTTTAGACGTCTCAAATGTTCATCGTCATCCAAGCTGGTACGCCCAAAAATAAATATTTATGAAACTAACAAGAAGTGTGAAATTCTTAAAAACTATATTTTATTTTAAATTAAGCCTTAACCTATGTTAATACTTAATATCTTTATGCATTATTTTTATTAAATTATTATTATTTACTTAGTTTTAGTGTGTTAGCTCATCATGCACGTAATTATTAGATTATATTTCTCAGTTAATTAAATCTAGAGGATCTGCCCTGCGCAGCCGTCTGTATTTCGGTTGCCTTAGTAGTTCTCTAGCTAATTCGTTAGGGTGTGATTCCAGTTTCAGTTGGTACTTTAGACTGCATGATTTAATTGTCTCTTTAACAGTTTTGATTCCTACATCTCTATGGATGTTGCTGTTTCGAATACACCAAGGGGCATTTGTAATGCTACGAAGTATCTTTGCTTGCGTTCTTTGTACAATATCTATATTTGATGCACTAGTTGAGCCCCATAGTTGGATACCATATGTCCATATGGGGATTAGGATCGCTTTGTATAGTAGAACCTTGCAGTCTAGAGAGAGTTTCGATTTTCTACCGATTATCCAGTACATTTTAGAACATTTTATTTTTAATTGATTGCGTTTTGTTTCAATGTGCTTTTTCCATGTCAATCTTCTATCGAGATGAAGACCGAGATATTTGACGTTTGTTTGTTGAGGAATTGTGATATTGTTTAATTTTACTCCTGGACATGTACGTTTATTCAATGTGAATGTTACATGTGTTGATTTACATTCATTCGTCCTTATCCGCCAAGTTTTTAACCAATCTTCTATTTTGTGTAGATGTTCTTGTAATTCTCTCGATGCTGTTTGAGGATTTTTGTGCGAAAATAATATAGCTGTGTCATCAGCAAAAGTTGAAGTGACAATTTTTTCAGTTATTGGTAAGTCAGCTGTGAATAGCAAGTATAGCACAGGTCCCAATACACTACCTTGCGGTACTCCTGCCTTTATCTCGGCTAGATCAGTAGTGGCCGTATTTTGTTTCACCTGGAACATCCTTTGGGCTAAGGAGTTTTTAAGAATTGAATGAAATTGGCTAGGCAGAAGAGTTTTAATTTTGTAAGTTAATCCTTCATGCCATACTTGGTCGAAAGCTTGCGCAATATCCAAGAAAACTGCCGAGAAATATTTCTTTTCTTCTAAGGAAAACTTAATTGTATTTACAATTCTGTGCACCTGTTCTATTGTGCCGTGTTGCTCTCTAAATCTAAATTGGTGATCTGGTATAATGCGACCTTCAGATAGTATAGGTATTAGTTGTTGTAGTAGCATCTTTTCAAAAAGCTTTGAAATTATCGGAAGTAGACTTATTGGCCTGTACGACGAGACTTGGGTTTCGTCTTTACCTGGCTTACGAATCATGATAATTTGAGATATTTTCCATTTTTGGGGAAAGTATCCACATCTCATAATCGCGTTAAAAATATATGTTATATATTTTATGCATCATTTATACTGTTTTTGATAACCGTTTTGACGCATTTCCATTTAAATTTCACTGGGTTTGGGTTCGACTCGTCCCTCGTAAACTGTGGTAGTACGCAATCGTTATTTTGTTCGTTTGGGGTGAACACTTTTTGTAGATGGTTAGAGAAAGCGATGGCCTTTTCTAAGTCACTTCTGGCCCAGTGGCCATCTGATTTCCTTATCGGTGGGTTCGATATCTCTGGCCTTTTTAAATTTCTTGCTGCCTTCCACAGTGAGTAATCGGGTTTTTCTGTTGCTGTGAGCTCACTTAGGTAATTCTGTATTCCTAAATTTTGTTCTTCCCGTATTGCTTCTCTCAGAGCTTTAATAGCTCTATTTAATTTCCATTTATGCAAAAGAGATCGGTGAAGCTGCCACAGCCGCCGAATTGCCCGCTTCTCTGCCAATAACTTTTGAATGTTACTTGAAAGCCTTGTATTATTTTCGGAATTTTTGTTCACCGGAGTAGCTTTTTTTGCAGCCATTTCCATTATTTGACTTAAGTTTTCTATCGCGGCATCAATGTCTTCTGGTGTGCGAAGTGGAACATTGAGATGACAATTCACATTTACTATGTTTCTATAGAGAACCCATTTCGTTAGTTTGTTTGTTAAACGTTGGGGTGGTTCAGTTTTTAATGCTTGGGTACTTAGTGTTACTATTATTGGAGAGTGATCTGATGATAAATCATAACAGTCGACGACTTGAGCATTGTTGCGTGCTATTCCTCGTATTACACAGAAATCTATTAAATCAGGAATTTTCTTTCTATCTGTAGGCCAATATGTGGGATGTCCAGATGATAAATAATCTAGGTTTTTCTCGTTTATTGCTTCGTAAAGTTGCTTGTCCTTGGGTGACGTCAACCTCGAAACCTATTGCACATGTTTAGCGTTGTAATCACCCCCTGCTAGAAATTTGATTCCCAACTGATTGAAGTAATCGATAAATTGTTGTTTTTTAATTGCGTGTTTTGGTGGGCAGTAGACAGCCGATATTAAAAATTTCGCAGACCATTCTTTCAAACTGATAGTTGTAGCTTGAATGTGATCTTTAGCATATTTCTGGAGCTCGTAGTGCTTTAATCTTCTTATTATTAAGACTGCAGTGCCGCCGTGTGCTTTTGCATCCGGATGTTTGGTGTCATAAACGGAATAGCCGGTAATATTAAAAAAAATTTGTTTTGTGAAGTGTGTTTCAGATATTAACATGATGTCTATATTTTGTTCGATAAGAAAGGTTTGTACCTCAGCTTTAAGTTGCGCGAGCCCGTTGGCATTCCAAATAGCTATTTTTAGAAATGTCATTTTTGATTTTTGACTATAATTTGCATAAGCGTATTCATATTTTGCATCATCATGATCATTTGTCTTTCCATCATCATCATGAAACTTTGAATGGTCTCGGTTAATTTATTTACCATGGTAGGAATGTTTAGTTCCTCCTCATTAACATGAACTTTTGGTTTCGGTTTGTTACCTTTTAGAATACTTGCGTAAGAAACACCTGGCTGTGCAAAACTGCTGGCAAACGTCTCCAAGTTATCATTTTGTGTGTTTGCATTCGTTGGTTTGGTGACTATTGTATTTTTTGAAAACATGGCCCTCTGATTAAATTGCATGTTGAGCATTCGTTGCTCAGCTCTCATTTTAGGGTTTATTTTTCGTTTTAAGTCCAGATATACTATAGTTTGCAGTATGATTTTCGCCGCAGTTATTACAACGTAACACAGATGGGTCATTGCGAGACTTGTTTGGAGTCGTGGAGTTCACCACAAATAACACAAACTTCATTTAAGGTGCAGTATGCTTTCGTGTGTCCGTATTCTTGGCACTTTATGCATTGGACTGGTCCTCTACTTAGGTTCTTCAATTACTATTTTACGATGTAACAAATATTTTAATTTGTAAATCTTGTGAACTCCTTTTGACTTTTCTTCCTCTGGCTCTAGTTCCAAACGGAACATTGGTTGAGGTACCTTCTCACGGTTTACTATATTACCAATAGATTTGACATGGAAACCTTCCGCAGCAAGCGCAGCTTGTATGTCGCTAACATCTACGTAGCTTTCAATTCCTCTTAGCACAACAATCAGCCCTTTTTGACTTTTTAGCTGGTATGTGTAATATTTTTTACCAACTTCATCAAAATGTTTAACAAGGGCTCTGAAGCCAGCGATTTCGAGTGTTTGAATCTTTGTTTCATTTATGTTACCTCTTTTGAGCGGGGCAATATAAAATTTTGAATCTGTTAATGTTGCGATGTTATTAACCAGATCATTGTTAGATGCTTCCCTTAAATAAATCGGAGGCGGTTTCTCATTTTTCAAAGTCGGCGCTGCGTTGGGGTCAACGACCTCTAAACTAGAGAATCGGTTGTTAAGAGGTATTTGATTAATACCTTGTTCAGACCGTGTCACTTTGCTCCTGCCAGCAAACTGGGCAGATCTCGGACTACGTTTCCTTTTAGATTGAACAGTGATATATCTGTCCAATCCCGTTTGCACTAGATTATTTTCACACTGACCACGGTCACTAGAGTTCGTCGCACTGAGTTCATTGCTATTGTTTTCAGTTAGCATTGTTAAATTTGCTGATACATTAATTTCTTCGCGGTTTCGAGTTTTATTTTTAAACTGCGGTATAATTAATTCTGTCGAAGAAGCACTTTTAATCATTGGCATAGGGGATTTCTTTGGGCTGTGTTGGACTTTGCCCACTTGATATGCACTTGCACTTGCAATATTTTCTACATGAGACTGGTTCAAGTTTGTTGTAGATTGTGTTCGGCGTTCGATGTTCTATAAAATAAATATTTAATGACAGCTCAATACTATTACTTTTCTATTACCACAAAAATACTCACGTATACACTCACTCAAACGATTATCCATCAACTTACAATGCGCGAGTGCTGCCAACTTCTTGTTGAGGTCGGAACTTTTCAGGCAACCCTCGTATAACTTCAAAGGGGAGTATGAAATTAATTAAGAGTAGTCTCAAACCATCTAAAGTAGTAAAAAACTCCGATAGCATCCGATAGCAAAAACATGTATGTGAACCTAAGTGGCCAACTATTTTTAAAATATGCGTGTTTAATGCAGATTTTTAAAATGGTATAATACATTCTTTTATCTAATGTAAATATGAGGTTATTGCTATTAATATGCAGAAGGAGTAGATTCGATTAATTAACAAAAATTTAGAAATTGGATTATCTCTTGTCTTAAACTGTACTTCATGATAAGAGATTTATAAACTTGATCTTTGCTACCTAAGCTTGCTCTGCACTACCCATCTTTTGTTCATAAAATTTATTAAACGGTTAATAATTAAATATTAACATTATTAAACATTAATTTAATGCGTCACTCGACTTGTTTGACATCGCATGTTTTTATTCCGTTTTTCTGGCTTGTAGCTGGGCGGATTTTTGTGTGTCAAAATGCTATGTAATCAGTATACGTCACAATAATACGCAAACATGCATTATGTTTATGGTGAATGCAGAAGCAACGCAAATGCAGCTGCAACCCAGGGAAAGATACCCAAACGCGCGTCACCCAGATTATCGTGTATTCATCAGAGTCCACGGTTGTTACTCGGAAGGAAGATTATCTGGCAGTGGTGTTGGTGGTACTAGCACTGGAAGAGTCGCTATTATTGACACTGAAGAAACGGTGCTTGAGGAAATTGAGCGAGATTCGTTTACCTCTACAAGAGCAATAGCACGACGCACTGGAATCGCTCCCGGAAATCAATCCCAGTACAAATTCAAATAAATTATCGAACCGGTATTTTGAACGGAAAGATAATTAGCCCATTTGAACTGCCCGAGAACTTATCTGGCCAAAGCTATTTGGACTTTCTTCAAAATGATCTGCCAAATTTATTGGAAGAGGTGTCCGCGGAGATGAGACAATCCCATTGGCTCCAGAATGATGGGTGTCCTGCGCAGTATGCAGTAAACGTTTGGGCGTATTTGAATTCCACATATCTAGATAGATATATTGGCTGTCTGGAGCCATTTTGTGGCGTCCACGTTCCCTGGACCTAAATCCGCTGGTTTCTTTTACCGGGGCTGCCTAAAAGAAAAGGTTTAGAGTAGACCTGATCAGGAATTTAGAAGAATTACGTAGCCGTGTTCAGGAAGCTAGCATTTACTGTAAATGTACACAAGTTAAATAAAGTATTATCAATGTGTAACGTTGTTTTTTATGAAGCCTTATCATCAAGTACAGTTTAAGACAAGTGTTCAAATAGATGGCTTCTATTGAACACTTTATGCATATACTAATAATGATATGCACGGCAAATACACTACTATTGGTTTTTATAGGTATTTATGCGGTAGGTATGGTGTGACAAGAAAACCACTTTATTTTCTATCACTTTTTAATTATAATTATATTTTTGTTTATTTCACAGTGGTCAAAAACAGAATGAATACAAAAAATGGAAGATAAAAGAAGGAAAAGAAAAATATTTCTCGAAACACCACTGAACTAAAATATCGATAATATTCGAGATTCTCGTACAGGGTACTACTAAATTAAGTGTAAATTGTATGATCGCTCTTCAATTTGACATTTACAATTATTTATGTCAAAGTGATGAGGTAAATAATTAGATATGTATTATTATTAAAATACTAAATAACTTTTATAATATTATTAATAAAATAACAATTTCAGATTACAATTGATTACGCTTATTAACATTAGGTAAGTAAATTATATAATTTAAATAGGGAATTAAATTTAAAGTAGTTTGATGTATTTCAGGTATAATGCAGGCTGCCAACTTTATTGATGATTTATTTATTTCAGGGATGATTTACTTAGATAAATAATTAATTTAAACAACAAGAAATAATCCAATTTTTAAAATTTTGTTATTTAATCGAATCTACTCCTTCTGCATATTAATAGCAATAACCTCATATTTACATTAGATAAAAGGGTGTATTATACCATTTTAGAATCTGCATTTAACTTATTTAAAATAGTGGCCACTTAGGTTCACATACATTTTTTTCACCAAAGACGCCCAAATTTTTATAAAAAAAAATATTTACCACATTTCATGCTGAAAATTGAAGTTCAGATTTTTTTTTTTTCAAAAAAAAAAAAGTTCAACAGCTGCTCATACTATTTACTGCATTGTTACGAATCCCCAAGTCTCGTTCCATGCAATTTTCCTAAAATTCTAATTTTTGCGCAATTATGGTGTGTAGCCCCGAATATTGTGACGTATTTTTATTTATTCAATTTGTAATCAAAATGCCATATGCGATTGTAGGATAATTATGTAAGATCACCCGTTAAGTTAGTCAAAAACAAAAATTTTGTTTTTCAATTTTCCCGTAATTATAAAAAACAAGATTTTTGTTTTTGACTAACTTATCGGGTGATCTTACACAATTATCCTACATTCGCATATGGCATTTTGATTACAAATTGAATAAATAAAAATACGTCACAATATTCGGGGCTACACACCTAAATTGCGCAAAAATTAGAATTTTAGGAAAATTGCATGGAACTAGACTTGGGGATTCGTAACATTCGTGGGGACGTACTTACCCCTGACTAGTCTCATCGCCGGGTTTATATTTTTAATGTATTGTGGATTAAGCATATTAACATTTTTACAATTTTATATCTTTAAAATGGTAGTTACCCATGATTTTACCTTTGCTATCTTTAACTTCGCACATGACTCGACCGATAAGTTTAGTGACAACCGCCGAAACAAACTTATTGGCTAGTTTAGCTGCGAATTTATCGGCTTCACTGCTTTGCACAAAATTTCGAACAAATACGTTTTGACCAGGTACTATGTAAAGATGACGATAACGTAAATTAGGTCTGTTATTTTTCATTACGGCTTCGCTTAATCTTCTTTTCACATTATTATATATTCGAACTAGGGCTTCCGGTTTATCAATAGGAATTATATGATTGCCAGTAAATTCATAAGTATGTTTGAGTATCGAGTACACCGAACCATGTAAAATGGCATGCTGTCCAAAAACAATAGGTTAGGTTAGGTTAGGTTGGAGTGGCTGCTATCGCACACTTAGGCCAGTATTGGCCCATTGTGATACCACAGGATCCTATCTCCCTTTTACTCCTGCTGAAACCATCCAGAGCTACTTATGTAGCGTAAAATATCTCGTATTCCACAGCCCGCGAGTTCCGAAAGGCTGTCCATACCGTACACACCTAAATACTTATGCCTTCTGTATGATAGTGCCGGACACGAGCATATGAAGTGATCTAGCGTCTCTTCCTCCTCTTTGTCTAAACAACTTCTACAGAAGTCATTCGTCTGTAGACCCAGCCTTCTTGCATGTTCCCCAAAAAGGCAGTGTCCTGTCAGTATCCCTACGACCAATCCTAACTCTCGTTTTCCCAGGGATACTAGTGCTTTGGAGCGCCGCAAGTCCAGTTTTGGCCAAACCAGTTTTGCTACTCTGCACGTGAGGGTGTTGGTCCACCTCTCATTTGTCAAGGCGATTGCCTTTTTACTGAGCGCCGATCTAAGCGCTGCTATAGGCCTCCCCAGACCTGCCCTTTCCGGTTGCATCTGGAGAGTCGTACCGTACCTAGCTAGTTCGTCCGCCCTGCAGTTTCCCGTGATGTCCGAGTAACCAGGGACCCAGATTATCTGGATACTGAAATACTCGCTCATCTCCTTAAGAGGTGATCGGCAATCCAGCGCCACCCGTGACTTCAGACAAACTGCCTTTAGCGATCTGACCGCCGCCTGACTGTCCACATAAATTGCGATATCCCTAACGGATACCACGTTATGCTTCAACCATGTCCCGACTTCGCCTATCGCCACCACTTCAGCCTGGTACACGTTGCAGTAGTCAGGGAGACGAACGGAAATATTAACATTAAGCTTCTCACAGAAGACTCCGGCTCCTACTTTGCCGTCTAGCTTAGAACCGTCCGTGAAAAATTGCAGTGCCTCGTTTTCCAGTATTGATCCATTCCTCCAGGATTCTCTCGAAGGACAGATGGTCTGGAAAACTTTATCGAAGCACAACGTTGGTTTAATATAATCTAGATTCGCCAGTTCTTCCCTTAGCGATCTAACTATCGTTGAGTGTCCCGCCTGAAGACACTTCCATTGAGAGACAGCCGAGAGCCTTGTAGCCACATTGGCTGCCATCTGCTTACCAAAAAATTCGATTGGAATAAGGTGGAACATAACCTCTAAAGCGCGTGTAGGTGTTGACCTAAGCGCCCCACTTATAATCATGCAGGCCGTTCTTTGCACCTTCTCCAACATCTTCCTATATGTTACCTTCTCCAGAGCTGGCCACCACACACCCACCCCGTACATCAGCACAGGTTTTACCACAGCGGTATAGAGCCAGTGTACCAGCTGTGGTTTTAGACCCCATCTCTTCCCTATGGCGTTCTTACACGAGTAAATGGCTACATTAGCCTTATTCACCCTTTCTACAATGTTAGGCTTCCAGCTTAGCTTACTGTCCAAGATTATGCCCAGAAATCTCGCTCTGTCAGCAAAAGCCAGTCTAGTGCCGTTCACGGTAGGAGGACTAACTACCGGAATTTTATATTTCTTAGTAAATAGTACCAGCTCTGTCTTGGAGGGGTTAATCCCTAATCCACATTTGCTGGCCCATTTCGTAACGATTAGGAGTGCATTCTGCATAACATCCCTAATCGTATCCAGATATTTGCCTGAGACAGCTATCGCTACATCATCCGCATACGCTACAACCCCTATCCCCTCTCCCTCCAGTTCCAAGAGCAATCCATTCATCACAACACTCCAAAGAAAGGGGGACATTACACCTCCTTGCGGGGTTCCTCTAACCACCCGCCTTCTGATGGTGGCCTCTCCCAGTTTCGAGGTAATAATCCTGCTTACCAGCATCTGATTTATCAACCTACATATGGGGTAGTCCACGTTCAAAAATAGCAATCCTTCCATGATCGCCTCCGTTTTAACATTATTAAAAACACCCTCAATGTCGAGAAATGCTACCATACAGAACTCTTGCGAGTAAATTGACTTCTCAATCATGCGTACTAAATCGTGCAGAGCTGTGTCCACCGACTTTCCCTTACAGTACGCATGCTGCGACATTGCCCAACTCCTGGGCTCAATTTTTGATCGAATACCTATATCTACCAACGTTTCCAAGGTTTTCAACAGAAAGGATGATAGAGTTATAGGTCTCAGATCCTTTGGATAGGTATGCGAGCTTTTTCCCGATTTCGGGATAAAGACCACTCTGACCTCCGTCCATTTTTTAGGAATATATACCAGTTTCAGACATCCCATGAAGATACCTTCCAGCCAGGGGAGGATGACTGCTGAGATTCTCTGGATCTCTGCTGGTATAATCCGATCCGGGCCCGCCGATTTATAAGGTTTAAACCCGTTCAGCGCCCAACGGATTCGTCCTTATCCGCGATGCCCTCCATCTCTATTGAAGGTGTTACTCGATTAGCTCCAGGCTCTGTCGAGTCTTCAAAGCTTCCCGGAAAATGGGTCTCGATGAGGAGCTCCAATGATTCCGCACTTGCAGTTGTCCATGACCCGTCTGGTCTAATTAAATAACTAGGACTGGTTGGGTTAGTAGCTAGAATTTTCCTAAGGCGAGAAGTCTCAGAGACCTCTTCCATTCTACAACAGAAGAGTCTCCAAGACCCCCTTTGTGCCTTCCTCAACTCTTTTTTGTACTTTCTGAGGTCCTTAGCTTAGTTCTTAGCTTTATTAAAAGCTCTCCTACACACACTCCAATATGTTCCAACTCTTTGGTCCACCATATCGGTTTCTGTCTACCCCTAGGCTTTATTAGGGGGCACGCAGCATTAAATGAAAGATTGCATGCCTTTGTGACAATATCAACCATGCCATCTAATTCCTCTACTGTCGCTGGAAGTCCAGGAACCTCCAGCGGCAGTAGTTCCTTCAACACCTCTCCATATTTGTTCCAGTTTGTCCTTCTGGGATTCCTGAAGGATTTCCGGGTAACAGGTTTAATGTCAAGGTTATAAATTACATATCGATGATCAGAGAATGAGTGCTCTTTCGCCACTCTCCACCCTCTAATCATATGAAAGATCGTTTCTGACACAAAGGTGACATCTAAAACCTCCTGTCGATTTTTAACAATAAATGTTGGTTCTCGTCCAATATTGCAAACTAAAAGGTTGGTATTTAATAAATAATCAAAAAATAACTCACCCCTCTCGTTGATGTCTGTGCTTCCCCAGATTGTGTGATGCGCATTTACATCACATCCGAGTACAACACCTACCCTTCTTTGATCTGCTTCCCGGATCAGTTCCCCCAGGTTGTCCGGTGGAACCTCCTTCTCGCGATCCATATAGGCTGAGGCTAGCCATAGCTTCCCACAGCCAATCTCAGCGCTCACCGCTGTAACGCCTCCGCTACTAAATTGTGGAAGAAGAAAAATATTCAAATTATTTTTCGCTAAAATACACGATCTGATCTTCTCAGAGTTGCTTGAGTATAATAATTTATACCCTTTCATTCTGAGGCCACAGATCCTGTTATTGTTAATCCAAGGTTCTTGGATTAACACTAAATCCTCATCTGACTTAGTCAGTCTGAGAACGAGAGCTGCCGAGGCAGCCTTCGTGTGATGTAGGTTTATTTGTACAATGCTAACCATTGTAGTCGACCTTACTCACCTCTTTCTGCACTCCCTGCATCAGGATAGTGCCATCTACCTCTTTGTTCTGGACGCTGTCTTCCTCTCGTCGAGAGCCTGACAGGATGTCCCCATCAGACTCCAGAGAGAGGAGGCTACCTCCCCTAACTATGCTCCTCAGAGCCGAAGCATTACTTTCCTGGCCGTCCTCAGCCCGCTTGACCGTCTCCTGCTGGGTCCGTTCGCCGTCACCCCCAGGTTGGTCTTTCGCAGTTGCGTCGGTCTCGTCCTTTTTATATACTTTGAGAGTGATCGACCCGAACCCGAAGTTGATCACTCCCTTTGATTTTGCAAGGGAAGCCAGGGATTCTTTATTGATCAGCATGATTGCCAATCTAAAGCCTCCATTAGCTTCCTCTCGCTTTATAATCCTCCAGTCTTCCGTTGGAAGATCGGAATTACTGGCCTGAATGATCACGAGGATCTCTTCTATTTTATCCGGCTCGGTTGGCAGCCAAACACGTGCCCTCGGCCTGCTCGGGATTTCCTCCCTGCAGACTGCCTGAAGCCTCGCGCCCGGCCACACCTCACCTACTTCGGCCATTGCCCTTTTGTAAAGGTCGACCGATCTCTGTCGATCGATCGACCGATCTGTGTCGCTTAACCCTGATGATGAAGCCCCACCTTTACGGTTAGAGTTGCTAACTTCTTCCGGTTTTTGAAGGGTGCCGGCCCCCTTAGTTTTAATTTTAGTTTCTTCCATGTTTTTCCCACGAGTATCGGAGAAATATAGGTCAACTTGCGCAGAGATCCGTATACGCAAGCAAGGCTAATTACAACTGGAGGTCGCCACGTATCCAGAGGGCTCCGTTCAAGACTGAGCTTTGTTAAATGGGCCCCCAGCCTAGCCGATCATCAGCACGGGTCGCGTAACACCTTAAACCAGCCCATTGGCTTACTGAGCACCCCACCCCTCAGAGAGCACCAGCACTCTCGCCCTCCTCCCACATTCACTCACTCATTCACCCATTCATATGGATATCCCAAACAAATGGGACCCACTTCATTCATGGGATTACCGTTTATAGGGTTCTCCACTCACTACCTCGAGGCCCGGGAGCACAAGGAGAAGTGATGCTCAGTTCACCGTGGTTATGGTCGATGGTTTTAAGGCGCCATCAGTTCGCCTTTCCCTACTGGGTATCCTAGGTACTCAGAATTTGGTGAACAGAGGTTAACCACTCCCCCGTTCTCTGAGACTCTCCTCCCAGCAGAGCTGCGGTTGGGGACGGTTTATTTAATTCACCGCTAACCTACCTATCGATAGGCCGTTCACTATCCACCACCTGTGACCCCCCGATAGCTGCAGCTCGCCACGGGTGTAAAAACAATAAAATGTGGTGAATAACCCATCACATCATGTACGGCATTTCGCTGAGCATATGTAACAGCAGGTAAAGCTTCGTCCCAAGAACGTTGATCCTCTTTAATATAAGGTCTTAAAGATGACAAAAGCGTGCGATTTACTCGTTCGGAAGCATTCGCCTGAGGCGAACACTTCGCAGTGAACACATATTTTACGCCATAACGTTCACAGAGGGCTTTTACAGCTTGTGATTCGAACGGCGGTCCATTATCTGTGACCAACGTTTCAGGAACACCATAAACTAAAAACAATTGAATTTCTAGAAATTTAATTACTTCGTCTGAGGTCGCTTTTCGGAGTGATTGGGTAACGACGAACTTTGAAAAATGATCAAGAGCAATTATGATTGAGGTATTTCTCTGACGCGTTCTGGGGCATGGTCCCAAAAAATCTAAATAAATCCGTTGGAATGGTCGGAATGTACAATTAAAGGATTGTAATGGAGGAGTAGCTGAATAATTGACCGGTTTATTAAGTTTACATAGTTGACAGGAATTAATAAATTGTGAAGTGAGCACCCGTCGGAGGGCAATGTGCACCTTCCATAACAGAGTTTCTAAGTTCATTAAGGACCATTAATTTCCAGTTAGTTAAATCAGAAAGATTATGTGAATCGTGTTGGTTAAGATTTACAAAAGCCAGATTACCTTTAACCTTTACGTTGATTTTAGACGAACTAGTAGAGAGATTATTGATCATTTCGAAATAACTTCCAGAAGTAAATGCAGCTGAACTGAGATCTATATTTAAAGGCTTAAATTTATCGAATCCATATATACGCGTGAAAGAGAATCCGGGACAACATTTTGACTGCCTTTCCGGTATTCTATGTCAAAGTCATACCCCTGCAGTTGCAAACTTCACATTGCAAGTCTACCGGTGAGGCCTTTTAGGGACAATAACCAAGTAAGGCTTGCATGGTCAGTTATCACCGTAAAGGGTAATCCTTCGACATAGGATCGGAACCGTTTAATTGCTAAAACCGCTGCTATGCACTACTGCTCAGTAATGCAGTAGTTTCGTTGAGCCGAATTCATCTTCTGGGACATATACGCAATTGGTCTATCATGCCCTTCAGAATTTCTTCTGAAAAAGGACGGCACCTATTCCAGTGGAGCTAGCGTCGCATTGAATAAAAAACCGTTTGCTTAAATCTGGGCGCACTAAAATCGGGGCAGACGCAAGGGCTGCTTTTAACGAGTCAAATGCTTGTTAAGGCTCACTAGTCCACTGAAATCGCCTTCCCTTCTTCAGAAGGTTCGTCAGGGGGGCGCTTAATGTCGAGTAACCGTTTATAAATTTTCTGTACTACCCAGCTGACCCAAGGAACCGTCGCACTTGCCTTACATTTTTAGGAGCAGGAAACTCTAATGGCCCTAACCTTGTCCGGATTGGTCCTGAGTCCACCTTCACCAACTACATAACCGAGGTATGCGACTTCTCTTAGAACGAATTTGCTCTTTTCTACGTTAATGATTAGGCCAGCATTGGCTAATCTAACGCTTATTTCCTGCAACAAGGAAAGATATTCGTCGAATGTTTTAGTAGTAATTAGCAAATCCTCCAGATAGACGAATACCCGGTCATGCAGATGGTGAGGGACGACCGTATGACTTTAAATTGGAATAGCGGGCGCCCTGGGACAGCGAATGCAGTTTTATCTCTCGAGCTTGGATCGAAAGGGGTTTGCCAAAAGCCATCCTTTAGATCCAAGGTTGAGATGTATTTCGTTTTATAAAGTTTGCTTAATAGACTCTCAATTAATGGAAGAGGATATGTATCCTTTCTAGTTACCTGATTCAACCGCCGCGCATCGAGGCACAGACTAATTTTGCCAGGTTTCCTTACGATAGCCATGGGAGAACACCAGTCGTTGTGACTCTCCTCAATGACGTCTAACTTCAACATACGGTCGATTCCTTTATTCATTTCTTTCTCAACAGCGGTAGAGACAGCATTAAAACGCTGCTTAATAGCTGGAGCATTATCGATATCGATGGTATGTTGAATTAAGTGTGTTCGGCCTAAGCCCAGTTGTTGAAAACTCGGAATTGTATTGATTACAGCCTGCAATTTATGGTTTTGTTCTTCGGTTAAGAAATGGTATTTTGGAGAATCTGTCATTTCTGGTGTACAGCCGTTACTTGGTGATTTAGACTTTACACCCGAAATTTCAGATGATTGAATATTAGATCCAAGTTCGGAAAGGAACGAAATTTGAACTGCAAATGTCCGCATAAAATCACAACCTAAGTAGAGGGTTTGTTGAAATGTGGGAACTACCAAGAATTTCACAAGCCTTGTTTGGTCAGATAATTTAGTCGCTGTTCGGTTTCATCGTTTAATCTACATGCATTAATAATTTTATACAAATCATCATCTTCATTCATTTGCATTAATTTTCTTCTTAAATCCATATTACGTACTGATACAACCAATCGATCGCAAATATATTGGTCTTCTAATTCACCATAGCCACAATTTTTGATTAATTCTCTTAATCTGTTTACAAATTGATCAATTGTTTCGTTTTCTTTTTGGGTAGCCGTATTAAAAATTGCTCTTTCGTATCGCTTATGAATTTTCGGTACCAAATTTTCTTCAATTATTTCTAACACTTTATTACATGATTTCTTATCCTCATCCGTTATTTTTAAATTGTTAAACACTTTCACACATTCCTCGCCGATTGCGGATAAAAGAACGCTTATTTTGACGTATTCGGTAGCATATTTTAGTCCTGTGCCTAACATGTAATTTTCCCACGCATTTTTGAAAAAATTTACATTTTGCTTAATGTCACCCTCCTTTAAATTAATTGGTTTGGGAAGTGGCACTTGTATTGACGCATGAAATGATTTTTCTTGTTGTCTATTTTCTCGTTTGTTATTTTTCAATTCTTTCATTTCATTTACTAATTGCTCATTTTGTATCGCCAATTTTTTAAAAGCGTTTTCCAAACTTTTTATTTTTTCATCCATTTTGTTTTTTTTTAAATTTTTTTTTTATTTTAGTATTTTTAATTTTAGTACACCTTGATTTTTTTTTTTTTTAGTACATTTGTTGACACTGAACTATAACTCGTATATTTTTTAGGTTATATTTCTTTCTTATTATCAATCATTTAATTATTTTATTAATTGTTTTTCATTACAATTTATATTGCAAAGCTTTTATTAAACATTCATGAAAACTTTTGTTATATTTTTATTATTCAAATTTAATTTATTTTTTAATATTTTAATATTTAATTTTGAGCACATCTGACACCATGTTAAAGACTCGAGTGAATGTACAAGACTGACTTATTTTAACTGGGGTTAGTGATGCTCCTCGCTTTCTGATGTTTTTGATCCTACGAGGATATCGTTAATATAAACGAAATCGAGATTTCTCACCTTTGGAACACGTTGGAATGTTTGCGTAGGAGGAATTTTATTGGTATTTTAATTTTCCAAATACATAACACTAAGTATGAACTAACAACTCCCTGTAAGAAATCGACTGTCTTCACTTGGTCCGTTTATTGATTAAAAGGAACTTCTTCGAGTGGGTGGTCGATTACGAAAATCATCATGGCCGTTTGCAGTAAAACATCCGATTATTTTACCAAAAAATAACTTAGCATGCCAATTGATTATTCATGAAGTTCATCTAATCAATATGCATGCCGGTAACGCGCTAACTCTGAGTATTGTACGAAGTAAATATTGGATTATAGGAGCAAGGTATACAATTAAACGTTGTATAAAAAATTATGCCGTCTGTATCCGTTATCGTTGCCATAAACCTGAGCAGAAAATAGCTGATTTACCAGCAGAAAGGTGTACACAAAGTCGTATATTTTCAAACATCGGATTAGATTACGCCGGTCCACTTTACATTAAAACGAGTAAACGAAGAAATTCTCCGATCGAAAAGGCATATGTCGCGTTCTTTGTCTGTCTAGCTGTTAAAGCAGTGTATTTAGAGGTGGTCACCCGTTTAGATACTGAGTCGTTCCTGGTTGCACTTAAACGTTTTGTTGCTCGACGAGGTGCTCCGGAGAAAATATGGTGTGACAATGGGTCTAATTTCGTGGGTGCTTATAGAAAACTCCAACAATTAAAACATCAAATAATTAATCAAACAAACAATTTATTAATCTCCGAACTTCCACTTAAAAAGAGTGGCCAATGTAAATTTTGTGTTTGAGGAGATGACAACATTGATAACACAAATTGAAGCTCTTCTGAATTCGAGGCCTCTTTGTAAAATAAACAACGATCCAGCTGATTTGGAAATTCTCACTCCTGCGCATTTCCTGATTGGAACGTCCTTGACTGCTTTTCCAAAACCGGTGAAGTGAAAACAACCAAATTATCGAAATGGCAAAATCTTCAGCAGCGACTCCAAGGTTTTTGGAAGCAGTGGTATCGTGGATATATTGATGTTCTTAAACAAAGAAACAAATGGAAAATGAAAACCGACGTATTCCAAATTGATGATGTAGTGCTTATCCGAGAAGATAATTTGCATCCGTGCTAGTGGATGAGTGGCAGAATTATAAACCTACATCCTGGAAATGATGGTCTCACAAGGTTAGTAACACTGAAGACATCCAGAAATGAAATATAACGTCCTATAACAAAATTAGTTAAATTAGTCATTAAGAAATAAAATTCTTCAAGGCGCGGGAGTATGTTGGAGAAACTGAAGCAAAACACAAATAGTTAATTGTTTAACAATAGTTATTTATTTGTGATACATATTACGCAGTTAACGCTTCAGCTTTTCCATGTATCCCTCCAGTAACATTCAGTTAAATTATTCATATTCATTCACTAGTCCAGTTTTATCCAATATTGTCTAAAATGGAATTAAATTATACTTTTTAGTATTATATAAATGGGTCATATAAATTTAAATACTTATCTTGTCAATTAATTTAATTCACTTTTCGTTTGCGTATTGTAATTTTGCTCTGCAGACTGTTAACACAAATTACTATTAAGAAATGTATTGTTTACTTTGATATGTCAAAATAATGTCAATCACTTTTGTCATCTAATGTACTAGATTAGCGAGTATGTTTATTGCAGTTTCCTAATTAGTATCTAGTAGTGTACAATGATTTAATTCCGAAAACTAATTAGTATACATGAGATGACAAAATTGAATCGATAATTTCAAGAAATTTTGTAATACAAATTCTTCTTTTTCTACTTGGCGAACGAATAACACCATAAACCAAATCATAAAATTATTATAAAATAAATTGTTAAAATTTGAATATTGTTTAATTATTACCTGCAATTCAGTTTATTGTGGTTGTTTATTGGAGAGAAGATCACAGAGGAATCGAACAAATAGAATTAGTGGGTCGAGTAATAACTTCTGGCGTTATCAGCAACATTTTTGCGAACACCCGCTTAGTAAAATAAATCTACAAATGACCAGCGCCATCTCTTATTTATCACCTTCCGTTCACTAACTTCACTTTCAAAAATAAAACACAGCAATTAATAAAACAATGTAATTTTATTCATCGTTATCCATATTGATCTTAATCCAGTTATGAAATTTTGTGACGTTTGTAAATAAAACCAATTGACTTATATCACATCTATTTGATCGAGGTAACGCCGGGCCAACGGAAACAATGCCCCTGATATAAAATTGGGATTCATGTTCAAAAATTATACCGCCGCCCGAATCACCCGAACAAACGCTTGTGCCATTTTGGTTACCGGCACAAAAATTGTTGTCATTTAAGTAACTCTGGAAAAAGTCGCGGTTACTTTCGCGGCATTCCTTATTAGTGCGAATCGGAAGCTCTGCTTGTAGTAATATATCCGATGGTTGTTGCAGTTCATTTAGTCCCCATCCAACCACTGTCCCGATTGTAGTATTGAAATCCGAATTGTTAGGCAAACATATCGGTTGAATGTAAGGTGAAAATGTTATTGGGTAACGCAATTTTATCAGAGCTATGTCGTTCTCGAGATAATCACGATTATATTCCATGTGCACCGTTATATTTTGCACAACATAATTCTGTGTATCAATTGTATATTTTGTTAGGTTATGAATGCCAGCAACAATAATTAATCGATTAGCCGGAAGTAAACTTTCTTCATACTGAACACAATGGGCCGCGGTCAGTACTGTGCGCGTATTAATTATCGTGCCGCCACAAATGTAATTCAAAAAATTATTTCTGCCCCCTTCTAATCGGTATAATGCTACATGCCATGGATATTCACCGTAATATGTTGGTAGACTAAAGATCATAAATGGTTTATGTATAACTTTTCGCTGGCCACATTCAATTAACGGTTTATATCCATCCTGCATTGGAAAAGTATAGTGTTAGCATAGAAAAATAAGTCTACCATAGATTTCTCATTTGTATAAAACGAGAGATAAAAATGAAATTCCAATGTCATGATTGTATTTGTTATTTTACATTCCCTACCGGAAAATGTTCATCAAGCCTCAAACACAGTAACGCAAAAACTCTCACAATCATACGAATTACATAAATTTTTGATTTAGTATTGAAAAATCTTCAAATTTTGTTTGATTGTATGTGACTGAGTTTTTTGTAAGTCAAGCAATTGATGACAACATAAGTGAACTTCTCGATGAAATTCTGGTCCAAAGATATGTTGCCATTATTTTCTCTCCGTGAGAAAGTTAAAATTATGTATTGGGCGTTCCACTGAACCAACTAATGAACTTGTTAATAAAAGTCATTAGTGGAGAGGCTATTATTACTTTTCTAACGGCAAAATCCAGTTGCACTCAGAGAAACCATTTAATTTTTTAACTTGTATAAACATGTTACTCTAGTAAAAATTGTAGAAATGATTAAACACACAATTTTAATTTACTTTTGGCAATTCTTTAGTTTAATTATGGGATGATATTTTAATAACATAAGAAATTAATAGTAATTCAATATGTGTACCTGAACTAAAAGTGACTTACAAAGTGAAAACGTGTTTTATTTTATAGTTAAAACATAAAGCTGTGTTACTATTAATCACAAATCATAAAGAACCATTCAAAATGCACCTTAATAGATTATAGCACACTACTTACATGAATTTCCGTAAGAACGACCTTATTACTATCTCAATGACTTCTGTACAAAAATCGTCGATGAATTCACCGATGCGTTATATAGCAAACTACTTACGAACATCCTTCATTAGATCATGTAAAACTTCATTAAATATATAAATGACTTTAGTCCCGGGCACAGAATAAAGTTCATTTGAGACATCATTGAATGAGTCATGGTGAACTCATCGATGAGTTCATCGATTCCCTTCAAGTAGGGTTGTGCGCAATGTAAAGTCACAAATACAATCAAGACATTGAAATTTAATTCATTTTATACAAATGAGAAATCTATGTTAAACTTATTTGTCTATGGTGTTAGTAATGAAACCTATTTTAAAGTCTAAATTACAACTCACCGGCCATACAACAGATTCAATCAACGATATGATGCTGCTAATTTTAAATCCAAAGCCAGTTCGTCCCCCATTTATGACGTCTATATAGAAAATTTTGTCAACATATCCGACTACATAATTTCGATTATGGACATTCGCCTCCAATGCAGTTCCATGTGCCTATGAAAAGAAATTTTTGTAATTCGTATTTTATCTCCCTATAATTTTATATTTTACTGAATTCCATTCCATCGTCTTTTCGGGATCTCCTCCACTAACATTTAAACAAATATATGACCCTGTACGAACTTTATCTAGATTCATAGTAACTGGACATTCATCATCTTTAATTATTTGATAACTGAAGGGTCTTAAAAAATGTTGACTAAATTGAAAAATGCGGTAGTTGACTGATTCATGTAGATTAGCATCTGTCCATAGGCATGCTGGTCGAAAAAATGATAAGCTGTTATGGTATGGAATTGGCTCTCGAAGCTGCAATAATCCAATTTCGCCTGAATAATCATAATATGATTTATTCAACGGAATGTATCGTGCAATGCTAAAAAGCTGTTCGTCCTGATATTGGTCCTTAATAACCAAAGCCTTTCGAACTTTGAAATTTGTTATACTGGATTGACCAAGATGCTGGGTTAGATAGTTTGTTAATACAAAATCTTTACTTATCAATATTCCATTGCAGGCCGTATAAAATATTCTATCCCCGCTTTCGAAAATTTCCACTAAATGTGGATTGATTGCTTCTGGATGAGTGCGTAGCAAGGAATAGTCATTGCAATCTAAAACACGAAACATAAAATTATATTGATATAGTTGCGGAACGAATTTATCAAAATATGTAAACTTACACAATTCACTGATCCGTTGTGTATTAACGTAATACTCCACCACTAGAACGACGGACAACAATTTTAAAATATTTGCGATGCTCATCTTTGGGCGATTAGATGTGTACTTTATTTGGCTAAAGTTTTTAGTCTTTATCAAATGAGAAACAAAAAGTTCATAAAGTTCAATTTTTTAACGCATTCGTATGTGATAAGGCAAATATAGATTTTCCAAAAAATTAGACAAATTTACTTTCATTTACATATTAAAATAAAGTAACAAACATGAAAAAATTTTGACGTAAAGATTTTTGCAAATTTACCATTCGCTTTATCGCCGAAGTAAAAAAAATATTTTTTTATAAAATCTCTGCGTGTATCGGCGTGATGTCGTGCAGATTAAATGGTTATGTTGGTTCTCTACAGCCCATACGGATTGATTGATTGGGATAAAACCTCAATCTTCATACAAATTTTTCTGCATTAGGAAATGGAGTTCGCTGTTGTAAATGCAACCAGATTTATCATGCTGTCCTAACATGTTCCGGGATTTCCGCAGTGAATAAACAAGAATTAAATACTTGGTGTTGTAGTACATGTGTTTGCCCACCTGCTCTGAATCAAAAACTAGGCCCATCGTGTTTATGTGTAGCAAAATTAATATTAAATTGAAAGTTTTGAATGCATTTAAGACGAAGAAGATAGAATTAAAAAGAGTTGTATTTGTAAGTGACATTGATTTATCTCATACTCTAAATCAGTGATTCTTAACAGATGTGCCGCGGCCCCCTAGGGGTCCGTAAGAAGTTTGCAAAATTTCCTTCAGAATATAATAAAAAGAAAATTGATTATAACCGAATATCGCATTGAAAAGTGAAATAAGAAAGATAAAGTTTTTAGTTTTTTAGTTTTTTTTTATCTATTCCATATTTCTTACTACGTACAACTTTGTTTAGTACTGAAGAAATAAATGCAAAGAAGCTAACCGTAACACCACATTGTAAAGTATGAAAGTTAAAATAGATATTGAAATAGTAAAGTTATTTTCGATATTTATTATCTCTATATAAAAATGACTTATGTGAAAAATTAAAACTCAAGAACTACTGCACTGATTTTAATAAAAATGTATATATGTATTCTATGGATTGTGAGGAGTGATTCTGTATTTTTTGGCCGAAAACGGTTCACCGGAAGTGGCAGCTCGGAAACGTCAATTTTTGACAAAAAACTGTCTTTCAACAAAAATTCGGCCCGTGTATTTTGGTTTTCTCCAATTATGTCTTTTTCGTGGCTTTCGGGAGTGCTAATTAGGAATATGCCATCCGTTTTAAGATCCGAGATGGGAATATTTTGTTTTGTGCGAGGCGGGATGGGGCGGTTTCATTTTTAGTACTTCCTACTAATATCTACGCCTATAATGCTGACATTCATTTACGGGGTTTCTGGGGTACTGCTTACATTACTGACTTGTTTTTTACAAGTCGAGATGAAGGGAGTGGGCGATTGTGTTGTTTTGGTACCTAACTACTATCTACGCCAATAATGCCGATATGAGTGTCATTTTCGGGTTTTTCGCAGTACTGATTAAGTTACCGACTTTTTTTTCTGAATTCGAGAAGGGAAGCGGTGTCCTTTTTTGTGCTCACCTATACTACCAACGCCAATGTGGGTGTCAATTTCGGAGGTATTAATTACATTACTCACCTTTGGTTTTTCGTAAAGTGTGGTGGAGGTGGCGGTGTCAATTTTGGTACCTACCTAGTATCTACGCCAATAATGCTGACATGGATGTCATTTTCAGGGTACTGATTTCATAGCTGACTTTTGTTACACCTATAATGTAGATATGGATGTCATTTCCGGCATACAAATCAATTGAGTGTTATAGATAAGTTGTGCGTTATAAGTTTATCCACGGTAGTAAGTTTATAAAAGGGTTTATAGGGTCAAAGGGTTTCTACCCCATTCATCCAATCGAATTCTAATATAGCGTAAGTATTTTGTATCAAAATGAGCAGGTTTTCGTAATATTTTTAAAGGGGTTGGCCCCTGGGCCTAAGTGGTCCAAAAAAATGTTTTTTCAGAAATGTCTGTTTGTTCTGAAGGTGTTAGTTGTGTTTATTAACATCACCGATTGTAATCGATGATGAAAATTCTATTTGCATTTAGCCTCTGATGAGATTTGAACCCAGTACCTCCCGGTCCAAGCGCCGAAGCTTTAACCACTGCACCGCTTGTCCGGTCAGGATGGAGAAACTGATTACATGAAATTAGTGACATGCTTCAATCCGAGAAGTCCGTACCCTGGATCAAGGAACCCTCCTAAGTGTCCACACCTCTTATCTAACCTGATCCAAACTGTTCATACGGAATTTATATTAAAATGAGGAGGTTTTCGTAATATTTATGAAGGGGTAGACCCCCTGAATCCATGTGAACCTGAATCGCCTGAAATATGTTGTTCGATTTATTAATCGAAGTTCGTTAAGTACAATCCAATTGAATACGATGGAAGGCGATACGATACATTTGAATACGATATTCCGACACGATCAAACAGAGTCCATCGTCATTTAAATGAGTAGTATTGTGATAACCAAGACACAATCGAAGGTGTGTGTGTAATCGTTGCACTTGTATTCAGTACCGTACTTTTTCGTTTAAAATAATTTGATACCCAAGTTAAAACAGATTTTATTTTGATTAATTTTAAAAACTTATTATTCTGTTTACTAAAACAGAAAATTGATTAGCTCTGGATTTTCTTATGCAAATAATTACAGCAAAAAAAGAAAATCTCATTTTATTGAAAAAGAAATTTTTTATTAATTTTTAAATAAAATTATAGTATTGATGGGCTCGAAGTCGATCAAAGTATTGCTGTCGCTGTCAAATCAATTATGTTAGCCAAACGACAAGCAATTGGTCGTTATACACCTCAAGTACGAAATAAAAGGGCATCACGAACTTCACTGCCAGTTCATACGACGGATAAAAATCTCGGATTTTTCTATCCCAGATGTTTTTTTTTTATATTTTTCATCTTTTTTGTATTGAAAAAGGCGTGTTTGTTGTATAACTTACGTGATGTAATTGGTTAAAACGATGGGATAAAAAAATCCGAGATTTTTATCCGTCGTATAAACTCGCTGTCAGAAACAGTCAAGCAAGGGAAAGCCAAACAATGGATAATTTATGCAATCAATACAGGAAATGCCTTCATATTTAAAAGAAAAACACAAGGAATGTGCTGCATGGTAGGAAATGTGAAATTACCGGAATTACTTTCACTACCCGAACCCTTATCAGCGTTGGTATCAGGTGGTATAGGCCAATCGAAACATTTCTTGGTAAATATAAAAACGTACAATTCGTGTTTCCAAATTTCATTGTACAATGCAACAAATATCGTGCGCAGGAATTACATACCAACATTCAAGGTTTGCAATGGCAAATTTATCACTACTACCACTGCCGAACGAAAATTACAAATTTATTCAAATCTATTTTAAACTAGAAATTGTCGTACTTTACAAACTTTATTAGATCCACACAACTGATGACTTGAAAGCTGTAATTAGAAAAGACAAATCACTTGATATGTTTGGAAAGACTTTTTTTTACTCAACAAATTAATAGCTAGACCGCCACTTTATCCGAACTGCTAATATTCACCGAATAGAAAGTAATGAGGAAATTGATTGTTTAGGCCCTTTTCCAATTACTCTTACTTATTTGTGTAGACGTACTTTTATTCAATAAGTAACCTGTATACCAATTTTGTCCCGAAATGTGTGAAACGAAATGAGTGTAACCGGAATGATATAGTAGTAGCATATGTATTTGTGGTAGTTTCGTGCGTATGATTGTTTTTCTGCATATGCAAGCCACGTGGCATTCTTTTTTTGTTTATTCATATTAACTCTTTCAGTCCCAACATGATTTCGGCTAGTGTATTGAGGAACACGATTGCGCTTTTTGGCATTCAAAGGGTTAACCATTGTAAACGCCATATTTTGCGTTGTTTATGTATTTTCGATTTTTTTATAATTTCTAAAATTTATGAAATTTAAAATAAATTTACTTATAAAATTTTATTATTAGATGTAAAAT
The DNA here is from genome assembly GCA_947310385.1 of Nephrotoma appendiculata. NCBI lineage: Eukaryota > Metazoa > Arthropoda > Insecta > Diptera > Tipulidae > Nephrotoma > Nephrotoma appendiculata. Next base: position 368,387,386 of record OX371223.1, on the reverse strand, counting down.
TAATTTATGATAATAGATAATATAAAATATATTGGCATGTTAAATAATGACACTCCACAGCTCGAGAGCAGACGTAATGTGCTGAGAAAAGGAAGTAAGCACCATACAAATTAAACCGATTCGCCCGGAACGCGTTATTTTGGTACTGTTCACCATTCAAATGACATAAATACGAACAAAAGAAAAATACAAATACAAGGACATAATTGTGTATTATACACTGTGTACGTATTCGATTTTTTTGCTTCACTCATTTTAAATGAGTAACGCTCATCACGAGACAAAATCGATACCCTGGTGAGGTAACTTATTTGAATAAGTACGTCTGCATAGAAATGTCTCCAAAGTTGTGTCTTGACTAAATGTAATAATGCCGTTTTTATTTTCAAATCTAGTGACAACAACTAGCATCTCAAGACATAATGAAGCCCCATTTGTGGACGAGGTGGAAATAAGGTTCGTACCAGTCTCAGTATGTAACGATTTTCAACAAAAACTTACTAAGAAATTTAACTTATTCAAATAAGTAACATGGCGAAGTGACTTATTTGAATAAGTACGTCTACACAGAAATGTCTCCAAATTTGTGTCTTGTCTGAATAAGTCGGCACAATGAATTGGAACGACTTGGCCGACTTATTTAAGATGGCGCCAAATAAGATAATAGTTGCTTTCCAATCGACCACCGCAAGTACTTATAAGCACGTATGGTTTTTGTCTTTGCTAAGTTAACTACTCACAACTGTTCTACCTTTTTATTATGAGTAGTTGAAAGCAGTTACGATAAATTTGTCCGCTAGGTGATTGTGTGTAGTATTTCTCTGTAAAAAATATAATTGAATGTCATATGTGAAGCGCTAATAAAATTTTGGTATATATATTCTTTTATTAAAAAGTTATCACAAATAAACTACACATTTGTAGGTTATGATTTGCTTTTGTGCTTTCCAATCGACACTTTAGCCAATACACATTTTTCGCACTTACAAGTACTTGCGGTGGTCGATTGGAAAGCAACTAATAACTATCAAATAACTAAGTAATTGGAAAAGGGCCTTATTTGAAATTTATTAACTTAGTTGGCGCCTTCCTGAATAAATCGGTCAAATTCGAATTCATCAACCGACTTATTTGTGACGTAATAACAAAAAACAAAACGCAATTTCTATTATATCCTTTTTGCTGCCCGGTAACACAATTGTGTGGGTACGGCAAAAGTACTATGTCAAAAATTTATTTTTGTAGGTTTTTTGAACCAACTTACACATCTGTGCATTCCTTTCAAACTTATTTTCGTCCAAAAAAAAAACACTTCACCTTTGTTCAAATCAAATTCACCTTTATCCAAATCATATTTATCCTTTTATAAATCAAATTCAACCGTAGACGTTATATAACCAGCAGAACTTATTTATTTTAATAAATTTAATGTATTTAAATTCTAGATTCAAATTACAAGTTTTTTATTGTTTAATCTTTGCAATCTGTTCCGGGGTTGAAGCATTTCCAATTTCTCGCGAATCACTTTCCGCGAATCACTTGCCAGTCAAAATAACAAGTTAATAAAATAAATTAACCTTTACTGAGTAACCAAAATGTTCTATGTTTCATTCAAACTAGCTGCGTCTTGGTAACCTCACCTGGATGTGAAGCTGGTATCAGCCTATCGCCCAGAATACCCAAAAATTTCATAGTATTTCTGCTTGTTGGGTGCAATTACTATAGTTAAGAAGTAATGAAAATTAACTAACAACAATTAATCATTTACATAAATAATAGATAACAGCGATTTTTGATAACAGTAAAATTTTGGCTGTAAGGTAGGACGTGAATAAGAAACCGCGAAAGATTTGGTAGCGCAGCGGCCCCAGAACAGAATGCAAGGATTAAAAAACAAAAAATAAATAAATAACTTGTTATTTTGAATTTCGAATTTAAATACAATAAATTTATTAAACATAACCTTATAGAATGAAATAATATAAGCCTTTTTTTTTTTTTTTTTTATTTTTTTTTTTTTTATATTTATACTTTATAACTAATCAATGTAAATCCATGCAACTATTATTTTCATTAATGAAAATTTTTTGGAATTTAAATTTAAATTTTAAATAGAATGTGCCTTTTTTAATTCATTTTGAAGGTGAATTCAAGGTTAATTCATTTCTGAGTTTTCTCCTTTTTCTAAGTCGCTTTTTTAATTCATAATTTTAAGTTAAAAATATGAATTAAAATAAGTCGCTGGTGTTCATACAAAAATCAACTTTTTTGCTTCATTTTTGGAGAACTTTCTTGATTCGGACTTTTTTAGTTCGGTACCCCTTTATCAGGTGTTTATTATTAATACTATATTATTCATTGCAGTTCCTGATTAAGCTAATTTATTTAGTTCTAATGAACATTTTTGATTACAGAAGAATTTTGAAGCCGTAATGACTACATTTTTATTATTTGCAACTTTATTATTTTGTAAGCGTCGAGGAATAAATACTCCTTATAGATTCCAGATTGACTATTTTTGAAACCAGATGTCTTTGTTTCATTTTTATTTTTATTAATAAACATATTGGTTTGTTAGGGATTGTAGGGTTATCCGTTGAAGAGGGGATCCATCCGTTTGATACTACAATATTTGGATTTGATTTATTTTATTTTATTTGTTTTACGACAATCGAGTTATAATTAATTTAGTTATAATAATCATTACATTGCATTACATTTATTCTATTCAAGAATAATTTAGGTGTATCGTACAAAATAATGATTCTCTAACGAATAATAATGACATTTTATTTCAGGAAACTTACTCGTACCACTAAGATGCCAACATTATTGATTGTCAATTTTTTTTAAATACTATAGTAAAGGTGTGTGGAGGGCCTGGCGTCGCGTTGTTGTGGGTTGATGTGGGGAAGTGGTATTAAATAAAATTTCATCACTCATAGTAATGAAATTTTGTTTCAGGACATTTACTAATTTATGATCAATTACTTTTTAGGATGTTGCTTGCTGATTGTTTGTATCCCGAAGAACAAAAATATTTGTGCCGTCTTGTGCTTGACTACTTAGGTGTCTGTAACCGGGTCAAGTCTATCATACCTAACAACCTTTCCTATCCCTCCATCTTGTTGTATGTAGGAGGGGTGTACGATTGCCCCGGCGTGTCCGGGATCCTTGCTTGGTCTTGGCCGTACATTCTAATCAATATAATTTAACTCATAATAATGACATTTTATTTCAGGAAATTTACTGCAACTTAATTAATTATAAATTTTAATTATAATAATCAATTTTTTTAGGATGCTGATTGCTGAATATATCCAAAATAATCAAAAATAATTGTGTTGTCTCGTGCTAACCGTCTTATATTACATTTCAACTAACAATTTACTAACTATTGACTACTTAGGTGTCTGAAACCGGGTCAATTTCCATAACAATTAACTAACCTTTCCTATCCTTCCATCTTGTTATATGTAAAAGAGTGTACGGATGGGCCCGGCGTCAACCGGGAATCTTACTTAGGTTTGGTCGCACCTTCCAATCAATCAATCAATCAATCAATAAATTTATTAAACATAACCTATTAACTGTGGGCTTTATATCGTCTCCGGTTGAATTTGATTTGGAAAAGGATGAATATGATTTGGATAAAGGTGAATTTGATTTAAACAAAGGGAATTTGATGTGGAAAAGGATGAATATGTTTTGAGTAAAGGTGAATATGATTTGGATAAAGTTGGATTTGATGTGGAAAAAGTCTTTTGGAAAAGGTGAATTTTATTTGGAAATTGATGAACATGATTTGTAAAAGGTTGAATTTGGAGTGCAAAACCTATATGTAAATGATTACTTGTTGTTATTTCATTTTCATTACTTCGAAGCTACAGTATTAGCACGCAAAAACCAGAATTACTGTGAAATTTTTGGTTATGCTGGGCGATATGCTTCACATCCAGGTGAGGTTACTAAGACGGAGCTACTTTGAATGAAACATCGAACATTTTGGTTACACAGTAAAGTTAATTTACTTTATGCTGGCAAGTGACTCGCGGAAAGTGATTCACGGGAAATTGGGAGTGCTTCGACCCCAGAACAGATTGCAAAGACTTTAACGTAGTATGTGTCATTTGTAATTATGTATATTGTGCGATGTTTCTTGTATTTGAAGAAACAGGCCGCTACATCACTCCTTCCTCAGTGAAAAGGTCCTCCCTTTTGTGAGTTTTTGTGTGTCCACCAGCGATTGTGAATGGAGATTTGGGAATTGTACTATTATAATGATGTATGATCATTATAATAGTAGCGGTGATGTAATTTGTTTACCAGTGAAAATTGTTTGATGATAGTTAATGTATCATTGTTTGCGATGTATGGTCGTCATATGAAATATATTGTTGATGTCCACCAGCGATTGTGGTTGGAATTATTGAGTTGGAGTTGATTGTTTGAGTTGGGTGAAGTTTGTATTAGCCGAAAATGCGGACAGTTTTCTTCACTCCCGATATTTGATCGGGCGAACTCAGTATTCCATAAACTGGTTTGAGTCTATCAATAGAGACAGATTGTTGCTTGTCTCTGATTTGCAAAACAAAGTGTTTACGAAGTCGTCGTATCACTTTGTATGGGCCTTCATATGGTGGTGTGAGGCCAGTGCGAATTTTGTCTACTCGTACGAAAGCATAGTCACAAGTTTGCAGTGACTTTGGTACGAATATGTCGCTTTGATTGGTTTAGCGCGTGTCCGTTGGGATGAGTTTGTTCATCGTGGAGCGCAATTGATCAATCACTGTGTCAGTGGTTACCTGGGATGTAAGTGGGTGTTCCACAAAAAATTCTCCAGGTAATTTGATCGTTTGACCGTACACCAGTTCTGCTGGTGAACATTTTAGGTCATCTTTAATTGTTGCTTGGATTCCTAACAATATGATTGGGATCTCTGAGCTCCAGTTAACGGTATTTGCACGAGCTTTTAGAGCTGTTTTTAGTTGGCGGTGAAAGCGATCAACCATACCGTTTGCTTGAGGATGTTATTCAGTTGTTCGTATTCGATGTGAGCCTAAGAGTTGCATAAGCTCAGCGAATAGTTTTGATTCAAACTGTGTGCCTTGGTCGGTCGTTATGTTGGCCGGAACGCCGAATCTAGAGATGTAATTTTCGACGAGCGTTTTTGCTATTGTTGTTGCGGAGATGTCTTTTATGCAGTAGGCTTCAAGCCACCGCGTAAAACGATCAACGCAAGTTAATATGTATGAATATCCATTAGATGGTGGAAGTGGTCCAACAATATCTAAATGGATATGTTCAAATCTACCTGGTGGGATTTTAAAATTCCTGTGAGGTGGTTTTTACATTTTTGACAGGATAAACAAGATTTCGCCCATTGGGTTACGTCTTTGTTCATACTAGACCAAAAGTATTTTGCAGTGACAAGTTTACGAGTTGCTCGTACACTTGGATGTGAAATATTATGCAGAGTGTCGAAAATAGTTCGACGTAATGACTCTGGAATGTACGGGCGATTGCTGCCTGTAGATATTTCACAGTAAACTGTTAAATCGGCTAATGGACATTTATCTAATTTCCATTTGGAAGTGCGCCGATTTATAGAACTAGAGAGTAAGCTCTGTAGTTCTTGATCGCTAGCTTGTGCTTTAGCGATTGTTGTAATGTCGTAGCGAGTTGCTACGGATGCAAGCTCGTGGTCAGAAGTCCGAGAAAGGGTGTCGGCGACCACATTGTCTTTGCCTTGTATGTGCTGTATGTCTGTGGTAAATTGCGAGACATAGTCTAAATGGCGTGCTTGCCGAGGATTTCGCTCCGCTTTAGAGGTAATTGCTCTAGTAAGCGGTTTGTGGTCGGCAAAAATAGTGAATTCTCAACCCTCGACAAAATAGCGAAAGTGCTTAATTGCTTGGAAGATTGCAAGCAATTCGCGGTCAAATGCCGAATATTTTCTTTCGGCATCTGATAATTTCTTGGAGAAAAATCCAAGAGGTTCCCAAGTGTCTTTATTTAGTTGCTATAAGACTGCGCCTATTGCTGTGCTAGAAGCATCAGTAGTGATGCTGTAGTTGGTTGCATTTAGCGGGTGCGCTAAAAGAGCAATATTTTCTAAGCACTTCTTGAGCTGGAGGAATGCATTTTGACATTCCTCAAGCCAAGAAAAATTTTGAGGCGTTTTGGGTTTATTGAGAAGTGTTGCCAATTGTGAGTGAATTGGGGCAAGTATCTCAGCGAGTTTCGGAATGAATCGGTGGTAGTAGTTCACCATACCGACAAATTGTTGAATTTGTTTAATGTTTAGTGGTGCTGGGAATTCCCTAATTGCATTAATTCGTCCTTCGGACGGCAGAATGCCATTAGGGGTAATTTTGTGACTGAGGAAGTCAAGATTGCTTGTCCCAAACACACATTTTGCTGTGTTAATATTGACACCATACTTTGATAACTTTTGGAAGAGTTGTTCCAAATGGAGTAAGTGTTGCTTCTCGTCTCTAGATGCTACGAGAATGTCGTCAATATAAACAAAAACGAAATTGAGATCTCACGATTTCGTTGATGAAACGCTGGAATGTTTGCGCAGCATTTCTGAGACCAAATGGCATTCGAGTGAATTCGAATAAGCCAAATGGTGTGGTAATTGCGGTTTTATGTATGTCGTCAGGAGCAATTGGAATTAAATGATATGCTTTGACGAGATCGATTTTTGAAAAAATTGAACATCCATGTAATTGCATGGAAAAGTTTTGGATGTGGGGAATAGGGTAACGGTCAGGAATTGTGACAGCGTTAAGCCTTCTGTAGTCCCCACATGGTCTCCAGTCGTTGTCCTTCTTCTTCACCATGTGTAATGGACATGATATTGCTGAAGAAGAAGGTCGGCAGATTCCTAGTTCCACAATGTGTTGAAATTCTAGGTATGCTGCTTTGTGCCGAATCGGATCAAGTCTACGTGGTCTCGCAAATGGTAAATGGCCTGTAGTCACAATGTGGTGTACTACATTATGCCTTACCGGAGAGTTGTAGTTTGGTGGAGCTGTTAAAGAAGAAAATTTCTTTAACAATGCTCCATAGCCATTGTTGATTATGTAGAACAATGGTGATGGTGTATCAACGAGTGCTGACGTAGCGTTAATAGTAAGCTTAGTGGATGGATCAATCAATTTGCGATTTTTCAGATCCACTAATAATCCGAATTTCGTTAGGAAATCCGCGCCGATAATGGGGCGGTTGACATTGGCAAGAATAAATGCGTGTTTGAAAGAACGTCTTAAGCCAATGTCAACGTTAAGTAGTTTGGTACCAAAAGTATTTATTGTGGTACCATTCGCTGCTGACAAAACTAAATCGGGATTGCGATTTGTTCCGCAGCGATAGTATTTATGATAAGGGATTACGCTGAGATCAGCGCCGGTATCAATCAGAAACGTGATGTTATTTTCCAAATTACTTATAAATAAGCGGCTGTGTTGCGCTTGTCTTAAGTCTGCCGCTGCGACTTTAAGTCTTAATGGTTTAGGGAACCGATTTGCGGATCCCTTTTGTGGTTTAACAAAAGTGCATGGTTGTTTGCATTTTGATGGTGCGTGGCCAACTTTTTTGTGATACCAACACCAGTTTTGTGGAAATTGGTATCTTGGCGTTTGTTTGTTGCTTTTTCGAATGAAACTTCCCTGTGTTGATGGAGATTGTAATTGACAAGGGGGAAATGTTCGTCTCCAGGTCGAATTAGAACGCGAGGGCTGTGTGTGTGAAATATTTTCTTGCCTAATTAACCTATCGTTAATTTGTTCGAGCATATTCTCGAGATTGCTTGTAATTGGCGTATGTATTTTTGAGTCATATGTTCGCGTGTCGCGATTTATCGAACTGAAAGTTTGAGTTCGTGTGCCAACCAGATCGTGCAATTTGTCGGCAATATGAGCGAGATCCTCTTCAGGTTTGTCCTGTTGCGGGATCAACGCTGTTTGTATGTAATCAGGGAGCTGCCTGATCCATAGTTTAATAATGACATTGGCCGTGAAATTCTTGCCGGCCAATGATTTCATTCGGAATAACATGTCCGATGGTTTGTGATCGCCTATGTCGATTGTGCCGAGTATTGTTTCTAATTTATACTCCTCGGAAATGGAGTAGCGATCAATTAGAACTCGTTTAATTGACTGGAATCTATCTTGGCTTGGAGGATCTTCTAAAATGAAATTGATCTTCTCCGCCTGCGTTGCCGAGAGCGATAGCACAGTGTGCGCAAACTTTTGTTTGTCGCAAATGATTTTGTTCGCGTCGAACATTATTTCGGCAGTTGTGGTTGGTTTCCCAAAACGCTGGTAGCCTTGTCAAATGTTTTGACTTTGCTGGCTCAGGTTGGGTTTTTGCTTCTTACTGTCGATTATTTTCATTCTTGAACATATTGGTTTAAGCGCAAAATGAAATGGTTTTGCTTTGATTTTAATGTTTTCACACACGTATAAAAAATATTTAATTGCACTTAATAAAATCTTTGTATGTAGTGGAGAGAAAAATATTTTTTTGCGAATTTTTAGAAATAGTGTCGGAATGGGCACGTATTTCTAAAAAGCGACCAGGGGAATTTTTACAATTTATGAAAATAGTGCGCTTACGACTGGTGCGGGCTTAGGCCACTAGTTCATAAAACTCGTATTTTATATTTAATGTAATTTAGTGAATAAAAAAACACCATGCAATTTTTTGATATAAAATTTTTTAACTTTATTTTCTTTATTTTTAATTTTATTTTTAATAAAATTTTTTTTTAAAAACTCACCTGTTCGGTAAACACCGACGTCTAGGGTCACCAGATATAACGTAGTATGTGTCGTTTGTAATTATGTATATTGTGCGGTGTTTCTTGTATTTGAAGAAACAGGCCGCTACAAGACTAAACAATAAAAAACTTGTTATTTTGAATTTCGAATTTAGATACAATAAATTTACTAATTTAAATAGGTTCTGTTGGTTATAATATATAACATCTCCGGTTGAATTTGATTTATAAAAGGATGAATATGTTTTGAATAAAGGTGACTTTGATTTCGATAACGTTTTATTTGATTCGGAAAAGGATGAACGACTTTTGGAAAAAAGTGAATTTTATTTGGAAATTGCTGAATATGATTTATAAAAGGTTTAGTGGAAAACCTATATATAAGAGAAATCAAATAGTGCAAATTTTATAAGCCAATTTTTCCGAGGTTAATCTTATTTTATAGTTTTAATATATTTATATACACCAATTTAATTTTTTTTTTCAGGGACGCAAAAAATCGCGTAATGTACATCACCCATCCCTGAACTTTATATTTTGAAAATTTACTGTTGAGTTCATGCTTGGAGGCGTCATAAGGGTTCCACGGTCCCTCGGTTACGTACATCTGCGTTGTATCGAAAAATTACTAGGTTGCTTACATTTTTATTACTATTTACTTAATAAACGTCTTAAGGCGGTTTGTTGTGGTTAAAAGTGAGTGTCTCTAGATTAACTTATGACTATGAGTAAGTACGCGCACACACACACACACACACACTCTAAATTATTTAATTGATTACAAATTTAAATTTAGTTGTCACTACATTTTATTGTTGTGTACACAAAACATAAGAAAACACATACACACACACCCCAACATTCTTGCTTGATCTGTTTTTTTTCTTTGTTTAGTAGCGATGGTTGTTGTTGGCTTACTTATGTTGATCGTTTGTTTTCTTTTTTTTGTGTATTCGAAGAAAGATGATCGTTTCGTTATATACGTTTTATTTGGTTGTTCTATCATATTTTTTTTTGGTTTTATGTGGTTTCTTGTTTTTATTTAATCTGTGTTTATGATCGTCGGAAAATTATAATATTTTTGAACATGACGATAGTAAGTGATCGCACGTATCAGCAATCGAAATGGAAAAAAACCTCCATGACGTTTTGTTTGAATATTAAGCGTGTTAAACAATCGGTTTAAATATGTTAAGGCTATTCCACATATAACCAACCATGTTGTTATATGCATGTGATAAAATCCTCCTGCTTTAATATAATTGAAAATTGAAACCGACAAAAATGAATACGAGGGCAATGACTTGAAAATATAGGGGAAATTATATGGAAATGGGAGGATATAAATATAAAATGTGATTTAGCAAAGTATTTTTATGGAATTAAATAATGATTTGAGAGTATACAGAGACAGATACATGGTAGGAACTAGTTATTAACTAAATATGGTAGTTTTCATAATAGGGGTGAATTTTGGCTATACACCGCGATTATCAGAAGCAAGTGGCATAAAACAAATTTTTTGTGTTTTCTTGGTAAACGAGAAGTTGTTCGACAAACCATTGCAGTATTATAAAATTTATTTACCAAAATATAAAGACTGATAAGCTGATAAGGGAACAAAATATTAAATGATATAATCAACCAAATTATTCGTTCGATAACAATACATAATTACAGTTATACACTTTCATTTCTTTGGAATAAGTAACATGTAAATGCGATGACTGGCGATATACACACACACACACATATATAAAATACGAACCTTCGACAATAGATAAAGGTGTTGTATCTTACTTATTGTATTATAAAGAGAGGTATGCACTGTGTACAAAATAATTGTTTATTGTGCGATAATTTATTTGATATAGCGGCTTACAGGACGGTAAAATATACGTGGCGCTCGATCATAGAGTAGAGTTTCTTCCTCGAACGGCTATTGTTTTTCTACAGGAGTTTGGTTTGGGATAAAAACCCAACTAGAAAAAAAACGATTCTTATGAAATTTCAACAAAAGCCTCAGTCTCAACTTTCAACATAAACCGCCAGGATAGTCTCTATCAAAACTTCGATCAGGCTCCAAGAAACTAGACTAATCGGTAAACAATATCATCGATCACAGTCGCTACGGTTTTACACTGCCAGAGCAACAACCTCGTTAAGCCAAATCGTAACAGATTTTAAATCACAAGTACTTGCGCATCTCATTTGTGAACGTGTAGTCTCCAAAGAGGTGAAATTAGAATATGCCAATAACGTCAACGCGCAAATTGGCACTGCTATATAATCTGGTTATGTCCAGCACATCCAACGATGGAGTAATGGTCAATCAAATCACCACATCCTCGAATTCAACACGTAGAGTAACCGATTCTAATAAATCTCTCGTATTAAAATATGAAACAATAAAGTTACTCGGGCCATCATGAAAGCTAACACGCTTTAATAGGAGGACAGGCAACCGCTAGTTCCCCCCCCCCCCTTTTTCCAATTCTGTGGGAGAATAGTAGGCTAACATAAAATCAGTTGAAACAAATGCTTCAATTGCAAACATAGGTAAAAGTACATCTAAAGACATGGCTGAATGAGAATTGCCTAGCATCAATTCAAGTTTCAGTACTTGAGATTATTTTACCAGAAATTTATTGCGATGGGTCCTGATTTCGACAAAAATCATTTGAGTCCTCTGGTGGGGCGGGGATTGCTTAGGCTCATATCATGACGATAAGATATAAATATTTTTTTTTTCAATTCATTACTTTTTTTTCGGGATGACCACACTCATAAAGTAAAATATACATAAGAGGACTCAGGTAGAGATTCCGAGGTTAATCTATTTTATTTTTGGCAATCTGTATAAGCCTAACAAGAAGAATGAACTATAAAATAACTACGCTGATATGTTTATAAGATACGTATATTTGGATTAAATATAGAAAAAAAATCAATTTGTGTATATAATTACATGAAAACTATAAAATAAGATTAACCTCGGAAAAATTGGTTTATAAAATTTGCACTACTTGATTTCTCTTATATATTTATTGCTCGATGCTACACTTTAACGAGGTATCTTACGTCCTCTGCTTATGCCCGGTTTTTTTAATTTTCTCTGCTAATACGAATTTGATGGATATAACTAATGGGACAAAATTCGTGTAGAGGCTTCTCTGGTGAGGCGGAAGCTGATTTTATTAGCCGGTTTTTCATGTGATACGAATTTGTTTGAAATAACAAGAAATCGATTGCGATGGGTTTCAGGAAAATTCGCCCATGACCCTATTTTTTATCTTTTTTCTCAACTAAGGCGAATTGAATGGAAAAAACTGAACGGGGTTTTACGAATACCAAAAATCGATTGCGATGCGTCTAAATTTCGAAAAATTCTTTTAGAGGGTAGTATGGTGAGGGAGGGTGTTGCTTGTTTAGTTTTTTCTCAGCTAATACGAGTTTGATGGAAATAACTGAAGAAATTTTCCAGAAAAGTACCAAAAATCAATGGTGATGAGTCCTGATTTCGGTAAAATTCGTTTAGGGTGTCCTACGGTGGGGTTCGGATTACGTGTGTTTTAATCGACTCGCACGATTTTTGTGCAAATTGGTGATAGGGTTTTTGGAGTACCAGGCATCATCTGTAGTGTGTCGGTATTTTGGGAAACTTATTAAAGAGGTCCTCCGGTGAAGGCTGGATTCGATTTTTTGAGGTTTTTGGCTTGAATGATATTGGTAAAAATTGTTGAGTGGGAGAGAGCCCTCATTTGGAGGTGCTATGTTCAGACTTTTTGCATCATGTTTCGTGATGTTGCACTATGTTTCGTGATGTCACACCATGCACCATGTCATGTTGCAATGTTGAAATGAATTTCAGTTTTTACGTTTAATATGTAGTTTTAAGTAAATATTATATCATTTGAAAAGGGTTATACACAGGTATTCGGGACTGTCTCTCTGAAGATTACATTCTTTTCACATTGAAATTAAGCTGGTATCGAATTAAATGCACCACCACGATATTGATGAGACATAGTTTAGCTGATGTCACAACCGTCTTTTTTCATTGAACACTAGCTCTTGCTCCAGATCAATGTAAATCCTTACATACTGACTCTTACAGTTCAGTAAGAATTATCTGTTGTATGCCTAAATTAGCTGGTTCGACTTGGTTCCCAGCCAACAAGTTTTTATCTGTAATCGCCAATATTTGTTCAACATGTTTCATCCCATCTATCATCAGCCCGAAATTTTAAAGTTACTTTAGTGTATTTCTCGCTGATATCCTTCTATTGCTAGGTAGCCTAGTCAGAAGTAAACTCATAATTTAATTATAGAGCCAGCCCGATATTCAGGCCGAAAACAGAATAACAACACTAAACTATCACTATTGGGAGTTTTCTATCCCAGCCTGATAAAATATCACTATCGTAACAGTAAAAAAGTATTATGATAGCCTGTCATGACACTTATATTTAAGTATTTTTAAGTGCAATTGCTGGGAAGGAGAGATTTTCAGAAAATTTCGAAATGCAATTTTCTGGATAGTCGCTTGAATCTCGCCTAACAGCCGATTCTCGAACACTGATACGTTGAAGTTGTGACTACAAAATGAGAGATTTTCAAAAACTTCTTTCTGAAAATATCTGGATTTACTCGTTTGAATCTCGCCTCACAAGTGATTTACAGGAGAAATTCTTGATTTAATTTTTCTGGAAATATTTCCAATTAGTAGTCATACTTCAACAAATCGGGTGGTATACTTCAAGTGGTCGATCAATTTTTCTGGAGATCTCTCGGTTTGTAGTCAAAACTTCAATGAATCCGGTAGATGTTAAGTACTCCTGAATCGCCTGTGATCGCTAAACTAATTTATCAAAAAATTCTTAATGCTAAGTTACTTTGCGCGCCATCTTTTATCAAATAGAGTTATTTATCACGATGTATAATTACTAATGACTGTGACAGTATTCATTTTATCTTTCATTCATATTGTTACGATTTTGCCTTGTCAATCAAGGTTCGAATCACTGGATTGTGAATAAATACACTGCTTCAATTTTAACTCACACAATTTTATTTACACAACACAATTTATTATACAACACAATTTTCACAATTAATTATTATAATTATAACACACTTTTTAATTATCACTTTAATAATCGCTTTAATAATCACTTTAATAATCTTTCTATTTAACCTTCACTGTATCACGTTTAAAATAAGACTCAGCATTCCACGTCAACGCGTGCCTTTATATACCAAAATATTTGTTTCTAGAATAATCCTAAATATGTTAAATATGCAGCAAATATGTTAGTATAGAAATGACGCCTAAATGTTGAGTATAAATTATAAATGGATTTGAACAACAATTAATGAAATTAACTTATTCTATTCTAATCTAGGTTTCACCGTAACAATATGTTCTATGTAAGAAGTCTTTTCAATGGAAGTTTAAATATTGTGTCAAAATGTAGAATTTGTATAATATGAAGAATGTGATTGTGATTAAATATATTCAAATTCTTTGATACACGTCATGATTTCTATAAGACTCCTCAAATATTAAGTTCACGAATTTTTCTTCTCTTTCCTACTATGTGCCCGATTTAATCTAGCATTCATTGCCATCATAATTACCATCAGTATATAATACTAAATGTAGCCGATTCAGCTGGTCATTGAACTGCACTGCTAAATTAATTTATGCATAAAAGAAATATTTGTCAGATCAGTGGACAAAATACTAACAGATCAATTCAATTTCATATTTCGTTTAGTTTGGCCAAATCTCAGTAGATGACAGCAAAATATATTTGGTTTGAATTTTTATGCTATTTTTAAAGAGACGGTACTGTTTGGAGAATAATGTGGCGACACAGTGGCGCCTTTTTGTCTAAGGCGGAAGTATATTTTGTTATGGGTTTGATTATAATGGGTTTGGGTATGTTGGATGGAAATTGGATTCTTAAATGATTTTTGGAAGAAGCTCTGGAATATGGCCACCTGGGGGCGGAACTAAGATGGGATTAAGATGGGATTGGGTATGTTGTAAAAAAATGATTTCTCGATTTAAGTAAAATTATTGCAAACATAAAAGGGAATTAAACGTACATATGACGTGACTGCCCTACGCGATACATCGAGATTTCTGGCGAACATTAATCGGTTAAGAAAATACAGAATACCGCCCCAGGCGGCCATAGTCCAGAACTGCCATCATAATCGGTTAAGAATTTTTTTTTTTTTGTAATTTTAAGTTTTTGTTTTCATTTTTATTAATTTTCTATGAATTGTTTTTACAAATTTTTATTTGATTTTATTTTCAAATTTCAATTTAAATTTTCAGTCTCCAAATTTTAATTTTTTATTTGATAATTTTATTTAAATTTTTTTGTAATCAAGCATCACATCACGGTGATCGTGTGCGCGACCTTGGTGCACGTATGTCTCGTCCCAAATATTTTGAGTCGGTTATTTTTATTTCTTATTTTTTTCTTACGGATTTTTATTTTTCCTTTTATATTAGCCACGTTTTTGGGTTAGTAATTACTTCCTTTCTCTTTTCCGCTTCTTCTTTTGTTATGAATTATAATAAAATAGTACGGCGATTCCCGGCCTTCGGATTTATTTATTTTTCCTTTTCTTCTTATTCTTCTTATAAAATGAAATATTAATTTTATTTTCGGGTCGGTATGATGAGAGGGGGATTCTCATTCTGTATTGGTGCTATCGATTCAGGCTCGGCTTGTCACTTCCCTGCATTCCCTTCCACAGGGTCGCAGTGGCAGGTCCATTATATGTGTCGTCTATTCGTTGGCGACCGTAAAATTCACCTGGTCTCCAGCTAGTGTCAATTTTGTACGAAAAGCGACAAGCGCGAGGTGAACAAACCGAAAAAATAAAGTATTTAGCATCTTGATTGGATTAGTAGGCCAGACGCATGCGCATGATCATGTTTTGATTTTTTTTGGATTGACATTTCTATGTAAACATTTCACAATTTTCATATTTTTGAATTAATTTGAAAATAATACACAGCTTTAAATATTAAAACATAAAATCCTAAAAATATAAAATATTAGTTCCTTCCACCGCTCAAAAGCTAGCGAATAGAAGAGGTGAGTAGACGTCAGTATCAAACAAAATAAACCGATTCAACCGGTTCCATTTATTTTGGTAACAAAAAAATGACAAATAGAATGCACATATACAAAACAGGAAAAAACACAATACAAATATAAAATTGTGTATTATACACTGTATATGGACACAACATTTTTGCTTTACCTCGTCAACTTGCGCTTTCATTTTGCGTACAAAATTGATACTCTGGTCTGTAGAAAAGACGTTCTTACCCTCATATACTGCTTCGTTACGGTTGGGCATTGACCTTTCACGATCGATTGGTCATTCAGGGGGGGGGGGAGGCTCTTCAGCAGACTGGGTACTTGTCACTTGGGAAGATCCGGTTGCCACCGGATGTGCAAACCCGATTATGATTATTTTATTCCGTTCCGTTTCTCAAGTTTCGTTCGATAATTTCGGCGGAAATCCGGTTTTTTTTTATTTATTTTAATTTTCATTTTTTTAGAAAATTTTTCTGTATACTCGGTGTAGGCTAGAGTCATGCGCAAGCCTCCAAATCTGCATGACCCAGTAACTTGAGTATTAGCCGGCAAAATTACCGTGCGTGAGGCCTCTGCATGACCAGTTGATAACTGCAGGTTGGCTGCTAGCCATCCGTAACAGAAGGTATCGACATATTGTGGCCAATGCGAGGGTAACCCAGCACTATGTTTAGAGTGTTTTAATAAAAAACATTAATACAAAATATTTCATTATAATTAATATTTTTAATTTAACATGTATATTATTTATTTTTATACCATATACATATTTTTTTTGCATTTATCCGTGATACGTGGAAATTATTGTACAATGAAAATTATATGTTCCTTGAAATAAAACGCTTAAATAAAACCAAAATATTTTTATCTAATATTGGATAGATGACCTTTACTGAGGTGTCATGGCATACACATATTCCTTTGAATCACGTGTCGAAAAAATATTTTACTTTAAAAGCTAATATGCATGTGACCCACCGGTGGGTCATACGGCAGTAAACGTGTTAAAAACGAGTTGTCGGCGACGCGATCACGTAAAAATTAGTAAATGTCGCCATACACTCATCTCTGGCGATTCTTCAATCTAATGGTGAACAATTTAGGAATTTAACTGATAATTAGAAAAGAACGGGGCAACGTTTTGAGCCAATCTATCCGATGGCACATTCAAACATCTCTCATTTGTTCAACACGACATGTTATAAATATACATTTTTTCTTTGGGTTTTCGATTGTAATGGCGTTATTGTGATTGTTACAATAATCTCATCCGTTTAAAACTGATTATTGTGATTCTTACACATTTGCCATCAATAAGTCAACAATTCAAAAATACATTTTTTCGTCTAAAAAAGTTGCAAGAGATTAGCCCTCGGTTAACGTGACATTCTAAATCAGACTCAATAAAAATATTTAAAATGTTTGCCTAAATTTAGTAAGACCCTTGCCGATTTTTTGATGCACTATTGGTCAGATTGGTCTAAATCACGACTTCCAATTAAGTTTAATATATTCACCTGTTGCCAAAAAACGAAAATATATTCTTAAGGCGCTGACCAATCACATTAATTAATATCGCAATTAAGGTGAAAATTGGTGTAACCCATGAGTACCAAAAGAACTATCATATTAAAGCTTAAAGTACCACCTCAACGTGGGAAAACACATAATCCAAAAAATAGCCTCCCACATACAAAGATTGGATATCCGCATATAAAACACTGTATGCCCACTGTACAACCATACATTTACTACACCAGCATTGATTTTTGTATAAAATGTTGGGTAGATTTAAAAAAAGATCCCTGTAGGTGGGTTGTGAAGAGCGGAGAGCACATCGAACCGAAACCAAACCGAAAAACATAAAATCGAACACAAAAGAGAGAGAGTTTGGTTTATATTAATGTAGTTGGTGTCATCATTGATTCCACACACATGACTAGTGTATTAGTGCTGTGTAGAGTAGTACGTATAGTAAGCACATTGATATTACACTACAAAATATTGTCATTTGTTATAAGTAGCAATAAGAATCTCGATATATAGTTCACAGAGATTATACCCCCTTGTTCCCTTATTTGTTGTTTGTTGATTTTTTTTTAGCTGAATACAAAAACTTCCTTTTCGCCTTTTCTTCTTTACGATATTCCTCCTTTTTATTAATAATTTTTTTTTTGGTCCTGTTCTCCGAGCGTATGTGTACGAGTATATCTATCTGTACGTCTGTGTACAGATGAAGAGGAAAAGCCGAAATATTTATTATCAAAGAACCAAAATGTGTAAATAAATTTACGGGGTGGGTTTCTAATACTAACATGTACAGTGTGTGTAGTATACACAACATCTATGCGATTATAGCGTAGTTGAGCATCGGTGGTATTGTCGGGGGGTAAAATCGAGAATACAGGCAACGTGAAGAATTGGAAAAGGGGGAATTTTTTTTTCCTAATATTTTGCTTTTCTATAATAAATGGAAAATAACACAACACAGCAACAGCATAGCACGCCATAATAATTGTAAGAAGAAGTCGGTATAGATGATGATGAAAACGAACGCCAAACAAGATGAAATGGAATAAGAAGAAGAAGTAGTCAAATGTATATTAAGTAAAAGACGATAAAATTATTTAAACTAAACTCTTAAATAGAAACAAGAGATTTTTCTTGTTGAATGCTGCATCATGTGTATAGAAGAAGAGTCTATGCGTTAGATGCGTACAAATCGAAACAGAGAATACACCAAAACACAATAAAAGTGAGAATTTTTTTTCGATACTGTTGCACGTTAAGTGTATATCATAATATTTTAAGAAGACGAAGAGGAAGAAGATGAGATCGGTGTGTATATTGAAATAAACAAGAAGGGTGGTCGGTTAATTACATTTTAAAAGATTAAGATGTTTGATTTTTGAGTGTTATGCTTAGAGATATGAGTATATACACACAGCACAACACGACGACAATGTTATACATATACAGCCTCATAATACAGTAGATATATGTAAAGAAGTCTTAATTGGTTAATTGACATGACGAATAGATTATGTGGTTCAGTAACTCTACATAAACATTATTACATATATGTATACGCATATTGCTGTACATCATGTAAACATAATTTATATGATAATACGTATCTCGTCAAATCAACAGCATTGTGTTTGTGTAGTATACAGGATTGTCGACGTCTAATCAGATTATTTGTATTTGGTTTTTGTATATTGTTTCTGTAAAAGCCGGTGACGTAATTTTTCGCAATATTCTGTGTATGATTTGTATGCAAATGAGGGTAAAAACCTTGGAAATATAATTTTGTGTATGTACATACGTTTAAAAAAATTAACGTCAACCAAGGTATTGACATTGCTGATGACAAAAACCCTAAGTCGAGCTTAACGTCATTAACATTTTACTGTACAACCTTTTCGAAATTAACGTTGGAAAGTAATTTTTCATGACGTCCTATTTGCTTCATTAACATTTTTTTTTTAAAGCGAGGGTGACAAAACCATGAAGTCGACTGATCGCGTATGGTAACACGAGACCGTTTAATTAATTTGTATATAAACATACTCTAGAGATTTATTTTAGAGAGTATTATAAGATATGTAAACATAATATACACAGATATTACGAAAATTAGTGTTTTGTAATAAATGATCTAGTACAGGGCTTTGACAACATTAATTTATATGCTTCGAACCATATGTGTAAATGAACTTGAGATCGCACTCTTGCGGCCCAATCATAATTTTGCAAGACACAACTATAGTAATAAATTCTTCACATTTAATCTGCGACGTATTGTGCTAGCTTCCCTTTCAGGGTCATTTTTCATTATTTTTATCAGGATTTATATTCCGATTTGCGGTCTGAAAATTGACAAACCCGGAAAATAACTTTCAATATACGTCGTCATCATCTCGTGGGAGCCGCAGCTGTCGGGCGGGTCACAGGTGATGGATTAAATAAGACGCCCTAACCGCAGCTCTGCTGGGAGGAGAGTCTCAGGGAACTGGGGAGTGGTTTATCTCTGTTCACTAAATTCTGAGTGCCTATGATACCTAGTATGGAAGTGTGAACAGATGGTGCCATAAAACTATCGACTAGTAACCACGGCGAACTGAGCGTCACGTCTTCTTGCGCTCCCGGGGTCTCCAAGTAGTGAGTGGGGAACCCTATAAAAGGATCATCCCTTGAACGGAATGGGTCACATTGGTTTGAGATATCCAGGCTGGTGGCCCATTTAAGAAAGCCCAGTCTGAACGAAGCCCTCTGGATACCAGGCCACCTGAAGTTGTATTTAGCCTTACCCGCGTATGCGGATCTTTGCGCAAGTGGACCTGTATTTCTCCGCTACTCGTGGGAAATACATAAAAAAATAAAGAGGCGAGTACTCTCCAACAACCGGAAAGTATAAAAGAAGAGAGTAACTCGATCCATAAAGGCGGGGCTCCCTCATCAGTGGCAAGGGTAAGCGACACAATGGCATCAAAGCCAGGATGAAGTTGAACCTCCAAACGAAATAATTAGGGATTGAGAGAGATGCCTCCGGTGAAGCGACGGTACAGAGAGACTTTCAGATTTTTAGAGAAGCTGGCTGCGAACCCTAAGGGGCAGCTTACACTAGAACAGATAGAATCTGTGGCGTAGGCTAAGAAAACTGTTGGCTGCAGGCAACAGCAAGCGAGCCAAGGTGCAAATACATGATATCGGGTACTCCTAAGGATTAAAAACTAAAGCTATTCAGTGAGATCTTAAGAAGTCAGGAAGATGGGAACATCATGTCGGAGAAGTGGATGGTTAGGTTTTAATGCACTAAACTCCATATACTTGAGGGTCCTGGGAGAAAATTTGGGATTTCCCGTTCTGTAGAGATGCGGAATGGTACCAGGGGCGCGCTAAGTTAACTGCGTGCTCGGACCAGAGATCACTCGAACTTTATAAAAGGACAGTGGCCGAAGTAGCTGAATAGGCTAGAGGAGATCTGTGAGATCATTCGCGAGTAATCCCGATCTTCCAAAGGAAGATTGGAGTATTGTAAAGAAGGAGGAGGCTAAGGGCTTTATATTGGCAATAATGCTGATAAAAAAAAGAATCCCTGGCTTCCCTTGCAAAATCAAAGAGAGTGATCAAGACCAGCAGAAGACCAGCCTGGGGGAAACGGCAAACGGATCCATTGAGAGACGAGCAAGTGGGCGGCGAACGACCAGGGGAGCATGGTGAAAATAGGTAGCCTTCTTTCTCCTGGGGTTGTAATGAATTAGTAAAATTGTTTAACACCCCTGCTTACATTAAAATGAAATATTATGTACTTGCTCGTATTATATACTTAAGGGCAATACAATTTCATATACAAATAGGTAATCTGAAATATTGAAAAATTTATAAAAATTAGAGATAGATTGAATTTGGACCAGTAAAGGTCAATACAAGTGATATATATATTAAAATAAATAAAAAGATTAAACATTGAACAATAAAGGTGATATTTTTCTTTAAAATACAAGTTAAAGTGCAAGTTAGTGGTTACGTGTTGGAGAAATAGCCTTGCCAAATCGGTCCCCTTACAGGGTAATCTTCCCAAACTCTCGACGAGAGGTGCAGAAAGAGGTGAGTAAGTTAGGCCACAATTATTAACATTAAACACATAAACCTGCATCCCACGAAGGCTGCCTCGGCAGCTCTCGTTCTCAGACTGACTAAGTCAGATGAGGACTTGGTGTTAATCCAAGAACCTTTAACTAACAATAACAGGATCTGTGGCCTCAGAACGAAAGGATATAAATTATTATACTCAAGCAACTCTGAGAAGACCAGATCGTGTATTTTAGCGAAAACTAATCTGAATATTATTCTTCTTCCTCAAGTAGTAGAGATGTTATAGCGGTGATCGTTGAGGTTGGCTGTGAAACATTATGGCTAGCTTCAGCTTATATACATCGCTAGAAGGGGGTTCCACCGGACAACTTGGGGGAAGTGATCCGGGAAGCAAGGAAAGAAGAGTAGGTGTCATACTTGGATGTGGTTCAAACGTGCATCACACAAGCTGGAGAAGCATGCACATCAACGAGAGGGAGGATTAAACTTGTGATTACTTATTAAATACTAACTTTTTAGCAATATTGGGCGAGAACCAACATTTATTGTTAAAAATCGACAGGCGGTTTTAGATGTGACCTTTGCGTCAGAAACAATTTTTCATATGATCAGGAAGTGGCTAAGGAGCACTCATTCTCTGATCACCAATATGTAACATATAACCTTAACATTAACCCTGTAATTATTGACACTAGAGGTCCCTGGGCTTCCAGTGACAGTAGAAGAATTAGATTGGATGGTTGATATTGTCACAGAGACATGCAATCTTTCATTTAATGCTGCGTACCATGCAGAAACCGAAATAGTGGACCACGGAGTTGGGGACCTATCGGAGAGAGTCTAGGACAACCTTTAATACAACTAAGAACACAAGAGAGGTTCGAGAATGGGACTTTTATAAGGAGGACCGAAGAAAGTACAAAAAAGAGTTGTGGAGGGCACAAAGGGGGCCTTGGAGACGAATGGAGGAGGTCTCTCATCGAGGAACACCTTCAATACATATGAAGTGCATCGTGGAAAGGGAACGAATCCGGCGGGCGCTGAACGGTTTTAAGCCTTATAAATCGGCAGGCTCGTATTGGAGTATACAACAGATCCAAAGGAAGTCGGCAGTCATCTTCCCCTGGCTGGAGGTTATCTTCGGGGATATCTGAAACTGGTCTATATTCCTAGGAACTGGACGGAGGTCAGAATGGTTCTTTACCCCGAGACCGGCAAAGAGCTCACACTCTCCAAAGGACCTGAGGCCTTTAACTCTATAATAATAATATAATACCTTTCTGTTGAAAACCTTGGAAAAGCTGATAGATGTAAAGGATGTTATTTAAGCCTGATAGAACTTGAAATTGAAGAAAATAAAACAAAAAATTAAATTTTTATGAAAAATATACTCTGGCAGATCATCTTGAATAGACTCACGTTTGAACAGCGCTACGAAATTATTAAAATTTACTTTGAAAATGAGTCGTCGATTCGCGCAATAATCGTCCATCTGAGCAAGCCATCCGTCGAACTGTGCATATATATTTCGTACCACATACTCTCTAGAAAATGAAATAACATCAACACGTCGAAGGAATGTGCATACTGAAGAGAATATCGCCGCTGTAAACGAAAGTATGGAAAAATATCCTCTCGATTATTTCCTGTGGGGCTACGTGAAATCACTGGTTTATGCTGCTAAACCAGCAGCAATTGACGCCTTGGAGGCCAGCATTGTTCGTATTATACGGTCAGCAGTGTTCGAAAAATTGGACGTCCAGAATGCGTTTCGTCAAAAACAGACACGGTGCCCATATGCTCGAAATCATTTTCAAATATTAAGGCCATTTAGTGATCTTCCGAAAAAAAAAAGTTTTTGATTACAATTTAATTTTTTGTGTTATTTTTTACAATTTCAAGTTCATGCGGGCTTAAAAAAACACCCCAAAGTTAAACGAACAAAAATTGAGGCTAAGAATTGGACAATGACGCAGCATGCGTTCTGTAAGGGAAACACGATGGACACAGTTCTGTCCTGATCGCTACGAATACGGGACAGCAAATGTGGATTAGGGACAACTCTTCCGCTGATACTATTTATAAAAAATATAAAATTCCGGTAGTTACTCCCCTACGCGAGATTTTTGGGCATAGCCTTGGACTGTGGAGAACTGTTCGGAATTCGTGGACTGTGGAGTCCGAGATATTTTATGCTACATAAGTAGCTCTGGATGGTTTCAACGGAAGTAAAGGGGAGATAGGGTCCTGTGGTATCACAATGGGCCATTATTGGCCTATATTTGCGATAGCACCCACTCTAACCAAACCTAACCTACGTCGTCATCATGAAAATCATTCTAGTTTTGATATGTTTTCATGATTCGAGAAATTAAAACTGTTTTGATATGCTTTGAATTTGGTACGAAATCTACGTTTACACATATCCGAAAAATTCACGATAAATAAAAATCGAAAAAATCATAAAAAAATTCGTTACAAAATGACTCAGAAAAAATCAGATTCTTCATTGATTTTGTAAAAATTTGATTTTAAAAATATTTTGTTATATTTTATTATCGTCTATCGAACATACTCAATCCCATCATAATCGATTAATAAGTTACCGTGTTCCGTCCCAAGTGGCCATATTCCAGAACTTTTTCCAAAAATCTTCTCTCGTTTCTTAAACCCATTTCCATCCAATATACCCAATCCCATCATAATCGGTTAAGAAACTACCTAGTTCCGTCCCACATAGCCAAATTCCAGAACTTCTTCCAAACATCATTTAAGAATCCTACTAATTATGATATACGATAAATTGCTCACGATAAGTTGTTCACGATAAACTGACAGTAAATCCTTAACATCAGCATTGGTTGCGGCCATGATGTTTATATCGATCCGCGGCAAGTTAAGGGAGTCGCTGTACGCATATATCGCAAATGTTAAATAAATAACGCAAATTTAATATTTTAATCATAATTTTTACTAATTCTTCCTAAAATATTTACAAGAAAATTATTATTTTTTTATTATGTTGCTAAAAAAACTTAAATTAATGTCTAAAACCATAATTAACTTAAAAATATAACTAAATTTCATTTTCATTTAAATAAATCAAAATTTAGAATGGCATCGCTGTTAAAACATTGTGTTGCATTTTAAATTAATAAATAAATTATATAAATTAATTATTTTCGTTTTTAAATATTTTTTATTAATTGACCATTTTTTTGTTTGTTTTGTTTGTTTTATTCTTTTATTTAATTTAAATTCGCTTGAAATTTGAACTGATTTTGTTTTTGTTTTGTGTTCATCTTAAATAATTTTTTTCTGTTATTTATATTACTACAATAAATTATGTAAAACAAATACAACATCGGACATGATCTCATCTGGTTAGTGTACCATAATATAATAAATTAAGATCAAATTTATTAACATAATTATTCGTTCGTTTTGTTATGTGTGGATACGTATGTGTATTATGTTTATGTTTGGAAAAATAATAAAGACAAAAAAACAAAAATAAAAGGAAAATAACAAAAAATTATGGAAAACAGATGGTAATTTACATGTGTGATTTAACCATGGCATCTCAAAGTTTTATTTAAGAAAAACCAATTTTTT
Organism: Nephrotoma appendiculata; assembly: GCA_947310385.1. Taxonomy (NCBI): domain Eukaryota; kingdom Metazoa; phylum Arthropoda; class Insecta; order Diptera; family Tipulidae; genus Nephrotoma; species Nephrotoma appendiculata. The sequence goes on along the minus strand of OX371223.1, from coordinate 368,362,252 downwards.
TTTTTTTTATGATCGATCGCTATTCAAAATATTCTGAATATTGTAGATGTCTGATCAATATTTAGGATATTTTGAACACGATATTATTGTATGACATTGTAACGATATAAGAAGAAGGTAAACGAACGAAGCCGTTCTATTTGAATATGTGTAATTCGATCAATTGGTGATTGTTTTGGCCAGGTTGGCGATCGAGCAGCTGGACATTTTTGTTATTTTTTACATTTAGTTTTATTTCATTAAACATTTTTTTAAACTGTCTGTGAATCATTTTGAATCGAAATATTGTACGCGAAATACAATTTTTGTAGGGCTTCATAATTACCCTTAATGTGTCTCATTGTTCGTATGCGTCCAGTCAGATAAACCATTAAATAAAGAAATTAATTTACAATTATAAATCATCTTTGGGTATATTATATAAAATAACGTCTTTCAACAAACTTTTTAAGTTCTAAATAATTTAATTTTAAATTTCATTTTTAAAAACTACAAAATAGATCATTGATTTTTTACAGTGCACAAAATTTTTAAATTTATTTATTACATTATTTGGTTTATAAAATTAATGATAATTGCCGTAGCATTTATTTGTATTTAAATCAGTGATTCTTAACTGTTGGCGTATATAGGTTTGAAAATATTTGCTGTTTTAATACAGCAAATCCCTAGATTTGAGCTAACATTTAGGAGCTAGGATCTTTAAATTGTTTTGTTATCTAATTATGCATGTGCCGTTTCAATCTGATAGTTGCATTACTGACATTATACCAAGGGAGAAACAGAACATGGTCCAATTCTTCAAATGTCAAAATTATATCTGCAATTTTATAGAAATTGCTTACAGATAATGTGATACAGTATCCTAACAAATGTATTCATAAAATCGAATTTTATGTAAATTAATTAAAAAGTAATTAAAAATAGGAATGTATTGTTCAGTTGTCAAACAACATATTAGTACAGTTGGCGACATTCGTTTGTATACATTAAAATAATAAAGGCGGACAAACTATTTGTTTAGACTGTATGTATTTCATTATCAACCTTTAGGCGTATATAAGAAAAGTAAAAATTTTTGATCAAACAAATTTTATGTAAAAGCTCAAAAAATACCATTGTCATTAGCTTGGCCTTTTGTTGGTATAGAGGTGCTATGGGTAACAACATATATATGCGAAAACTGTTTCAGTAATTGACAATTTTCTCGAGCTATTCGTTATCGAAATCTTGATATGGAACTTTTTGACGTCATCAAATGTGGTGCTGCAAAGTTATAGAACAAATCATATGTTTATAGGGCTAAGCTACATTTTATGAATACCATTTAGTACATATGGGAATTTTTGCAGTTACAGAGCTTACATACAATTTGTGAATTAGACTATAGATGGAATTACTGCAAAATTGTGGCTCTGTTTAGCACCTATTTAGATTGGCGGTTGATGTAAAATTTTTTAAAATTTTCAATTGGTTGTATTTTTAGGATCATTAATGTGCGGCACATGCTCGCACTTGTAAATCATCCTTTAAGGACAATGGCACCTTTGATTCCAGAAGTTTTATTCAGAACCCGGCCAATCAAGATCAATTATGATTTAAAGAACGTTCTTTAAGGTTCTTATGTCTATTAAATTGAGCCATCGGTCAAAGTTGGTCATCCTATTAACATAATTTTCATCGTAATAACTGAGCTTCATTTCAATTTAAAGGATTCCGAGAAACGGTTTAGTTCTGTCAAAACTGGCCATTTTAAGTATTACTTCCTGAACTCATATTGGAATCACCATACAAATCAGGTTTTACCCCGATTTGCTTTAAAATGGCAGATTTTTATTCAAGTTGCCTATTTTGCATAACACACGGGATAGTATCATTCTGACTCACGTTGCTATAATCCAGGAATTCATCTACAAATAATTTTAGAATACCACTTACAACTAGTCCAAAATTCATTACGATCGGTTAATAAATTGTCTCTAGTTCCGTTCAAGTTGGCCATATTCCCGAGCTCCAAAACTGTCTCATCTTGATCGATTAAGAAAAAGCACAGTTCTGTCTCAGTTCACTACCTTCCAGAACTATGTTCCAAAAAGTATTTTTGAACTCCACTTTCATTCATCACATCTCACCCTATTTCGTCATGATCGGTTAATAAGTGAAATTATGCCTTAATAGTTGCATATTCATATTCCAGAACTTGCCCCAAACATTATTTCAAATTTTCTTTTTCATCCACACTACCCAATTTGGAGACTGTCCAAAAACACTTAACACAAATGGCGCTCTGTTCTATAAATTGATGTAATATTCTGCAATATCCTAGTGCAACATACCTAAAATTTGATAGTTTGAAGCTTCTTGGTGCAACATCACGCATATGAAACATGTTGCGCGTTGTTGTGTTTTAATTTTATCTACAGTCAGTCACAAAAGTCTACGTACACCACTAAAATTTGAAAAATCAAAATAAATGAAACGAACTTAATATTGTAATATTAATTAAATAATATATTTAAACAAAGAAAATTATTATTGGAGGAAAAAAAAATTAAAAGGAAAAATAATTTTCAAAAAGTTCATAAAATTTATATCACAAAAGTTTACATACAGTTGCACGTTTCTATTTATTCTCGAACTATTGCAAAGTACCATTATCTTTTTTTATGTAAGGGGTGTTGTTTTCTTTGCCCCGGTGGTAAAGTGGTCAGCATGCTTGCTCCAGCGAAAGGAGGTCCCGGGTTTGATTCCGAAATGAAAATATGATTATGAAACCTCATTCGAAGCGACCAAATCCCTTGATGGGATATAGTGCCAGAGAGAGAGAGAGAGAGAGAGAGAGAGAGAGAGAGAGAGAGAGAGAGAGAGAGAGAGAGAGAGAGAGAGAGAGAGAGAGAGCGAGAGAGAGATGTGTTTTTAAGCACGGTAGAACTTGAAATTGTAAAAAATCACACAAGAAATTAAATTGTAATACATTTTTTTTTTTTATGTGAAAGATCAATACAAGGCATTAACATTTGAAATGATTTCGGGCTTATGGACACCACGGCTGTTCTAGACGACGAATAGTAAATAGTGTTTAAAATAAGTGAATAGTAAATAGTGTTTAAAATAAGTGAAAATCTATAGTGTCAAGTGTGAGATGCCAAGGAACAGCAACAAAATATAGATTTCGTGGAAAACTGAAAAGAAATTACATAAAATAGTCAAAATCTAAAAACATTCTTAATATAAACATTCGTAATATATACATAAGTGTCAAATTCAAATACAAAACGTACAGCTAAATCCAGTATTTTATGCAACTCTTGCAACTTATTTATTTTTAAATTAAATTGTCAGTGAAGTTAAACATTTATACTGTTGTGCATGAATTGAATTACAAATTATAATGTCTCAGTGTGAAAAATGTAAGCAAGTGACCGATTCGAGACAAAGAACAACTTTGCGATGTTTTGGTCGATGTAAAAAAGTGTATCATTATACATGTATTGATTGGAATTTCGACAAGTACAAGACATTATTTAAGGAATGTCCCTATGCTAGATTTGTATGTGCAGAATGCCAAAATCATGAGGAGGATACTATATATGAGGAATTCAACAAAATTAACAAGTTCGTTGAAGAATTAAAACAACATTTATGCGCAAATCATTTGAAGCTTAATGAACAGCTAGGAGTAATTAAAACCCATGTTGAAGAAATCCATAAACCTGATGAGACGAAATCCTTTGCTGCAGTCGTCAAAACCAATCCAACAAAATTGGTTTTGTTACAGCCCAAGAAACCTCAAGAGAATAAGAAAACCAAAGAAGACATCGTAAGCCAGATTGATCCGAAAAGTATTCCCCTAATGGGATACCGAAACGTTGCGAATGGGGGAATTATATTGCAGTGCGATTCAAATGAAGCAAAGGAAAAACTGAAGCAAATCGTCACAGATAAATTAGGAGTTTAATATGAGGTTAAATTGCCTACAGAGCTAAGGCCTAGAGTGAAAATTTTAGGAATGTCAGAACAACTAGAAAGCGGTGAAATTATATCAGCGTTGAAGCAACAAAATTCGTTTTTAGCTGCTAGCGACATAAAAGTAGTAACAACCTATCGAAGAAGAAATACACAGAAAGTCGATACAATCATTGAAGTTGGTGCCACTTGCTTTAAGAAAATAATGGAGGCTGAGAAACTCAATATCAATTTTGATAGATGCCACGTAGTAGAATCAATAGGCTTAACAAGATGTTACAAGTGCAATGGTTATTCACATCACGGCGATAAGTGTACCAGCAAGCTAATGTGTCCAAAATGTAGCGGAGAGCACAAATATAATGAGTGTAAGAGTACAGAAATCAAATGTAGCAACTGCGTTGAAACAAATAAGAAGCTAAATCTAAACATTGATGTAAACCATGCTACGTGGGATAATAACTGCACAGTATATCAGCGCAAGTTGAAAATACTAAGAAACCAAATCAATTACCAATAGCAGTTTCGAAAACAAGACGCCCTATACACCAACATCCGAAGTCTATCGTCAAATTTCATGGAGTTACAGGAAATTGTGTTCAATTTTAAACCAGCCTTAGTATTACTCAGTGAAACTAGAACAACTGAAGAAATGTACGATTCGGAGTTTCATATTGATAACTATAAATTTATACGCTGCGACTCGGATAGTCGACATACAGGAGGAGTTGCTATGTACATTCATGAAAACATAAATTTCAAAATAATTTCAAACTGTGAGAAGGATCGCACTTGGTTTTTAGCAATACAAATCATAAAAGGATATCATACGACTGGGATATTTGGAGTAGTATACAGATCATTTCAAACAACGAGAGCAGTTTTCTTAGATAAATTTGACGAATGGATGGAAAATATCATAAACCATAACAAAAATAATTTCATATTTGGTGATTTTAATATTGATGTCAAATCCAATGAATATTACAGTGTAAAATTAAATCAATTGATAAGTGATCATAGACTAATTCAGGTGGTTAAAGAATATAGTAGAGTTACAGCAACCAGTGAGAGTTTAATAGATTTAGTGATCACTAATTCAAAAAATGTGCAATGTGAAGTAGTTAAAGAGCAACAAATTAGTGACCATTGTATGTTAAGCATTAATTTAAATTGTGAGAAGATAAAAGCAACAAGAAATTGTGACCCGATAGAAATACGTTCGCGAAAAAATTATTCTCATGAATTACTTAACTATGCTTTAAATCAACAATTTCTGGGATGCAAAGATACTAACTTAAACGAAATAGACCAAGAAATAAACGCAGAAGCTGAAGAGTTACTGTTAAAGTTAAAAACTTGTCTGAATGAGTTGACATGTACAAAATTGATTCATAAAACTAGTAAACTACCATGGTTCTCGGAAAATTTGAAATTACTAAAGCAAGATAAACTACGATCTTATGAAATTATGAAAATTATAAACTCAAATGAGAGCTGGGATAATTATAAAAGAGCCAGAAATATATATAAACAATCTTTAAGGAAGGAGCAGTCCACTTTTTTCAAAAACAAATTCATAGAAAATCAAAATAACCCAAAACAACTATGGAGAATGTTAAAATCGATGTATAAAACTAAATCCACAACACAGTGGAATATTCAGTTTAATAATAAAGTAGTAACCGATAAACTAGAATTGGCCGAATCTCTTAATAATACATTTGTATCCAGTGTGATTGACATCCATAACAAAATTCCAAAAGTAAAAATGTTAATGAATCGAATACGTAGCCCTACACAGTTCCATTCTGTTTTCAAAATATTACAAGTCAAGAGATAACTAAAATTATTAGTAGTTTGAAGTCGAACGCTGGAATTGATGGTATAAACCGTACTATCATGTTAGATGCTATGAAGAACGAAATATTCTCATCAAAATTTACGAACTTAATCAATAAAAGTTTATATGAAGCTAAAGTCCCGAGATCATGGAAAATATCAACGGTTATTCCAATTCCGAAAACTTCTAAGCCAACAACACCAGAAGAACTACGCCCGATAAATATGCTACCAACCTACGAAGCTGTGTTAGAACGAGTAGTTAAAAACCAATTAATAAACCACATTAACAACAATAATATACTAGTCGACCAACAATCTGGATTTCGCGAACACCATTCATGTGAAACTGCATTAAACTTAATGTTAGATAATTGGAAATCTGAAATAGATGACAATAAAGTAGTAGTAGCAGTGTTTCTGGATTTTAAACGAGCTTTTGAAACAATCGATAGACAAATTTTACTAAAAAAATTAAGTAAATATGGAATACAAGGCGCGGTGTTGGAATGGTTCAATAATTATCTTCAAGAAAGGCAACAATATACAAAAGTTGATAACTGTATCTCTAAGCCAATACCAAATAATCTCGGAGTACCGCAGGGATCTACTTTAGGACCATTACTTTTCATCCTGTACATCAATGATATAGTAGAAGTTATAAATAATTGTAAAGTGAATATGTTTGCTGATGACACCTTGATTACGATTGCAACACCAACCCTTAGTGAAGCTGTTCAGAATATAAATGAAGATTTGGAGAACCTGAGAAAATGGCTGATGTTCCATAAGTTGGCACTTAACATCTCTAAAACAAAGTACATGGTGATGTCAATAAAAACAATACTAGAATGTAATCAAAATATATTAGTTGATACTGAAGTCATTGAACGTGTTAAACAATATGAATGTGTTATCATAGATGAAAAGTTAAATTTTAATGATCATTTGAATTATGTTGCTAAAAAAATGAAAAAAAAGTTAGGTTTATTTAATAGAATTAAGGATAAAATGCCACGTGAAACAAAAATTATATTTTACGAATCAATTGTTGGACCACATATTGATTATTGTTCATCAGTGTTATTCATAATGAATCAATCACAAATATATCGTCTCCAAAAAATTCAGAACAGATTCATGCGAGGTATTTTAGGAGCAGATATTAGGACACATATAAGTGAAATGCTTAAAGTACTAGGATGGAAGTCTATTAACCAAAGAATACACTACAACGTTTTGAAGTTGATGTTTCGCCTTGAAAACGGAGCTCTACCAAAATACTTGGACTTAATGTTATGCTCTAATAGAGACGTTCATAACTATAATACCAGAAACACACATTATCGATTACCAATGTATAGTAAATCTTTTTCGCAACGATCCTTAGGTTATAATGGAGTCAAATTATATAATTCTCTGAGCAATTTCTATACTTTGGGAGAATTACGAGAGTTACAATACAATCAGTTTTTGGGACTATTGAGTGTATTTATTAAAGATAGAATTAGTATTTAGCTAGTATTAAGTATAATAATTATGTTCTATTTTATTAATTCAAGATAATAAGATTAAAAAAAATGTCATTATTGATAAATAAATAAATAAATAATAAATGACGAAACGCATTCTGGACGTATAACTTTGGGCCCCTTTTTCGGGCACTACTGACCGTACGTCACGAATAACACAAACAATGCTGGCAAGACGTCAATTGTTGCTGGCTTATCAGCATAAACCAGAACTTTACGTATCCCCACAGGAAATAATCGAGAGGTGTGAAATCGTACGACAGAGCCCCAATTCCTGCGAACGACAACGAATCGATAAATTTTGATCTTCTTCCACACTTTCGTTTACAGCGGTGATATTCTCTTCAGTACGCACATTCTAAACGCGCTGGCGCAGCATATCAATGCTGGCGCGTTAAAAATGCACTTGAAATGAACAACTCGAATATTTATTTTGTTTTATAATTCAAATCTCAACTTAGATGCTTATACTTTGATTTCCAGAATAATTCTATTTTTTGATGCTGATCCTGTACATTCCGGCAGGGTTGACTCAATCGAGTCAAATTGTGGTAACAAGCAGGATATTTTGCTGATTGGTCGTTTCATCGTGCCAAATTATGTTTTTAGCGTGACCACCCTAACTGCTAAATTTTTGCCTGGATGCAGTTGTATTACACGACCAATTAACCATTTTGAAGGCGGCAGTGTATCATCCATGATAAGTACGATGTCATTCATCTTTAAATTGTTTGTTTTGGTTTTCCACTTATGCCGCTGCTGAAGTGATAGTAAATATTCAGTTTGCCAACGTCGCCAAAAGTGTTGACCCATTTGCTGTAAATGTTCCCATCTCGATAGTGTGTTTTCTTTTAAGTGTGTCAAATCTGGATCTGGCATCAGTGATAATGAATGTCCAATTAAAAAGTGGCCGGGTGTCAAAGCATCGAAATCATTGTTGGATTGATACAATGGCCGTGAATTCGCCATTCCCTCTATTTGAGTTAAGAGAGTAAGTAATTCCTCGTATGTAAGTATGGTATCACCTAAAACCCTTTTGAGATGATACTTCATTGATTTAACGGCAGCTTCCCATATGCCGCCAAAATGTGGGGAAGCTGGTGGAATAAAATGCCATCGCGTACCTCGTTCTGCTGAATCTCGCTGTATGGCCGGTGACATCATGATTCCACTAATTTCGTTCAATTCCCTTGCTGCACCAACAAAGTTTGACCCATTATCGCTGTAAATCGCCTTACATATACCACGTCTAGCTTGGAATCGTCTTAGTACAGCAATGAAACAATCGGTTGATAGATCTGTTGCCAACTCCAAATGTACAGCCTTGCTTCCCATACATATGAACACCACCAAATAACATTTGGTTTGTTTGGCACCTCTAAGTTTGGAAGTTTTTATTAAATATGGACCCGCATAATCAACACCCGTTTCCAAAAATGGTCTCGAAAAGGTAACCCTGCACGAAGGTAAGTCGCCCATGATTTGTTCTTGCCGTCTTGCCTTAAAGCGCCTACATTTTACGCACTGTTGTGTAACTTGCTTCACTGCTTCTTTGCATTTAAGAATGTGGTACTTCTCCTTTAAGATATTGATCAGTAAAGTTGGACCCGCATCTAAACTTCGCAAGTGCTCGTCTCTGATGATTAATTCTGTCAATCTATGCTTAAATGGTAGGATTATTGGATGTTTGACATTGAAAGGTAAGTTAGCATGTTCCAATCTTCCACCAACTCTTAGAACCTTTGACTGATCTAAAAATGGAGAAAAGTTTATTAGTTTTGACCTTTTGCTTATTTCACCACCTTGCTCTATTGTTTGAATCTCGTTTCCGTAGTCTTCCTCTTGCGCTACTCGTATAACACAGAACAACGCCCTTTCCAATTCATCTGGATTGAATGCATCATGAAGTGACGAATCCTTTTCTCATCTCTTTCGTTTGTAGATCTTACATTATCGGTAAAGCGGAACATCCAAGCCACAATTCTTATAATCTTCTTGATGCTGGAGAACTTACTCAATAACGTACGAATGACATTTTCTTCGGTTAGCACATGTGTATTGACCACCTTTGTCCGCTCCTCCATTATATCACCAGCGTTGTCAATTTGCAACGGTGCGGTTTGAAGCCAAGCAGTTTGGTCAATTTTCAGCCATTCCGGTCCATTCCACCACAATTTAAACGTAACTAATTCAGATGGCATCAAACCTCTCGAGGCACAACCTGCAGGATTACTAGCCGAATCCACATGAAACCATTGATTTCTATTACTTAGTTCCAGAATTTTTGCAGTTCGGTTTGCTGTATATGTCTTCCATCTTCTTGGTAAACTGGATAGCCAATCGAGGACTATTTGCAAATCAGTCCAATAAAACGTATTTGGTAAAGTTTTAACTGCTAGTGACATCTTTACAGCATTCATTAGTTTAACTAGCAGCAGTGCACCATTTAATTCCAGCCTAGGTAAACTAACAGTCTTTATCGGAGCGACCTTTGTTTTTGCCACCACAATGTTAGTTTTGTAGATTCCACCAACATTCAGTCTATTGTATATGACGGCACCATAAGCACTTTCCGAGGCGTCCGAAAAACCGTGGAGCTCAAACTTGATCTCTGAATTTAAATTTAGCCAGCGATTTATCTTGATATTTTCCAGCATTTGCATTTCTGTCCGAATTCTTAGCCAAGTTTCTTGAATGACTGTTGGCAATTTGTCATCCCACTCTAATTTCTCCAACCATAGTGTTTGAAAGAGAATCTTGACTGCAATTGTAGTAGGTGAAAGCCAACCCATTGGATCGAACAACTTTGAAGCTTCTGACAATAGTGTTCGCTTTGTGTGCTGTGTACGATCATCTAGAGAAACCTTAAATTGAAAATAATCAAAGAATGGATTAAATTCTAAACCCAGAATCTTTACAGTGGCATCGTCCTTTTCTTTGATACTGCGAGCGGTTGTTTCTTTAATCTCTTCTGGAATCGACTGCATTAATTCATCATTATTCGATGTCCATTTTCTTAAGGGAAACCACCATGAGCTAGTAACGTAATAAGCTGTTTTACTAATGCCTTTGTTTCTTCTAGATCATCTCCCCCGGACATTAGGTCATCCATGTAGAAATCTCGTTTAGTAATTTCCGCGGCTTGTGGGTAGTGATTCTTGTAATCTTTTGCTAGTTGGTGTAAGGTTTGCGTAGCTAAGAATGGTGCGGAAGCGGTCCCATAGGTTACGGTTCGTAGTCGATAAGTTTTTAGTTCATCCATTGGAGTTGTTCGCCATAAGATTCTTTGATATGAACTATCTTTATCTCGAACCCATATCTGTCGGAACATTTTATCTATGTCCACAGTGAAAACTACCTTGTGCTTTCTGAAACGTAACAATATACTAAATAAGGAGTCTTGAATAGTTGGACCGACTAAAAGTGTATCGTTTAATGAATTCCTGTTTGTAGTCACTGCCGAACCGTCAAACACCACCCTCACCTTCGTAGTAGTACTTCCTGGCTTGAAAACGGCGTGGTGTGGTAGGTAGTAGCCTGGTGTGGATGGATTTGACTCTTGAGTCATGTGCCCGAGTGCTTCATACTCTTTCAAAAAACACTTATATTCATTACTTAGGACATTATTTTTCTTTAATTTATTTTCCAACGCGGTAAATCGTTTTAGTGCCATATGTCTTGACTGTCCCAGCTGTAACTCCTCTCGAAATGTGTTCAGGAACGGAGCATCTAAAAATCAAACAAATAAATAACATTTAATCATACAAAATACTTACCTCATAAATTTATTAACGTCATATGACGTTTGCTTTATATCGAGTAAAGACTGAAATAAACAAGATTGTTCCATTAAAATCTATATTAATACATATGTAAATGTAAAGGAAAAATCCAATGATCTCTAATCTACAATTGAATTATTACATATTCGAGTATCATTCGATTTCTCCTAGATTAATTAGCTTACCACATATAGCCTGATTAATTAGCTTACCACCAACAATTCGTTCTTGATTTCATAAGTTTTGACATCTCAATCAAAACAAAAACAAGTTACCAACTGCATCGCACAAAAACATAATTATAATTTTTGTACTAAAAATTCAACTAGTCGTTCAAAGATGTCGCATGATTTCGTAAATACACGCAATATTAAAATAAGATGTCGCCATAGATCAGTTAGCAGGTTATGTGGTAATATGTGGTGAATTAATTTATAATTTTGACAAGACAGAATTTTTCCATCGTCTCATTCTATTCGAATGGAGTCTTCAAGCGATCAACATATAAGTTTAAATTATCAAATCCAATATTGTAAAATAAAGGAAATTAAATCAAATCAGCCTCTTTTTATTTTACACAAACATCAACTTGGATATTTATTGGTGGAAAACTATACAATCTCATCCATCAGCAATTTGGTCATCAAGCCGCAATCTTATCAACACTTGCAACATTACCACCATTTTGCTGACTACGCAATTTCTTACAAATTGTCTATTGGTCCTTCGAGCCGGATGCAGATAGGTAAAAATTTTATTTTATTATAAAGAATATAAGCCATAAAATAAACTATTTAAATAAAATCTGCAATTCGATATAAAAAACATAAAGTTTGTTATAAAATAATACTACCAAAGCGAGGGTAATTGTAGTGATCAAAGCTAGTGCGCAATATATATAAGTGAACAGAATGAGTGATTTGGAAGGTTTAAAAAAGCAACGCTCCGTATACCGGGGCATTTTAACCAAATTATTAAAGTTCGCGAGTGGTATAAGCCAGAATTCCGATGAAAGCATCGAAGAAATGCGCTTCAAGTCTAATCGTGCCAAGGAAGTCTTGGACAAAATAGATACCGTTGAAGCATCCATATTTGCGATTGATAGCGAAGAGGAATCCAAAATGGGTGACGCAGAAGATTGCTATTACGCTGTCGTAACCAAACTAAACGATTGGATAAAGAAACGCGGTCTAATGGAGGCAACCACCGCACATGGCGATACTAGTTTTAATATGACTACTACGGGTTCAGCACCAGAAGTACGACTAGCTAAGCTGCAAATCCCGATCTTTTCTGGTGATTATACAGAGTGGCAAAGTTTCTATGATTTGTTTCACTCAAGTATACACAGTAGAGAAAGCATAACACCAGTGCAAAAATTCCAATACCTTAAAGGCTTGCTGAAAGGAGATGCGTTCTCGCTAGTAAAGCATTTTAAGGTCACGGAATCAAATTATATAGAAGCACTAAGAAAACTTACACAAAGATACGATCGTAAGCGGCATACGATCAACGCATTTATACGTAGCTATGTTGAGCAACCCACAATACACACAGCAAGCGCTTCAAACATCAGAAAATTACTCGATACTTCCGATGAAGTAATACGCGGCTTGAAGGCTTTAGGTGATCAAGCTGAATCCAGGGATCCGTGGCTCATATACCTGCTGCAGCAGAAGCTAGATGACGAAACCCGCAGTTTATGGGCGCAAGAGAACACAACCAACGAATTTCCAGCCATACAGGAATTCTTCGACTTCTTGATAAAGAGAACTGATGCACTGGAATCTGTAAGGGCGCATTCCACAAAAGCAATTAAAGCAAGCACGTCAATTAAATCTAAAAATAGTTTTGCTATAACTACGGATTCTAACTGCATAGCATGCAATAAGGAGCAGCATCGATTGATTGATTGCGATCGATTTAAAGGCTTATCTATCGAAGATCGAAGATCATTAATTGGTAGCAAGAGACGGTGTTTCAATTGCCTTAATCCCGGCCATTCGGTATATGATTGCAAAACACGCGGTAGATGTCGTCACTGCTCTCGCAAACATCATACTCTCGTGCACATAGACACTACATCAAATGCATCAGCTTCCACAGATAATTCAAGTCGTAGTAACGAAGATAAAACAGTCGCAGCCATTCACACCTGTCTCGATGATGTACGTCGTACTCCTCACGATGTTTGTTTGAAAAGCACGATGCAAACAGTGTTACCAACGGCAATGGTAAATATTTTGGATAACCTTGGTATCCCGCGATTATGCCGGGCTTTGCTAGATACGGCCTCTCAAGCCTCGTTCATCACCGAAACGTCAATACAAAGGCTGATGTTACCTCGAACCAATTGCAGAACATTAATAGCAGGAATCAATCAATCGAACGGGGGAGCTTCTAACGGATCAACAACATTGCGCATGGCTTCACGATTTAACGATGTTCATATAGCAACCATTCAGGCGCTCATCGTACCTAGAATCACTTCATCCCTACCATCATTCGAATTCAATCCTGGTAACATCCATAATTTGGGGAATATTGATTTGGCAGATCCCAATTTCTGCAAACCAGGAAATATCGATATTTTGCTGGGCGCAGATATCACTTTCGAATTATTGGAAGGTGGTACCATGAAATTGGACAACACGAATATGAAGGCGCATAAGTCAAAACTAGGTTGGATCATCGGAGGCAGACATACAACTGATCAGGGTGGCATTACACAGTCATTGACAACCATAGTCAACATCGATGCCACATTACGACGTTTCTGGGAGTTCGAGGAATTACCACATTTCAATAAAATGTCCAAAGAGGAGGAGGATTGTGAAGCATGGTTCAAGGCAACCACCACACGGGCAGAAGATGGTAAGTTTGTTACTAAAATTCCATTCAAGAGAACACAGCAAGCCCTAGGATCCACTTACCAACAATCATTATCACGCCTATTGGCCATGGAGAGGCGTTTCAAGGTTGACCTCCCATTCCGGAAGCTATACAAAGAGTTTATGCAGGAATACGAAGACCTACGCCACATGCAACCTATCGAAATCACCAATACCGAGTTAAGACAATTATACATTTTACCACATCATGGGGTCTTTAAACATAGCAGCAGCACAACAAAACTACGTGTAGTCTTTGATGCGTCCGCGAAATCCTTCACAGGCGTATCATTGAACGACAACCTAATGGTGGGACCTAACGTACAATCATCCCTGTTCCATATCATTATGCGATTTCGACAAAACCCATATGTTCTCGTAGGCGATATCGAAAAGATGTATCGGCAGGTTCGGGTAAACTGCAGTGACACGAGACATCAACTGATCTTATGGAGAGACAAAGAGGGGCAAATACGCCCATATGCATTAAATACGGTGACATACGGCATGGCATCCGCAGCATTTATGGCAACTAGGTGTTTAAACGAGCTTGCTCTAGAACACAAGGATAAGCATCCTGCAGCAGCTCGGGCAGTAGAACGAGACATATATGTAGACGATCTCATGACTGGTACGTCAAAACTCTCGGAATTATTCGAGCTTCATACCGACATAGTAAATATTCTAAGCAGCGGCGGTTTCAAATTAAGAAAGATGTCATCAAACAGTCCAGAAATGCGAAAACTACTAAATAACAACGACACTACCAGTCTGAAGGTGCTTTCCGACCATCCAGAACCAGCAACGATATTGGGAATAGCTTGGGATGCACACAGCGATCAATTCATATTCCAAGTTCAATTGGATGATAAGGAAGTCCACACCAAGAGAAGCTTTCTATCGGAAGCCAGTAAGATTTTCGACCCATTAGGATTCCTATCACCCATCACGGTCAAAATAAAAATACTGTTCCAATCATTGTGGACAAAGAAAATCGATTGGGACGAGCAATTGTCTTCAGAGACGCGTTCAGCATGGATTGACCTACGCAACAGCATCAGTCGAACCCCACAAATTAGAATTCCGAGGTGCATCGCTATGTCAGATACATTCGAATTGCATGGATTTTGTGATGCGAGCAAGTGGGCATATGCGGCGGTGGTATATTCAAGATCACAAAACTGTCAAGGAGATTTCGTCTGCCATTTAATCTGCTCAAAAACTAAAGTGGCACCTTTGAAGCAAGTGAGCATACCGAGGCTTGAATTAATGGCCGCAGTACTTCTTAATAGGCTAATCAATGAGGTGAAGTCAACCCTATCGCCTAAAGTATCCTCTATCACGATGTGGACCGATTCTAGGATTGTTTTGGATTGGCTATCAAGCCCACCAAGGCGGTGGACAACATTCGTTGCTAATCGTACGTCGGAAATAATTGTCACCAATAAGCGAGATCGATGGAGATACGTCCCGTCTAAACAAAATCCAGCAGATTATGCATCTCGTGGTCTGTCAGCAAGGGAAATCAACAATAACGAAATGTGGTGGACGGGTCCACCATGGTTAAAGCAGACCAACGATCATTGGCCAGATCAACCAAAAGAAAGAGACACTACGACGGAAATTGCCGTACCGATTCAAGTTTATGATGCTACTATCAAATCTGAAGGCGCAATCGAAAGTCATGTTCTAGACAAGGTGAGCAAACAATTTTCTAACTATTTTCAGATGCAAAAAATCCTGGCATATATGATACGATTCATCCATAATATTCGTACGCGTGACCATCGATATGGAACTTTATTACCATCTGAATTAGATCGCGCAACTCAATATCTAGCAATACACTACCAAATTCGAGATTTCCCGGAAGAATATCGATGTCTTCGCGATGGTAAGCCAATATCATTGAAAAGTAAGTTAAGGCAATTGAATCCCTTCATAGATGAGGAAGGAATTATGCGCGTTGGTGGACGAATTCAGAAATCAGCACTACCATATAGTTCGCGACATCCCATAATATTGTCCCATACCGCTCCAATCGCCATCCCAATTACTCGCGACGTACACGAAGGGAAACAGCATCCTGGTATTAATCTATTAAATAGCCTAGTGCGACAGAATTTCTGGATCATCCGGGGCAAGGATGTAGCAAAAAGGGTTTTTCAACGGTGCGTCAAGTGTCTAAGGCAGCGTCCAAAAATGATGGGTCAACTAATGGGTCAACTACCAGCAGATCGAGTAAATTATACTGTACCATTCGGCGCAATTGGTATAGATTTCTGTGGGCCGTTCAAAATTCATCCAGTGCGGCGTCGAGGCTCGATTCCCGTGAAGGCATACCTATGCGTTGTGGTATGTTTCGCTACACATGCAATTCACATCGAAGTGTGCATGAATCTAAGTACCGATTCATTTCTGGGGGCAATTAGAAGGTTCATCGGCAGACGGGGTCTATGTCATACAATTTACTGTGACAATGCAACCAATTTCGTTGGTGCTCGGAATCATCTGAAAGAGGTCGACGAGTTTTTAAAAACACAAGGAGACAATATCGCTTCCAAACTCCTGCAAGATGGTATTGAATGGCGTTTCATTCCACCAGCAAGTCCACACCAGGGGGGTTTGTGGGAAAGTGCTGTGAAGTCAATTAAAACCCAACTTACCAGAACTATTGGCACCGAAATACTCACCTTAGAAGAATTTTCTACATTAGTCACTCAAATTGAAAGCGTATTAAATTCGAGACCGCTATATTCGACGGATAGCGATGAGCCAGATTTCCTGACACCTGCGCATTTTATTATTGGACGTTCGATACATCAACTGCCGAATCCCGAAAACAAAATTAAATTATCCCCACATGCAAGATGGGATATCGTCAATCATATTTATCAACATTTCTGGAGGCGTTGGCAACTGGAGTACTTACATACGCTTCAGACTCGAACTAAATGGCAAACGCAATCCAAAAACTTGCAATTAGATGATATTGTCCTAATACACGATAACAGCTTACAACCAACGCAATGGTTAATGGGACGTATCCTGAAATTGTATCCGGGACATGACGGTCATGTTCGTGTAGCAGACATTAAAACCAGAGCTGGCACGCTTAAGAGGCCAATACAGAAGTTGTGCCGACTTCCAAGCTTTGAATCCCATAGTGATTCAACCCGGGGAGTATGTTCAGGAACGGAGCATCTAAAAATCAAACAAATAAATAACATTTAATCATACAAAATACTTACCTCATAAATTTATTAACGTCATATGACGTTTGCTTTATATCGAGTAAAGACTGAAATAAACAAGATTGTTCCATTAAAATCTATATTAATACATATGTAAATGTAAAGGAAAAATCCAATGATCTCTAATCTACAATTGAATTATTACATATTCGAGTATCATTCGATTTCTCCTAGATTAATTAGCTTACCACATATAGCCTGATTAATTAGCTTACCACCAACAATTCGTTCTTGATTTCATAAGTTTTGACATCTCAATCAAAACAAAAACAAGTTACCAACTGCATCGCACAAAAACATAATTATAATTTTTGTACTAAAAATTCAACTAGTCGTTCAAAGATGTCGCATGATTTCGTAAATACACGCAATATTAAAATAAGATGTCGCCATAGATCAGTTAGCAGGTTATGTGGTAATATGTGGTGAATTAATTTATAATTTTGACAAGACAGAATTTTTCCATCGTCTCATTCTATTCGAATGGAGTCTTCAAGCGATCAACATATAAGTTTAAATTATCAAATCCAATATTGTAAAATAAAGGAAATTAAATCAAATCAGCCTCTTTTTATTTTACACAAACATCAACTTGGATATTTATTGGTGGAAAACTATACAATCTCATCCATCAGCAATTTGGTCATCAAGCCGCAATCTTATCAACACTTGCAACATTACCACCATTTTGCTGACTACGCAATTTCTTACAAATTGTCTAGTAAGCCAACTACATATTTGTTGTCTGCGGCTCTGGACACTGTTTCTTTGTATTTTTGGATGTATAGGTTTATAAGATGTAGGGCTCTATATAATGTGTTAGCAGATGGCATACATTCCCAAGACACATAGAATATTCCACGAAGTACGTGTGAATTAATTAATTCAAATTAAACACTTGAATGCTTATTTTAATTACACAACTTCAACTTTATTCACCACAACTTAATATAAAATTCTTTAAGAACTAAAATATAAATTTTAATATAAAAAAATGTAAGAACTTAGACTGTAGTTTTTACGTCTGTTCCTCGCTAAAAACTTTTTTCCACTAACCATTTTCTATCAATCTCATTCTCTTTTTTTTTTTAACAAAAACCAACAAACCAAAAAATGTACACATCCATTTTTTCTTTTCTGTATCGCATCGCCCAACAAGCTATAATGAAATGTATTATGAATGAATGACGCGCAACGCCACATACTCCCCCCTCAGTGTGATTGAATAATCGCACGATACTTATCTGAATCGACATGGCAATTTAATGACGCGTCCGGTTCTAGTAGCCGTTGCTTTGGGCACATGATCCCGCTCTGAATCCGGAATAGAAACGTTCGAACTATCTGAGGAGCCGACCAACGAATCAGTATCGGTATTGATTCCTGTCTGTGGCGTGGTTGTCCGTAACGTTTGTGTCTCGGATTGAGAATTGTCGGATTGTACTACAAAACAGGGCTTTAATCTATCCAACGAAATTCTGACACATTTGTTTTTTATATCAACTTCGAAAAACTTCTCGAAACGTTTGATCACCTGATAAGGTCCTGTATAAGGAGGTTGAAGAGCCCTGCGTAACGAGTCTGTACGTATGAAAACATGTGAACAGTCCTTTAAATTTCGACTAACGAAAATATTATCCGTAGTGTGCTTTGACGCTGTAGTTGGTTTTAATTCAGTAAAATGCTGTCTGAGTGTCTTTACAAACTCTGATTGTGGAACTGGATGTTTGTTCACTTCAAAAAATTGTCCCGGAATTCGCAAGTTACTTCCATACACTAACTCTGCTGAAGTAGCCTGCAAATCTTCGCGGTAACTAGTTCTTAATCCTAGTAGGACGGAAGGCAAAATTGTGGTCCAATCTGATCTGTAGTAACACATAATCGCAGCCTTCAGTGTACGGTGCCAACGCTCGATCATACCATTACACTGCGGGTGATAACTGTTCGTACGTCTATGTTGAAAACCTAATAAGATTGACAATTCTGCGAATAACTGGGATTCGAACTGGGATCCTTGGTCGGTTACAATGAATAATGGGACACCAAAACGTACGATCCATTCTGAATAGATCGCAAAAGCGACAGTAGTTGCGGTTATGTCGGATACGGGTATGGCTTCCGCCCAACGCGTGTATCGGTCTATCATTGTTATGCAGTATCGGAAATTTGCAGATGATGGCAATGGTCCAACAATGTCCAAATGAACCTCGGTAAAACGATCAGTAGTTGGTTCATATGATCCGATAGGAGTTTTCGTATGTCTGCTGATTTTAGCCCTCTGACAAGCGACACATGAACGAGCCATGAGTCCCACGTCTTTTCTTATAGACGCCCAAACAACTTGATCCGTAAGTAACCTCACTGAAGATCTTACTCCTGGGTGAGCTAAATTATGTAATGCATCGAAAACTTGTTTTCTGAACGCGAAAGGAATGTAAGGTCGGGATTTACCTGTAGATATGTCGCAATACAACGTTTTATCGGCACCAAAACGCACCGGAAATTGTTCGAATTTCAGGGTTGTACTATTGTCTTCGATGAGTTTTAACAATTCTTCGTCGCCAACTTGCGCCTCCGCGATAACCGAGTAATCGATTGATCCAGGGACTTCTATTTGCTCAATACGGGAAAGAGTATCAGCTACTATGTTGTTTTTGCCAGAAACGTGTTGTACGTCCGTTGTGAATTGCCCTATATAGTCTAACTGCCTTCGCTGTCTGGGTGATGCTTTTTCACTGTTTTGTTTAAAAGCATACACTAAAGGTTTGTGATCCGTGAACAGTGTGAAATTTTGTCCTTCAAGAAGAAACCTGAAATGCTTTATGCCTAAATAAGCCGCCAAGAGTTCTCTGTCGTAAGCGCTATACTTGATTTGCGTCGCGGTAAGTCGCACAGAAAAAAAACCTAATGGTTCCCAGGCTTGGTTTACCCATTGCTGAACTACTGCCCCAACTGCAGTGTCCGACGCATCCACCATTATCGACATACGAGCCGAACTTACAGGATGAGCTAAAATCGTTGCCTCACTCAATGCTCTCTTGCACTTCTCAAAAGCTTCGACGGCTGTGTCAGTCCAATTAATAACAACTTTGCTATTTTTTTTGTACCCTTTCAGAAAATCATTCAGAATGGCCTGATCTTTTGTGGCTGCTGGTACAAAACGCCGGTAAAAATTAACCATGCCCAAGAACCGTTTCAATTGTTGCACTGTTGTGGGTCGACTAAATTGGGATATGACTTGAACTCTTTCGGGTGAAGGAAGGATGCCCTTGTTGCATACTGTATGGCCTAAGAACAAGACTTCGGACTGAGCGAAAACACATTTATCCACATTAATGACCAATCCATTGTTAGAAAGTCTCTGAAACACTGTATCCAAATGCATTATATGTTCGTCTCTGGATTGTGATGCTATCAGTATGTCGTCAAGATAAGCGAAACAAAATGGTAATCCGCGTAATGTTGTGTGCATCAGTCTTTGAAATGATTGTGCTGCGTTTCTTAATCCGAAGGTCATTCTGCAGAACTCGAAGAGTCCGAATGGTGTCGATATCGCAGTTTTAGGAATGTCGTTTGGTTCAATTGGAATCTGGTGGTATGCTCGTACCAAGTCCAATGTAGTGAAAACGTTACAACCGGCCAGTTGGAAAGAAAAATCCTGGAGGTGAGGTACTGGATAACAATCAGGAATCGTCACGTTATTAAGGGCGCGGTAATCACCGCAAGGCCTCCACTCTCCATTCTTCTTTTTCACTAAATGTAAGGGACTGGACCAAGCGCTATTGCTAGGACGACAAATGCCCTGTGCCATCATGCTCTCGAAATGTGCTTTGGCTATCTTGGCCATCTCTGGAGATAAACGACGTGCTTTACAGCTGACAGGTGGTCCATGGGTCTCTAGACAGTGGGTGGTGTTATGTTTCACCGGTTTGAAGCCGAAACTTTCGCGTGTGATTTCCTCGTATTTTGCAAGAATATTCGAAATGTCTGTCCCGAGAGTTGTCTTGTCTAAAATGGACAGTGATGGGACCTGTGCTGCTGTCAGAGAACCAATGGTGAACAACGAAGTTAACGGATCTACTATTCGATTTCTCTTGAGGTCGACGATAAGACCAGTGTGTTTTAAGAAATCTGCTCCTAAAATCGGTATTGATACTTCTGCAACAATGAAATTCCACACGAAATCTCGTCTTAGCCCAATATTCAGATGAAGCGTGTGAGTGCCAAAAGCCTTGATACGGGTACCGTTTGCTGCGTAAAGACTAAAGTTTGATTTATCGCTTATGTTTTTGCTGAAATTGGCTGGTATCACTGATACATCCGCGCCTGTATCGATTAAGAATTTACGTTGTGAATTTTTCTCGAAAATTAAGAGACGACTGGAAATTGCATCATCAAGACACGTCGTCGAATGTTGATGTGCTATTATTTTTTTGAATTGACGTCCATCTGGTTTGCATCAGTGGATTTTAATTGATGTTTACATCCGGTAACGCACTTATTCGCTTTATCTTTAAAGCGCCAGTGGTAATAACATTCGAAATTGTTGCCTGATTCGCGAGAATTTGAGCGAGATCCGCGTTGGTTACTACGTCCTCTGGAAGCACTACGCGATCGGAATCGGGTGTCTATTAACGCTGATATTTCTTTCATAATGTGCGCTTCGAAATTATGCCACCGTTCATCTAGGTTTGTTACTGACGGAGTGCTGGCCATGGGAGTGGACGTCGGTTTTGTAACCGGTTGAGATGCGACGGAATGTATTTGTAAATGGGTCATCGTCTCCATTATGTTATCCGCTCGTTCAGCCAGGACTGATAGGGTCAAGTCGTTCTCAAATGGCGACAAAACCATTTGAACTTGCTGTGGCAAACGTTGCATCCACAATTGACGAATCGATTCGTCGTTAAACTTAGCACCGGCATCCAATAGAAATTTCTCGAGTAACTGGGATGGTTTTTTGTCCCCCAACGACAAACCGTGCAATAAATTATGCAGTTTGCTTTTCTCTGACTCCCCAAGTCCTTTGATTACCTCCTGTTTGAAAATGGTGTAAGGTGTGTCTCCTTTGTTTCTAGTTATTAAACCAGCGAATTGATCGTGTAGCCGTGCGTCCAGTGCACTAACGGCGTGTGAATATCTAGTGCCTTCTCTGACAATTCCGGCCACATTGAATTGTTGCTCAAGAATTTCAAACCATACTACTGGGTTTTGTCCGAATAATGGCTGGGGTGACTTGAAAGCTATATGTGCCACTTCCGAAAATTTAGGAATTGATTTTTTAGAACCAGAGACAGTCTGCCTATCGCTACCTAACGTTTCCGAAGCTATGTCTGAATCATTGTCACTGGTAGGTGTAATCGTGACCTGCGCCTCAGATGATCGAGCACTAACTAACTCCCTAACACGCGCATCGATAATGTCCCGCAACTGCGCTGTCGACAACGTAACCGCGTCCGTAGCGGGATTGACCGAAGAAACCGTAACACGCGCATCGATAATGTCCCGCAACTGCGCTATCGACAACGTAACCGCGTCCGTAGCGGGATTGACCGAAGAAACCGTAGTCTCAGAACTCACCGAGGAAGGAGGTGTACCGCTCGCGTCATTCGGATTATGGCCGCTAGCCAAACAGCGAAATAAATAGCTGATTAACAAAAATGTGGTGGAAAAAATAAAGATTGCGCTCGCGAAAGTTATCATTGCTTAATTAATTGTTGGACACCGCAATAAAGAGAAAAAAAAAATATGATGGTACTTACATGAACTATGAAAAGAAAAAACTAAAATTTTTTTTTTTTTTTTTTTTTTTTTTTTTTTGTAGTGTTGCTGCTATCCCACGGAGCCGCAATGTCTTCCAATGTTTGTACTGTCTGTTAATCCATTCGACGCTCATCCACAAAACTACTTTAATTTGATGATCCACTAATTTTGATGATTTTAGCCGCCATTAAAAAAAAATTTATTTGTATTGTTGAAAAAATTGGGTTATGTGTTCCGACCCACGTGGTGAATGTATGTTTTGCTCCGCTATGTGCGAATTTCGCAAAATGTATTTACTTTGCCCGTTTGTTATAGATCACGTCGTCGGTCACCACTTTATAGGTTTATAAGATGTAGGGCTCTATATAATGTGTTAGCAGATGGCATACATTCCCAAGACACATAGAATATTCCACGAAGTACGTGTGAATTAATTAATTCAAATTAAACACTTGAATGCTTATTTTAATTACACAACTTCAACTTTATTCACCACAACTTAATATAAAATTCTTTAAGAACTAAAATATAAATTTTAATATAAAAAAATGTAAGAACTTAGACTGTAGTTTTTACGTCTGTTCCTCGCTAAAAACTTTTTTCCACTAACCATTTTCTATCAATCTCATTCTCATTTTTTTTTTAACAAAAACCAACAAACCAAAAAATGTACACATCCATTTTTTCTTTTCTGTATCGCATCGCCCAACAAGCTATAATGAAATGTATTATGAATGAATGACGCGCAACGTCACAGATGCATGTTGCTTCTTCTTGTGTTAGTGCCCTCGTCTCTTGTGTCTCCTCTATCTCCCAAACTCGTCTTAAACTGGCATCGATATCGATTAATAAGCTTGTTTTTGTTTGATTTCCTTCACCAACATTTGCTCCACCAGTAACTACGCAACCCAGTTTCGTATTTTGCGCTATTACCTTGGTGCCGTTTCGTACTTGTCCATCACATAATAAATCAAAGAAATAGTCGCTGCCTATGAGTATATCCACCTTCTTGGTTTCAAGAAAATCGGGATCTGCCATTTCTACCCTGGAAAGTTTCATCAAACACGACTGTTCTAATGCTCGTGATGGTTCATAATTTGATATTTTAGGAAGTATTAAAGCCTTGATATTCAGATGCAAATTGTTTTTGATCCTTGAACCTAACGTCAGATCAGTGATTCCTCTTGAAAATCCTGCATTTGTGTCACTTACGCCCTTTATAGAGACGCGGCAATTACTTCTTAGAAGGCGCAAACGATTTACTAAAGATTCTGTTACAAACGTTGTCTGTGACCCAGAATCTAATATAGCGCGGCATGTCAACCATTGTTCACTAACATCTTTAACTTGGACTTGTGCTGTCGGTAATAATGCCTTTGTCACGAAATTATTATGCTGCATAGTAGATGCGTGAGAGGTGGTTTCTCCTGTTTCAGAACCATTTTGAGTAGTACCTCTACCTTCTTTATTCTTTGGTATGTCATTAGTATCCTGGACCTCATGAGCATGAAGTAGTGTATTATGTCGCTTATGACATTCGGAACATCTTGCCTTAGATCTGCATTGATATGCTTGGTGTTTAGCGCTGAGACAGTTAAAACAAACCCTATTTGTTTGAACTAACTGCCTGCGATCTGTAATACTTAGATCTAGAAATTGTTTGCAACTGTACAATTTGTGATCGGTTGTAATCTTACATCCTACACATGGAATCGCTATACCACCATATAATACCTTGACTGTATTTCTGGCGCTACTCTTTGGTCTTAATTTCGATTCTGGCTTGACGCAATGAAGTGAGTCCATACGAATACTTAGGAAGTCGAAAAATTCTTGAATTTTGGGAAAATCTTTCTCTGCAGTTTCGACTCGCCACATCTGTTGCGTTTCAGGATCTAGTTTTTGGAGAGCTAAGTATATTAACCAGGGATCCCGTTCCTCCGCCTCAGGTCCAATTGCCTTGAGCCCACGAACTACTTCATCACATTTATCGTGAATTGCAGCTATATTGCATGAGGTGGCTTTAGTGATTGAAGGTTGGTCGATATAAGACTGAAGAAACGTGTTAATGATATAACGTTTCTTATCGTAGCGTTTACATAAACGTTGAAAGACTTCTATGTAATTCGCATCATCCACTCTAAAATGGCGAATTAGTGCGCTAGCTTCTCCCTTCAATAGTCCCTTTAAATATTGAAATTTTTTGTGGTGGGGAAAGGCCAGGCTTTTCATGGATTGTGGATTTAAACAAATCATGGAATGATTGCCATTCTTCATATTTACCATCAAAATAAGGTATGGTACATGGTTGTATTTTAAACTCAGATATTGGAGGCTGGCAAAACGTGGTATTGAAACTATCATTAAGCTTAGTGGGTGATTAATGCGTTTAGTCTTGCTACTATATAATAATATTGCTCGGAAACTAAATCTTCATCACTTGGTTCATCTGGCTTTATTTTAAACATTTCATTTTCGATTTCAGTAAAATCCCTTTTTGCCTCTTGTATTTTATCGAGTCTAACCTTTAAATCATCATACGAAGTAGCACTAGTTGCAGCCTTTGCATACGTTTCTAATTTAGTAATGGTGCCTTTAATTACTCCTCTTCTTCTAGTAAGGGCATCCATTTTGTTTTATTTTAGCACACGCGCACGTTTCACACACTCGATTAATTTATACCGTTATTAAAATACAAAAGGTATACTTAGCTGATTTATTTACGGATTCGATGTCCCGTTGCTTACAATCGAGATAATTTTCGTTTTCACCGTTGTGCTGGATTTTTATATGCCTTGTTACAGGCTGGCTACTGCCAACCTGCAGATATTCACTAAGCGCATGCAGAGGCCTCCACGGTGATTTTTGCCGGCTACGTTCTCAGGTAGAAGTGCTAAGGTCGTGGTTTTTGAGGCTTGCATGTGCTTCTGGCTCTACACCGTGATAACAGAAATTTAGGGGAACGCAAATAATAATAAAACCGAGTTCCACCGAAATTCGTCGGCCGGAACCTGAGGAACGAACACAACAAAATTATAAACCGAGAACGGTGCCTTGGTGCGCGCATCCATCCGAATTCAAACGGGGTCGAGCCCTGGTTACGGAATTGGATGCGGGCACCAAGGGACCGCAAACACTAAACCGACACAGAGGGAGTCTCCGCTCCCTTCATACCGACCAAAAAAAAAAAAATTTAATATTTCATTTTTTTTTTTTTTTTTTAAAAAGGAAAACACAAGAAAACGCTGTGCGGCGCTCGATTACAAAATTTAAATTTTAATATAATGTAAATATATATAAAGAAAATGAAATCAAAAAAAATTAAAAATAAATAAAATGGTACCTTAATTAATTATAAAAACCGTTGCGGCCTTGGTACCGTTCCGTTGCGGCAGACCACCGATAAAAATACAATAGCCGGTTGGCCACCGTTCCGTTGCGGCAGACCACCGAAAAATAAAACACAATAGCCGGTTGGCTACCGTTGCGTTGCGGCAGACCACCGATAAATAAACACAATAGCCGGTTGGCTACCGTTGCGTTGCGGGGCCTCTCCCCGATACCAATAAAAACGAGGTGCCGGTTGGCAACCCGTATGTGCTACTACGGCTGGCCTCAACTGGCCGCCGAATCCGCACCCCGCCGTGTGACCGCCACTGGTCACCCAAAATAAAACAACGTTGGGCGTTGGCTCGCCGAAAACAGAAGATTTGAATGGCCTCAACTGGCTACCATAAAAACTGTAAAAACACTTTTGACCTTCGTAAAGGTCCCGCAGAAACGGATTACGGCGTCTTCTCACCGTTGTTAAAATTTTACAAATGGCCGTTGAACGTCGGATCGCCAAAACCGTAAGAAAATAAAGATGCCTCAACTGCCACTCGTAAACAATTTGGTTGGGCGTTTTATCACCGGGGAAAACTGTGAAAAATGTTAAGAAGCGCCCTTCTCTTTTCATCCGCTACTGGAACTTCCACGTTGATACTACTTAACTACCGTGCTGTTATCACACAGTATTATCTTTAGGCCACGAAAAGCAGTCTAATAAAATTAACTGTAACATCACCAATAATGAAAATTATTCGAGGTGCCACATCGATAAATTGTAATGGCCCCGACAAGTCAGTTTTATTCACACATCCTTTGATGCTATCACCTTATTACTGCCAAAATGCACCAGACGACGTATATAAACAGCGAACTAACAACTCCAATGTCCCAATTTTTGCTTTCACAAAAAGAATAATTTTTGCCGCAAAGCGGATTTTACAACTTTATTTATATTTTTATTTTTTATTTTTTTTCTTAGGTACACAATTTTCAACTCAAGAACTCACAAAAATATTTTTACTTTTACTTTTAATTTCAATTAAAGCAAAAATGGTTGAAAACTAAAATTCAACATTTAATTTAAAGAAAATCAACACTCGAGTGTTCTATATCAAAATCACAAACTCAATGTCATCATACAAAAAATTCGAGCCCCGCACAACTCGTAAAACGTTTTAGAAGAAATTAATCTCTCTTCTCTGTCTCTCCTTATATCAAATTTTCGTTGGTACAAAAGAGAGACATATAAGAAAAAACATTTTTTCCAAAACGTTTTACTTTGCACACACTCAATGCGCATTGTTCTCTCTCTCTCGTCTTCTCTTCACCTCCGCGCCACCACACGATGGGGAACAAAACAAAACGTCGCGGGTGCGTTCACAGACAAACACAGAGGTGAATAAAAACATAAGAGAAGATGGGCGAAACGAAGACAACAACCGGGGTGAATAAAATAACACAAAAATCGTCGTTGCGACCATACAGTCGTAACAGCCTTTCTGCGTAGCGTGGTTGCTGGACGAATATTTTACACCTCGTGCTCCGTGAAAATACCAAGTCTGCAATTTGCAATCCAATTTGCTGTACGCAGTCCGAATTGTTGTGTAGGTACCGGTATCCATAGGTCGCTGGTTCATATCCGGCTCGAAGGACCAATGAACGCGCGAATAGACAAGCACTTGAAAGTACAACACTGAATATCAATTCTGGCGCGTTAAAAATGCACTTGAAATGAACATCTCGAATATTTATTTTATTTTATAATTCAAATCTCAACTTAGATGCTTATACTTTGATTTCCAGAATAATTCTATTTTTTGATGCTGATCCTGTACACATTCCTTCGGCGTGTTGATGGTATTGCATCCTCTAGAGAGTATGTGGTACGAAATCTATCCACAGTTCGACGGATGGCTTGCTCAAATGGACAATTAAATGCGCCATAAAAATCACGAAGTCTTTTATAAGTTGCGCGAATCGACTGATTTTCAAAGTAAATTTGTGAGTCTCTGCCTGAGTATATTTTTCATAAAAATTTAATTTTTTGTTTTATTTTTTACAATTTCAAGTTGTATCAGGCTTAAAAAACACCTTTTAAATACTTAGCATTAAAAAATGATGCGTCAAACCGAAATGTCAATCGAAATACGAAATTTCACTATGAAGCAACGAGAACAGAATAAGAGTTATAATGAAATATCTAAAATTATTGCTAAAAGTCGAGCAACCATACAAACAATAGCGCGAAAATTTGGCAACACAGGAAGTATTCAAAAAAAAACAACGATGTTTGAAGCATAATTAAAAAACTGGCATACAATCCGAGGATTAGTGCTCCAAAAATAGCGGTTGAGATTCGGAATGGCACTGGTAATGATGTTTATCTCGAAACAGTTTGTTCAATTTTACGAAACGAAGGCTTTAATGGAAGAGTGTCAAGGAAAAAACCATTTATAAGCCTTTGCTAGGCTAAGTAGGAAAGGCTTGAATTTGCAAAAAAACGTTTTTGGTGCAAAGTGCTTTTCATTGACGAAAGTAAATTCAATACATACATTCGGATCTACTGTAGGGGGAAAATTTTTGGCGAAAAATTAACCAAGATATGGCGTGCAGCTGGTATCGGAAAATTGGTATTTGTGGAAGGTAATATGGATCATCGAACGTATCTGGCAACCAGTGGATCTGATATCAATATAACGATCCAAAACATACTGTGATGGCAGTAAGAAAATAGCCAATCTATATAATTGTGCCGATAACTTCATCCGCCTTCCCAGTTACCGGATCTGAATGCAATAGACCATATCTGGTATGAACTGGAACAAAGGGTTCGAAAATATAGGATTACCAATGACATATGTCTGAACATGATCCTTTTGGTTTTAGTTACTGTAAGTAAACTTTTGTAATATAAATTTTATGAATTTTTTGAAAATTATTTTTCCTTTTAATTTTTTTTTCCTCCAATAATAATTTTCTTTGTCTAAATATATTATTTAATTAATATTACAATATTAAGTTCGTTTCATTTAGCTCGATTGTGCAAATTTTAGTGGTGTATGTACATTTTTGTGTCTGACTGTACACAAAAAAATACACAGCTGTTTTAAAACACAGAGTCTTTTGAGAATTTTGTTTAAAATTTTCATTCATGGGAATGCTGATGCATGATCTTCTAAGATTAAGCAAACATAACAGCATAATGTAATGCTACTCTCGGTTCAAGGCCATTAAATTTCCTAATGCATGTTGGGACGCTAATGCCGAGGGATTTTACTATTGATATTACTGAAAAAGCAAAAATCTACGAGAACAATGCTCCTCTAAACACACTGATTCCTTCGATTATTTATACATTGGAGAATAATTACCATACCACGGAGTATGACACTGATTCAAATCAAGCCTTTCAAACGATAACACCTTAGAGCAAATTAAAATTAAATAGGATGGACTTATACGAAATATAAAGCCTTATCTTTCCCTTGAGACGGCCGAATCATGTTCAGGCGAAGTAAAGATAGACTGACTCTGATGGAACCCACAACTAATAGAAGCCAGGTTACAGTGATGCATTCACTAAATGAAATTCCACGTTGTTATTTTACAAAAGTCAGAGATGCAAACTGTCCAGCCGACATTATGGATAAGGTAGCGGGTCTCTGTGGCAGAGTGGCCCGCCAAACTTCCTAAATTTGGGCACATTGGATAAATATTGCAAATTGGATAAATATCCCAAAAATTGGCATGGTGGACATTTGTTGGATTAGTATTAATAAGAAGTTCTTTCTTTTATAGGGTCTGTGAGAGTAGAGTTTGGTCCGTGGCCTCTCTGCGGCCCAAGTAGATTGACTAATTTGGGTGAAGCCTCATACACTTGTGCGTTTTTCATATGTTTTGAGGTCCAAGTAGGATTTTGGTGGAGGTCGGCCTACCGTTTGTTACAGCTTATCTTATCTTGGTTTACGGTTTCTTGTTTTTGATGTTTTTTTAAAATTATTTTGGAAGGTAGCATCTGCAAGGGAATCGTTCGAGAGCGGATGGAATTTGGATTAGATGTATAATAGAGCTGGTCATGATCATTTTTCAAAATTTAGGCAGAAGTGACAATTTTTGTAGTAAACAGTTATTTTGCGAGTTGACTGCTTGAGGATAGAAATTCATACTTGGAGGTTTTTGTTAGGTTGGGGGGGGGGGGGGGGGGGGGTAGGGGGAAATGTCAAATTTCTTTGAAGCTTTTTCGTTTTTGGCACTATTTTGGTATAGTGCGAGGGATCCGGTTAAGAATGGGTTGATTCTAGGTTGGATGTTGTAGCAAGGTGGGTCCTGGGTCCTGATTATTTTCCACAAATGACTAATTTTTATAGAAACCGTTTCTTGTGGGAGGTTGTTCTTGTTTCCATATATTTATGGGAATGCAGCATTAGTAAAAGTCCTGGTAGGTATGGGAATGTTCTGGATTGCGGATTTGGAAGAAGTATGGTTCCTGTTTGTTTGTGGTTGGGCGTATGTGCCGTTTTTTGTTGGGAAACTTTTTCCTAAGAATTTTTTTGTTTTTTGCTAGTATTTTGTATTCGGGTTTTAAATCGACCTAGCATTTATCTGGTCCAGTACATTTTTCTGGAATTTGATCGAAAGTGAAGATTTTTTTTTATAAAAAAGCTGGTTTTCACCTAAATTCACCTAAGCTCTCGTTTTAGTTTTGGAATGATTTGTTTCCGAAACAAACTTTTTTGTTATCTTGGAGACGAGCCGACGACTACGGTTTGAGATTGTGTGTATGCATAGCATACACAAACAAATACAACAGTTGATATTTTCTCCTTAGCTGGAGAGAACAGGGAAAGCAATGCGATTGTACAAGGTTTTTGCATGTGATCTTCGCATGAGAGTAAGATGCTGGGAATCTTGAAATTCTCCACTTGCCTTTATCCGCTGTAGTATTCAAGTGTTGTCGCGATTAGCGTATATTCGTGATGGTGGAGGTACGGATGTTGGCCAGAACATCAATGAACAATTGGTTTTACCATGAAAGATTTTTTCCATACTTCATTACCTATTTTTGAATTAGGGTATTTTGCAAATTGGTTATGAGAAAAAGGGTATAATATCCCAAAAAGGGTACGTCTGGCCAACCTACTCTGTGGGCAGTGTAACCGAAAATTTTATGAAGTCAGCGATCGATAAGTCACAGTTCCGAAAATAAATTTCAAAATAATCGGGAATGCTGAAAACCTGTGCCGGAAGGAAAAGTTTACGGCACAATTGATGGTCTGCGCCACACTAAGGCATATTAAACATAAACAATATGCGCTTGCCTCTAGCTATCAACACAATAATAATAACTAGGCCAGGATATAATGCCGGACCATGTACCCATCGAAAGCTGCGACTGTCGATCTATGTTAATCATAGGACCAAATACCAAATTGCTTCAGAAACATATTTAATAAGGAACGCTTTAAGCGTCAAGGAGAGGCATCAAGGCAAATGGAGAACTAACTACTTTAAAAACTTCTTTAGAACCGGTTTAGTTAATAGTGCGTCGCTAATCCAATACACTTCAATTAATATTTTTTTAAACCTTGTCAATATGGTGAGGCTTGTGCACTGAGGATGTGGACAAGAAAGTATTTTGTTAGGGACCACAGAACTTTTCGTGTTACTCCAAACTAACTAATATTGGAAAGCTAGGAATGAACAGAGTGTTATACTTGATCGCTTTGGCCTCATTACCTTGCACCCTAGAGACATTGATTTTTAACCAATTACCTCTCGATAGGTTTCTCACAGAGCTTTTACAGAAATGTAACATTTGGTTAGGAATTTTTTCCGCGTCTTGCAAATTTCTTGTTTGAATCCTTATTCCATCCTTCAAACCGAGCTGGACCTTAATCGGTTAAAAATTCGCCGAGTTCCATTTAGCAATGACAAATTCCAGCACCCTATCTGGCACAAAATGCCCGATTTTTTCAGTTTGGCCAATTTCAATAACTTCAGATCGAGTTTCATTTCGCACGACTTAATCCCAGAACAATTGTATGTCAATCTCTGCGCCAGATGTAAAATTTGTATTTTTGAGCTTATAATGCATACACAAACGGCGAGTATGGAAAATACTACTATGTGTCGAGTTTGATTCTTTGTGTTTGAATCTTTTGGGTCTGACCTGATTTTAAACTTGAGATTCTTCATCTTTTAGATCTCAATTAAAAATTGCAACGTAGCAACTATTTAAAAATTAAATTATAACGTAGTTTTTAAATATTATGAAGGAAGGGGGCTAGATAATTAAACCTTGCCTCAGTCTACTTTCGGGAACGATCAAACCTCTCTTCCGACTGTATAGAGGGGGCATCATTGGATATGACTCCAGGAGGATTCAACCCTATTTCCGCATGTTTAAGTGAAATTATCATCATCAGAGGCATGAATGATGCAGGGAGGTGGAACATACTACCAAAAAATCTAATATAGCTTATTTCACTTGCTAATGAGTGTTTAAATGACATTGTGGCTTTACCAAAGTAATGTAAGGCCTGGAATATCGTATCTCAGCTGGATTAGTGGCCAAAGGCAAAGCAAACAAAACAACCATGCTATGACCAAATCAAAGTTATCGATTGAAATTGTGTAGTCACCTGATAGATGATAAAAACATTTCCGCCAAAATTACCAGATAAATATATCAAATAGAACCAACAACCTTTATAACCTCAGATAGTCAAGAGCATTGCAAACCATGAGCAACTGTTGCATTTGAATTGGTCAGAGAAATCAAAATACCCTAAATTCTGGTATTCTAGGAAATGAGGCAGCTAATCTCTATCAAAAAAGGCTGGTATTCTCTTTTGGAGTAGGCAGGGCAAAAAACTGTCTAGCTACAATATAATCAAATAAGACCGTTAATCATTGAAGTCGTAAGTATGGAAGATGATGAAACGTACCGCAAATTTAACGCTCTCTTTCAAAAAAATAGGATGAACAGATTATAGTTTTCATGTGTGACACTCTTACCATTAAAAGTTTTAAATTTCGCAAAAATTTCATTATATAATGATTCCCCGTCGATTAACTGTAATTATTCAAATAAGGCAACACGGAAGACGCAAAATAACTCTCTATAAGATGAAATTTTTATCATTTCCTTGCACCAAACTCCAGGTTGTCCCCCTACACAACGAAAGTTCCCAAATTTGTCCAATATTAGTGAACTTAAAACAAAAAGCCCATTAAGACATCAAGCAGTTCGAATCGAAGTGACCTTTTTAACGCAAAGTGTAGCTACATAAATTAACGAAAAGTGTAACTAATTAAAAGTGAGCAATAAAAAAGTGTGAATAGCAAACCATTACTAAAATAGATCATCAAAAATTTTTATTAGATGCAGATATTGGGATAAAATATGATCATAATAATTATAGCTTGGGTTTATTAACAAAAAAATAAGTTCTTTAGACGTTTGGACATATGTCCTTTGTTTGGGGTGGCTCCACACAAGTTTCAAATTCTTGAAAAATTTAAATAATCACTGAAAATGCTGGGTAAAGTATGGCCGATTCTAGGAGTTTCAAAAATATTTCTAAATTTGAACATACTGATGTACAGACTGTCACAATCGGAACATTATCCTTTATATATACCATATTTCAGATTTCACCTTATGTCTGACATTTTTTGAAGGGACCAAGCGCATTGGATAATTGAATGTCACTGCTTTCCGCCTTATCGATATCATGATGCTTCCAGTGTCTTTTTAAATTTGTCCTAAACTCTTCACAAACGGGATCTTAATTGTCTGAGGATAAGGGTTAAGGGTTATTGCGTTCCTTCGATCGAATAATAATAGCCTGTTTGAGGAAATATCAGAATGGTTGGAAACAGAATTGTTAAACCTCGGTTCAATACCTGACCTCAACATCAAAAACACGTTTGAACTTAAAGAAAAACAATTGAGGAAGTAAGCCAGAACATGCTGAACTTAAAATACGGTATTGCAGGAGGAACATAAGTAAACGTAAAAAATGGAAATAAATAGAATCGAGGAAAAAGCACCAGTGACTGCCCTACAAGACAATTTTTGAATGCAATTGAGAGTCGCAGTTGTATTTTTAAGGATAACTATCTGCAATCAGATGACGTAAGCAATGGCAGATAAAGCGATTTGTATGAAAAATACTCCAATAACATTTTAGGGATGGTTCCTACGATTTTCTAAAGACTCTGTCACTTTGACAGAAAAACGTGGAAATATAAAGCTATTTAAATTTTTACGTTTAGTAAAAATTAGTAAATCATTTTTGAATGTATTTACATGATCGTGATTTCCAACCCGACACACCAATTGCGGAGAGTATGCAACAAGATTATCAGCACAGTCTTGAGCAATAACCCGGATAGCTGAAGTTTAAACAGAATTGTGTCAGTACCAAGAGATAAAACAACGGTGGGAGTGAACCTCCATATGGACATCCCTTGCTAGATTTGACAGAGAAAGCGAAATCATCCAACTCAAGGTCAACAACGTGTGTCTTGATCATACATACTATCCAATTCATAGGACAATTATGTTAATCCCAAATTTGTGACAGGCATTTGGAATAGTGGGAAACGAAGTGAAAGAAACTCGTTATTACTGAGTAAATTTTCAAATCTATCAATGATTTTTTTAACAATTTCAAAAGTAAGGTACTCCACTTTTGGGTGAAATTCCAATTAGCAGTTTCACTAGCCATCGTAAAGTAAATTTAGCAGTGAGGTGAAGAAAACTTTATTATTCCCAGCTTGTCAATTTCCTAATAACTAATAGGAATTGAGAAATAGATCGTTAAGAAACACGAAACACAAACTGGTATCCGCGACTATCCTGTCAAATTTTGAACCGAAGTTCTAAGAACCTAGTGATGAAACCTCACGAGATAATCAGAACTTCGGTTTAAAATTTGACAGGAAAGGCGGCTCCAGCGCTACAATGGTAGTTTTGAGTTAAAAACTTCTTTAGCACGCCATACAACTTTGGGTGGCCGTATGAGAACAGAAAAAAGCATGGACAATAATGGGACGAAATGGAAAAACCTACCGCCTGCATTCCAGTACTTCTCCTCTAGCTGGCTAGGATCCAATGGAGTAATCAGTCACTAATCCGAAGTCAATATGTTCTAGAAACCTCATTCCTCATTAGGATGTAGCATCAATAGGTCCCATTTGAAACGCGATATTTTAAAACGCGAATTATCAAAACGCGATATTTCAAAACACGATAATTGAAAACGCGATACGGTACAAAACGGGAGTTTATGATCGGGTTATATCAGGCGGGTGAAGGGGAAATTAAGTTTCAGTTTATAGGAATTTAAAAATCGATAGGAGTGAGAGTATATAGGATCGGTATCAATCGGATCGCTGCGCTCCCGTCGCTGCGCTCCCGTCGCTGCGCAATGAACAATCTGGGAGTCAATTTGCGTTCCGCGAAATAATTAAAATGAAAAGTTTTTTTCATTAGCAATCGAGTAGGTTTGCATTCCCGAGAAGAAATTTTGCATAGTAAAATTTAAAATTACGTGCGAATAATTCAAACTACTAGATTGTAAATGAAAAAAAACTTTTCATTTTCATTATTTCACGGAACGCGAATTGACCCCCTGTACCTTAACGCGTTTCGAAATATCGCGTTTTGAAATATCGCGTTTCGAGCGGATCCGAGCATTAATAAATCACATACGATACAGGAAGGCGGATATTTTTTTTGATGTTGCGGATACACTTTCAAAACTAGGAGAAACGTTATTTTGAATCTAAATTCTAACCCAATCCCCACCTCCCCCCCCCCCTTGTCATTTTTGTCAGAATAAAAATTTGCTAGTTTCATGAAGATATCTAAAAATTATAAAATTGCTAAAATGTCAAAACTTTAGATGATAAACTTTTTGCTAGGTTCATCTAGGAAAATTTGACAGCCCAACCACGAAGAACGCCAAGCTAAGAATCACTAATTTAGAATTTATAATAGAATCAGAATTAAATAGATCTTTATAATAAATTACTTTTTCTAGAAAACACACAATTTTACTTTTGATCGTTATACAAAATTGTATTTAAAATGGCGGCGATGCAGTAGTGTGATCGAGTTTTTTTTTACAAAATGGCGTTTAATGTTGATTGTTAATTGTTTTGTTTATAATATTCATAGTTTAAAAAAATGATTTGCGTACAAAGTCGGTGGGGAACTAAGTATATCGCAAAATAATTTGAAACCGTATCGAGTTAAGATCATATACGATCAAAAGGAAGGCTTGTACTGTTTTTTTTTATAATAAATTTACAAGTTACATTTATTGGCATAAGGCGATATTTATTAAGTTTATTAATTAAAACTATTTATAGTAAATTTTATATAATTTAATTTTAATTAAAAGTAAAAATAATTAAGAAAGATCTGTAATGTGTAAATGAAAAGCGATCGATCGATCGCACTTCGTATGATTCAAGTATTTAGGATGAGTATGTTAAGTCGATATATAGTGGGCGGATTTTAAATATAGGGTGCTGTATATTAAACCTATGTAGATCGTGTGCAACCCACAAGGGTAGTTGCCAGACACGATCGATATAAAATATAGTAGTAGTGGTAGAGTAGGAAATAATTACCTAAATAAAATTAAAAATCGTGCACAAATCTTGTACTTTATATGTTTTGTTGTTGTTGTTGTTGATAATTATTTATTTTGGAAAATAATTTTCGGTTTTTTTTTGTTAAAATTTATTATAATTAATTATTTATGTTTAATTTTCAAGGCGTTTTTACAGTTTTTTTTTAAATTTTATTGCGATATTTATTTCTACAATTTTTTCGATTAAATAAAATTTAAAATGGCAAAATAAATAAAATTAATTGATTTTTTTTAAAATGCTATTTTTACGTATACGTAATAATTTCGCGAAATTAAATTTCAATTTATTTAATTAAATATAAATGCTAATAAAATAAAATTACGTCGCGTTTAAAATGTGTTTGCGCTAAAAATTTTAAATATTTTTTATAGCTGTACGTGATGGTCACAAAATTATATCGTGATGTGATGTGATACAAATTCGTGGTTTTTATGTGAATCCGTTTATTGTTCGGTTAGTTTTGTGTGGGTTTGAAATTTTATGATTGTGCGCGGTTTAATTGTGGGGACCAGACCAGGCGTTATTTACAAAAAAACGTTTTTATTTAAACATGATGAGAGAGATATCTGCAATGAATAATGACGTCAAATTTTTAAGAGTCTGAAAATATCTCTCTAGTGTGATACTGAAGAAATATGTGATATTCGATATTATCTAGATGGAGAACTAGTGTTACACTATTTCTGATAGTTTAGTTCTCAACAGTCTTCTTTTTCTCCCAAGTCTTTTATTTCCAATAAATTTTAACCGGTTTGAAAAGCGAAAACAATCCGAGAGAGCTAAATCTGGCGAATAGGGGGCGTGAGAAAGCAATTCGAACGTTATTTCGTTTATTCATCCTATCGCGATGCACATATGTGTGAACTAGTCGATTGTTTTTAAATTGTTTTTTGTCGTTGATTGTTTTTAAATTTTAAATATAATCAGTGAAAAATATTCTACGTATATCCGAAAAAAGTAACGTCACTACTTTGTCAGCAGATAGAACTTCCTTTGCTTTGGAACAAATTCTCCGCTTTCGGTCTATCGGACGATTTGATTATTTTTCATTGTAAGTGCAATGTAAAGCTAAGACACATTTTAACGCAATCTCCAATAAATTAGTAAGCTAAAAAATTTGTGTAGAGATAAATTTTGACGTTTGTTTTATTTTGTCGTACAACAAACAAAAATATAGTTCGAAACTATTTTCATAGTCTAGAAAATTATTTTGTTCATCCATTTAAAAAAAATAAAACGTTCACGTTTTGCTGTCAAAATTTTTCTAAATTTTATTGTTCTAAGCAGATAAATTGCTGCGAAAACGTTTGTAGAGTTTTCACTAGCGCCGTCTATAAGTGAATGAGATAACTACAAACTTTTCACGTCAGCTGCGTAGAGCATCTGCGAAATCGTGAACTAAATATTTTTTGTTATTTCGATAACTAAGACTGCGGTCCAATTCGTGACTTATTTTGTGGAGACTGACTTATTTGAAAGTCTACAATAAGCCTCCTGTCGAATAGACTTATTGGAAGCTTGTTGGAATTATATTGATGAATTACCAGTTTGGGTGCAAGCCTCGCATAAAAGTCAAACAAGTTTACAATAAGTCTAGCTGACAGGAGGCTTATTGTAGACTTTCAAATAAGTCAGTCTTCACAAAATAAGTCACGAATTGGACCGCAGCCTAAATTTTACGTCAAATTTGTTTGTAAAATATATCTTAGCGCGAGCTGAATACCGACCTTAAAAGCTAATTTTGATTTGTATCGTACTTTTGCGGTACCAATTAATGACGGAACTGGCGGTGGTCATACCAAGGGCCGCACCGAAATTTTAGAAGGTAATCGATCGAATTGGTAAGGTTTTTTGAAACAACAATACAAAATTGTTGTTGTTTTAACGTAATAAAGCTTAGTACGCAGCTGACGTGAAATGAAATTTTTCAAAACGGAAATGAAAATTTCGCTGCTAAATTTTATTTTGTGGTACTTAGCTAGTGAAATTGGTATGTTTCGTATTAAAATATAGCTGTCGCTGTTTAACTCTACATAGTGTTCGTTGTGTTTTATCTGCAGGTATGATAAAAGTAAGCTAAATTTTTGACGTTTCATAAAAAATAGTAATTCAACGTGAAGCTATCTGCGTTAACATTTTACGATATTCTACAAACTAATTTTTCATGGACTATTTACTTGCTTAGTTTCAGCTTTGTGAGCTGCATACTAACCTTTAGTATGAAAATGAATATGGCAAAAAAAAACGCCTGAGTAGGCGTCTAGAACCCAGATTTTATAAATTTTCAATTTTTTGTTTTTTCTGTCCGATTCGCTCAAGCTTCCAATAAAAACAAAATATTTTTACACATACAGAGACACGTGCCGCACTTGAATTTTGCGTGGAAAGCGCTGCTTGGGTTTGGTTTGAAAATAT
The DNA here is from genome assembly GCA_947310385.1 of Nephrotoma appendiculata. NCBI lineage: Eukaryota > Metazoa > Arthropoda > Insecta > Diptera > Tipulidae > Nephrotoma > Nephrotoma appendiculata. The sequence goes on along the minus strand of OX371223.1, from coordinate 368,322,806 downwards.
AGTTTGGTAGAGGGGCTAAATGGATGTTCTTAATTGTCAGTAATTACGCGCTTTATTTTAATTTTGATAAATGAAAAAATAAGTTTCCCAAATTTAAAAGTTTTATTTTTGTTTCTTGTTGTAATTATTCTGTTTCTCGTAATCCTACTTTTTCCCTACTCATGCTCTGGTTGTCACAGTAGTCTTTCATCAGAGCAATTTAGATACATCAATATTTTTGGGAAGGTTGAAACGGTGAGATTGCTCACAACTTCCTTTAAAAATATGGAGCAATTTGCACGAATTTTGATCGTAATTTTTATAAAAATTTCTAGAGAAGCGTTTTTGAGTACCGGAAAACCAATTGCGATATGTTCTGATATCGAGAAAATTCGTTTAAGAGGAAAATTCCTCAAGTGGAGATTCCAAATGCAGAATTCAATTTCAATGGGTTCTAATTTTGGAAAAATTCGTTTAGGGTCCTTTGGATTTGGCGCAAGGGATTTAAAAATGTTTTTTTCTGTTTGTTAATGACAGAACTGGACTACAGAAAGATGTTGCTTGCTGTTATGTAGTTTGATGTTGCGTTATGTTGCGCCAGGTTGTTCCATGATGTTGCACTATATTGTAGGATGTTGCGTGATTTTGCACCATGTTGCGCGATTTTGTATACCATGTTGCTTCGTGTTTGGTTTTGTATTTTGCGTTACTTAAATATCTGGCATTTTATTCCGCATGTTGCGCAATTTTGCACCATGGTGTGTTACGTGTTACGGAGACATGTTTTATGGTTGCTGGACTGCATTATTTAGCTTTTCTTTGTCTTATGATTTTAATAAAAATTGGTGAAGGAGGAATCGATTTCAATAGGTGTTAATTTCCGGAAAACTCGCTTAAAGAGTCCTGCGGTTGGGTCCGTGACCCTTTTTTAAATTTATTTCTGCTTCGAAAAGTGCCTAATGCCAGAAATCAATTGCGATTGGTCATAGTTTTGGAAAAGTCCATTTGAGGGGTAATGGGTGAAAAAAATTGGTGAAAGGGCGTTTGGATGCTTTCGCTCGATTGTGATCAGTTCAAAACTGGAAAAAAATGTTGGGAGTGGTACAGACAGGATTCGGTTCCCTATTAAAAAAAATTGCTTAAACGATTTTGATAAAAAAAAAAAAAATTGACAAAGGAGGTTCTTGGGTGACTCAGAGGACGAAACTTAAATTAATGATGAATTTGGGAATCAGAAATACAAGGTGGACATGCCGCTAGAAAATTGTCAATTTAAAAAAAGCTGAGCCATTTCTTAACCGATTGGTATACAATTCTCTTTGTATGTTAAACATAGATAGGATTCCAAAATGAGTGCCGGATATGATTGAAAAAAGAGTAAATTGGACCACTCCCTTTCCCCCTCCAACTTATTGTCAAAAAGTTTTACCCCCAAAAATTAACCTCTAAAACCGCTAAAAGAATTGAGTGTAATTTAAGGTAGCACCACTCAAAAACGAATTTAAACAATAGAATTTCAAAGTACTCTCAAGTATTTATTTTAAAAAATTAGTCATATTATGCGGATTAATTTCCACCACCAAATAATTGCTTTTGTCCACCATATGTACCGGATTATAAAATTAAACATAAACTTTTGGGTTAAAGTTCAAAAAAGGTCGTAAAGCACTATTGACTATCAATTTAAATAAATGAGTTACTTTTTGCAATTGTCCACCTAATGGTACATATTATGCTCACCCAATAATTATTTTGTCCATTCAAATTATTCTATGTAAGGATATTAAAATTTCCAATAAAAAATTTGAGTTAAATTATAAGAATGCTTCTAAATCATGATTACCTTGGAATTGGTCCACCTATTAGTTAGTTTTGCTCCCAATAACCCTAATTATTGGGTGGACAAAATTGATGGACAGGTGAACAATTTTAAAACATAACTCATTTATTTAAATGTACAATTAGTAGTGATTTAAGAACATTTTTATAATTAAACTTAACATAATAAGTAGAAATTTTTCATATTCATTATATAGATTTGTGTTGTCGGCACCACCAACAGCGTTCATTTCGCGGAGTTGCGGGGGGAAAAGACTTATTATTGGATGGGTAAAATCCATTAATAGTTGGACTGTTGGTTCTTCTGATTTAATTTAATAGTTTACATTAAATTTTATTTTCTGTTTGGTGGGCAAATTAATCCACAGTAACTAAATATTTAAGAACAAAACTCTTCGATTTTGAGAGCGACTCAAATTTCCATATTTTTTAGCGCGTTCAGAAAGTTCACAAAACTCTGACATAATTCAATTCTTAAACTTTGGGGGAGGGGGGAGGGCGACTGGAAAGGACTACATTTTAAATCCTTGAGACATCTTCCATCAGACATTGTCTTACATTTACCCTCATACAAACTGTTTTGGATGGACACGTGCGTAACGACAAAATATTGTTACGAATTTCGGGCGTCAGAGGGGTTTTATCATTGACCCTCGGGTTATAAACATATTACTCGGGTTATAATTGGATACTTCTCAACCTTGAGTAAAACATTGTCAAACGTGGAGTAAGAATGTAGTTCACCTCGTTGAAATGGCTCCATTGATAAGAAAATCCTACAATTTTACTGATTGCTAACAGAGACAGTATATGATGCAATTGGTTAAATTTCATTAAAATTCTGTATTTGCCTTATCACATACGAATGCGTTAACAAAAATTTGAACTTTACGAACTTTTGTTTCTCATTTGATAAAAACTAAAAATTTAGCCACATAAAGTATACATCTAAATGCCCAAAGATCCCATGCTGTCCGTGTTTCGAGTGGTAGACTATTACGTTAATACAAAACGGATCAGTGAATTGTGTAAGTTGATATATTTTGATAAATTCGATCTGCAGCCGCCGTATCAATATAAATTTATGTTTTGTAGTTTACTGAAACTTAAAATTATGAGTATTTATCAAGCGAAATCGGTTTATTGCAGCTTCGACAGGCAATTCCAAAAGCTTATCAATTTTTCGACTAGCATGCCTATGGACAGATGCTACTCTACCCGAATCAGTCAACTACCGCCTCTTTACATATAGACATTTTAAACCCATCAGTTACCAAATAATTGTAAATAGCGAGTGCTCAACTACTTTAGATAAGCTTTTGGTAGAGGACTATATAGTTGTTTAAATGTTACTGGAGATTCCAAAGAGTCATATAGGAGTGAATGGCATGTAATAAAATATAAAATTATGGAGATAAAATGCGAATTAAAAAAATTTCTTTTCATAGCCACTTAGAATTGTATTGGAGGTTTATGTGCATAATCGAAATTATGCTGTGGGGGTTTTGATCTTATTTGGGCCAGAGAAAGCCATAGCATTTAACATTAGTGCCATCATATCATGGATTGAATCTGTAGTGTGGGCAGTGAGTTCTAATTTAGACTTTAAAATATGTTTCCTTACTAACGCTATCCTTTTCTAATTCAGGATGAATATAAACCGACATCTGGATGTGGCCAGCGAAAAGTTATTCATAAACCATTCATGACGTTATACATAATACTTATATACTAAACGTTTTATAAGTATAAAAACTACTCATTAAAGTGTAGTGTAAGTATTAGTAGATGATATTGGGTACATCTTCATTGATCACATTAAGTGGTAATATTCGTCTATTTATTGGTTCTTGTTTTGAGTAATCTGCATTTATTAATACAGGCAGGATTCGTAGGAATGCAGATAAACGGCTGCTGCCGCATTTGTAGTAGAAGTAAATGTAGCTGCAATATGATTTATACATAAATACACACCTAACTACAAATTGTGAACGAAAATATAATTTCGGATGCGATCGCATAACATCAGTACGAATTGCATAACCAAGCAAAAAGCATCAATATCAAAATTAAAAAATAAAAGTTAAAGGTTAAAGCTCTATAGAAGTTAGAGTAGTGTTCTTATCAAATAAAAATAAAAATATATTTAAGTGCCGTGCGGCCATACAAATAATATTCGTATGTGTGGATTCGTATACTGTTGGCGACATAGTTCATTGAGTTTATGAATATTTTAAATGGCCCGAAATTGAATAACGTAATTTGGAACGACGCCACCAGAATAATCTACAAAGGTCACGGACATTTTTTTCAAACTTGCGATTATTTTACTTTCTAATAATATTATTCTACAAATCTGTTACATTTCCTTTTCAATTAACAAAAGTGGTTGATTAGTCTTGCATGTTTTCAATTTAACTTAGTTTAAAGTAAAATTTAGTTACAACTCTCTATTTAGTGTAGTGCATAATTGATAGTTTTTTTTTGCAAGTGTTCACCTTAATATTAATCGTAAATTCATCCAATTTAATAAGTTTTACAATAAGTGGTGCTTTTATCAAACATATAGAACAACCGAAACCGGGAACCGTTGAAACCGGGATTTATAGGTACACTATTCAGTTGAAGCGCTTCAAGGAGATAGTGGTACGTGTTTCAATTTATTATATCATTTTATAATTTTTTTTGATGTGCTTGGGAATTTCACCTCATGGTAGTCGATCGGTACCGTTTACATTACAGTTATTAACATTTGCATTAAATTTTGCTTGTTTTGCCCCTATTTAAATTAATAACGTTTTTTAATTAGTCATTGCTAAGACTATGTCCGGTTGTTAGTTGAATTTAAAGGTGATAATTATTTCTAATAAGTGCTGTTCTATAAAAAGTGAAGTAACTATTAGTCCGTTAACGTTACACGTAGATACGAGAGGTAATATCCGATTTCAAAAACGTGTATAATGAGTCCAAAGGTACCGTTCTATCAATATAACGGTTGCATGGCTAAAATTCTCTTAATTTAAAAGTAATATTTGGAATTTTATTTTTGTATTTAACGTGATTGTAACGGACCTCTCGATGACAGACACGTTTGAACATCCGGTAGCTCTACGTGGATAATGGGGGGTTCAATGCCACCGAAATCACGAGATCGTACAATTCTATATACGTGATTTTATACATAAGTAAATCAAAAAAAAAAAAAATTTTCCAAAGTGAAACACTATTTTTTTCACCTATGTTCCCCTCCCACCCTCATCATCACCAAATTAAAAAACTCTATTGCATTATAATTATAATGATTCAAATTTATTTAAAGGCAAACATAAGATTTATAAAAAAAAAATTTAAATAAGATAAATTAATCTATAACAACTAAAACTACGATTTTAACGATAAGATTCCTAGAGGGAATCTCGATTACATCTGATCATATATACGAGGCTAATCAACTTTGCATAAAAATTTATTTATGAGCAACATCAATAAAAAAACATATAAGAAATACCTATAGGTCAAACGGACCTAGTTTACGATATAATATAAAAAAAACTCATACTAATCCTTCCTGCGGGTACCCTTAAGCGATTGCTGGGTGGCTAAAGTAAGAAATTATTAGTTACACTTCCTATTTATTTTTTTATGATGCTCTTCTCTAGTTTGTAACCTATAAGAATATGTCACAACATTAACCACCCGAATATTTTCTCTTGGTGTTTTTTTATCGAATTAATTATCTTCAAATCCTCTGTATTAACTACACTCAAACACTATGGTGGTACACTGTATCTAAACGAAATAATGCTTACGGTTGGCCATGCGACTTGATTGAAATCCGTGACAATGCCCGGAATGATATTTTTTGGTATCGTTTACAGACCACTATGAGGATCTGTTACACCATGTGGTGGTACCACTCGTTAAATATACAAATTTTTAATTCCTTTAATTTAATTTAAAAGAAATTTCTCAAAAATTTGAGGCCCTATGTAACAATAATAAGGATAGTTTTACTATATTGGCAACATTATATTGATTAACGGTTTCTTACCCGCTATGGCGAGCATCAATTGCGTGAACATTGAATGCTTGGACAAGATAGTGCCCTATGTATGTGAAGTGGCCCGAAAAACCAGCCCGAAAAACGACTTTTCAATTTTGGTGTGTTTCTTTGCTAAATTTAATACCATATCAAAATTGTATGGAAAAGGCATATTTCATCCCGAAATAATTTTTTCTTCTTTTTTACGAAATATATGTTAGCTAATTAATATGAGAAAGCTAAAACTATCCCAAAAAGCTACTAAATTGATAACGACATATAATACAAATAAAAATTTAGTAATATTTACAAAAAAATGTTTTACATTGTAAAGCTTAGTAGTAAATCGTATAGTTGCACATAACGATTACATATAAGATACAAAACTAATATACAATTATAACTAAAGTTGGTTAAATATTTATTTGCATAATGAAAAAAATTAACCTCAATCGCAATGTAACAATATTTACGAATCAGTACAAAAATTTATACTAAAAATTTAATTGCTGGAATCTAGGAGATATCCCCCTCGAGATTATTTGCTCAAAAGTTAGGTCTATCCATCTCAGATATAACGCCAATAGTTCAAGTCTGAACTGCGGATATAAAGGTGTGATCTAAACCAAATTATATTCACTATATTGTTTTGCGCTGCTATCGCAACCAAAGTACATATATTGTTCATCAAATTTATTCACCAAACGACAAAAATTGTTTTGAGTTTTTATTTTGATAATATAAAAGCCGAGTAACAATAATTAGGTAAGTAAACTTAAATCTTGAAGGTGGAACGCCACAACATCAATAAACCAAATCCATTTTCAACAACTATTTGCTGAATATAATGAATGTGATGCTTGAATTTAAGTTGTTTCGTGGCTAAATTCCCAAAATCTTTAAAGAGGGATCTATGTAACTGGACTCAGTGTACGCTGCATCACCCACCAGCACACCAAATAGAATAATTAACGAAGGATCTTCATTAATACGCCTCTAGTATTCAGACTTTCGTAACAGTCGAGCATCGTGTATAGATCCTGGTACGCCAAGTGGATTTTAATGAATTTACAATCCCTTGCAACACGATGCAATTGGCAATAGGCGTCTTTGCCAGGGGGATTGATCCTGATATGCTTCAATTATTCGAGGTAAGCCCTTCAATCTTAAAAAAATAATTTTCTTGGTTTGAATTTCTAATGATGCTTTCTTTAACATTCACTTTATAACACGATAAAGAATTCGGTGGGCAGTATTCCTCGTTATGGTGAACCTGTCGGTCGGTTGTCCGAAGGTTTCTGGATTTGTGAAAAACCACAAGAGTTATGCAAAAATTGTATGCTGTACTGTTCTGAAATAATTAAATACATATTTTGAAAGAACAGATATTATTGATACACATTAATATTTACATATCAATTACTTTCTCTGCAGCAATTCTGGAGAATCGGAAATGTTGTTTGAATTAAATATCTGTATATTTTGATACTATTTCTAAATAATCCTTTATCTGTGTTTTTTTCACAATTTCTTCCTTTCCTGAGTCGGAAGTTGAATATACAAATGCTAACATTCTATAAAGTGGGGGAGCCTCCAGCTTCGAGCGTCCTTCTGAAAGCGCATCTCCCAACAATGCGTACTTGATAAAAAAAACCCAAGGATGTTCTAGTGTACACACCCTGCAATTATTTTAACAAAGAAGCACACACATAATTTACTCGTCTATAGCTAAATTTGAAAATTGCGCAAGTATTGGTTTAACCTCGGATGTAAAATGGCACTCGACCATATACCGGGTGTTTCTTTTAAACTGAGACGATCAAATATCTCGAAAAATAGCCACTCTACGGAAAAAATGTCCATAATCAAAATTTAATCATACCGCGGGGGAACAACATTAGTGCAAAAAAAAATAGTCCCCACCCCCCGCTTTGTAGGTGGGGCGGGGGTAACTTTTAAACTAAGATAGGAAGCCATATTTTTTATTGCAGATACGGATTCTACGACTAAAAGTACGTATGATTTGAATGAAATATTTTGTTCGATTCATGATAGATAGCGTTGTAATTGTAATCGACGAAATTCAATTTTTCAATTTCTTCTTCTTAGAACACACGCATTCGATTCTGCAACACGTTTGAAATAAAAAACATCACGTTTTCATTGGAAATACTCGAAATTCGTCATCAAAATAATTTATTCAGTTTTGTAAATCAAATTTAACGTTTGTGTTATTTCTTATCTTCATGTTTTTCGTAATTGCAAAATAAACGATAAAATACTTTAGAATGGAGCGTTTAACTGTGTCAGATAAAACTGAAATGGTTCTGGTTTATGGAGAAGCTGGCAGAAATCTTGAAAATGCTGTTGCTATTTACTCTCAACGTTTTCCGGATAGGATTCGTTCACGTGCTTCATTTGGCCGTACTATCAAACAATTAATTACTGATGGAAATGTTCAACCGAAAAAGAGGACCCGTAGAGCAACAGTCACTGGACAAAATAATGAAATTGCTGTATTGGCAGCAGTGGTCATAATCCTCATGTTAGTACACGAGAAATAGTTCGCGATTCCAGATTGTCCCTCACCAGTGTTTGGAGAATTTTAAAACGACACAAGTATCATCCATATCATGTGTCTTTACACCAAGATCTTCATGGCGCTGATCTCCAAAATCGGGTAACTTTTTGTCAATAGGCACGTGAACAAATACAACAAAACCCCAATTTTTTTCGTTGCGTAATGTCCTCTGACGAATCGTCTTTTACAAACCATGGAACGGTTAATCGACACAACATGCATTATTGGAGTGTTACAAATCCGCACTGGCTTCGTCAAGTTGAACATCAGCGTCCTTGGACTGTCAACGTGTGGTGTGGAATAATTGGCAACAAACTCATAGGCAGGCAACTTGAATGGTCAAATGTACCGAAACTTTTTGGAAAATGAACTGCCAATATTGAAAATTTGATCTTAGAAGTGAGACGGAACATGTGGTTTCAACATGATGGTTGTCCTGCATACTATTCGGTGGTGGCACGTGAAATACTTGATCGTGATTTCAATGGTCGCTGGATCGGTAGAGCTGGTCCGATAAATTGGCCCGCCAGATCACCAGGTCTTACGTCGCCAGATTTCTTTTTGTGGGGCTATCTCAAAGACAAAGTTTACAAACAAGAACCAACAACACGTGAGAACATGATTGAGCGAATCAGAAATGCGTGTGCTGAAATTCAACCAAACACACTTCTCAGTTGTGTACAATCATTTGAAATGCGTATCAATAAGCGCATTGAAGTCGCAGGCCATCATTTTAAACACTTATTTTAAGCTAAAATTATTTTATTCACCTGCCATTTACATTAATAAATTGTTTTGATGACGAATTTCGAGTATTTCCAATGAAAACGTGAAGTTTTTTATTTCAAACGTGTTGCAAAATCGAATGCGTGTGTTCTAAGAAGTAGAAATTGATAAAATTGAATTTCGTTGATTACAACGCCATCTATCAAGAACCGAACAAAATATTTCATTCAAATCATACGTACTTTTAGTCGTAGAATCCGTATCTGCAATAAAAAATATGGCTTCCTATCTTAGTTTAAAAGTTACCCCCGCCCCACCTACAAAGCGGGGGTGGGGGACTATTTTTTTTGCACTAATGTTGTTCCCCCGCGGTATGATTAAATTTTGATTATGGACATTTTTTCCGTAGAGTGTCTATTTTCGAGATATTTGATCGTCTCAGTTTAAAAGAAACACCCGGTATATATATATATATATATATATATATATATATATATATATATATATATATATTATATATATATATATATATATATATATATATATATATATATATATATATATATATATATATATATATATATATATATATATATATATATATATATATATATATATATATATATATATATATATATATATATATATATATATATATATATATATATATATATATATATATATATATATATATATATATATGGTGAAAAATTCCTGAAATCACAAATTTTTGGAAGTCATGTTTTTTATATTTTCAATGTATAGTCTATGCAATGTTTTTTTAATCTATGCAATCTGTTCTGGGGCCGAAGCACTTCCAACTCTTTCGTAGTTCACTTTTACCGTCCTACTTTATGCATTGTTTGCCAAATGGAGGATGTACGGCTATAGGTCCGATTTACGTAGAATCATCTGCACATTGCATTGCTCCATGCCAGCCTATAGTACTGACATGGAAGATGGGTCGGCCCATGAGTTGTGCACTCCGACAGGGGGTCATAGTTGTGTTCAATACCATCATCAATCGTAATCAAATGATGAAAAATCCCTTTTGCATCCTGCCCCTATCGGGATTCGAACCCGGTACCTCCCGATCCAAACGCCAAAGCTTTAACCACTGTGCCGTTTGGTAGGTCAATGTATAGTCTTGATTAAAAAAAAAAGTTTGTGGAAAAAAATTTTTTTTTGTTGTTAAAGATACAGGATGTCAAATTTTGATAAAAATGATGAACATGATGTTGTATATATGGCTATAAAACAAAAACTAATTATCCGATACTTATAAACGAGGACTCATTTTAAAGATAAATGAATAGGGATTCTAGGTTAGGTTAGGTTAGGTTAGAGTGGCTGCTATCGCACACTTAGGCCAGTAGTGGCCCATTGTGATACCACAGGATCCTATCTCCCCTTTACTCCCGTTGAAACCATCCAGAGCTACTTATGTAGCGTAATATATCTCGCACTCTACAGCCCGCGAGTTCCGAAAGGCTGTCCATACTGTACACACCTAAGTACTTATGCCTTCTGCATGATAGTGCCGGACACGAGCATAGGAAGTGATCCAACGTCTCCTCCTCCTCTTCGTCCAAACAACTTCTACAAAAGTCATTAGTCTGTAGACCCATCCTTCTTGCATGTTCCCCAAAAAGGCAGTGTCCTGTCAGTATCCCTACTTTAGGGATTCTAAAAAAATTATAAAATTTGTGCCATGTTTCAACTCTTCCTATTCAAAATGGCCGCCATAATAGTGCTTTAGAATTTTCTCAAAAACCTATTTTTTTTTTAAAATTTTTCCTCATTTTATTCTATTGAACACACCAAAAAATTGTACTTGTGTTATTTTTTGTTTTCTTGCAAAAGGCATTTAAGTAAAGAGATCTACCTCTTTTTGTATATAAAATCAAATTTTAATGTGGTATTTTTTTATTTTTTTTGCAAGGAAACAAAATATCGCAAGTCCAATTTTTTAGTATATATATTTTTATTATTATTATTTTATTAAATGTATTACAAAATAAATAAAGAAATTTAAAAGTATTTACACAATCAAAACTTACATGTTACATAATGTTTACAATTTGAATATTTTTTACATTTTAACTTGCCTTCTCCTGCAGGTATAATTGCGTGAAAATCGCGGGTTCCTTTTATTGTTTTCAAATTCCCTAGTCTAGTCTCCAGTTGAATTATTTTTAACTTATATTCAGCATCTGAGCAAAATTCAAAAATCATATCAGTTTTCAAAGTTTGAGCCCATTTGAAAAATTCTTCAGCATTAGTTATGGTATCATCATATTCTTTGGTGAGACTGGACATTCTCTTAATAGTACCTCCTAGTCCATCGCATGGTCCCTTTCCATGAGCAGTTGCATGCAAATGCCACTCACAATTGACTCCAAAATCCTCTTTGTGTTTAGTTATATTCATAAAATTGTTTTTGTTTTTATAATGTGTTACTGCACCATCAGTAACATAATAAACTTTAGATAAATCCGGAATTTTTGTTTTCAAAAACTGCAATAATTTTTCTATGAACACGTAAACTGCTACGGCGTCATGATGGAGACAATCTGATATTATAATGTAGCTGGAATGCTGCAATTTTTCTCCTTGATTTTTGTAAATTACAAACGGATGAATAGTTGCTTGTTTATTGTTCCAATGAAAACCCTGTGCTGCATTTTGCATTATAAACACATACTTTTCTGTAAAGTCACACGAAACCAGTATCTCTGTGGGCTCCAGAGTTAACTTCTTTATTTTGATGAAACCAGATTGGTGCAGTGTTATAAAGCAATGGGGAATTAGATTTTTCAGCTTTATTATGAAGTAATCCAGAAAATCATCTAATTGTTTTGAAAACTTTTCCAAATTGCATCGGTCAGTTGAAACCCACTGACTGAACGATAATTGAGCATCCAGACAATCATTGTCCAAAAATGCGCTTCTCAAATATTCGATGAAATGCAGTCCTGGTATCGCGAAATTTTTCCATTGGTGACAGTTTCCATCCTGGTTCCATAAATAATTATTTTGACATTTTGGTGTATTATACAAACACAAACTGTATGTGTTCCGCTGCTTCCTGGTTGCACACAATATTTAGGACGAAGCAGAGAAAATTTAGAAAAGCCAATTTTTTTTTGACTCATCATCCTTATATTTGATTTTGTACCCCTCATAGCACTCCTTTAATGTGCACATCATTAGACGTTTCTGAAGTTTAACTTTTTCAATAGTTATACAATCGTTTTTCCCAGGCATTATACGACTAACATCATCATCATTATAATATTCTATCACTGAGTCTCTGAGTTCATCGCTTATCCGCTTACCAGCTTTGGATGCTGGAAGGCTCAGGGACCCATTCTTGTTTTGAATATTTTTCGCTGTTCGTACCATATACTGCGTTGTGTTAAATTCTTTCGGGTTAAAAAGTGAATTTGATGAGTCAGTAACGGGTGACAGTTCGCTTTCAATTTTCTGACGTTTAGAAGATACCAGGTAACACGTTGTACAAATCGATGAATTACTTCAGTCGAGCGCGGCAAATGACTTTTAATATAATCAGAAACTTTTCTTAAATTTTTCGAACATTTCGTCTCAGGAAACGGCTTACAACACTTTTTGAGCCCAAACATTATTACACTTATTAATTAATTGAACTACTTTAAATTAATTTTTTGTTATTTAAACAAGCAAGTGCTTGAAAAAGAACTTCACAAGTTAAACTAACTGAAATATTATTTTAAATTCTAATTTATACAAAAATGTTAACAAAAGCCACTGGTTATGTTATTTTACAGGCCTACTCCTCCTTCTATAGAATCTCAAAAAAATTATTTCAGGAATACAAATAAATTTTTAAAAATTCGATCCAAAATGTTATATTCAGGTACAGAATATAGTGATTAAACCCAACAAAATAAATGAGTTTATGACAAAATTTTATTATACTACTAATTACTTTAGGGGCTATCCATAAACTATCTCACATTTTTATGGGGAAGGAGTATCGATTGTTGTGACGTGTGTCGCTGGAGGAGGAAGAGTTTTATGAAATGACAGATTGTGACGTGAAGGCACGTGACAAGGTGTCTAATTATAATTACAGCAGTCACTTTGATAGGATAAACATTCAATATAACAATTTGCAATCAGAAGTTATTGTTCCATCTTTTGAACAAGATAGCGTTGAAAATCGCAAAAAATTTTAATCAAATGGAATAATTTTGCTAAATAAACACGCGTAGACGCAAAACGCTGAAAGGAAGTTAAAAATGATCAAACCTAGGGTGATGTAATTTATGAACGATTTGTAAACTGAATAATTCTAAATAGTTACTTTATCAAGTTGATCGTAATTGCTATTCCTAATTAAAATGAAATCTAATTGCCATTACTCATTAACGTTTTACATGCTGTTCAATCTCGAATAATTGCGGTGTAAGATATCGAAAATTCGCTTAGTGGAAAATAAGAGATTATCTTCTATAACGATCGTTTTTGGTGGAGGGAGTCAAGTTTTTATTTTCAGTTGAATTTTGTTTCTTCAAAATGCCACCAATTAGGCGTATCAACTTAAGTCGCAGAACTCGCAATGCAGCAAGCAAAGATGTATACGAGCAAGTCAGACTGACGAGCATCGCGAAGTTGTAACTGTTTGGCTTGGTCATGTAACACAGCGCACACGGCGGCACACTTAAATTTAGATAGCTATCAGTCGGGAAAGAGGGGGGGGGGTTCACTAAACCACACGCGCTATTAGCCATGTTACAAAAAAACTGTGTGCCTAATTCGTTTGTACAAACAAAATCCATATGGAAGGTCGTTCATTCACCGATACTGCAATCACACTTTACCCCATCACAATCGGACTTCTCTATACCATTTTGTGTTTTAACATATTATACCCAAGGCGAAAAAATGCATATTGATCACCGTGCAATCAATAAACGAACGAACTTAACTTGGTTCGCACCAGCGTTTGCAACGATAACAACAAAAAAAAAACAAAACAAATATTCATTCACAAAATATTTGGTGAGTTGAACAAGAGAAATATCAATACTAGAAATCAAATAATGTCGCTACGTAATAATTCATTCATAAGGATTACTATGATAAATTAACCATGGCATGAATATGTCGGTAATTTAAGCAAGCAAAATAGAAAATAAGATGAAAATCAAAATATAATACGAAATAAGATGATGGAAAATGTAAAAAGGAAATATAAAATATATAGATATAATAAATATAATACAAAAGAAAAAAAATTGCATTAATTTTTGGTTTGTATACGTCACCCGAAACCGCAATCAGCTGTTTGATGGTGTCCTCCAAATGGTCAAATACAATCCGGCGATAAGGCCACCAATGTTTGTACAATTCTCCAAACCGCAACCAGATGTATATGATGGTGTCCTCCCAAATTTAATATACTATATCCGCGGACCGCACAGCCACCCGTTACCTCTGGATATCGCTCGTTCACTTGATCCACGAAATGTGAGGTACTGCCTTCACCTTCTGGATGATACGTTTTCGTTCTTTGAGGATCACAATAGTTTGTTCGTGCGTGATTCTAGAACTCTTTGGGATGATTTTTTTTTTCACCCGCGAACTTTTTTTGCAACGATCCTGGGCGTCCAAATACCCAGAATGTATCAAACAAACACCACTGGAACTTTCCCACCGTAGCCACACCCGAATACACATACTTTTCAGTAACGTCACCTTTATTACAATTTATAATTTAAAACATCACATTTAGTATAATTTATCTTACAATTTATAATGGAAAATTTTATTTTATTTTATAATTAGTATTATTTAGTTTAACAATTTTATAATTATGTTGTACTAATACTACACAAATAGTTGGTTTGTACTTTTTTGTTAAATAGGTTGCCCCGACTTTTATCTTTTTTTTTGTCTCTTAATTTTAGCAACCGACTAACCTCTATGCATAATTTCGCGTCGGTTTTTATACCCAATCGTGTTGTTTTGATTTTTAATTTTGGCATAGCGTGTGTGTATATGCGTCTACTCGACAATCAGCTGATTACAATCAATCCATTTTTTTCCTATGTTTATTTTAAGGCACAGGGTGGTTAAGCATCAAAACATCGAAATTTGTTACAAAGTGCGAAATGAAGTTGAACGGAATCCATGGAATCGAAATCAACATCATCGTGGAAACGTGGCAATCGATTACAGTTTACTCCAAATCGTTGCTAATGGACCAATGAACGTTGTGTGTCCACATTGAAAGGGAATAAAGTGTAGAAATTAAGCCCTGGATTGTGTTGTGCCAGTGGCCAAGTCAAATTGACGCCATTAGTACCGCGACCAGAGCCATTATACATTCATTGGTTTCCGGAAATGGGTCACATTCTAAACATTTTTTGACTCATTTCCAGCAATACAGTAATTGTTTTCAAATGACGTCATTTGGCGCAACAAAAATTATTCGAGATAATTGTATGCCTACTTTCAAAGTAAGTACAAATATGAAACAATAAACTTTAACCACAATGTGGCTGGTGTTAAGTCCGTTGGTAGCAGTGAATTGCCAAAAGCCACCAGAAGTGATTTGTGTTTACAGAAGTTGATGGAGGAATGGCAGTGCTGCCACTTCGCTAAACAATCACCAATATTACGTCTATTTACCGTCGCAGTTTCAAGGTCAAATATATCATCGAACAGCCTTCTTATTGCCAAAGCCGAATAGTGACTACAAATTTTTGCAAATTTATTTAAATAGACGATTCAGCAAGACAAGTCGACGAACTTATTACACGTTTGAAATCGTCCATTTTATGGAAATATGTCAAAACACTCAATGTATAATGAACATGCGAGTTGCATTGCAGAATGGCCGATCTGGAGAAGTTTTTCTAAACAATTGCTCGATATTGGTAATAGCAAAATTCCTGTTGACCCATCGTCTGGATACATTACATTCTCTGTCAATTCTTTTCACTTTACTGAATCAAACACCCAACTAATCGAGATGGTGTTCCCGAACATTGCTCAAAATTACAAAACTCACAAAATTACAACTACTCCCGTGTGGAGATGCCGATCTCCCATCGCGGCGCGTTCCCCGGTGGCGGATAGGGGAATGCTGTTTAACCGGCTTGCCGGAGGTTAGGTGGGAAATAAAATACCATCCGTGGACGCACTCCACCCTCACACGAGATAATAGCCAACCATTGCTTAACCCATTGATACCAAGCACAAGCATCTCTAGATCACCACCTAGAAAATTAGGAAAATTAGCTACTCAGCAGGAGAATGAAAATGCTGAACGCAGGGAAGACGTGAACCAAGAACATCATCATGACGTCACTAGAGAAAACGCTGAATTAAAGAATTCGATAGAAAATGTAATGAAAATCAATATGAACAGCTATGCAAAGAAGTTCAACAGCTTAAAGAAGAAATTGATATATTCAAAAAGGATAATCAAGCCAAAGAAAATAGATTTGGCATATGAAACGAGTTTTATACAAAGACAAATTAATACTAAACGTCATCCACGGACTTAGTGAAGTTATATAAGAACATGCTACAGAAAGAGAGACCATACTGCAACCAGTTAATACATCCAACGTAATCAACCAAGGGAAAATGGAAGAAAATCAACCAATACATGAAGAGATACCACCTCAACAAATTAACATACTTGCACTGAATAATAACGTTTGGAAAGTGAATGCACTTGGCCCAGAAAGCTATAGAATGTTGTCAAATGAAATCACGGCTCAAAATATCGAATGGCCCAAGAAAAAATTTGGAGTTGTCAAAACGTTGTACCATCTAAAATTTACAGCACTTTAGTTATAATAACTCTTAAAATAATAAAAAACAACATGAATTTGTTGGTTTGTCAACGTAATGCCAGCAAAAATGGTAATTGTCGTTTGCTTGGCAATATGTTATAGCAACGTCAGACAGTAAACTCGTTATAAATGGTAAATTACTTTCAAGGCATCATTTTGATTAATTTAGTGACTTCGGTTCCCAAATAGCAAAAACATCATATTTGCAGTTTTGCTGTACTTAACACAAAGTAGTTATACTTTTTACGCTATTTGCCGTAGGCACTTGGCGAAACACACTTATACTTAATAAACACATTTTTATTAATCACTTGTTTTTTTTTTTTTTTGTTTTTTTTGTTTTTTGTTTCGCAGAATATGTATTCTGCGAAACAAAAAACAAGTGATTAATAAAAATGTGTTTATTAAGTACAAAGTAGTTACATAAGAAAAAGTAATGCAATAATAGCAAACATGCTTTAGATGCAATTCCTCTGGTTAGAAAGCAATATAGTTAGTTAAGGGTATAAGTTTCAAAATAACACAAAAAGGCAGAAATAACTAACGAGCTATTATTTTGAACATTATTGTAACAATAATAATTTGTGTAAAAATTATAGCAAACATCATTCTTTTATAATTGTCATTTTATTTATATGTTTTCCATATTCATACTTCAATAATAAATGTCACTATATATGTATTTATGAAATATTGACAGGGATAATATGATTTTTCTCATCATTTCTTATCGTAAAACTATGTGGCAAACAAGTTTTGTCGATCAGTTTGTAAAAGTAGCTCAGAAAAGAAAAACGCGATCTAAAATTATTTGATATTAAAAATAAAATCAAAATCAAAAATTATTTTGAAAAAATTATTTTTTCTAAAAAAAAGTTCAAATCTGTTAAAAAGCATCTGGTAACTAACCAAAAGCATGAAATTGGTGTTTTTTTCCAATATTTTCGTGTGATAAACTGGGTTTTGTGGAACTACTAGATAAATGATGCAGCCATTTTTGTGCACAGAAATACAAAATTAAAAGATGGTTTTACTATATGTAACAGCTAAATATCTTTTCAGATAACGAGTTTAATTATTTATGGTAAATTTAATATTATCACAGCTAAAGTGTAATAAGGATTTACGAAAAAGTTGCCCAAATATAGTAAACGTTTTAAATAACTAATCAGCTTTTAGATGAGGAAATTAGTAATCATAAAGCATTTACTGTGTGCTAAGCGTTTTATAACTGTGGGACTTTGCATGGAATAATTATTTACGTTAACCCTATATTAGCCATGTTTACAAATTACCATATTAGAAATTTACAATTCACGGTTTTAATTAAAAAACAGGCATTGTGCAGCTAAGTTTAAATTTTATTTGTATTTACAATCTAAACAAAATTACATAATGAAAAACTTTACATTCAGAGGATTATTTGAGACAATATTAAAAATGAAACAGATTGCGATCTGATCCTCCGAAAAAAAGGATTAAATATTTGTTTGTCTCTTAAATTAAAAAAATGCAATCCAGTTCCATTACAATATTGAGAAATCTTATATATAAACATATATAATATATAAATAAACTCAAAAATTCAAATTTCGTCTCTATTTTCAGCCATATTTATTTACATTTTATTTATGCGTGTGAGCTGTCAAATTTTCCTAACATTTTGAAACCACTGTACCTGGTGGAGGGTTAACAACAAGGTTGTAGTTATAGAATTTTCTGTGTGTTAAACATTTTAGTTGTGTTTTAAACCATTTTGCTTTGAGTTAAGCAATTTTGCTTTATTAACCGTATAGTTTTGCTGTTTGGTAAGTAATTTTGCTTTGAGCTAAGCAGTGTCTCTTTTACCACATTTAGCATATTTCGCTGTGTGTTAAGCAATTTCGCTGTTTGGTAAGTAGTTTTGCTTTGAGTTAAGCGATTTCGTTTTTTATCCATATTTAGTTTACTAATACTTTCACTGCGTGTTAAGCGGTTTCGCTATTTGTTAAGTAATTGTGATTTGAAATAAGCAGTGTTTCTTTTATAAGTTTGACATACCACTGTAGAATACAACTGTACTTCTGAAAGTATGTACCGGTTGGAAGAAGGAACTACTTCCGAAGAGGGAAATAATTCCGAAATAATTCCGTTTTTAGAAAGTGGTTGTAGTTCCTCTACAAGAGGTTTCAAATAATTTGGAACTGAACCAGGCTCACTATCTTCACAGTAAAGACCTACCACCATTGGAACAAAATTATCAATTTCATGTATTGCAACAAAAATTGGCCAATTGTATTTTTGTGCTTCTGTAAATTGAGATACTATCAATACAGGTAAACCTCGCTTAACGAAGGGGTTCGGTTCCTGGAAATGCTTCGTTAAGCAAGGATTCGTTAATCGAGGTATCAAATTATATGATTTTATATGAAAAATTGTTAGTTTGGTTCCCGTAGTGCAAATTTAATAAAAAAAAAGTTTTCAGTACAAAAATTCAGTTTTATTTCGAATAAAATAAATAAAAATAATCGCAAAATAAAAAAACCAAAGCATATCATAAAAAAGAAAACACTTATAGGGCCCATACACGACACAATTATGCATGTGCAATCGTATGATTGTGCATGCTGATTGACAGTGGTATAGTATTGATTGAGTGATTGCACATGGTGATTTTCAAATTTTTTGATATTTTCTTGTTTGTGCATGCAAAACTGCGTCGTGTATGTGTAATTTGCTCGGTCTAATGTTTTAACTCTTCTGTGTCGTATTACAGCAAATATGGCATAGTTAATATAAAATAAAGAATTTAAGATCCTCGGATGTTTTTCCACTTGCTAGAATTTCGAATGTCCATTTCCACTACGTTTTTATACCATTCTTTCATCGAAATTTGTCCATTTCTGTTTTATTTCTTTTTTTTTCGAATTGCTAGTCGAATTAAAATCGCAACGCATGCTTCTTCATACATATTTTAAAACTGATAAATGTGGTAAATGCATGTATCGCGACTCATGAGTGTAAAAATCATGATTGTGCAATCACACAATTGCATTGCGCACGCATGATTGTATCGTGTATGGATATAATGCTTAAATTATTATTTAACAAAATTATCGATTGTAAGTTGTTTTTTTTCTCGAACTCGTCTAACATTTGTTTATAATTTGGATTGCGGGAATCACAATGCTACTTTTGTTTTCATATGGATGATTATTTCTGATAATCTCATAAGTTACATCCATTTTTGAAAAAATTTCATTCAGAGTGTGGCGGCATAAATTTTTGTGTGGCTCTTCATCTTCTGTTGATAATTTAGAACGTGATCTCGATTCACAAATCTCGAATGCCTTCTTCGTCCACTCCTTCAATACCGGCTTGCGTTGCCATTACCACAAAAATTAAGTAAAATAGACGGTTTTTTTTATTTTTTGTTAATTTTTTATTCGTTATCCCGAGGTATGTATTCGTTAAGTGAGGTTTTTGTATCAAAAATTGATATTCGTAGATCCGAGCTTTCGTTAAGCGAGGTTTACCTGTATTTATATTTAACCCTGATTTACATTGGGCGGTCTAAGGATTTAAAATATAATTGTAAGCAAATTTTCACTCGGCAGTTTTTGCAATTGTTTATTTTTTAAAGAGTAGTTATAAATATATAAAAGCTATTTCAATTCAGTTTGTGTTATATTAAAATGTATTGCCGATCTCTTTATTTTTTTGCACAAAATCTTCTACTTCGTCTTCGCTTTCATTTAAATAATATTCGGATTCAATTTTATCATTATTATAACATTCAGAATCTGACATAGTTTGTGATTGAGGTAATGTACGCTGAGATGGTTGAAATGAAATAAGGCGCTCTGCAGCAGCAGTTAAATTGTCATTTACAACTTGATCTAAAAATTTGTTTATTATATACATGTAAGAGTCCAGTATGAATTGAAATTAATTACAAAGTTTATCTACATTAATAAGTCAGGCGTATGTGGTGATATTGTTGCTGTTGTTTCTCTTGAAGCCACTTAAAGAGGAACCAAATCATTGGACGTAAACGCAGCAACTTTAATATTTACCTGTTACTTTTTTCATGTGGCTGTTTGTGACTTTTGCTTTTCTATAAAATGTGGTGTTGGTTTTGTATTTTTTTGATGTTCTAAAATAAGTATACAAATCTTTGTTCGCCATTATATTCGCCAAGTATAACAAAGACACAACACCTTATTTGATTATATACCATAAATGTCAAAACTAGGTTATTATAGATGTCGTCAGTCAACCAAACCAGTTTGACTAGTACAGCAACAATGCTTTCCTCCCGACATTTTTCTTTACGGCATATAGCAATAACCCTTCTACAATGCCTTTATACCTACTTAATTTATCGCAGCAAAATTGCTTTTGTCCCGATTTTTTTGCTTTATGGTGTGTAACAAAATCGCTGCTGCAATGTCTTATAAACCTTCTTAAGCTAATTAGCTATTTTTTTCACTGCAACAGCGTTTTCAAAAGTTATTAAATAACTATTTACAGTTTATAACTAATTTGTGTAATTTTTCGAATTTCGCGACGTTGTAAGAGCCCTGGTTTTGCTGTCTAGGACAATTTACCTATCGAATTGTTACTTGGGGGTTCACCCAAATGAAGAAATAGTTGAGGAACTTAGCCTGAAAGGGTTCAAAATCCTAGACGCTGCGAACATATAAAGAGCAAGGTCAAACGGTGAAAGAGAAACAACCAAAGTTGGCCTTCTCCTCTTCGTGATAAAATTTGACAACACTGAGAGCACTTCTAGGGTATATATGGAATGAAAGAAATCCTTAATATGAAAGTTAAGATTGAGACATTAAAAAAGAACCCTTGTAAAATGCCACAGGCAAAGAGCTGCAAAGAATGAGAGACAACCACCAAATCCTCCTAAACAGCGCCAAAGTAAGAGAGGGCATAACAAATGCACAAATGGCTAAGTAGAACGAACATATCAAGAAAGCACCGAGTCATGAAAATCACATCCTGCAAAAAATACTTCAGAAGCTAAACACTATCAATTCAAATCTGGCTGCGCAGGACCGAAGACTAGAATTTATCGGCGAGCTACTGATAAACCAAGAACAGAGACTAGGAACACTGGAAAATACATCGATGAGCCAAGATAAAAGAATAACGGATGCGTCAAGTAAAACTAGAGAAGTTATTGACGACTACCTTCGTTCTAGTCCATACAAACTTAACAAGAAAAAATAATGAAACTCTATTTAAGAATTGCTATCTTGAATGCAAATGGCTTGGGCAACGGATTTCAGAATTAGAATAAATTTCTAAAGACAAGAAAAATTGATATGTACCTAATATCAGAAAGTCATTTTACCAGAACCTTTTATGTCAAAATACATACCAGTGCTATCAAGCTCTACATCCAGCAGAAAGGGCTAGAGGCGGGACAGCAATCTTTATTAAGGATAATACAAAACACCACGAAGAACTAAAAATGGAGGAGGAAGCTATGCAAGTAGCTACTGTATCTATTGAAACCAAAAATAACAAGAGCTTAATATATCAGCAATCTACTGTCCAACCAGATATAACCCCCAAAAAAAGACTACATCAAACATCTTAAATCGCTTGGTAATAATTTTATTATTGATCGCCACATTCCAAAATCCCATAGCCTTAATTCGACAAATTTATACTTTTAACGTGCGAAATTTAAATTTAATTTCTGTTCACATACGAGTTGTGTGAATATATCTCGCCCAGGGCCCAATTTCGCAAACTTACTGCGGAACGATTTTTTTCTAATTTTTCTAAAAGTAAGGCATGCGTGAGCCTTACTCCGCCCCGGTGACAAAGTGGTCAGCATGCTTGTTCCAGTGACCTGAGGTCCCGGGTTCGATTCCCGGTGGTGACAAGGAAGAAAATTTCCCGGCTCGTTTAGGATCAATGAATTAATCACTCATTTTCCGAAATGAAAATATGATTATGAAACCTCATTTGAGGCGGTCAAATCCCTTGATGGGCTATAGTGCCAGAGAGAGAGAGAGAGAGCGAGAGAAAGGCAAGAGTGTGACGAATTCAAACTCACATAGCCTTAATCTGACAAATTTATACTTTTAACGTGCTGTAACAAATGATTTTGGATGAACCAACATTTTATCAAAAAAAGGATATTTTGTGTAATTTTCGATGAAAAATATATTTGCGCACTGCGATTCCATGCATAGGCAGTTTAAGTGTTAACCTATATTTTACATAATAGATAATATTATATACTAAACGTTTTATAAGTATAAAATCTACTACTCATTAAAGTGTAGTGTAAGTATTAGTAGATGATATTGGGTACATCTTCATTGATCACATTAAGTGGTAATATTCGTCTATTTATTGGTTCTTGTTTTGAGTAATATGCATTTATTAACACAGGCAGGATTCGTAGGAATGCAGATAAACGGCTGCTGCCGCATTTGTAGTAGAAGTAAATGTAGCTATAATGTGATTTATACATACATTAATACACACCTAACTACAAATTGTGAACGAAAATATAATTTCGGATGCGATCGCATAACATAGCCAAGCAAAAGGCATCAATATCAAAATTAAAAAATAAAAGTTAAAGGTTAAAGCTCTATAGAAGTTAGAGCAGTGTTCTTATCAAATAAAAATAAAAATATATGTAAGTGCCGTGCGGCCATACAAATAATATTCGTATGTGTGGATTCGTATACTGTTGGCGACATGGTTCATTGAGTTTATGAATATTTAAAATAGCCCGAAATTGAATAACGTAATCTGGAACGACGCCACCAGAATAATCTGCAAAGGTCACGGACATTTTTTCTAACTTGCGATTATTTTACTTTCTAATAATATTATTCTACAAATCTGTTTCATTTCCTTTTAAATTATCAAAAGTGGTTGATTAGTCTTGAATCCTTCCAATTTTACTTAGTTTAAAGTTACAACTTAGTTAGTTTAGTTTAGTTACAACTCTCTATTTAGTTTAGTGCATAATTGAAGTGTTTACCTTAATATTAATCGTAAATTCATCCAATTTATTAAGTTTTACAATAAGTTTTTTTTTATCAAACATATACGAGCAGCCATAATTAAATAGCGGAATACCAAACGAAAACGTGGAAATTGTAATAATCAGTGGTTGAAACCGGGATTTACAGGTGTACACTCACTATTCAGTTGAAGCGCTACAAGGAGATAGTGGTAAGTGATTCGATTTATTATATCATTTTATAATTTTTTTTTGATGTGCTTGGGAATTTCACCTCATGGTAGTCGATCGTGCCCGTTTAAACAGTTATTAACGTTTGCATTAAATTTTTATTGTTTTCTCCCTATTTACCTTAATACGTACTTTATAGAAGTATGTAGGCGGAGCACTTGTTAAATTTAATAATAATGAATAAAAAAACAAAATTTTAATTTAATTTTCAAAATTAATAATAAAATTTCATTATGAAAATAATGTTGCTGGTGAGTGATGTTGCGGTGCTCCAATAATGTTGCTCCGGCAAAATTCCAAAATTGAATAGGAAGCTTAATTTCGTTTTCTTTTTCCTCCTCACCTATGTTCGCCCCAAAAATATAAAACCAAAAAATCATAACCTGATTTTCTGGTTTCTGATATTTACATGCACCAAAATGTTTTTGGTGCACCCGCTGCAAATATGTTTAACCCAACATAATTGTTTGCCATGCCATCTATTGTACAATGGCATGGTAGTGTGTTGTGTATGTACGTTTTACGTGATTTTGGTTTTGCAAAATTAGTACGATTTTATGTATCTCTTAATGATTTGATTGTAGAGGTTATTGTAATGCGAAATTGTTGTGAAACCAAAATATAATTTTTTAATCATACATTGCTTACACCAATTTTGTTATGTACAATTGTTGTTGTACGATTATCTATGTACAAGTTTGTTATGTACAGTTTGCGTATACAAGATTGTTGTATATTTTGGAATAATTCTTTATATGGAGAATTGTCCATTTATAAAGAATTATGTGAACGGAGGATTGTCCGTTGAGAATAATTGTGCGGAGTTTCTTATAGTTGAAGAAACTATCCGCTACCCTACAACTTCGTCAATTATATGCACGTTCTGTAAGCTTAATTTAAATAAAATCATAATTTTTATTGATATTCAAAATTAAATTAAAAATTATTTATTGAGCCAATTATAACTATAATAAAGTTGGTAATGGTTTAGGGCTCGTTTTTATTTTAAATAAAATAAAACAATTTAAAGACTGAGCTTTCGATGTCTCAACGACATCATTTTCAAAGCTAATGAAAATTTTTATATAAATTTTTTAAAAACAAATATAAAAAGCCTATACAGTTAATACAATTTTTTTCCAAATAGCAAATACAAAGTAAATTTTAAAGTAAATTTTACAAACAAGTATATAAAATATGAATATGATTTTAAAATTATTAAAAAAATATAAATGAAAATTGTATATATAAATTAAACAATGAAATAAATTGTGGAAAGAAATAAAGCAGACAAAACCCGAAATTAGACAAAATAATTGTAGCAATTGCCAATGTAGGCGCAATCACTATTTATATTTATAGAATTAATGCTAGATTTAATATATAGCATCTCTAAAATTGATCTTTTCCTAAAATTTCGTTCTTTTTCTAATATTTTAACATTATTTAGGCTAATTATGTGACCTGAATTCTTTAAATGTGTAGAAAGTGCACTAGTACCTTGTTCTTCATCTTTATTTACACCATTTTTATGTTGATAAATCCTTTTTTCCAAAAATTGTTTTGTTGGACCCGTATAAACAACATTACAGTCACATTTAACTTCATAAATTAAATTTGACTGCTTATTGAGTGGTATAGGATCTTTAAGTTTAGAAAAAAGACAATCATTTAAACAAGATGAAGAATTACCGACAATTTTGAAATTATAATTTTTGAACAAGTGTTTTATTTTTTCAAATAAATGTTTAACATAAGGAATTGAAAAATAATTTTTATCATTGTTAATGGGCCGAATTTCAAAACTTGTAATAAAAAAATTTGTTTCCAAATATGTGCACTGATTTATTAATTTGGCGGGATAATGATTAGTTAACAATGTTTCTTTTAATATGTTAAAATTTTTATTGTGAAATTTGAGATCTGAAAGTTTTAAAATTTTTTGAGCCAAAATGTTTACTGTATTAATTTTATAGGAAGTAGGAAGCCAAGAATGAAAATTTAAGTATCTACCAGACCAAGTATCTTTGTGATACCAATCAAAAGAAATTTTTCTATCAGGCTCATGGATCAAAAGTTAATCTAAAAATGGAATTTTGTTGTTAACTTCCTTTTCCATAGTAAATTTTATTCGATTAAAAATTTTGTTAAAACTGTTCAAAAATATATCAATTTTGTTTTCAAGAATAGCCATTATAATATCATCAACATATCGATAGTAAAATAATGGCTGAAAATCTAAAGTATTTAATGCTAAATAATCCAAATTTTCCATTAATAAATTTGCTAATATAGGGCTTATGGGAGAACCCATTGGAGAACCAAAAATTTGTTTATAATTTTTATTGTCAAAAGAAAATTCCGAATTATCTAAACCAATACTTAAACCTTCAAGAAATTGGACTTTCGTCAATTTTGATTTTGCGTTCTTTTTAATGTCTCTCCAATTTTTCTTGATAATTTCCGAAACTATATGACTATCTACATTAGTAAATAACGAAATCACGTCTAAGGAAATTAACAAAAAATTTGGGGGTATAATGAAATTTCGAATTTTTTGTTTAATATCTTCGGAATTTAGAACAAAAGAGTTAGTTTTTCCTACACTAAATTTAAGAATGTTACTTAAAACTGCCGATAAACCGTATGTGGGACCATCTATTGAGCTCACAATAGGTCTGTAGGGTACATTTGGTTTATGGATTTTAGGTAAACCATATAATTTAGGAACTACTGGAATATAACTAGTTAATTTTTTCTTTGTAAATTCATCAATGTTGCCAGATTTTTGCCAATTTTTTACTAAAGTGTTTATCGTAGTTTGAATTGGAGTAGAATTATTTTTTATCAATTGTCTATAAGCAGAGCCTCCTTAATATAAGAGCCGTAACATTCCGCCATTTTTTTCCATGAGCTTTCCATAGAGGGGAAGCTTTTTGTTCTTTTTCATACCAATCAGTGTATTTTAATATTTTTTTAGAAGCTTTTTTGTATATAAAAACATTAATGCTTCGTTTCAATTTTTAATTTGAATGGTTAGTTCAATATTCAGGAAAAGCATATTTTAAAATTGAGTCATATTATGTCGAATTAACGCAAAAATATTCGAATTAGTCTACCACAAAATTTTTTTTTTATTGTAGAAATAAGAATTTGTTTATATGTGTATGTAAGAAATTAATATAGAGTGTTCCATCAAAAATTTCAGCATTTCTTTCCCAAAACAAACGTTCGTTAAAAAATGCTTTTTGAGTAGCTATGTAATATGAGGGTTATTGTGTTCTGGATTCTATTACAACATTGTTGATGACCAAACTTCGAAAAATGTTTTTTCGTTATTTGTTAAAAATTTCATCGCATCAAATTCGCAGGCTATACTGTTTCATCCTGTAGTATAAACAAACCGGAGCTTCATAAAATATAAACATTATATTATAGAGCTTTTCGCAATTAATAAACCAATCAATAGATGTCGCTAAGTATAAATTAAAGCTAAATATTAAACCCTAAAGTTTGTTAACTAAAATTTAACAATTTATTATGTATACTGCCTGGTTCAATAGATTATTGAAATCTCCTGGAACTGAAAATAACCGAATACAGCGAATTGAAACAAGAAAAGAAAAAATTTGGAAAAAATGTGACATTTTTCTATTATTGTTTTTCAGCGCGCAGCAACTACGATGATAAATATTTTGCGGCGAAAAGCTTTATTTATGCCAACCGTTTAATAAATAAAAATTATAATTGTTTTGAGTTTTATTAATTATGTTAAATTATTATATTAAAGATTTCGCGCTTAACTTACAATAATAATGGTTTATTTTCGTAAATAGTTATTTAATTATTTTACACTTTTCTGTAATTTCAAGTAAATTTATTACAGAGACATCTGTAAACGGATTTTCAAATTACAGAAAGCTCGATTTTGCAATCGAATAAAATTGAAGTTTTTTACGTTTTGTTTTGTTTTGTAATAATATTTAATTAAGAAAACCATGACAACGTTGATTTTTTGTATACAAAAATAATAAATAAAAACAAAAATAAATTTTATTATATGAATAATATTATTGTTTCTACATGGTGATTCATAAAATTTCGTTTCAGCTCACGTTTTCTCTTTAATTTTGTTATAAATGGAGAATGTTTAGATTGCTATTAAGTGCATCGTTCATCTCAAAAATTCTGAGGTGCATGTGACCAGAATTTACCAAATAAGTTACATTTTTATAAAACTAAATTTTAAATCGGATGTAAGAGGCATCCGCGGTACCACCCTTTATTATCTTACTTTATAAACCTACACAACTAAACGGAAAGCTCATTTTTATAGAAAATTAATAAATTTATGCTCCGCTTTAGTTTAAATTTACCAAATAAATACTACATTATGATGGCTGATTTTCAAATATGTGTTCTTTGAATAGTTTATTAAAAATATAAAATTAAAATTTAGATGATTTGTTTAATTTTTTATTCATAAATTCATGTTCAAAAATTTTTCAATTACCACGGTTTCTTATAGTAATTCAATAAAAGCTTCCCCTCTACTGAAAGCTCTCGTTTTAATATTACGGCTCTTCAAAATCATAGATGGCTCTGCTATAAGTTGTGTCGTCATTTAAAAGGCCATTCATTTTTTCAATATAATCATTACGTGTGGTTAATACGGTTATATTGCCTTTGTCTGCTCGAGTCACCATAATATTTGGATTATTTTTCAAAAACGTTTTTGCTTGTTCAAGGCAAGATAAAATACGTTTTTCAACTGGTGAAAGCCTCTGCAACGATGAACTATTTTTAAAATTAGTCAAAACATTAACAAATTGATTACGAATTTGGGTACGGCTATTTTCCGGAAAACTAAATATTGCACTTTCAACACAAGATTTAATTTTGAAATAAGGTACATAACTACCAACTGTTGGTGGACAAAATTTATTACCTAAACTTAAAATAAATTTAATTTTAATTTGAAGATCAATATTAGAGATATTTACTAACCAATTTTCACTAGCATTAACCGAATCTTCTGTTAAAAAATTGATACTGTCTACAAAATTATTATCAAATTTCGCAATTTGCCTTACCTTAATTTCATCGAAATGGATTTTAAAAGTAAATTCTGCGTGCTGGACAAATTCCTGGATAAGATTGGATGGAACAATATCTTCTAAATTTTGCTTAATATTATTGCTTGTATATAGGCTTTTTATATTTGTTTTTAAAAAATTAATATAACAATTTTCATTAGCTTTGAAAATGATGTCGATGAGACATCGAAAGCTCAGTCTTTAAATTGTTTTATTTTATTTAAAATATAAACGAGCCCTAAACCATTACGAACTTTATTAAAAATTAATTTAATTATTTTTTTAAATTAGTCATGCTAAGACTGTGTCCTATTGTTAATTGAATTTAAAGGTGATGATTGTTTATTTATTTATTTATTATTACCAACTTTACATGTCTGGTTACATTATTATTTACATAAAAATATTAATACAATTATATAATTGAAAGTTTACAAGTTAGTTAATAATTCAAAAGAAGCTTCGACATTAACTCCTTAAATGCACTTCTAGACAGATTAAAGTCAAAAGCCAGCCGTATTTTATTAAAGGAAGCTGATGAATGATAAACCGGCTCACATTTACCGTAGTTTTCTCAAACTCAATATTTCTGAACAATCGATTTTACACACTAATAAATCTCGAATAAACATTGCACTAATTTCAATTCTACGAATAAACGGCGGTTCCATATTTATTCATTTACATCTACCTCGATACGCTGGGAGTATGAAAGCACGGACATTCGTATCGCTAGGCAACCTTCGTAGTGCGTACATTAAAAATCGCTTCTGAACCCTTTCTATGTGATCTGAATAGTTATTATAAAACGGATTCCATATGACAAAACCATATTCCAACAATGAAGGAACAAAAGAGACATATACAGTTTTAATCATTAAAGGATCATGAAAATCTTTAGAAAACCTTTTAACAAACCCAAGTATAGAATTCGCTTTAGAAATGCAACCATCACGAAGTTTATGAAACACTGTCAAAAATAAAACAATCCTAACAGTAATTGTAACTAGGCCGGATAAGAGTGCGCGGGTGAAATTCATTGTTTTGCATTTGGAGATGTTTAGAATCAAATTATGCGATGTACACCAAGCATTAAAATTTGTCAGGTCGGACTGAAAATCAATTGCATCATTGGCGCATGAAATAGTTTTGAAAATTTGTAAATATATCGTCCGCATAAATGAGAATGCCGGAATAACTTAGACAGTTGACCACATCGTTTACGAAAAAAATGAAGAGTATGGGACACAAATGGCTGCCTTGAGGGACTCCCGACGAAACATCAATCACTCTTGAAGTGAAACCAAAAATTTTCACAATTTGAGTTTTGGATTCCAGATAAGATCTAATCCAATCAGCTAGTAAGTAGTTACAATTCAATGAATTGAGTTTCCGCAATAACAAGTCAGTATACACAACCTGCACATTATTACCATTTAAAAGAGCACTTGAAATACAATTACTGGACAAAACTAAGTTAGAAATAGTTGACCTACCTGGAAAAATTCATGTTGTTTGGAAGAAATGAATGTCTTAATCTTAACATGAAAAAATAATTGATCTTTAACTAGTTTCTCAAAAAGCTTTGGTAAAACTGAAATAATAGAAATACCTCTGTAATTCTCCACATCACTTCGAGATCCAGATTTGAAAATCGACTTAATAACTGAGCATTTCCATACAAGAGGAAAGCAACCTTCAGTGAGACTTCTATTAAATAAAACAGCGATATGGGGAGAGATTACCTCATCGATAAATTTTAGAAGAATAGGTGGAATATAATCAAAACCGGCACTTTGGTTAATATCAAGATTAGATAATTCGGATAAAACAGTATCCACTTCCACACGAAACATTGTAAATTTGAATTTCCTTACAACATTACTCAAATTAGCAAGATTTGATTTCGAACTATATACACTCTCAAAGAAATCAGCAAATAAATTACAAGTATCCTGTCATTTATTTAATGATTCAATTTCCAGAATATAACTGCTGTAAAGAAATCGGTTTAGAAATAATATATACTTCGTACCCAATACATCAAACGAGTTGAAATTAACAACATTAGGATGCAATTTATATTTCTTGTGAGCCTTGACCTTCCTATTTTTTAGATTTATCAACTCACTATTATATACCACGGTTCCTTCGTAACGCGGAAAGCTTTCTGTCTAAGGATAAATTTCTCAACACCTAAACTAATCTATATATATAAAACAAAGTCGGGTTAGTTACACCATTTATAACTGAAGAACGGCTGGACCGATTTTTATGATCTTTGTTTTGTTGGATTTGACTCCGTTCCGAATAGCATAATAACTATTAAAACATTGGAAAAATTCACCAAAAAAAAAAAAAGTTATCAAGAAAATTCATTTTCTCATATATTTAGTACATTTTGTTTTTTTTTATTTTGTTCGTCTCAATACAGTGGTGATTTAGGAAAAAAGAAAAGTCGGAAAAACTCAAAAGGGAAGCCCCAAAAATCTAATAAAAAAACCTTTTTTTATATGAATTTGAGGATCTGGCTGGATCGTCTAGTATTTTCCACTCTCCGTTGAATATTTCAGTTATGTTTGAATGTTGTGAGTTAGTCAAAGAAAATGTTAATTCATGGATTTATAACTTTAAAATGGGCGATTATCATTCTTTAAATGCATTTCTGGATACGTATGATTGGTCGTGTTTTTATGGTTGTAATAGTATCGACGGTATGTTAAGCGAATTTTATAGAATTACTAGCTGACCCGGCGAACTTCGTACCGCCACAAAATCAATAAATAGTTATTATAGCTTAATTAAATTGAGTTTTTTATTAAGATAAAATGAATTTCTCTCTCTCTCTCTGGCACTATATCCCATCAAGGGATTTGGCCGCCTCAAATGAGGTTTCATAGTCATATTTTCATTTCGGATAAAGAGTGATTAATTCATTGATGCTAAACCAGCCGTGCAATTTTTTCCTTGTCACTACCGGGAATCGAACCCGAGACCTCCGGGACGGATAAAATGAATACTCCAATTTAATTAAAGTCAATCAAAATGAAATATATTTTAATTACATTGAAATGAATGTAACTCACATGGCAGCAAGGCGTTCGTTTTATTGAATTGATTCGAAATGATTTGCGTAGCATTGTTGCACTACTTTCTTTTAAACTATTTCCTGAGTGGGTTGCAATAGGGTCGATTCCCTTCAGTAAAGCGTATTGTGATATACGAAGTTTTTTGTTTATTGTCAGGTGCGAGAACGAATAAAGCGGATGATTTGCTGACACGTGAACATTCTACATACAATTGGCCGTGAGAGAAACATTCATTTTCTAGATTCGGGCCACAAACCCTCAAGAATTGGCCTTGTTATTTGTTGATCTTCATGGCGAATGCAAGACGAATCGGAAATTGAATTCGTTTAAATTTCGAATGGCATATCGGTTGGGATGATCGGAATTCTCGGAATGAGAATTTCCTCACCTTTGAACTTTCCTTGAGTTTTCTCAAAACCAAACGCGTTCCATTACATAGTTTTGGTTGATTCAGGTTTCGTAGCATGATGATTACCGCACCAACTTTCAGATCCAATGAGTTTAAAAATTCAGTTGGACAGTTGGTTGATTCGTCTTTGTTTGTCACACAGTCGATAGATTTGAAGGAATGAAGTGCACCGACGATTAGATTTAATTGTGAAATTTAAGTGATCCACATCTTTGTTCTTTGCCGCAAGAATTACTCGTTCACTCACCCAATTGTGATTTTTGTAGTTAGTAATGATGTTCGGGAACACTTTGTTGATTAGCTCGTCCTTCGTTGAGACAAAATTGCAAAAGTTCTGAGGAAACGAAATCAATCCGTTCGATTTGTCGACCGGAACACAGCCATTACCGATAGTCAACAATTGCTTGGAGAAATCTTCGGCAGATGGATCGTTTAACCACAGACAATCAAATTAAATTTTTCTTTCGAGCTAAAAAATGGAAACAAAATATATTTCTGATAATTCCAATGTCATCGTTGTATCTGTAATTTTTCGTAAAACTGCATATACGTATACGCAAAAAACAAAATATTTTTGGTTGTTTGCGGCTATTTACAGAAAATGAACTCGCAGTCTAAATTTTTACGTTTTCATAGAATGAAATATCTCTTTTAGGTTGTCTCTGGTTTAACAATGCATCTCTGCATGTCTGCAGCGCCACGCAGAGTCGATGATTTGAGGCAAGCGTTTATTTCATCGACAGCTGTCGATCTTGGAATCACTGGTATTTTTTGACGGAAATCACCGGACAGTAGAATCATTGCGCCTCCCAAACATCTTGAGTTATTGAATAGATCTTTCATAGTTCGATTGAGTGCTTCTAATGCGCATTTGTGCGCCATTGAACTTTCATAATATATGATGATTTTACTTGCTACCAAAACTTTCGACATTGCTGAGTGTTTCGCAATGTTGCAAGTCGGATTTTCAGGCGATTGGAGATTTAACAACAATTTCAACGCTGAGCAACTGCCACAACAATATCGAATCTCGCACAAACAGTGGCTAAAATCAAAGATATGAGGAAAGCTTTCTCAGTTCCACCGGGCGCATCGAAGAAAAATAAAAATATCCATCATGAATTTTATAGCTAAGTAGATAAAAAAAAAATTGGATAAAAAATAAAACACAAATTTGCATGCAGCCTCCAGTTAGATTCGAATCCAGTACTTCACGGCCCATAAGCGTCGAAGCTTTAACCACTGCACCATTTGTCACATACAAACTACACCTAATAAATTCATATAAAAAATGGTTTTTTATTAGATTGTTGGGGTTTTTCTTTTTAGTTTTTCCGATTTTGTTTTTCCTAAACCACCACTGTATTGAGGTGAACAAAATCAAAAAAAAAATCATCGAAATAAGTGAATCCATTCTCTAGATATCATCATAAAAGCCATTCCATACAAAATGTATGAGAAAATGAATTTTCTTGATAACTTTTTTTTGGTGAATTTTTCCAATGTTTTAATAGTTATTATGCTATTCGGAACGGAGTCAAATCCAACAAAACAAAGATCATAAAAATCGGTCCAGCCGTTCTTCAGTTATAAATGGTGTAACTAACCCGACTTTGTTTTATATATATAGATATAAAAGTTTAGCAAAACTTAGTTTAGCACAACACGTCAAACAAAAGTAAGAATTATTAATTTAAAACAACAACAAAACAAATTAATTAAAAATTCAATTAAATTAGATTAATCTACGATGTGTATACCTCGCCGGACGACGATTGAATGTTTCTAACAAATGCTATTCTATAAAAAGTGAAGTAACTATTAATCCGTTAGCATTACACCTAGATATGTCTACGGTCAAAGTTTACTTTGGAGCGATAGAACCCCCATTATCCATTGAGTAGCTTCAAAGGTACCGTAACTTTATCATGTCTTATGAAATTTTATTTTGTACAAATACATGTTCTATCGATATAACGGTTGCATGGCTAAAATTCTCTTAATTTAAAAGTAACTTTTGGAATTTTAGTTTTGTATTTAACGTGATTTTTAATAAATTCTGGGCTGGGCTAACTTCACATAAGAGCAAATGGGCTTTTTATTGATTAGTGTGGCCTGATAATTTTTTTTTATTTTCTGGGATAGAATCGAGGGATAACTTCACATACGTCCAGGGGACGACATATCCCAGATCGAAAATGATTCTGATCAAGAAGATTTAGGTGTACCTATTGTTTTGTCTTGTTCCTTCACCAAAATGTATGAAAACCGATATAAAAAAGTGTTATCGCTGGTATAAAAAAGTGATGTTTTACTTATTGGATATTGTTACCTGGAACTCCTACTTTTTGCACAAGAAAAGCACGGAAAATAGGTACCGTCATTTAAAAAAAAACTAAGAACCACATTTCTACTAATTTGGTTATCCGACAGTTTTATCTTTCATATTGCGGAAGTTACAATATGTGCCATTCTGCAAAATTCTGGTGAAAAAATTGCCCACGAATGCGTTTTAATAAGTACGCAACTATATTAAAAAATTTAAATTTTACTACAAATTGATGAAGCTATAGCAAATTTTTGTAAAATTCAGCCATTCATAGAAAAGCATGCCTCGTTAAAAGACTTAAACAATTTTTTGACAAAATGTATGGCAGAAGCGGTAACGAGTTTGAAGGAATTCTAGGTGATGCAAATGACCTAGCTAACGAATTGGACGTAGAACCTGCTTTTCCTGCTATTCGTGAGAAGAGAATAAGCCGAGAAACCCGAAATTTCAATTATGGAAGCATACAGGGCGTCCCAGAATGAATGGATAAGCCTGAAACACCTTATTGTAGAGCATTGGGCGCTCAAAATAAAATACAAAAAAAATATATCCCAAGTAGTACCTAAGATATATCATTTAAAAAAATAAAAATAAAAAAAGTCCATTTTTTGACATTACTTTACATTTCCAATCACCACGGCTACAAATAAATTAAATCCATCGGGTTTTTGGTGTTATAATATTCTTAATGGACTATACTAGTAGATATGCAGTAAATAGTTGTACATTTTTTGAAAAAAAAAAAAAAATCAAAACTTTAAGCATGAAATGTGGTAAATACTTTTTTTTATAAAAGTTTGAGCGTCTTTGGTGAAAAAAAAATGTATGAGAACCTAAGTGGCCAACTATTTTAAAAATATGCGTGTTTAATGCAGATTCTTAAATGGTATAATATATCCTTTTATCTAATGTAAATACGAGGTTATTGCTATTAGTATGCAGAAGGAGTAAATTCGATTAAATAACAAAAATTTAAAAATTGGATGCTTTCTTGTCTTAAACTATACCTGATGATAAGGGCTTCATAAAAAACAACGTTACACATTGATAATTCTTTATTTAACCTATATACATTTACAGTAAATGCTCAAACTGCACTCAAAAAAAAAAAAAATATCCGGCGACTTCGTAAAAATAGCATTTTTTAATTTGGAAGCTTTACAACCATTTTTAATTACAGGAAATTTTCGGATACTTTGTAAAATGTATCCTCGTGTTTCGTAAAATCTTGTACAAAATATGCCGTTCAGTATAAATCTATTGTAATATTTACTAAGCAAAAATGTAAACTAAATATAATTTTTACAAATATATTTGTACAATAACAATTTTTTTTTTGTTAAATATATAAAACTTGGTAGCGCAGTTATCAGAGCAGAAGAAGAATTCTCTAAAAAGAAGAATATTTCTCTAAAAATATTTTTTAGAAAAAAGATCGCCGTTATTATATCGGTAAGTTTACAAATAATTTTTCCTGAATAAAATGAAACAAATTCTGCATATTTCCTAATATTGTAATAGTTCTAATCGTCTGTTCTAGGAGATCATCTTTCAAATATTTTTTTTAAACTGAAATTGCAAAAGAAACATTACATCTTTACAATTGGTTTCATTGCAAATTGGTATGCGTTTTTGATATATTTCTGTTATTTGATTATTAATACACTCAGAAAAAAATATGATCACTTGTGACCACTTGTGGTCATCATTCTTATGATGAAGAAGATCAAGAAAATGATCAAGAATATCATAGTATGATAAAATCAATCATTTAAATGATTGTATTTAACACACAATGATTATATTATTAATAACAATGATTAAGTGTTATCATAATATGGTAAATGTAATCATGTATTTATCATATTTTTTCTGAGTGTAGCAAATGTTTATCCTTTAGATATTTCAGGCACATGTACCTACTCACTATTTACATTTTCAAATATATTCAAAACGCTCAATATATTATGTATCGTGTTTAATTGACATTGAGTTATAATACAAAATACACAAAGCAACTAACAAAGCTACCGTTACATATAATATTGGATCTAGTTGTAGTAAATCTTAAGGGGACATAGCACCTTCAAAATTGAAAAAAAAAGTTTTTCAAAGATTTTTTTTTTAATGGAATTAAAAAAAAAATCTTTTAATGAAACTTTCCATTGACATTTTATTTAACTGAAAGTACAAAAACAATTTTTTTAGATTTTTTTTTAGCCTCGTCTGCTACAAGGGTTTTCCAAAAACACTGAAAATTCGCGGCGTGCATCATAACTAGTTTCAGAAACGTCGGAAAAAACGGGGTTTTATTCAGCATTAAATCGCCCTTGGAATGTACTAAAAGGAAAAAAATTGGTTGAAAAATAAAAAAATGGCGGCATTTTTTTTCGAAAATTCAGCTTTTTTGTCCCCCCCAATTAAATGTAACTCAAAAAATTGAAAGCCGATTATTCCTTCCGTAGTTCATTCTGAGCAGAAATATAATATGTAGATCAACGTGTTAAAATTTTAGAACGATTGGATAAGTAGTTTTTTCTCAATCTTGCACGCCAACTTGAAAAACGTCATTTCGAGATAACCGCGTTTAAAGTTCGTCATTTCGAGATAACCGCGTAAAAAACGACTTTGGCGCGCTTCGCAATAAATAAAATAAATTTTTTTTTGAGGTTTTCATGTATATATCATTAAAATCATGTTTTTAAACGTTCATTCTAACATATTCTATTATAAAAAAAATTTCGATTTTGTGAAAATTTGAAGATGTTATGTCGCCTTAAATAATAAAATTTTATTGTAAAACTTACCTTTTATACCATTAAATATTTCCGTTGTATATAAATTACCGTTTTTTTTTGAAAAAAAAAAAATCATTACTTCCACGTATTATTATTTCCACGTCGTTTTACGTTTATCATAAAAATTTTTCTAAAAATATCTTTCTGCATTTCCTTCAATTAATTTATAAGTAACTATTCTCAAAAGATATGTTTCTATGGCAATCTTTGGAATCAAGTGAAGTCAGGGAAGCCCTTTCAGAATAACTTATACTGGGCCGCCCCAAGTAACATTTTGTATATATCATAGTCACAAATTTTTGTTGTATAATTTACGGAGCATTTATTGTAGCGAAAATTTGTAGCTGTATGTATGCTTCTAAAAAAGGTAGTTTCAGAATGCGTTCTGTAAAGTTACACTGTAGAGGTAAACTTAAAGCTACGCCTGTAACTTTTTTGTTTATGTACTATGTCTTTGTATGATTACAGTTTCAAAATATTTACGATTTGTAGAGACGACAAGAGCTTATAGCTACCTTGTAGATTTACTGAACATTTACTTTGTAAATGGATCTATACCGTCACATGTTAGTTACGTATGTAACTTTAATGAGAGTTTATAGCTACCTCGTAGATTTACTGAATATTTACATTATCAATGTATTTGTACTGCCACGGAGTTCATACAGTTTTCTTATGTCAAAAAGTTGTTTATAATTTATCTCTAGTGCAATAAAAACAATTATTTTTTATGAAAAAAATTAACAAAATGAAGAGAAACCCTAAACCTTTTCATTGCACATCGTCATATTATAGAAATGTGAAAAGACTAACAAATTTGAAAAATAACAATTTCAAAATATTTTCTGAAAGACAACATTTCCAAAATAATTTTACTATTGTGGAAAATGTTCATAAAACTGTAGTTTGTAGTAATTTAAATATATCCATTACTTCCACTTCAACACAAAACGAGTTCAACATCCCTAGTTATTTAAATCAAACTACCAAAGATGCCACGGAACCCGAGAATGACAACGATTATACCAATGAAATGTCTGATCCCGATGAAGAAGAAGAAATTGAAAGCAAACTTTCGATGATAGAAGATTTAAAAACTGGGCATTGATTCATCGAATCACACATCGAGCTTTAAACGATTAACTTAGGATTTTAAAATTGCGTGGATCCAATTTCTTACCAAAAGATGGATCCAATTTCTTACCAAAAGATTCACCGTACTTTATTACAAACCCCTCAAACAATAAATACTGTTTATATGTGGACAACGGAAAACTCTGGTATTATGGACTAAAAAATTGCTTGTTTAACAAGTTTCCCGATTTAGACCATTCAATTAATGTTTCCGTTACTTTTAACATTGATGGTCTGCCCATTTTTAACAGCGCAAAGACCGAGTTTTGGACTATTTTATGTATAAGCAACCATCCGAAATTTTTGAATCCAATGGCCATTGACGCAAGCTTGCTTGTTTATGTATCATAAATGTCAAAAAATGTATAAATATTAATACAAAACGTTTAGATATCGTATACATATAAACATTTTTAACACGAAAGTGTAAATGTACGTTTACTTCCACGTAACCAACACATATCCTATACATGTAAGGATTTTTAATATGAAAGTGTAAGTATACGTTTACTTCTACATAACCAACCCATATCGTATACATATTATATACATGTTAGGATTTTTAATTAGAAATTGTATATGTACGATTATTTATACATCACCACCACGAATCGTTAAAACATATCGTCAATACCACTTTGTAATAGGCCGTTTTATATACATTAAAAAAAATCATGAATCATCATCATCATCCAATGAGAACAACATGCAATATATCAACAACAATGGTGGGATGCGATACTACTAATCCACCAATGTTC
The DNA here is from genome assembly GCA_947310385.1 of Nephrotoma appendiculata. Classification (NCBI taxonomy): domain Eukaryota; kingdom Metazoa; phylum Arthropoda; class Insecta; order Diptera; family Tipulidae; genus Nephrotoma; species Nephrotoma appendiculata. The sequence continues at coordinate 368,282,951 of OX371223.1, read as the reverse complement.
AATAATTGTACTAATTGTACGATAACCGTTAATATTACAAATAAGTAAAATTAAACTGCTATACCTAACACATTATTAGTTTGGCATAGATTTATCAAATAAAAATTGATTATTATGTATACCTACTGTTAAATTAAAATAAATAAATGCGTTTGACCTTGTAAGTGTACTTTTATTTCTTCTAAACAATTCCATACGGGAATATATTCCCGGTCTAGGCCAGAAAAAATATTCTCGTACTATTATTACTTGTTGCTTAGCAACAAATACAACATACTGGAATCATGAGCTTTTCGTTTCGAAAAAACAACGGAAAGATATATTTTTTCCTACGATCGGAGAAAAAATTCTTTTTTTTACTTTATTTATGAAATATAAGCGATTTACTAGCAAAAACATCGAATAATAACATTTTTTCTATGCAAATAGTTTTTTTTTGTATGATTTTCTCAGTTTTTATTAATTAATACACATCCCACAGAAATTCAAACATACTAACGTCCATTTTATATAAAACGACCTATTATAAAGTGGTATTAATATATCGTAGTCATGTAAACACTTTTAATAGGGAATTGTAAATGTTATCATCCTGTAAATGCTTACCTTCAACTTACTCTCAAACAATCTACTTAAAATTTACGTGTATTTTCAAGTTTACAGATCGAAAACAGCCATTTTCTACAAAATTAATGACCTCCATATTGAATAAGCCTTTTAAACCGAAATAATTTTTTAATATTTTCTCATATTTATTTGTTTTTATGATTTCTGATATACTGGATATTACATAAAATTATGTTATTATAATGTTAAATCAAATTTTAAATCGGTAGCATCTCTCTAATTTAAAATGTAAACAAAAAAAAGTTTCATAATTAATTAAAAATTTAATATAACTCATTATTTTTATGGCGCATCCCTCTTTTCAAGCTATTTCAGAATTTTACCAGAAAAAATGGTATTCGTTTGTAAATTTCAACATCATAATATGCGAAAATATTAAAGTTTAATATTTTTGATTTCAGAAAATATTACATACATAGTAAAAATAAAATTGTTTATTGTTGTCATTTTTATAAACTTATTATCATTATTCATTACTAAGGGAAATAAATAAATTTGTATAAATACATATAAATTTATTTACATCTTTTGTTTACATAAATTAAACCTATATAAGTGTCCAAAATAGACATAAGTTTGTAAATTATTTGTAATAGATCCGTAACCGGAATTGTTGCATACATATTACTTACTGTAACTATGCAGAATTAAATGTATTCACACATATTGTTTACATTGATTCATATCGGTATATGATCAGTAAACACGAAAAATATTCCCCAAAATGTATACTAAATACTTACAGAACGTTTAAGGTCCGATTACTACTGAAACTTTACAGCTACAGAGTAAAGTTACAGTAAACATTTTGTAAACCAAAATTGTTCGTTGGGGCTGCTCATAAGTAAAATAATTAAATTTTATTTTCGCCAGAGTTGTTAAATTACATGTAATTTTAAAAAAACGACATTAACTACATTTGCCATGTAGTTTTGTAGTTAATGTAGTTAAGTGTAGTTAATGTAGTTAAGTGTAGTTAATGTAGTTAAGTGTAGTTAATGTAGTTAATGACGTCGATGTAGTTTTTATACGCATGCGCATTTCTGGGGGGTTATTATGAATCTTTTTCGATTTCGTAAAATACGAAATCGTAAATTTGATCCGCCGATTCAATGCTAATTTGTGTTGGTTTTCGCCAAATAATAAAATAGTTTCAAATTAATTGTAATAAATTAAACTAGTCAATTTTTATAAAATAATTGAGTAACTTACATTTTAAAAAATAATTAAAGTATTTTATTTTAATAAAAAAATAATAAGTATACATCATTGTTTTCATAAATACGATATTCGTCACCTATAGAGCAGTCGAATTTTGATATTTGATTTTAGTAAAATTCGATTTCGATTTTGTTTTTTGGTTCATAATAGGGCGGAACTTATTTTCAAATTTTACGAAAGCAATAAAATTTCATAATACAAGTTGCGCGGCGGATCGAATTTTACGATATCGAAAAAATTTCATAAATAGTTCCTGTTATTTTGGTTCAAATTTTATTTTTTACTCTCTTTGCCGAGTGAATGAAAATGGAGTTTTGACATAAAACCCCATTTTTTTTGTGAATTGAATGTGTTTTGTAAGTTGTTCTTAAAAAAGAGGTTATTTTGATTTTAAAGTTTGGAAAATAAATAAAAAATTTAATTATATAATATTTACAAATTTACAATATATTGGGGTAGATACTCGATGGGCTAGCAAGCAAGCAATTTGCTAGCCGAAATCCCGACTACTCAATCAAGAATACCAAGGAAATTTAAATTTCAAAATACATTTTTCATAAAATTTTTGTTTATTTTTGCGATGTTACAGTAAAATTTACGGCTTCAAAAATTAAACAGCAAATTTTTGTGTTATTCTACTGTGCAATCGCAAAATAAAACAAAATAACCTTATTGAAAATATAATTTGAAATTTAAATTTCCTTGGTAAAATTGATTGAGTAGTCGGGATTTTGGTTAGCAAATTGCTTGCTTGCTAACCAATCGAGTATCTACCCCTTTACAATACAATAATACAATATACCATTACAGGATGAGTTTTTTAAGCTGAAACTTTCAAATATCTCGGAAAATAAGCCTTCTAAGATAAAAATGAGCATTATCAAAATTAAATCATTCTGGAGGGGAAATACATTAGTGCTAAAAGTAGGACCCCCCGCCCTTGTTTGTAAGGGGGTGGGGGGCAACTTGGAAACTAAGATAGGAACCCCTATTTTTTATTGAAGATTCGGATTCTACGGCTAAAAGTACGTAGAATTTCCTTGAAACATTTTTTTCGATTCATGGTAGATGGCGCGTAATAGACGATATTAAATTTGATTTGATCCTACTGAGAACATTATGCATACGATTCTGCGATGATTTTGCATAGGAACATGCGACTAAATTATAATTTTTTTTTCTTTTTGTTTTTTATTTTTTTTTGTACTTTCAGCCGTAGAATCCGAATCTGCAATAAAAAATAAGGGTTCCTATCTTAGTTTCCAAGTTGCTCCTCATCCCCCTTACAAACAGGGGCGGGGGATCCTAATTTTAGCACTAGAGAGGGCTTATTTTCCGAGATATTTGAAAGTTTAAGCTTAAAAAACTCACCCGGTATAAATGAAATAAGGACGATTGTAGTTAACGCATGTAGTTAATGCATGTAGTTAATATGTAGTTAATTCATGATTTTCGCCTACGTAGTTTATGGATTAACTACACGTAGTTTTAGAGGTAGTTTTTATCTTCTAAAACTACTTAACAACACTGATTTTCGCCATACAAAGCCAAGCTTAGTCTATATTTATGTGTCTTAAACGTTAAGTGTGTAATAAATAAAATTGCTTTGAAATATGAAAACCAATAAGAACTTTGTAAATATCACATACATATATTTCAATGTTAATTTGGCTTTGCAAACAAATTGAAATTAAGTAGTAAAATTTGTTCTAATTACGAATTATCCGTTAATCCTACAATCAACACCATACGAAGCTGGTGTTAAATTAACGAAAATCTTGTTAAGTTTACAAGTTTTGTAAAATTTGTAAAAAAACAGAATTATTTTTTTGAGTGCATATCAGCAATCTACTGTCCACCCAGATGGAAATCGAATTTTGAGACACTCTGTATATTTCAACATAGCAACCAAGAGAACTATGTTTTAAGCTATAACCAGCGAGTCTGTAAGAGTCAGTAACGAAACCTTACAGAATGTAACGAAAACGTTTTGTTACAGAATATTTGACAGTTTGACCAGCGAATCTGTAACACGATTATTATTGTCAATTAAATTTAATATTAATTAAATTAAATTAAATTTAATAAATGTCAATCTGCAAAATTACACACTAACCACACCACAGTTTTGGTCAAAAATGATGAAAAATGAGCTAATGAAAAATGTACATAAAAAATTATTAAAATATAAATAAATATTTGAACACATAAATTATAAAAATGTAAACATACCAACATACCGCCATTTTAAATATACAATTTCGACGTTTCCTTTAGTTTGTGCGATAATTTTCGCTCGTGTTAAGGCGTAACCAGCGAGTCTGTAAGAAATTTAAGTAACAAAGCGTCATCTGAAAAATGTATGTTTATTGACATGACAATTCAAATTTAATGAAACTGAACGAAAAGTACTTTGAGTTTCGCTGGTCAGTAATGTCAATAAACATACATTTTTCAGATGTCGCTTTGTTACTTAAATTTCTTACTGACTCGCTGGTTATAGCTTTAGTTGTAAAGAAGAATTCACGAAAGAAAGAAGGAATTCTAATGTAGTGTACGTCGGACTTAAATATAAGTCAAATATAATGAAGAAACAATTATTATAAGCGTGTGTGATGTATTGGAAGTTAATTTAAAACATAAAGTATTTTTTTTTGTTCTATTCCACTTACACCGTAAGGAATATGAAAGCCTCAACTTCCCCACGACCCAAAACTCTGAGATCTAGTCGGAAAAATCACCGTGAGGGGCCTCTGCATATTTAGAAGAATTTGCGGAATGGTTTCCGAACTATTCCGTAACAATATTATTCGGGTTATAATTGTATACTTCTCAACCTTGAGTATAAAACATTGTCAAATGTGGAGTAAGAATGAAGTTTTACATCTTTAAATGGCTCCATTAACAAGAAAATCTTACAATTTTACTGATTGCTAACAGAGACAGTAATATATTGTCTACATTATTTACATTATCGACGTAAATTTTTATTTGTTTACATACATTGTCTACACATGTAGAATGTTAATTAACTACCGAGTGTAGACAAAACGGCACGTCGCGGGCTCGCATATGTATATATGATTCAATTGGTTTAATTTCATTAAACATTTGTTTTTGTCTTATCACATACGACAGCTTTAAAAAAATTTGAACTTTACGAACTTTCTGTTTCTCATTTGATAAAAACTAAAATCTTTAGCCATACAAAGTACACATCTACTTGCACAAAGATGAGCATCGCAAATATTTTAAAATTGCTGTCCGCGTTTCTAGTGGTGGACTATTACGTTAATGCGCAACGGATCAGTGAATTGTGTAAGTTTACATTTTTTGATAAATTCATTCCGCAGCCGCTCTACCAGTATATAATTTTATGTTTCGTATTTTAGATTGCAATGACTATTCATTACGCACTCATCCAGAATCATCCCTCCCACATTTAGTGGAAGTTGTCATAAACGTGGAAAGTTTATTTGATCGAGTAAATTATGGAATATTAATAAGTGAAGATTTTGTGTTAACAAGCTATTTAACCAAGCGATTGAGAAAATTCAATGTAACAAATTTTAAAGTGCGAAAGGCTTTTGTTATTGGAGACCAATATCAGGATGAACAGCTCTTTAGCATTGCACGATACATTCCGTTGAATACATCAGACATTGATGATTTAAACCATATTGGATTGTTGCAGCTTCGAGATTCAATTCCATACCATAAAAGCTCATCAGTTTTTCGACCAGCATGCCTATGGACAGATGCTCGTCTACCCAAATCGGTCAAATACCGCTACTTTATGGATGGTCAACATGTTATAAAACGAATCAGTAACCAAATAATGGCAAATGATGAGTGCCTAACTATTATTCCACGTAGTTATTTTAGAAGACCAATTATTTGTTTAAATATTACTGGAGATCTCGAAATGGATGCATTATATAACGTAAGCTATACAATTATGGAGATAAAATATGAATTATAAAAATTTCTTTTCATAGCTATATGGAAGTTCATTGGAGGCTAATGTGAATAATCGAAATTATTTTGTGGGGCAAATCGTCCACTATTCGGGAGATATTGCCATAGGAATTGCAATTAGCGACCTCATATCACAGATTGAATCTGTGGTGTGGCCAGTGAGTTGTAATTTAGACTTTAAAACAGGTTTCCTTACTAACGCTATCCTTTTCTAATTCAGGATGGATATAAACCGATATCTGGATGTGGCCAGCGAAAAGTTATACATAAACCATTCATGACGTTTAGTCTACCAACATATCACGGTGAATATCCATGGCATGTAGCATTATACCGTTTAGAAGGCGGCCGAAACAATGTTTTGAAATACATTTGTGGCGGTACGATAATCAGTACGCGCACCGTAGTGACCGCGGCCCATTGTGTTCAGAATGAAGAAGGTTTACTGCCGGCTAATCGATTAATTATTGTTGCTGGTATTCATAATCTAACAAAATATACAGTTGATACCCAGAATTATGTTGTGCAAAATATAACGGTGCACGAAACATATAATCGCGATTATCTCGAGAACGACATAGCTCTGATAAAATTGCGTTGCCCAATAACATTTTCACCGTACATTCAACCGATATGTTTGCGAAACAGTTCGGATTTTAATACTACAATCGGAGCCGTGGTTGGATGGGGACTAAATGAACTACAACAACCATCGGATATATTACTTAAAGCAAATCTTCCAATTCACACTAATAACGATTGCCGAGCCAGTAACCGCGATTTTTTCTCCACGTACCTAAATGACAACAATTTTTGTGCCGGTAACAGAAATGGTACGAGCGTTTGTTCGGGCGATTCGGGTGGCGGTATGATTTTTGAACATAAATCCCAGTTTTATATCAGGGGCATTGTTTCCGTTGGTCCGGCGTTACCTCAATCAAGTAGCTGTGATATAACTCAATTTGTGGTATTTACTGACGTCACAAAATTTTTTAACTGGATTAAGGTCCATACAGATAACGATGATTAAAATAAATTTTTTTTTTTATAATTGCCGTGTTTTATTTTTCCTAAGTGAAGTTAGTGACCGGAAGGTGAAAATTAAGAGATGGAATTTAGATACGCTGGGTCTGGAATGAAAAACTACACTGTGGGGTAACTAAAATTTAATTTAATTAAATACCACCGAACACAAAAAATGTAAGTATTTTGTCACTATTTTTGAAAAACCAGGGGTTCTTAAGTAAATTTGGAATACAATTCTTGGATCTGTTCATGCTGGACTAAACTTTGCCATATATCATAACCAATCATTATGCAATTTGGTTTCTTGGATTGATTTTGGATTGAATAAATTGATGTTGTATAGTTCTGGTATCTGTGAATTAAGCACTATTTCAGGATATCCGATTTATCCTAACTACTTTTTTAAAACACATAAAATAAAAGGGCACCGAAATTTCGTTATTTCCATAAATCTGAATTAGCACATTTTTATATTATAAAGCACAAAAGATATAAAATACAATTCCGTCGTTTACTCTATGTAATACTTTTAAGATATGAAGAATTGTATATATGTAAGCCCATGGTTGAATAAAATAGTTAGTACGCAAAAAACTTACTCTAACATTCTTTTTCTCATATTTATTATTACGGTATTAGGCCTCATGCTGTTCATGCAGAGGCTGAACTAACATGGCCCTTCGAACCTAAAAAACTAAAGTGTTAGAACAAACCATATACAAATAGAGACAAAGTGAATTAAAATGCTTAAAGAAGAGCCGCGTGCGTGTGTACACGTAATCGAAATCATAAAAACAGATTTCACGTTGTTACAAAAACAGAGGCAATAATTTAAAGTGGTCACAGTTAATTAGTGTTAAAGTGTTAAAACGAATTCTATCAAAATGGAAGAATTTCGAAGCCAAGCAGAAATAGAGAGACTCTGGACAGATTATAAAAAAGACAGTTCGGAAATTGCACAAATAAAACAACTGTATGACAAATTCGTCAAAACAGATGAAGAGTTAAAACCAGATGTCGCAAAATTACCACGCATCCGTACGTAATTTTGAGAGAAAATGTTGCCGAGAGTTATGAGCAATACGTCAATGAATTTCGTGGGAAATTGAATGCAAATCCTCCACTGGCGGAAGGAGAATGATCCTCATCCGGGCCCCAACAATCTGAGGTTCCTGAAAAAGATGAAATGCTAGACCTGCAATTAGTATAGAATGCGAACTGGAAACCACGTACGAGAAATCGGATTACTTCACAATCGGATGTGAATTATGTAAAAACAAGAAGAGCATATAAAGATGTAATGCAAAGAATACAGGAAGTTTTAGCAAACGATGCATTGCAGTATGAAACTACCGAAATTAGAGTTACCAAAGTTCTATGGTGACTATTCGAAATGGTCAAATTTCCGAGATTTGAACTGTCAAATTGTTCACGAAAATAATCAAATACCTAACGCAGTTAAAATCTCGTATTTAAAAACACAATGATTGGTGGCTCTGCGGCAAAGATAATAAGCAACTTGGAGATAACCAACGAAACTAACTTCAACATGGCATGGAAGCTGCTAAATAACAGGTACGGAAATAAAAGACTACTTGCTCACAAGCAGTTGCAAAATTGCATGGTAGCATGATACAACAAAGGAAGTTCTAAATGCGTTAAAAGGATTAGAATTCAATACATCTTCCTGGGATTTGTTCATAACTCAGGTTGATCCTGAAACAAGCAAACTGTACGAAATGCAATTAGAAGATCCCAGAAAGGTGGAGGATCTCAAGGATTTTCTCCGATTTTTAGAACAACGGTTTCTATCACTTGAAACACATACACAGCATAAAGTTGTTAAAAACTTATACAGCAATAAGGAGAATACTATTAGAGCTAATTGTCGATGTCGACACTACGCTGGAAATCGTAAACTAAGTCAATGTGCGAATTTCAAAGCATTAGGCGTACACGAAAGAACACAGACCATCCAGCACTTAACGTTATGTAAAATTTGGTTTCAGAAACACAACACTACAACGCAACTAAGTTGAACATGCTCTCTCATAATTCAAACAATGAAGCGACACTTCACACCCTGTTTGGGACGGCATTAATTACAGCACATAGGGTTAACCAAGAACCAATAACTGTGCGGGCCTTGCTCGACTCAGGTTCGCAAGGTACCTTCATCACAAAAGGTGCTGCAAATTTACTCAACGTAAGCAAGAAGATAACGAATATTCAAATCTCAGGAATGCGTGGACTCAAAGCAGGAGTCTGTAAACACACAAAAGAATTTGATGTAGTTCCGAGATTTGACAGTAAATTTTCGGTTTGAATGGAAGAAATGATGTTACGATCAACTAACGCTATTTTACGCAATGTAGGTCATGTCGCGTCACCCAATGTAGGTCATGGTGGCGAAATCTGGGTCAAGGTTTTTGACTGATCTGGACGATGATCTTCAGTTGAGGTTCCATTGTGTGAGATGAATTGGGAGTCTGATCTGGACCATTATCCTGAGATTTGATTTTGAGATTGGAATTTGATCCTGATTTTGGATCATGGTGTGATTTGATCGCCTGATTTGACATTGATCTTAAACCTGATCATGGATCGTGGCGTGAGTCGCGAGCGAAGTGACGTATGATGTGTGACGTATAAAACTGACTATTAATATTTTTGTAAACGGCGAGATTCGAACTTGCAATACAACGTATTGTATTTATTCAATAAATGAAAATATTTTTCCACAACGTTGTTGCAATACAATGACTTGTTCTATTAGCATTGTAAAATAGCGGACGCATATTATTAAGATTATATATGTGACTGACGTTTATAGCACACTGCAAGCAATTTTTACATTTTCAATGAAGCGATGCAGAGAACCATACACCTTAGCGTGAATCATATCAACCTGAGTACATTCGTAGTTAAATCATGTATAAAAAATATTTAATCAATCGGTTCATCGACGAAGCCTCAGCAGAGGACAACTTACATACCGCTGAGGAGAGGAAGGAGAAACTATCCGTCATAATCATCAGTGACGACGAACAAGAGCAGCAGAAAGACGGATTTCTTACTGAGAGGGGGGAACCATTCGTAATCATCGGTGACGATGAGCGTCAGGATGATGAACTTTTTGATGAGAGAAGAGAATCGCCAGTGATATACATCAGTGATGACGACCAGTGTGATGAAATTCTTGATGAGATGTGCGACATGTGATAGAAGGGGGAACATTTTTCCGCATAATAGCCGACACGTTAAAAACGAATAAAAAATTTAAAACAGCCCGAAAAATAAAAAGAGTTTAAAATTCAGGAGATGCCCGAAGATGCGTCAGATCCAATCGAGTGGATAAGAACTTCAGTAAACTATCTGAACGGCCATATGACAAAGTCGGTGGCACCGACTGATAAAATCGGATTGGAGTTCAAAGCCGATACATTTTCTAACCCTGCGTGGTTGAAATTTAGCAGTGTTTTCCAGAGTAATGCCGAAGGGTTAAGCACTGATAACTTCAGACATGTCATGACACAAGTAAAAGTTTCTGTAGGACAAGGGCGACAACCAACATTTGCCTTCAATTCCATCTTTGAAGACTGGACGAAAAGAAAAGGGATTATCTTTATACATAATAAAGATAACCTCTGTTTGCCTAGAGCCCTTGTGGTTGGGCGGGTTTTTTCAAAAAATGGAACAACTAGGCAAAAAAATGTGATCCGTCGCAATATATGTAGGTGGTCATCAGGATTTGAAAGTACGTAACCTACTTTTAAATTCCGGCGTAGTGATTCCGGTTGAAGGAGGTGGAATCGGTACCAGATTTGTGTGTACAAGGCAGGGGAAAAACACGAGAAGTAATCTACGAAGGGCCATCAACACCCCGGAAAATCAGTTTAATACTTCACAATTATCACTATAGTGTGATCACCTCCCTAACATCTGCCTTTGTATTCAAATATTACTGTGAAGACTGCAATGTTCCATACGAGCACGCAGATAGGCACAAATGTCGAGCCGCTTGTTCCGCGTGTTTAACAAAACCTCGATGTCCTCCAAATGCTGCAAAAGCACTATGAAGTGAATGTAACATGAATTTTTTAGGGTGAACGGTGTTTTACACAATACAAGGAGTCGGGCATATGCAAAAAATTTCGACGGTGTTGAGAATGTCACAAGACTATACCGCGAAAACGAGTTCATCGCAGCAACGAAATGTTTTGTTCTGTGTGTAAAATACACCAAACAGAATATCATCAATGTTACATACGATATAAGACGAAAAAACCAAAACTAAAATCAACATTGTTTATATTTTTTGATCTGGAGGCACGCCAGGAAAAAAATTACAGGTCAAACGAGGACACCGTAAAGGTCCATGAACCTAATCTGTGTGTTTTTCAACAACGTTGCGGACTGTGTATGAGTATAAACGGTATCGAATCATGCATTAAATGTGGCGCTAGACAGCAGATCATTCCTTGGGGAACCTCAGATGTCTTAGGACATGTGCTACTGCAGCGCAATAAATTTAAATATACAGTTGTAATCGTCCACAATGAGCAGGCGTAGATCATCAACTCATCCTAAAATATCTTCTAGAGAAAACCTCGCATAAACCAGAGTTAATTATGCGAGGATCGAAAATAATAGTTATGTAGATTGATCGTGTCCGATTTATCGATAGGCTAAATTATTTCCCATTGTCTTTATCTGTACTACCATCAGCGTTCGATCTCGGGGAAAACTTTAGAAAGACAAACCGGACAAACAATACTACTCTCCCGATACGATGAAAGTTTGCGATGACTGCGATATAACATGCCGAAAACACGGATGCAGAAACAATTCTTAAAATGGCATGATGACCAGAGAAATTACCAATTCAAATTTGAGGAAGAGTTCTGCGAATAACTAACACAAGCATATCTGAAATTTCATCAAAATATGATGGAGGAGTGTAATGTGCCCTCTTTCACTGATGCCTCAACAATAGCGTCTACACGCAATACGGTTTACAGACGTAATTTTTTGAAACCATCGACAATCGGAATTATTCCGAAAAGGGGATAACGCAATGTAGATGCCCAATCAAAAATTGCTATAAAATGGATGATTGAGGAAGAAACAAAGCGTAGCGTTAGTATCAAGCATGCGCTTTTAATAGTAGGGAAGTGGTGATTAATGGCCTGAAGGTCGATGGTGTATGCGGAATCTACTAATCAGATCTTTGAATTTCACGGGGGTTATTAACCCGGTCACGAATGTCATCGTATCAATCGTGATAAACCGGTAAAAGAAGACATTTCTCGACGAAATTATCGAGATGTGGCAGTGTAATTATAGATAAGACAAAGGTGGACGACAACCATCCGATTCTTCAAAATACGTCACTGAATCCAAGAGATGCTTTTTACGGTGGCCGTACGGGCAACACCAGAACATATTATAAAGGGAAGAATGGAGAAAAAATTAAATACATAGATATTTGCTCACTCTACCCATGGGTCTGTAAATATCAGAAATACCCCGTCGGTCAATCAGAAGTACTCAAAGCTGAAGCATGCAACTCTGTTGATCTCAAATTAGCAGAAGGTTTAATAAAATGTCAGATATTACCGCACCCCGGGACTTACATCATCCAGTACTGCCGTTTAAAATGAATAACAAACTAATGTTTGTTTTATGTCGGACTTGTGGAGAGCGGTAGTTGGGCAAGTGTGAACACACCAGTCACGAGGAACGGGCATTAGTTGGGACATGAGTCATAGATGAGGTTTTAAGGGAATTAGAGACAGGTTACACAATGCTTAATAACTACGAAATTTGGAAATACAAAACTATTCAAAATGGTCCACAGGCTGAGGGGTTATTTACCAAATTTATTGACAAATTTCTAAAAATGAAGCATCAAGCATCAGGTTGGCCCGCCGATTGTAAGCAACAACTGGAGAGGGATGAATACATCAGAGGTTATAATCACCGAGAAGGTATACTATTAGAATCGGATCGTATTGTTAAAAATTCAGGGCTAAGATTCATGGCCAAGCCAATGCTGAACAGTTTTTGGAGTAAATTTGTTCAACGGGAAAACCAAAGCAAAACTACCATTGTGAGGACTCCAAAAGATTTTTATGATATGTTAGAGAGCTTGCAGAGATGTATACTTTAAACAAAGATATGTAGAATTCATGAGAGAATACCTGTAATTACAACATATGGCACCAGCAAAACTGCCATCTCCGCATCACAAGAATGAATTCAGTAAAATCTACTATATCCCACATCATGGCGTAGTAAGCGAGGACGCACCACCACCAAACTAAGGGTCGCATTTAACGCATCAGTTAAACTCACAAACGGTATAAGTTTAAATGATAAAATTCAAGATGACTTACATAAACTAATTCTAAGATGGAGAGAACATAAATATGTTATAGCGGCAGACGTAGAGAAAATGTTTAGACAACTTTGAATAGATGAAAACCAGCAAAACTATCAGAGAATTGTTTGGAGAGAAGATTCAAACCATGCAATACAAGATTTTGTCTTAAAAATAGTAACCTATATGGAACCAAGGCAGCTAGTTTTCTAACAATAATAACATTGCACAAATTAGCGCAAGACGAAGCTGCAAACTACCTCGCTGCTCCTAAAATATTTAAAGGAAAGCTAGAGGAGGATTTTTGCTACGGGAATTGACTTTGAACGATTCAACAATCCTTGCCGAAATTCCCAAAGAAATACAAAGCAATGGCACAATTACCATTAAATTGAAAGACCCAATTAAAACGTTTTGAATTTTATGCAATCTGATGACAACTTTCAGTTCAACACGCAACGTCTACAGGGCTGGCTTTCTCCAATCATAATCAGCAGCAAGCTGTTATTGCAAGATGTCTGGATAAGTGGAATCGGCTGGGATGACAAATTGCCCACAGAAATTGAAAAATTATGGTCAAAATATAAAGATGCATTGAGCAACATTGATGCCATCGTCATACCAAGATGGGTGAACACAATCAGAGGCAAACAAATTGAAGTTCATGGCGGATGCATCTGAGAAGGCATTGGTTACGGTAGTTTATTACCGAGTTATTGATGTAAAGGTGAAAAGAAAATTAATAGTGGCCAAAATCAAAGTGACACCGCATCGATAACGAATAAAATCACTATCCCAAGACTTGAACTTAATGCAACTTTACTACTAGTGAACCCCGTAAACCATATCCGTGAATCAACACAATATGCGGATGCAAAAATGTATTGTTGGACACACTCAACAATCGCATTAAGTTGGATTAAGAGCAATATAAATAACTATAAGCGATGGTCAATCAAATAGAGTGTCTGCAATGAAAAAGCTGCTTCCTCAGGCTGTATGGCGTCACGTACCATCTGAAGGAAACTTTGCCGACGTCACCTCAAGAGGAATTACACCAGGAGGACTTAAAGATTGCGAACTTTGCTGGAATAGACCAACATTCTTACGCTTAAATAAAGGAAGATGGCCTGAAGATATTGTGTCTGAAACGAAAACGGAGTTGAAACAGATAATATAATTAAACGTGAAAATCGAGCATCCATTTCTAAACTATTTTCGAGAATATCAGAATGCGCTGAGGGTCATTGACAAGGGCAGAATAATACCAAGCTTAATAATACCAAGAACAGTGGAGGTCAATATTGTTGAATTTAGCAAATGAAATCGCTATTAAGATGATGCAGAAGAAAGCACATGATTGCAAACAGGAGAACAATTGCATAAAAGTAGTAAGTTATATTACCACTAAAACTCTTCTTGGATGATAAAGGCATACTGCGAGTTGGCGGCAGAATCGAAAAGTCATTAGTCCCTTATGATCAGGGACATCCAATTATCTTGCCCAATAATAGCCAATTAACCATCCTGATAATCAAAGATGCCCATCGTATTACCCTAAATGGAGGAATAACTTTAGTTGTCACATAAGATATGTAATTAAACCATCAGTTATCAGCGCCATAACCTCGAGAACACCTTTTGAGATCGGTGGAGTAGACTATGCGGGGTCTATCTCTATTGAAACGTCGAAAGGTAGATCAAAACAAAAATATAAGAGATATATAGCCTGCCATATCGAGATAGTCAGCGATCAAACAATGGAAGCATTTATTGCCGCATACCGAAGATTCTCATCACGAACAGGCGTTTGTACACACATCTATTCAGATAGCCGTACAACCTTCGTTGGAGCCAACCAAAAAATAAATGGGCTATTCAATAAACTGCTCCAAGCCCAAATAATAGAAGAATCGGCGCACCGAAGTTCAAATTGGCATTTTATACCGCCTGGAACACCACATTTTGGAGATTTGTGGGAAGCGGGAGTGAAATCGGTAAAATATCACCTAAAAAGAGCCATAGGTGACACACATTTAACATTTGAGGAATTGTCAACTCTCTGTCGTCAAATAGAGGCATGCTTGAACCCGCGGCCTCTCCATAATTTTGAGTGAAGACACGCACCTTTAATTTTGACACCTGCACACTTTTTAATTGGGAGATCATTGCTAACCGTCTCAGAAGACAATTATGGTGAAATAAACCAAAATCAATTATCTAGATAGGAGTTTCTACAACAACTGGACCAGCCTTTCTGGAAGCACTGGCACATGAACTATTTGAACGCGCTTCAACAACGAGACAAATGGCAACAAATACAACCAAATATTGCCAAGGATCAAATTGTACTAATAAAGAACAAAGATGGTTACCCCAGTACATGGCCAATGGGAAAAGTGGTGGAGGTTCATCCAGGTGATGGCGGTAATGCCAGAGTGATATCAGTAAAACATAAGAATATGGTATTACAAAACATTCGATAAGAAATTTGTGCCCTTTGCCAATCGATGACATCGTATATTCTGCACCACAAACGCAACAAAACGAGAATCAATTCGATAGGGATTTAAAACTTACAACGACCAGAAGAGTGACAAGAAGTGTGGATTGAGTTTTGATACGAACAACAAGACAAATAATGAAACTCAATCAGGATGGAAAGCGAAACCAATGAGGTTTGTGGCATTAATTAAGGCCATTATGTTTGTAATGAGCATTTCACGAGGGCACCTCACTAGTGCAACCTACAAATTTTTGTGGCCAAAATACTTTGAAAATATTTTTCCTAATTCCTTTTCCTTAAAGGAAAAACCAGAATCGAGCTGCAGGCATTAATTGTGCCTTGATACTACACCAACTAGATTGGCAACTTTGGGGTTGTACGAAAGAACAATGAATTCTTAATGTCCAGTAATAAGGAAAGACTGCGCCAAAAGAGGGGAATTGGAGATACTACGAGGACCCTGCTTGGAGATATATTCGGAATACTAACTCAACGGGAAGCAAACCTGACATTGTTGTCGTTAAACAATTTCAGGGAAAATCAGAACCGACTACAAACAGAAATAGATCTTCTAAAGGAATCTGCTTCCGTTGAGGAAAAGTACGAGTAAAAGTAAAGCAGATAAAGATGTAAAGTAAAGAGTAAAAGTACGAGTAATAAAACCGAACTTCTAGGGTGGACTCCCAGGATGTTTAAACACTCAAAAAATGCTCTAGTACGCAAAAAACTTACTCTAACATTCTTTTACTCATATATTATTCCGGTATTGGCCCCATCAGTGGTCTGCTCGGAATAAAAGGAAAAGAATTTTCTAGTTCATGCAGAGGCTGAACCAACAACTTCTTCAATCACTATTTTTGTTGCGAATAATGTTTGAATTTTTCCATATTCAGGAGCCTTATCGCCGATTGTTGACCATTACGATGATATTCTTTGAACTGTGATATATCATCCTTCTCGAGTAATTTCTTCGGGATGATTGTTCTTTCAAAATTGGGAAAGATATCTTCAGACAGGGTAAGTTCAGTGTGGGCACCGCACACAGGCTTCCGATTCCAAAAGGCGGTCAAAAACTTAGGTGATAAAATTCAAAATGTAATATTTAATATTATTGGTTCAAAAATAAGAGATAATTTGTTGTAGTTGATTCGTAAATCTAAATATTTTTCTACAATATTGGATCGTATACTAGACGTATGCCACACTGAACAACTTACTATTCGCTTTGTTTTACTAGATACAAGAAAAACAAAAAATTCGGTTGCGTTTTCTCTGGGGTCGACCCGTTGGGTTACGACTGGCGAAGACTTTAGTCAATTTATAATTGAAAATTATCTCAGGCCTAAATTTTAATATGTATTTTGAACACGCGTGGCCAGGTGAATGATAATGGTGCGAACATATGAAAAAAGCACAATGGTTTGCAAGCGAAAATTTTAAATTTAAATCGAAGAACATCCTTTTTTGTACTACAACAGCACAATTGCGCGGGACAAGACGATATACCGTCATTTATAAAATGCTTCATAGGACAAGGGAGGAATTACCGACCACTCAGAGAAAAATATCATATAAGTTGTTAATAGGACCATTATTAATTTAATAGTATTGAAATTAAGTTGTGTTGCGCCATTTGGTAATTTTTATGCAAGGAACGAATATATTGGTTTGTTTTGTCATAAAAAATATAATTTATAAATTACAAAAAAATTACTTTAGGTGTTAAAAACTAAATGATAAAAATTAGTTAAAAATGATATTTATATACGAATTAAGAAAACCCAGTGTTGTGCCAAAGGAAATTGTTTTTTTTTCTATAAATTTAACAAGAAAAGTACCAAGTTAGAAACTGTAAAAATCTAAATTATATGCCGACTAAAACAGTGATTGATTGATTGATTGATTGGACTGTAGAACCAAGTGCTAGCCAAGAGTCCCGGATAACGCCGGGCCTATTCCTACAGCCTGTTTACACATAACAATAGGAAGGATAGGAAAGGTTTTTTTTTTTTTTTGTTTTTTTTTGGGCACGGAACGATCCGGTTGCAGACACCTAGCGATCGTACGGCACAACACAATTCTAATCTACTTTTAATCTACTAGGAAGGATAAAGGCTTAATAGGTTTAATGGATAACGATGTTATTGCTTTGATCTTCAACAATTGCCTCACTAAATCAGCAACCTGAGAAAAAATAATATTATTTCACGTGCATCTGGAAATTTCCTGTAATATAATTGTTGAACAAAATAAAACACCATATACATTTTAACATTATTAATAATTTTAACTTTATTAATATCACTATCAATCATACAATAACTGCGGATGGCCATCGAAAATAGTAAACAATAACTCAGCTGATATTCCAGTTATCATCATTCACGGATCAGCTGACATTCCAGTTTCATCATATACCTAAAAGTAAACAAAATTAACGTCATAAGCAAATATCTCACGTTTACTTACCAAACATTGTAAACTATCCAATTAGTAATTAGTTACCTAAAATTAAGAAGTTCATTAATAATTCATATTGTTAAAATTAATTTATATACGATGGGTGTATTTAACCATGTAACCGCAGCTACATAAAATATCGTACTAGTACTTCATGTAATATTAGTAATAGTACATTTATAGTCAAATTTCATACAATCTACATTTATTATAAATTTTGAAAATGACAGTAGTTATATTAACGTATATAATTGTAAACTAGTTATATTAACGTATATAATTGTATTGTGAAATTAATTATTAAAATTCAATTCTCTGTAATCTGGCGAAGAGTGAAGACACGCAAATAAATAAAAATAAAATATACAAGAGCATCGCGTATTTTCATCCACTGGTTTTATTCTACAAGTTCATCACCACTTCACTATATATACATTTTTTGGTGCCGAAACCCGGGACACACCCACTTTAAAGTCAGTTAAGTAGCATTTATCTTTTATATAAACTGTAAATTATATGGATCTGTAAAATATACCGCGATTGAGAACAATAAAACGATAGTGGACAGTTATCGACTGAGAATATTAATAACAGTTATATAGTGCTAGTGTACGCATTTAAAACAAGTGTTTCAGTGCAATTTCTGTGAAAAAATATAATGTGTAAACGATTATTACGGTTACGGGATCGAGCGCGTAGTCAAATAATTCTTATTTTACGGTTTGGAGAAAAACTAACCGACGCTACCCCAGTCGAGGATATCAAGGGTAGGCTCGAAATTCTAGAACAGACATACCAAACGTTCGATGAGATTGAGCTACAGTTATTCGAAGACCAAGCGTATGAATCAATTACGGACACAGTTGATGAAATTTATTACAAGGCTCACGCAATACTTCGTAAGGCATGCGGTTACAATCACGATCAAACTAACGGCACCCAAGACTTCAATACTTTACTGGAGCAGTTTATTGGCGAACAGAAAACGTTTTACGAAGGAATCAGTATGTCGCAACACGTGCATGTGCCAAAGATAGATTCTGAAACGAAGCAATTATGGGCAACCGAATCCGTTAAGAAAGACTTTTCTGATGCGTTGGAAATTTGTGAAGCTGCTAATAAACGAAGTCCAATCAAGCCATCTCTCAGCACTTTTATATCCAACAACACCAGCAACACAGTTGAGTGCCACGCCTGT
Organism: Nephrotoma appendiculata; assembly: GCA_947310385.1. NCBI lineage: Eukaryota > Metazoa > Arthropoda > Insecta > Diptera > Tipulidae > Nephrotoma > Nephrotoma appendiculata. Next base: position 368,263,553 of record OX371223.1, on the reverse strand, counting down.
CAACAAAACCACCCACTATTTAAATGTCCGGTGTTTAAAAATAAAACTGTTGAAGCTAGGTCAAAACTAATAACGGATATGAATTTATGCCGGAATTGTTTAAAACGAGGTCATGTGAGTGCTAACTGTTTCTCAAAATCATCATGTCTCATTTGCAGTAGCCGACATCATAGTTTACTTCACGCGAGTCATTTAGAAGCACAACCAAGTTCAAGTCAAACGTATACTACATTTAATGAATCCTCAGCCGAAGACACTACCAAATCAAATAGCGCATCAACACCGATTCAGCCGACTACTAATACGAGCGTCCTTCATTCATCCCTTTCATCGCCAACCACGGTACTACCTACAGCCGTTACTTACGCGGAGACACGTACCGGAGAACTCCAGCCATTCCGAGCGTTATTGGATTCCGGCTCACATTCATGTTTCGTGACCGAATCCAGCGCTAGACGCCTAAACCTAATGCGAAGTCAACCTTCCACAATAATTTACGGATTAGGATCAACTACAGCTGGAAAACCAACAGAGAAGATCAATATGACAATCCATTCCCGTATAGACAAGCACTATACGATAAAACGTACAGCTCATATTATATGCAATATAACCAATTCATCGCCAACAACGCACATCAGTTATAATAAACATCTGCTGAGAGGCTTTAACTTAGCAGATCCACACTTTTTTAACCCTAAATTGATCTACTTTTAGGAGCAAATGTATTCGTCCAAATTCTCACTCCAGAAAACCGTTTGATCAATGGATTGCCAACACTTCAAGCATCAAAATTAGGCTGGGTAATCACAAGCACCTGGAGTAAGCAGTCAACCAGTCAATCAAACTTCCAATCGAAAACGCGAAGCAGATGGCGACCTGTAGCATCCAAAGGAAACCCCGCTGATATCATTTCGAGAGAAGCAAAACCACCAGATTTACCGAATTCGCATCTATGGTGGAATGGGTCAAATTTGCTGTGCAAACCAGAAGACAACTGGCCACAACCAAAATCAACTACAGTATCTAATGACAAGATGATTGTAGAAGAACAAACCAAGTATGTTAACGTCATGACTGAAACACTTAATGAACATGATGTTGTTCTAAATCTGCTAACAACATTTTCCTCGTGGTTCACGATACGTAAGATAAAGGTGTATGCATTACGATTTGAACGAGCGAACCAAAATTTGAAGAATTTTCCAGTTACTTCAATCGAGCTGAATGCTGCCGAACGTTTAATTATTCGCAATATCCGGAAAACAGTATTCCATACCGAACTGTCGCTTCTCAATAAGAAGCCACCACTTCACTATATACAATAATTCTACATTAATACTTTTCAGCTATCTAAACAAAATTGATTAATTAGATCAGACCGGTTCCAAATACCTAGGTGAAGCCAATAATTAATAACATAATGAAAGCACAATTCTAATCTACACAACCAGCAATTAATATTTCAAAGAAATATTACTTCATAACATCTAAAGATTCCTGAAATTAATTCTTAATTAATCTACCCTACCGGTTTCCTAAATAATATAAATATTTATTAATCCTCTACAACTCCATAACTTACAATAAAATTTCCTGAATTCATAGTTATTTGAATTATTTTAATAATAAATTGAATTATATTAACAATTAATATTAAATTATTAATAATTTCTCTAAAACCATTAGCATTTAATAAATTCACTGCAAACTGGCCGTTAAAATAACTCAGTGAACATATATTAATTATTAAACCTGAAAACAAACTGTATGCTTATTACTGACTACTTAATTTATTTAATATATGCAACCTTATTACTTACACTTCACGATTCAAGTTATTAAGAAACATAAAAACAAGATACTAAAACATGATTATAACGCGCAAAATGAGAAGAAAAAAAAAAGTTACCCATGCACAGTTGCTTTTCAATATTGAAGTTAAAGTTGGAAATATAATAAAATTAAAATTAAAATATGATATAATTAAAATATAATACAATATTGTATAAAAATAAAATAAAATAAATAAAATAAAATCTCACTATCCATTCAAAAAATTTACTCAAAAAAAAACTTGACTGTTCAGGAAATTATATTTCCCTGAAAAAACCAGTGGAAACTTGTAGTAGTAAATTAATTTTGAACAAAAAAAAAAAAAAAAAAAAAAAAAAAAAAAAAAAAAAAAAAAAATTAATGGATAGTTCGATATACAATCCACAAGTTATAAACTCATAACTAAACTGTCAATTATATTGATAATAAAACTAATCTAAAATCCTTATATTTACTTCTGTCTAACTTATAATAACTTATTATAACTAAATACTAAATTTAAATAGTTATTAACCCGGTCACCTTCCGAAATATTTCCTGTAAATTAACTTAAGATTAATGACTACCATTTCACTTTACAATATTCGAAAGTGTAGCCAACAAAACTGCTTCCAAAACACCAATGTCCTACAATTTAAATTTGTTAGTAAATTGAGATGCATAGATACTATTAATTCCGGAATCCTTTCCTAAATCCGGATTAAATTAATTTTATTATTCCAATCCATTTTTAAAATATTATCACACCCGAATATTTGTCATTAATCAGCACGCATCATAAATTAGCTTAACTACTTTACCAAGTATAAGTATACTTTCTATCATACAATAACATATTATAAATTTAATTCTAAATTTAATTTAATTTAAAAACTAGCATTAATGTAATAGTGGTCGTTTGCTACAACTCAACATCAACTTGGAGGAGATTTGTAGATATAGTACACAACCTGGAATACTAATAATATAATTATTCAACATTCATATTAGATAATAGAGATTAAGAATAAGATTAAATTAGTTGACTTCCATTTTATTTGTATAATAATATTTATTATAAATATTGTATATGAACTGTAATGTGATTAATCTAAACTATAATTATTTTGAAATTTCATTAGTATTAACAATGATTAAATATTATTCTAAACCAAAGTAAATAGCCTTATTTGTTATGAGGCTTAAAAGACTCAGCTTCCACTTCCATCTATATCTGAACCTCCAGATTATTTTATTATATAAAATTATAGTTAATGAGTTAAATAATAGATGACTCTTTTTAATTAGTGGAAATTTTTCATCAATTTACCGTAATTATCTTACCCTAAAATTCTAATTCCGCCCAGCTAAATTGACGATAAACTTTAACAAAAACATCCACAACATTTAGCAATAATTAACAACTATACCATATTCCCGCTGCCACTGTGTAAATTGATCACACATATTGCATCACTCGTTAACCCCCCCCCCCCCCCCCCCCCCTTCAGTTCTCCACAATATAGAGAAGAAGTGTACCCACTGCCAAATCGCTAAAAATGTAAATACAGGAAATAGAGATGCCCATCGCAATCTCATCATCACCCAAGCAAGATTCACATAACAAGCCGACGAAACTGAACAAATCCACATAAAACGTGCTACATGCTACATGCAAGGTTATGAACATCAGCAATACCATGCGAAACAAAATAAAACATTACCATCATGAACCGAAAAACAATTAACATTATACAGACAAGATATAATAGCGTTCGCAGTCGAAAAGCATGCGTTAATTTTCCATTCAGCCATGCTACACACGGTTTCGTAAGACCGGCTTCACCTTCCTTTCTTTCCCCTTTTACCCACAAAATCCGTTTTTACTGCGACATTAAATTTTAAAAATTAGAAACCAACAACAAAATCCATCACGACTTAATTTGAAACCAGAAGCTGAAATCGTGTGTAGCTTGGCTGATTAAAACAACAAAAAATCTAGCTCACGGAATTACACACGCGTATTGTAAAACATCTGCACAAAAAGTACAAAACGTAAATATGTATACAACAAATATATAATTATGTAACAATGATGTAAAATAAATAATAATTATTATCTCATATGTTCCTTCGCACACCCATACATAGGACACAGCTAAACGCATATACGTATAACATGCTATATCAGAACCAAACACAATTACATTCTATAGAATATAATTGCGATCGGCTTCGAGTTATATATCGCAAAACCACATTTTCGGTGGTTATTGAAATGCATTTCCCGCGCGCCAAACACCTCCAATACTAATATCCATGTAAAACATAATCACGTCGATTATAGAATCCTCGGGAGCGAATCGAATGCGGATTTGAAAATGCATATAAATAGAATGGAAAACAATTGCTCTCGATCAAAGTAGTCACGAAAATTTGTATTGATTTTCAAACAAATCATTTTTTATGATTCCCCGTCAAACGTAATAAAATCGTTGCGGATCTAAAAACAAATTTTACTTTACCAAATGTATGAAAATCCATAGGAACTTCTATGATACTATGATTTAAAATTTTGTTTTATGTTTTTTTTTATATGCAGTTTTCAATCCGCAATCGATTCGCCCCCGCGAGTTCCATAATCGACGAGAATGTATGACTACGAGTAAATAAGTACACAAAACGAAAGATAGTATTTAAAATTACCAAAAGCAGAAAACAAACGAAAAATTCTCGTCGATCACCAAACATGCATACTCTCTTCCAAAAACAACAACAAAAATTGTTAGCTAGTCTACCAAAAACAGCAGAATTGAAAAAAACCCTTTCTCGCGCAAACTATATTCGGTCGGATAACAACCCATAACATGAGAATAATTCTACTCTACACCTTCATGGGTTATAAATATGTATTTATATGTGTACTTAAAAGTAAAATTTATTTAGGGAAAAAGTTATGTGTTATGTAATTTAGTATGTAAAACAATGAAAAAATGAAAAACACTTATCTTTCCATCCTTTGCAATCAAAAAGTCCTACATACACATTGAAAATTTGCATTACAATGCATGATGCATTCAAACAACGGTATCAAAATACATACATATAAACGAAAATTGTTATGTACATATCCTACACCATTGCAAGCGCACAACACACAAATTAATACAAATATGCAATATGTAACATTTTTCACTTATTAACTACTTTTAAAACACACAAATTATCATTAATATTATTATTATTATTATTTTTATATTCAGATATTATTAATTAATTATTGAATTTTGACATATTTAAATTAATTACTTATTTATATAGAGGAGAGACAAAAACACGTCTTTCCTCTACGACGTTCAATCGCCAACCCATCATATGCCGACTAAAAACAGTGATCGTGCAAAAATTATAGTGTATAATAAGGAGAACATTTTGAAGTGGTAAGAAACAAAAATGGAGGATACCGCGACTACTTTTATGCGAGAATTTTTGCACTTGGACGAGGGTGGAAGTGAATCTGAACCTGTGGTCTATATGATGGTTCAGAACATATTGAACTTAAAAATTTAATTTGTGGCAAGTTTGGATTTACCGAGAATGTCTTTGATCGTGTTATTGGTAAATTAACAATTTTATTTTTACAACTTATTAGATTTGATACAACGACTCATAGGTTTTGAGAAAGAAAGTAAGGTTAGAATTTTTTTTTATTAAGCTTGTGACTTTTTTTTTGAACTTATGGAGAGAAAACGTAAAATTTAGTTCTATTATTTTGTATTGAAGATATAATAAAAATGTTTTAAACTTTTTGTTTAGGCCAATAATGTTTCAGTTACCGACTCATGTAGAGCCTGGATTGAGCAAAATTGTTATACAGATTTAAAAAACATTAACAAGCGAACGCTATCAGGTAGCAGTTCAGTGACGATCACCAGAAATTGCACCTTTACTGATGCCACATTGGCGGATTTATTAGCGAAGTCCCAGAGAGGCATTGAAGTTTCGGACTTTTACGCGAAAATAAAATCTCTAACTGATTGTCATAGAGAGGCTTTAGTTTACATTATTGTAGACAGTTATTGGCAAAATCAAATCAGAACGAATATGGCAGACATAGTAAACTGCACCAACGCTATTAAGACATTATTTCCAACCGAGTCCACTGTGAGAAATATTCAACGCTTTTAATTTTTTTAAATTTTCTAAATCATTTTAATTCTTTTTCTTTAAACTTTTCAATATAACAAGGAATATTATTTAAACAAACGAGGCAAAGGACAAAATCCCACTGGTAAATTGCACGACAGAGCCGAAAATGCGCGCTTAAAAATAAAAACAAAAACAAAAAAGCTTCTGTTGATTTAAAAGGTAAGTTAAGCATTTACTACATATTTATATTGTGTGATTCGTATTTCAAATTAAATTTATTATTGTTTACAATATAGAAGAGTCATCATCTTCGACAGTGGCTGTAAGTGACAAAGAAGAAGCAAATATCATTTGGTTGGCGCATAACAACGAGCCTTGGTCTGAAGTGGCAAATAAATGGAAAGAAGTACATGCAATTAGACGTCAGGATGTGCTACTGGATAACCCAAACCTTTTGAAAAAATGGCCGCTTTACAAACATAGTCTTCCGCATATCTTTGGTATTAGATGTTTACCTTCAAATATTTCCATATATAATAAACAATTTAATTTCAGGTCGAAATCGATTATCAATTATTTTTCCCAACAAATACATCAACTTTGTTTAGCAATTGGCCAACATCCGTAGAAAAGATTATTTTATTTTTTAATCAAAATCTTAAAGATAAAATTTCATCCAGCTTGCTCAGCCACTTAAAGGGAGAAATTGACAATAGTAACTTTTCAACTTAAGATTTAAAAATCGATTATTTTTTAATTATTTATGTTTTTTTCTAAATTCGCGTGATTGCATAATATTTTTATTATTACAAGCTGTCCTCAAATCCTCAGTTATCGCCTATAAAGCGAGGGACAATAAATCGTTAAATGGAAACCAAGCATAATCGATTCCCAAGACGCAAATGTCCTACACTGTGTTTGTGCCAGTCATTACTTTTCCCACAACTAAAACTTTGTAAACTTTTGTATCTTACTGTATATAATTCATTCCTATATCCCTCTTTGGGAGCACCAGTCATATTTAAACAAATATATGGTCCTTTAAGAAAACCTCGATGTGGGCACACATCATTTGCAAGTATTTGGTAACTGATGGGTTTTAAAAATTTTTATCTACCCTTAAAGGAGCGGTAGTTGACTGATTCGGGTAGAGTAACATCTGTCCATAGGCATGCTGGTCGAAAAATTGATAAGCTTTTATGGATTGGAAATGCCTTTCGAAACTGCAATAAACCAATTTCATTCGTCCAATAATATGATCTATTCAACGGAATGTACCGTTCAATGCTAAATAACTCTCTGCCCTGCAGATGTTGGTCTCCAATAACCAAAGCCTTTCGCACTTTTAAATTTGTTATATTGAATCGACGAAGATGCCAAATTTGCTGGTTTATTAACACAAAATCTTTATTACTGGAAACATAATTCTTGTTTTTGTGCACTTTTTTCACTTTTTTATCACAATTATTTTATTAATAAAATAAAAACCAAAACAATTTTAAAATTATATTTAAATTAAAAGACAATTTTAAAAAATATAACAATTACTTCCTTATAGTGAAAATGTTTTATATAAATATTTTATATATTTTAGTATCGATTTCGGTAAACACAAGTTACCATCATCAGCTAATCTTCTATATCTATAAAAATGGTGCAAAAAATGTATGTGCGCACATCAGTTGAGAACGGCAGAACCGATTTGGCTCAATGTTTTCTGTTGTATTTGCAATTACCAGGAGATGGTTCTTACAAAAATTTTTTTTAAAAAAATCCACCGGAAAAGTCGGAAAACCCGAAAAATCGAATAAAAAACCATTTTCATATAAATTTTGTGTGTACATTTTTTATGAGACGGGTGGTGTAGTGGTTACAGCTTCGGCGCTTGGATTGGAAGGTACTGTATTCGATTCCCACCGAAGGTTACATCCAAACTGCTACTTTGTTTTTTATCCAATCTATTTATTTTATCTATTTATTTTCTCTATCTATAGGTTTTTAACTTCAAATTCGCAATTACCAACATCAAAATCAATTTATTCCCAAATAAATTCGTACTATCCCATATGAAATTCAAAGTTTTCCCGTTCAAGATAATACTAACGCAAAATAAATTCAATCATGTAAAGTTTAAATTCGCAAAAATAAAATTAAAATTCATTTTTAGTAATTTCAAATTCATTAAATTTAATTTTGATTAAATTCGACATAACAACGATTTAAAACTGGTTTTGATAACGGCAATTATGAAGGATAGATAAAATTTTGTAATTTTATTTCATTTTTTGTAGTGAGTTCATATCATCAACTCCTTTAAATATTTTGTACTATACGTAATTATAATAATTATTAAATATATCAAATCTTTAATATACCTACGAATATCTTATACATACACATATCAATATTTAATTATTAAAATTAAAATGAGCCAGTCATCGCAACCAGTTGCAAGTGCATCAACAAGCAGAATTGAGTCAAGCTCTGACGATTCAATTGATTCGGATGTAAGAGAACCAACGCGACCACGAAGAGCCACCACATACAATAGGGTAAGTATGGATGCAAAAAAAAAATTAATTAAGTTATACGAGGACGGGAAAAGTGTTGTTGAAGCAGCTGCAATTGCAGGGATTAACACAAGCACTGCACATTCAATAATTCAGAGATTTATTAAAGATGGCGAAGTTATTATTGAAAAAAAATGTGGCGGACGGCGAAAAACAAAAATAACCCCTCAAATACTATTAAAAATTGAAGAAATAGTCGAACAAAATCCGGCGATTACTTTAAAAAATATTAAAGCAAAAATCTTCGAATTATATAATGTTGATTTGAGTACGATAGCCATAGGAAACGCGCTAAAAACTTTAAAAATAACCCTCAAAATTGCACAAATCGAAGTGGATCGATTAAACAGTATTCGCACCATCGAGTTAAGGAAGGAATATGCATTGAGTTATTCGGAAAATGCTCAAGCAGAACGAGAAAAAATTATTTTTCTGGATGAATCGGGGTTCAATTATCATTTGAGAAGAGCCCAAGCTAGTATTAGAAGGGCCCAAGCTAGTGTTTCAGTACCTACAGTAAGAGGACGCAACGTATCACTAATCGCAGCTATGAATAACCAGGGCATGATTTGCCATAGAACAGTAGCGAATTCACCAGTCAACACAACCATATTTTGTGAATTTTTAAGACAATTATTTGTATCGTTGGAATCGAGAGGTATTACCAATGCTTGGCTCGTGCTTGATAATGCAGCGATACACAAGACAGCGGAAGTTCGCGATTTGATTGGTAGTACATCACACATTTTAAGTTATTTGTCTCCATATTCCCCTATGCTTAATCCTATAGAAAACGTATTTTCAAAGATAAAATTGTCAGCAAGGAATTTGTTGGCTGCTACATCGCCAAATCTATCGTTGGTCAATGTAATTGACCAATCAGTTGGTACAATTACGCGAAACTATTTTCTAAATATGCTAACAAAATTACCTACAGCGGCAGCAGGACTTCCTTTACATTAATTATTTTACTATATAGGTTTTTAACTTCGAATTCGCAATTACCAACATCAAAATCAATTTGTTCCCAAATAAATTCATATTATCCCATGTGAAATTCAAAGTTTGCCCGTTCAAGATAATACTAACGCAAAATAAATTCAATCATGTAAAGTTTAAATTCGCAACAATAAAATTAAAATTCAATTTTAATAATTTCAAATTCGTTTGTGTTTTAAATTTATATTCATGGTTTTAAAAAGTTCAATGTGTCAAATTATAGATATGTATTAATAAATATACTGGGTGTCTCAAAAAATGTACTAACAAATCAAACGACGCAAAAAACTTTATTTATGAACATAGAGAGAAGTTGAAAGGTTTCAAGTACAGAAGACAAACGTAATATTGAAGAAACATGTTATGTTTAAATTGATAACCATTATTGTTATTGTCCAGACAAGGACAATATCGTGACAAAGTCTTTCAATTTCCAATTTCAATGCATCATTTGTTCTTGGTTTGGTGCCATAAAATCTGTGCTTGAGGTATCCCCATTCCCCACAAAAAGGGGTGAGGTTTGGGGAATGTGCAGGGTATTCAGTGCTACCTCTTCGACTAAAGCTGCATTGAAGTGGGCTTATAGATCGAATTCCCTTCTGAACCGTCTTTGAACTTCCGTGGCGTTTTCGGCCTTCCAATAACATTTCAGGACAAACTTCCTTTCTTCCAAGCTAAGTTGATTTCAAATAACTTAAAATCTGTAATGTACTACCAATCAAATCACGAACTTCCGTTGTCTTGTATACCGCTGCAGTACCCAGCACTAGCTAAGCATTAGTAATACCTCGCGTTTTCAAAGATTCAAATAATTGTCTTAAAAATTCACAAAATATGGTTGTGTTGACTGATGAATTCGCTACTGTTCTATGACAAATAATGTCCAGATTATTCATAGCTGCCATGAACAATACGTCGCGTCCACTTACGGTAGATACTGTATCAAAAACTGGCGTGTTAATTTTTGGCCTAGTCTGGGCCCTTCTCAAATCATAATTGAACCCCGATTCATTAAGAAAAATAATTTTTTCTCGTTCTGCTTGAGCATTTTCCGAATAACTTAATGCAGATTTCTTCCTTAACTAGATGGTGCGAGTACTGTTTAATCGATCCACTTCAATTTGTGCAATTTTGAGGGTTGTTTTTATTGTTTTTAGCGCGTTTCTAATGGCGGTCGAAGTCAAATCAACATTATAATTGGAAGATTTATGCTTTAATATTTTTTAAAGTAGTCGCCGGATTTTGTTTGACAATTTCTTCAGTTTTTGATAGTATTTAAGGCGTTAGTTTTGTTTTTCGCCGTCCGCCACATTTTTCTTCAATAGTAGTTCTTGTTTTAATCCCGGCAATTGCAACACTTTCCCCATCCTCGTATAACTTAATTAAATATATTTTTGCATCCATACTTATCCTGATATATGTGCTGGCTCTTCGTTTTAATCAAAATTAAACTTAATGAATTTGAAATTATTAAAATTGAATTTTAATTTTGTTTTTGCGAACTAAAACTTTACATGATTGAATTTATTTTGCGTTAGTATTATCTTGAACGGGAAAACTTTGAATTTCATATGGGATAGTACGAATTTATTTGGGAATAAATTGATTTTGATGTTGGTAATTGCGAATTTGAAGTTAAAAACCTATATTTATCTAAATAAAAATCAATTGCCGTGCGTTAGTCTCGCAAAAACTCGAGAACGACACGATCAATTTGAATGATTCATTTTGTGCATTGTCCATCGCAATACAGTGGCGGCTTAGAAAAAAATAAAATTCCGGAAAAACTCAAAGAAAAATCCATAAACACGAAAAAAATCGAAACCAAATGGAAAACCGAAAAATCAAAAAAAAAAATCGGAAAATCGAGAATTGCGTTTTGTAAAGGAATTTTGTATGGAAATACACTTAACACCATCGAGATTCAATGAGCCAAATAGTGCGAACAAATGTCCCGCTTTTGAATGTACAGCAAAAGAACGTGTATGATGCATTGATGAACGCAGTTGATGAAGGAAACGGTGGAATATTCTTCCTCGATGCTCCCAGTGGAACAGGCAAAACCTTTCTGATTTCATTGCTTTTGGCCAAAATTCGCTCGACATCTGAAATAGCGTTAGCCGTTGCATCATCGGGAATTGCAGCCTCATTGCTAGACGGCGGCCGGACTGCACATTCTGCGTTGAAGTTGCCGATGAATATCCACACGAATGACAAGCCAGTGTGCTCAATTGCAAAAATCTCGGTGATGGCCAAGGTATTGCAGGATTGCAAAATCATCATCTGGGACGAGTGCACAATGGCACATAAACGATCATTGGAAGCGTTTAATTGAACGATGAAGGATTTACGAAGTGAATCAAGGCATTTTGGTGGAGCGATGATTCTGCTGGCTGGTGATTTTCGTCAAACGCTACCGGTCATTCCGAGATCAACAGCTGCAGATGAACTCAATGCATGTCTGAAATCGTCAAGTTTATGGCGCTATGTGAAGAAGTTGCAGTTGACCACGAACATGAGAGTCGCGTTACAGAACGACTCATTAACTGCTGATTTTTCAAAACAACTGTTGGCGCTTGGCAATGGTCAAATTGCTGTTGATGTTTTGACCGGATCGATTTCGTTTCCTTTGAATTTTTGCATATTCACGACGTCGAAGGAAGAGCTTATCACGCAAGTGTTTCCGGACATCCGCCAAAATTATATGGATCACGATTGGCTCAGCGAACGAGCGATTTTGGCAGCGAAGAACAAGGATGTTGATACTCTGAACTACTTGATTCAAAACCAAATCGCTGAGGAAATGCGTTGTTACAAATCCGTTGACTGTGTTATGAATCAAGACGAAGCAACCGACTATCCAACCGAGTTTTTGAATGCGCTTGATTTGCCGGGAATACCGCCGCATAACTTGATGCTCAAGGTAGGATCTGTTATAATCGTGATCCAAGCGACGATCATCAAGGGCAAATTCAAAGGAGAGGATGTTCTAATTCCGAGAATTCTTCTGATTTCAACTGACATTCCGTTCGACTTCAAGCGCATTCAGTTCCCCGTTCGTTTGGCGTTCGCTATGACCATTAACAAATCGCAAGGTCAATCGTTGGAAGTTGTGGGGAATAAATCTGGAATTTCCTTGTTTTTCTCATGGTCAGTTGTACGTCGCCTGTTCGAGAGCTGGCAAACCATCATCGTTGTTCATTTACCCAACGGACAACAAAACGAAAAATATTGTTTACCACAATGCATTGTATTGATTTGCGTCTGTATTACATTTATTTCCACTCGAATAAAATACATTGAATTCTTTTAAATTCCAAACGGGCTCCAATTCATTTCCACAGTGAGAGCAAAAATCCAATAAACAACTCAATTTTCGATAGATGCCTGAGTTTCAATAAACATTTCATTGCCTTTCAATAATTTAGTGTTGAATTCGATAAAAAAGTGGATGGAATGGCCACTCAATCGTCTAACTCAAACGTCTATTGAGAATTGAGTTGAGTTGTTTGATTTTTCTTTCATTAAATTCAATTTTTGTGAAGGTCAAAAGTGTGTGCTCGGACGAAGTAATTTGGGGCGAGACAAAGTTCGCCGGGTCAGCTAGTTACTTATATAAGTGATGAGATTAATTAGCGGCTTTTGTGTTATATACTATTATGAATTTGTGTATATGGGTGATCCATGTTTTGTGTTTTGCTTATAATTAGGTCGTATATTCTATTCGTTTCTGTGTTGATTTATTATTTGGTCGCACTGCGATTCCATGCATAGGCAGTTTAAGTGTTAACTTATATTTTACATAATAGATAATACTTATATACTAAACGTTTTATAAGTATAAAATTTACTACTCATTAAAGTGTAGTGTAAGTATTAGTAGATGATATTGGGTACATCTTCATTGATCACATTAAGTGGTAATATTCGTCTATTTATTGGTTCTTGTTTTGAGTAATCTGCATTTATTAATACCGGCAGGATTCGTAGAAATGCAGATAAACGGATGCTGCCGCATTTGTAGTGGAAGTAAATGTAGCTGCAATATGATTTATACATAAATACTCACCTAACAACAAATTGTGAACGAAAATATAATTTCGGATGCGATCGCATAACATAGCCAAGCAAAAGGCATCAATATCAAAATTAAAAAATAAAAGTTAAAGGTTAAAGCTCTATAGAAGTTTGAGAAGTGTTCTTATCAAACAAAAATAAAAATATATGTAAGTGACGCGCGGCCATAGAAATAATATTCGTATGTGTGGATTCGTATACTGTTGGCGACATAGTTCATTGAGTTTATGAATATTTTAAATGGCCCGAAATTGAATAACGTAATTTGGAACGACGCCACCAGAATAATCTACAAAGGTCACGGACATTTTTTTCAAACTTGCGATTATTTTACTTTCTAATAATATTATTCTACAAATCTGTTACATTTCCTTTTCAATTAACAAAAGTGGTTGATTAGTCTTGCATGTTTTCAATTTAACTTAGTTTAAAGTAAAATATAGTTACAGCTCTCTATTTAGTTTAGTGCATAATTGATAGTTTTTTTTTGCAAGTGTTCACCTTAATATTAATCGTAAATTCATCCAATTTAATAAGTTTTACAATAAGTGGTGCTTTTGTCAAACATATAGAACAACCGAAACCGGGAACCGTTGAAACCGGGATTTTTAGGTCCACTATTCAGTTGAAGCGCTTCAAGGAGATAGTGGTAAGTGATTCGATTTATTATATCATTTTTATAATTTTTTTTTGATGTGCTTGGAAATTTCACCTCATGGTAGTCGATCGGTTCCGTTTAAATTACAGTTATTAACGTTTGCATTAAATTTTTATTGTTTTCTCCCTATTTACCTTAATACGTACTTTATAGAAGTATGTAGGCGGAGCACTTGTTAAATTTAATAATAATGAATAAAAAAACAAAATTTTAATTTAATTTTCAAAATTAATAATAAAATTTCATTATGAAAATAATGTTGCTGGTGAGTGATGTTGCGGTGCTCCAATAATGTTGCTCCGGCAAAATTCCAAAATTGAATAGGAAGCTTAATTTCGTTTTCTTTTTCCTCCTCACCTATGTTCGCCCCAAAAATATAAAACCAAAAAATCATAACCTGATTTTCTGGTTTCTGATATTTACATGCACCAAAATGTTTTTGGTGCACCCGCTGCAAATATGTTTAACCCAACATAATTGTTTGCCATGCCATCTATTGTACAATGGCATGGTAGTGTGTTGTGTATGTACGTTTTACGTGATTTTGGTTTTGCAAAATTAGTACGATTTTATGTATCTCTTAATGATTTGATTGTAGAGGTTATTGTAATGCGAAATTGTTGTGAAACCAAAATATAATTTTTTAATCATACATCGCTTACACCAATTTCGTTATGTACAATTGTTGTTGTACGATTATCTATGTACAAGTTTGTTATGTACAGTTTGCGTATACAAGATTGTTGTATATTTTGGAATAATTCTTTATATTATGGAGAATTGTCCATTTATAAAGAATTATGTGAACGGAGGATTGTCCGTTGAGAATAATTGTGCGGAGTTTCTTATAGTTGAAGAAACTATCCGCTACCCTACAACTTCGTCAATTATATGCACGTTCTGTAAGCTTAATTTAAATAAAATCATAATTTTTATTGATATTCAAAATTAAATTAAAAATTATTTATTGAGCCAATTATAACTATAATAAAGTTGGTAATGGTTTAGGGCTCGTTTTTATTTTAAATAAAATAAAACAATTTAAAGACTGAGCTTTCGATGTCTCAACGACATCATTTTCAAAGCTAATGAAAATTTTTATATAAATTTTTTAAAAACAAATATCAAAAGCCTATACAGTAAATACAATTTTTTTCCAAATAGCAAATACAAAGTAAATTTTAAAGTAAATTTTACAAACAAGTATATAAAATATGAATATGATTTTAAAATTATTAAAAAAATATAAATGAAAATTGTATATATAAATTAAACAATGAAATAAATTTAGCAAAGAAATAAAGCAGACAAAAACCGAAATTAGACAAAATAATTGTAGCACTATTTATATTTATAGAATTAATGCTAGATTTAATATATAGCATCTCTAAAATTGATCTTTTCCTAAAATTTCGTTCTTTTTCTAATATTTTAACATTATTTAGGCTAATTATGTGACCTGAATTCTTTAAATGTGTAGAAAGTGCACTAGTACGTTGTTCTTCATCTTTATATACACCATTTTTATGTTGATAAATCCTTTTTTCCAAAAACTGTTTTGTTGACCCGTATAAACAACATTACAGTCACATTTAACTTCATAAATTAAATTTGACTGCTTATTGAGTGGTATAGGATCTTTAAGTTTAGAAAAAAGACAATCATTTAAACAAGATGAAGAATTACCGACAATTTTGAAATTATAATTTTTGAACAAGTGTTTTATTTTTTCAAATAAATGTTTAACATAAGGAATTGAAAAATAATTTTTATCATTGTTAATGGGCCGAATTTCAAAACTTGTAATAAAAAATTTTTGTTTCCAAATATGTACACTGATTTATTAATTTGGCGGGATAATGATTAGTTAACAATGTTTCTTTTAATATGTTAAAATTTTTATTGTGAAATTTGAGATCTGAAAGTTTTAAAATTTTTTGAGCCAAAATGTTTACTGTATTAATGTTATAGGAAGTAGGAAGCCAAGAATGAAAATTTAAGTATCTACCAGACCAAGTATCTTTGTGATACCAATCAAAAGAAATTTTTCCATCAGGCTCATGGATCAAAAGTAAATCTAAAAATGGAATTTTGTTGTTAACTTCCTTTTCCAAAGTAAATTTTATTCGATTAAAAATTTTGTTAAAACTGTTCAAAAATATATCAATTTTGTTTTCCGGAATAGCCGTTATAATATCATCAACATATCGATAGTAAAATAATGGCTGAAAATCTAAAGAATTTAATGCCAAATATTCCAAATTTTCCATTAATAAATTTGCTAATATAGGGCTTATGGGAGAACCCATTGGAGAACCAAAAATTTGTTTATAATTTTTATTGTCAAAAGAAAATTCCGAATTATCTAAACCAATACTTAAACCTTCAAGAAATTGGAATTTCGTCAATTTTGATTTTGCGTTCTTTTTAATGTCTCTCCAATTTTTCTTGATAATTTCCGAAACTATATGACTATCTACATTAGTAAATAACGAAATCACGTCTAAAGAAATTAACAAAAAATTTGGGGGTATAATGAAATTTCGATTTGTTTGTTTAAAATCTTCGGAATTTAGAACGAAAGAGTTAGTTTTTCCTACACTAAATTTAAGAATGTTACCTAAAAATGCCGATAAACCGTATGTGGGACCATCTATTGAGCTCACAATAGGTCTGTAGGGTACATTTGGTTTATGGATTTTAGGTAAACCATATAATTTAGGAACTACTGGAATATAACTAGTTAATTTTTTCTTTGTAAATTCATCAATGTTGCCAGATTTTTGCCAATTTTTTACTAAAGTGTTTATCGTAGTTTGAATTGGAGTAGAATTATTTTTTATCAATTGTCTATAAGTTGTGTCGTCATTTAAAAGACCATTCATTTTTCAATATAATCATTACGTGTGGTTAATACGGTTATATTGCCTTTGTCTGCTCGAGTCACAATAATATTTGGATTATTTTTCAAAAACGTTTTTGCTTGTTCAAGGCAAGATAAAATACGTTTTTCAACTGGTGAAAGCCTCTGCAACGATGAACTATTTTTAAAATTAGTCAAAACATTAACAAATTGATTACGAATTTGGGTACGGCTATTTTCCGGAAAACTAAAAATTGCACTTTCAACACAAGATATAATTTTGAAATAAGGTACATAACTACCAACTGTTGGTGGACCAAATTTATTACCTAAACTTAAAATAAATTTAACTTTAATTGGAAGATCAATATTAGAGAGATTTACTAACCAATTTTCACTAGCATTAACCGAATCTTCTGTTAAAAAATTGATACTGTCTACAAAAATATTATCAAATTTCGCAATTTGCCTTACCTTAATTTCATCGAAATGGAAGTTAAAAGTAAATTCTGCGTGCTGGACAAATTCCTGGATAAGATTGGATGGAACCAATATCTTCTAAAGTTTGCTTAATATTATTGCTTGTATATAGGCTTTTTATATTTGTTTTTAAAAAATTTATATAAAAATTTTCATTAGCTTTGAAAATGATGTCGATGAGACATCGAAAGCTCAGTCTTTAAATTGTTTTATTTTATTTAAAATAAAACCGAGCCCTAAACCATTACGAACTTTATTAAAAATTAAATTAATTATTTTTTTTAATTAGTCATGCTAAGACTGTGTCCTATTGTTAATTAAAAACGCGCCACACAGCGACGCGAAAAAAATGTTCTAGAAAAAACATCTCTCTTCTCTGTTTTTGATTTATATCAATTCGCATTGATATAAAAGAGAAGCATATAAGAAAAACATTTTTCTAAAACATTTTACCTTGTACACACTCGGTGCGCACTGCTCTCTCTCTCTCCCATTTTCGTATAATTACCAACCAAACAGAAAGAAACACATAGGAATCCATCTACCATTAACCGCGTTTAGACATCAAAAAACCCGGACGCAAGAAACCGAGGAGAATAGAAACACACAAATTTACAAAAATGGTCTTGTTAAGACAACACAGTCGTAACAAACGTGGGAACGTCCCACACCCGGAGATGTCTCATAAGCCGGGCCTAAAACAAACATACTTGAAAATAAAGATAGAGAGAGAAACGATTAAACACGGATGTCTTTGAAATGGTAAGTACCTAATGATCTGCCATTCAAATCTTCGACGGTGTACACTACCTGACCTACTTTACCAGAAATTACCGCGGGTTTGAATTTGCTAGCCAATTTGGCGGAAAACTTGTTCGAAGCGTCGCTCAAGACAAAAGATCGTATAAACACAGGTTGTCCAACTCGAAAAGAACGCTTATTACTACGCAAGTTGTAATGTTGAGCTCTTTTTTCGTGTGCTACGCGTAAGTAATGTATTATACGATCCTTTAGAAAGTTTATCGTGCTGGCTTAGCCCACACCTGGACTTTGCTGGGATCATGTTTATCGAGTAATCTTCTTAACGCATAGTCCGAACCGTGTAGTGACATATGTTGACCGAACACGACATAATGAGGGGAATAATGTATCGAATCATGAATGGCATTACGCAAAGCAGCCGCAATTTCTTGCAAATTTTTGTCCCACTGATTATAGTCGTGATCACTCAAATATGAACGAATGCTGGCAATCAACGTTTTATTAACACGCTCGGAGGCGCTGCTTTGCGGAGAATACACCGGCGTGCGAATATGGGTTACGCAGTATTTCATTGTTTTGCATTTAGAGATGTTTAGAATCAAATAATGCGATGTACACCAAGCATTAAAATTTGTCAGGTTGGACTGAAAATCAATTGCATCATTGGCACATGAAATAGTTTTGAAAATTTTTATATCGTCCGCATAAATGAGAATACCGGAATAACTTAGACAGTTGACCACATCATTTACGAAAATAATGAAGAATATGGGACACAAATGGCTGCTTGAGGGACTCCCGACGAAACATCAATCACTCTTGAAGTGAAACCAAACATTTTTACAATTTCAGTTCTGGATTCCACAATTCAATGAATTGAGTTTCCGCAATAGCAAGTCATGATCGATCTTATCGAAAGCCTTACAAAAATCAGTAAATACAACCTGCACATTATTACCATTTAAAAGAGCACTTGAAATACAATGAGTGAACAAAACTAAGTTAGAAATAGTTGACCTACCTGGAAAAATTCATGTTGTTTGGAAGAAATGAATGTCTTAATCTTAACATGAAAAAATAATTGATCTTTAACTAGTTTTTCAAAAAGCTTTGATAAAACTGAAATAATGGAAATACCTCTGTAGTTCTCCACATCACTTCGAGATCCAGATTTGAAAATCGCTTTAATAACTGAGCATTTCCATACAATAGAGAAGCAACCTTCAGTGAGACTTCTATTAAATAAAACAGCGATATGGGGAGAGATTACCTCATCGATAAATTTTAGAATTTTTATTTTTTTGGTTAATATCAAGATTAGACAATCCAATGTTATCGGACTGGATGAATATTTGTTGGAGACTGCAACTACAATACCGCCACCTTTTTCATAGATGTCCCTTTGTGGGTGCCTATCCCTCCGGAAAATGGCATAAGATGATGGAAAATACTCCTCCGTTTTGAAATGGATTGTTGGCCACGTTTTAGTAATGCAAATAACATCAAAATCTTCCACCAGAATTGACAAATACAGAAATTTTGATTTAGCTCGGATATTATTTGAATTATGGTAGTAGATATTTAAGAATGACCGCGGCTGGAGAACTGCTTCACTGCTACAGGCGGTAAACAATGGTGTGTTTAGTAACGGGCAAATTACTTTAGATGATGAAACATGGTCCATGTCCGGTTTTTTGCTATGCGAGGATAATTTGTGAATGGCCGAATTATTACCCCAGGAGGCCAAGCATTGGAGTTATTGAGCAGGTCAAAGTGGGCCTCCTTCAATCTAATTTTAAAGGAAAAAACGTGATTTGAGACTAATAGACATATATCTTTGTGAAGTTAGCCCGTAAAATCATCCCGTAAAATGATTATAGTTAAGTATGGCAACACCATTATATATTAAAGAAATTATAATGAAACTATAACTATCACGATATAAAAATATAACGATAGTAAGAAAAATTATTATGAAAAATAATACACGAAATGGCGGCCATTATAAATAAAAACCGATTAACAAATTTTAGCTTGCGCTATATATAGCTATAGTGTGTAGCTGACATGATAACAAAATAAAAAATTACATAATTTGTATATGAACGAGTGGGTTTGTTTATATAATAAGGAATAATAATTATTTTTGTAAACAACAACAATGTCACAAAAATTTGGTTTCTTCTAAAAATTGTCAAAATTCCAGATTAATTAATATTTAATAAATATACTTACGAATATAAATTACTGTGTACTTCAAAGTACTGTAGTACAGGGATTGACCTGTTTATACAACAAGTGGCAAAATAATTCTTTGATTTAGGGCTCCGCGATAGCCGTCTGATTTCCTAGTAGATGTCCATTACCAGAAACCGGACTATATAGGCTTTGTAGTTGAGGGATTGGCATGTTTAAATAATAAGAGGGGAAACAATTCTATGATTAAGAGCTATTTGGTGAAAACTATTTGTGATACCTTTGACAGACTAGGGTTTAGCTAAACGCGTTTAGCTAAACTAGTTTAGTAAATCTACTACAAAACCAATTAGATTGACACACTATGAGACTTAGCAAACCCTGTTTAAATAATAAAATACGGTAGCGCTATGGTTGTCCGGAATCGGTATTAAACAAATGTAACCGTTTTTAAAACCTTTTTCCAAAGGTTGGTAAAAATCAAATAATTTGTAAATCTTAAAAAATTTCAATTCAGCTAACTTTTTTCTCAATTTAGGTACATGCAATTATTGTTGTACAATTTACCAAAGAAATACAGCATATATAGTATTGCTTTAGTAACGTTTTCCAGTAACGTAATTTAAAAAAACGACAAAAAATAATTTCCATAGCATTTTGTAGGATACCCTCCCCCCCTCCTCCCCTCAATATAAGTTTATCGCATAAAAATGGGTTTAGTGAGAGCGCCATCTAACAATGAAGGTTAAAATTTATAAATAGTACAATGCCATTTAGTGCTGTGGTACAATGATAGATGCCGCTTACTTTTTGAGTTTTCCCTTTCCAGTTCAAACTTTTTTTTGCTTCAATTTAAGTTCAACATACACAAATGTGTATTTACGAATAACAGGTTGTAATGTCTTCCGTATTTTAACGGATCATCTTAGTTAAATGGGAATTCTTAAAAAAGAGCATAATAATTTGATAACACATAAATTATATAACATATTAATTATTTGTTTTTGATAACATATTAATTATTTTATTATTATTATAGTTAGTGTTATTTTTCTGACCAAAACAAAATTAAGTGGTATGCACAAATGTGTACACTGGTATTCAATTTACACATAATTCTATTCTGGCACATTCGTTTCTCGTAATCTGTGTATACTGGGCAGGCTAGGTTCTATCCCTTATCCTGCCTGCCATCACAATTGTGTGGGTAACAAAACGAATCATGTCAAAAATTGAGTTTTGTATGTGTTTTGGACCAACATACACATTTGTGCATACCACTTACCGTAGAGTGCATATTATAATACCATGACAAATAAAAGCTGTTTTTTTTAAAACAATCGAGTAGAGTTCGCGATAGCTATTTTCAAATTGGTCCAATTTAAAATTAAAATTTAATGTTTTTTAAATTAAATAATTTTGATTTAATAGAAATGTGTGTATAACCAAAAAAATTAGTCATAAAAGTTGTATGGTTTTCATGTAATATCGTTATTCTGTATAGTTCTGTGTACCAACGGAGTAGTTCAGACCTGAGCAATGATAATGACATTTGTTTAATACCGATTCCGGACCTGTATATAGTCCGGTTTCTGGTAATGGACATCTTCTACGAATTCAGATGACTATAGCAAGGCTCTAAATCATTGAATTTGTTGGTCTCTTATCATTTAAACATGCCCATTCCTGAACTATAAAACCTATATAGTCCGGTTTCTGGTAATGGACATCTACTAAGAATTCAGACGGCTATAGCGGAGCTCTAAATCAAAGAATTGTTTTGCCTCTTGTTATTTAATTTCAAACGACTATAGCGAGGCTATAAATCATAGAATTTTTTTGCCTCCTATTATTTAAACAGGCCAATCCCTTAACTACAAAACCTATATAAACAGGTTTCTGGTAATGGACATCTACTATAGCGAGATTATAGCGGAGCTCTATATTATAAAATTTTTTTGCTACTTGTAATAATATTTTGGTTTATTTTTTGTTGTCCTACTCGTGTACTTAATTTTCCTTTATTATTAACTTTATGTATCATTTCATGTTTTTTAGATATTATACACGTTTTTTGTTTTCAAAAATTGCTTATTTTCTTGTTAGAAAATTTATTGTGACATAATCTTTTCCGGGTTGTCATCAGTTTTCAATACAAATTGTTTATAAATATTTATGAATTGATACAGTAAAAAACTGTCATGACATATTTTTTTCCGGGATGACATTCAAAAATATCGTGATATTTATATGTTAGTGTTGCCATCGCATTTTTCCAGGATCGTTTACGGGCTAACTTCACAGACATCTAAAATATATAGTATAAATAGATACGGTTTTAATCGAATTGACGGGTACACCAATCCCCACGACAACTTGTACTGACCTCAGCGATTAACAGTTAAATGAGTTGGAACTAGACTTTACAAGTTTTGCGAAAAGTGGTTTAGTCGCGTTATCGTCATCCAATTTATTTAACAAGGCATTGGTCAATTTGCGATTTTCAGCAACCTCTGTTTCAATCTTCTTTAAATCAAAACTTTCGGCAGCTTCGTCTACAATCAGGTCAATTTTATTCAAAAGCCTGGACAGCGTTCTCGATCAGTGGTTTGCAGCAATTGTCAAAATAGCATATATTTCCATATTTTTAATTGAATTGAATTGAATTGATTTTTTTAACTAACTAAGCAGTTTTAGCAGCAAATAATAAATATTTTTTACTATACGAATAAATCAAAAAACCTAATTTTACGCACATACTCGTACAAACAAAAAAGAAATGCGCAGAGAAATCAAATGTGGACGTCGATTGTTTTTTGAAATCATAGAATCACGACGAAAGAATTAAAGTGTGGCGAGGCTCATTAGTGTGCGCATGAGAAACTGGACAGTTATCATTGTTACGATTTACTCCAAGTCCCGCTCATTCAGCTTTGCACGCACAGGATGGAAAATATTATTACGCGGGCAGCAGGTAGTTTTAGCTGCTTCCCGGTTAATTTTAATTTGGCAGGTAATACAAGCCACGACAATGAAGATGTCAAAATTTACCACTATATTCGATGCATACACTTATACAACAGGGTTTTGATATATTTTTTATTATTGATAAATATTCACTATAATGATTACGATATCACAGAATTGTCAATATGTAGAAATTATGAACTTAAGACTGAAATACATTACTTTGATTATATAATCCATTATGATTATGCGGATGAGGAATTTACTTCAATAAACTATATAGTCCAGTAAATGAAGGGGTCAACCTGTAAGTTGTTAGTTGCGATTTTCATTTTTTGGTGATAAGTGGCATTTGGCACCTCCTTAACAATGAGACCGAGTTTTCAAGAAAACATTCTGTTGCAGGGGGAGAAAATGGCCCCAAAAAACCCGGAAAATCGATTTTCGGCGAATATCTCCTAAAATATGGCAGTTAAAAAGTGTTTGTTCAGATAAACATTGAAGATCTTGTGACTTTTTGCAAAAAAATGACCGTTTCCGAGATAAACGGCCTAAGCGCACTTAAAATATTGAGTTTCTGTTTTGTATGCCGGAGAGCACAGTCCGTGCATTTACACATGAACGGGTGGACAAATTAATCAATAACTTTGTTAAAAATGTATAATATTTTCTCATGATTCAAAGTTCATGTGAAAGAAGAAATCTACCGCTATCATACCTTGTGACTTGAGTCACGTTTTGACTCTTTGGCCATATTGGAAAAATGGGCCAAACTTTATGTTCCCGTGCAATTTTGTTCACATTTTTTTTTGTATTGCACTAATTTGCTCCAAATTTTCTTGATTATTGGTCCTCAGAAGGTCCTTTGTCATCTGTGAAATTTGTATATTCTAATTTTTTTCCATTTTGATTAAAACTTTGTTTGTTGAATCCCAATTTTTTGCTGTTTTTGGAGCGCGGGGAAATTTTATAAATAACCACCAATTAAAAATTCACACGTAATCGGATTGGTCTCCATGACATATCATTTGAAAGCTGAGAGCGTCTACCTTTTTGCTGTGCAACTATTTTTTTTTTACAAAATCGG
Organism: Nephrotoma appendiculata; assembly: GCA_947310385.1. Lineage (NCBI taxonomy): Eukaryota > Metazoa > Arthropoda > Insecta > Diptera > Tipulidae > Nephrotoma > Nephrotoma appendiculata. The sequence goes on along the minus strand of OX371223.1, from coordinate 368,238,930 downwards.
CCATTTTCCAATAAATTTGAAAAACGCGTGCTCAAGGAAAAAGCGCGCTTTTTTCTATCGGCTCTTTATTTCTGACGTTTTGACACCTTGACTAGTGTAAAGGTGGAATTCTCACCTTTCCATCAAATATAAAGTCATCTCATTGATACGTACGTGGAGAAAAACCCGAGTCTTAATTGTTGTTTTCCTACTATTATACATATACGAGTACATACAAGCATGCCATGTAGAGTACACAATTGTTTTTATTAAGTTTGTTGCGAGTTCTACGAGTGCCACTACTTAGTTCATCGCATCCCTTCCTTACATGGTGGATATTTGTAATCAAATGGAGGAGTAACTTTAGTGACTAGCATGTAGATGCTCGAGACAGCCGGATAGATCGCGATTACGAAGACTTGGCTAAGTTAAAGGGGTGGATTAAAATACGCAACCCGTTCCTACCTCCAGAAGAACTTATTTCCTTGTCCACCGGGCTCGTTGCTGGGAAAGAAGTTAATTGTAGCGAAGTTTGTGCGGTTGGAACAAATATATCCTTAATCATCCTTAAGTATCCTTAATCAAGTGCAAGGCAAGAGGTTTCATGCTATTTCATTAACACGCAAGTATCGCGTAGTACCTCTTATAAATAAAACGTCTTCGACAAAAAGTTCAGGATGAAGTTATAACAGTAGATTCCTTGTTAATTTTCCAGAGAATTTGCCTGACCCAAGAAGAGTCCCCCGGAACATAGAAACCCATTTCGATTATGAACTAGCTCCATTTTCAATGAGCATATTTGACAATGGCATGTTACGGAAAACCACTAAATCGGCTCTAATAAAGATATTCTCGGCAGAAACCGCGAATATTGACAATACTAAATATATTCACGTTGTCGACGGGGAATGTTGATACATCGGGTACCCTGGACGGGAAAGGAATTATTTGTTGAAATTTTCGGAAGATATGTAAAATATTTTAGAGATAATTATTTCTGGGAAGTCACAGTGGTTTTCGATGGCTATGATTGCAATCGCGATAGTATAAAAGGGTCAGAAGGTTTACGACGTGTAAACAACATGTCTTGCTCTGACATGAGGTTCGAGCCTAACATGGTTTTACCATTTCCACAGGAAACGTTTCAATAATAACAATAAAATTCGCGTCATTCAGTATTTGAAATGTGTTCTGGAAGAGAATGGCATTTCCGTTAGACAAGCAGCAGACGACGCAGAATCGTTGATCGCAAAGATCAAACAATTTATTTCTTAAAGCCTGGAAAGGGAAAAAACCCAGCAAATGTTTTCCTTCAAGAGCTTGGATGCGTGGCCTTTCGTTAGAGACAATATTTTATTTCTCCATGCGGTTTCGGGAAGCGAAACAACCTCTGCTTTTTTCGGGAAAGGAAAAACGTTAATAGTCGTCAAATTAGAGGAATAGGTTACGAAGAACAGAGACACGGGACTGGAAGCGGTCATTGAAAGTTTAAAAACCAGAATCTTTCCCACGAGACCGTATTTCAGGACGGGCAAACTGTCATATCGTCGATGTACAGTAATGATGATACACAGACCCTTGACAAAAATTAGATACGAGATGTTCAAGCAATTCAGACGAGACAGAAACAGAAACCAAACCGCACTCGAACTAGCAACCTTGCCACCCACACCTGAAGCTGCAAGGTAACACCTTTATCGGGTATATCTGCAAGGCCAGCAGTGGCTCGGAAACGAACTGTCACCAGAAAAATAGGGATGGAAACGTGTAGGGGGTATACTCATGCCGGTCTGAACCACTAAAGAGCCCGCGGTTCCGGAACTTTCAAAGATGATATTTTGTCAATGTGAGAAAGAATGTAAGGGAACATGTTCATGCAAGAAAGCAGGGCTACCAGAAGTAGTTGTTGGCGAGGGCGACGTTGATGACCAAGAATTATTATTGGAGTTTTGTGACGGGGACTGGTGATTAACAGATTTATGTCATAATTTCAATGTATTTTTATATATTTTTCTATAATAAAAGAAATTTAAAAAAACATTATAACCTTTATTCGAAAAACCACGATCCGGATGGTTGCAAAAAACTTTGCAAAAATTTGCCGACAATCTACAAGAAATTGTTGTTGAGTATTGTGGGTAAATATTTTTCACTCTTTAGAGATTATAGTCTTCGTTAGGAAAAACCTCATTGGACCATAGTTTGTCATATGGGCAAAACTGATTTTCGCTAGTTTTTCGCCAATTGGCGGGGTTCATCCTGCTGTAATTAATCTTATGATCTGCTTTCCTAATAGGTATAACTTGAGCCCTCATCTCCGAGAAAAACAAAACGCTCGGGAACATAAAATTTCTTGAAAATTACATGGTTTACGGCGTTTCCCATTTATAGCCCCGAGGATTTTGCCAGTAGAAGAATTGTAGTGGTGCCATCTACAATTGGTTTCCACAGTCTAGAACATTAAAAATAATGTATTTGCAACACCCCCCATCTAAAATTTTGTAAAAAACTTGCATATTTCATGAGTCTCAAAATTTTAGATTTTTCAACCCGACTTTTTGCAAAAAAATATTAATGTTGCGAAAAAAAAATCATGAGGACCATTTTTGTAGAAAATGAACTGATCTTCAATTCTTATCTGAACATCATTTTTAATGAGGTACCAAATGCCACTTATCAGCAGAAAATGAAAATCGCAACTAATAACTTACAGGTTGGCCTTTTTTTCCTCCTTCATTTACTGGACTAATTCCAAATTTTTATTTCTTTTTATGAGCACTAAGCTGGTATTGGAAACAATATTTTTTTTATTATTTTGTTAGATTTTAATTTACGTTGTGTACCCTACAACGATTTGATAAATTAATTTAAGAATGTAAATTGCCTTTTGCTACTTTGCTCATTCGAATATAATTTTTTTTTTTGTATAAAATTCCGAATTTTTACCTTCCGAATTTCCATTTGTCAAAAAATATTTTTGCTAAAAATGAATTTAATGTGTAACGAAATTATGAGCGAGTGAAAGAAGATGGGCTAGAGCGGAGTGATGGATTGAGGGATGAAGTTGGATGAAGTGTCGGAGTGTGTCTTTTCCTTTATTTTCTCTTCTTGTTAGTTTTTTTTATTTTTTTGAACACGTTTTTACAAGGTGTTCCAAAACATCTCATAAGTGTTACCACCCACGACTAAAGACCCTTTACCGATGAGCATGCGGCATACCAAAAGGAGTCTGTACACTCGGCGGAACACCTTCGACTCCAACAATTGGGAAATACGACAATATTTTTCAATTTTGGCAACGGCATCTGCGAACCCGGTGTCGTTACACGTTCTCCACGTTAAAAATTCAGGGGATTCACAATTTGAATGTGTCTGATATTATAATTTTATTTGGCCTAAACACAGGTAGAAGAGCCTCGTTTTGGGGCGGCCGATAAAATTTTTGCACACAAGCGGCCGTGTACTTAGGCACGGCCTGTACTTCTGAAATGATCAGGTCTCTATTTGAAATTTTTAAAATAAGTTGATTTTGGTAATAGTTTATTGACCTATTAGAGAAATGGATGACGTTTTTGCAGAGTGAATTGACTCGTTTGTATTTCGCACGTCTGCCTCTTTTCATCGTAGAATTTTCTACTTTATCTTCGAAGATTTGACGAAATTAGAAGCTTGTGATCCGTTATTAATGTAAGTTTTCTACCCTGTATAGGTATGGCAGCCCAAATCATAACTAAAGCCTTCTTCTCCTAGATACCGTACATAATTTGTTTCGGTTGAATTTAATGTTCCCGAGGCGATAGATTTTTCAATAATGTTCTGGATTTTATGATAAAAGTGAGCCCAGCTTGTCGCTAAGCGTCTGTCGTTAGGAAGAAGGGAAGTTCGGGTAAGCCAGTATCTGGCCCATAGCGCTTTACGCAATTTGTATATTCTGGATGTTTTAGATCCAATGGTAAACAGGTTACATATTTAGCGTGTTACATCTATAGACAGGGTGTCCCAAAACTCGAAGATCAAACGAAGCAGGGTGATAGGGGAGCTGATTTCCAACAAAAACACCCAATTGAAGTTTTTCGAATTGTTGATGCTGCAAAAGTTATTCCACTTTTAGTATTTTTTAGTGAACTCGCATGCGCACCCATCAAAAATTAGTTTAAAAAAAACCAAGAATTCTTTTGTGTAACTTTCCTAATACGATCTAGAAGAGTGTGCCTTTCCAATAAAAGACATACTCTCTAGATGGTATTAAAACAGAAAGTTAAACATTTAGTTAACAACATTTTTTGGTGGATGCGCATGCGATTTCACTAAAAAATACTAAAAGTGGAATAACTTTTGCAGCATCCCATCAACAATTCGAAAAAACTTCATTTGGGTGTTTTTGTTGGAAATCAGCTCCGCTATCACTCTGCTTTGTTTGATTTTCGAATTTTGAGACACCCTGTATATTTCAACATAGCAACCAAGAGAATTATGTTTTAGTTGTAAAGAAGAATTCACGAAAGAAAGAAGGAATTCTAATGTAGTGTACGTCGGACTTAAATATAAGTATAATATAATGAAGAAACAATTATTATAAGCGTCTCTGTGATGTATTGGAAGTTAATTTAAAACATAAAGTATTTACTTTTTTTTTCGTTCTATTCCACGGTGTGTAAAACTCTGAGATCTAGTCGGAAAATCACCGTGAGAGAGGCTTCTGCATATTTAGAAGAATTTGCGGAATGGTTTCCGAACCATTCCGTAACAATATTACTCAGGTTATAATTGTATACCTCTCAGCCTTGAGTAAATAATACTTTAAATAATTCTTTTACTATAAGCAATAACACAACTATTCCATTTAATAATTTGTCTGTAAATAAAAAATTTTGTTTGACATTTGGTCATTTAAATGTTCGAAGTTTGGTGAAACATTTTAATGATGTAACTATTCTTTTACATATTTATCAATTTGATTTTCTTGCTTTGTCTGAGACTTGGCTCACTAAGAAAAATAGAAACAAGTCATTCCAAATAAACAACTACAAATTGCTGCGAGCTGATCGTACTGATTCCCGTGGAGCTGTTGTTTGTATTTATTATCTTTCCTCCTTTAAAATTAACAAACTTTCTTCTAATTCTGTAGGTAAAGTTGAGTTCTTATCTTCTGAGCTTGTTGGAGTATTTGGAAAAATACTTATTTTGATTATTTATAACCCTTCTCTTGTTTATTCAGGTGACATAGTTAATATACAAGATATTTTTGCTGAACAATTATGTGGATATGAAAGAATTATTTGTTGTGGTGATTTTAACTATAACATGTTGAGCAATAATAGGCTTAGTGATTGCTTAAAAATTAATAACTTATATTATTTACCGTTTGGTCCAACTAGAATTAACAACCATTTAGATTTGATTATTGTTTATGAGCCTGATAAACATAATATTATTTCCTTTGGGCAAATTGAAGTTCCTGCTATTTCAGATCATAATTTAATATTTGCAAGTTATAAGTTTTGTAACAGCAGGAGTAAGATATCGTATACTGTTGTTTCTGATTATAAGGCGATTAATCAACTAGATTTTATTGAAAATTTCTTTTTGTTAGATTGGCAAACTATGTATTACTATTCTGAGGTTGATGATATTGTTGCCAATTTCAACTCAAACTTTTTACATTTAGACCAGACTTGTGTGCCTCGTAAAAGTGTTATATATAAATGCTCTACTGCACCATGGCTGAATGCTCATATTATTAATTTAATGAAACATAGAGATTTAGCTTTTAAAAAACATAAAAGGTTTGGATTACATAATGATTTACAATCTTTTAGATTTTTTAGAAATAAAACAAATATGTACATCAACCAAGCCAAACAAAGATATTATTTTGGAAATTTGAAAAATTTCAAAATAACTTGGAATAATTTAAAAAAATTGGGGGTTTCTTGCGTCACTAGTGATGCTAGAATTGACTTTTCAGCAGAAGAAATTTTGGTTGGAATCACTAAATTTCGTGATTCCTTGGGTGTTTTACCACTACCTGATGCTAAATCTGATCATTTTACAGGTCATGATTTTGTTTTTGATTGTGTTGATGAAAATATTGTTTTAAATGTTATTCGTGAAATTAAATCTGATTTATTGGCTTATGATATGGTAGATTTTAAAGTCTTACAACTTTTTATTGATTTATTTCTCCCTCTTATAACTTTTGTTATTAACCAATGTCTGACAAAATCTGTGTTTCCTGATCTATGGAAGGTGGCGTCCATAATTCCGTTACCAAAGAAGGGTGTAATTTCCAATATAGGAGATATACGTCCCATTAGTATTTTGCCTGCTCTGTCAAAAGTTCTGGAAAAAATCATGCAACTTCAAATGTAGGAACATCTTCATAGGCTTAATTTCCTAAGTGAGTTTCAGTCGGGGTACAAATCAGGCTACAGTACCACTACTGCTCTTGTTAATATTATTGATGATTTGTCTGCTATCTTGGACAAGGAGAATTCGGTTGCTATTTTGGTCCTACTAGATTTTTCTAAAGCATTTGATTGTGTTAATCATATTCATTTGCTTCAGAAGTTACATTTGTATTATACATTTTCTAATTCGGCTATTAATCTAATATACTCATATTTGAGTAATCGTAAACAATTTGTGAAGTATGGTATTGACCATTCAAATATTAGTGAAATGGTAGTAGGTGTACCTCAGGGGTCGGTCTTAGGTCCGTTACTTTTTTCTTTGTACATAAATGATCTACCATGGAAAATTTTGAATTGCCGGTTTCATCTTTATGCTGATGATTTACAATTTTATATTGGTGGTCATTTATCACAGCTAGATGGGATAGTGATTAAACTTAACACAGATCTTAAAAATGTTTCTTTGTGGGCTAAAAATAATTCGTTATCATTAAATCCGATTAAAAGTAAGGCTTTATTACTCTCAAAAAATGTTCGACACAATGTTACACCTACACTTTTCTTAGATGATGATGTTATATCTTTTGTTCCAGTGGTTAATGATTTAGGGTTGCTTTTGAATTCTAAACTAACGTGGAATGATCATATTAGCTCTCTTTGCCAGAGGGTTAATTATGCCTTGTATTCCCTTAAATTGATTAGAAAGTTTTGTCTAGTTAACCTTCGTAAATATTTAATTAAAAGTTTGGTTTTGTCAATGTTCACATATTGTGATGTTATCTACAATCAATGTGACAGTTTTTCTAAAAGTTTACTTGAAGTTACGTATAATAATTGCACTAGATACGTTCATGACCTTAGGAAGTTCGATCATATCTCGGAGTTTAGGTGTTCAATTCTTGGATATGATTTGTTTCAATTATTTGATTATAGAACATCTGTTTTTATTTTTCAACTGGTTAACTCAGATTTACCGTTATATTTGTATGAAAAGTTAAATTTTTCCAGGTCTTTACGTACAAGAAACATAATTTGCCTATTAGTAAAAGAAATGTTTATAATAATTCTGTACTAGTAAATGCAATTATTAAATGGAATAGTTTGCCAATAGAACTAAAAAACATCAGTTCTCTTAATACATTTAAGAAATCTTGTTTACAATTAATTATGGAAAATCAAAATGTAAATAATTAATGTACATATTTGTAGATATTTACTTTAGTTTATTGCTTTGATTAATTACTTTTTCTCTTTTTTGTGTTAATTTTATAAGTTAATAATATAATTATTGTAAATATTCATGTATAACTTTTGTAAATATTCATGTGTGTAAAAGCATTAGCTTAAACACATTTAATAAATATTATTATTATTATTATTATTTTTATTATTAAAACATTGTCAAATGTGGAGTAAGAATGAAGTCTTGAAGTGGCTCCATTGACAAGAAAATCTTACAATTTTACTGATTGCTAACAGAGACAGTAATATATTGTCTACATTATTTACATTATCGACGTAAATTTGTATTTGTTTACATACATTGTCTACACATGTAGAATGTTAATTAACTACCGAGTGTAGACAAAACGGCACGTCGCGGGCTCGCATATGTATATATGATTCAATTGGTTTAATTTCATTAAACATTTGTTTTTGTCTTATCACATACGACAGCTTTAAAAAAATTTGAACTTTACGAACTTTTTGTTTCTCATTTGATAAAAACTAAAATCTTTAGCCATACAAAGTACACATCTACTTGCACAAAGATGAGCATCGCAAATATTTTAAAATTGCTGTCCGCGTTTCTAGTGGTGGACTATTACGTTAATGCGCAACGGATCAGTGAATTGTGTAAGTTTACATGTTTTGATAAATTCATTCCGCAGACGCCCTACCAATATATAATTTTATGTTTCGTATTTTAGATTGCAATGACTATTCCTTGCTACGCACTCATCCAGAATCATCCCACCCACATTTAGTGGAAGTTGTCGAAAACGTGGAAGGTTTATTTGATCGATTATATTATGGAATATTAATAAGTGAAGATTTTGTATTAGCAAGCTATCTAACTTGGCGATTCTATCGAGCCAATCTAACAAATTTAAGAGTGCGAAAGACTTTGGATATTGGACACCAATATCGGGACGAACAGCTGTTTAGCATTGCACGATACATTCCGTTGAATAAATCATACACTGATAATGAATACATCGATATTGGATTGTTGCAGCTTCGAGAGGCAATCCCATACCAAAAAAGCTCATCAGTTTTTCGACCAGCATGCCTATGGACAGATGCTCTTCTACCCAAATCGGTCAAATACCGCTACTTTAAGGACGGTCAACATTCCTTAAAACCCATCAGTTACCAAATATTTGCAGATGGTGAGTGCCCAGCTTATTCACTTGGGTATTTTAGAAGACCATATATTTGTTTAACTATTACTGGAGGTATCGAAACGGATGAATTACATACAGTAAGCTATAAAATTATTGGAAGAGGGAATTTCACATTGGAGGCTAATGTGAATAATCGAAATTATGTTGTGGGGCTTGTCTTATACTTTCACGGAGATACTGCCATAGTATTTGGATTTAGCGACTTCATATCACAGATTGAATCTGTTGTGTGGCCAGTGAGTTGTAATTTAGACTTTAAAATAAATTTCATTACTAACGCTATCCTTTTCTAATTCAGGATGGATATAAACAGTTGAACACATCACAGTTGAACTCAACTGGATGTGGCCAGCGAAAAATTATTCATAAACAATTCATGACGTATAGTCTACCAACATATCACGGTGAATATCCATGGCATGTAGCATTATACCGATCAGAACGGGGCCGAAACAATTCTTTGAATTATATTTGTGGCGGCACGATAATCAATACGCGCACCGTAGTGACAGCGGCCCATTGTGTTCAGAGTGAACTAGGTTTACTTCCGGCTAGTCGCTTAATTATTGTTACTGGTATTCATAACCTGAATGAATATACACTTGATACCCAGAGTTATTTTGTGCAAAATATAACGGTGCACGAAACATATAATCGCGATTATCTCGAGAACGACATAGCTCTGATAAAATTGCGTTGCCCAATAACATTTTCACCGTACATTCAACCGATATGTTTGCGAAACAGTTCGGATTTTAATACTACAATCGGGACAGTGGTTGGATGGGGACTAAATGAACTACAACAACCATCGGATATATTACTTAAAGCAAATCTTCCGATTCACACTAATAACGATTGCCGAGCCAGTAACCGCGATTTTTTCTCCACGTACCTAAATGACAACAATTTTTGTGCCGGTAACAGAAATGGTACGAGCGTTTGTTCGGGCGATTCGGGTGGCGGTATGATTTTTGAACATAAATCCCAGTTTTATATCAGGGGCATTGTTTCCGTTGGTCCGGCGTTACCTCAATCAAGTAGCTGTGATATAACTCAATTTGTGGTATTTACTGACGTCACAAAATTTTTTAACTGGATTAAGGTCCATACAGATAACGATGATTAAAATAAATTTTTTTTTTATAATTGCCGTGTTTTATTTTTCCTAAGTGAAATTTGTGACCGGAAGGTGAAAATTAAGAGATGGAATTAAATACGCTGGGTCTGGAATGAAAAACTACACTGTGGGGTAACTAAAATTTAATTTAATTAAATACCACCGAACACAAAAAATGTAAGTATTTTGTTACTATTTTTGAAAAACCAGGGGTTCTTAAGTAAATTTGGAAAACAATTCTTGGATCTGTTCATGCTGGACTAAACTTTGCCATATATCATAACCAATCATTATGCAATTTGGTTTCTTGGATTGATTTTGGATTGAAAAATAAATTGATGCTGTATAGTTCTGGTATCTGTGAATTAAGCACTAATTCAGGATATCCGATTTATCCTAACTATACTTTGTTTAAACACATAAAATAAAAGGGCACTGAAATTTCGTTATTTCCATAAATCTGAATTAGCACATTTTTATATTATAAAGCACAAAAGATATAAAATACAATTCCGTCGTTTACTCTATGTAATACTTTTAAGATATGAAGAATTGTATATATGTAAGCCCATGGTTGAATAAAATAGTTAGTACGCAAAAAACTTACTCTAACATTCTTTTTCTCAAATTTATTATTACGGTATTAGTCCTCATGCTGTTCATGCAGAGGCTGAACTAACATGGCCCTTCGAACCTAAAAAACTAAAGTGTTAGAACAAACCATATACAAATAGAGACAAAGTGAATTAAAGTGCTTAAAGAATAGCCGCGTGCGTGTGTACACGTAATCGAAATCATAAAAACAGATTTCACGTTGTTATAAAAACAGAGGCAATAATTTAAAGTGGTCACAGTTAATTAGTGTTAAAGCGTTAAAACGAATTCTATCAGAATGGAAGAATATCGAAGCCAAGCAGAAATAGAGAGACTCTGGACAGATTATAAAAAATACAGTTCGGAAATTGCACAAATAAAACAACTGTATGACAAATTCGTCAAAACAGATGAAGAGTTAAAACCAGATGTCGCAAAATTACCAGGCATCCGTACGTAATTTTGAGAGAAAATGTTGCCGAGAGTTATGAGCAATACGTCAATGAATTTCGTGGGAACTTGAATGCAAATCCTCCACTGGCGGAAGGAGAATGATCCTCATCCGGGCCCCAACAATCTGAGGTTCCTGAAAATGATGAAATGTTAGACCTGCAATTAGTATAGAATGCGAACTGGAAACCACGTACGAGAAATCGGATTAGTTCACAATCGGATGTGAATTATGTAAAAACAAGAAGAGCATATAAAGATGTAATGCAAAGAATACAGGAAGTTTTAGCAAACGATGCATTGCAGTATGAAACTACCGAAATTAGAGTTACCAAAGTTCTATGGTGACTATTCGAAATGGTCAAATTTCCGAGATTTGAACTGTCAAATTGTTCACGAAAATAAACAAATACCTAACGCAGTTAAAATCTCGTATTTAAAAACACATGTATTGGTGGCTCTGCGGCAAAGATAATAAGCAACTTGGAGATAACCAACGAAACTAACTTCAACATGGCATGGAAGCTGCTAAATGACAGGTACGGAAATGAAAGACTACTTGCTCACAAGCAGTTGCAAAATTGCATGGTAGCATGATACAACAAAGGAAGTTCTAAATGCGTTAAAAGGATTAGAATTCAATACATCTACCTGGGATTTGTTCATAACTCAGGTTGATCCTGAAACAAGCAAACTGTACGAAATGCAATTAGAAGATCCCAGAAAGGTGGAGGATCTCAAGGATTTTCTCCGATTTTTGGAACAACGATTTCTATCACTTGAAACACATAAAAAATTGTTTCCACAAACAACAAACCTTATGAAGTACGTGCAACACAGCATAAAGTTGTTAAAAACTTATACAGCAATAAGGAGAATACTATTAGAGCTAATTGTCGATGTCGACACTGCGCTGGAAATCGTAAACTAAGTCAATGTGCGAATTTCAAAGCATTAGGCGTACACGAAAGAACACAGATCATCCAACTCTTAACGTTATGTAAAATTTGTTTTGAGAAACACAACACTACAACGCAACTAAGTTGAACATGCTCCCTCATAATTCAAACAATGAATTCAAACACTTCACACCCTGTTTGGGACGGCATTAATTACAGCACATAGGGTTAACCAAGAACCAATAAAATTGCGGGCCTTGCTCGACTCTGGTTCGCAAGGTACCTTCATCACAAAAGGTGCTGCAAATTTACTCAACGTAAGCAAGAAGATAACGAATATTCCAATCTCAGGAATGCGTGGACTCAAAGCAAGAGTCTGTAAACACACAAAAGAAATTGATGTAGTTCCGAGATTTGACAGTAAATTTTCGGTTTGAATGGAAGCAATGATATTACGATCAACTAACGCATCACCTACCAGAAGCTAAATTTAACATAAACGAATTTAAACATCTACAAAAGATAAAATTGGCAGCAATTGTGATGAACAACATAATAAAGGGGAATGAACGAGAACCCGTGGCCCAAGAGACTGACGAACATTTTTTAAAAACCGTGCGACGTGATTCCAATGGGGGTGAGAAAACGTTCCGACACTAGAAGAATCACGAAAGCGGCCATTGCCAGACTAATTCAATTAGAAACACGGTTAGTAGTAAGGGAGTCGACCTTGAAATCACGGTCAAGGTCAAATGCAGATCTGGGTCAACGACCCACTTTTCAAACTAGGTTACGCAATGTAGGTCATGGTCGCGAAATCTGGGTCAAGGTTTTTGACTGATCTGGACGAAGATCTTCAGTTAAGATTCCATTGAGGGAGATGAATTGGGATGCTGATCTGGACCATTATCCTGAGATTTGATCTTGAGATTGGAATTTGATCTGACCTTGGATCATGGTGTGATTTGATCTTGGCATTGATCGCCTGATCTTGACATTGATCTTAAACCTGATCATGGATCGTGGCGTGAGTCGCGAGCGAAGTGACGTATGATGTGTGACGTATAAAACTGACTATTAATATTTTTGTAAACGACGAGATTCGAACTTGCAATATAATGTATTGTATTTATTCAATAAATTTATTGCAATACAATGACTTGTTCTATAGATAATTTATTAGCATTGTAAAATAGCGGACGCATATTATTAAGATTATATATGTGACTGACGTTTATAGCACACTGCAAGCAATTTTTACATTTTCAATGAAGCGATGCAGAGAACCATACACCTTAGCGTGAATCATATCAACCTGAGTACATTCGTAGTTAAATCATGTATAAAAAATATCGACGAAGCCTCAGCAGCGGACAACTTACATACCGCTGAGGAGAGGAAGGAGAAACTATCCGTCATAATCATCAGTGACGACGAACAGGAGCAGCAGCATGATGGATTTCTTACTGAGAGGGGGGAACCATTCGTAATCATCAGTGACGATGAGCAGCAGGATGATGAACTTTTTGATGAGAGGAGGGAATCGCCAGTGATATACATCAGTGATGACGACCAGGGGGGCGAAGTCCGAGATTCATACCTCCTCGCGGTGCTCTCTGGGTAACGCTAAATGAATCAGGAGGTGTAGTGGAGACGAGCAGACTAAATCCTGTTTATAGTCGTGGACACTACATGTCAGGGCGGGTTCTTGGCGCCTTAAAACCAATACATACCAAATCAGCGTCTGTTCTCCAGGTTAGGTGCGGCTGAAGCGGGCGTCTGTCTTGTATCAAGCGGCTCGCTATATAAATGTGTTAAAGGTAGTACTGGATGCCTTAAGATTCTCAGCAGTAAGTGACCCACACACGTAATAAGCGGGTTGAGAGGCAGGCCAATAACCTTCTCTCATAAAAACATTTAAGTTATGAACCCTAAACAAAGGCCTCGGACTACCATATCGCATTCATCACAAATTCGACCTCGGAAATTGTACACGGACAACGCTTTAAAAATGGGAACATGGAACGTGCTTAGCGTCTTAAGACCTGGAGATCTCCAGAACCTTTCGAACCAAGCAAAGAGTTACACATTAGACGTACTTCCACTACAAGAGCTTAGATGGTCTGGGAGTGGGATTCATGACACCACCAATGGTTACACTCTTCACTACAGCGGCCATCAGAACGGAGGAGAATTTGGAGTTGGCTTCCTCATCCATCGGCGCGTGAAGCACCATATCATCGATTTCCGCCCGATCAACATGCGGATGTGCACGGTCAGACTTCGCACTAAGAAATTTAACATCACGATCGTTAATGTGCATGCACCCACCGAAGATAAATCGTATGACATCAAAGATTTATTGTTTGTCGAGCTGGAGGAAGTCATCAATAACATACCGCACCACGACACTAAAATCGGTAGGAGTGCAGAAAATACATCGCACATCGGTCCTAACAGCCTGCACCTAACTAGTAATAACAACGGCCAACGCGTCACCGACCTGGCAATAATGTACAACTTAGTTGTATCAAGTACGTTTTTCCCACATAAGAGAATTCACAAAGTAACGTGGAGATCGAATGATGGAAGAACGGAAAACCAAATCGATCACGTCATGGTGTCCAAGAGACACTCCACCAGCATATCTGACGTTAGATCCTACAGGGGTGCAGACATGGACAGCGATCACATGCTTGTCATATTTAAGTATAAATGCAAACTGTCATCTACGTTTAACAGACAAGCACAAAAGACCGTTCGATGGAAAATCGATGCTCTAAAAGACCAAGCGTCACTGCAGAGATACCAATCAGCTATCACTAATTATTTAGACCGGCCCCATATTAACGAAGAAGCTCCTCCTAACATCCAGGAGCAGTGGCACGCTATACAGTCAGCCATAACAACCGCGGCGCAAAACACCATCGGAAGAAGACCTCCGAGGCCCCGCAACGATTGGTTCGATGATCAATGCCGAAGGGTCGTCGAAAATAAACGAACGCTTCATTCAAAATGGTTGGCTCGCAACATCAGAAGCACTCTAGCAGAATATCTCCGTGCTAGGAAAGCCACGATTAAATTTCTTCGACAAAAGAAGCGCGAACATATGAGATTATGCATCGAAAACATCAGCTTCCAAGCGGAACTAGGAAACTCAAGGGACTGTTTTGCTAACGCTAGGAATCTCACTAAAGATTTCCACCCAAAAAGTACAGCCATCAAAGACGGGAATGGAGAGCTGAGAACAAACGTGGCTGATGTTCTCTCAGTATGGCCTACTTTCAGATTAAGTAGACGCAGCTATTAGTCGATTGAAGAACGGCAAGGCACCCGGTCTCAATGGTATCCCCGTAGAATTGATTAAACTCGGAGGCGCTACTCTTGCAACAAGTTTATATGATCTCTTCGTTTGTATTTGGGACCAAGAAGAGTTGCCGGAGAATTAGAAGACCGCACTCATATGTCCGTTGCATAAAAAAGGCGACCGTCTTAAATGTGAAAACTTTCGTAGCATAGCTCTATTGAACACTGCTTACAAAGTGTTGGCTAATGTTGTACTTGCCAGACTCATCCCTTTCGCCGAAAACATCATTGGCGACTATCAGTGTGGTTTTCGTCCCAACCGATCGACCACTGACCAGTGTTTCACCATGAGGATGATCTTGGAAAAATGTTGGGAGTACAACATAACCATACATCAGCTATATATAGACTTCAGACAGGCGTATGACAGTATAAACCGCGACAACCTTTGGGCCGCGCTCATATGTCTGGGAATCCCAGAGAAACTCGTTTCTCTGTGTAAATTAACAACGTCTGGGTCTGTATGTAGAATCGTAATTGAAGGATCTGTGTCAGACCCCTTTGAAATAACATCTGGTGTTCGACAGGGTGATGCACTCGCGCCTTTGCTGTTCAATCTGGCGCTTGAGTACGTAGTGAGGAAAAGCAACATCGAAACTTCGCGCTGTATATTCAATAAATCAGGCCAAATTCTTGGATATGCAGATGATTACGTGCTTCTAGGCCGAAGACCTAGCGATATCAAAGACAGTTTCATACCACTCGATCGCTGCGCAAGAAGACTTGGTTTGGAGGTGAACAGTAGTAAAACCAAATATTTAGTAACACCTAGGAACATCTCTACGGCAAATCTCGGAATTGGCGACCACAATTTTGATAGCGTCGAAAACTTTAAATACCTCGGGTCAGTTATAACATTGTCAAATGATATGCAGGCAGAAATAAAAGCCCGAATCGCTGCCGGACAACGAGTTTTCTACGCCAAATCAAAATTATTGCGATCGAAACATCTATCGCAGTCGTGGAAGCTCGCACTTTATAAAGCACTCATAAGACCTGTGCTGACTTTCGGAAGCGAGAGCTGGACCATGACCTCTAACGATTGTAGATTATTATCTACCTTCGAAAGGAAGGTTATCCGTTCAATTTTTCGTCCAATTAAAGTTATGAACAACGAATATCGGATTCGCATGAACCACGAAATAAAGCCACTCCTCGGAGGCAGCGATATCATCGGATTCATCACATCCAATCGAGTTAGATGGCTCGGCCACGTTACAAGGTCTCCACAACAACGGATGATAAATAAAGTGTTCCACCAACAACCAGATGAAGTACGTCGTAGAGGAAGACCCCGACTACGCTGGCGTGACGACATCGAACAAGATCTATGAATTAGGATGTCGAAACTGGAGGACGAGAGTGGTAGATCGAGATGGATGGAGGGCCTTAGTGCAGGCGGCGAAATCCCCTCATGGGATGTGAAAGCCAGAGAGAGAGAGAGAGAGAGAAATTTCATTTGTTTTACGACAGCCAAATTATAAATAATTTAGTTATAATAATCATTACATTACATTTATTCTATTCAAAAATAATTTAACTATATCGTTATTGTAAATTGTCGCGTTATTGTAAATTGATATGTATGGTATATACAATTTAATCACTCATAATAATGAAATTTCATTTCAGGACATTTATCTAATTAATCAATTAATTTTTGGGATGTTGATTACTGATTATTTACATCTCGAAAAACAAAAATAATTGTGCCGTCTTGTGCTTTACTAATTATTAACTACTTAGGTGGCTGTAACCGGGTCAAGTTTATCATATCTAACAACCTTTCCTATAGCTCCATCTTGTCATATGTAAAAGAGGTGTACGGTAGGCCCGGTGTATCCAGGATCCCTGCTTAGTCTTGACCGTACATTCTAATCAATCAATCAATCACATTGTCTACACATGTAGAATGTTAATTAACTACCGAGTGTAAACAAAACGGCACAACGCTGGCTCGCACATGTACATCGTTCTAATTTCATTTCATTGAAAATCTGCATCTGCCTTATCATATTTCGAATGCGTTAATAAAAATTGAACTTTATGAACTTTTGTTTCTCATTTGATAAAGACTAAAAACTTTAGCCATATAAAAGTACACATTTAATTGCGCAAAGATGAGCATCGTACACATTTTAAAATTGCTGTCCGTCTTTCTAGTGGTGGACTATTGCGTTAATGCGCAACGGATCAGTGAATTGTGTAAGTTTACATATTTTGATAAATTCGTTCCGCAGCCGCCGTATCAATATAATTTTATATTTTTTTTTTTTTCGTATTTTAGATTGCAATGACTATTCCTTGCTACGCACCGATCCAGAATCGTCCCACCCACATTTAGTGGAAATTGTCCAAAACGTGGAAAGTTTAAATTCTAGATTCGATTATGGAATATTAATTAGTAAAGATTTTGTGTTAACAAACCAGATAAACTTGGAACTTTATCGATTAAACCTTACAAATTTCTTAGTGCGGAAAGCTTTGGTCATTGGACACCAACATCAGGACGAACAGTTCTTTAGCACTGCACGATATATCCCGATGGATACATTAAATTATGCTTATGTAAAAAGCGAAATTGGATTATTGCAGCTTCGAGAGGCAATTCCATACCACAAAAGCTTATCAATTTTTCGACCAGCATGCCTATGGACAGATGCTATTCCACCAAAATCGGTCAACTACCGCTACTTTGACCATAGACAACAACATATTTCAAGACCCATCAGTTACCAAATAATTGCAAATGATGAGTGCCCAACTATTCAAAATATTTTTGAACCATATATTTGTTTAAATATTACTGGAGGTATCGAAAGTGATAAATTATATACAGTAAGATATAAAATTATGGAGATAAAATACGAATTATAAAAATTTCTTTTCATAGTTACTTGGAAGTGCATTGGAGGCTAATGTGAATAATCGAAATTATATTGTGGGGCTTTTGATCTTACTTGGACGAGGGAATACCATAGGATTTAAAATAAGCGACCTCATATCATGGATTGAATCTGTGGTGTGGCCAGTGAGTTGTAATTTACACTTTAAAACAGATTTCATTACTAACGTTATCCTTTTCTATTTCAGGATGGATATAAACCGATATCCGAATGTGGACAGCGGCAAGTTATACATAAACAATTCATGACGTATAGTCTACCAACAGATTACGGTAAATATCCATGGCATGTAGCATTATACCGATCAGAAGGGGGCCGAAACAATGTTTTGAAATACATTTGTGGCGGCACGATAATCAATAAGCGCACCGTAGTGACCGCGGCCCATTGTGTGAAGAATCAATTAGGTGTACTTCCGGCTAGTCGTTTAACTGTCGTTGCTGGTATTCATAATCTAAATGAATATACAGATGATACCCAGAATTATGTTGTGCAAAATATAACTGTGCATGAGGAATATAATCGCATTTATCTCGAAAATGACATAGCTCTGATAAAATTGCGTTGCCCAATAAAATTTTCACCGTACATTCAACCGATATGTTTACGTAACAATTCAGATTTCAATACTACAATAGGGACAGTGGTTGGATGGGGGCTAAATGAATTACAACAACCATCGGATATATTACTTCAAGCAGATCTTCCGATTCGCACTAAAAAAGAGTGCCGCGTAAGTAACCGCGATTTTTTCTCTAGGTATTTAAATGACAACAATTTTTGTGTCGGTTTTCAAAATGGCACGAGCGTTTGTTCGGGCGATTCGGGTGGCGGAATGATTTTTGAACAAGATTCCCATTTTTATATCAGGGGCATTGTTTCCATTGGTCCGGCGTTACCTGGAACAGGTGGATGTGATATAACTCAGTTGGTGTTATTTACAGACGTCACAAAATTTTATAACTGGATTAAGGTCAATACAGATAACGATGATTAAAATAATTTTTTTTTTATAATTGCCGTGTTTTATTTTTTGAAAGTGAAGCTAGTGATACGCCCCTAGTCTTTTGTATCCTTATCAACTAAGACTACACAGTGGGCCAACTAAAATTTAATTTAATTGAACATCACCGAACACAAAAATGCGAATTGCACAAGTAAAACCAGTGTTTTGTCACTTTTTGTCATGACATTTTAGAAAAATCAAATGGTAAGTTCATTTTAAATACATTTGGCAATTATAATTAATAAACTATAATTGCCATTACTCATTAATGGTTTACATGTTGTTCATTCTCGAATACATGCGGAGTAAGACAGCGAAAATTCGCCAGTGAAAAATAAGAGATTAGCCTGCTCACCACTAGTGGCAGCACTACCATAGTATTGGACGGACAGGGATTCTAAAGTAAATTTTGGATACAATTTTTGGATCTGTTCATGCTAGACTAAACTTTTTCATCATAACCACTCAATGTGAAATTTGGTTTCTAGGTTTCTAGAATTGAAGTTGTAGTTCTGGTATCTGTGGATTCAGCCCTAATTCAGAGATCACGATTTATTCTAACTACTACTTCTAACGACCATTTTGTTGTGTTGTGAAGAATGTTTGAATTTTTCCATTTAAACCTTCGGGAGCCATTCCGTTCTTTACCGTTGCGATAATCTTCTTTGAAATGTGGTATATCATCCTCCTCGAATAATATCTTCGAGGCGATTATTCTTAATTTTGAATGATATCTTCGGAAATAAATTGGCCTATTAGAGAAAATATTGTTGTTAAATTACGAACGCACCCCATATTCTCATCTGTCAACACTATTATATTGACATGCAGTTTATTATTTTGTATCATTCATAAAGACAACATCTTTATTTTTTCGCTCTGCAAATAGGTTATGGGCCCAGGTGCCACATTAGATAAATCTGTAATCATCGTGAATATTTTAAATCGTAAATTCATTTGTTGTATAAAATTAAATAGTTAATTATTTAAGCAAGTAATTGGACTTTGAATGTTAATGGTGATTCAGAATCATTTTACATTTTGTTGTAAAATTTGTATCGTCATCAAGACGTTTGATGAGAAGGCACGATCTAACCGCAAATCGGATCTTAACATTTGCGGTGCTGATAATTAGCATATGTGGTGTTTTGATATGCGGAATTAAGTGTATTAAGAAGTCTCCAGATTATGATAAAATTCCAGAGGAAAAAATGAGGATATGTTACATTGAGAAAAAAGTCGCCTATAAATTTAATAAAAATCAGTTTGCAATTGTATAAATTTTACAAGATAAGGTATTAATTTAATAAATTTGGGTAAAACTATTTTATTGAAATAATCTTTTTTTTTCTATTGAATTAATATCATATTATACATATTATTTTAAGTATCAGGGGCCGAGCTTACCGGGGGCGGTAAAAAGAAAGACAGTTTTTTAATCTCTTTCGCAAAACAACTTTAATTTCTTATTATTTTATTCGGCTGAGACATAAAAATTGATGTTGCCGAGGTAACCGTCGTCGCTGTCACTATCAAGACTTAACAGAAGTTTCATCAAGAGCATTCAATGCTTCTCTCCACACAACATTATACGAGCGACGTTCATTTTCAGGTAACAGAACCTTCAAGCTATTTTGTCGTTTAAAACGGGAAAATGGTACGTACAACATGCTACGTACGAAGGTCGACACCAACAAATTCAAACGTTTGCCCTTGAAATTTATGCACGCGGTCATCGCAAACGCTGATCGAAGCGGAAATTGATGTCGTTGTATTATATATCCAAGTTGACCTTTACTAGAGTCAAGCGTAACTGACGAATGTCATTCACAGTAAGTAGATCATCAAAACTTGTTGCGTTCTTCACATAATAGAAAAGTACTCGCAAATGGAAGCATTCTGGTTGAGCAACATAATTTACGTTGTGTATTAGACCAATGACACGCAATCGACGGATTCGCGGTTCCCATGTACTCGGCATTTGCCAATAGTAGAAGTAATTCTGGTTTCTTCAACGCCTAGTTATGTCGAAAATACGCCTCTAACATAGAACCTTTTTGTTCAATATCTGCCAGATCTTCTTAGGCTTGGTCAATATCTTGCATTCGATATTGACCACGTAAATGAATATTCAAGCGCTGAACAATATGACTCTTTCTTTGGATTTCGTGGCCAAATAATCACCAGCATGCTTCAGGTGGTGTAATGCAGCGACCTTCCACATGGATGTCTTTTTCATTATAAATAAAACTCCCTTGATTTTTGACAACGTGTCCTTTGTAGATGTATTTATATGTAATATAATACATATATAGTATAATGTGGCCACATGACGATTATCTCGTGTAACTCGGCGATTATTTTTATCTTTTCGATATACTGCAAGTTCATGTGAAATTCTTCTCGATTATTTTGGTCCAATTTGGGGTCATAACGACGACGAAACTTTGGTTTTGTATCATCCGAAAGAGATATTTCTTCTGTTACAGGCTGGCACTGCCAACCTGCAGATATTCACTAAGCTCCTGCAGAGGCCTCCACGGTGATGTTTTGCCGGCTACGTTCTCAGCGAGAAGTGCGAGGGTCGTGGGGTTTGAGGCATGCAGGGCTCCTGGCCTACACCGTGATTAACAGATAGTTGGGGAAAACGCAAATAATAATAATAAACCCGGATGTTCCGCCGAAATTCGTCGGCCGGAACCTGAGGAACGAACAAAAATAATTATAAAGGAGGAGAGAGGTGCCTTGGTGCGCGCATCCATCCGAATTCAAACGGGGCCAAGCCCTGGTTACGGAATTGGATGCGGGCACCAAGGGACCGCAAACACTAAACCGACACAGAGGGAGTCTCCGCTCCCATCATACCACACCGAAAAATTAGAAATTCATTTTAAATTTATTTTCCCAATTTAGACAAAAAAAATAAAAAAAATCACCACTTCCCACGCGAAACGAAAGAAGAAGGAGAAAGAACGAGAGACAGAGAGATGCAATACGGATCGAGCGTGCACCCGCTGTGCGGCGCTCGATCACACAAAATTTTGAAAATTATATATATAGTTAATATAAAAAATGTATATAAAAAAATAAAAAATAAGAAAAAAATTAAAAATAAAAAATAAAAAAAATGTACCTTAATTATTATTAAACAGAATGTTGCGGCCTTGCGCCGTTATTGTTGCGGGGCCTCTCCCCGATAAAAATTGGGTTGCGGCCTTGGTGCCGTCATGCCACAAGGGACTCCTGTCCCCCGGACCGTTGCGGCTTTGGTGCCGTTAACTACTTCGGCCTCGACTGGCCGCCAAAATAAAATGGGCGTTGCGGGGCCTCTCCCCGATACCAAATAATGAAAACTGGGTGCCGGTTGGCCACCCGTTAGTTGCGACCTTGTGCAGTCGGCGTTGCGGGGCCTTTCCCCGTTACCAAATAAACTGTTGGCCTGGTTAGGCAATTCACAAAAAAATGATGGGCGTGCTTTCGCCTTAAACCGTAAATAATGCTGTGCGTCTTCACAACGTCCGATAAAATATTCGGTACCCGTTGAAACGTGGTAATCCGTCTAAAATGTGGTACCACCGTACCCGTTAATAAATTGCGGTACCCGTTCGGTTGATTCTTCTCGTATTCTTGGATTTGAATTAATTTGCCACGAAGAATTCTTCTGCAAATCCTTTTATAGAGAACGTTGGTATCCACAAAACGAATCCGAATTATTATTTTGTGCACTTTTGAATAGATATTCAGTAATATCACCGGATTCCACTGTGAGCAATCAACAAATTTTTATCAAAACCGAAAAATTTGCTCGTCTGTGTGTTTAACTGTTATGAGCACCAATTTTCCCACTCCACAATTAAAAATCCGTCTCAATTTATTTTTTTTTTTCGATATTTTTATTTATAATTTACACTCGCATCATTATTTATAATTAAGAAAAATGTTTTAAATAAAAACCAAATTAGAATTGTATGAGCTTAAACAAGAATGATTTAACTCTACAAAAAAAAAACTTTACTTTGTTGAATATTAAAACTCGGCCATTTTATGATTTTTATCACCATAATATTAACAAAAACGAATTCGACCGTTCAAAACAAAATCACAAACTCGAATCCAAACAAAAAAAATATTCGAGCGTCGCACAGCTCGTAAAACGTTCTAGAAGAAATTAATCTCTCTTCTCTGTCTCTCCCTTATATCAAATTTTCGTTGATATAAGGGAGATAGACATACAAGAAAAACATTTCTTCCAAAACGTTTTACTTTGCACACACTCGATGCGCATTGTTATCTCTCTCTCTCCTATTTTTGTTCCGTTGCCAACATAACCAAAGAAAACACACAAGAATCCATCCACCAAGACGCCACGTTCACACATTGAAAAACTCGGACGCAAGAAACCGATGAAAATGGAAACAAATTTACAAAAAAAAGTCTTGTTAAGACAATACAGTCGTAACAAACGTGGGAACGTCCCACACCCTGAGATGTCTCATAAGCCGGGCCTAAAACAAACAACACGAAAATAAAGATAGAGAGAGAAATGATTAAACACGGATGTCTTTGACATGATAAGTGCCTAGAGATTTGCCATTCAAATCTTCGACGGTATACGCCACCTGACCTACTTTACCAGAAATTACCGCGGGTTTGAATTTTCCAGCTAATTTCGCGGAGAATTTGTTCGTCGCATCGCTCAACGCAAAAGATCGTATAAAGACAGATTGTCCAACTCGAAAAGAGCGCTTAGTACTACGCAAGTTGTAATGCTGAGCTCCCTTCTCGTATGCCACACGCAGATAATGTATAATACGATCTTTTAACAGATTTACTCGATCTGGCTTAGCCCATGCATGGACTTCACCGGGATCATGTTCATCGAGTAATCGTCGCAGTGAGTAATCCGAACCGTGCATCGACATATGTTGACCGAACACGACATAATGAGGGGAACAATGTATCGAATCGTGTATGGCATTACGTAAAGCAGCCGCAATTTCCTGCAAATTTTTGTCCCACAAATTATGGTCGTGATCGCTCAAATATGAACGAATACTGGCAATTAATGTTCTATTAACACGCTCGGAAGCGTTACTTTGGGGCGAGTACACCGGCGTACGTACATGGGTTACACCGTATTTAGCTAACAGGTCTTTAAATAGATTCGAGGTGAACTGCTTCCCATTATCGGAGGTAACAATTTCGGGTACGGAGAATAAAAGGAATACCTCATTTTCTAGAAATCGACACAATAATGAGGCAGACGCCTCGCGTAAGGGTTTGACAACTACGAATTTCGAATAATGATCCAGAACGATAACGATACAGGTATTTCCGAGTTTCGAACGTGGATACGGACCCAAGAAATCGACATATAGTTTTTGAAACGGGCGAGTTGACGTAACCTGAGCTCCCATGGCTGGTTGTGTAGAGAAATTAACAGCTTTGTTCATTTTACATTTAGTGCAGCTAGCAACGTACTGTTTAACTTGCTTTGCCATTTGAGGCCAGTAAAATTGACGCTGAAGGCGTTCGAGAGTTTTGCTGCCGCCTAAATGTGCTGAAGTGGGAGGTACGTGGGCCTGTTCAATAAGCGTTGAAGTTAAGGAATTAGGAATAACAAGTTTCCAATTCGAAAGGTCGGTATCCGTATATTTAAAGCCGATCGAAGGGGATATTAATAGTTTATCATCCTGGATCTTATAGTTGTGCGAACAATCTTTTAAGGAACGAATTTTCGCGATCTGATCGACGTAATCTGGATCTTGAAACGCCACCGAATTTTGATCAACGTGCAGAATTGGGACTGAAGAAGGTATTAACGCATTCACGGAAGGGTCGATGTTTTTACTCGACAAGGCTGGATCTCCAAATTGAACACCAGGATCAGGCGTGCTCTTACTTTCGGAATCATCCTCACAAGGAGCGGATTCATCCGGAAAAGCTCGAGACAGCGCATCAGGTACAACGTTAACTGAACCTTTTCGGTATCCGATTTGAAAATCCAGCGCTTGGAGTTTAAGACTCCATCTCGCCAAACGTCCGGAGAGGTCTTTTTGACTCATTAACCAGCGCAAACTGGAATGGTCGGTATAAATGACGAATGGATAACCTTCCACGTAGGGACGGAATTTTCGCACGCTGAGGACGGCAGCGTAGCATTCCAGCTCGGTCACCGAGTAGTTTCGCTGCGCCGCATTGAGCTTATGGGAATAAAACTCAATGGGCCGCTCCACCCCCTCGGCGTCCACCTGAAATAAGACACTACCGACCCCAACGGCACTGGCATCACACTGAATAAAAAAGGGTTTTGTATAATCAGGATGCGTTAAAACTGGGGCAGTTGACAAGGCGGTTTTGAGAGCGTTAAAGGAAGAATCAGCAGCTGCAGACCAACATACTTTAGTGTTTTTACCAGTAAGATCGGTGAGAGAAGAAGCTAAGGAGGCGAAATTTGGAATGAAGCGACGGTACCATCCGCACATTCCCAGAAAACGTCTAATCTGTTTCGTCGTTTTCGGAATAGGGTACTCCAGAATAGCTTTACATTTATCTGGGTTTGTACGGAGGCAGCCATCACCCACAATATAACCTAAATAGTCGACTTCTTTCAACACAAACTTACTTTTGGTCAAATTGATTGTTAAACCAGCGTCCTTCAGATATCCAGCAACCTGTTGTAGTAAATCGAAATGTTCAGCCAGAGTGGAGGATGTGACCAGAAGGTCATCGAGGTACACAAAGACCTTATCGTGCAGTTGGTACGGGATCACGCGGTGCATCAAGCGACAAAGCGTCTGTGGTGCGTTGCATAAGCCGAACGGCATCACCTTGAACTGATACAAAGGCCGTCCAGGAACCGTAAACGCTGTTTTATCGCGGGATGCTGGGTCGAGTGGGATCTGCCAAAAGGCATCCTTCAAATCAATCGCCGAAATGAATCGGGTGTGTCCCAAACGACCCAACAATCCGTTGATTATGGGCAGCGGATACGCATCCTTGACGGTTGCCTTGTTCAGTTCTCTAGCATCTAAGCACAGACGAACTTTCCCATTGGCTTTACGCACCAACGTGACCGGTGAACACCAGGAACTTTGTGACTCCTCGATAACCCCCAAAGACAACATCCTATCCAACTCGGCATACATGAGTTTCTGGATAGCTGGGGACACGGAATAAAAACGTTGTTTGACTGGTTTTGCGGAACCGACATCGATCATATGAGTGATGAGGGATGTGCGGCCCAAACCTAAAATATCGCTGCTCGGGAAATATTCGCGGATAAGATCCAATTTACGACGATCATCAGATGTTAAAATATGGAATTTGGGTGTGTTGGTAATTTCACCTAATTCGTCCGAATTATTCAACGCGGAGATTTTTGGGGAAATTCCAAAACGATTCCAAAAATCGATACCCAAATAAAGCGGTTGTTCCAAGGAAGGGACAACGTGAAAATTCATAAATTTAGTGACTCCGTTAAATTCGACGTTAGCTCGGATATAACCAAAAACTCGTTGGACTTGGCCACTCGCGGTAGTTATAGTGGAAGGAAAATTATGAAATTCAACAAAGGGATTTGACATGAGTTTCTCCGATCCACTCCCGAGAACACTGACACTCGCCCCGCTGTCGAGAAGACCCTTAAAAGGAATCTTATTTATTAAGACCTGGGCGTAAGGCCGAGTGTCACTACCCTCGGAGAATAGAACGGAGGAAATCACATCATTTCTCATTGCGACGCGACGGTTCCAATATTTTTTTGAACGCTTTAAACGATCTAACTTTGCCAATGATGGGGCATTATAGAAAAATTTAAGAGCGACCGGAAGGGAGGAAGGATTGGATGGGGAAGAAGGATCGGGAAAGGAATCATTACTGGCAGACGAGCTTAATTCTTCGTCGGATTCGAATAGGAGCGGATTTCCGCGTCCGTATTGCTCGCTGCATCCTCCAGAATCGGTTTGAGTGGATTTGTCCGTGGTAACATCAGTCTGGGTTGCGGTTGTGGTTGTGGTGATTCTCGTGGCCCAGTCCTCCAAGAACCACTGCTCTGGTTTTCCGACAATCTTGATTGAGCGTTTCTCTCCTCGGCACAACGTCGACAACGCGCAGATATCGTCCCTCGTAGCCCACATCGATAGCAAAACAATCCAACGGGAGCCAATTGACAATCCATGAACGTGTGACCCATATCCGAACAATTAAAGCAGACGATATTTTTACTATGATTGGCAGGTTGTTTGTAAACCAATCCCGAACTGCCTGCTGGGACTTGTCCACCCGAACGTCTCGCTGCTGCCGACGAATACCTGCTCCCCGTTTGAATTGCGGATACTGAGTTATCGGGTAGAACATCAGTTAAGGGATAATTCTCATAAGAGTCATATGCTCCAACATCATCATACGGACTGCCTGATAACTCATTGATCACGCGTCGTGGATGGATTGCAGGATCCGCCGGAGCTTTGAGCCGCCGGAAAGACTCCTCCCAAGCAGAACAGCTTTTGATTAGTTCGTTGATGCTGCTGAACCGACGATCTGTAAGGTGGTATTGTAGCGTAGGCTTCATGTTGTTCAGCAAAATTTGAATGAGCTCTTCGTCTGAGTACGGCGTTCGACATTGTAAGGTAAGGGTCCAGACGTGGTTGTAGAAATCCAGGAAGCTTTCGTTCGGTTGTTGTTTACGTGCCTCGACCATTCTGCGGATTTCGTAATTTGTGCGACGATCTTGAAAGCGCTCGATAATTCCGCTTCGTAGTTCTGACCAGGTCGCGTGCGGGTTGTGTTTACGAAATGTCCAGTACCACTGCAACGCGAGGTCCTTCAGAATGGTGTGGAGCTCTAACAATAAAATTTGTTCGGATAATCCCCGAGATGAAGCGATGGTATCAACTTGAAACAGGAACATATCGATGTTGATTCCTGATGGAGATCCCGTGAAACTTAGTCCACTACCGGACAACAAACGTCGATCGACAAATTTTGGCGATACTGGCGAACTAGTGGACGTCGGAGGCGCTCGATCGTGTACGGTTGGAATCGGGATGTCTTGTGAGAACAGGTTATTTCCAACGATTTGAGTCTGGAGGTTGGTTTGTCTTTGATCCAACTTGACCAGCTGCTGTGATACCAATTCGAATTTTTGCAGCATGGATTCCAAGAGTGTGGTCTGTGCATTTGATTGTTGAACCGCCGTGTGGTTCGTTTGAATCTGATCAAGGAGATCTTCCAAAGTGCATCTTCGCTCCTGCGGTTGTCAGAATCATCCTCGCTACCGAGGTTTTGAACTTGAATCTCGTCATTTTGTTCCTCATGGAGAGGTATTTCCACCGTGAGATGTACGCCCTTTGCGCTTTCTATGGAAACGTTCAATTTTTCCTGGTCATCCAGGTACATCTGCAGACTGGTCAATAGTGCCGAACATGCCTGATGTGCCTTACGCGCGGACTGCTCGTATGTCGGTGATTTAAAAGCGCGGCTAAGCCGACCTGCCAAATGTAATAAACGAGAGTGGTACCGTTGCACCAATAGCAAGAGATCTTCTGTCGCCGGATCCAACACTGTGATCGCTCCCCGAATCTCCGCCAATTTCTTGAGACACGTTGAGATCTCAATATCCGGTCTTTTCGATGCGCTTGTATGCATTTTTCCGGGCGCTGGTTTAGTCTCGGCCTGCTCACTTCGGACCGCTTCCTCGAGTTGATGAATTGCATCTGATGTGTCGAAGCGTATGTCACGAAGGAGACATTCCACCTCCACTTCGTCTCGTTGCAGGAGGTTTACATCCATTTTAGAATTTAGGTAAGGTTAGGGAATAAGTTTGGTTAGTTCAAAAAAAAAACGTAGTCTTTATTGATTTATAAAAATACAAAAATTTTAATTCAAAATAACTCTAACTCAAACGGAAGGTTTTAAATTAGAGGAAATTACAACTAAAGATATTCCACACCCACTATATCTAGATAATAAAAAAAACACGAAATATTTTTATAAATAACACGAAAAGGAATGGATACCTTGTAAGAGTTTGTGGGTCCAGTATTCCCACGATTAGTTTAACGACGGATAGGACGAGATACCCCCGAAAGTGGCGCTTTTCGATGAGAACCTAATTTGGGGGGGCTCGTTAAAATAATTACAACAAAATTCAATCAATGAATATCAATTCGTGATAAACAACCAGAAAGTTACCCCGTGCGTTGGATAATACTCAATTCGAATGTGAATTTGGTTAACTTCCACTCGATCCCACGGATGGTTACGTTGGATACGTGGTTCTACGTCCGAGTTATCCCACACTGTACGTCTTTGAGGTCTTTCTGGCGTATCCCACGGATTAGAATTCTTACAAAATAATAATAAACAAAATTTAATAATAATAATAACGTAGCTAATGAAACTACCAACACACCCAGATAAGGAGGCAAAGTAGCAAGAAAAAAAAACAAATAAGATAATAATAAAAGAAGGAAGGAATGGTTACCTTGTGGTGGTTTGTGGGTCCAGTATTCCCACGGTTAGTTTAACGACGGAAGACGAGATACCCCCCAAAGTGGCGCTTTTCGATGAGAACCTAATTTGGAGGGGCTCGTTGAAATTTGAAACGATACGAAAAAAACAATTCAAGCAACTACCAACACACCCAACGGTATGCAGGCAGGAGGCTGATACTCAAGAGATACAAAGGAAAAAAGAAAATAAAATCAAAATGAAATACTAATAAACCCGAGGGTTCCAATACAACCCATAGATCTATAAACCAAAATCAAAAACAATATCAAAATATCAAATAAAACAAATAAAGTTTATAGAAAAATTTTTAATTAATACCACGATACGGATGGTATGATGAGAGTGGAAACCCCACTCCGTGTCAGCTAAATAATAAAATAATAAAGAAATAATAATAATAAAATAATAATAACAGTTGTTGTTCCTCAAATTTCGGTCGAGAAACTTCGGGGCTAAAGAAAGATGAAGCTAACAGCTAAACCCCAGACAAATGACATCCGAGCTCCACCACAATCAGACACAACATAGTGGAAATGGGAAAGAGCTCGGAAGTCGGATGTCCAAAGAATAGGGGATGACACCCCCCATCTACGCGCAATCAAACAGCCCGTGCTGGTTGCGATCGTAGATAAGGAATGTCAACCGGGAGACTGGCTTTGGTGTGCGCGTCCATGATAATTCAAACAGTGTGAAACACCGGTTTCGACACTGGACGCGCACGCCAAAGGGAGTGCAGCTACAAATCATAAAAAAAAATATAAATTATTAAAAATTCGCGAAATAGTTTGGGCGCCACTGTTACAGGCTGGCACTGCCAACCTGCAGATATTCACTAAGCTCCTGCAGAGGCCTCCACGGTGATGTTTTGCCGGCTACGTTCTCAGCGAGAAGTGCGAGGGTCGTGGGGTTTGAGGCATGCAGGGCTCCTGGCCTACACCGTGATTAACAGATAGTTGGGGAAAACGCAAATAATAATAATAAACCCGGATGTTCCGCCAAAATTCGTCGGCCGGAACCTGAGGAACGAACAAAAATAATTATAAAGGAGGAGAGAGGTGCCTTGGTGCGCGCATCCATCCGAATTCAAACGGGGCCAAGCCCTGGTTACGGAATTGGATGCGGGCACCAAGGGACCGCAAACACTAAACCGACACAGAGGGAGTCTCCGCTCCCATCATACCACACCGAAAAATTAGAAATTCATTTTAAATTTATTTTCCCAATTTAGACAAAAAAAATAAAAAAAATCACCACTTCCCACGCGAAACGAAAGAAGAAGGAGAAAGAACGAGAGACAGAGAGATGCAATACGGATCGAGCGTGCACCCGCTGTGCGGCGCTCGATCACACAAAATTTTGAAAATTATATATATAGTTAATATAAAAAATGTATATAAAAAAATAAAAAATAAGAAAAAAATTAAAAATAAAAAATAAAAAAAATGTACCTTAATTATTATTAAACAGAATGTTGCGGCCTTGCGCCGTTATTGTTGCGGGGCCTCTCCCCGATAAAAATTGGGTTGCGGCCTTGGTGCCGTCATGCCACAAGGGACTCCTGTCCCCCGGACCGTTGCGGCTTTGGTGCCGTTAACTACTTCGGCCTCGACTGGCCGCCAAAATAAAATGGGCGTTGCGGGGCCTCTCCCCGATACCAAATAATGAAAACTGGGTGCCGGTTGGCCACCCGTTAGTTGCGACCTTGTGCAGTCGGCGTTGCGGGGCCTTTCCCCGTTACCAAATAAACTGTTGGCCTGGTTAGGCAATTCACAAAAAAATGATGGGCGTGCTTTCGCCTTAAACCGTAAATAATGCTGTGCGTCTTCACAACGTCCGATAAAATATTCGGTACCCGTTGAAACGTGGTAATCCGTCTAAAATGTGGTACCACCGTACCCGTTAATAAATTGCGGTACCCGTTCGGTTGATTCTTCTCGTATTCTTGGATTTGAATTAATTTGCCACGAAGAATTCTTCTGCAAATCCTTTTATAGAGAACGTTGGTATCCACAAAACGAATCCGAATTATTATTTTGTGCACTTTTGAATAGATATTCAGTAATATCACCGGATTCCA
Organism: Nephrotoma appendiculata; assembly: GCA_947310385.1. Taxonomy (NCBI): domain Eukaryota; kingdom Metazoa; phylum Arthropoda; class Insecta; order Diptera; family Tipulidae; genus Nephrotoma; species Nephrotoma appendiculata. Next base: position 368,207,197 of record OX371223.1, on the reverse strand, counting down.
CTGTGAGCAATCAACAAATTTTTATCAAAACCGAAAAATTTGCTCGTCTGTGTGTTTAACTGTTATGAGCACCAATTTTCCCACTCCACAATTAAAAATCCGTCTCAATTTATTTTTTTTTTCGATATTTTTATTTATAATTTACACTCGCATCATTATTTATAATTAAGAAAAATGTTTTAAATAAAAACCAAATTAGAATTGTATGAGCTTAAACAAGAATGATTTAACTCTACAAAAAAAAAACTTTACTTTGTTGAATATTAAAACTCGGCCATTTTATGATTTTTATCACCATAATATTAACAAAAACGAATTCGACCGTTCAAAACAAAATCACAAACTCGAATCCAAACAAAAAAAATATTCGAGCGTCGCACAGCTCGTAAAACGTTCTAGAAGAAATTAATCTCTCTTCTCTGTCTCTCCCTTATATCAAATTTTCGTTGATATAAGGGAGATAGACATACAAGAAAAACATTTCTTCCAAAACGTTTTACTTTGCACACACTCGATGCGCATTGTTATCTCTCTCTCTCCTATTTTTGTTCCGTTGCCAACATAACCAAAGAAAACACACAAGAATCCATCCACCAAGACGCCACGTTCACACATTGAAAAACTCGGACGCAAGAAACCGATGAAAATGGAAACAAATTTACAAAAAAAAGTCTTGTTAAGACAATACAGTCGTAACACTTCTTTGAATTGCATTGGAAAACCAAAGCGGCACTGAAATTTCCCATTTTTATTGATCATACATGTAGCATCTGGATTTAACTCCACTCCGCACGGATTATGTACCATCCACTTTAACACTAATTCTCGCAATTCAGGGTCGTCGGTATTTGGAATTTTAGCTGAAATTAGATCATAAATTTCTTCTGGATTATGGATTGGATCTTCAGGGTTCATGATCAACAGCAAATGCACATGTGGTAGTCCACGTTTTTAAAATTCAATTGTATACACATATGCGACCATCTTTCCAAATATCTGTTTTTTATCCAAATCATTGATAATTTCATCAAAGACTTGTTTCGCAATTCGAGCGAATAGATCGGGACGATCTGGAGCGGACTGCTGTATGATAACTCTATTGTTAGATATAATACGCAGTGCTTCTTTAATTTCTGGCCAATCGGGATTACAAGTCATGGTGATGAAGAAATTTGGTGATCCAAGACGACGAACAATAGCCATTGCATCTTCGAAATGGTCAGTATAGTAACGCGTTGATCCGGTGAATGTTGATGGTAGTATTATTTTTTAAGGCATTATGCGTAAGAACAACGCAAACATTACATTACATGCATGAGGGTTGAATCGTCTATAATCCACACCATCTGGCACTGTAAAAATGAGCTGCACATTTGAAGGTTGTAGTCCCAGTGCAGCAGCACGTTGATTTATATCATCCTAGACTTCTCGCATCCTCATGTAACTTTGGGCAAAAATGGTTTGTTCTCGCAATATTTTCTCTAACAGATCCATTAATTCACGGCTGATTCCATAATTTAAAGGATGTACAAGGCGTTCGTCAAGAGCATCATCGGAATCTAAAAAGTATATTTGGCGATATGAAGGTGGTTTGAAATCACTTTGAGTGCCGCCATCTTCATTTTGTGGTAAACTTATCCAGCTGTTTTGAAGCTAAAAATGTTACGACTATTAATGGTTCGATCATCACTAACGTTGAATGAAGCTAAAGCAAAACATGAGTTTAAGTTTTGGATTTGTTTGTGGAACTCATTAGCGAGCGGGTGACGTCGTAAAAAAAGGCAAACCAATTCATTTGGAAACTGTGGAGGTGGCAATACAATTCGACCATGCAAGCAGCAATCTCCGAATGAGTCACCTTTAGTGGCTGACCGAGTTAATACATATTTTGTAAACGCCACGGCTGACATTGGAAGACATCTCCCGATTCCAACAATTGAAGATTTTAGTAATTTAGAGTACCATGTATCATTTCCTCTTTCTCTGCACCCGACTTGTGACAATGAAGTATTAAATATTTATTATTGAATCGCTTCCTTTAGGTAGCTTCCCCAGTTCCTTGAAACAGGCACGAGTCACACCTATTTACAAGTTCTGGTAATGAGATGGATTTGTCTAACTTTCGCCCAGTTTCCGTAGTTATAGAAATCTTCGAAAAATTGTACTAGGGAGACTCAATAACTTTCTAGTTATTAATAGAATTATTGCGAACACCAAATATCGATTCACCCCGAACTCAAAGTAGAGCCATTGATATACGCAAAGCATTTGATTCTGTCCATCCAGATATCATTATGATTAAAGTGCGAAAGTTAGGCCTCACCGATGTTCAATTGAAAAGATTTCACAGCTATCTTTCAAACAGGGATCAGATAGTAAAAATAGGTAATTGGAACCGTAAATCTGGTAGGTTAAATAGGGGTTTTCCCCAGGGAGCTGTTCTTGCACCGTACCTGTTCGTTATATATATATAAATGATATAACTGCTCTTAATTTTGAAGGGCAGATTCAATCATTTGCAGATGATGGTCTGCTTGTGGCGGTTGATCAATCAGTTTTATAATAATAAAGGTTCAAACCTAAAATTATGTCCTCAATTATCATGTAGAATTTGTAGAATTATGCAATATGAAATGTAAATAGAGCGTCATAATTTTCTTTGTTCCAAACTATAAAAACAGTGCGAAGAAAAAATATTGTTACAGTGACACCTAGATTAGAATAGAATAAGTTATTTCAATAATTTGTTACATGATGGCTACTGCCATCCTGCAGATATCACTAAGCGCATGCAGAGGCCTCCACGGTGATCTTTTGCCGGCTACGTTCTCAGGGAGAAGTGCGAAGCGTCGTGGGGTTTGAGGCATGCATGGCTCCTGGCTTACACCATGATTAACAGAAATTTGAAATAAAAAAAATAAAAAAAACGCAAATAATAATAAAAAAAAAACCGAATGTTCCGCCGAAATTCGTCGGACGGAACCTGAGGAACGAACAACACAAATAATTATAAAAGAAGAGCCTTGGTGCGTGCATCCTTCCGAACTCAAACAGTGTCAAGCACCGGTTTCGATTTCGGATGCGGGCACCAAGGGACCGCAAACACTATACCGACACAGAGGGAGTCTCCACTCCCATCATACCACACCGAAAAATTTAATAATTCATTTTATTTTAGGAAACGACAAAGAGAAACAACTCCCCTTTCAACCCGTACCACGATAAGAGTGAACGAGAGAGAGAGAGAGCAATGCGCTTCAAGCGCGCGACACGCAACCGCTGTGCGGCGCTCGATTACAAAAATTTTGAAAATTAAATATAATAAAAAAAAAAATATAAGAAAATAAAATCAAAAAAAAAATTAAAATAAAAATAAAAATAAAAAAAATTGTACCTTAACTAAAAACAGGCCGTCATGCCACAAGGGATTCCTGTCCCCCGGACCGTTGCGGCTTGATGTGCCGTTACCCCACCGGTGTTGGTGCGACCTTGAGCGGTCGGGCGTTGCGGGGCCTTTCCCCGTTACTAAAGGTGTCTGGCCACGTGTTTGGTAACTCGTAACCATAAATGTCGCAGTTTTCTTTTTGTTGGGCGCGGGCTCGCCAAAACCCGTATATATTGGTGTTGGCAACCTTTTTGCCTTTGAAATAAAAATTTGCCATGTTTGGCCACCCGAAAATGGTATATATCCCGTTGGGCGTGGTCTCACGCCGTTATCCGTAAAAATACAGTGGCCTCAATTGGCCACCTTATAAACAATCGCTTAGCCGTACTCATCTAAACACACACCGCATTAAACGTTGGACGTTTTCCGCCTTTAGACCAAACAGCGGTGCTCGAAGAATACAGATTGGCAGCACCCGTTGTTTTGAACGTAGACGTTATAAAGAAAGCACACCCCGTACTTTTAACTTTAATTTCGTTGTTTTTTTTTTATTTAAACAGCTGGAATCTATAATTCAACACATTTTGCGATTGATTATTTTTTATGATAATTAGCTGCTTCGACTTTTTATTTCCAAAATTAATTATTTTGTGCAGATTTTTCGCCGTTTTATATATTATCACTTCAACAAAAAAAAATGTTGTATATCGTTTAGTGAACACAAAGAAAAATGTTTTTTTTTCAATTCCCAAATAGCTACATACAGTGTCGCACAACTTATTGGATCCAGTCGCATTTTATGAACAAAATCGTAAATATCTCGCGATCTCTTATTTTGATGTTTTTTTTTTTTTTTTTTTTTGACAAGGAACTAATCAACAAATACTAATTTAGAAAACATAGGAACTTCGACTGCAGGGTGTTATCGCATTACAGTGTTACCTCGCAATATCTTTGTAGCATCAAATTCGCTTGTGTATGACTAGGAATATGATGGAGGTTCGCACAACAATTTCTATAAATTGGAAGCATCGACTACCTATATCACCATTAGTATATTAAGCGACGGATGCTCAGAAACTTTCCTTTCATACTGTATGCAATTTGTTTAACTGTATCGTGATTTGTGAAACCAAAGTTTGTTACTTTTGTTGTACTCGTAGTGGAAATATTTTTCTTGGTTTTTATTTTTGTTTTGTTTTACTACGTTTTTTTCCTATGCATTATATCGATACCAACAACAATAATGCCATAAAAACAGAATAACAAAAGTAATTTGACGAAATTTGATGGTATTAGTATGTTTGTGGCAGTGGATCATTTCAGCTGTGCGTTGGTTTTGAGTTGAAATAATGAACTTTTTAATGTAATTTTGATATGCATTAGAATTTTTATTTTATTTTTTGTGTTTTGTAATAAAAATAAATATAGCTTTCATATTACATTTAGTTTTTTTCAAAAAAAATAAGACATCGCGAGATATTTAAAATTTTGTTCATAAAATGCGACTGGATCAAATAAGCTGTGAGTCACTGTAGGTAGCGGGATATTTTTTTTTTTATTTATCAGAACTATTTTTTTATACAAAAAAAACGAGACTCACGTCCCAATCAAACTTTTACTTTTTTTTCAAAATCAAAACTCCAAATTTTATGAGCAAAATACAAAAAAAACTTTTTGTTTTACACAAATTCCAAACTCTATACAAACCAAAACTCGAATGACTATCCAGAAAAAAAAATTCTCGCGCCGCACAAAAGACGCGCAAAACGTTCTAGAAGAATGTCTTTCTTCTCTGTTTCTCGTTTATATCAATTTGCATTGATATAAACGAGAAGCATATAAGAAAAACATTTTTCCAAAACGTTTTACCTTGCACACACTCGATGCGCATTGCTCTCGCTCTCTCTTCATTCTTCTCACCTCTGCGCCACCACACGATGAGGTACAAAACAAATCGTCACGGGTGCGTTCAGCGCACAATTAACAGACAACTACGAAAGCGAAAACAACAATCGAGGTGAATATAAAATATCAATATTGAACAATCATGGAAAGTAATATTAAGGACAAAGCCGTAACTACTATGGCTGTAAATCTGAAAATTTGAAAAATGGACGAACATATTTAAATAACATATGACACGTTAAAAACACCCAGTCGCAACTTTTTTACTGGTTACCACCGGGAATCGAACCCGGGACCCCCGAGTCACAGAGTAAGCACACTGCTTACTAAGCTAACGAGGGCGACAATGGCACTAACCAGAGGGAAATACAAAACATAAAATTGTGGTTGCGACCACAAAGTCGTAACAAATTATTCAATTGTAATTGTGATTTGGGTCAACATTTAGGCGTCATTTGTATACTAACATATTTACTCGATTGTTGGAAAGCATTCAGGATTATTCTAGAAACAAATATTTTGGTATATAAAGGCGTACATTGACGTGGAATGCTGAGTCTTATTTTAAACGTGATACAGTGAAGGTTAAATAGAAAGATTATTAAAGTGATTATTAAAGCGATTATTAAAATGATAATTAAATAGTGTGTTATAATTGGAATAATTAATTGTTAATTTTGTATTGTGTAATTATTGTGTTGTGTAAATAAATTTGTGTGAGTTCAAATTTGAAGCAGTTGTATTTATTCACAATCCAGTGATTCGAACCTTGAGTGACAAAGCAAAACCGTAACAATATATTACATTAGAAGAACACAGAATACGTATGATCAGCTTATTAAAACCATAAATGGAATTACGCTTGATGGTTTGAGTAACTTAAAAAAACGAATTTAGATCCCACATGTCGATTTTCGACATAATTGGTTAAGAAATGGCCAGGTTTCATCCCTATCCGACTTATTCCAGAATTCTATTAAAAACGCATTTTTTGAATCCCATATAGGACCCCCCCCATATGTCGAATTTCAACTAAATCGGTTAAAAAATGGCCTAGTTCCATAGCGATGGCCATATTTCACGACTATATCAAAAAATCATTTTAGAGATACATTTCCATCGCACGTGTAGAATTTCAACAAAATCGGTTTAAAAATGGCCTAGTTCCATCTCTATTGACCACTCTATCGAAAAATCATTTTCCAATGAAGAATCCAATTTCTATCGCACGTATCAAATTTCAATAGAATCTGTTAAGAAATGACTAAATTCTATTCCTATTAGCCATTTTTTAGAAGTTTATCGCAAACTCATTTTTGAGCTTTGTCAAAAAATCATTTCAGAGTCCCATTTTCCCACATGTCAAATTTTTAAAATTCAAACCGGGATTTCCTAAAAATACGGATTTTTTTATACAAAACCGGGATTTCATTTTAGATCCGTTCAAAATATGTACATAATTCACTACTGTTGTAAATTACAAGTAGTTGTTGGCATTATCTAGCAGTAGTTGACGTTGCCTACGAGCAGTCAACGTTATCGACGAGATGTCGTCGTTACGTCGAGCTGACGACATGATCAAGTAAAAATTTGTATATGGCGTTTAAAAGATTATCTTTGATGTAGTGGTACTTATGCAATTTTTATTTGCTTGGTCACCAAGCCTAAGATTCCTTAGCGAATGGTGAAGTTTCGGCGCCCGTCGCGAAAATGTTGCCCATCTATACAGCGACAATTCACGGCAAATTCTACATAATTGTAATATTTTTGTAGAACTTGTTTCAAGACGAGGGCACACCCAATATTGTTCTGTTGGAAATTTGACTAATTTGTCAGTTCTAGTTATCAATAAATCGAAATACCCAAATTGATACAAAACAGACCTCAAAAATTCCAACTAAATTAGAAAAAACAAATAAACCAACTACACACACGTTGAATGTTCCAATCTTATACAGATGACTAATTACTAAAATAATTTTCTTAAAACCGAAATAAAAAAAAATTTGTTCATTCATATACAGCATCTGTTTAAAATAATAATATACCTTCTTGATTTTTCTTTTTGTTTTGAAAATTATAAAAGAAAATATCATTAAATAATTCGATGACTTATATATAACCGTTCCTCTCAATATACACTTCACGTATAGTTTACACAGAACTGTAAAAATCGCGCCACACATATGTCTCAATAATATAACTCTCAATGTGTGTACAACAAACTAAGAATACTCGCGCCACCACACTGCCCCGCCCGTCTTTTTGAATTGTGGATACGCGCGAGAACCAAACGAACAATAAAAATAAATAAAAAGCGCTTCTTAAGTGTTAATTTTTTATAAATAACGAAAAAATCAAAAAAAAAAATCTAATATTAGAATTATATATGATTATGATTATTTAAGAAAATAATAAGAAAAATCGAAATCTGTAGCCAAAAAGAAAAACAAATAAGCGCGATTCAAACAGATACACACACCCCGCGCGATTTGTATCACACACGATATAATTAAATCATATCATCATCAGCAGCAGCATCTCATCGCGTTTCTTTTAATAAGTGCGGTAAGAAGCATTTTGTGTATATCAACTGAATCATCTCAAAATACGTTGTTGTTGTAATTTTATATACATAAAAAAAATCGTGATCAATTAATTTATTTATAGTAAAAAATAAAATCTTTTTATAATTAAAATCGACTACACCCTGTAAATGGTATAAAATAGATTATACCATATACATACACAAATAAATATTTTGGCGATTTATTAAAACAAATAAAAATAAATCTAATATTTTATTAAGATGTTGATAGTTTTGCTTCAGATGGCGCCTAGACTATATAACTGAGTCATAGATGTGCAACTGTCCTCATGGGACAAATATGACTCAATAAAACAATAAACAGATGATTAGTTTGGGTAGTGTTACCATTGGTAATACCTAAGTGTAAATTACCTGATTTTTTGCCGAGTTGGCCGATAAACGAAAATCGGAAAATGTCGATAATGTAGAAGTGATAAGAAATCTGGAGAAATATCGACACAAAAGATGCGCAATGTACGTATAGTAGTATTCAAATCTCGCTGGAATTCTGACAGTTCTCGCGCAGGAAAAATATGGCGGATACGTAGTATGTATTGTATTAAGTATAATAATACCAGTTTATTGTTTACATTTTTATGTTGTATTTTTATTACTTAACTGTATAATTTAACTTTGTAAGAATCACTGACACTTTTGAAATTAATATTTAATTCGATAAGCAACGAATTAATTCATAATTCCATTAAATTGAAAACCTATTTTGCTTTTTTATGTTGTTGTGGTTTTGTTCGATATGAATGACATTTGGTTATTTATTTTCCCTAGTTCGTACCAAAATTAAATGTTGACATTATTTCCAAAGGCGTGCAATTTTTTTATAGATGTATTAATTTTCACTTGAAATATCATTGTAATAACATAAATACATGATCATTTTGAATGTTTTGTGTGTTAAAAGTGAAATATAATTATTTTTAATGGTTATTTATTATTTTATTTAGGTTTACTATCTAAGATAAATGTGACCCATCAAAATTTTTATAATTTTTTTATCTACATCACTGAAAGCTGCGCAGAACAATTAAAAATTTTTTTTTTTAAGATCTGAATAGGACTATACAATACTGTTAAAGCTAGTCGAAATGATCGGTCGGTAATATAGATTTGGCTGCATACCCAAACTTTCGATAATTTAGATTTATCTGAAATTCGACCGAAAAATTCCATAACGTGAAATGCAAACTAATAACAAAAATTTAGGTGAAATTCAAATAGTCGATAATGCAGAGTATGTCTTTGAAAGTTTTATAAAAGCAATCAAAATAAAAAGTTAACCATCAATCTAGCTTTAACCGTTCGATGAAGCATCGATTTGCGCAAAATTTCATTGTATGGTTGGAAGTGGGTGATTTTGAGGGGTTTGAGACTGTGTGTTTTCCAATTTTCTAATTTTGTAATGCTAAAATTGTCCCGGTCAAGATTTTAGAAGAAGGTCATTACTGATGCTACATTGATTTACGCAAAATTTGTGTGTTGGTGCGATGTTGAAGAAGAATTTCGAATTTTGTCTTTTTATAATTATAAAATGGCCCTTATTGTTATTTGGTTGATACATGGTTGAGAGTAATCTGATGAGTTTGAGGAATGAAATTTCGAATTTTGTTAATATTTAATGATAAAATGAAGCGAAATGATTATTCAAAGTAGCATAGATCAACGCAAAATTTTGTGGTCTAGTTCTGGAAGGCCTGGCCTCTCTAATGGTCAGCTCTATATATTGAAGCATCCACAATGTGTTAATTCTTCGCGATGACCACCGGGCACCTAGCTCACTATAATTTATGTGGTGTGTTAGGCTTATGGCCTAGCATTAAGAAAGCTCAGTTTCTAACCGTGTATTTAGGTATCTGACTGATAAAGTTAACCGACTCGCTCCAGCCGAAAATGTCGATAATGCCGAATCGGCTGTAACAACTAAAATGCATCAGCCGGAAAATGTCAGTAATGCAGACTCGACTATAACAACTAAAATGTCGATAATGCAGATTCGGTTGTAATAACAAAAATATCAGCCGAAAAATGCCGATAATCCAGATCCAAAAACAACTTGTATTATTCGCCTGTAAAGGGCGGTAATTCAGATTCGTAATTTTGGTGTTAAACAGTAATTATTTTTTAAATCAAAAATGTTTATTTTGGTTCTACAACGTATAATATTCAAAATTAATTTTTTTTATTAAATGCATTAAAACTATAATTAAAAAACTATTTTAATAAGGAAAAAACTCAATGGTATATACCAAGCAAAACTTCAAAAATTCCAGCAAAATTTCCATGTGAATAGTCCAAAAATTTCGATAAATAAATCGCACACACAAAATTTGAAAATTTCTAAAAATTGACCGATTAAAGTGTCATGGCTGGAAATATAATCAAATGAAAGGTCTTATTGATACTCACACCTGGAAAATATTTCAGGTCGATTTCTATGTTGGAAGTCCGGAAAAACTCGATTGAATATATCGAGCATCAATAAGACCTTTCATTTGAATCTATTTCCAGGAATGACACTTTAAACGGCCAATTTTTAGAAATTTTCAAATTTTGTGTGTGTGATATATTAAATCAAGTTTTCCCGGACTTCCAACATAGAAATTGACTTTTCAAATGATAATTAATAGATGACGCGCCATTTAAAAAATTCTCCAAACATTTAACTGTAAATACATTTCACATTTTAACTTCAAACATGTAATACAGCACTTAGAGAAATTAGGTTTGTATATTAATTTTTATTGTTTCGAATGAAAATTTCTTATTTTAAATTTTTTAGAAAGAACAAAATAAAAATTTGCAATATAAATAATTACATTTATGCATAAAATTCGTATCTGCATTATCGACATTTTTTCGGCTGGGATATTACCGACAAAAACGGCTGTCATTTTCGTTTGATTAGTTTGAATCTGCATTATCGATATTTTTCGGCTGGAGTCGGCTAACTTTAATAGGGTGTATACTGAGTATACTGTGGATCACTGCACAGATTAGCATTTCTTTCTTCGCTTTATTCCTCGGCGTTTAAGCCTGCACCCCAAAGCATATGTAATCAAACTCAAACTCTAGGAACATAGGCACAAGCAAGTCCTTCCTTACCAACTTACAAAATCAAGAAAATAGCCTGGAAAGCTATAGCAAAGCTCAATTAGATTCCGTTGGTGGAGAGACCGGACGAGGATTTGGAAACGCTCGTATGTGCTGAAAATAATATTGAAATGAAGCACACGGGTTTGCCTGAAGGCTCCCTCAGGACCTGCTCCGGGTGGCGGGATGAACAGTAGGAATGGAATTGTGTCACAATAACATCTTGTGCTGGCCAACAGTCATTGATCCTGTACATAAAGAGTATAGACAGCCTAGGTGAAAGAGAGCCACTAGAGAGCACATCCCCCCGAAATAAATTCTGGAAATGCTACAAATTAGCAATCCTGAAATGTTCGATCGAGGACTGGAAATGGCCAAGGTGGGAGAACAACGGTTTATTATGGGTTATCTATTATCAAAATAAATAGAGAATCGTCGGCTGCGCTGGCAAGAACTTTTAATTAGCTATGGCTTCAGCACAGTCACACTAAAGATTTATAAAGAAGAAGAGAGTAACACACTGGGGCTCTGATAAAGAAAGAGGCAATGGCACTCAACCTGATCATCATAAATGTTTGAAGAGGTACACCCACTCTCTACAGACACGAATATTTCCACTTTGATGGGGTATCCTTATGAATTCCTAGAGAAGTCACAGTCAGAGGACAGGATCACACAGGACTCCGATGCTTCCTGCAGATTAACCTTCTAACTAAGAACAAAGGAGAAAGACATAGTCCTAGCCTTGGAACCTTGTATCAATGGTGACAGGGTACTTGGACCTAGGACTTCTGAATAAGTACAGCTATTCGAGAAGAAGATATGTAGAATTCGAATATCGAAGGGTTAAATGCTATCAATAAGGCCTTATTAGGTGCGTATCTTCCTAGTAGACCTCTGGGTAAACCTCGAGCAACGTGATTGTCGAAAAAACTTCGAAACACCCGTATAAAATGCGAGCGACGGGAACTACTACAATGAAATCCTCAAAAAAAATGCCTGAGCGCTATGCTGTAGTAAAATACTGGAGTCCTGTGAAAGACATCTAGACTGCGTAAGTTCTGTCTCTAAGTCCCACCACTCCGAGTTATATCCAAAAACTGAATGGTTCTTAAACCATAACTAATGCAGAATCTTTGGAGCTACGCCTGAAAATTTACATTCGAGGTAACTCCGAATCTCCGGAACAGGAACTTAGAGACATCAGGTCGTAGGCCTTTTAAGCCAGCAGGAGAAAAATCCTCTGAGCCATAAGTAATTTTCAGCCTTATAAGTCGGCAGGACTTGGACATTACACCAACGGATGTCCAACAAACGGCTGACTTAACCTTACACTGGCTGGAAGTTGTGATACTTTAGACGCGCACAATATAGAGTTTTTAAATTTTGTATATACGATATATTTAGTAAGTTTTCTCGAACTCTTCGTATGAAAAGTTACCTGCAATTTTTGCAAAGGTAAATTTTCAAATTTTCTATTACTTTTCTTCACATTTTTCGTATATTTCTATATCTTGTAAACTTCTTGGACAGCAGAAATTTAATAGACAAAAATATTAAAACGTTAAGACGAAGATTCAGCTAACATAAACACAAGCTGCCTAATCGTAAATTGATCATTCGAGCCGGATATGAATCAGCGGCTTATAGATAAACATACGAGGGCTGCCTTTTATATTTCGGGATTAGAGAACAAAAACAAATATTAATCATCGAAAATCGCTTTATTGTTTTTCAAAATATTCCCCATGAAGATCTATACACTTTTGCATGCGTTTGAACCAATTGTCGAAGCACTTTTTCCACTCTGATTGAGGTATCTCCAAAACATGCATTCTGAACGCAGCAACCGCTTCTTCAGGTGTCGAAAAACGTTGACCTCTCAGTTTGTTTTTTACGTACGGGAATAAAAAGAAGTGATTTGGTGACAAGTCAGGACTATACGGCGGATGATTCATCAAATCGATGTTTTGAGTGCTCAAAAATGCAGTTGTTTGAGCAGATGTGTGAGAGCTCGCATTGTCGTGGTGAAGAGTGATCCGTCTTCGGCAGTTGGTTTTCCTGATTTATTGGAAGACAACTGACAAACAAATGGTTGTGTACCACTCAGAATTGACTGTTCTGCGTTGTTCTAGTGGTATGGTTGCGACATGTCCATTTTTTCCGAAAAAACAGGCGATCATTTGCTTGCAAGTGCTTCGTGCGCGAGCAACTTTTGTTGGATTCGGCTCATCTTGAAACACCCATACAGTCGACTGCTGTTTACTTTCGGGCTCTTACGCATAAATCCACGATGCATCACCTGGCACTATGTCATAGACGTGTTTTGAAGCACCGCGATCGTATTTTTTTGAGCGATTGACAAATTGTTTGGGATCCAACGCGAACAAAATTTTGACATTCAAATGTTTATGCAATATTGAATGTATGCTGGTCCCACTAATGCCTAAGGTTGTCTCAATCTCACGATAGGTCACATGACGATCTTGCAATATCAGTTCGCGCACAGCATCAATGGTTTCCGGAACAACAACTGATTCTGGACGACCTTCACGAAATTCGTCTTGGAGTGAACTACGACCTCGATTAAATTCACCATACCATCGATAAACACTGGTCTTTGATGGAGCTTCATCGCCAAAAATTGAATTAAGTTCATCCATGCGCTCTTGCTGCCTTAATCCACGTCGAAAGTTGTAAAAAATAATCGCACGAAAATGTTCACGATTTAATTTCATTTTTTCGCCGAGATGTTGAGTTAATGAGTCAAACTTTACGATAGAGCTGTCAGTTGCCAGATTGCAACACTAGGGTTGTCCAGTCCCGAAATATAAAAGGCAACCCTCGTACAATACCAGAATTTTTGTGATGAAATACTGGACCTTGAGTAGCAATTTGAACGAACCCGTCTCAGACGAATTTTCTCAATTTACGAAGAAGAACTTATCGTGCTTAATGATTTGAAAATCCCAAGATGGAAGGTCTTGGATTTTGTGACTCTCTTAGACACAAGCACACCTCTTTCAGTTAACGCAATGGGCTTTGTAATTTTGAACAAACCGATACCTCGACTATTTGTGACCGAAGAACATGACGCTGAACTTCCTCGTAATTACCCAAGTCTATGAGAACTATCGCAGATTGAAAACGATCACGATAACAGATAGGTATCCTTTTTCCCTTAATATTAGAGATTGCACCGTTTTCTCAAAAAAAGACCTCGCGCGAGCTTACCACCAAATACTTGTTGCAACAAGCCGCTAACAGGAGCTCAACAGGTTTAAACTTCGTTTCGATGACATTTTGGTGGGTAGTAAAAACAGAGTAGAACATAACGGGCATCTTAAATCCTTCCTGCCTCGTCCGATTATCAGAATTTGGTTTAACTATTAAATCTTCCAAGTGTGAATTCAGTGCAGCAACCCTCCGATTCTTCAGTAGTGTCAGTTCTTAAATTCAGGTCTTTTGTCGAAGTTAGAATATTCTCCGCCAATACAAATCACAAACCACTCACTACAGCGATTGCGTCTAAATCAAACCGAAATCCGGCTATATTTTACAATTTACAATGGATATTAGATATGTTAAGGTGAAAACAACGTTTCGGTTGATACTCTATCACGTACAGAAAAAATGCAAGTGTCCGCAAAATTAGTTTCCTTACAAAATATGGTTGATGAACTTAACTAAGGCACTAATAAGCAAATCATCACTCTCGGTTACCTCAAAATATAAATTAAAACAAATTCTCGATTTTATTTCCGATTTATGAATTTTCAGATCCGTTTGGTGCTAAACTTCGAAATGCATCAAAGTGGCTTTGGAAAGCTTCATGGTTTGTGCCGGACTCGTTCGGAACACGACCATTAACATCGATCTCGTTGTACCATTACTCCCGTCTAATGGTAACACATTCATACTTACTATAAAAGCGTGTTACACTGGAAATCACGGTGAAATCACGACGCCCCACCAGGGCTACCAATTCAAAAGCAACCTTTATAAGGAATTTGTAGAATTATTGGGTTCTCTTGGAATAAAAATGACAAAGTACCGCCCTCAGGCAAATGAAAAGGTAGAGTGTTTTCATCAGCACTTGGTATTGTACTGGTATTTGCTTCAAACAAATATAAAATTCGTTTGGTACATTTTGAAGGTTTGCGAAAGAGTATCAAAACTCTCAACTCTCAAGTCTCATTTCTCGAACAAACTCCGCTCTCTGATGAATTACCCTAAATTGAGTCGTTACTACTCCCATTTATCCTCCTTGGAATAAGAACCTCGAACGAAAATGATTTTGGATGTTCTAATGTGGAACTTGTCTACGAACACTTTCGACAGATCCTACTTGCCTGCTCGATCAATTACGAGAATCAATGCGCAGCGCCATTTAGACAAGCACTCGGAATAACTCTCAGGAAAACATCTTTATAGTGGTAGAAAGAGTAAAAACTGGATTAACACCATATACCATATGAAGAACCTTTTCACGTTCAACAAAGATTCCCCAATCATGTTGGCCTATGTTTATATCAACGTATACACGTAAGCACAGTTATGCGGGCTGATTAATAATGAAAACCTGGAAAGACTAAAATCAATGTTTGAGGCTAACGTAAGGGATGTGGTGAAAGCCTATCTATATTTTCCGCATAACGAATCAAGGTCACCAGAACCATCCAGAAAGTTAAGAAACATTAGTTAAATTTTCAATGCAAGTGCTACACCTTGATACAACAGCAACAGCGTGCCAGAACGAGTAACATCTGAACAACACAACTCAGTTCAGAATTTATCAGCACAACTAAAATTGCAATGAGGCGAATTCAACGTCAAATTGCAATCGTCCAACCTACATACGCTAAGTGATTCGTTAATCAAACATGTGTTTTGAAATGTGAGCTTGCACACCTATTGGCAGAATGTCCTAAATTTAAAAATATAACAAGCAGTGAAAGATGGAAGATCATACAAGCAAACGGTCTGTGTTGAAAATGTTTCGAAAAACATCAGTTTTGGACATGCAAGCTTCGTGTAAAATGTGAGATAGATGATGGATGTAAAGGAAGCCATCATCAATTGTTGCATAATGCCGTAATCCACAAAACCTACCAGCAAATCATTTTACTACGAAATCAACAGGTGTGGCCGAGATTCATCAACAACCACAAAAAATACACTTCTGTTACGAATAGTCCATGGTCGAGGAAGAAGCATCAAAACATATGCTTTCTTGGATGAGGGTTCTAGTGTAACTCTGCTAGACGAGGAGGTAGCAAAGAAGTTAAAACTCGATGGTCCACAAAAGAGCCTAGAATTAAAATGGACACGTCGTACAACACGGATAGAAAAACGCAGTCGTCTAGTCGATCTGGAGATTTCGGGTGTTTCTAATAACGACGTGTACAGGTGAACGTATACACGATTGCACGGAAACACTTGCATTTAGCAGAACAACTTGAGATTCGATATGGGCAATTTTCGGTAAACTAAATGTATCAATGAGCATTTAGTAGTACACATCTTTTAAGCCAATTCGATGAGAAATGAATCCAGCATTCAGTTCTGGAAAATCAATTACAAAACGCGAACGATGGCCTACATGATAAAGTGAAGTACTTATTCTTATTAGAAAGTTTCGGCGTTAAGATTCCAGAGAAATTGATTGAATCAAAGTAAAACGAACGTGCACGGGAAATTATGGAACGAATTATACACGGAAAGTTGGTAATCATTACGAAACCAGATTGTTATAGCGGAGCAATAACGTTGCTTTCCCAAACAGCTACTCTACGGCCGTGCGGTAGCTTACCTGTATGGAAAGAAAACTTGAAAGAGAGCCAGCTTTGAATAAGTCAATTAAAAACCTGTTGAAGGATTATGAGGAAGAAGGGTTTATTCGAAAATTAAGCAAGATTGAAACGATGATGATCTACAAGCAAACAGTGTACCTACCTATTTTCACAGTTATCAATCCGAATATGTGTGAGATGCAGCCGAAGAAGTAAACGGAACATCGTTAAATTCCGCTTTACTGAAAGGTCTAGATATATAAGTTCCACTGGCGTACACTATAATGAGATTTCGTCAAAGACCCTTTGCTCTAACAGGTGACATAAAAGAAATGGTCCATCAAATTGGAATATTAGAAGAAGATGAAAAGTCGCAACGATTCCCTGGCGCAACGGAGGAAAAGAACAACAACCTGATGTGTATGTCATGAGAGTAATGACATTCGGGGCAACATGCTCGCCGAGCTCGGCACAATTCCTAGGACATAAAAGAAGTGATTCGAATTCATCCACTCGGTGGGTTTGAAATAAGAAATTTCATTTCAAATTCTAGACGAGTATTACGAGAGCTAGGAGAATCTGAGCAACTAACGGGCAAGAGTTTCAATATTAGCGGATAACCCGATGATGCAAAAGTGCTCGGAAATGATGATACTTTCTACTTTCATGTAAATTTCAATCGAATCGATAGTGAGATCATGGATGGAACAAGAAAACCTACAAAACGGGAAGTTCTTCGAACTTTAGTGATGGTCTTTGATCCGATTGGAATAGTAGCTCTTATCCTTGCATTTGTAAAGATTCTACTTCAAGATGTATGGCGAACAGCAATTAAATGGTATCACCCGATCACTGATGAACAAAATAATTGATGGAAACGTGGACTAACGTATTGGGAGAACTAAGAGAGTTAATGATACCAACATGTTACATTAAGTCGAAATTTAAATCACTTGAACTGCACGAGTTTGTCGACGCCAGTGAGGTTGCGTATGCAGCTGCTGCATATTTTTGATTCAAACATGAAGGTGGTATTCACTGCGTATTTATTGGTGCCAAGACCATAGTTGAGACGCCGAAATCAATGTCCATTTCTAAACTGCAACTAAAGCGGCCCAGCTGGGCACTCGTTTAGCGAATATGATATGTTGCGCTCACACTTTAAAACCAACCGTAACGATTATAAACGATATCGGCAATTTGTCGCATATAGAGTAGGGGAAATACTTGAATCTACTGATGTTTCACAATGGCTATGGGTTCCGACTACAAGCAACGTACCAACAACGCGACGAAGTTGAAATCTGAGCCTACAGTGTTCCCAGCGAATAGATGGTTTGTGGAACCCTTGTTTTTATATGAACCAGAAACAGGTTGCCGCATTCAAAGGCTTCCAATGGAAAGCAGTGAAATAGATGAAGAATTGAAACCACAATTTTCTCATAATATAGAAGAACCATCGGTATTGATTCCAGATATCGAAATGTTTTCTAAATGGTCAAGACAAGTACGGACAATAGCATGGGCACTTAGGGCAATCAATAATATGAAAAACTGATCAACAAAAAATCGGAGGGGAACTAACCTGATGATATTTCATGCTTAAAGGATAACCCATCAAAACTATTAGATAAAACTAGCTCACTATTTCGGCTCACACCATTTTTGGATGAAAATTCAGTTTTACGAGTTCGAGGTAGCATATCTGAATAAACATCATATAACTCGTCTCATCTTGGCCGAGTACCACGAACGGCGATACCACGAAACTGTTGTTGATGAAGTTTGGCAAAAATATTACATTAGCAAACTTCGAGTGGCACTGACGCGAGTCAGTGTAAACAGCCAAAAATATAAAGTTGAAAAAGCGAAACCAAATGTTTCAGAAATGGCTGACCATCCCTCGGCAAGATTTGCATCATACACTGCTCCATTCTCCAAGGCCGTCGTGCAGAGAAACGTTGGGGTCTTTTATTTACATATCTAACTACACGTGCTATCCACTTAGAAATTGCAAGTGCTCTGGATAAAAATTCATGTCTTATGGCAATTCGGAATTTTATAGCACGTCGAACTATACGTGAAAAACTGCAGCCCGATGAGCTACGAAATAAGTTCGATGGAAATTCAATCCGCCAGCATCTTCACATATGGGCGGATATTGGGAACGCCGGTAATTAATTCAACGCCGCTGACCTTCATACCGATGGAACCTGGCGAGAATGAAGCTCTCACCCAAACCACTTTCATCTTGGCTCATCAAGTGGTATGAAGCCCATTAAATAAACACCTTAAACAAATTAAGTGTCCATCTTCTATTTAAAAATCGACTCAAAATAGTCATTTTTAGGATGTCAAGGAACACGAGCCAGAAACTTTAAAATCAATAAATTTTACAAGCATTTTAAAGCTAAATGGCTACCCGGGTAGCCGGTTATAGACATGAGAGTGAAATACATATTAAATTTGTCTTATGACAGCGTCAGCAATGTTTTGACGTACATATTCAGTAGGTATGTTGACATACGGAGTGAAGTTAGAGTCACAAAAAATCATAATAATTTTTACCATTTTAGTCCGACTGAACACGACGATGATGAACAATTATTTTCCGTTACTGGAAATTCACAATCTTATATTTTATTTTTTAAAGCCAAGCGGATTTTGCCAAAGCAAAACAGCTGATATTACAAGGTTTTATACAGAGAAGATTTTGTAAAGCAGATACTCGAACAACAAACCCGACAGGAACTATCTGCTTACCATCTGCTTGATACAGGACAAGCACACCATTGTGTTCAAAGGGAGCCCAAATATTTAAGCATAAAATTAAAATGATTAAAAATTTGTATTTTTTTTTAAATTGGAAACCTAATTTGTTGTTGTTTTTATTTTTATTTATAAATTTTTTTAATTATTTAAATTAATATTGATTGATAATATTAATCCTCACTCTCGCCATCTCTTTCATCGTAACTAAAATTAAGTTAAAATCGTAAATTCTAAATGTGTATTAATTATACAATTATAATTTAATAATAATATTTACATAAAAATTATTTTAATAAATTTGTTTATTTCATTATTTAATTAATAAATTTCAATATTTGGTTTTGTCCTTTTTATTTAATAAATAACAATTTTTTCTTTTTTTTTTTCATTAAAAATAGTTGTGGTAGTAAAAAATGAACTGAGAAAATGTAAATTAAATCTGTTAATTTTATTAATTAGAGACATAAGACGAAAGCTATCTATTTATGTATGTTGGCGGCATGGGTTAGTCACTATTCAATTCCTTGAGAGTTTTATAATTATATATGGTGATTTGATATATGGTCGAAGGTGGTGGATTGCACGTTGCCTTGCGCGTGTAGAATTTGTCGAAGGTGGCTGAGTAAAAAATTGTTTCTGTGTCAAATTATATAAATGTCGGTGGCGGGTTTGAATTATAAAATAAACAATTGGTTAAATAAGACCATGGGAATATTAGGGGCTGCCGCTAAAAGTACAACAATCAAAATTTGGCCAAAACGACTTATTGAACTATATTAAAAGATATTTTCCAAGGAATGACGTGAAAAATTTCCGAGGAATGACGTGGAAATGGCTAAGGTAAAACGGGGATTTTATAGAATATATGGCTTCTCAAATGTGATTGGTGCCATCGATGCAACACACGTAGCTATAAAAAAACCGCATGTTTGGGACGCATACACTTTTTTAGCCGGATGTCTTATTATTTGATTCAGGCAGTAAGTTAAAAAGATTCAAAATGTACAAAATTAAATATATGAACAGTTGAACTAAAAACTGTTTATTGAATATTTTTGATTTGTTTCGGTTTTTCACTCTGACAGTCGCAAATTGAATTCAGCAAGAACGCTGAATTGTCGATTTGCAATTTATATCAAAGATGCTAATTTGTAGTCGCAATTTCATCCGTCGCAGGTCAGCCATATTGCGACGACGCAAATTAATATTTTGCGACTGGATCGAGGGTATACCCCTTAGTGTCAAAGAGAATAAGACAGAGAAGTATTTTGTATGAACAGAAAATGTGTATTAAAAAATTGAATTCATTTTGTTTAAGAAAGAGAGAGAGAGAGAGAGCAATAGAGGGACAAATATAATTGTAAAAATTTACAGTAATTTACGGAATTTAAAAAATCCAAGAAATGAAAATACTAGAAACTAAAAATCCCAAATATCATAATCCCGTATTTCAAACTCCCGAAAATTAAAATCCCGGAAACCAAAATCCCGGAAATAAAAATTGTTGTAAACAAAAGAAACGAACTCGGCCATTTCGAGATCCTAAAAGGATTTTTGAAAGAAGTTAAAGAATATGGCCACTTCGGACGGAACTTAGCCATTTCTTAACCGATTGTAATAGGATTAGGTACATTTAATGGAAATTGGATTCTAAAACATTTATGGAAGAAGTTCTTGAACATAGCCAACTGGGACGGAACTCGCCACTTCTTAACCGATTAATATACATAATAACATTAGATAAAAAAATATATAATCCAGTACTTTTTTAAAATCCTACCTCCATTTTATTTTTCAACGTAATTAAAAAACTGGATTTGTGTGTGTGGTTGTTTATGTGTGGGAAAAACCAGACTTTATTTTATCACTAATGTACCTAATTTAAGATTATCGCACCTGATTACTATTGAGCTGACTTGTCAAAATTCCTGCAACTTATTTCACCTTTCTTCTCTTTCGTATTTAGTTGGTTTGTGGAATGGTGAAAAGGAACCAATATAGCTTTTTTCTGTTGGTCTATATCAGCATATCTGTAAAATCATGACTTTCACTAAAATTTTAGAAATATTCATTTTGTTGTAAATTTAATTACGAAAAAGTTGCTATTTGAAAAAATCTAAAGGTTCTTTGAAACTGGTCAATTTCGATATACCGGGCGCGATCAAACTGTTTAACTCCATACAGATCACATTAAAACAAACAGTTTTTGATTATGGTCGTCAGTTTCCCCTTGAATTTTTAAAAAATGAGCTGGAACAATTTTATCGTAAATACTATTTCTCTCTTTCTCTTTCTCTCTCTTTTTCACAGCCCATGATATGATTTTATCGTCCAGCTATCTCAGTTCATCGCACATTCCGACCATTATCGACATCCTTAGTCCTTTCCTGCGACGTACGCCGAATAGTGGTTCGGCTCCAGCTGACTCGGTTGAATTTAATGAATCCGAAATTATCGCAGTCTCCAAAAATAGATCGAACGATCTTACTGTCAATGGTATTACTGAAAGAAGGTTACACGACTGCGAAAGTTATTTTGATCGGAACATCTTTAACTTGTCTGCGCGTAGAAGACTCGATATCCGGCAGCTTTGGAATTTTTTTGTATCTGCCTGACATCATTCGTTGGTGTTATAACTAACCTGATATTTAAATTCTTCTACGTTGTCAAAGTTATGGTAGCTGTTTCGAGATTTATCGGACGGATGGTCCTTGGTGTTGATAGGCATTTGATTCGCTTGAAGGGTAAGCAGTTATAAATTGTCCTTTATATGACATCAAATTAAGTCTTCGACCAAGAAGAATGATATCATCTCAAGATTTAATTCAAATTTTTCTTACCAAGTACTCGAGCGCCAAATTAAAGTGAATAGATACCAGCACATCTCCTTGTCAAACATCTCATGTTATCTTGAACGACTGCGGACTATCCATTTTAGGACCGGTGGTTAGGAAGGGGTCAGTATTATCTCAACCACGTTCCAAGACTAGTTGTATACTGCTGCACTCTTCCAGGCAGAGACATTTTTTAGTTAATATTGGATCCAAGTCATTGGCAAGATCCTTCAATGATCGAATTAGAATTCCGTCTAGTCCAGTGGCCTTATTTGCGTCCATTATCTTTAGGTTTGTGAACTCGTCTGCACATTTCAATGGTAAAATGGTAAAAGTTACGATCGGAGATTTTCAGCTACACAGCTTCTTCTAAAACTTATTTTCGAAGCTCGTTCCCTCCATATTCCAGAACTTCCCCTAAAATTTATTTTATAATCCCATTTCTACCCAACATCCAATCATAATTGGTTTAGAAATGACATTGTTTCGTCTAAACTGACTATATTCCCGAACTTCTACCAAAAATAATTGTTTAATCCAACCAACATATCCAATCTCATCATGATTGGTTGTGAAATGTTAGAGTTCCAAACCTACAAATTCGAGAACTTCTTCCAACAATCAATTTAGAATGTCATTTCATAATCGGTTATCAAATGGAAGAGTACCGTATCCGATAGTCATATTCCAGAACTACTCCTAAAAACATTTTAAAATCCCATTTCCAACCAACATACCCAATCGTTGAAACCAAAATTTCTACTCGTTTTAAATTGATATCTCGAAATCAGGGATTTCACATGATCCGGGATTTTGATTTTCTGGATTTCCGAGGTTTAGACTTGCTGGATTTTAACTTCCGGAGTTTTTATTTCCAGAATCTTAAGTTCCTTGATTTTGAGCTTTGGGATATTGATTTTCGGGATTTTGAAATTCGAGGATAACTCTTTCCGACTTTCTAAACACTTTGGAGTTTAATTAATCAAGAGAACCACTACAATCTATCCATAAACTCTGTTATCTTATAGCCCAGTGCCATATTTTTTAGTTGAAACTTGACGTCCCTTAAGGTAGCAGAACCCATACAGCAGAACATTACAAGATAGTATGGATAATTATAGGCTAATAATAGGCTAATTAAATGACGCATTAAAAAACATTTGGGCTCCATCCGTTCCAACTAAAACGCGGGTTCTGCTAGCTTTAGAAAAAGTTAGCAGAACCCATATCAAAAAATGTTTTAAAAACAATTGGAAATATAAAGGTTAATTTAAGGCTAATTAAATGCCCTATTTAAAATTTTTTGTTATGCTCGATCTAAAAAATGCAAAAGGCATCAGTTCAAAGGTAGCAGAACCCAAATCGAAAATCGAACTAAAACCGAAATTAGAACGGTAAACAAGATCAATTGACAAACAAATAATTTTTTCCTCATTATGGCCTAATAAAATTGTCCCATTAAAAAATTTTAGGCACCTCTAATGATTTTTAGAAGAAGTTCTGGAATGTGGCCACCTAGGAGGGAACTCGCCATATTCCAGAAAAATTTCATAAACCATTTAAGAATCCCATTTTCATCCAACATACAAAATCTATAACTATTAGTGAAGAGCTGGCTCCGTTCCAGGTGGCACATTGCAGAACTTCCTCCAAAAATAATTTAAGAATCCCATTTTTATCCAGCATACAAAATCTCATCATCATCGTTTAAGAAATTACCGAGTTCCACCTCAATTACCGAGTTCCACCTCAGGTGGCCAACCAACAAAACATACAAAACCCCATCAATGTTGGTTAAGAAATGGCCGAGTTCCTTTTCAGGTGGCTATATTCCAGAACTTTTTCACAAAATCATTTGAGAATCCTTTTTTCATCCAGCATTTCCAATCCCATCATAATCGGTTAAGAATTGGTCAATTTTCGACCCAGGTGGCCAAAATCCAGAACTTCTTCAAAAAATCATTTAAGAATCCTATTTCCGTTCAACGTACCCAATCCCATCATAATCGGTTAAGAATTGGAAGCACTGAGTTTTCTTTGGAAAAAATTGTGGTTGAATTGTAAAAAGTTGGAATGAACTAAAATAATTTGAATATCATTTACAAAATCGTGAATTTGAAGTCCATGGACTTCAGACAAAAATAAATCTCGAAAATGTGGAAATTCGGATCGTGCTCCAACAAAATCCGTAGCATTGTCCGAGTGAAAATTTGTACAGAGCTCTCGACGACATACGGACTGGCGAAGAGCCACTATAATTGCATTAGTGCTTAAATCAGTCACGATTTTTATATGAAGCGCTTTATATGCGAGACAAATGAATGACGAAACATAGGATTTAATTAGAGTTCGTGATCTGAAAGCATTAACACGATGTTCTAGTAGTTGGTCCATAATTTGTTACAAAGTACGCGAACGGTCACGAACGCATCGTATAGAACGTTGAACAGTCTTACGGCATAAATTTCTTCCGCCAATAATCCAAAATCGTTGGAACGAAATACTAACATGTTTTAGTCTGCCATCAACGCGCAGAATGTCATTTTCGTCTTAAACGGATTTAATGTGCTTAAATGACTTTGAGCAGAGACTACATGCTTCCTTTGAAGATTTTTGATGTCATTATAATATTGCTTATTGGAATATTATAAGGAACTGTCTAATTCTGCAACCGTAAGTTGTTGAACAGATATGACCACAGAATTGCCAATTTTCAAGACGGATGGTGAGATGCTACTTTTACGAGGATTTATTCTTGCTTTTATTAGTTGTACAAATTGAAATAGAAATCCAAGAACACGGATGGTAGCGGGGTAGCTGGAATATTTAAAAATACATTTTTATTCGTCATCTTTTCCAATTTCGATTTTAATCTCTATTTTGCTGAATGGACTTTTATTAAATGTTGAGTTTTACATGCCTTTAAAACTTTCTCAGTCGGTTCATCTGGGATTTGTGAAATTGGCTCACTAAAGAAGTCCGGACCATTTTATCAAGAAGAATTTGTTTTAAATTCTAAAGGCATCTGACCACGTGAAACGTCGGAACATAATAACAATGGTTAAGCGAAGTTAAATCTTAGATTTTTGAGATTCGATTAGCGTGATGGATGTGATTCGGAGTCAGTACAGAAATGAAACGATGAAAATTGAATGTCCATACTTGCCAAAACTTTTGTTCCTAGATGGGACAATAATACCGAAGCACACAATTGCAGTTCTGGGGTTGATTGACCTTTAAGAGGTGCCACTCTTAAACTAAGGTAAATTGATTTGGGTTGTTCCATGATGCTTGTCGAAGATGACTCAGTTCGAATTCTCCACGAGCTAATATATCGACGATGTCGTTTTTTTAGGAAATTAATCTTTTTCGTCTTGCGCAAGTGGGAAAAAAGTGCAAATCGTGAGAAATGGGGCACCGGCTGTTCCGGAAGTTACCGGGGACAGTTTGTACCCTTTGAGTGGAGCTGGATCTAAAGATGAATTACTTTACCAAATACGTACCAAATATTTTTGGGCCTACTATTAAACAATTATTTAAGAAAACATTCGAGGACGATTGTGCGGAGGCGTTTAAAACCACCCTTAATTAGGTCTTACTACTACTCTTTCGCATTACCGCATGATGATAGGTTTTATTAGAATAGCAACACTGTGTCTTCCTGAATTTATCAAAAAATACTTATTCATATTACTTATTTAAGATAAAGGGTTTTCCAATAAGAGGTTTCATTTTCATACTAAAAAACGAGTATTTTTTAAGAGAAATCAATGAATGTTTATTTCATTGTAAAGAGGAAGGTATGCCATTAACATTTGAAAACAAAATCAGCCAAATAGCCGCCACGGCTACGCTTGCAGCTCCATATCCTTTTCATGAAATTTTCCATGACCAATTCGCACAGTTGCGGCTGTATGTCCTCGTTTTCGTCTCTTCACATCACTAACTTCTCCCAACAGCTCAAATTTTTCCACCAGTTTCACTATTGCCGGCCGAGAAGGTGCTTCTCGACGACCCGAAAGTGCTTTAGTTTTGCGAACTGTGACTGTAAAATTTTCACAATTTTTGTAGTGAACTTTGACAATTTCAATGCATTGTTGAATCGTGAATCGTACCATTTTTAGTAATGGTGCAGTTTTTACTTGTTAAATGTCAAAAGATGACAGCTGGAAATGGAAAATTGGGTTTGGTCGAAATAACACAAATAACAGTTAAGTAAATAGGCAGCGAAAAATGGCAACACGAATAGAGTTCTGAAATTTGACTGTTTTATGATTTTGGGATAGATTTGAAATTTTCACAAATAATTTGTAAGATGTCTTGGAGCTTGGTGGTGATAAATGAAACTAAGCTTGTTTTCAACCGATTTCGCGAAAACGAGCTTTGCAAGAATTTGACTATGCTGGATCACATCAAGCCACTCAGTCATTTCCGGCTAGAATTTTACCCCTGACTTGTATTTTGGAAGAATTTTATGAAGTTATTAAGAAGACTACTTGGTTTTAATACTTTGGAATACTTACTAGCATCAGATAAATGTTCTTGGTAAACAATTGGGGAAATGCATATTTGCAAAAGTTATTTTGTCGAAAGGAGCACCGTCTCGAAGTACGCAAACATAAGCTGATTGAAAAAGTACCTACAAGTGGTATTTACTAAATTGAAGGTCCTGAAACTTTATTCAAATTCAGATATTTCGAAGTATTTCCATAAAATATTATGCAGGGTGTCCGGATTTGAAATTCTAATCCGTTACCTACAGATTCGGCTTGGGTTATTCTGAAAACAAAAATCGTTTGGGAAGGAAATGGGGGTCGTTTGAGAGATATATGATGCTTTAATTTGTTTTTGAAAATTCAATTTTCAGTTAAAATTGAGCTTATAATTTTTAATTTGCTAATATAGTTTGAAATCCATAGTTGCCACCTCAGTGTTCATCGAGAAAATCCAGGCCCTTGACACATCACTGAAGAATAAGAGAGGGAAAAGTAAGCGTATGAGAGGAGTTCATGGTTTTCTATGAGACCATGGCAAATGAAATGTATCCCTTTATAAAAAATTCAGAATCAAACATGATCATCAAAGGTAGGGGCAAAACCGTTAATAGAATTTAGCGCCGGTGAAAAACTAACGGCTTAGTAAATAAGGCTGAGATTACTCTTATTGGTAAATAAATGTTGCATGATGGCGTCCTAATTCAGTATTTAGATCGTCTAGGTCGATTCGTAAAATTTACAAAAACAATTCGTATGTTTCAGATATGATCGACGCATTTTTCTGCCTTTTTACCTAAGATTTTTGAGAGATTTTGTAAAAACGAACTACGTTTGGATGACGTTTGAACTGAAAGCGGAATCCAAAAATCATAAAAAAGAAATGCAGAACCTAACGTGATGTTACTCTTTGATGCGCTCTATTGGTGGTCATTAGAACTATTCTACTTTCTTTTACTTACTAAAATCAGTTTGTTTTTTCGATAGAGAACCCCATAACCACAAACACTACAATATTTTACGAACAAAGTAAAAAAATATGGAAAAAATTGATGTTCGAGATCTTTTCGTCTTGCCGATTTTGGTTGTAGGGTTTGTATCTCGGGTATCAGTGTATATTTTTTACGTTGGTGAAGTTCTAAATCTGTCCTAAAAAACAACATTAACGAAATATGTGTTTGTATAATGTCTCGATAGAACGAATTTTAATGCTAAATAGTGTCATAAAATAAACTTCTAACAGGAATTTTAATTTTTCTGAACGTTTTCGGGAATCTCCTGTGATTTATAGAGAGGAATGCCAACTTCGCATGTCCTAAACACCCTCATCCCCCAGTTTGGTCAAACTTGAGTTGTTTTTATGTTTAATGTGACCTAGATGATTTTTAAAATATAAGTCATTTTGGTGTTGGGGTCCTAGGATTTTCCGAGAATACTTAGGAATACCTTACAAGTGATTTATAGAGAGTAGATGCCAACTTCGCTCTCCTGAACACCCTGATTCTCCAATTTGGTCAAAACTGAGGTGTTTTTATGTTTAATGTGACCTAGATGATACTTAAAATATAAGTCATTTTGGTGTTGGGTTCCTAGTATTTTCCGATAAAACTTAGGAAAACCTTACAAGTGATTTATAGAGAGTAGATGCCAACTTCGCCGTCCTAAACATCCTGATCCCCACGATTTGGTCAAACTTGAGGTATTTCTATATTTAATGTGACCTAGATGATTCTTAAAATAAGTCATTTTGGTGGTGGGTTCCTAGAATTTTCCGAGAAAACTTAGGAAAACCTTACAAGTGATTTATAAAGAGTATATGCCAGCTTCGCTCTCCTAAACACCCTGATCTCCCAATTTGATCAAACCTGAGGTGTTTTTATATTTAATGTGACCTAGAACATGTACAGAACTGTGAAGTTTATCTTAAACGAATCTTATTTTTTTTAGATCAGATTTAGGACAAACTTCCTCGAATTATTTTTTAGTAGGAGGAAAACTTGTCTCTTTTCTATTTATTTTGTCACATTGTTATGATAACAACTCGTTTTGATCATTTCTACCTTTCCAAGGTAGAATATGCCAATTCAAGGAAAGAGTCGGACTTAAGCTTTGCGACTCCCATTTACAAAGATGCAAACGTAAAATAGTAAATGTTTACTCTGAGTGACTCCCCGAATCGGATGAAAGTTAATTGATACAAATCATGGCTTTTTATATAAATTTATTTCTGTAATTAGGACAGAGTAAAATATAGTTCAAATATGTGGCCATCGTTGGTGACCAGGTTCATTTTAATATATTTAGTAATTAGGCCTCTTTTTAAAGAAACAGAATTATGTCTGGACCACGTACGAAGACTTATTTGATTAAGTAAGTCAACACACAAAAACCTCCAAAAATGTGTCTTGACTAAATGTCTACACATGCCGATTTTATATTTAAATCTAGTTACCGCAGCCAGTATGTCAAAAACAAAATTTTCTTTCAAGGTTGGTTCATAACGTGATTTAATTGGTGAAATCGTATCAATGCTGTCAAATAAAAAAATATTATTTTGTTATTTTTTTTAACTTATTTAAGATGGCGACAAGTAAGTTTGAAATAAGCTGGCTTTGACTACCAATAAACAGTTTTTGTCGCCTACCGACCATAACATAAATTCTGACCCACCGAGCAATTTTCGTTCAGCCACCAACCACTATTGCTTGGTATCACAAAACATTATATACTGCGTATGAAAAACTATCTAAGGCTAAAATCTTTGTTTTAATGAATAATGTTTGTAATAAAATTATTGTTAGCAAGACCAAATCGTACCGTTACAATGTAAGTATACTCAAAACGGTATATTGATGTATATAATGTAAAGACGCGACGCGATACACACACTGTCACATACAGCAGCGGCACATGTCATAGTTTTAAAACGAAAGTAGATAGAGTACAGCGGAAAATAATAATAGTTTTAATTATTTTTCACACTATCGTTTGTTCCGCTCATAATTAATTAAACTATTTTTTGTGTAAATTAATTTATATACTAAACACGAATGAAAGTTGTCTTTATAACGCGTTTGCGTATGTCTTAAAGATTTTGAGTACACTTACATCAAAAGTAATATGATTTTCGCGAGGCGCGGCGGGAGGAAAAAAATATTTTACACCTATATTAAATATTATGTAGAATTACGTCTCTCTCTGTCTATCATTAATTTTATTAATTTAATTAATTAATTTAAATTTTTTAAGTACATAATACTTTATTGCATTGCATTTAATATATTTATAGAATTATTATTCAATAGTTGCACATTTAATGCTTTATTTTACTTAATATGTATAAAGATTAAGGTATGTAGGGCGATAGTTTTTTTTTTTTAGTTTTGAACTGTCATCCGTTTTACGAATAATGATAGGCATCTAAAACTGTTCATTGTTCGTAAAGTGATGGCGTTCAAGAACCCGAGGCTAGAGAAATTCACGCTTACGTGTAATTGTTGATGTCGACGATGTTAATTCGGCTTCGAGCAGTCGCGTCTGCTCCGGACTCTGTTTAGGGGGTGCGGGTGCTTTTCGACTTTTCGAACGACGTTTTCGTAATATAATTGGTCCCAAACCATTACCACCGGAACTTGTGGTCGCAGTGGGTGCGGTCGTTGCACCACCCGACGATGATGACGTCGATAAAATACCGGATGATGGATTTGCTATTGTTTGTGATGATGTCGAATTTGATTGTGACGAGGAGGTTACGGTTATGGTACCTGGAATCCCTGACGTACCACCGGGTGATGTAAACGATATGGATGGTACTACGACGGGTGTGGAATCATCGCCTGGCGTACTCACGCCGGATGAATCGGTCGAAAGCCGTTTTATTAGTTCGGTGAGTAAATCTTCCATGCGCCCTACTCGTTGTTGCAGTCTTTGCATTTCTAAGCGTACGTCTACTTTCATGTCGAGCACCGTTGCTAATAAATCGCGTTGAGCCATAGTCGGTGGCTGTTCTCGTAGCCCCGTATCGTATGTATCCGACGTTGTGGCTCGAGAGGTTGCCATTTCGATTTGTCGTTCTCGCTCCAACGCTAGATTTCGATCCATTACGATTTGCAGCCGCTCTTTGGCGGCCGGATCCAGGAGTCGGTCTCGTTCTGATGGTTGTCGCTCGAATGGCGGTCTTGTGTCTATGATGGCTCGATCACGTGGTTCTATTTCACCGCCCTCATCGATTGTGTCTTGGCGTGCGAGAGTTGCTGGATTTGCCGATAATTTCGGTGCTTTGGGAAACACTTTGTTGCCTTGGCCACCATTTGAACTAGAACTACTATTTTGTCGACCTTGAGCACTTTCGCGGAGACTTTCACGTGCGCTTAAACTTCGCGATACCGCCACTTTCGCGCTTGTATCACTAGCCGAATCTACACTAGAGCTACCTAGCAGACGGCCCCATTTACTCGCGCGGGTACCACGTGCCGAAGGTGGTCCCGACGATGGTGACGGTGATGGGGACGGAGAAGGAATGGATGACAAGGCTCGAGAGTCCTCAGTGAGCGTTAACTTTGCGGGCAGTTTCCCCCGATCTGAATCACCACCTTCACCCTTTTCTATATCACTCTGTGTACCACCATCCTTTGAGCCCTGCTGCTGCGGTTGCGGAGTCCGCCTAAATTTCGAAAATATTTTCCTAACCAAATGATCTTGATTTGTTGCCAGTTGCGGTTCGTTTTTTCTCCGCTCCGCCAATTCCTTCTCTCGCTTTACATCCGCTACTTTCCTATATAAATAAACAACTTTAATGCCATCTACCGAATTAAATAAAAAATGAATCAAAATTACTAACCTAAAAATTAATCGATGTCTTAAATTATATGTTAACACTAAGTTCCTAGCGAACGAATTCGCAAACGCTTGATAAAAATCCAGCACTTCTAATAATTTGTCACGTTTAATTGCATGTAAATCACAGTAAGTTAATGCACGTACATTTGCAGCGCTCTGGCCCACCGCTGAATCCTTCCAAAATTGATCACCAAATACGTCGCCCTTCCCCAGTATTGCAACGACCTCATCGTCTTGTATCACCTCGAGGCTCCCGGTCACAATAAAACATAAACTGTCAATACTTTCACCGGTGTGGTATAGTAAATCGCCCGGGGCCGAATGTGACATCATGAAATGCATCGCGAGGGCACGCAGGCAACCGTCCGAGGCCAGCCGAAATGCCGGATGTTCATTAAATACTTTACGATTTAGGTGTACACAAATATCGGCCTTCATATCTTTCGGGCAGTAGTTCAGTACCTTACAAAAAATGATAAAGAAAATGGATTGGTTATAATTAAGTAACATGTTCGGGAATAAAGTTTAGCGCGCTTCTAGCCAACTAGTAAGCTTTTCTCTAAATACTTATTTTTTTGTTATTTTATTAGTTTTAAAATTAAAGGACCCTTACTACCTTCTCGGTATCCAGCCCTTTGGTCATAGCCCACGTCGATACAACATAATCCATGACACGTTCTGATAATGCTTTTGGTACCTCGTGCAATTTCATAAATTCCCGAACATTATTCAGCATATCGTGATATTTCGCGGTCGCCGATGTCATTTGCTGTATAATTGTTGTCACATGACCAAATATTGTGGCGTATAATAGGGCTATTTTATATTATGTATAGGATATATTTTGTGACAGTTCGGATTTAATATTTATTTTTTTGTGTGTGAGTGTGGTGGAAAAAGAAATTTTTAGGTTAGTTTTTATATTTCATACTAAAATTTTATTTTTAGGTTATATCAGTCATTTTGATCAAACACACAACACATATATGTATACATAGATAAAATAAAACAAAAGATAAGGAAAACATAAATGATATAAAACACGAGACATTTTTGATATAAACATTTGAGGTTGTGTTATTTTTTTTGAAGTATATTTACACAAAATAGAGGTTATGTTTAGTAGGTAAGTAAAAAAAAAAACGTTTTAAATTTGTAAAAAGAAGTGTAGCTTACATCATTTTTTTTAGTATAGTTTAGAGTTCGATTTGTGTCGACGTCTATTTGGAAATTTGAAATAAACAATAAAATGGCGATAATTTATAAATTTTTTGTTTTTGTTAGAAAATCCACACATACACACACAAAACTAAAAAAAAATATAATTTTAACTAAAACAAACACAAATGAACAAATATATATAAAATAATATTGAAAGAAGATAAATTATAAACAGACGTGGCAACGGAACGTAGTTACACCGCACCTGCAATTATCATCATGCAGATGGTGAACACCTTCTCGCTGTCCGTCTCGGCGGCAACATTTCCAAAACCAACCTATAATATAAAAAAAAAAAA
The DNA here is from genome assembly GCA_947310385.1 of Nephrotoma appendiculata. Lineage (NCBI taxonomy): Eukaryota > Metazoa > Arthropoda > Insecta > Diptera > Tipulidae > Nephrotoma > Nephrotoma appendiculata. The sequence continues at coordinate 368,173,959 of OX371223.1, read as the reverse complement.
AAAGTTGCAAAAATAAAATCCAATTTTACACCAAACAAATGAAATTAAATAAAATCCCCATGGCGAACGCCATCTAACGAAAATTAATATGAACGACCTCTAGGTCTTATTTTATATGTGACTAATGGATTTTTTTTACCTTTATAAACGTAAATGTATAATATATAAATATATTTCTGTTATGTGAGAGAGTGTATGTGTGTGCTATAAAAAAAATTTTGATTCGGTTTTTGAAAGCCATTCGTAATAATATAATATTATGATCGGATCGGGTCGTTGGCTTTCAAGAACCGAGTTTTGTTTTGGTAAAATAAATCGACATTAAAATATAGGTGGCGCTTTTAATTTTCGTCTTTAGAAGTCGATTATAAAAATTTCCCGTAAAGATGGCGCTCATAAATCATATCATAATTAACAAGAATAAAAACCAAATAAAATTATTTTTAAATCATATAAAAGATTATAATATGACATCTTGTCCTTTTTCTTTTTTTTTAAACACCTGGATTGGGAATTTATTTTTATTTTGTTCGTGTCTTTATTCGGTTATAGATAAATACCCTTTTTATAAAACGTTGTGACTTACCGACGTCATACATGTCATAGTAAAATATAACGCTGACACATACATCGTGCGACGCGATGGGCCATTTATTAATTCCGGGCCATTCGTCTCATTCGACCATATATACGAATACGGGCTTTGCGTGATATTCGCCAATTTCCACAACCAACTATATTGTACCCCATTGTCGGCATCGTTCCGTCCTATCGAATACCATATACATGCTAGCCAATGGGCAACTAGCATATAGAAACATAGAAGTAATATTAACATAGCGGCACCATATTCTAAATATCGATCCAATTTACGTACAACACGTCCTAATCGTAATAAACGTACTACTTTAAGGGCACTAAATAATGATCCAATTCCCTTTTTATGGCGCGAAAATAATATAAAAAAAAAACAAATATAAATCAGACATTAATTCATATACACAAAGGGGTATGTTCCTAAACACACACACTTACATCATCGTCATGATCAAATGCATTAAATACATCATAAGGCAGACAACTTAGTAAATCTATGATAAACCATGATTTCAGGTAATTCATTCGAATCACCTTTGGATCACTTACAACCTCACCACCTGGTCCCACAAATGTTGTATGAAAATTCAAAACTTTATTTGGCGTGGCGGGAGGGGAACGAAAATAAACAAAATAATTAAGCAATTCGGATTAGAAAGCGGCGGCCACCTGCGGTACTTACCAATATCTATGAAAAATATAACATCTACAATTGAATCAACAACAAGAAGTGATACATCTTCTGATGTTTTATTCTTAAAGGCAACATTATATGGAACCATAATTGCTGTATAAAACGTTAAACATAATATCACCCAATCCCAGATTGCTTTGAACGCACAATAGTGTAAGAGTATGTGTGGCGGTGTTTTTGGCGCCTCCTGTCGATATTGCGGTAATATATCAGCACTTAATGACATCATCTGTCGAACACACACAAAAAAAAACGAAAATGGGGATTAGTACAAAAAAATATTAAATTGTGTGCGGGGCACAGGGTGGTTGATTCACATGAGCTAAATTTGATTGTTTTGTTGAATCCTTCAGCGTGGGCAGATGGGCGCTAAATTGTCGACTTCGCGTCACCGACCGCGCCAATTTCGCAAATTTGGACAGGCCACCTTTATTATCCTCGCTATCTATGGGTTGTTTTAGGGCCGTTATATCACGAAACGTTAATAAAAATAAAACAACTAAATCACGTTCATTTCGTATTGGTGCCACTTGCAGCAGAAGCCATAATGGTGTTTCTGTAACAACAGCAATAATAATAAATTAAGATGTAGGGATATTATTATGTTGGTTTTATTGATTTGTGGTGACGTCACACCACCAAACTTACTATTCTTTTTGTACAATAATATTTCGAATTGATCCTGCTGTTGATTTTCGAGTGAGTATTCCAGCCGGGCGACTGTCTCTTTGTCGGTGAGCTCGCCATACATGAAACCGCATCTAAAAACCACTCTTTGGCGTTGAAATTGGAGATTGAAATATTTTTTGTATCGTATTGCTATGCTTACCTGCATGACTTCTGCATTACTTCGGCCCGATTGTATCCGCTTATTTTACAAAATGATTCGTTACAATAGACTATGGGATAATCAACAATTTGAGCATTTGCTAATAAAAATGAACTATCAGCTGGAAAGAAAACAAAAACAAAAATTTGTAATTTCGAGAATCGGCAATTAAAGTTTAGGTTTTATTGAAACGAGGTCAAAGTGTGGTATCTCTTGTGGGAATTTTGTAAATTTTTCAAATATTTGAAAAAAAATAGAATTATTTTAACTTTAAGCTTGATCTAAAATTTTGCTAATTCTAGTAAAAAAGATCGATCACAAGGAGAAATTTCAGAAATTTAAAACAAACGTAATATTTTAAAATTCAAAAGATCCGCTTTGATTTAACCGTGTCACGAGAATTCGCACAATTTTTTCTCTTCCAACTTTTTAGAAAAATCTCAAAATAATCCAATAGGTCAGAAGAGAGTACTAATGGCTCGAGCGAGGTGAACTATGAAAAAAAAAATTATACAACGCTGTACGATTTCTAAACACAAATTTAATTTTACGTTGTAGCGAATTCCTTACAAACTGAGAAAAACAAAATAATCGTATGGGTCAAAGTTAGTAATAAAGGCTCGAGCTGAACTCTTTCAAATATTTGTTGATGATCATTTTAATTTCTCGTTGTAGTAAAATACTTTACGAACATAAAATAAAAAAACATTCGTAGGGGTCGAACGGGAGTACTAACGGTTCGAGCAGAAATTTTTAAAACCATTCTCGATAAAGAACTTAACTTTTTATGGGTCAAACATTAATGGTTGCAGTTGAATTTTACAAAACATTTAAAAGTTCAGTTTTATAAAAAAATATTACAATTGTATGAGTCGAGTGGGTGTAATGCTGTATAAGATAGCAGAAAATTTCCAGCAGAAAAATGTGTTTTTCTATTCATCGTTAGAGGCATCACTATCACAAAAATGAAATTTTTTCTGCTGTTATTTTTTTACACCAGCAGAAAATTTTTGAAATTTTTATGCAAATTAAAAATTCTCAGCAGAAAGTTTTATGAAAAATCAGAGAATTTATGAAAAAGAAGAGAAAATGTATGTTTATATATTTTGAAGCGATGAAAGTTAATTTACTTTAAAAAACGATTTGCTTATGTATAGTGTAAGGACTCTCAAAACATACTAAAATTATCATAGTCATCATTATGCAAACACAGGGCAACATCAAAAAAATGGCCATCGATGAAAGCACTCTATACATTTCTGAAGTCATTTTAATGTGAAATGTTTTCAGTTTGTTAACAAAAGAGTTAGAAAAACCCCCCTGTAAGTACCCTGGGTGTAAGTTTTTATAGTAGCTGAGATCATAATCTATATACGTGAGCAACATAAGATTCACACCTGCTGTCAGTAGTCTTCAGTAATTTTTAACTGATGTATTTTTTAGAATCATTTTACGTCGGTCTCGGCTACCATAAAACCATAACCTGAGGGTAGTTACAGAGGGTTTTTTAAACACTTTTGTTAAAAAACTGGAAATATTAATAGAACTTTAAAATGACTTCAGAAATGTATGGAGTGCTTTCAACGATGGCCATTTTCTTAATGTTGTCATGTGTTTGCATAATGATGACTATGATAATTTTAGTATGTTTTGAGAGTCCTTACACTATACATACGCAAATCGTTTTTTAAAGTAAATTAGCGGTATAATATCAAAGGGCCGAATGTCGAAGGGCCGAATTTCATAGGGCCGAATGTGTCGAAGGGCCGAATGTCGAAAGGCCGAATGTCGAAGGGCCGAATGTGTCGAAGGGCCGAATGTGTCGAAGGGCCGAATGACCTGTAAGATTCGTAATGCATATTAAAAAATATTGATCAATTTTCTCTAATTGTTCAATTTTGTGATATACGGAAAACAAACCAGGACAACTTCATTAAGCAGAATTTGAAGCGAATTATTGTGATGAGGAGCATCATTTATTTAAATCAAATTGAATTGTTATAATAATTCGAACATCTCGGGCAAATAGTGTGTTGGATTTAAGTTTAATTTTGAAATTCTGAATCAATTACAAACTAAATGTCGCAAAACATTGAAAACCTGTGTTAAATTTCTATAAATCCAACTTATCTGACACGCAAGTAGAATAAACATTGGAATCGATTTTTTTTATTTCATAATTGAAAATAATTAGTTGAATATTGATGGACCAAACTGAATGATCTTTTTTCGTTCCACTGATACATTTTGTAGACAAGTTAGTTTTCCTTTGTTGTACATATTAGAATAATGACTTTTTAAATGGTACTAAATCGAAAATATTTCTTTCCCGTGTGTTTATAGTTTGAATTCGTCATTTATATCGTATTTTGTTTTGATTTGGACAAAGTGTTTTCGATTGCCAAACTTTAGAATAGCTTATAAATCCTTTCCTTAAACTCATTTCCTCACTAGTCACTATCCTTTCCTTTCCATTTCCCCATCTCCTACCCTCCAAGATCACAGCCTTGACGTGGCGGAGCACCTTGACTATAACAATGAAGGAGTTGGCAATGCCAGAAAGGGTTATCCATACTGGATTGTCAGCTCCGGAGTTATCAGAATAATGTGATTCTATAAGGAAACACATCCAATCAGTTTATTAGTTGTCTTCGAAAATCTCAATACCAGAGGGTCGATTTTGTTCAAAATTCAACAAATGACGAAAAAATAACCGCAAGTATATGGTAGTGGTATGTGTGTTAGTACGAATGTGTGCCATTTAAATTTTTTGGATATCACATTTCTAGATAACATTTCCATTTATAATTTAAAATTTGTAAATGCAAATATGCTTTAAATAAAATTAAATTTATTTAATTATTTAATTTTAGTTTTAAAATAATTGCAAATTCTGTGTTTCTACGAAAAAAACATTTATTCGATATCGCATTGAAAAAATAAAATAAATACGAAAAAGATTTTGTTTAGTTAAAAATTTTGTTTCTTAACACATCAACTCTCAGTTTCTAAATATGTGTGTTACTCGGGAACACACATTTAATAACTTTTGTAATTGCAATGGTATTTCTTTGCGGAAAGGAATGAATTGTTAAGAATTGAAAAATATGTCGAGTTATTCCTTAAAAAATAAAGTTGTTTGCATTTTTCGGTTTTAAAACACGTTCGATATAGCAGTCATTTACACGAACATGTTAACTCACCACTCAACAACTTAGTGAGATGTCAAAAAAGCGAGATGACGAAAGGACATAAGCATCAAAAAACAACCGATTTGTACCGATTCATAATTTTTGATGCTCACATTCGCCGAACATAAACAAAATAACCTCAGAAAAATTACACACACTAATATAACATTGTATACTATACTCCTTATACGTATACGAAAACGTCATGTTTTTTCTATCGAATTTTGAACGAAATCGACCCCCTGATTTACAAAACTTGGCACCTATGTAACTGAAGTGGAAATGATCAATTTAGTTTTTTGGTGCCACACAATTGTTATATATTACATATTTCGAAAACAATCTTCTTTGTTCGTTTATGAATTAAAGTATGGTTTTGACGCAGTTGCCACTCAAGTGCACCTTCTTTTGAACTAATAATATAGCTGGCTTCAGTTAAGATTTATGAATAGCGTTTTGGTCAAAAGAGTTTTATTAAAATGTGTTGTGTGTTCATGATAAATTTCAATTAAATGATAACTATTAATCTCATTCGTAATGTTTTATTGAGGACCGGCTATAAAAACGGAGGGGTGATTATGGTGTGGACAACATCGCACATTCGTCTTTCTTTTACCATCGATCTTTATAGATTTTGGATGTATTACCTTTAATTTCTATACATTGAAGAATTTAACTTACTGGTATTTTACTTAGTACCATATGTATATAGTGGTTTAGTTAGTAAAAACTGTTTGGTACAATAAAAATCAATATTTTCGATTGAATTTATTAATCCTGCTTCCTAAAAATAGCGGTATCGATTTAAGATGGAACATATCGTCTAAAGTACGCGTAAATATCCAGAGCGCCAAGCTAATATGTATACAGGCCGTTCCTATACAACTCGCACCGTACATAATTCTTACAGGTAATTCTTACTTTGGCAGTGTCCAGCCAATATATCAAAGACGTTTCCAAATCTCATTAATATGTACATAGCTGTATAATGCCTTTATTTACTTTTTCCTGAAAGTTCCATTTTCAATTTAGGTTACCGCCCAAGATAGTATCCAGGGAGTTCGCTTTATCAGTAAAAGTGAGTCTAGTACCAAAATAGAAGAGGGAACATTTACCATTTTGTGTTACCTAGTAAATAGGTCCGGCCCTGTTTGAATGGATGGACTCATTTGTTTTTCTGTTTTGTGATGAGTAAAACGGCCACACATATTAAACAATTCTGAATTAAAAATGGTTCTTTTCTGGATTAAAATGTACCTTTTAAATTGATTTTTAAAATGAATTAAAAAAAAAAAACAATTAAAATTTTCCGGTTTTATTTCATTATAAAAATGAAAGAAGATGAACTGAAATAAAATATGATATATTTAGCTTCATTTTATCGATTTAAGAATGCTTAGAAAAACGCCTCTTTATTTCAGTTTTTTTCTATTCAAAATGGTTTAGTATTGGCCCCAAATTTTCATTAAAAAATAATCATTTTCATTACATTTTCGACGACCATTTTAAATCCAACTTTTTATAATACGTGTAGTCTATTGAAGTGGCATTTTCCAGTACGTCCTTACTCGTATCTAACACATCAATCACTATAACGCTTGCATAAACAAACGCTTTCATTCTCCCCACTAGCTCCAACAAGAATCCGTTAACAAATTTTTCAAGATACCCGTCTTTTATTAGTGGAGCTCTGTCTCGTAACAAACCTTCCATGACTAACGCAGTCTTCATATTGTTAAAAGCATCACCAATATCGAGAAATACAATATTCATTAGTTTTTAAATATTTGCAGCGAAGAACTATTTAAATATTTTCAAGAACGGATAATAAAGTTATGAGTCTTAGGATCTTTGGGTAAATATGACACTTTTGGCCGATTTCATAAATACCATCTTGACATCTGTCTATTTTCTGGGAACAAATATCAGCTTTAAACACTCAGTGGAGGTTGCTTTCAGCAAAAGAAGAATAACTTCTATTCGTACTGTGTTTCTGCAGGAAAAATCCAGTTTGATCCGGTGAATTTAAATCACTTGGATCCGTTTATCACTCACAACATCCGGTAGTTGCCAGTTTAGAAGAAAAAACATCACGCTGTCGAATTTAATAACTGGAAGTGGTTTGATTAGGAGAAATAATCTTCGTAAGGCGTGCGTGAGGGCTCGGAAATGCTATTCTATTCCCCATTTCACATATAAAATTAACCAAGACTTGCTTGTGTATGGTTCGTACACCTCTTCAATTTAATAACAAAACTTCCTTTAACCTTCCTCAGTTCATTTTTAATAATATTAAGGTTCTCCTTGTACGAATTCCAAACCAGAGCCTTTATACTAATTTTAGTTTTATTGTTGGTTTTTCTACCTCTGTTTTCTGGTAGGTCTCAAGTTCCACTGAAAACCATATTACTATTGGCCTGCCCCAAATTTTGTCTGGTTATATACGCTTTTAACAGCCAGATCTTGTAGTAACGATGCTTATCTCTAGACAAGTCAGCATTATATTGCCGTCAGTATATCGAATAGAAGGTAGGAACTAAAGTTTTTAAATTACTTTTCAGAAGAATGCTAGATCTTATATTCCCGGGATTACCTGAGAATATAATTCAATACCCGTTCACTCTAAGGTCATAATTTATGTTAATTTTTACTAGCGGTTATTATATAAGAACTATGTTTTCTCTAGAGTTTGCTTCTTGAGAGGAAGAACTACCAAAACGGCTTTGTTGTGGTTCAGGATGATCTAAAATAACTGTAGCATGTTTCAGCCAAAAATTGGTTTCCAATTTCTTCAGTTTGGCCTCTTGTATCATTTTACACTCCATCCTTTCAATGTACTCCAGGAGTTATTGTTAAATTTTAGTTAAATTTATAACACCTATTTGGAAGAGAGGCTAGCGATTGGTTATTAATATTCAGAGGGAAAAGTAAACAGTATTTTTTTGTTTCCCCTGTATGACGGTTTTCTAATTGTCGGAAGATGAAGATCGCTTGGTTAAATAATGCTCTAGATTTTATCCAAATTTGACTGTGTTGAAAAACAAAAACCTGCTATTGATTTAATTGAAATTTTCTCATTGCTACCAAAGCAAGCTTTCCACTTTAAACTTTTACGGCGATTGGGGCTTATAAAGAAAATGGTTATTTGCTTGGGAAATATATTGTTCAAGCGTATTTGTCGATTTTGGAGCATCACTTGGCGAGAATATTCATATCTCAGCTCCTACTCAAGAAATCGTCAAGCGGCTTTCTGTTCTCGATAGAGAAAGAGTTATTGCATATCTATGTTAAATTGCAAATTTATGTGAATTACCTGGAATTTACACTGATTTTTTAAAAATAGGCGATCGAACCATTGCGTGCCAGATAAGTTGAATTTATAGAAATTTAACACAGGTTTTCAATGTTTTGCGACATTTAGTGTGTAATAAGTTTTAGATTCAGATTTTCAGATTTTGCTTCTGAAAAAATGGCATATTATCCCATAATCAGCCAATTTTTTGCAACCTTTTTGTGTTTTCCACATTTTTTTCATCTAAATCCTGCTTGATTCAAATAAATAATACACCTCAACTTAATAATCCTTTTCATTTCAACATCGATATAATTTTATTTTGATGAATAATTGTAAAATCTTCATTTAGGAAATCTTATGTAAGTACTGATTTTCAACAGGAACTTTTAGGTGTAAAATTCTATTTCGATGAATTCTGTTTTCGATGAATTGTTTTTTTTTTCAAAATTGTTTTCACGCACATTTGGTTATTGTAAAATTGTAGTTTTCATGTTTGTTTATCGATGAATTGTTTGTCGCATAATTGATTATCGCAGAATTTTCGGGGAATCTGACTAAACAATTATCGCACCCAATAAAAATAAAGAAGACTATTTATCCGTTACCGCGCATCAATCGTAAATACCAAAACAAGAAACACACAAAAAATACTAATATGCTGTGTTTTAATATTGGAGCACTATCCTGAGCCAAATGGCAATTTTCTATTGAAACTGCAGCTATTATTCACTGGTGTCGCTGTACTATAAAAATTAAAACTAAATTCATCAATAAAACAAACATTTATCATCTGAAATATATTAATTGACATTTATTTTGACATGACGTTATAAACAAAAATTCATTTTGCTGCGTTTTAATTTTTTATTGTAAGATTTAGTTTCTAATGGTTTCAGGGGTTTACAAAATTAAAAGCCTTTTCAAATTTGCCATTGAAATGGATAGCGCTCCCGATAGCGGCTCCCGATAAATAAGTGAGCCGAGATATTTTTTTATCGATTTTTAATTAAAAAGTTGAATGAAAAATCTTAGTTTAGATTTAAATAAATTAATTAAATGCAATAATAGCGCGCTAAATATAAATTTTCACATAGAAAATTGGCTGCTCCGGATACAGCTATCGGGCGCTAATAAAAAACACAGCATATATCTCACTGATCACACACACGCACAAGTTACACATTGGTCTCGCTTTCCAAATTATTCGACGTTTAGGCTAAACAGTAGAACTGAGTAAAACGTCAAACTGAATATTAAGGCGCATGCACAATTAAAAACTTTAATGTCAATGCCATAGGGTACCTAGATGGCAATGCCATCAGTAAAATGCATTTAATATTTGAAGATAACGAAATTTTGAGAAATAAATATGAGTGCAACGTTGTGACCCCTCGAAGGGAGTCGTAACAAAATTTTTTCAAGGATAATTGATGCGCAATTAAAGATCTTAAGTCGTCGTAGCCACTATTAATTGTCCCTATTGTCAGAAGGAAGGCTATAATATAGCTGAATGGTGCAAATTCAAGCAGTTTAGCACTAGCGATCGGTGTAAACTTTAATTGCCTCAATATCCATCACCCGATGTTACGATGCATGATTCAAAACATATGCGGTTTCTGTTGCAGAAAATACTATACATTGTGGAATAATTGGATCCGCATATTCAGTAGCGCTTCTACTTTATAATGGTCTAGGTCAATTTAAAATAAAACTCTACTTAAATGCTGTAAAGCATTGGTGAACAACTACAAACAATTTTCTTAAAAGCTAAAAATAGTTACATCAGCTGTATAAGGATCTGTTTGGAATGTTATTATCTTTTCAATTTCTTTTAAAACATAGCAAAATTTGTTTTCTAATGACCGAACGGTACAAACAAAACTCTATAAGGATGAGATATCAAAACGAATTGGAACATGTAACCCATTCAAGAAATTTGCTTCTCACGTCATCTAATCTTGAATACGAAACGTGCACCACATACTAGCTATGTGATGTTATCTAACTTACTATGAAATTAGTTATTAACGCCACAGCTCTTGACACCATAAAAAGCCAATTATCCCTGGTTTCAAATCAAAATTTCTTTATGTTCACTTCCCCCATTCCCTAGGACAGGTATAAATTTTGAACGAGCACAAAATATTTTATCACCACCGCCTCGAACAACCGAAATGTGTAATGTAATATGCATAAACTGTCTACCACACCACCCCCAACCATGGTTGATTAAATTTCAATCAAAATGAAAACGCGCTATACATTTTCCCATTTTAACATCGTGATGTTGTTGTTGTTGCTGGTTTGTGGAAAATATCGCGTAACACACAATTTTTTTTTTGGACAAATTTACAAATTGAATTTTGAATTAATTTTCCGTACTCGACACAAATATTTTTCCTATCTCCGGCCACGTGCATACCATACACACTGTATAATATCTACATATGTACAGTAAACACTGTATGGTCATAACAAAATTTTTGACATCCGTCCAAAAAATATAAATTGTGTAAAGTGTAAATTATATGGAGATATAATTGCAACAGTTGGGGTACAGGTTAATAGTCGACCTTGAGTGCTCTCTACACTATATACACATACATACTCGAGAATGCAATTTAAGCAAACATATTCGCAATATAAAAAATGTTTATTCAAAATTTCTACAATCACGTGTTGCTGCGCCTGTTGCGATACGGTCCTTGATGTATTATAGTTTTGTGAATATTTGTTGTTGTCAATAAATCGATTTAATTCAATATGTATGTACGTAGTTATAGTTGGGTGATAATTGCTCTTGGCTGGTTGCCTTAATAAATGTATGTGAATAACCGGACAATGACTGGTTTATTATGAAAATCGATATTGTCGTATGTATGATGCGATGCGATACCTGCAATTAGCCTAAGTAAATTGTAACATGATTTTATGAAGCGCCGCATGCAACCAATTCGACATACGTTTATGACATCGAACGATAAAATTATATCTGTTCTATTTCAAAACACGCGGAATAGTAAAGTGATTTCTAATTAATCCGCATTTGAACTTTTAATCGGTTGGCTCCTGTTCACTGCGGTCTGTAGCCCATTTGTATCCAAATACTTCACCCGTCCCACTTTCTTGTTGATTTTTTATTTCGCCTTCAACTGTTTGATTAATTGATTGTTCCCAAGGTTCTTTCTATACGGAAAATAAATGTATTTCCCAAAAAAATATTTTTATGAGTGTGGGGTGACTGTCAGTTGAGGATTTGATGAATTTTAAGGATTCGGATATTCAAATGAGTTGTAATAAAATGAGTTCTGTGTCATTAGTTAATTATTAGATGAAAATATTTGAATTTTAAATTAGGTGGTGGGTGGTTGTATAAATTGTACTGTAATAAATTAATTCACCGATGACAATTTGTGTTAAATAATTTAGTTATAGAGGGAGCTTGCGATTTGCTTATTTTTAAAACCTCTTGCATTGATGAGTTTCTCATTCATCTGAGAATGAAGTGTAGATGTTGGATTCCACAAAATTTGCTATGTGCACTAAAAAATGTTCACTAAATATTTGTGTAGATGTCTAGCACATGCAAGCAATTAATTAGTCGAACATGCATCAATTTCATAATAATTTTGATTTGCTCATGGATTTGTTTTTACAACTGTGCGGTGCAAAGAGCGACTATTATTTAAATTGAAAATTCGTGTAGATAGGATGGGTTTTACGAAGGCCAGAAAGACATTGCGATGAGATACCTTTTTAGAGGGATTTTATAGATTACTATCTAGCATCTGACGTCAAAAAAGTTTAACTTGTTGGGTATATTTTTATATTTTAATTTTTATTTTCATAAAGTATGCCGTGCTAAAACTTCATGGAAAAAAACACTCCATGAGCTAATTTTTAATGCTCTAGATGTCACATTTTCAACTTTAACAGTGTCGTCAATAATAGTTTAATTTTTGCTGCTTGGAAAAGTGCAATTGACCGACCAAATGGCACAGTGGTTAAACCTTTGGCATTTGGCTCGGGAGGTACCGGGTTCTAATCCCGATAGGGCCAAGATGCAAAGTGAAATTTCATCGACAGATTACGATCTGCGGTGAAATGTAACACATCTATCACCCCATGTCGGAGTGCAAAACTCATGGGCCGACCCATCTTAAAAGTTAGTATAGACTGGCATGGAGCTTGCAATGTGCAGCTGCTCTTAAATCGGTCCTATAGCCGTATGTCCTCGAATTGGCTGACACTGGCGTAAAAGTAAGGGCGGAATAAACAAACCGCGAAAGAGCAGGGAGAGCTTTGAACAGGCCCCAGAACAGATTGCAGGGATAGCAACAAAAAAAGGAGCAATTGGAATGAAGCTAAGTCATTCGTCAATCATTTTTACTAAATCGGTTTCTGTGACGCCTAATTCGTTGAATAAATTCGTTCTTGTTAATGAAGTTAAATGTATAATTTGTCTGCACCACTGCACCACTTGTCACCGAACTGGGTTCGAATCACATGAGAAGCTAGATACAAAATCAAACTTTTACCATCGATAATCTGTGATATTAATAAACACAACTAAGACCCTCTGATGGAGTGCAGAATTCAGCGCCGACCCACCGTCCTCGTCAATGTACAGGTTGACATGGAGCTTGCATTGTGCAGGTGGTATACTGTAGTTGTGTGGTTATAAGTGTATAGGTGAAGGGGTAATGATGTGGCATGAATGCGTGGTATCACAGTGAGCCTAAATGTATAATTTGTTGAAAACAGATTTTTGGTATGTGGAAATGAAAACACGGCTATCTCTTGTTATGAGTAAACCGGAAGTGGTGACATAGTTTTTATTCATTTTTAACACAGTGTTGCCTATAACCCAATTTATTATAATTCTTAACTAACAAAACTTAAATTCACCCTATAAGCCAACGCTCCCACTTGAATTTACTCTAATTGGAGTCCCATTTCTCTCCGATGTTGTTGACTTGGGAAGTCCCTTTGTTAATGCATCAGCACTCATTTGATCTGTCCCGATTGGATTTGTTGTGATAACAGATGCTTCTACTTTCTCTTTCACAAAATGATGCCTGACATCGATTCGTTTCGTACGAGGATGGTATGCATCTGTCTTCCAGAGATTAATTGCGCTTCGACTGTCATAAAAAATCGGAATCGCAATCGGTCTGCTGAGTTCCACGTCCAATTTTCGAAGCCATAATGCTTCTTGGCAGGCTGCCGAGACAGCCATATATTCGGCTTCAAATGAAGAAAGTGCAACGGGTTGTTGCTTGTGTTTTGACCATGTTATCACCGCCTTTGAGGAAAACATAACCAGTGGTGGATTTTCTTTCATCAAGATTACTCGCCCAGTCTGCATCACTAAAACCATTGATGTTTTCTAATTCCGATCTCCGATATTCCAGCTTCGCACCTACTGTGCCTTTCAAGTAACGGAAGATCCGTTTCACTGCAACCGAATGCTGCTTTCCAGGATTTTTTGAAAAACGACTCACCAAATTTACTGCGTATACTCGCAAACTCGCAAGCAAAATAGAACCAATCCATTCTTCGCTGACTACAAAACCAATGTCGTTTAACTTTTGCGAAGTACAGATAATTGTCGTTATATACCGCTCCATTGTTGGACAATTTTCAAGTTTTGTGTTAATCATTTTTCGCATCAAGGCGATTTTATTCAACATTCCGTCATGATGGAATACTTTTCTTAATTTATCCCACACTTCTTTTGAAGTTTCTGAACTCCGAATATGAACATAAATAATGGAATGCCATCTGCTGTTTGAATCGTAATTTTCCAACCGCTCAAGTACAACAAGCCCCTGGATGTCAAACAAAACAAAAAATTATGCCCATTGTTGGCCAGGACGATGTATGGAAAATTTTCAGAGTGACCGAACGTATTGTTATACATAATTATACAAATCAGCAAGAGCCTGACCACAAGATCGTGGCAACTCTTTGATCTATGTTTTAATTGATACAGACGTTATCGGAAACTATAATATAATAAAAAAAAGTTTTAAATCCTTTTGCCTTCTCGTGTCGCGTGTCTTCTCAAATAAATTCTTAACACTTCATCTTCTTGCGGTAACCATATAAATGGTTATCTTTTGGTTCATTTGTAAGTCGATCTGATGAGCTGGGAATAATAATGGCATCATGATTCATTTCAAGATTTGATTTTCTGTGTTTTCATGAATCATTAATCGAAATGCATGGCATTATATCTTTCTTATTTGTTTCCTCATTTGTTTGTGGGTTTTTCAATTTGATGTTGAAATGATATCTATGTATCTTCTCCTTGCCAATCGATCCGTCTAGGCTGTACAGTGCCAAATTTTTGTTAAAAACAGTTTTCTCTCAAAAAATGTCATTTTGAAAAAATAATCCAGACCGGTATTGTCGCAAATTTAATTTAGAATCTTTGAAAAATATTTTCAGAAAACTAAAAAAGCTCCTAAAAGTATATGAGGTTTCATTCCTATCATTCAATTCGGCTGCGGGCTGTTGAGAACAATCAGACATTTAGTAGGTGCGGAACCGCAAACACACGTCTGATCCAAAGATTTTGCAACTGATTTTTCATGCCAGACTCAAATATATATCAAGCACCATTTTGTAGACCCGACGACATTTCATTATAGTATCGGGATGAGAACGATATATAAATATTTCAGAATATTAGTTTTAAGTAGGAAAAAATGATTCTGAAATGTACCAAAAATAATACAAACAATTTACCCTGTTGAATTTAAAAATATTCCAATTGGATCCCGATTGCGCCGTAAAGATCAAACAATTTTCTAACAACTTGAGATAAACACGAGAAAATTGTGACACTATCCGTGTTTTTTTATTTATCTGGAGCACTACTTCTCCGATCCTAGAGATGTTCAGGGGTGGAGGGGCACATCAGTCGTGGCGGTAATAAAATTGAGGAGGTCTGGCTATGCGGAAAATTCCCTCGCGGTAACGTAGTGGACTGTATATTTGTTTTCTGCACTTTTCCCGATGAAACTCGTTTCCACTTGGATACACTTAAAAGACTTTATGGTTTTTTCACTTTGAACAATTTTTGGTTTATTAAATTTATAATGTTTTCACTTTAAACGCACGTTCAATACAGACTAGAAATTTTTAACACTATTGAATTTTGCAAGATGACATTTTTTCTACAAGCGCATAACTATTGTAGGTATTCAAAATACCCGCATGAAATTAGTAATGCTACCGAGTTTCCATCTTGCAACATACATTACAAAAATGTGAAATCACATAGTGAAATTTACTATGCTGTTTGACAGAAGTGAGTAAAAATACAACAATGGAAGATTGATGTCAAAATATTGAATGTGTAACTAGTGTTTGGGTAATTAATTGATATTAGACTTAAAATTACACACTAATATAGTTAAGTACATAATTTATTTAACAGAAATCCTAGAGATGTTCAAAAAGTGACGTTTATATTTTTGGATAGTTCAAAGTTTCGACTTTCGATAGATCTGGACTGGGTTCGGTTATTATGATATTTACTGTGTCATACATGACTTAGAAGTGTCATAAATTTGAATAAATTTTCAAATTTTATTTCACCGATCCTAGAGATGTTCACGGGGGCTTCATGGTTGAATATACCAGAGAAAATACTTTGAGTATGGTGAACGGGATCTAATTATGATTATTTTTGATTGCCTTGAGACATTTTTACGTTTACAGTTATATCGCCTATATTAGAAACGTTCACGGAATCTTACATAAATCGACATTCTCAAATAAGCTACGAACCCGATTTATTGTAAAACCAATCAAATAAAATAAATCTTAGAGATGTTCACAGGGTCACATTTATACTTTTGGATAGTTCAGTGGGCCAATTTTAGTTCTATGAAAAGTACAATGAAAAACATTTTCAGTGAGAAATGCACATTCGCGTCCTTTGAGAAGGAAATGGTGACGTCACAATTGTTTAATATGAAAACTTATTGTATCAATGAGTATTTTGGTCGTGAGAATGCTATTTGACGTTTATCATCATTAACAGTTTGAAATTAAATGTGTAAAGTTTTATTCTATGGAATAATTGATTTAAAAAAATGGAAAAAAAGAACAGACACCTAGCGAGCAACAGAAATCTTACCTAATTGATTTCCGTAAACAATAAATTCATATTTAAAATTACGTTGTAATTGTTCATAATTGTAGGTTCACGTTGGTTGATGGGGCACGTACGAGAGACAATTTTTGGAATGCATTAGCCACAGAATTAAATGCTTTGGGGGGTTAACGGATCCAAAATGTTTAAGACAATAATAATAAAGTGCAAATTCTAGCAATGATTTGACTCCACAAACCGTGGACGGAGACATTGAGGTGCTCGAATAGGGTGAAATAGTAGGGTTATGAATCCCCAACACCAATAAAAATAATAATAATTCATACACTTATTTGTTTTTAGGTCGAGTTAGAAACCCACTGCAATGCACCAAATTTTTCACCTCCGCCGCCTTTAGTAGTAGTTACAGACGACCCACAACAAACAACACTGGTCAAAACTCGGCCAACTTCACTTATTCGGGCTACTTATGGTGATGCACCCACCATCCGTCAGCTCGGCCGTCAGCCAGAAAACGGAAGCGAGTTTCAACACAACATGAAGAAGAAAACATCGACAAATTAATATAGATAGAAGAAACTAAAATTATGTTGGAGACTGAAAAAGTTGAATGTGAAAGAAAACTTGAAATCTTACAATGTATTTCTAATACGTTAAATGAAATAAAAAACAAATTATAGTCAATTTATTTATATATTTTATTTATTTTAGGTTAGAAGAATTTTGAGATCGACACAACTCATATTGAGCATGAAAGCTCATTTATAATAAATTGTGTCGTTCTTAAGATTTGAAAAATATATGTTGCCAATTTCTTCGTGAGATTTATTGTAGCAGATCCGGTGGCCTTGCAGCAATCCTTGATTATTACCGAGTCGAGCAGAGAAATTTGGAATTCTTGTGTCTCTTCATCGCCTTCAAAAGTTATGCCAGTCTTGTTGTGACCATCGTAAACACAAAAGCATTAAGGGCTATTTGTTACGACCACCGTAATGGATATCAACGGAATGCGTTATATTACTTGTTGTAAACTAAGCATGCGAGCGATAATTGGAATAAATGAAGAATGTAGATATTTGTTTTTATTATAAAAGAAAATCGTGTACTGAACGGAAGAAAACAGAAGGAAAAATATAAAATATTTTCTTTGAAGAAAAGGACTTTTATTTCGGTAGTGAAGATTCATGGTGCCAGTAAACCACAAGAATTGGACCTTTAGAAGAAAAAATTCAGTCTAATAGAAAGTATATATATCGACTCGGTGGTATTCGAGAGTCGAGATTGAAGAATTGCAGGAGGAGATATATGCAATCGATCGCGAAACACACTATCAATATAGGTTTGATCAGCAGATTTGATATCTCGTGGAGGAAGGGCCGGAGGCCTGCTTAGCAATAAGATGTGGTGGGAAGGTCTAGTTGTTAAGGGAGTGTGTTGAGGATTGGCCTGTATGGAATCTTAAATTGTCCAATAAAGGAATTGTTTTCCAAATTAAAGCAGAGTGTAAAGAACCACCAGTACGGTTTGATAACGCGTTTTGTTGACCGTAGCAACAAAAAATATACAAGAAATAGATTTAATGGACAAAATATCGTCATATGAATGCGTGTGTCGTATTACGGCATATGTGGTTCGGTTTTGTAAATTGTGTGTTGAGTCAGTTCGGAGACGGAGAATTAATAGTGGAGGGTAGAGCGCGAACAGTCTGGTGGACGGTCATGAACTCCCAGAAACAAGAAATCGCTACGTGGTTATTGTTAATAAAGGAGGTATGAGGGCATTAGTTCCAAGAGTGTCAGTCAGTGAAATTGACAATGTCTTGAATTATTGGTTGATTGTTTCACAAAAATAATCATTTCCGGTAGAATATGAGGCGGTGCTTCGAATTAAAAGGTTGTCACGATCCAGTCGACTTTGGATGTTGACACAAGGTGCAATTGCCATGCAATAGCAAACAAAGCTCACGCGGATTTGTATCATGGGGGAGTGCAACTTTGCACTCAGTATTTGAGAAACAAGTATTAGATTCTGCACAGTCGTATTTTATTGCGCAGCGTGGTATATCGTTGTGTGACTTGTTGTCGGTATCGACAGGAAGCCACTCAACAGCTAATGGCAGATTTGTTAAAGTATCGAATAAATCCAGCACCTGCATTTTTCCACTGGGGCGTTGATTACGCTGGTCCAATACAGTTAAATCAAAGTCGTAACGTAACAGTGAAGGGTTACATTGCAGTGTTCGTTTGCATGGTTTACAAAGCTGTTCATTTAGAGTTAGTTGGAGGATTAGAATCCAATTCATTTATAGCTGCATTGACTCGATTTGTAAATTTGAAAGCCGAATCGGTTCATCATATGTATAGTGACAATGGAAGTAATTTCATTGGAACTGATCGGATTCTTCGTGAAGCGATCGAGTTATGGAAAGACTCGACGGTAATGCGGTATCTCCACGCCTATTGTAGCCAGTGGCACTATAATTCACCAAATGCACCGCATCAGGGTGGTCTATGGAAGGCAGCCGTTAAATCGGTTAAGCATCATTTGAGAGGGGTAGGTGGAGCGCAGTTGTATACATTTGAGGCACTGGCTACGTTATTGGGGAAGATTGCGGCATGTTTGAATTCAAGACCTTTGACACCAATAAGTAGTGACCCAACGGATTTATCGACATTAACACCGGGTCATTTTCTGACTGGCCAACCGATTATTACACCCTATGAAACATTACTAGCAGAAATACCACTGAACCGGTTGTCTGCTTGGCAGAAATTACAAAAATCACAACAAAAATTTTAGGCGAGATGGTCGCAAGAATGTATCACCGAACAGCAACATCGTAATAAATGGGCGAATGAAGAGAGATCGTTAAAAATTGGAGATATAGTGTTAGTTAAAAATGAAATATCACCAACTAGTCAATGGATGATGGCTAGAATTATTGAGGTATTTCCCGGACAAGATGGAAAAGTAAGAACGTGCAAGGTGAGGACAGAAAAGAGTGAATTGGTATGTTCAATCACCCAATTATGTTTGTTGCCAATGGACAATGACGAGGTGGCCACATTCGATGCTGGTTTTCCTTAGGGATTGTTAAAATAAGTTGTTCGTGAGGTTTGTCCAGTATCCTTAGAGCAAATGCTGGATGTTGATTGTGAATATTTGTATTAAGCCAAGTTGCATGAACAATACTTACTACTTTGAATTGAGGTTAGTTGTACCTCAAGGCGCCAGGATGTTACGGCCACCGTAATGGTTATCAACTTAACGCGTTATATTACTTATTGTAAATTATACTATATAAACTTAATTTGAATAAATCAAATGGTTAATTTAAAGTTTTTTTTTTTGCTAAGAAATTTTTTAAATTTTCATAAAACACAAACTTTTTGACAGATTAATGAACAAAATAATTGGCCCAATAAACAAACAATTAACAAAATGAATTCAGCAATGAAAACAATTTATTCCGCATTATATTCAACACTTCTTTTCATTGTGCCAACATGCGCGTGAAATATTTCCTAACTTTATCCTAAGTTAAAAAAAAATTTAGGAAAGGTTTAGGAAATATTTCACACCTCTGTATACCGGAATGAAATAATTCCTAAAGAAATCCTAAGTAAAAATTGTGTTTGTGTATTAGTAAATATATACCAAAAACAAACATTTAGGCGAAACTAGTTAAATATGTAATTTTGAATAATTAGTTCTACTGATAGATTTGAAATTTCAAAAACTGCTACCATTATATTTAAAAATAAAATAAAACATGAATAAATCGGCAAGAGGTAAGAATAAGCTTAAAAAATGAATATTATTATTAAAAGTTGCTTGGAATTCGAAAGAATACGAGTCGAAATTGTGGGAGGTGGTCATCGATCTCACTATGTTTTTATGTTAGATCAGTCAGATATGAGCATGGTGATTTTTTGAACTTTGTCATAGTTCTGGAATTGCCAAATATGGCTCAAAAGCTTATCATTGCAACTTAACTAATTTTTATGGACTTGTAGTTTGTCCTAACTTGTCCAAAACCCAAGAACAACGTTTCCAATTAATAATAAAATTTAACAATGTAAAATACTTTATTATGGGAAAAGAAATATAACAATTTTTTACAGATGAAATTCACACGAATTAAAAAATGAAAATAAAATAAGATCAATGATAAAATATTTATTATCAGCCGTAATTAAAAAACACTAAATATATTTATCTCTAGAATATGGAAATAAATTGAAATGATATGGTATTCGAGAAATCGAAGTAAAAACTTTGTCCTCAGGTAACAACTTTTTAAAAAAAAGCTGTTTACAGTTTGTACTAGACCCACGCGAACTAGAAAACACGAGTTTTCCGGAAAAATTAGGAGAACATTAGGTTTAATATTCAAAAGTTGTAAAGGTAAAAATCGAAGTAAAAACCCTCAATCCTAAGACACTTCTAAGAGGTTACAACTTTCAGAGTGGGTGTTTTCAGTTTGTACTAGACCCAATCGAACTAGAAAACATGAGTTTTCTGGAAAAATTAGGGGAACACTAGGTTTAATATTCAAAAGTTGTAAAGGTAAAAATCGAAGTAAAAACCCTCAATCCTAAGACACTTCTAAGAGGTTAGAACTTCTAGAGTAGGTGTTTTCAGTTTGAACTAGACGCAATCGAACTAGAAAACATGAGTTTTCTGGAAAAATTAGGGGAACACTAGGTTTAATATTCAAAAGTTGTACAGGTAAAAATCAAAGTAAAAACCCTCAATCCTAAGACACTTCTAAGAGGTTACAACTTTCAGAGTGGGTGTTTTCAGTTTGTACTAGACCCAATCGAACTAGAAAACATGAGTTTTCTGGAAAAATTAGGGGAACACTAGGTTTAATATTCAAAAGTTGTAAAGGTGAAAATCAAAGTAAAAACCCTCAATCCTAAGACATTTCTAAGAAGTTAGTTGTGAAAGAAAATCTTTAAGCTCTTGCTATGTAAAATATAGTTTCGCCTAAATGTTGATTTTTGATGTATTTTACTAATACATATACAGATTTTTTTACTTAGGATTTATTTAGGAATTATTCCACTCCGGTGTGCCAACAAGAATTCGTTGTGTGAAAAGATAAAATGAGAACACTGTGACAGATCGGAATGAAAAGATTTTTTCATTCCATTTTTTCACGAAACGAGAATTGAGCCCCACAGATTTAGCGTGGCGCGCTTGAATGATAATACATGTAGTACTATTTTTGTAATAATTTTTTTCATTTGTATTATTTTTGTATGTAGTATGTAAGTATTCACTTCTTGCCGTGTTCTCTGTAACAAATGAGCTTGAGCTCAATACGGAGGGTACTAGCATGGAGTGGATTTGTTTTTTGAAAAAATCGGAGGTTTTTATGCCTAATGGAAGTATTTTTTTTTTTTTTTTTTTTTTGTGGTTGTTGTTCTTCATTTATATTGCTTCCATATGTGCTTTTCCTTTACCAAAATTGTAATGTCAATGAACAAATAAATAAATAAATAAATAAATAAATAAAATAAATAAATAAAGATATGATTATACCGCTGACTAGCACCTACTGTATTTTGGGGATTTTTTACTATGTTTACAAGAATTAAAAAGTTTTCATGATTTTATTTTAAGTTAATGAGTTTCACAATAAGTTGACTAGCTTCGGCCTCCTATCTAGATTCCGCAATATCTAAATCTAACAAAACACGAAAATATAAAACGAATAATAATTTAGGAATGTAAATTGGGTAAAATTCCAATTGGCCAAAATACCAAAATTTCCAATTGAGAGTAAAATTGAAAATAAAGAAGTTTTAAATTTTGAAAATCGTGGCGAAAATCAACGTTCATATCCCGTTTTCACAAAACACATAGAAAATATTCTAATTCTAGACAAGTTAAAAATCATCATAATTATTAAGTTTAATTTAGCTACTCGGTCATATAGGTGAGACCTCGTGAACATATCTAGGATGGGAGATATAAAAGCAGGAACATTGTCTTCTTTATAGAATTTAAATAACTTTAGTATATTATATCCCAATTTTCTCGTGTTTTTCTCAGATTGTTAGAAAGCTGTTTGACTTTACAGCCACACTATGAAAGACTTAAGAACTTCTCTAATATAAATGTTAAAGATTATCTAAAAATGTTTCAATATCACTACAAACCAAATCCAATTGGAATATTTTTAAAGCAAAGTTTTGTTTGATAGATGCTTGAGGCTTACTCAAAATTCCCTAGATATCTCATTGCCGGTCCGTCGTTATGGTTCATGGCAGATTGTATTCAAAGTTTTCGCCCCAATAGAACTTTGAACCCCAATATTAACAAGTCATTTCTTATAGGCCTCAATATAGGCCCTATTCCAAAGAACACACAAGTAACATTATGAAAACTAATTCGCGTCAAATTTAGTACCAAGCTTAATATATAAATATCAATTGTATTAATTTCGTATTGAACCGGAGCTCGCAAACACCTGCGGAAGTTTAATTTTATATAACAATTTCACTCGAAAAAGTTTAAAATCCCCTATACAAAAACTAAAACCATTTAATCCATAAAAAGCTTCCAAAAAACAAAAAAAATTAAATCCAAAGTAATTTTTAAATACCAAATGAGACACATGATTTAGATTTACATCGAAATTTGTGTAAAAACATGCCTATAAAATTCCATCGATAT
This sequence comes from Nephrotoma appendiculata, assembly GCA_947310385.1. Lineage (NCBI taxonomy): Eukaryota > Metazoa > Arthropoda > Insecta > Diptera > Tipulidae > Nephrotoma > Nephrotoma appendiculata. Next base: position 368,150,538 of record OX371223.1, on the reverse strand, counting down.
ACAAATACACACGTACGAAAACATACATACACACAAACAACCGTAAACGATGATTATTAAGCTTTTAAGCTTTATATATTGACATTTATATATATAAACAACGAAATGAAAACAGCATTTTTAAGTTTTCCCAATAATAATCGAAATTGAAAATTAGAAAACAACAAAGAGGACGCAACAACACACAACCGGCAACCCATATAATATACTAGTCGGTAATTTGTTCTACGAAGAGTACGTACCGATAATATATGGTGGGGGGAGGTATAGTGCACAAGCATTTATAAATCGATATTTCTCCAATGAGTCGTTGAAATTCGGTTGGCAGCAATGATTTGAGGGTTAAATGGTTGACCACAAAATACACTCGCATGTATATCGAGAGTTGTTGGTGCTGCCCGCGGTCATCGCAGTTTAAATTAAAGTTCTATATCAAATCGATAACATATAATTCCATAAAAAACTGTGTACATACCGAAAAACAAAGTTTGGAATGAGCTTTTTTGTCTTGTACAACGCAAGTTGTTAATTAATTCGTTTGTTCGCATGTAATGCGTGCCAAAAATCTCATTTCATTGCCTTTACGGGCTTACGCGTCTCAAAATAATCTTATTATTTCGAGATGAATAAATTAATTTTATGTATCCACCAGATTTTAATAATTAATATAATTCGTGGAAAACATTATGAAAAACCCTTAAGTTGATTATCACGAAGTGTTTTTTTTTTGCTTTGCGATTTTTTTTGTTGTGCTTTCAAATCCATTTTTAATGTAGTACTGACAATGTATTTTGGTATACACAGTTCTTAATTATTATGAGATTTTGCCCAATTTGTAATAGAAGATCCGGAATTACGAGATTACAGGGTGTTTACAAACATGTAACCTTTTAAATGGACGATTTAAATATGAAATTGGATTTATGTTACTATTTAAGTTTAGAATTTAGGTTTAAAGTTTTATCAGATGTTAGAAAATAATAGACATAAATTAGGGTAGTTTTTAATCATTTAAGGGTGAAATTGAGCAAACCAGGAAAATTTTCTTGTTCTAAGAAAAAATTATCAAATTAAGAAAATATGTTAAATATAAGATTCTTTTTTATTAATATGAGAATATTTTAATCTTGCGCTGAAACTTAGCCAAAACATTTGCGAGTTGATCAATACATTATTAAAAGGGCCAGCAAATTCCGGGTGTCAACCTTAATAAGTCTTGTGCAAATGTTTTGTGTATAGGAAAATAGATGTGAGCTTAAATTGTCCAGTCATGTTTATAAAAAACAAAAACATGAAAGTATGATTGTGAAGCTTAGATTTATTGAAATTATGCAAATTTCGAATAAATTTTTTATTTAAAAAAATCTTAAACTGAGAATATTTGTTTTAATATAAGAATTTTTATTATCAATATAAGAATTGGCATTAATCAGATTAAATAAAATTTACGATTTTAAATTAAGTAATTGTACAAAAATTTCGATATTTCCATATTAAATAGCCCTGGTAATGAAACAAATTTCTTATTTTAAGAAAAATTTCTCAATCTGAGAAAATATGTTTTAATTTAATATTTTTTATTATCAATATGAGAATTAATTTTAGTCCGATCAAATAATAAAATTATGATTTTAAATTAGGTAGTTGTACAATTACAGCATTTTTCAAGTGGTTTGCAAGTTAAATTAATTTACAAGATTTTGGAGAGCTTACATGGCTATAAAATAGATTATGGCCCCTAACTCTATCATCCATTATTTTAAAAACTCTAGAAAGATTTTTAGACGTACGCTTTCGAGCTATGGCTACAGTCAGCAGCTGTTCCGACTCTTAACAAGCGTACTTGTCTGTAGATACCATTTACATAACCTAGTTTGCACGTTAGACTAATCTAACCTAATCTCGCTGCAATCCCCCTTAATTGCGTTCCTCGATATTGAAAATGGTTTTAATATTGTGATACGGAGTGGAAGAGTCGCATCTGGGGCGACATCGCGACAACCCCTAGCTCTCGTTTTTGTTGCAAGAACCGCGCTTATGAAATAAACACCTTTCATTCCTTAGTTATTGCAAAATTAGATGCTTTCGACGTCTTTGTAACTTTAACAATGTAAAACTAAAATTTTAATATCCCTTCAACCCATCACATTAAAATATTGAATGCCTGTTTTATGTATAGGAGTATTTCCCAAACATGCATGATGGGACAGCAATAATATTTATAAATAAAATATTTACCAAAATAATGTTGACATAGCTCGTTTTTATTCTGCATCAATATTTTACGTGTTCATCAATATTTTCTCTACGCTGGACTAATTGAAATACTAATAAAATTTTGCTATACATTTGGGAGTTCGTTTTACATGTTTTCACTTTTCAAGCAAATATTGGTCCGTTGAGAATTTTTATCTGTCAATCAATTTTTTTCTGTTTATATTGCCATTCCTATCTATTCCAACATGCATGCTCGTATTTTACAATCCATATGTGGATATGTTCAATATGTGTATAAAATAACAAATTTATGTTTATTTAGCAAAACTTTATAGAATTCTAGATGAATACTTTAGTAGTTTACTGATAGCGCAAGAACATTTGTGGTTGATATAAAATTTGGTATTTCCAGAAAAACACAACACATCCCTTAGTATTTACGTACCCAGCACACTAATACATACTAATCGAAGAAGTTCTCATGCAACGAAGGGTTCAACAAATATTGGAAATATGACAGTCCAAACGATGATGATTTTCGGAAATATGTGGAAGAGATGATGGAGGGTTTTACTCGTGAAAGTGGTCTAGATTTAGTCTAGGAACCGAATAATTTATAATTACCATGTGCAAGAGCATTTCAGCATCACCACAAATGATGACTGCGTTTTTTTTTTCATTGAGCAGGGATACGTTTGCAAAGACGCTGCTCTCGCAACCGAGGTAAATCAGTTGAAAAATATCCCAATTTATATTTGACTGACTTAAGCTGTCTCTACGACTGTTCATTATAATTGCGACTTAACTTGGGGACAGAATTGAGAAAGAATTGGAAACGATTAACGATGAAGTATGTGTCACTTATCGTGAAGCTTGCAAAGAATTAAATCTACTTGAAAACCAAACAAATTGGGACACTTCACTCGCTGCATTCTCAACCACATAAATACGCACTTTATTTGCAGTCATACTGACAGTTGTATGGGAAACACCCAAACCAAAAGATCTTTGGAGGAATTATAAAGGCTGCGTGAAGGAAAAATTCTACATCGTGTGCAAGCTTATATCTTAATCAATCAAACTCCGGACATTCAATTCACACCAATCGTGTATAATGAAGCATAGATTTCGATTGAGAGAGACGTTTGGCTAACGCTAACAAAGCACTGGTACAGGCGGATTGTATTTTCTAGATGCACTCGGAGGCACAGGAAAAGCTTTTCTCAGTTCATTTATTTTGACAAACAAACGATCATGAAAAATATTATAAATACATTGTGTCAACTCATATAAAACGAATGAATTATGGCGCACGAAATGATTTAGAATCTGGCGCAAGATTGGCGCACTCATTTTATTATCTGATAATTGTCGACAAACTCTGTCAGTTTTCTCAAATATCGCGCAGAATTACAAAAACAACGAAGTACATGGATCACATCATTAAAAATTAAAAAAATTGAATTTTAAAATTCACTTGATTTGCCGGGCATGCCGCCGCACGTAGCATTTTTCTCCGAAACATTAATCCCAAACATTAATAATTTAAAAAAAAAAAATAAATGTAAGCAGGATAGATAGGCCATTTGAATTTAAACGTTTGCAGTTTCTGATTTATTCGTGTATATGTTACAGTCAACGTGTATAATTCAAAAAACAAAAAATATTTTTGTATCCAAAAGCAGAATTAAAACATAAACACATTCTTTCTTAGAGTTGCATTACAACTCATGCAGGGCACTCATCTTTATACATACAGTGGCGAGCAAAATTTTCCGGACATATTTTAATTTCGGAAACTAATAATTAAACAATGACTCCAGCCATTTCTTTTAATTTTTTACAGCGTAAGCGTCTGGGACACTCTACTACCTCGCTATATCCTGCATTTTTTATGCTAAATTACGACAGCGACACGAAACAAAAACGAGTGTGGAGAAAACCGAACCAAGAATTGCAAAAAAAAAATACTAATTCCACTGTTAAACACGGCGGTGGAAATATGATGGTGTGAGGTGTAATAGGTTACTATGGTGTGAAAATTCTCAAGTTTATTGAAACAATAATGGATAGTACAGTCTATTTGAATGTTTTAAAAGAAAATTTAATACCATCTTCTGGAAAAAACCGATGCGAAACCGATTTTTATTTATACCAAGATTTATCCAATCTATAAAGCATATAATGTTAGATCTTGGTGCTTATAAAATTGCCCACATGTATTGGACACTCCTCCTAAAAGCCGGATCTAAACCCGATACAGCATTTATAGAATCAGTTAGATAAATAAATCAGAGATAATCATAGGATAACGAACAAAAGTTCTTTAAAATCAGCAATCGAATTCGAATGGGAAAACATCGACACGAGATAGAATCAGAATCTAATCTAATTTTTGCATATTACAGATATTAGTCTGAATCTCAAGACTTATTCAAAAAATAAACTGTAAACAAATTTTTTACTTATAATAAGGAATTTGAATTACAATTTTGTCCGAAAAATATTGCTCATTCATTGATTTTAGTATATGGTTTGTTTTCTTATCCATATTCGGCAGGATCAAGGATAATTTAGCATAAAAATATAGTATATAATGAATTTAGTAGTGCTCAGAGACGCTTTAACCAAAAAAAAAAAAAATTTAAAATTACATTAATTTCGTAAATTAAAATTTGTCCGGAAAATTTTGCTCACCACTGTATATTATAATTCTTCTGTACATGTGTATGTGCCTGAACTCCTCCTAAACGGTCGTACCGATTTTAATGAACTTTCGTGTGTGTATTTGAGTGGGTTAATGAGAATCGTTAAGATTCACAATTGGACCCGGTAAGTGGCACTGTGATCGGGTTCTAGATTTTTTTTTTGACGAATTTTATTTTTAAACTTTCCGCATGTCAGAACTAATAACCCCTAACCCAATCTTTATATTCTTCTGTACGTGTTTATGTAATTGAACTGCTCCAAACGGCTGGACTGATTCTAATGAAATATTTTATGTGTATTTGAGTAGGTCCTTGGATGGTTTAAATGCAAAATCGGACCCTGCAGGGGGCGCTATTAGAACATAGGTATAACCCGAAACCCACAAGCTTTTTCGTTTTCTGTAAATATTTTGATGATATACATTTACAAGAAAAATGATTATGAACTAAAAGATTCTTTCAAAATTTAAGCAGAATTTTTTCAAAATTTAAGTAGAAATGACGTTTTTGACAAAAAATTGTTTTTAACTGAAAAATTCCAATCGGATTCATTGACTGAGATGAAACTTCATACTAAAGCTTTTTCCACAAATTGCGAGACCCCTGTGAATTTTCTCTGAAATCGGCCCACCGAAAGTGGCAGCCTACATAGAAGTTTTGTTGTTTTTTGCAATTAATTTTGAAAAGTATCTAGTACTCGAGAAAAACGATTGTGAAGTAAAAGATTTTAAATTAAATTTGCAACAATACCGGCCAAATCTTTTACAGCCCTCTAGGAAAATTAGAAGATTAAATTCTGTTTTTGTAAATTGTTAAATCTTAGTTTTCTAGTAGAGCTTATGAGTTAACTCAGCATACAATCACTATTGATTCATGGGAAGATTTAAAGAAAGAAATAAGGTCAATGTAGAAATGAAGACGGTTCGGACATAGAGAGCGCTTGCATGTTGAGAGAAGGCGAGGAAGCTAAAACTGTCATAAGAAATTCGGATGAGGCAACCGCATTGCGATCTTTTCATGATGGCCTGGAGTCGTTCAATTACAACTATAATAAAAGTGTACAGAATCGAAGTGTTTCAGAAAAGAAATCAGTGGACAAAGCTATAGAGGAAGAAATGTCACTGTTGAATATACCTAAAGCTCAATTATCGAATTTTAGTAATAATAAAAATTTTATAGAATTTCAAATTTTCTTCAAACTAGTACACACAAGCACAACCAGAGGTCTTCAATATTGAAATTCTGTACAGATTTCAATGATGTTTTCCACTTCGATGGAGATACCGTATCGACTACTAATGCCTGATTTCAGACAAAATATGTACAGTTGCCAATTTGCAACCAATATACACCAAGCAATATGGAATACTCGAAGCAGCCAGAAACGTTATTAACCAGCAAGTAAATAAGATGCTAAATGAGAAAATCATCGAGCCTACCAGTCCGTGGAATTCTCCGTTATTAATTGTGCCACAAAAATCTTCTTTGATTAACCTAACTAATCTTGCACCAATTAGTGAAAGCGACATATTTCACCACACTTGATTTAGCTAATGGATATCATCAAGTTGAATTACATCCAGACTCCAGATGATAAGGAAAAAGACTGCTTTAGGCACGCAGGTTGGTCAATACCATTTTTTGCGTATCCCATTGGGATTAAAAAGGGCTCCAATATCGTTTCAGCGACTGATGGATAATATATTATTAGGTTTGAACGGTCTGGTCTCTCTACAACTGACGCCAGTGATTATATGATGATTTTATTATTCAAAAATTCGATAAATAAGATTTACCCAATTCGTTTGCTAGTAGACTGCCGAATTATGCCAAACAAAACTATCCTACTGTCTGAAAAGGAGCTCTTGGATATAGTTTGGGTTGCTCAAAGATGTCGTCCCTATTTATGCGGCAGACACTATAATACTAAATTAAATTTGCAACAAACCTGTCTAGATCAATTTTCCAAAATTTGAGCGGAAATGACAATTATTTTTCGACAAAAAATCGGTCCTGTACTGCCCAGACGAATTGATACACATTTTGAAAATGAGTAAAACACATAAATTTTAGATTAAGTTTTAAACAAAATTTGTTCAGATTATTTTATTAAATTTTACCGGATATGACGTTTTTTGATCAAAAAGCTTTTTTTTCACCTAAATTCAGCATCTCTACAGTCCAGGCAGATTGACTATTCAGGTTCAAACTTCATACTAAAGCTCTTTCCAGAAATTGGGAGATCCATGTGAAATGTGGTGGACATCTGTGTACCGAAGCTTCTATATTGGCTTTTAAATGTTTACACTGAAGATTAAATTTTCAAAAAAGGTTCACCTTGTTAGTTTTTTTGAAATTTAAGCAGGAATAATGTTTTTTTATTATATAAGGCAATTTTTATCAACCGCATCATCTACCGCGTTAGATTCAGCTGATTCACCCTTCTATATTTCTCTACGATTTATAATAAAAAAAGTTATGCTGGAGAAACCTTCCCGATTTTTTATATAAAGCTCACTTTAGAATGGCTGATGTTTCGTTTGTTCTGCTGTCTTCTATATAATGGTACAGAATCCGTCTGTCCGTCTGAATGTTTGTCCGGACTAATCTCTGGAATTATTGAATCGATTTTGATCAAATCCTCATCATTATGCTTAGCAGTGGCCTGTAATTGTTTTAGAACTTTCCGAATATCATTTTTGATTTTATTCATAGAACTGAATACAAATTATGAAAATAATGTATTACCGTGATTACATGAGATTTGTGTCAAACCACTAGAATGCACTAGAAACGTGATGAACACTGTTCTTACTGTGCACAATATGGTCTAGGTTATAAGGGTTGTCCAAATATTGAAAAACCTGTCAATTGCGGAAGCTCCGAGGAAATCCAAAAGCCTCATGGCCATGTAGGTTGCGCTACCTGTAACGCATACAAGTGCTGCCTAACGTCTGAAATCTAATACTAAATATGACGTTTAGTTAAAATTTAAGAAACTCTAACAGCAACCTACGTATCACCCAACTCAACATGCAGGAAGACGTTAAGCATCTACTTTTCGAATGTAACGAGTTGACTGATCATTAAAACAAAGATGAATACAAACGATTTACCACAGCCATCATTACAAAGTGAAGAGGTTCTTCCTAAGTTCCGGCAGTATTGTGCTGAACTGATCACTATCTTAAGTGAACAGTAGACGGCTAAATAAAAGTACAAGGCACTGATATCGGTTAACAATTCGAATTATTTGATATAAATCGATGATAATTTTTACCTGTAATGTTGGAAACGATTAATAATGAATATCCGGGGGTAATGTCCGGATCCACCTACACGCACAGTACACGCCTTGTAAACGTTGAATTTTTTTGAGAAGAGTTTTCGGCGCGCGTTATTTACATTACAATGACAGATCGGAAGAGAGAGGATTATTTTTTAATTTTGTTTCTTTTTTGTCGTTTTCGAGACGAACAAGAAAAAGCGAAATAACAACTTCAGTGGTCGTCGCTAATTTATTATTACAAAATCAATAATAAATTAGCGACGACCAATGCCAGTATATGCGTACGGCTAATTTATGAATGTAAATTATTAGATATCCTATCGTATATTAACTGAATGTAGCACGGTTGATTACTGATATAATGAGTGATTGTTTTAAGCTGAAACTTTCAATTATCTCGGGAAATAAGCACGCTACGAAAAAAAAATTCGATTACCAAAATTTGATAATTCCGGGGGGCGGTACATACTTTAGTGCTAAAATTAGTACTCCTCCTTCCCTTCTTGTATGTGGGGCGGAGGGTAACTGTGAACTTTAAATGTTAACCCCTATTTCTCTATTGCAGATTTGGATTCTGCGGCTTATTATTGCCATAAAAAATACTTCCTTTAGTAATTTTTGCCCAATGTTATTGGAAATCCCTTAAAACTTAATTTTATGAAAATTTGGAGTCTCCGTGAGATGTGGTGGAAATCTTCCTTGAGAGAATTACTGTTAGACCAAAAAAAACGATTTCAAATCCAATAAAATCGTGCGAACTGGGTTAAATTTAGAAAAACCGACCCTCACTCCCTAAAAAAAAGGGGCGGACCTTTTCGGATGATCAACCGCAAACGTTAGGAAAGTCTCCCTCTCTCTAATTTGTACTATGCAGAGCCAAACGTCAAGCTGTTGAAATGCTGGATGGACAATTAAATTTTCTGAGATATTCTCTGGTTGAAATATTCGATCAAAGGTAACGAACGACCATTCCAAAAACCACATCACGCAAAGCATCGGGAAGTCAAGTGGTCAAGTAGAACATTCGCCACCGTTACATTAAATAAAAGCATCTAAAATGATTTTTAGCCGCACACCTACACTCAATGTTTAAGTTGACGGTTCAACGCAACATACGGATTTCAATAGCTTTTAGTTTTATCTCCTTGGACTCGATATTAAAAAGTTCCCCCATAGTTTTAAATCATTTAATCATTAATCGTTGCAGATTTCTCTTCGTGGTTTTCAATTAGGCTTTAATGCTGTTTTGGACGTTCTAGCATCGAATATTTGGATATAATTGCTATTCAATGGAAGGTTGGACTGGTTAGTATGTTTTTATTTGGGTTCGTGTAAATAAAAACTTGTAGAGTGTGGCTTCGTTGTTATCATTGGCGTTTATAAGCCCCACTCACACGTTATCGCATTTCAGTCAGGAAGAGTTTTAGTTTTTCGATCATGTTCTTGAAATTCAATCGAATAAAATCGCCAACGATATTCTGTCAAAATACGTCATCGCATATTGTATTCTTGAATTTTCGAGTAAAAAGTAGACGAAAATTGTATACTGGGATAAAACCGGTGAGTTTCATTTTCGCATACGTTTATCTGTCACATTTTGTATTGTAGAAAAAAAAAATTGGCATTTTTTCCTTAATTAAATATTTAAAGGCAAAATGAAAAAACCAAAACAAAGATTAGGGCATACCATATCTCTATACACAACAAAAAGAGGCCCTAATAGACTTTATAGAGGCAAATCAGGCTTTAATCAAATTTTTTGACATAACTATAATCACTACACGACGAGAAGCAAACCGTTATGGGAGTGGTGTATAAAAAATTCGACTGGTTTCAAAAATACGGCAAAATGTCGTATTTTTGATAGAGTTTTATAATCGAAAAAATCGTAAACGATTTTATTCGATTGACTTTCAAAAATATGCGTCCTGGGATCGTATTCTTGAAATCGGTGGAAATTTCCCCAATCGGAATATAATTGGCTTTGAAATTTTTTTTTGGCTACTTTAATCATTTTTTTAAAAATTTCTTTTCTTGAACTAACTTGAATAATATGGAGAATTTCAAAGCAAATTGTGTTCAAAACTTCCACCGATTTCAAGAATACGGCCCCTGGCCTATGTTTCTTGTAATTTTTTCGAAGTTTACCGATATTATCCGTGTTAACCTCCAGCTCTTTTTCCCTAAAAATTATTTCCAGCAAAATTTCACTGAAAATAGTTTTCGTTAATACCTGACGCCAGAAATTCGATAACCTCACCTAGGTTTACGAAAAACTAAATTAGCAGAATTTTAGTGACCCGATTCCACAAGAGACCCATTGCCCTACAGTTTATATATAGATATTAAATAAATATAATTCAAAAAAACTTACGTTGTGAATTCGATCGACGAATAATATTTTCCAAAAATGTATTTTGGGGTGCTACTAATCCTCTCCGTCCTCCAGGCATTTTGATTGCTTCTTATTTGTTTTTCCTATATTTTTATTATAATCTTGCTGTCGATTTCTTATATATAAAATTTACAAATTTTTTTATAATTTATTTTACAACTTTTTTAATTAATTTTGTTGTGAGATTTAATTTTAATTCCACTTAAGATTTAAAATTTTCAGAAAATTTTCTTTCTTTTCTTCATTGGAATTTTTTTTTTGTTGTCTACAGCTCACCCTAAACATAACAAAACTAAAACCAAATAAAAACTTTTTTTTTCGCAATAATATAATTATGTATAATTAATTAATTAATAGTATAACTATAACTATCATAATTGATTTATGATAGGTTGTTGTTGTTGTTGCAACACCGTATAGCACACATACACAATTTTCGGTACTAGTTTCGAAATTTTTGCGTTAGAGGGGGCACTGACCGAACTGTAATAGTTCGTTCTGCTGTGACGATACCAACGATGATGTTGATTATGATTGCGAAATTTATCATTTCGTTTTTATTGCCATAATGCTTCGATGATGTGGATGATGATGATGACGTTGATATCTGGAATGAGAAGAATAAATACAGAATTATGTAAATATGAGACGAGCTTTTAATTCGATTTGAGTGATGAAATCATCTGCAATGTGGTGCGGTAAAACGGTATGATATGGGTTTCGTCACCTAACACATATTTTATCAGCACGAAACCGGCGAACGCATGAACTCATATCATTCTAACGTAATATATTCTTTTGGTGCATTGGTTTGCGTTTCAAAATTTATACAATTTACATATATAAAACCACCCCTCATAAATTGTTTGTTACCCATCCCTCCCTGATAACAGTAGTACCGCCCCCCACATATCACCCAATTCGTGCGACATATATATTCGAGTACACATACACACACAACATTTTTATTAATTGGATTTTAGCTGGTTTTATATACGACATGCAGCTTAAACATGTCGCCGCCGCTAGTCTTATATAGTTTGGAACTGTGATAGACGGAGAAAATAAAATAACAATTCGATTCTCAAGCAGAGCTTTTCATAAAAAGCTTTCATCTCTTATCCACGTAAATAGCATGCATATATACGAGCAGATTAGTTTTGTCTACTTAAGTCAACAGAATATATAAAATGTCGATATAATTTGATTTTGCGGATGATTTATGCGGACTCGATGCGAGGAAGACCGGAAAATCAATTTTATACGCAGATTAATAACTTAAAATACGTCACACACACACACTCATAACATTTTAAAGTTTTTACCGGTAAAAATTATAAAAAAAATTTTTAATTTTCGTGTATATCGGAAAAATCGTTCACGTCATCGCGATTTTATTGCCGGCAAAGTGTAATTATCGTTAAGTAGTTTTCATGGTGCGGGGCTTATAAATATTTAAAACGGATGTTCTATGATGGATATAGATATTGATGGGTTGTTGTACATGCCGGAAAAGCGCGAGGTGTGGTCTTATATATAGTAAATAGGTTAATGATACCACCCCAAAGTCTCTCTTAATCATAATTTTATGTTGGCATAGTGTCTCTCCGCTTCAACTTAATTATTTGAACGACAACAATGTAGACGATTTAAAAAATCTTTTATTTTTGTGGTTTGCAAGATGTAGTCTCTGATGTACTCAAAATATAAGCGATGACACATTAATGTTTCAGAAATATTGATTTTGCAATAAAACTAAGAGTTTTTTTTTGTAACGTTGCTCGACTTTGTAGGTGGTAGAATCACATGAAATATACATTTGGTTACATTTATTGATGGTTATGAATTTTTCAAACCCAAGATTTTTATTATATTGAGACTGTCTTCGTATTCATTTACAGTTATTTTTTTTATTTTTTTGGTTAAATTGAATAAATTTATCTTAATACGCTCTGTATTGTTGTATATGGTTCAGGTCGTCCTGTTGTGATTATTGTTTTCAGCAAAGTTGCCGGTTTTGACAGTTAAATTGATTTCACAATTTAAATTAAGTGTTTTGTTTGGATTAAAATTATTTAGGCCAAGGAATATTAAATAGTGTAAATGTTATTTGCTTAAGTTGTTTAAACAACAATAAGCCTTGCAAGTATGATTGTTGGAGCGTGATGTCAATTTTGACATCTAGAAGGGTTGTCCGATTGCTTTCCCACCGGTAAGTGATACTAATTGACGAGGAGACGTCTAGTGTCATCTCCAAGTCTCTCAAATGCAATGTTGTGCCGAGATGGCGATCTTGGATGAAACGCCTGCAGTATGTGATGTGACACAAAGTAATTTTCCAAGCAATGAGTATCGAGCGAGTAGGTAGTATAATTCAACTCGTTTATCGATGTTGGCGTAGGTCTCGTAACCAAGCAGGACCTGTCTACCACAGCGGATGGTTATACAACAATGAAGGACCAACAACACGAGGTGCGCAAAGCTGACCGTTTTCAATCTTGCAACCTTGATCTTTGATGCCAGTATGATGATTTTGGCGAATCCATCTGCTAACGTTGTCCGAGCATACACCATGTACCCAGCGATCCAGCAGTTTTTTTTTGTGAGAGCTTCATTCCACGATATGCCGAGTACCAAGAATTCTTGTAGTATGATTTTTGCCATGATTGTAGTAGGAGATACCCAGCCGGGCGGATCGAATATCTTTGATGTCTGCGACAGTATTGCTCGTTTGATTGGTACACAAACATCCGATGACGCGATGATGTTGAATCCAAAAGTTCGAGTATTTTGACTGTATTGTCCCATTTTAGTTCCAGTTGGCCCTGATTTTCGGGATTCAGTTGGTATCTCATTGAGAAGCTGGTGACTGTTCGAAGACCACTTTCACAGTTCGCGAAAGTCCATTGGAATTCAATGTCTTTGACATAGAAGTCCTTGGATACGATACATTGCAATTATGAATTTATCCTGTTCATCTCGTTACAACTGAAGGATGGTGAGAATTGTGAGATGTAGACCACTGGCAGTGCCGTACGAGACGGCACACACCGTTATTCATATAGTCTCGAACTGGCTTATCTGGAGAAGATCGCCATACGATCCGCTAATAATTTCTATATTCGGCCGCCATCAGGAACTGCTGATACATCTGATTGATGTCTGAAATAGAAACCAAATAATGTTTGCGAAAACGGGTTGGTATCTGGGCTGAGCCATTTCCATTCTGACTCACAAAAGACCTGAGCATGATGTCGATTGCCACTAAACTAGACGACTGATTGTCTGCCCTACGCTCCATCTTGCCGCAGAAGATGTAACCACGTTTTTTCAATTTTGTGCGAATGATAAACCGTTAATGCCGCTGAGTTGAAGAAAAACCTCTTTGATCGGACGAGATTTGACCGTTCTTCGAATGTAAGATGTTTGACACTGGGATTTGTTGTGATTTCTAGCACAAACTTGACACGTAATGCGAGAGTGCGATTTGACGACGAGTGAGCGAGTTGATTGCGTGACAGGTTGTTGAGGCGCTCGACGTCACGAATGTAATGATGAAGGAACCTCCTTGTGGGAATGTCGTGGTATCAATTATGCTTTGGTCATAGAAATCATCTCCAGTGATCACCATCTGGTGCTCAGGAAATCGATCACATCTTGGTATGATGGATATTGCGCTCGGGTTAGTGACATTTCCCAATGGTGAAGGGATTCTGGATCAAAACCGAAAGCAAACCAAAATGTCAGTAGCACAATCTGAAACTAGGTACATGCGCAATCGGATACCTCAATTTGGCCAACTGACAAGACAGTCCTTGCGATCTCTTACATATAATTTGTGTTGGTTGCAGACGTTCTGGTTTTAAGAAACAAGATTGTTTAAATTGAATGAGGAACTTCTTCAGAACTAGGATGGATGATTCTGTGGTCTGTGGAACACGGATGTCGGTTCGGGAGAACATCAACAAGGGTTAAATATCCCCGATAATTAAAACTCCAAATTTAGCAAATTTATTTATCTATTTTAATAGATTAAGAAGTCTATTTATAAAGAATGCGCATCTACAACAATTGTATCCTCTGTGTCATAGCTCAATATTCCGCCCTATTTTATGGTTAAAATATTTCAGGCTTGTTAGCGAAGTGAGCACATAAATATCCTTAGCAAAAGCGCAGAGAACCGCTGCCTGCGTAGTGCTAATGCAATTGTCGGGTACCTGAACTCCCAGTAACTTATAAATAAAACAAATATAACGTTCTGGTGTACGTTGTTCCCACTTTGCAAAGTTAGCTTTACTGGGCAATTAATTTTTCGAAAACTAATACAATGCATGATTTGTCACCTGAACAGCTCTCTAAATTAAACGCAGTAATAAAAATTGTATTGTCTTTTAATGAACGACGATTGGGTTGTACTACGACATCGCGCCTGATATTCCTGCATCTACAAAAATACAAGAGTGGGTTTATCAAGAAAATGTCGTTGTTATTGAACCTGGTCAAAGTACTTGATCGCCTCCGATAGTACACTCGTCCGCAAACCAAACGGTAAATCTCTATTATGCTTGCACTTGAGGAAATTGAATAGCGTTACCGTGAAACATTCCTATCCGCTTTCCATTACCGATGGTTTACTGGCTAGACTTAAGGATACTATGTTCATTAGAAGTCTTGATTTGAAGGATGCAACGGAAATGAATGAACTGGTGAATATGTATCTAGACAATATCTTAGAGATATCTTCAACTTTCAGCTATCGGCGGTAAAATTTAGATTTTCCTCATTTTTCGTCGATAAAATCGTTCGTCATTCGAGATTTTGCCATTAAGACACTAATGTGTCTGATGGGGTTAAAGAGGTGGTATTTCGATTTTCCTCATTTTTCATCGATTAAATCGTTCGTCATCCGTGGTTTTGGCATAAAGACACCGATCGATCTGACTATAACGGTTTGAGAGCCCACTACCATAGGTAGATTTTGATTATATGATGGGGGTGGGTCTAATGAGGCTATAGGAGTAGAATTTCCTTTTTCCTCATTTTTCAACGATAAAGTCGTTCGTCATTCGTAATTTTGGCATATAGACGACACCCATCTGGCTAAGCCGATTCAATAGCCCACCATAGGTCAATTTTGATTATAGGTTAGGGATGGGTCTGATGGGGTTATAGCGGTGAAATTTTGATTGTCCACATTTTTCAACGATAAAATCGTTCGTCTTCCGTAATTTTTGCATATAGGCACCAATCTGACTATGCCGATTCGATAGCCCACAACGATAGGTAGATTCTAAGAATAGGTTAGGGATGGGTCTGATGAAGTTATAGCGGTGAAATTATGTTTTCTCCCTTCTTCTGACAATAAAATCGTTTATCATTCGAGATTTCGCCAGATGGACGCCAATCTGACTGTTCTGATTTGATAGCCCATGTGTTAGATAGATTTTGATTATAGGTTAGGGGTGAGTCTGATGGGGATTATAGTGGTAAAATTTTGAATTTCTCCATTTTTCATAGATAAAATCGTTCATCATTCGAAATTTTGGCATATCTGACTATGGAAAAACAAAAATTTCACCCCTATAACCCCATCAGACTCACCCCTAACCTACACCCAGAATCAACCTATGGTCATGGACTATCGAATTGGCATAGTCAGATTGGTGTCTTTATGCCAAAATCACGAATGACGAACGATTTTATCGATGAAAAATGGGGAAAATTAAAATTTCACCCCTAAAACCCCATCAGACCCCCCCGATAGGGGCAGGGTGCAAAGAGAAATTTCTTCATCAGATTACGATCTGTGGTGACATGTAACACATCTATCATCCCCTGTCGATGTGAAAAAGCCATGGGCCGACCCATCCACCATGCCAGTGTAGGCTGGCAAATGGTCTTAAATCGGTCCTATTGCGATATGTCTTCGAGTTGGCCAGGAGGCGTAATGAAAGGACGTACAAAGTATAACCGCAGAAGAGCAAGGTGAGCCGTGAGCCCCAAAACTGATCTCTATAACCTCATCACACCCACCCTTGACCTATAATCAAAATCTACCTATGGTCATGGGCTATTAAATCGGCAGTCAAATCTGGCAAAATCTCGAATAATGAACAATTTTATCGTCGGAACAACGGAAAATGGAACTTTTCACCAGTATAACCTAACAAAACCCACCCCAAACGTATAATCAAATTCTACTCAGGGTCATGGTTCATCAAATTGGTACAGTCAGATTGTCGTTCATCTGTCAAAATCTTGATATACAAACATCAGCTAAACGTGCCTGCATCATGGCTATTGTACAGATGTCTGTTATTGACCTTTTATGTTAGAAAATTGATAATTCATTTGTAAATTTTAAATCTGTATTGCCGGCATTGTTCGGTTTCTTTACAGATTTTGCATTATTCTGCATTATCGATATTTTAAAATTAATAGCTGCATTACCACCTTTCGGCTAGGATAGCAAAGATACTATCTGCATTACGATCTTTCGACTGGTAACTTTTTTAACAGTATTCTTAATTTTTCCTTATTTGGGTACGAATTGATAATAATTCGGGGGATGCTTACAGAATTCTTCGAGAAATGCGCTCTTTCAATGATTCAGATATTGAATTTTACCGACCAAGTACAAACTACCAATAATTCACGCAAGGATCCGAAATAATATATAGAGAAAGCTTTCAAAAGCTACAGCAAAACTTATAATTTGCGAGCTAGGGCGATTTCATTCGATCCTGGACAAAAAGTATGAGGGATAAGGAGAATAGAAATGAGATTCTAAAATGGTTGTTGGTAAAAATTCTGAAATAAGATCTGAGACGAAAGCCGGTTTTTTCTTAACCGATTATAATTATTGGAAGATGTTCTTGCATATGGCCACCTGGGGTGTAACTCTGCCGGTTCTTCACCGATCATGTTGGGAGTAAATATGTTGGAAGGACACGATTTTTGAAACATGTTCTGCAATTTGGCCATCTGGGACGGTTCGGTTATTTATTGGAAGAGTAATGTGCTTAAATTAAGTCTCAAAATAGATATTTTAAGTTTAATGTCAGTTTCTATGATTTGGTACAATCAATGATATTTCTCTAAATAACCCGGTATGCTACAAAGGTACACCCGACACGATGGCCGACTAAGTGCAAATCATTCTCTATGTCGTTCACCCATCGAGTAGATGGTATATCGCAAGATGTCACTTTCATTCGTTTCGATTCCAGGACCTGCTTATTTGTCCGGTTTTGCGATCATAGAAAATGTCTTAACCCATCTAAATCTAGAAGAATTTAAAAATCCGATGATGACATTTTTGTCCAAATAATTTCTGATCTTGTGATTCATTCGCAATCTTTAAATCTTGTCTCCTTTTATAGGGCTCAGCGCATCGTCCGAATCAATTTTCGTTCAAAGAAAGCAAGTCGCGATATGCCGCGAGCCGGACACATACATCTCAAAATTGCTTTAATTGGAAGAATGCCTATAGCAACAGTTTCATAGAGTTCCACAGTAAGAAACAGGTGAGGCAGTTTATACAGTGCTTTACAGCACCTATTTGTAAAATGTGCAATTTATTCATTTTTCTTTAACGGCTGAGCCAAAGGTCGAAGAGGCGTATGAGAATCGGGTATAAATAAATGAGAAATAAATTTTTTTAACAGATGTACTGGAATAAAATCAGCCAATTTTCTAATCAAGCAAATAAAAGGGCAAATTTTAATACAACCACAGTTCACACCTAAAGTAGAGCCTTTTACACCATCTAAAATCATAAACTGCTTTCGATTACTAAGGTAGCTTTCTAAAAGTTTATGTGATAGGCCACGGAAGCCATAAATTTGTAATTTCTGCAGAAGTAAACTATGATCTATACAATCAAAAGCTTTACGATAGGTGAAGAAATAAGCCAGATACATATATAGTTTTGCCTGTCAAAATTATGATATATCAAATTAGTAATAACTGTTAGGGCCAAATCTGAACTAGAACCTTGTCGAAACCCATACTGACGAGAATAGAAAACATTAGATTCATTTAGAAAATCGATCATCCGGTTAGCAATAATTTTTTCCAAAATTTTGTCAACTGCCGACAAAACTGAAATTGGACGATAATTATTAACTATTTTGGAATTTCCAGACTTAAAGATTGGCACACTGTAGTAATTTTAAGACAATAGGGGAAAACACCGGTTCCAAAAACTACATTAAATAGATCAGCTAGTAATTGTGAAAAAATTGGCGAATAATTTTTCAGAACCACATTACGAATGTTATCGTTACCACCATCTTTTGAATTACTGATAGTTGAAATTAAATTCGATATTTTGCTACAGGAAGTGGGCGAAAAGAAACATGAATTAATGCTAGGCGCCATAGAGTGAAATGTATTTAAATCATTTGAGTCTGGGCTAGAACTACTTGCTGACACATCAACAAAATTAACAAAACTGCGATTAAATATTTTAACAATAGCAATAAGATCATGATACTCAACATCTAGGGTACAAATAACGGAGTAGATCCGATTATTAGAGTTATTTTCCATGAAATGATTTAACTGTTTCCAGATTTCTTTTTGGCTCAAATTATTAAATAAATTTTATTTTAACACGCTTCTTTGCAAAATATTTTCCGTTTTTGATCTTCCTATTTAGCAAATCCAATTCATGTTTCAGTTCTAAATAAGTACTGTTCCTTTTAAAACGCTTCAATGTACGCGGATCTGTGTTTTGTTTAGCTACCCTCAATCCTAAATATTTATCATTCAACGGAAACTCTCCGTCATTTGCTTCCTTGCAGTAACCATATATTTGGTTTTTGCTTTGATTTTTTGCAACTATATTCCCAAACATCTCTCAAAAATCATTTAATAATGACAAGATTTCTATCCAACACACCCAAGAAATGACCCCGATCCGTTCCAGGTGGTTATATTCCAAAATCTTTCCAAAATCATTTTTTAATCTCATTTCCGTTCAGCACAACAACCTAATTAATCTCTTCTCGCCCTCGGCAACAACTTCTCGAAAATTCATATACAAAAATGTTTTTTAATCACATTCGCGCACACCCTTTTTACACAGCGACTACTCAGAATGTCACATGTCATAACTCCGGTATTATTGATGATATTTTAAATCTGATTGAAGTCTTGTGTCTTAAATATTTTTAGGAATTTTCTGCAATTGCTAACTTTTTTTGCAAACAGTACTGTTAATGCAGTAGTGACCCCTGGGTGGCCCTATTCTGGCTTTCCCTGGGAATAGGGAATTGGGAAAAATATTTTCATAGCATTTATGTCTAAATTGTATTTTTCTGGCCTACTAAAAGAATAAGCTTATTGCTAAAATTTTCAAAACCAAGTGAATTGGGAAACTTTTGCTCCACAAAATTTTTACAGGGAAAAATATTTTCCCATTCAACTTTGTTTCGAAAATATTAGCACCAAACATGTTCCCTCAGTAGGCCAGGAAAATACAATTTACACATAAATGCTATGAAAATATTTTTCCCAATTCCCTATTCCCAGGGAAAGCCAGAATAGAGCCACCCCATGGTAATTATTTTCATCTACAGGACCCTACTATTTCAGCAGTAGCACTGCAAATACAGTAATTGGCCCATTGGGAGGAGTGTAATGTATAATACAGCAATTGAAGTGTAATGAAAGCCACAATTCGTTCAGTCGTTTATTGAAAATTAATAACTTTTAAGAAAAATTCTAAATTCTAATCAAAGGTAACAAAGAGGTATTTCAATTTAAATAACCATAATAACAAAATCATTTAAAAGTTAAACAAAAAATTAAAATAATCCACAATTCATAAATAATTTTTAATTCGTTTGGTCTTGAATGTTTGATGATTTATGACACGATTGCAAATACTCCAAGCATGAAGGAGGGTTATCGGGACATTGCTTGCACTGATTTGCGGTTTGTTCTTTGCTGGGTAAAGAATTTTTTTCGAAGAACGTTGGCCGGTTAGAAATGTATTTTTTGACATTATTGGGCTATCCACAATTAGGTTTGCTGGTAGACGGTGTCCGGTGCTCGTATTTTCAATTTTGAGGAGGGAACATATAAGTGATTGCAGAAATTGCAGGGCCGTTATTTTTGGATTTTTTTTTATATATAAAAAGGAATTAAATACGGATATATCCATTATATTTTTTTTCTCTTCATCATTTCTTTCATCTATTATATGAAATATAATTTTTTTACACCATCTTACGGTTCGAGTAATATGGCACTAACTGATCCAGTCTATCGACTCTAGATATATTTTGATTGTATTTCCCAATTTCGACGGTCTTCTTCCGCCCTTTACTATAACTATTTGTTGTAGTAAACATTTCTGGGTAATATGCGGTATTTAAACATAGAACTTCATTTTTATCCTTCCATTTTGAGATATAAACAACCAACAATAAAAATAGTAACAACCACTCATCCAATGAAAGGTTTTGGTTCGTCTGATTTGCTTCCTGACACGTTTGATTAAATAAATGAATTTATTATATTTGAGTGAGTTTCGCCTAACTGTGGATTAACGTTCAAACATCTCAAAATCTGTTCAAATCGGCGTTCTGACATGGTTTTTGGAAAAACCGGATGATGATATAATGGATGTCTCGAAAAAAGGTTTTGTATTTTCTTTGGCTTCAAATACTCTCGCAAAAGACAAAGACCAATAAATTTTGACATTTCAGCTATAGCAACTGGTTTGAATTTTACAGTTTTCGAAAATCCATTCTTGCGCTCTTTACTGCACAGTCTTTCCCATACGCATTAGTTGAATCTAATTATAGTTTGAACAACTCATCACCAAGAAAAATGTCAAACACCTCCCTCGGTGAATTCCCACTTATTTGGCAACCTACCATAATTTCTTTAAACTCTTAATTTTGTATCTCCGCTTCGGTTGATGTCCAAAGTTCTTCGATGTTTTCCTCTTCCATATGTTCGCCTGATTCTTGCGGAACAGTATCCTCATCTACTTCGTTTTTACGCGCGGCAAACTCAGTGTCACTATTGTTACTATTGCCACTACTATTTTCTTTTCTAGCTGTCCATTTTACATTTTTATTTTAAAAAAACACCAATAAAATATGTATGTGAAGATAGCCCAAATTCCATCCCTGAAAAATGCGATGGCAACACTAATTATTGCTATCATGACATTTTCTACTCTCAGCCCAAAAAATCTCGACATTTTTACACCTCTGTGAAGATAGCCCAAATTTCTATCCCCGAAAATCGAAAAAGTTGCTTATGGCAATACTATACATTTTTATGTCCATATACTATTGCGACATTTAATTATTAATTATAGCAATAAATCTAAATTTGGCAATTATTCCAAAAATTTTTGAAATGTTTTAATTTTTTTTCTTACTTAGTTTGACACTTGAAGAATTGTATAAATTGTAAAAAGCGGGGGTTTGAGGGCGGCAGCCCTCATCTTCTAAGGTATACAACGTATTAAAATTACATTAAAAAATATTTTGTATATACTGATAGTTGATTTTTTTAACATTTGTGGCACTATCAGAAGAAGCGATAAGAGCGATAAAAACTCTTTGATCTGTGTCTGCAAGGTTGACGAAGCGATTAATATTATTTAAAATAAAAAAATAAAAATATTGGAAAAATAAAAAAGTGAAAAATTTTCTCCAGAAAAATGTTTGTGTCATGATAGTTTCAGCTGTCATGACAGTAAATTTTCGGGGCTGACAGTAAAAATGTCGTAATTTTATGGGCTGAGAGTAAAAAAATGTCATGATAGTAATAATTAGTGTTGCCATCGCATTTTTCGAGGATGGAATTTGGGCTATCTTCACATACATCATTTTTACTCTCAGCCTCGAAAATATTTGCTATCATGATAGTTAAAAATGTCATGACAGTTGAAATTTTCGGGGCTGAGAGTAGAAATAATACTGTGAATGTTTAAGAAGCATGGATGATTTTTTTTTAGAATTTTTAGAACTAAAAAATGTCGTGACAGTTGAAATTTTCAGGGCACAGTATTATTTATTAGAAATAATACTGTGAATGTTAAAGGAGCTTGTGTGCATTTTTTTAGAATTTTTCTATGTATAGGAATTGAGATATAGTCCATATAAGTCAAGGAATATTCGTTGGCCCAACTAGCGGTGCACATCGTTTGATAGGTGAATGTTTAAGGAGCGTGTATGAACTTTTTTAGAATTTTTCTATGTATAGGAGTTGAGATATAGTCCATAGAATTCAGAAAATATTCGTTGGCCCAACTAGTGATGCACATCGTTTGATAGCTGAATGTATAACGAGCATGTACGATTTTTTTTAGATTTTTTCTATTTATAGTAGTTGAGATATAGTCCATAGAAGTCAGGGAATATGTAATCGGTTTCACGCTACGACCATTATTAACGATGTTGCCTGTTTGACCCCATTTACTATGGGAAAATTAACTTTTTGTCCACCGTTTTTCCGATCAAACACCCATATCTCCGCTTCTAGTCGTCAGCAGGCAAAACCAATCACAGCGTTATAAAGATGAAATTTGAATCAATAACTCATGTCAATTCGACGGTCATAAAAGGCACAAGGTTCTTTTAAAAATCCCTTTTTCGGGCCGATTTTATGTCCATTTTTGACTTTGACCACCTCGTACGGCTGGTTGTAATGTCTTCCGTATTTTAACGGATCTTAGTTAAATCGGAATTCTTTTTGATAAAACCATAATAATTTGTTAACAAATTAATTATATAACATATAATTTATTTGTTCTTGATAACAATTAATTATTTTATCATTATTATAGTTACTGTTTTCTTTTGGACGAAAACAAAATTAAGTGGTTTACACAAATGTGTACACTGGTCTTCAATTACCACCTAATTCTATGTTTGACATCTTCGTTTGTCGTAATCGAAATTTACATACACAATTGTGTATACGGGTAAAGAAAAGGGTATTTGTGATTTTTTCGTTTTTAATATGTAGTGCAAAATTTGCTTTCGGTTCTGTTGTTGTTATGTCGTTGATATGTTCTTTGTACCTCTCTGGAAAACTTCTACCTGTTTGTCCGATGTAAAATTTTGGGCATTCGTCACATGTTAGTTTGTATACTGCTGCGTCTATTTTTTGGGGCGTTTTAAATTTTGGGTTTCTGTTCTAATTTATTACTGTTTTTGTAGGGTGTCATGTTTCTGAATTTTTTTGAAAATCTTTTCTATTATTTTGTAGTCATTTTATTTATTATACGGTAATGAATTCTTTCTCTGCACTGGTTCTCATTTTCAAGGGTGAGGTCCACATGTGTTTATTGTTTTCTGTTTCAAAGGTAAATTTTATAATGGATTGTAAGTTATTTATGTCTTGCCGTTAAATAATAGTATAACGTCATCTACTTATCTATGCCAATGATTTATATTACCTTTAAAATTGTTATTTTGCTATTAATGTACCGTCTTTTTAAATTAGCCATATTTATGGCAATGTACCTACCCGATAATGGACTTCCCCTCAAGAAGGACTATATATTAAAAAATTCTAAACAAATTCATATACGCTCCTTAAACATTCACCTATCAAACGATGTGCACCGCTAGTTGGGCCAACGAATATTTCCTGACTTCTATGGACTATATCTCAACTACTATACATAGAAAAATTCTAAAAAAAATCATACATACTCCTTTAACATTCAAATGAACAATCAAACAAATTTTTTTTTTTATTTATAAAATTTTATACTTGTATATCAAGTTTTTGACTCTCATCCCCGAAAATATTTACTGTCATGATAGCTAAAACTATCACGACACAAACATTTTTCTGGGCTGAGAGAAAAATATTGCCTTTTTGTGAATGAGGAAAGAAATTTGGGCTATCTTCACAAAAGTCAATAAAATAGGTCTGCTCAAATCAACACTTTCTTGTATACTAATCGGTTTTATATGGAAATCACCACGGCATTTGCAGTTGTGTCGTTAATTTGCCAGAATAAGACAGAAATATAGGTATTACAATGTACTTCATTTCATGACACTGAAACAAAAGCCATAGAGTACAAATAGTATATTTTGATAATGTAAAGAGAAACAACAATTCAAATGAGAAGAGGTACTCGTAATTCTTATAAACCAATGAAAATACAAAGAGAAAATAATATTGTACTGTATTAGCAGTGGTGATCCATAGTGACCCATTGGAAAGTTATGGATATACTGCAACTGCAGTGGGTGTCCGCGAATGTGTTAAGATATATCAAATCCATTATACGATAAATTTGTCTATGATAAATTGTTCTACGATAAATTGTTCACGACTAACTGTCAATAAATTGGTGAAAGATCAGTCAACAGTGAGGTGCTTATTTTAACAACACTTCCAGTTACGTTACCTGGAATTGGTTTTACAACAAAGGAGATTGTGAAAATTAAACCACTAAATCTTGCCGATCCTAATTTCAACCGAATATGTTATTTGGTCCACAAATCTAGCAGAGATGTTTCGCTATGGTGTTTCCGGGTGAAGTCTGCGGATAATGTGAGTAAATTGTACATTATAGTTGATAATATGACAATACTCTTAGGCGAGTGACGCCTAATATACTCATAAATATGGTGAACTGTTTTATGAGATCTTATATCATGTAGACTTACTTCTTCAAAGTAACTTTTATTTAACAGTGAGTCTTTTTGTTAATATGTGTATTTACACTTTTCATTTTAAATTCAATTTGGTATTGTCTGATATTTCTACATGATACTTTCCTATCAGTTGAGCCACAATAGAAGCAATGTCTCAATTAATGAGGAAGAGCTATATTTAACGTGTTATTTAAAAAGTTACGCTACATTTACGCTTCAACCCACGGCGCCTAATATACATTTGAACTGAATTTTTTGGTGTATTTTCATCAATGTTACACTTTATGAACTGACAGTTACACTTTTCTCATACTAGATGTAAGTAAATTCGCGGGATAAACCGAATAGCTGACGTGGATGGTTTCTTTTGAGACAAGGCACAATATGTGCCAATAATGCAGAAGAAGAATTTCAAAATTCGGGAATATTTAAAAAAATATTTGACCAAGTACGTATTTAAGAATTCATCGGAAAATTCACACTAAAACCAATTCCGATTGCAAGTCCGGACAAAACACCTAAACAAAAGAGAAAAGAACTGTTATTGATGAACTTTTTGTTTGTGTAGCTACAGTTTTAACCCTCGGAGGCCTATTGAGGTCTGGTCAGACCTATTTGAATTTCAATGGCTAATATTTTTTGTTTTTGCTAAAATAAAAATTTGAAACCCTCTGACTTCTATAATCCCTACTTGTAGACCCCTTTGAGATATTTTTCGAGGAGATCGCGTTGCTTTTGTAGAAAGATTTTGTGTTTCCAATGTGATTGTATGTTATAGTCCCTGTGAGGTCTGTCTAGACCTAGAACAAAATTTCACTTAGATTGAACACCTGCATTTTTTGAAAAAAAAAAAAAAAAAAAAAAAAAGTAGCACTATAATAATACCGTTAGTTTGTCGAAACCGCATCGAGACGAAAAATATCTCAGTTAGTATAGGTGCATGTGGTGTGAGTTCAATAGAAACAAGTGTTCAGTCTTACAATGTTATTTGGTGCGAAAATATCTAATTGAGAAAAAAATAAAATTGGTTTGTGAGGTATAATTAATGTTGTGCTTATGGAAATATTGGTAATAATAGCGGGATGCATCTAACACTATCTGATTTTTCAATTTGTTCACATTTTTTTTCTCTGTTGTGTAGAAAAATGGCAAGCATAAACCGTAGTGTAGATAATTTGGAAAGCATGAACCAAGTGGATATGGTGAATATGGTGATGAACAGAACGTCACGTTTCCGCAATTTATCAGCAGTAACGCAAAATGAATATATAGGGAGAGTAATTGATTTTTTGGCTAATGAGGAAGGCGAAGAAGAAGAAGAACATCCTTTCACAGGTGATGATATTGATGCTCCTTGAAACCGAATTTGAACTCGAGTTAAATAATGACGGTAATGAAGATGAAATGACTTATGCCACGGAACTTCAAGATGCAGTCCATGAAAGAGAAGCAACGGCATTTTCCGTTATAACGAGCCCAGCTAAATTTTATAAGTCCAAAGATGGAAAGATTTGGCTCGTTGATCTACCAGTTGAAGACCAGCTGGACCTACTTGTGGCACATTTCGAAATCTATGCATGATTTTCAAATCAATGATCAGTCCAGTTTCTTGCCGATGTCATTATAAGAGAAACAAATAGGAAGGCGTATGGCATAGTTCGAAAATGTAACGATGATAATCCAGAAGCCAAACCAAAAGAATGACAATTAGTTAGTCGGCAGCCATTGTCGATATTTGGTTGATGCTAATGTCCAATTTGGAAACCGCATATTCACCACGTCATGCATCGATTACGGTCGCTGAACAGTTATTTCCCTATCATGGTCGTACACGATTTACTCAGTACATACCATCTAAACTGGTTAAATATGGGAATTAAATTTGGTGGATATGCGACTTGAAATCTAATTACCCGTTAAAAAGGCTTATCTATACTGGAAAACTTCCAGGAGCGGCTCCTGTTGTTTTAGATTTGGTTGAAAAATATGTTAACACTGGTCATACCATTTACGCCGATATTTTTTTTAATATTTTTAAATATTAAAAAAAATATATTTTTACCGCCGATAAAATAAGGCTGGCGTTGACACCATGGATCAAATGGTTATTCCTTTAAAAGCGCCACTAATCGCTGGCCATTAGCCATGTTCTTCAATATGTTGGATATTGTCGGCTTGGCATCATTCATCATTTAAGATGAATTACGGCCAAAAAACAAACCGACAAGCGCCGGTCTTTTATCATCGAATTGGCCACCCAATTTGTAACTCCACACATGGAAGAACGATTGTTAAGTCCGAATGTCAGACGTATACCACATATAGGAGAAGCAACGGCAATATTTCATGTTACAGTAAGTATTACGCCAAAAATGAAATAAAGCAACCAACTGATTTCTTATCACTTTATTTTTATAACATCGTTTTTTTATTTTTTTTAGATACAGATATTACCACCAGCAACGTCAGAAGCAGATCAATCACCTTTTGCTGTCTCGGCTTCTAATAGACCATCGTGTCATATGTGTCGTACTTTCGATAAAAAAGCAAAGATAAACTCGATTTCTCTGTGCAAAGTGTGTTAAGACGGTATGTGTCACCCACTCATAAACCGAGTACACATGTCATTCATGTGCTTATGTTGTCGCTCAATGAGCCTAAACTATGACTTTGTTTATTATTTTGTACAGAAGAAGAATTTCAAAATTCAAGAGTATCTAACAAAATATTTGACCAAATACGTATTTAAGAATTCACCAGAAAATCCACATAATAAAATTTTCCACCAAACAATCAAGCACACACGCCAAGATTTATAACCATTAGATGAGATTTAATTTCATTTGTTAAACTGGTATGGTTTGACTTTCGGAATGGAGGGAGATGTGTACTCGTATACGATGCGATGAGAGTATATAAAAGGTTGCGGATACTTAAATAATAAAAATTCTGTTTTCCTCCAGTATGACGTTGCAAAATCCACTAAACCGAAAATTTATAAAAAAAAAACGTTGATTCGTTTCATATTTGATTCACCCGCCACCAACGCACACATCCACACCACATGCGGCAAAGTAAGCTTGCAGGAAGCTTTTTTATGTGTACACGGTACATGGTGGTGGGGGTAAATTAATATTAGATTTTTATTTATTTGGATATATGTACGTTTCCACTTCTGTACGTGTAAGTGAATATAAACTACCCGCTGTATATAAAAACAAATATTTTTTTAGTACATATTTGGGATGGTGCGAACACCGTGCATTATGTAACAGGATAAAGTGTGTGTGTAAAGAGGAGTAGCATAATAAAAAAATTCGAATCAATAGCGAGCCATTAAAAGCAACTTTGCCCAGCTTTTTATATATACAAAAACAAAAAACGCAATTAACGTCTTAATTTTAGGTTTTATGTCTCATCTCGTGCGCTTTATGACCTTGCTGTTTTTTTGCTTATGCGGCTAAATCCTCTTACATATATGATTATTATACGAAAGATTAATAATTCTCGGTATCTATATTTCTAATGCGTCCGATATATGATACGGACGATAATTAAATAAGTTTTATAGTTTTTCTTAGCTATTGGCCCACATCAATGATGGATTAACTTGAATAATTAAATTTTGGTCGAGATTTTCGTCTCTTTTACATATAAATTATGTCAGGATCTTCTTATCATACCCAAACCATATTCAGTACTCGTAAAAGCCACTTTATATTATATCAACATGTACATCACACATACATGTAATGTCTTTGAACCCTTAAGGGTAATTTAAGCACTTCTTTATTAATTACCACTCAAGCATATATATATATTCTCGTATGGGTATAAGTGCCAGTCTGTGTTATTATGGTATTTTAGTGACCTTTTGCATCTTACACAATACACATATTACTCTATTATTAAGGCGATATAATTAGCAATTTTACATACACAAGTATATCGACCAGAATTATACGTAAAACATGAAAAGTTGAAAAAAAATACACTCGCGTGTAAAAATATTGACTCACCATGAATTTTTTTTTTTTGGAAAATTTTGAAAGCTACAGTTTCCAAAATGATATAAGATCTTAACTATCCAAATCATAGCGGTTTGTAAAATTTTCTTAGAATCAAGATGCCTGGCCTTTCTCGTCAGAGTTTGTTCTGGTATTGTAGTAACGTACATTATAGGTACTAAATATGTAGTGATGTATTTATAGGTATTTTGATGTATGGAAAATAAAGTTAACCAATGATTTACCTAGATCAAAATCGACCGGAATAGCGGAAATTTTTAGGGACAGCAGATATCGAGATGCGGTTTTCTGCATTGTGTTCAAGAAGGTCCCAGAAAAAAAGTCTATATCGTCTGGTTTAGGCATTTTTTGAAAAATGTGAATGAGGAGAAATGGCAGCATCCATGAAAATCACTCAAAAATCGTTACTCGGGGGGTTTTCGGGCTGCCGAACTCAATTCTGGCATTAGAATTACCCGGGGGTATGAATAATAAAATGTTTGATTGAATATTAAATAAATAAATAATACACATACTATAAAAACAATTGCTTTGGAAGTCTTCTGTGCCTCGAAACTGGATTTGAAATTGGCGCCAAAGCTATAAAGAGAGTAAAGTATCATTACCCCGGAGACCGGCGCAAACAGAAATATTCTGTATCAACTGAAGAGAAAAAATATGGGTACAGTTCCCGTGCGCAGTCGGCGTCTGTGTGGTATCAGTATACCATCTGTCGTTTAGGACTACGTTGCTTTTTCGTTGTATGTGAATATAGTGCTACAGTAATCAAGTTTTTTGGATTTTGGACCTTTTTTGGTGTTTGAGTGGTGTCTGGCACTCTTAAACCTGCAGTAGTATGATGCGGCGGAAAGTGAAAATCGAATGAAGCGGAGCGCTTTGTGAAACTAATTACATATAAATAATATTATAATAATGATTTGATAAATAAATAAAAATAATAAAGTGGAAACTGAGATTTGCATGTCAGTACCTTAGAAAAAATGATTCCCTTTTTCCACTCAACGGGCCACTTCAATTATGCCAAATTAGTCCAAATTTATGTCCAAGATTGTAAGGATTTGTCAAAATACATGGCTCCGGATGAGTATAAAATATTCACCAAACAGGGGTACTGGACATGCCGACAAGTCAAAAAATTATTTTCCGGAATCTTCACAGACCAGACCATCGAACAGACACTAATGAAAAGATGTAAATTGGAGGGAGGATTGTTCGAGAGAGGAGTGACGCCCAGCGCCGCTTATCAGTGGCTCATGGGCAGCGCCACCACAAGTGACTCCTTGATGGCCTTAGGAAAATTTACCAAAATCAGGATGGATAAGAACTATCAGCATAAAGACTCCCGCGATTCTATGCTCATGCAAGACATGAAAGATCTGCAGAAACTATAGGAATTTTTTTACACAATTCTGCCCATTTCCAGATGTGGACAATGTAATTAATATTACCAATGGAATAAGTAGGAAAAATGCCAAAGTAACATGTTATAAAGCTAACTAACTTCAAAGAATTGAAACTCTTTTTGTTCAAAAAATTACTTGCATCGGGTCTGAGAAGTGTATTGTTAAAGTTGGCCAATACAAGCTTTCTAACGTAGATCCTCTCATATTATTTCACAGAATTCTCGCACTTAATAAGCCGGAAAGTATGGAATTTTATTTAACATTTGAATTGGTAGCTTATATCCCGGCTATGTTTGGAAAGAACGGAATGAGGAAAAATGAAAAATCAAAATTGTATCAACTTCTTAAAGAAAGATCTGTAAGTGTAAGAAGTGAAGACACACAATATGTTATTGATGGAGGCATGCTTCTACATAAAGTTAGATGGAAAAAGGGCCAGAACATGTTAGAGATATGCAACGGATATGTTAGATACATAAAGAAAGCATTTGGGAACAGAGTTTTTGTTGTTTTCAAAGGATACGACCAAATTACCACTAAATCGACGGAAAGAAACCGGCGATGTATGCATAAAAATTCCGCCACCGTACGCATGGCTCCAGATTCCTGGAAGGTCATGACGTTGCCCACAAGTGTAACTCAAGACAAGTTTCTAGGGAATAGCAAAAATAAGTTCCAGCTCATTAAATTTCTCCAGGAGGAGTTGAAACTGGCTAATATAATGTCCCAGCAGAGTGTAGCTGATGCGGATGTTGATATTATGCTCAATTCCATTAATTGGTCATTGTTTTGGAAGACACCACCGAATCTAGAAGTGTTCTTGCTGAAGCCGCCTTCCGCTAGAGTACCTGATGTTGTGTATTTTTCCAAGAGCTTAGCATCCAGAAGCGCGTTCATCAGCTATCATATATTATTTCTATAATAAGAAATCTGATCAGTTGTTTGAGAAATCTGATGATTTACATGGGTTTGCAGAAATATTTAAGCAAACATATGTATCCATGGATAATTTAATAGATCATCGGCTCCGTCTAGTTTTGGCTCTTTACGGGGCACCCAAAGATGTGCGCACGAGCGATATACCTGCGATTGAGCTCGTCCAAAGCTATCGATCAAAAATGTATGTTGAAGCCACCAATTATAAAAAGGTCGATCTTGCACGCATAATCCCGACTACCAATGCATTAACCGAGCATATCAAGCGTGTCTATTTCCAAGTACAGGCTTGGTATGGTTCACAAGGTCAAGACGAGATCTTGGATCCGTTGGAATGGGGGTGGAAATTGGTGGATGGAGAGCTCAGTCCTGTCACCATGACCCAGGAAGCTGGTCCCAAGGAAATTTTATGCAAAATTTCTTGTTCTTGTGAAACCGACTGTGGCATGAGGTGCGGGTGCCGCTCAAGTGGGTTGAGGTGCCCACTTGCATGCAAGCATTGCGATGGCAATTGCTCAAACCAAAAAGACACTTCCAACGGGGCCGAGAATAATGACGAGGAAGAAGAGGAAGAGAGGGAAGAAGATGAAGAAGGGAAGAAGTAGAAGAGTTTAAACAAGATGTTTAGTATTTAAGTTAAAAATTTAAGTTTATAATAAACAATTCAACATTAAGAGTGCCCTCGGGGAAGTCTAATGCCAGAATTGAATTTGGCATCCCCGAAAACCCCCGAGTAACGATTTTGGAGTAATTTTCATGGACGCTGCCATTTCCCCCCAGTCACCCAGACAACCCCACAGAACCACCCCCAGGTGCCCCCGGGGAAATCTAATGCTAGAATTGAATACGGCAATTCACCCCCCGCGCACCCCCTCCCACAGCGCCACCTCCGTGCACCCCCGGGTAATTCTAATGCCAGAATTGAGTTCGGCAGCCCGAAAACCCCCCGAGTAACGATTTCCGAGCGATTTTTTCAAGTTTGCAGTCGTTCCTATAATGGTGCATGTAATGATGCAATTGGAAAATGCATTTTCCGGTCCAGAAGGAATTTTTCAAAAAATGCCTAAACCAGACTATATAGACTTTTTTCCTGGGATCTTCCTGAACACAATGCGGAAAACCGCATCTCGATATCTGCTGTCCCTAAAAATTTCCGCTATTTTTCCTAATTTCCTTGGACTACAAGGAGATTGTAAAGACGAAATATGAATATTTAATAGACGATTAACTAATTACAGAGCATTTGACGTAATCATGATTGCGAATGGAATAACCGATAATAAAATAAAACAATACAAGATGCTGCATAATGGCGGGATGGAGTTGCAGCAAAGTTCTGAAAACGAGGAACAAAAGTACAAGGATGAATTTAAATCGATGGTAAAATTATTGGACGAATATTTTTTACCAAAATCTAGTTCAGCACTGGAGCGTAAATATTTTCGTGCAACGAAACAGAATCCGGAGGAAACTATTAATCAGTTTGTCATAAGATTGAGACAACGGGATCCTAAATGTGAGTTCGATAACGAAAAAAACGACATGCTAGATCAAATAGTGTACAACTCAAAACATAACCAGTTAGAGAAGAAAGTAATCGAATAGGGAAGCATGGATTTAGTCGAATTAATAAAATTAGCACAAGGGTTGAAAATTACCGATTTATTAGACAAGCAGGTACAAAAAATAAGCGTAAAAGTGGAAAAGAGCCATAGACAGCAGCAATATCGATCAAAGCCGAAATATCCGAAATATTAGTACAAATACTTATTTTAAGGCGAAGGATAGAAACATCAAAGTAATAAAGGACGATAGTACAGTTGAAAACAAATTAAAGGTTACGAAGGTAATAATGTTAGTGTTTATAAAGTAATTCGTGCAGAAATAGCTTACAAAGAAGAAAAGGTCGAAGCCGACATTTATATTGTAAAAGGAAGTGGAACTTCATTGCTTAGTTGTAAAACGGCGATTAAGTCGAAATCCACATTGATGAGTCCATTGTTCCAGTGGACCAGCCTTATCGAAGCATTGCAATTCCTTTATGAGAAAAGGTGTCGTATAAACTAAAAGAGTTATTGGACAATGACATAATAGAAAGAGTGAAAGAAATATCCGAATGGATATCTCCATTAGTAGTAGTGCCAAAGAATAAGAGTAACGACGTTAGGTTGTGTGTCGATATAAGACGAGTTAATTTTTACAAAGCTAGCTGTAAAAAACGCATTCCCTCCAAATAGAGATAACTCCTCGATCTAGAGAAATAACGACGTTTATTTCGCACGAGGGTGTTCGTCGATTTAAGGCGTTAATGTTCGAAATGTCGTGTGCTAGCGAAATTTTTCAGAATACGATGGAAAATTTATTGGTGGGAATAAAAGGAATCGTATTTTATATAGAAGATATTTTAATTTTTGCAGAGGATTGCACAGAGGATTTGCAAGTTATCATAATGGGATATATTTTAAATGCTAGTGGAACCAAGCCTACAATAGATAAAGTTACAGCATAGAAAAATAAGTTTTACATAGATTTCTCATTTGTATAAAACGAATTAAATTCCAATGTCTTGATTGTATTTGTGACTATACATTGTGCACAATGTAAAGTCACAAATACAATCATGACATTGGAATTTCATTTTTGTCTTTCGTTTTATAGAAATGAGAAATCTATGTAAAACTTATTTTTCTATGGTTACAGACATCAGAAATTTTAGACAGCCAAATGCAAAAGAAGAAGTCCGTAGTTTTCTAGGTATACTTCGTCCTAAATCTAGTAACAATTAGTGAACCGTGAAAAATGTTGAACAGAAAGGGGATATTTCGGATCAAAGGATCGGACAATTGTGGTTGCTGATGCTAGTCCATACGGTTTGAGCGGAGTGTTAATGCAAGGGGATGACAAAAATAAAGGCAAGGATAATAGCATTCGCATTCGTTTATCGGATGTGGGTAAGCGGACAGACCGAAAAGGAGGATCTAGCTTTGGTCTGGGCAATCGAACGCTCCAAAATGTATCTAATGGGAAGACAATTTGATCGGTATTGTTTAAGACTTTTTCAAAACCGTGTCCGAGAATATAAAGATGGGTACTTCGATAACAGTCATATGATATGAACATGATATACCGACCCAGAAAAACAAATATAGCCGATTCATTATCATCCTTGTCAACTAAATTCCGAAACACGTGGTGAGAAGTATCTAAACTAAAAGTCAGAATGGCAACGCCAAAAGCGATCACAATGGACGAAGTTAAAGAAGAAGTAATAAAGGATGAAGAAATGAGCGAATGAAAATGTTGTTTGAAATACGGAAAGTGGCCTCAGCAGATGTCACACTATAAGCGGTATTCCGACGGTTTATCAGAGATGAATGGAATATTACTGCGGTTCCGAGTTGAGTTGGCGCAGGAGAGACATCCTGTCGTTAATGAAAAGGAGGTTAAGAACGAAGACATGGTGGTATAATCAGGATAATGATATAAAGCTTGCAGTAGTTGTCAGGTAGTATTTAAAAGGAAAAGTCCTGAGCCATTGTACATTACGGAACTACCTAAAGATCCATTGAGAAAGATACGAACGGATTTCTTTGGCCTATTACCTAATAAGGATTTTATCTTAGTGATAACTGATGATTATAGTCAGTTTGTACTTATGGAAATAATGAAGACGTGTACAAGTGAAAAAACGATCGAGGTACTGAAACCAATTTTCACACTATTCGGTCTCCCTGAAATACTGATAACCGATAATGGTCAACAATTCATTAGTCATGAATTTGGACAGGTTTGTGAAACATTGACTGAGTGAAGACAGAACTGATCAGTTCTGAAGCGTTTAAGAATCGCACAGCTGGAAAAGTAAAACTACAGAGATGAATTGAACAATTACTTGCTAATGTATTCGAATGCGATACACCAATCAATTAACGCAAGTCCAGTGTTTTCCCAAAAAATTCCATATCTGGTGACCTGGACGACCTTTCCAGCCATGACATTTTAAACGGTCAATTTTTATAAATGTTTAAATTTTGTGTGTTTTTTATTTTTTCAACATTTATGTAGTTCTCTTAAATAATTTTAATATAGCCTTCAATTCGAATACGACTCCATAGCGACAAAAGGCAAACATTCAACTAACAAAATGACATGAAATGACAGAAAACAAACCTGGTGTCTTTGTAAAATGATTTTTTATTTTCCTGCGTCTCATTTGCACAACCCTTTATATTCCGCTAAAATTTTTCAAAATTATAGATGCGAATTCTAAATGATAGATCCCATAATAAATCTTCTGACCAAATTTATGTTTGAATTCAATTTCTACCCTAGAAACCATAATTTCTTCATAATTGGTGACGAAATGAGGGAGTTTGGTCTAATCGATCCTAGAACCTCACCTAAAATACACGTTAGAATCCCAAAAAACTAACAAATAAAATAAATCAATGGTTTAAGCAAAAAGATAGGTACCATCCAGATAGACAGATTCCCGAATATTGTTCGAAGCTCGGTTTAGAATCCCTATCAAATACTACAACCCAAATTTCATTATAATTCGAGCAGAAATAACCGAGTTCTGGTTAACATTTTCAGTTTCCAAAATTCTCTATAACGAGTAGTTCCTCGCTTTTCGAGACCAACCAATTTCATTATGATTTGATTTAAGATTTTATTCCGCTGGAATGCTTTTGTACACAAATAAGGTACAAAATAAAAAGGTAAAAATCCGCTAACAGAATTTCTGTTTTGTTATAGTGATGCCTTTTGTGGTGAGTAGCGGAACTTCTTTGTGGCGAATAGCGGAACCTTTTATTTTCCGCTAGTAAATTTCCGCCATCTTATACAGCATGTCTGCAATATAAGTTTCAGTTAAAATAAGATCTAAAACTTCCGAATATGTATGACTGGTTTAAATAGCCACGGATGAGAAAAATATAACCGGATGGATTACCTTGCCTAGGTGGAATGTAAACGCTAGCTAACTTAGTATAAATTAACTTTAGATAAAACTATGAGCGACGGCAAGGTTTTTGAACAAGAATCTAAAACTAAAGTAAGATCAAAAATAAAGTCAAATTGAAATCAAATTAAAAGTTGTGACGTTAAACGGCCTACGTTAATACCATCGTGACGTCAAATGACTCACCGTAAGTCAAAAGTGAAGTAAACAGTTAGACCAAAGACAGTACAACAGGCAGATTAATCTATTTCCGTAATTTTATTTTCATGGGTCATTGACTGAAATAAGAGGCCTAGGCCCCTAGACAAATACGCAATAGGAAATTTTGCTTAATATGGTTCCAGTATAATTAGGGCATTCAGTTGTTAAAGGACACTCAGAAAGTTGAATACAGATATTGAATTATAGTCCCTATTAAAGTTAGCCAAAAATGTCCAGTCGAAAAATGGTAATTAGAATAAATAATGGAGACTATATAGTTTTTATTCTAGCTGAAATTTTTCATACTATGCTAGCACTTAACTATTTTTGACGGCTTAAGAATAGCACTAGGAAAAATTAAGTGTTTATTCCTAATGAATCATTATAAAATAGAGAAAATGGTTTCCACTTTATACATCATGTGAAAATCTAGTATTACGTATAAGATTCTGGCTCGAAGAATTTAATAAGTTGTTGGACACGACCCCAAGATCTCTGGTAAGAAGAAGTAATGGCCATTTTCTGGTAATGGCCATTTTCAGTTCCTAGACAAATTTGATTTTCTTCGAAACAAAACAAATTCGTGAACACTTTGGGACCCGGGTTGGGGAATCATAAATATATCACTCATCGGATGAGGAACTTATGATCCTCCAACCCGGGTTTGAAAGTATTCCCGAATTTTTCTCGAAGAAAATCAATTTTGTCTTGGAACTCAAAATGACCAATAACACTCCTTACCAGAGATCTAGACTCAGGTTCCGATAATGCATCTAATAGATAATTATATTTCTCATTTGACCAGCCTTTATATGATACCCCAACCCGAGTTCCAAAGTATTAACTAATTTTTTCGAAGAAAATCAAATTTGTCTTAGAACTGAAAATGAAGATTAACACTCGAAATAAATTGGCTTAACATTTTACTACCAACCCACAATAAATAAATTAAAAATCTAATTAGGCTGTGTCCCAAACACCGACTCATTACAGACTTACTTGCTTATTTGACGCCATCTTGAATAAGTCGGTCAAATCGTTCCAATATGTTATACCGACTTATTTGTGACATAATATCAAAAAAAAAAAAAATGCATTTCTGTTATATGGAAGAAAAAATTTCCTTGACATGTTGGTCGTTGCCACTAGATTTGAAAAAAAAAACTGGATGATTACATCATAAAGCAAAATATACATAAGAGGACTCATGTAGGGATTCCGAGGTTAATCTATTTTACATTTGGCAATCTGTATAAGCCTAACAAGAACAATGAACTATAAAATAACTATGCCGATTTGTTTATAAGATATGTGTTTATGGATTAAATATAGAAAAAAATTAAATTTGTGTATATAAATATATTAAAACTATAAAATAAGATTAACTTCGGAAAAACAAGCTTAAAAAATTTGCACTACTTGATTTCTCTTATATATTTATTGCTCTATGATTACATTTAGTCAAGGCACATTTTTGAATAAAGGGCCAACCATAAAAAAATTATAAAATTAAAAAAAATTAAAAATTTTGACGACACTAATTTTTAATGACATTCCAGCCATACTAGACGTAACGAATATGCCGTAAATATTGTAGAATATTGAATGACAACTATTTATTTATTTATAAACTATTTGTTATAGTGACAGCTGTTTATTGTTTGTTGTTTTTTTAGGTAGCACGATACAAATTCTAATTTTTTTTACGTTTGAACGCAAAATTTCGCTCCAATAATTTTTATTAAGTGACAATTCATATTTAACGAAGCTTCGTTAAATTTTTTAATTTAAATTAATTTTTCCATGGGCGAAAGCACAGAAACGGCATTTAACGCAAACATAATTTTTTTAAAGTTACGTTTATAATTTTTTTTAATTTTTCTATGGTTGCCCCTTAAGTCGGGGTCTATTTTTTAATTCAACCCGAGCAAGCAGGCTTGCCCTGGGTATTGTACACTGAGCACAGATTGTGCAGTGCCAAATAATCCAGTGTGCATAGAGTAATAATTTGTTTTTTACTTTGCATACTCTTCGTACACCTGCATTATGTTCAGAGTAAAATTTAAAGAACCGAGTATGCTCGGTGAAAGCACGGTTCACAAATAAAAACACAGTGTGCAGAGTAAAATTACTCAGGTTGAATAAAAAAACACAGAGTATTTTTTGACAGCGCACTGCTTGCTCAGGTTGAATTAAAAAATAGGCCCTCGGTGTCCACAAATAAGTCGGTGTTTGGGACACAGCCGTAGAGTTATATGGTTTTAGTACTAACCAAAGTTTAAGGTTTGCAGCTTTGGATTTTGTACTAATAGATTAGTACACCTAACAAATATCCGAATCCGACACGGTACGAATTGTATCACATTTAGATAGTTAAAAATGTTATCAATTTACATAAACTAATCAAAGCCATTAGCAACCGTTTAACGTAACCTCTGAAATGCTTCCTTAGAAGGTTATGTTGATCACGATAAATGTTCCTTGTTGCAGCTTTCAATAATTTTTTTACAGCGAAAAATAATTAATTTCATAACAGGGTGCACATGCACTAATACATTAATAAATCAACCAGACTCCAATTGGAGTTTACATATTCCAATATGATTCGTATACGTTTACGTATGAAATAAAGCATGAAAAACTTCACACGCATCCACGCGGAATATGGGACAATTCTGAAGGAGATCGGGCAGGGTAGGGCAAGGGTAGCGTAATGTAGTAAAATATGGTAAATCACAAATTTCGAAACTAAATTAATAAAATGTTTCCTTCAGATTTGTCCCAAATTCCGCACGACTTTAGCTATGGACTTACACCACATTCTATTTTATGGTCATAGAAAGGTCGACGTGCAAGTGGGTAACTCATAAGTTACAGGAAATTTTATTATTTAGTTACGAAGATTTTGGATTTTCCAGTACGGTATAGTGAATTGCAAACTTCTGTCTCTTTCAGACTTACTCCAAATTCCGCATGGGTTTACCTAGGATTATAACCTATCTAACGACCATGATTGGATCGAGGGTCATAACATAATTTAATTTGTTTTTTTTTTAATTTTTTACTTTTCAAAATAAATTTCGTTTTAATCGAATAGGTGGTGCCATCTACCCCGCGGCATTCATACATTAAAGTTTCATTTGAATAGACTTGAATATTTTATTCTGTTTTCTTAACTCATCCTATTATATTACATCAACGTCGAGAGAATAATTGGAACGAGACCAATCTGTACCCCTTGTGCGTGTGTGCGAGCGACTAAAATATACAAGAGCTTTTTTGTTGTGTTTTCTTGTTTTGGTGGGTCGTGCAGCTGATGCGAGTGAGAAGGAGAGTGCAAGTGTCGTGCACGAAATTTTCTATATTGTTTGATGTAGTGTGAGAAATTTTTTTTGTTGAGGCAGTCTAGTTTTTGATTTTGGCCAAAAACAATCGAGTAATAGAGCGAATGATAATTGACTTCCGTACACGTTTTTTAAGTCTGACATTAAGCCATATTGTTAATAAATATTAAAATAACAGTTATTGTTCTGATTAAACAAAAAATAAAGTGTTGGAGGAAACCTGGCCTTTCCCTAACAAAATATAAAACTAAGAAGATAAAAGTGTAGAGAGAGTGTTTTGTTTGCTGGCACAGTAGTCGACGATTATTGAATCAACCGATATTCCGCCGCGCTTCCTTTCTGCTGGTCAATATCCAACGTTAACGCCAGTTATTCGTCTAAAGTTAGACAAGTATCGTAAGTGGGGGACCAGACGAGGACGGCAGCGTGGTTTGGGGTGGACGAGCATGATCATTCATTCATTGTTGGTGTAATATTTCGGTGGTCTGCCGTAATAATATTTGGTGTGACCAAGCTGCGGTTATCACTGGTGATGTGGTATATTTTGGTGGTCGGCTGCAATAACATCCTGACAGTAACTAAACCACAACGGTCCAGGTAACTTGAGTTGCCTGTGGCACGACGGCGATTAGCCTCAACCCAGAATAAATAGAATAGTTAAGGGTTTACGGTAAAGGTGAAACAACGGTCATCGAACAGGTTGCCAGCCGGCAGTTTGTTATTTTGGTATCGGGGAGTGGCCCCGCAACAAACAGATGGTCAACCGGCCACTTGCAAAATTCTAACCAAAGGCGGGAAGTCGCCCAACCCCTTCCGGTGGGACCTGGTGGTAGGTGCACGAGGTACAAAATTGTTTTTATCATTTTTTTGATTTTTTTTCAATTTAAATTTGGTATCTTTTATAATTTAAATTCATATTTTTTTTTTCTCAATTCCTCAGGCGCGGTGTTGCACATTGGTTTCATTCCCTATCATTACATCGAAAAAAAAAAACTTTTACGGTTGATCCTTTCGGTTCGAATTATTATTATTTACCCGTTAATAAAAAATTTTCTTGGTTCGTAGTTGAATACTAAAATAAAAACCGCACGGCATATGACTCTTGGCTTTCTTAGAAATTTGCATTTTCCTTCTCGTTCCTTCTTCCCCGTATTTACTTGGTTATTTGATTTATTCTTTTCCGTGGGTCATAATAGTAATAAAATGAATTACTAAATAATTTTTCGGGTAGGTATGATGGGAGGGGATTTTTCATTTTGTGTCGGTTCCATATTTACAGGCTGGGCTTGTCATTCCCCATCATCCCCTTGGTAGGACATCCACAGAGTCGGAATATTGAGCCCACCGTATGTGTCGTCAATTCTGAGGACGACTGTAAAATTCACTCGGTCTTCCCGTGGCCCTTCGGCGGCCTCATGCTGTCGACGTGTGAATTGTAGGGGATTAGCTGGAGGTCTCTCCAAGTGAAGAGAGGCCTGCTCTGTTGAGGAGACGTCCCCACTCTCTAATGCTGCTTCGTTGTGGCTGGGGATTGGCCTTCCGAGGTGGGGTCTCTTCAGCAGACTGGGTACTTGTCACTCGCCGAGATCCGGTCGTTAAAGGATGGACACACCAAGTTCTTATTAAATTTATTTAGTTCCTCAAGTTTCGTTGAACGAATTATGGTGTCTTCATTTAATTTCAGTTTTTAATTTTTCTGTTCCAAGGTGGTGGCCAGGAGCACGCAAACCTCTAATTCCGCCACGACCCATGCCGTATTACCCTGAGATCTAGCCGGCAAAACATCATCGTGACAGATCTCGAAGACAGTATCTGCATTACCATTTTGTCGCCTGAAAACTTTCGGCTAACATTAACAGTATGAATTGTTGAAAGGTGTGAAATTAAAGGTAAATTTAGGGTACTCCTAGCAGTTGCGATCTAATGAATTTTTGAAACTCGATGTTTTTAAAATAACAAAAAATACGAGATGTTTTATGAACGAAACTGAAATGAATTTTATAGGACTCCGGAAGAAAATTAAGTATTTCTAAAAAATTCCATTTTCCCAACGCTATCACTGGTTTCAGTAACTTTTTTGCACGCGACTGTAGTTAGTTTTGCATAAAAGATTTTAGTTTTATTCAAACCAACACAAAACAACCAACATCAAACGATAGGGGGGAAAAAGAATGTTAGAAAAGAAAATTAAAAATCGATTAGTTTTTATTGTGTTCTGGGATTAGGAGGATGGGTATTTTCCGTAACTACCGTATTTTAAAATCGTCCATGGACGCAAATAAAAAATATTTTACATTTACCACTGAGTTAAATGTGCATTGGGACGATTTGGGGAATTCAACACACGAGGATTGTTATTATAGTGTAAAGGGGGATGATGACAGGTATTTACACAAAATACAGGAAATTTAAAATAAATTGAGGTGTGCGGATTTACGTATATGTATAACATAACACTATAACAAGAAAGTGTGTAAGGTCAAGTTTAAAAATATAAAAACAATTTCCACCCACACACAACATTAAAATCAAATTTAGTGTAAGAAAAATTTTATTTTTGACTTTCGCTGTTCACAAGGAATGTGTAAAGGTGTATTCGTTCGAGTAGTATACCAACTGATCGTATCGCTCTATATATAAGTCGAGCGTGCTTATTTGAATTTTACAGAAGTTAATCGATTTTTTGTGTGCTAGGTAGATATGTGTGACCGTGACTTATTTGGCACATAATTTAAATGAAAACAGAAACTGTATATGGGAATTAAGCTTTTAATTGTCGTGGGTGAGCCATTAATCGAAAATGATTTCTGCGGTTGGAGATTTTACAAGAAATAAATACCATCCATATCGAAAAAATATGGAAAATCAATTTTTATCGCTATAATAACAGTAAATTGTAGTGATTTTAAGAAAAAACTGAAAGATTCGTGTGAAGTTTATGATAAAAATTGCTTGCTTGGTTAAGTTCGAAGAAGAACTGGTTGATGGAACCGTTGGTTTCAATCATTCCACTCAAATTAGTTATCGAAAGGGATTTCTCAGTAGTATTTCGTAATACGGCATCGGTTCCAGCCCGTGTTTTTGTGAAAATGAGCAAGAAAGCTAAGCAACTCGATAATATCTAATATAAACTTGTTGCTCCTGACAGTTGATTAGATCTCTGATTGACCACTGAATACGCTTATAGTGGAACTTACGAGGAAAAGCATAATCACTGAGCAACAAAAAAAACTCTAGCACAACATGAATATATGGACAGCGATTGGATCTTCATCGTGCCACCAACAAGCATTTTGCACATCAGTTTAGGAACTGCATGTCTTACAATGTTAAAGACACCAACGAGTTCTTTTAGAGTGTCAATCCGATTAAAATGTCCTTCTCAGGTTTCCTCTGGATGTTAGGTTGCTGTACACATCATTTTCGCAAAAACATGTCCCCACAGGTCTCGCGAAATAATTGGGATAAAATCACACATCACCGAGCGCTATCCTCACATATGCCTTCGTTTGGTGCGACAGTAAGGTCTATAAGCAAACTAAGTTGGTAATGCATAACTCCTTTCGGCCTTCGTCGCGGTATTGGATGAGCACGGCTCTAAACGCACGAATAAGGGTCGGCAAAGTATGAGTAAAGCGATGTATGGTTCACCTAGGATTGCACGGAGGTCATCTCTAACGCCCTTCAGAGAAATCACTACGCCGAAAATCACATATTGTCTACCGTTTTCCACTCACATCAAGAAGGTCATCGAGACTAGAATTCCTGGTATAAACGTTGTTCAGAAACCCGCAACGTGTTTGATAGATTAAGAAAACGATTTGTAGTTGTTTTGATTGTATAATCTCTATTATACATCGATCACACGGGTAGACGTCTGGAGCAACGAGTATAAGATTACAAAAATGGATGCCGTCTAAGACGGAGTAACAGAATCGAGCACGAACTTGCCTACGCATTCAATAGACTTCGAGGAAAACTTCGATTTTGATAAATTCTGCATTTTGGCCATTGCACAAAACACATCGAGAAGGGAGCTATTTTAGATTTTGCATTATAGCTCACCCCAATATTGTTAACTTTAAGGTTGACAGTGCCACTCCTTTTATAGCACCGCTTAAAATACCGTTCGCACCCACTCAACGTCAAGATGATGGCCAACGAGCAATATAGTCAATTTTAGCCTTTGCGGATTTTTAATCACCAAATTTCGATGTTTACCTACTTATTGTTCTGTGATTTTTCCATTAGTTTCCAACGTAATTGATTACTGTCGACGCAAAATATCAAATTTCAAAATTGTTTCAATGGCGGCTTCTCTAAAGCAATGCATTTCGCGTTTATCTCGATGACCAGGGACATGACACATGTAACCGTGAATTAAGAGGAGGCTGTTAATCGTTTGATTGTAATCCGTAAAAGTTTGGTCGTCATAATTTTACGATGGCGATGGTTTGGGGTGAGAGAAAGAATTTAAAAAGCTATTTTTCAATCCCATAAAATTCCGTGCATCCAGAATCCAAATCTGCGTAATATTTGGTTAATGTAAAATAAGAAAAACCAACCAAAATTATGAGATGCAAGTAGAAGAATGAAAGGGATATCAAATGCGAGCAATTATAAGTAAACAAACACCTATAGGC
This sequence comes from Nephrotoma appendiculata, assembly GCA_947310385.1. Taxonomy (NCBI): domain Eukaryota; kingdom Metazoa; phylum Arthropoda; class Insecta; order Diptera; family Tipulidae; genus Nephrotoma; species Nephrotoma appendiculata. Next base: position 368,105,760 of record OX371223.1, on the reverse strand, counting down.
ATGGATGGAGAAGCACATTTATAAAGTGGTGAACAACCGTAGCCCTTTGTTGATTTTCGTGTATTGGCTTGACAGTTTGTCTCGTTGTGTGGGGTGTGAAATTCGTTTTGAAAAAAGATAAAAAAACGAGCGGGTGTGCTGAGTTTTTTGTTTTTTGGCTTAGTTCTCAGATTTTAGAGTTCTTAGAGTAAGGGATTTGTCGACCTGCAGACTATTGATTTGTTTCCTGCCAACTTTAAAAAGTAAGAAAAGATCTCGAGTGAAACCGTGTGGCAAATATCGGCCAGCTAACGGTCATAGTACTAGATTGTTACCCCATAACACAAAGACAAAACTTCTCCATGCATTTACATTTGGCCTAGGTAGTCGTTCGAGTAACTTGTTATACACATACATCGGCAGTATCGAAAAATGAGGAAACTATACAAACTCCATATAAAACAACTTTTTCAGTTTGGCGTCAACAACGAAAGTTCAAACAGCCTTTTCGGTTTAAACTCTCTCGATTTTCTCAGTCAACTCCTAACGGTATTCTGTTCCCTTTGAGGAATAATTCTATTTTGGAACTCACAGCCCCAACCTCAATCAAACGAATCTCGGAGTTAATTTTTATGATAAATTACTACCATCGCTTTATTCCTAAACTTGCTAGAAGCAAATTCACGGACACATCAGCACTCTGCTAAAGAAACCCAAGACAGCCAAACATTTCTCTTTGTCCGGCAAAATATTAAGAGGCATTCGTACGACTTAAAACCGAATTGAGCAATACCACGTTATTGGCACATCCACTGAATGACGCTAACGAAACATGCAGCATAAAATAACCGACGCATAAAATACCCGCTGTCGTAGCAGTGTTACAACAATACAATAACGCTGGTTAGGCTTCTAGTATTCTTAGATATTTCATCGAAGGTCAGAACTTCACCATTTACACTGACCACAATCCTCTCACTAAAGCAATTTAGATAGAACTGAACGTAATCCGAGATACACAAGGCATTTGGATTACATCAGTTAATTCACCAAGGATATTCGACATGTGAATAAAGATAACGTCGTCGCGGACATAATCCCTCGCGACCTTTATCGAAACTTTCGCGACCTTTATCGAAAGCAATCATACATGCACAAAAAATCAACCTAGATTTTTAAAATTTACTTTTTGCTTCCGAATATCGCGCTACTTCTAATTTTAAACTCAATCTTCCTTAACCTGCTAATGGTCAAAAGTCCACAGCTTACTAAGGCGCCGATTCGCAGTTCCGCCCGGTCAATTCTAGCATACCCACTTAGTCATAGGGGGTCCTCTTCCACTATCGACCAGATATACCTATCTCTTAACCTCTGTCAATATCAACCATGGCCACAACATTTGTAAATAACTATACGTTTACTGCTAAACCAAAAAATTGCCCGATGAGTTCTTTATCAACAATCCTCTTTCACCTTTACCATAAATCACCCATCAAATACGAAACTCTATGCACAATTTTATTCTCACAGCAACAACAAAACAAGAAAATATCTTTGTTTTCCTAAATGCTCGATAACTACGACTTTATTTTCATCAGGGTAGTTAAAATCAGAACTGGTTAATGATCCCCGCATGATGGCTCTTTCAAAGTGTTTATGCAAACATTTTCGTTCTCAGTAAAATAAAAACAACATTAAATCTCTAACGATCGACCAACACCGCCATAAGGAATAATCTGTTGTGCTGAGCGAATTCCAGCGTCTGGAGCACACAGATCCGTTCGTATCAAGGATCACATCTCTTTTACTCATGGCCCTTGAACTGCAAGGAATACTGTAACGTTTACAATTAAATAATTTTTTAATCGCTGAATAAATAACACGTGATCGTATATCAATTTCAAACAAATTGGTCATAGGTATTTCTCAATTGTGGAATAATTAAAATAAATCAATTCATAGTTTGCGATGCTAAACTGCACATTCGATTTCGCCGTTTGGTTTGATGAGCAATTAATTCAGCATCGGGAGACATGTGAATAAAAATTGCTCATTTGTGAGGTTAGTGACATCTAGGTTAAAGTAGTGGCGTTACAGATAGTTTTATAACAGTTTTGATTTACTGCAGATTTAAAAGTTTAGAACAGCACCGAGCATATTACTTCTGTATAGATCCAGACGGTATCTAGAATATTCGATCGGGAAATAAAGACTGCAACGAATACAGAGGGACAGTGTTGGGACAGCGCGATAGAATAAAAACGAAAGTGAGTAGCGGGAATATAATAAGTGGTGTTAAGTGAATTAATAAATAATTCTGATTATGGTTGAGTTTTAGTGACTAATGGATATTGGGAAAATTTTTGTGGCAATATTCGAGAATATTCCAGAAGTCATGTGAGTATTACGTCATTGGTCTAACGGTTTGAGAGACTATTTCAGATATTTTCGGAAATACTCCGGAATGGGCATTGTAACCGTCAAATTATATAGCTGTATTCACAATCCAGTGATACGAATCGAGTTTGACAGGGCAAACTCGTAATAAGCATGCGCAATATAATAAATCTGAATCTAAGATACTATTACGGTGACACCTAGATTAGAATAGCATAAGGTATTGCAATAAATGTTCAATTGTATTTGTGATTTGGTTCAAGATTTAGGCGTTATTTGTATACTAACATATTTGCTCGATTTTTGGAGAGCATTCAGGATTATTCTAGAAACAAATATTTTGGTGTATAAAGGCGTATATTGACGTGGAATGATGAGTCTTATTTCAAACGCGATATAGTGAAGGTTAAATAGAGCGATTATTAAAGTGATAATTAAATAGTGTGTTATGATTGGAATAATTTGTTGTTAATTTTGTGTTGTGTAATTATTGTGTTGCGGAAATAAATTTGTGTGTGTTCAAATTTAAAGCAGTTGTTTTTATTCACAATCCAGAGATTCAAACTTTGGGTGACAAGGCGAAAACGTAACAATATGAATATTGTTACGAATTCTACTCTACACATGCATATCACTTGGCGGTCAAGTGGTTAAGGTATACAAAACCAACTGGTAGCAACCCAAATTTTCCGAGTTCTCGAACCCAGTTGGAGACTATAATATTTTAAGTGACTATTATTTTTCACATCTTGTAGAGGAGAATATGCATATAACGAAAGCTCAATTTCCATTGTCAAAACAGAGGAATTGATGACGTGGAATGTTTACGAATACAACTAAACATGAAAATGATTTACAGTTTCAATACACATACTATCGCCAGATGCAATAAAAGGAATAATCTCGAACAGCGAACAGTGAAAGTCGAAAAGTTAAAACGGAAAAATTATAAACTGTAAAGTGAACAGTTGCACTGGATCAAACGGGAACAACCATTTTAGTACAGCTGCCTACTCCAGAACAACAGAAATCAACCTTAAACATGGAAGATATGATAAAGACGCTGAGGAAATCAGAGCAGACCAGGCTGCCAAGTTTGACCAACAAAGTGTCAAATTTGATTAACTCCGCACAGAACAAGGCGCCAAATTAGACAAGCAAGGTGCAAAAATAGACCAGCAATGTGATCAATTTACTGAACTACGAGCAGATTAAGGTGGGCGGTTTGTCAAATTAGACCATAAGCTCAATTAAATTCAGCAGGCCCAGGACCTTTAAATGAAAGAGCTAAGAGGAGAAATAAACTCTTTAGACGTGAAAATCGACGACCAGCTCAAGGAATTTGAAAACAAGATTAAACAAATGAAAGCTCCCCTCGAAACACATACATCACAAGCTGTTCCAGATGGCCAATTAAGTGCAGCACAATATTCATTGCACTCATAAAACTAGCTGTGTTTGTTAAATGCTATCCGGGGCAGGCAATTGAGCGCTCAAATGAAAATTATCTAACCGAAATTCCACTACTACCCGTATTGTCACTGTACCAAAATTAAAAGTGTATTTTGTTTAGACACTTACAATAACACAACCATGGCTAAAGCAAAAACTAAAGCATTTTAAAATTTTGCTTAACATGGACTCTCCACTTGCTCTTGCTATCTTATGCTAGAAAATTCCGATCAAATGGCAATGCATACATGGTATGTCTCCAGAACTAGACAGCATGTATATTTTGACGTTTCTTCTATTTCAATATGGAGTCTCATAAATTTTTTAAACGTTTTCATACAATAAAATGATGACAAAAGATGACAAAAGAATGATTTCTTAACGTCAAATTATAGCAAGCTTACCACACCAGGCCTCATATTGGCAATTTTTGATAGAAAGAGAAAATAGATTGCAATAGTATTCAGATAGCAGGGGTGGAGAAGCCGTGTTAGCTGAATATAAAACAGATTTGCTTTAGCTGAATAGCTGAATACCTCTAGATGTCAAAATATATTTTCTTGTTTTTGTATATTATGAATAACATATAAATGTGTATAGTTACAATGAAAGAGAGTAGCGGAAGAGTAACAAGTGGTGTTAGAGTTTTAGTGACTGGTGGATATTGGGAAAAAATTTTGTGGGAATATTCGAGAATATTCCAGAAGTCATGTGAGTATTACGTCATTGGTCTAACGGTTATTAGTAGCGACACTAGTTAATAATAGCTACAGTTTCAGTAGAAATTCCCCATTCGACACCAGATAGTACTCAAATAATAAAACACGGCTATTCTAAACCTTAAATGAGCAATTTTTTGAATAAATGTCAAAAGGCGGCATCGTAACAATATTAGTTACATTAACACCAACTAAATTCAAGCGTTATTTTAATATCATACAAAAACTTCATCAAGAATAATCAAGATTCGATTAAAACTATAATCAATACTCGTCTTCTGCACAAGCATTCCAATAACGATTTTCCCAGAAAAATCAACCACAAAAATGTATTGGAATTTATCAGTAATGTTATGGATGCCATAGATTTGAATTTTCCTAATATTTATTTAATGCACAGTAACATTTCAACGTAAAATGACCAGACAATTCCAAAAGATGATTTCGAATTTTAAGACGAACCGTTTACTGAGTGATTTTCTAGCAATAGACCAGTGATTTTTAACAAGGGGGCCGCGGCCCCCTGGGGGTCCGTAGGAAGTTTGTCGAGGGATCGCCAAAGTTTACCAAATTTCCTTCGAAATATAATAAAAAGAAAATTAATGTAGATATAACCGAATATCGTATTCAAAAGTGAAACAAGAAATGTTTATAAAGTTTTCTCTTTTCCCAGGTGAGTAAATATGAAACCGTAATTTTTTTAGTAATAAGTACACGTTTATCGTATGATAAGAATTAAGAGTATTTTATTCAAAGTATGGCCCATTATTAGTTATACATTTTTCCCATCTTTCTGGCAATGCTTGGATGCCACGCCAAAAAACCTGTTCTTCTTTTGAGGCAAACCAGTTATCGAAGTGCTCCTCAGCAAACCCGTGCCCCTTTCGATGCAAATAAGTGATAATTCGACGGAGCCAAGTCTGGCGAGTAAGCCGAACCTGAAAGTATTTGCCAATTAAGTGCTTCCATCGTTCTCATGACCGGCTTTACTTTGTGTGATGGTGCATTATCATGAAGCAAAATAACGATGTGTTGTGCCTTTCATTCAGTTTATGCGGAGACAATTTTCCCAGCTTTTCGATCTTTTCCATGGCTTTTAATTATATGGAGACGGCTTCTCATGACACATTTAATTGATCCGCTAGTTGTTTTTACGTTTAAGCATGATTCTCATCCAACAATGCTTGCAATTCACTGTATACAAATGGTTTTGGTGGTCTTCCACGTACTTCGTTTCTTACGTTAAAATCACCACTTTTGGATTTATTAAACCACTCATAGTATTGTGATTTATCAAGAGCATGCTCACTGTAAGCAAGCAATCGATTTGATTCTGCAGCAATTTTCTTCAAATGACAACAAAAAATCATTGATATCTGCCAACAGAAATATGTCGCAATTATGTCAAGGCACAAAATTTGAAATTTTTAACACGTAAAAAACAATTGTTATTGTATGAAACTTGTAGTTATGAATTGGATGTTGTTGTCAGAATAGTTGAAAAGAAAACAATGGCGCCGATGACGTGTTTGTCGAAAGGTACGTCAACATGTGGCGGCATCTATTGATAAATTCCGGTTTCATATTTACATGAGGGGTCCGTCCTATTGTTCAGGGAGGCCCTCCTTATAAGTTTCCACACCATTCATCCAATCGGTTTCAAACATTCAATAGGGATTTTATACCAACATAATTTTATTGAAGAGATCTGGTCCCTGGGTCCTGTGATCCATACAAATATTTTCCAAAATACACAAAAATTGCATTGCAAATTAATCAGAGTTATAAAAAATTGTATTTTATAATAATTTGTATGTTCGTTATTACACTTCTGTCCAAAATATATGGATCCCATTTAAACGATTGAATCTCTATAAGGACGTAATCGTCAGCCATTGGGAATGGAATTGTCTCAGCGAACAATAGAACATACTACATACTATATACATAAAATTAAATAAATATTTTAACAAATAAAAATTAATATAATTTCAGAAAGCAACACATGCAATCAATCCAGACTTATTTGAAGTAGTCACCAAAAATATGGTCCATGGACCATACGAAATCATCAATCCAACGTCTCCGTGCATGGCAGATGGAAAATTCAAAAAATCATCTAAACGAATTATTTAAAGGAACGATCACTGGCAACGATAGTTATCCACTCGATCAAAGAAGCAATCGGGTTGTACCGTATTCGTCATTGCTCTCCAAAACACACAAACCCCATACTAATGTGGAATATTGCAATTCGGCCAAATCGATCAAATATATCTGCAAATACATCAACAAAGGAACAAGCATGGCTGTCTTTACATTGACCAACAGAAACGATGAAATCAGGAGATACCAAATGAGTACCGTTATAAGCAATAATGAAGCAATTTGGCGAGTTTTGGCATTTCCAATACATGAAAGTTGTTCATTTGGCTGTTCATCTGAAAAATGGACAGCATGTGTATTTCACTGCAGAGAATACACGATATCGAACAGACACACCACCAGCCACAACATTGACAGCATTCTTCACATTAAACCAAAATGATGAATTCACTAAGACCTTGCTATATTCAAAAAGGCAATCATGGAAAAGCTGTAGAAGGATACAACAACTTACTTTTAACCGATGCATTGAGTATATTGTACTCCGTTCATACCAACAATGCAGAATGCTTTTTCTTGCGATTAATGTTAGTCAATTTACTTGGACCAGCATCGTTTCAACAATTGAGGACAGTTGATGCAAAATTATGCTAAACTTATCGTGAAACATGCCAGAAATTAATATTACTTGAAAATGATTGAAATTGGGATATTATCCATCATTTTGACAACATGCTTTCCGTCTAATCCGAAAGATTTGTGGGAACAATACAAAGATCAAATGAATGAAGGATATTTAAATCGGGTGCGCATAGCGAGTAACAACGCAGCAATGCAGGATTGAAGAGTATTTAACAATCGTCACCAGGACGCTCAATCAATAAGGATTGGTTTCGTCGAATCGATTAGCATATACGATGTATACGATCGAGATTTACACAAAGAACAGCAATTTAATGTCAATGAGCTGCAAACATTAATTCAAACAAATCTGCCAAAACTAACGACACAACAACACAATGTATGTCACCACATTATGACTGCGATTTCACAACAAATTGGCGGTTTGTTTTTCCTCGATGCACCCGGTGGAAAAGGCAAAACCATTCTGTTTTCATTGATTTTCTTGACCATTTGCTCACAAAATAGCATTGCATTGGCCGTCGCATCTTCTGGCATTGCAGCAGCTCTTTTATATGGAGGTAAAACAGCGCACTCTGCTTTCAAATTGCCATTGAACATGCAATTTACTGAGACACTCACATGCAACACAAAAAAGAATTCAGGAATGGGAAAAGTTTTGCAAACATGTTAACTAATAGTATGGGATGAATGCACAATGGCCCACAAAAAATCTTTTGAAGCAATGAATCGGACGCTCCAAGATTTAAGAGGTAATACAAAGCCATGTGACGGTTACATCAAAGAAAGTAAACTTGGGAAATGATGCTTTCATGAGAGCTGACGGAATTCCTGCGGAAATACACAACCAAAAAACAACCACAAAAAAAAAAAAAAAATTTGAACGGAAATGAAATTCATTATTTATATCTCAATTAAATCTGCTGACTTTCCCAATTTTTTATTCAGCAACAATTTTTTTTTATTTCACGTACTGTATATCTTGTTAGTATTAATATTGTATTGTACATACTTAGCGTTAGTTACGAATTCATTTGGTTTCGCGAAAAAAATATATTTCGGCTCAACAAGAGGTGTGGTGATGGAGAATCAGATTGAAGACGAGGAGTTCAAAATTAACATTGAAGGTGGAAAGACCAACCAATAAAATAAACATGAAACAGTTATGCTTCCCAATGGCGACATTCAAAAATTAATAAACATTATAAAAATAATAAATGGAATCAATTATTTATATTAATCGATGCCAAATAATAAACATATTAATAATAATATCTAAAAATTAATAAAAATTATTTAAAAAAAAGTCGTGTAATTATTATATAATAATAGTTGTATAGTGAAAAACATGAACGAAACATTTGGAAAAAAATACGGGTGCGAGCAGAATATTAAAAACTAACAACTGTTGCTTCATGCACCAGTGTAATAAATAAAATTCAAACAAAAATTGGAAAAAGTGAAAACGCTACGAATTAATCCAGGTGGTTTACAAACAAAAAAAAACGGAGAAATCATCAATTTCCTTCGGCGGCAGTATCGGATCCGCAGCGGGGCCATAATTTTTTTTATTTAATTTTATTTCTTTTGTATCTAAATCTTTACTTATATAATTTCCTTTTCTTTCCTTTTTTTTAAGTTAAGGTACTAACCACTAATACTAACCTAGGCAGGCGAATCAAAGGACTGGGAAAGATTATTCGGACAGCCTATATTTAATGGTTTCGGTTTTTTTTTATATAATAATAAATTGTTTCAAAAATGATATTCAGTTGCGTTCATTTTTTTTTCTCGTGTTCGGTGTGAATTTTGCTAAGTAAATTCTAGTTCACTTTCATGAAGCAGTGTATTACTTTTAAGTTTTTTTCTAGTTTAGTGCGATATAGAATGTGTAAGTAAGTTTTTGTGCTTCCACTGGAGATGAACTTGTGACACATCGACAACTCATAAGGGAACCAAACGAATGACTTATCTAACAACAAGCAGCAAATTCAAGCTCTCCTTCGTCCCAGAAAAGAACCACCCCTCAACCACTGTTGCTAGCCGGTTGAGACATGCTGCACTGGAATCGACAAGTAAGAGAGTCTGAAACAGTTTTTTTATCGGAACATTTCTACGCTAAGAAAACTGTTACAGCCATTCGCAGGAGAACTCATTTTGCTGGCTGCTTATTTTTGTCAGATTCTATCAGTTAAAACCGCATTCTACACTAGCCGAGGAACTAAACAAATGTCTTAAATCATCCGTTCTTCGGCAGAATGCTCAGGAAACTCACCAACCGTCCAACGGAAACAAGACGAATTCACTGCACGATTCGCCAAGCAACTTTAAATCTTGGAAAAAGGAAAATGCCAATCCATAACACCACAAATTGCATTACCTTTACACCAGATTTTTGTAACTGTACACATCTAATTGACGAATTGATTAACAGCGTATTCCAAACATTAATTGCAATTACAAAAAACACCAATGGCTAAGCGAGCATTAATTATTGGCGGTCAAAAACAATGACGTCAATGCTATTAACACAGCTATACAAAATATACAAAATCAAATATCTGGCAATTCAACAATATATATAAGTCAGTTGATTGCATCATGAATCAAGAAGAAGTTGTGAGTTATCCAGCCGAAATCCTGAATTCACTTGATTTGCCAGGATTACCACCACAAGAACTGATATTGAAAATTGGTGTACCCATCATGCTTCGAAATACCGATCTGACACGATATTGAAGCTACAAAAATCCGTGCTTCTCACATGGTCTCACAGCTATACCTATATACCTATATACGTGGCCTGTTCACTCGTCGTTACCCAAATAAAGTAAATATCCTTTGGTAGAAAAAGGCGTTGCAGCGCACGCCAGGTATCCGCTAGTTATATTATTTAAAAAAATAAATTTAGTATGGATAATTTAACAAACATAAATTATTATTAAAAAAATGACGAATTTGAAATGAACCACTGCATTAGACAATCAACCCTAGGTAAATGTTTTCCCGCACGGTGGTTTTTGGTGGATATAGTGAAATGAAAAGCACACTTGACTAGTATTCTTGAAAAGGTTCCCAATAACCAAAACCAGCGTACCAATTAGAATTTTATTTGAATCTCAATGTTAATACGAGAGTCGACTTAATAAATTCATCAAAATAAGTATTATTCACCTTGTAGGTCCATCGCTTATATAAGCCAAATCTTAAGAATAACAGTGGCTTGGGGATTTTTATTTATTTATTTGTTGGTTGAACTGAACCAGGAATATAAGAATAACTATCAGTTAAGTTAAAGATTAATTTAAACATCAAGAAATGAAATACATTTCAAAGTTAGTAAAGTTGTGGATAATTTTTGATAACAATTAAAAAGGAGAACAAATTGTACTCCTTCGGCACGTAATTAGAGCAATTGGAAAATAAAGTTTTTACAATTTATAAAACTTAATAAATTGAACCCACCTGTCCACAATTTAACAAAAAACGTGACATTTGTTGATTATAGTTGTGTGTAAAGTTACTGATAAAGCTATTAACGAACTTTCTCTTGGCACATTGATGAACAAAAATTTCAAGTCTCGTTTGTAAATTGAATTAAATTTTTTTGAAATTATTTTCTTGTGTACGAATACGCATTGAAAGACAGTTTATTGACCATTCTTTTTGGACTTCTTCAGATTTGTACATGCGCCAATCCACAGAATAATAATAAAAGTTATTTGTGACATATCACCGAAAACCAGCTAAAATTAATTCAGTTGTAATTCAATCTGGCAGAGACTTAAAGACTCCGTCTTTTGTGTGCACATATATAATGTATCGAAACGTATATGTATGTATAAAGAAATTTTAGATAAGAATCAACAGTCGCAAAGACACAAAAATAATAAATCGCTGAACAAAGGTGCCGTCACTGAATATATACAAATACGTATCGTGTTTACAATGAATTGAATCGATATATTCACAAATTTATTCAAATCTAAATTTTCATATCAAACAAAGAAAAATTTCGTTTTCATTAGCGTATACATCAAATATTTAAAGCTCCTTTCCCCAATACAGGGAGCCTCGCGCTCGCTGACCCATGTTATTTCGATTACAATTACCGTGATGTATACTCGAGTGCGATTCGTACTCGCATGGAAATCCCCAATCGATACACAAATTATGAGGTGTATATGTCGATTATTATGCAATTGTGCTCTTCTCTCGCTACCGCCCGCGAGATAAATTCAAAAAGGATATTATTTATGAAACACAGAAGGAAGCAAAAACTAATTATGTATGATAAATTGAATTTATCCCTAAACTTATCGCTGGGAAATCACAAATATATACCAAACACGAACATAATTGGATTTCTACTGTGTATTTTGTTGTTGCTGTGGTACAATGTGCAAAAGCTGAAGAAAATATTGAATTATTGTATTCTTGGGAGAAATGGCACACAAACAAAATAAAAGAAAATAAATTAACTTCTTATTTATGGTAGCGCGGAGAACAATGTGTTAAAAATTCTATACGTGTACGTTCAACAGGACGACCGACATATATACATACATACATAGATAAATTACCAGTGGCGACAATTTTCATTCGTTTTTTGTGACCGCACATACCACAATAATATTTTCTTATTATCACCACAGTATTTTGTTTTTAAATCTATTTTCACCCCATTCACATCACTATATATATAATATTTTATAGTGACCTTAGCAATGATCTTAGCGCCATTCCGAGGGACCATGTCATATCAAATGATTTATAAAGAATATTCCGTACCCCTATACGTACCCAGTAAATATTTTCCAAAAACAATGCACAGTGATGAAAACTATGTATATCCGTACAAGTACAACAACCACAAGGAGTACATTGTGAAAAACATGAAAAGAAAATTGGTCTTTCAAGAAAAATTCTTGTTATTCATTTTCCTATTGATTTTTCCGATTTATGTATTTATAATAATTTTCACCACCACTATACCGCACCATCACACTATATAAAATAAAACGGCTTCTCGTCCACTAAATTAAACTAAAACTATATTTTGTAAATCGCTAATTAGATGTAGGAAAATTAGATATAGGTACCTGTGATTACGGTTAGAACAGCAACAAATCCTCTTAAAACCGTTCCACTTTATGTAAAAGAATTTTTTACTTTTTATTCTTAACTTTTTTGCAGGCTCAAAACTAAAACTATATGTATAATTTTTTTTTTTTCTGTGTTAATTAATAATTTTCACCATAATTAAATATTTTTAGCACTGTGTATGTGAGAAACCATTTTTTCCTTTAATATTTACAATTATAAACTTAACACTAAAATTAAACTTTTTGGTATTTGACACACAAATCTTTTTTTAGGTTTCGCTTGAAAAATTAAAATTTTTCTTTTTTGCTTTCTAATGCTTAAATATTTTTTTTTTTATTTTAAGTTTTTATTTTTTGTTCCTGATATTTAGATTAAATTTTTACTGCACCCCTAAACGTAGACTGAACCAAATATTATGTAGTGGATGACGAAAACATTGTACGAGAGAAAATTTTGTGTTTTTTGTTTCCCTTCCACGGAGGAAAAACGTGTTGTAAGGACGCATGTGCTATTACTATTTAATGAAAATATTAGAGGGTGGTTCTAAAGAAATTTCAGTGTTTTAGTTTAGGGTTACCTGATTTAAATATGCCACCGAAAAGATGAATTTGCCTTCCGGTACCTTAAATAATTTCCACTGTTTTAAAAAACCCCTAATAGGACGTCTTCTAAACCCAGTGCGAACGATGGTGTAAAAAAATTGATTGGTTGGTATATGTGGTTCTCCAATATAAAAACTCTTCAAATTTTTCAATGTAATATTTATTTATCTCACTTTGCTACTATGACACTGATGTGATCCATTTGACACTTGCCTAAAAGAGGAGCGTTTTTTCAAAAATTAATTGTGCCAATAGTGCTAAAACAGTGCTATTTAGAGTTAACTAAATGAAAACTTGTGTGAAGCTGAAGCAAGCATCGCTACAATGGGTTTGCTACGTCACTCCCCAAATTTTGCGGCGTGAAAAATCCAGATTGAGGTCATGTGCGGTGATCATTATCTCATCGCAATTTCGAACTTGAAAACCGTAAAGAGACAATTATCACCCACTATCAAGAACTCAAAAGGGGTAATGTACTAAATGACTGAATTCGAAAACCTATTCGTCAACCTCGACCACAACCACAAATATTTGACCAACTCCAAGAAGTTACTCTCTCTACCTTAAAGTGAATATAACTGGAGATGCAGCCTTGTGTTCGAGATCAATATAGTCATCGTAGGTTTATCATCGACAGTCATCTTCGAATGTTTAGAACCTTGCTTGTACTCACTGCTGGGCGCGTAAACTTCACGATGCAGTTTACACGATTTTCAACCAGTAAATTACATAAGCTTATATTTTACATTATGTAAAGCAAAAAATGAAAAAATTAATAAAAATTTACCTTTCCATGATAGAAGGTCAATATACCAGCCCAAATGTTAACCTCACCTGCACGTGGTCACAGAATTCTACAGAAACGAAAGTTAGAAACCATTTATTTTTAATAATAATCCTAAAACAGTTCCCACCTTCGCCAATAGACGGCTCTAAATTTGAAAAAAAAATCAAAACATTAAAAGTTTTTAGTAGTGTAAAAATAAATTTTCTCTTTTCGACTTCTGTCAAATTGTTCGCGATCATTTGTCAAACAATGAGTATTATCTATATTAACCGGTTGGACCGGTTTGGCTGGTTTTTGTTTTGTTGTGTTCGTAATTGTCAGGACAAGGTTTGTATGAAAGAAAATTTTGGGAAAATCCACTGGAAAAATCGGAAAATTCGGAAAATCGAAAAATAATGTTTTGTACGATTTTTTCGCACGTATCCGATCCAAATGGTCTTTTAGAACAGAGAAATATGAAAATCTTAGTAGATAGCTCGGAACTTCCGGAAAAACTTGAAGAAAATTGAATTTTTTTTATTGCGGCTCAGTTGAGAACGGCTGAACCGATTTGGCTCAAACTTTTTTTGTTGTATTCGCAATTACTAGTAAATGGTTTTTACGAAAGAAAATTTTGGGAAAGTCCACCGGAAAAGTTGGAAAATTTGGAAAATCGAAAATTGATGTTTTTGTACGGGATTTTGCACGTATCCAATCCAGATGGTCTTTTGCAAGAAAAAAATTAGAAAATCTGAGTGGAAAAATCGGAAACTTCCGGAAAAACCCGAAGAAAATTGATTTTTTCCCAGCACATCATTTGATTGTCACTGAATTTGTAAACGATAGATAAACCGATGTGCAACATTTAAAATCAGCAATGGCGAAAGTACTACGGACTTGTAAAATAATCATTTGGGATCAGTGTACGATGGCGCACAAACGAACATTAGAGGCGCTCGGTCGAACGTTGAAAGATTTACGCAATAATCAAGACCTCTTTGGAGGTACGATGATTCTGCTGGCCAGCAGCCATTTTCACCAAACGCTGCCAGTCGTTTCAAGATCAACAGCTACTGAATAAATAAACTTTTGCTTAAAGACATTGAATTTGTGAAAATACGTGAAAACTCTCAAATTAACAACGAATATGCGAGTTGCGTTACAAAATGATGCATCGGCGGAAAGAAGAAGAAGAAGAATTGATCACGAATGTTTGATTGAGCGAACGAGCCATTTTGGCACCGAGAAATAAGGACGTAGACGATTTGAATATAAAAATTCGAAGTCAAATCGCTGGCCAATTGCATTCATTTAAGTCGATCGATTCCTTAACTATTCCTGAATTTTTTGGATTTGCCAGGAATGCCGCCGCACAATTTGCAGCTCAAGGTCGGTTCGGTGGTAATCATGTTACGCAACCTGAACCAACCAAAACTATGCAATGGAACAGGACTCACTGTTAAGAGGCTGATGAACAAAGTGATTGAAGCAACGATAGTCATACGAAAGTTCAAAGGCGAGAATGTTCTGATTCCAAGAATACCATTGATTCCAACCGACTTGCCGTTTCAATTTAAGCGTGTTCAGTTTCCGGTTGGTCTTGCATTCGCAATGACGATTAATAAATCGCAAGGGCAATAGTTAAAAGTGTATTGAATAAACCTTGCCATGTTTTTCCCATTGGCAGTGGTACGTGGCGTGCTCGAGAGTAAGTAACAGAAAGGCAAAAAATATCGTTCATCACCAAGCGTTACGATGAACGCATTATTAATTGGCTGCCGAGGTCGTGAGATTATACAACTCTCGATTCCTTTCAGAAGGGTTATTTAAAGTAGATAAACCAGCAACAATAGACCCTTTGCGGATTAATTACAACTATTGATTTAAAAAATTTATAAAGTAAATAACATAATCTGGCAAATGAAATGCACTTTAATTTCATTTGCTCTTTGGTAATCCTAAATCAAAATCATTTATAACAAAATTTGCAGAATAAACCTTCTATGTGTGGGAATGAGTTGTACCATTCATCTGATTGCAAAGAAACGTTGATGATGGGTTGCGTTCACGCTCATGAAGGTTTCTGATTTGGTAAAATAAGGGCTAAGCCCTGGGTCTAGGGGCCTCGGTAAAATGTTTTTCTAAAATTTCAATTTTTAATGATTGAAAAATGAAATTTCAATTTTTGATGAATTCCTGTCATATACGATTGCAACTACAGTGACGTGGAGAAATTGCCTGCAAAATATCCGTAATTCAAAGTAATTTTAATTTGTCCCGTGCAACGCCGGGTAATTCAGCATTAGCACGGGCATTGAATATACTATGTTCTGTGGCACGCAGATCGCGCAAAAAATATTGTCTTTCCACGAATTACGTGATCAGAATGTACCACAACGACAGTCTATCGTAGTTCAATTCAGCCGAGGCATCCCAATTATTTGAATTCGTCATCCAGCTATATCAGAATTAATTTAATTCATTGGACATCGGCATAATTGTTCCTTGCAGTCAACAGTGTCGTGTTTGCGGAGTCTGACATGTTAGCCCTAAAAGTTGCGTCTGTCGAAGAATTCCCAGGGGCAAGACACATTATACTCATTTCATCCGAACGCTTAACGAAACAATGGCGATTAAAGACTGGCAAAACGCTATTGGATTTGTCGATGATGTAAAACGAAACAATGTAGCGATTTCACGTACTCGAGCATTACTTTTAATCTTCGGCGGTAGTTATTGTGTTCAGAACAAAATTTATGCCGGACCTGAAAATTTTAAAAATAAAACAACTGTAGATTAATGGAAATTTCCTGCTTTTTATTTAAAATTTAATTTTCATAAATTCGGATTATTCTGGATTCTAAATTTGATCGGGTGACTATAAAAAGAAAAAATATTTATGGGTTCCACAAATTGTTTAGTAGTACTTTCAACTATGTTCACTACTTTCTTCTGCTTTAGCTTTAGTTTCTTTCTACAGTACCAGTGAGGGCTTCCGAACGAACCGAGAAGGAATCAATTACTTATTTCAATAAACTGTTGATATGGTGACAAAGGTTTCGTTCTCATTACAACATGTCCCAATTTCTAGACAATTTTAGCATCGAGTCCAGCATTACGAATTAAAGTCACAATCCAGCATTCGGCTTCCTCTGATTTCATCTTTAATTTATCATCCAACATACTAAGGTAACGCATTGATGGATTCTGCAAAATGTTCCAAAAATCATTAATCGGGCATTTTCAACAAATTCATCTAAACAACCGATTATAAAGATATTGATGATTACTGCCCCCGAGCCCCCTCGAAATAGTTTACATATAAATGTTCCAAGAATTCAGTGATTGGATCTCGAATAACTTTAATCAAATCTTTTAGCGCAACACGCCGTCCTCGATTAATAATAACAAATGTGGCCAAATACCGTAAAATGTGAGAACACAATGTCGGAATGGCGTTCAATTAAAGTGGTTTATACAAAAACATTTCGATAATCGTCTCATCGCTCAGTGTGATTGAAGAACCCGAATACGCAGTATATAAATCAGGTCCGTCACTGAAGAGCTTGAATATCATTGAAATTGCTTTTTTCGATATACTAACCTGCCGTAGGCGATTTAAATTTTCCAATGCTGACCCCCAGTTAAGTACTAAGCTTTCTGATGCCAAATATCTTCATAATACGAGTACATTTAAATAATTTTTGTCGGATGGTTGCATGGCCAAAAGGCAAAAATATAAATACGGCATTCAATCCTGATAGTTACCGAATTCCTGATATGGATCTTTCACACGAACCGTATTCTTCAAGAGTTCTATAGATTTCATTAATGGGGAGGTACTTCAGTTTTCTTTCAATGTAGCACTAATACAACCGATTTGAAAGAAATTTTCTTGTATAATTCTTTTTTGACGATTATCTAAAAAAAAAAATTAGTTCAATGCAAAATTTGTAGCCCAAACATTTTAACAGCGGAAAAATTAAATCAAAATCCTGATATTGGTACGTTTTATTAGTTAAATCGAATTTTACCATTTTAGTTTAATTCTTTACAGCTTAAAAGTTTAGATCTTTAGTTAGTTTAAATACGGTTTAGATTTTACGAATAACAGCAATACGGTTGGTGGTAGGTGCAGCCAAAATCAAAGTAACATTAAATTGAGAGAGCCAATTAAGAGGAAATTTTAGATGTACACTGCGAAAATTTTATAATCGATTTTAATTTTTTGAAAACTACTAGCGCTATCTATTATCTACCATTAAAACAATTTCACCACTCCTATTTTGATGTAAAAGGTCAAATATTCTAGTCGTAAGAAATTCATATAAAAATGAAGTTATGTCGCTTCTGTATATATTTTGTGACGTGGTGCTCCCTGCTAATTAACCAACCAAGCTCTGGCGACAGAGAAACGGCGGGTTAACCGAACATCACGAAGCTAGCCAATGATGTTCTGTTTACAACCTCCTACAGTTGTTAGTGCGTGGTTATCGCCTACGTTTAATGCGAGCAACATTTTGATTGGCTTTATTTCTCTTTCGGCTTCTTTCGCTGATTTTCTATCAATTGATTCGGTTTCAAGAAGCCAGTTTGAATCACTAAACCATTGTTGTGTTTGGTGGATTATCACGCGATGTAACATGTTTCCATTTGCTTACTGAGATGACTTCAAGAATATAGTCAAAGTGCGATTAGCGATATTTGATTTCCACTTTCTGGGAATATTCGACAACCATGCAAGAATCATTGTAGAGTTAATCCAAGCGGAACAAACTAAACACTTCAATTGAAACGGTTCAATTACTCGATTCATGAGCCGGCTGAGTAACCATACTTCACATCACTTTCACCTCGGAAGCGGTTTTTGTCTCAATGGAGTCACTTTGGTCTTCGACGAAGTCAGCGAAACGTAATGATATTCTTTTCATTTTCAATTCTTGTGTAAATAACGGCGACATATACATGCTCGCTGCGTCGCTGGCGTCTGTGAAATCCTGAATCTGCGTTTCTTTGATCCGTGATTGCCCCCACTGAAACATTATTTAGTCATTAGTGTGAAATAAAGGAACGTTTCATTAGAGTACTGTAGTCTTTGAACTTGACATTGAATGATAAAGTATCAGTCTTCGGCTTGAAGACTACAATCAGAATTTTCCTGAAGTACGTTCCATCTTCGAACTCAATTTGTTGTTGGTCGTCTTCCGTGACTTCCGGATGTGATGATGCTATTTTACGTAAATTTAACCCGTGACCTTCTAGTATTGATCGAAGGTCTCGCTTTAGTGAAATAGCGTCAGTGATAGTGTTAGCTCCAGTAATGAGGTCATCAACGTAAAATTCACGAAGTATGTTTTTCTAAATTTGTGGATTGGTTTCTCATACTGATTCTTAGCAATGATGCTAGAATTTTTTGACACTTTCTGTCTTCTTTTCAATGTCCGCAACTGTTTCTATTGCATAGGTTCGAAACCTTATTAGTGTTAACTATAGAAACGTTTGGTCGGTGGGACTAACAAGCTATGCATCATTCAAGGAACATGCCGAATTAGATGTTTTAGTCGAGCCATCGAATACTATTCGAATTTTTCTTCTATTTCCGAAATTTTTGAGCACCTTCAAAGTACATGCACCTTCATTTTTCAGCAATTCAAATTGTGAGTCACAGTTTAGTTATTTAAATTGGTCACACTATGATAAAATGGATCGCTGCCGTTGCATTTTAAACATTTAAACTGATTAAAATTTAATATATTATGACATTTCGGGTTCCGGCGGTAGTTTGTTTGACTTCAGATTGGTACATCTCGATGGGATCGCTCTGCTCTTTTAGAATTTCAAAACCGCTTCAACCGTGGGAAAATCTCTATCGGAGGACTTAGTGGCTCAACGATCTTACAGACAGAGGCAGCTGATCGTTAGTGTGCACTGATGATTCGGAAAAGTCTCGAAACGAAGGAAAATCACGGTAATTTCCACGGTATATATATGGTAATCGTAAACCGTATGCTATGTTGAAAGATCTGTCAATGGTGAAATCCAACAGCGATTTTTGATGTTCTGCTAGAGATCCAATCGCCCATTGATTCATTCATAAGTGTCTCTAAGTCTCGCGTACTTTTCTTCGTTTCTTCCCTAAACTTGCGATAATTTGTGTTTTTTTAGGCATATCGAAAATTGTTCACTGTATTACTCACGCGTTGTGATAATACCAATCAAGGAGTCGCCTAGTTAGGCTCCTACGACTGTATTAAGTTGTTATCCTTTCGACGGTTTGTTTGAAAAGGAAATTATTTTTTGCTAAAATGTCAAGTTAAACAATTGTTCGATAATTACAGTGTTTGTTGGTAGGTGGCGAATATTAATTTATGATACTGAACACACCAAATTAAATTATACAAAATGAACATTTGTAAGGTTCAGTTGTCATCTATTTAAAATTTTGTCATTTTAAGGTAGAGATAATTCTGGCTTGTTGGATGAACCGCGAGCAATAGCGACCAAACGAGATGTGGTTGATTGAAGTCTTGAAATACGTTGGCTAGAAGCTGGTACAGAACATAACAGAACATAATATACATATTGATTCCATTGGCATTATTTCTGTCTACTGCAAATAAATTCCCGATTAAAATTAGAAATTGGCCATACTTAACATCAAGGTAACATCAGCAGATGTTACATTTCCTCAGGGACAGTAATTTTAAATCAGGGGTGGCATGTTGTATGTTCTAATCGATTCGGAATTCGAAAAAAGTCATATGGCGGTATATTGTATCATTTTCGAATCGCGATGCAGCTGACATTTCATTTTTTTTTTTTTTTTTTTTTTTTTTTTTTTTTTTTCCTGTATCTCCACTTTAAGAGCATAGGGCGTCTACTAGACTTTTCCATCTGACTCTATTTGGGGCTACTGATTTTATTTCAGCCCATGATTTTCCAATGTTTTTGGCTTCCGCAATTACCGTTCGCTTCCACGTTACAGGTGGTCTTCCTACTTTCCTCTTTCCTTGTGGGTTCCACTCTAGTGCCGTTCGAGTTATATCGTCTTGTGATTTCCTTAATGTGTGTCCGATCCATCTCCATTTACGCCTTCGTATATCAGTCTCAATGCTCTCTTGATATGTTTGCCTATGCAGCTCGGTATTGGATATTTTGTTAGGCCAGAAGCACCTTAGTATTCGTCTGAGGCACTTGTTGACGAATACTTGTATCTTGTTTGTGATCTGCCGAGTTTGTCTCCACGTTTCGCAGCCGTATAGAAGCACTGATTTCACGCACGAGTTGAACATCCGTATTTTGGTGTTTCGAGAGAATACAGAAGCGTTCCAGACTTTGTGTAGCATGATGAAGGTTGCCCTGGCTTTATTTATTCGCTTGGTGATATCTTCTTCTGTCCCACCGGTTATTGATAGAGTACAACCGAGGTATACGAATTCTTTTACATCTTCGATTTGTAGTTGGTTAATGCTTATCGGTGTGGTTATTGCACTGTTGAGCCTCATTGTCTTGGTCTTATTGATGTTGATTTTTAGACCAACTTCGTTCGCTAAGTCCGATAGTTTCCGTATTTTCTGCTGCATATCGGAATATTTGTGAGTTAACAGGCATATATCGTCCGCTGACATTTCATACTCGAAAATTATTATTTCATACTCGAAAAGTATTGCAAGATTAAAAAAACGATAATAGTCGAAAATGATCCAACATGCACTTTTTTCGATTCAACTCTCAAAGTCAATTCTATTCAAAGTGATGGTACAACATGCTACCCCAGTGCGCTGTTGAATGGTAGATGTTGACACAAAAATATTCTTAAGTTTTGGAGCGACCCTTAAATTGACTTATTGCATTCATTTTATATTCAACACAAGAGCGAGTAATTCTTCATGAATGGCCATTTAGCGTGGCTGGGCAGATGGTCGGTACATTAGTTGAAAAATACCCAAAATACTCGTTAAAAAAGTCTCTCGTAGCTGTCAATTCTTTTTTGAGAGATGTGGCAATTCGTGTATCGTTTAACATATGACCCCTATGGTTCCCGAGCGTGTTTCTATAGTCTAAAAACTGAATGCTACAAATTTTTGGCGGAGCTATAACCATTTTAAGGTGTTAAGTGATGCTTTGGTCCAGAGTATCACAAATAGTGATTCTGTGACCGCACCAACATACCCACTGACAAACGCACACATATAACCGGACGCACCCTCTGTCAATAAACAAAATGGTGGGAAGGTGCAGTGGTTGGAAAAAGCAGAAAAACCTCTATATTATTTTAACGAGCTTTTCGTACGCTCAAGAACAATACTAATAGTGAAAAACGAACATAAATGTAAATATTTTACGATAAATAAAATTAAATAAACGCGGTTTTGTAAATATTGTGGTTAATACAATTTAATGGCCACGACGATAAAACCGTATTGTTAAACCGTCGTTCAAGGGGTCGGGCGAATTAGCAACATACAAAAAACCGCTGCAATCGGACAAAGTCGGATAGCAACTATAACATTAACGCGCCGTTATCGGAAAATTTGCGTTTTTCTTGTGCACGCAGTAAATTCTAGTAGAATGAACGATAAAATTCCGATAGACAATCTGCAAACAACAAACGTTTAAAAAGTGTCAGTGAAATATTTCGCGTCTAATCGAGACGACCCCGAGATTTGGTTTAAACAACTGGAAGCCCAGTTCGAGTTCAGCGGAGTGTCAGTCGATTTAACAAACTACGGGCATTTAGTAGCTGCTCCGGATGCGGAAATAATAAAGTATGTGCGTGATGTGGTTAAAATCTAAAAATCGTGCAATCGAAAGACTATGTGATTCAGCCAGAAGCAAGTTAAATGGTTTACTTTTCGGACTTCAACTAGGCGACAAAAAAACCGTCGCAGTTACTCCGCGAGATGCAGGTACTTCATTAAACCAAATTCACGAGTCAGCGTTGCGAAATTTGTCGCTACAGCGCTTACCACCCAACGTCGAGCAGGTATTTTCCTGCATGGAAGGGTGCGATTTGGAAAAAATAGCCACGTCAGTGGACAAAATCATGGAAATTCTCAGGCCCTTTTTAAAAATCCATATTTCTTCGATCATTGGTTCTGAAACGAAAGGAATTCTGGGGTTCTGAAAATCCAAGAGTCATTCATCAACGCCAATTACACCCCATTAGGTGTACAGTATTGTGTGGCATTACATCTGAAAATATTATTGGACCTAACTTCTTCGAAAATGAAGATGGAAGTGCTGTAACCGTAAATGGAGAGCAGTATCGGTTTATAATAGCACAGTTTTGATGTCCTGCTCTTGAAAACAGGCCTGGTCAACATTATTGCAGAAATTCAAACGCTACAGCCATAAATTTTGAAAGATGTGATAGAAAATGCTCTAAATCGAGCCCATCATTGCTAAGCTGAAAACGGGGGTCATTTAAGTGACATTATTTTCCATACTTAGTGTAAAAAAAATTCCATTTTGTATATTTTAAAATCTGAAGAAAAAAAAAAGTAAATAAATAAACGAAAAAATTATTAAATTTTAGAACCCTATAGTGACTTTTGGCCCACACTGTATCATCGGAGCCAAGTTCCTGTTATATTACGGGTTATTAGTTGATATTAAAAACAAAATATTGATCGATCCACTAATGTCGTTGTCAACAAATGAAACATCAGTTTTTTTGGCATCATATCAGCTGATAACAATAAAGATGGACGTATGTAATCCACAGATATGCAATTTACTGCAAAATTTCAGACAGATTGTGCTAGAGACGCTAACCGTCAATACGGCGAAGCACAACAGCATCGACAACCATGTTCTGCGAACGTTCAACGACTTGATACAGAGAAGATGCAAATCGCCAAAAACGAAATCGACCTCTGATTAAAGCAAGGCATATGTTGACCATCAAAAAGCAATTATGGGCGAGTCCTATTCACATCACAAATAAAAATTTGGTTTAAACCAGAACACAAAACCCAACATATCTTTTAAAAAATTGACCTCGGTAGGCCCTACAAGATCCCGACATAGATGAGGAGGATATACAGAAAAAAACAGCTATATGCACTCCGTTCGGTTTGTTTGAGTTCCCTCGCATGACTTTTGAGCTGCCGAATGCGGCTCAAACATTCCAAGGACTCATCCATTCAATTCTTCGCGGCATCAAATTTGCGTTTCCATACATCAACGATATCCTAGTCGCATCGATCAACCTAGAACAGCATATCAAACATCTGAAGCTAATATTCCAGCTATTGCAGGACGCAGGTCTGATAACCAATCAGAACAAATATGTATTTGGGAAGAAACAGATAAGGTCTTTAGGATTCCACATTTCAGCTCACTTGGTGTGAGCAGTCAAACCAAGCAATCGAGCGTTGTAAAAGTCAATTGGCAGAAGCAACTCAGTTAGCTTATCTAACGACTAATCAAAAAATCGCTATCATGGTAGATGCCTCAAATCAATGTCTCGGAGCAGCGGCAACGATTGAGCTTCTTTTCACGGAAAGTAACGGGCACGGAGCCGAAATACTGTACAAACGATAGGGAGCTGCTGGCGACATACGCAACAATGAAACATTTCAAATATTTCATCAACGGTTGCGAGTTTATAATTTCCACCGACTACAAACCCCTCACTACATCAAAACTTACAAAAAGCATCACCACGACAGCGCAGACATCTTGATATGACAGCACAATATACGATCGATATACAACACATCTCCGGTAAGGACAACGTGGTGTCAAATATTTGACAAAATGCCAATCTTCGTATTAGATAAATTCTAATGATAAGTTAGACACCAAGACATTACGTTCCTCAGAAATTCCGACGGTTGTTTTGCGGAGCATTTCACAATCTCGCACTTCCAGGGTTACGGAGCACTGCCAATATAATTCGAAAAAAAATTATTCGGCCAGCTTTAAACAAAGATGGTCGTTTATGGTCAAAATGTTGCATGAACTGCCAGAAATACAAAATCACAAAACACGTTAAAAGCCCGTGCGGTAATTATCCCATCATAAGCAAGCGATTTTCTAAAATACACATAGACATTATAGGTCCTCTAGAGATCTCCCTCCGAAAATCGACGATATTGTTTGGCGATCATAGCTCGATTCACGCGATGACCAGAGGCCACTGCATTGATGAATATTGGAGCCGAAACAGTTGCAGATGCTGTGCTAAAAAGAAAGAAAAGTCGCTATGGAATACCAGCTAGTCTCCGACAGTGGTGCACAATCCGAGTCGGAATTATTCAACAGTTTATCAATGCTGCGTTTACCAGGAGACATGTGACAACCGTCATCATTTTTATCACAGAACGAGGTTATCGCGCAAATCAAAAATTACTTCAGGTTCGTTCAGCCAACTCTGCCAGCAAGAAATGTTAAAAAATCAGCAATCTTCATCTTCAAAGACCTTAAGACGAGTTCACACGTCATGTAGTACGTCGTACTGAGAAATATTTTAGACTTTTAGTCAAAGGAATCGAAGAGACAGACATCTGCACAGAAAGCAACGGCCAGCGCTATAAAGAAAGCCAACAAGAAATCCCAGCCAACGCCATAACTCAAAAAGTAACGAAACAAATAAAAAACGGGTAACTTTCAAACCGAACAATACAAAGGAGCCAAACCGCAACCTACGCAGCCTAATAAACTTTATTATTTTTGCAAACTGTTTATCTTGGCCAAAGTTGTTGAGGGAAATGTCTTTCGAGTTGCTCACAATATCCGACAATGGAATTGGCGAGTTCATCGAGTTTGGTGCATCTGCATAGTAAACCATTACTGCGAAGCTAACGCCAACTGAATGTGGAGACCATTAACATTATCCATAGAAACATCACCGCACCATCGCCATTCCTCTAATCATGTAGCCATATAAATTCCAAGTATAAATCAATTTTATTTATATCGAATTTTAGAAAACAACGCACAATTGAATCGTAAATAAGGTAATCAATCAAATTATCAAACGATTTAAAATAAAAGAAACACTAAACCATTAAATTTTCAACGCTTCACAAATCCTATATAACATACTATATACAGACTCAGCCTCATTCAAAATTTTGATCGCTCACCAAATTGACGAATCAAAAAAAAAATATTCACACGCACAGTTGAATGCGAATCGTATACACAACAAACATTTCGTTCCAATCGACGTATTTCGCCAACATTTCAAATAAATCGAAAATAGTTCATTTCCCCGCCTCTCATACATCTTATTTCCCCTCAAAAACATTTTTTTTTTATCTAAAAATACCAAAGTGCTTTTTGTTATTTATATATATATATATATATATATATATATATATATATATATATATATATATATCTTGAATGGATATAAAGCTACGAAGAGCTTCCGCACAGTGGTATATAGAAACTACATATTATCATCAAAAGGTTGTATGCCTAAACTCCCAGTACGCAGGTCACGCAAATTGTTCGTTGTGTGTACTGTGGCGTGTACTCTCGCATAACGCTTTTTATTGCTCGTTTTCTGTTCTTTTTATATCTCGCGATAGTGTGACGTACTTTAATAAACGCAACAAAAAGCGCAAACCAACTTTACATGTTTGTAAATAATTTAAAACAGAAACAAAACTAAAAATAAATAAATTAAAAAAAAAACAAAAAACTATCATCGTATGAACGCGTTCATCATCGCATTACAAAACGTCAGCGTCATTTTAAATAAGACGTCATTGGTGATATATGTATTTGTGTGAGATTGTGTTCGTTTTAAAGGTAACATGCCTCCATAAACATTTGAATCGTTACATAAAACAATCAAACATTTTTTGTTTTTTTTTGTCTATTAAATTTTTTTTTTTGTTAAATAAATAAAGTCACGAACTTTGTTGTCATAAATCGCGATTTATTTATTAATAAACAAGAACAACAAACTTTTATTATTAATTTATTTATTTAGTGGATTCATTTGCGTTTTGCTTTATTTTCCATAATACAAAACAAACGAAAATACTTTTAAATGTTTAATTTAATCCAAATTTAAATTTTAAATGACAACAACTTGCACTGTACCGAATCGTTGTTGTTGTCACATAAAATTGTTGTTGTCAATATAACTTGTTGTTGTTGTAGTTGAGTGTGGTATATTGATTTGTTGTTGCTTTCTGAAGCAAAATCATATTATGGAATGAGCGGAAAATATTTTTTAATGTGTGTGCGGTGGCGGGGTGGTTCATCATAACATTCAACAGCAGATTATATTGGTGTACAGTGAAATAGCGGTAGCTGGTACCCTTCGAGATAGTGCGGTAAGTACCTAAATATTATTATGTATGATGTTCGCCTAATTCTAATCAATAAAAAAGAACACAAAAAATATTTTGTATAATATATACATTTTTATGGGAGCCTGCGTCGTTCTTATATAAGTATGTCACGAAGGGGGAGAACTTTTCACATTGTATATGATATATGTGTATGTGTTATACTCGTACCTATATAGTTTGAGCAAGATGTTCTTGAAGATACTACAAAAAAATATATTATAATGTACCAGTTGCTTATTGAAGCCGTCGTTTTTTATTATTTTGATTTGGTTATTATTTGATAGCAATTTTTTTATTATACATATCAGATTACAAAGTCTGTTGATAGATTGATCCGTATGCTATATACATCCAAATCCTACTTCAAAATATTCAACTTTTGTGGGGTTGTTGTATTTTTTCAATTTTTAATTCAAGCCAGGTCAGGCAAAATATAATATTTGTGTTCCTTTTTTGTTTTTGTCGTATTCCGAAATTGATTTGTAATATACATATTGAATGTATTAGAAATAGGGTTGATTTATATATAAAGGGATTTGCATATTTAGCATGGTTTTTTATATCGTTTTTATAGCGGTATACATTATAGAAGTATCATAAAACGAAATTGGGTTGCCAATTTGAAACTTAAAAACAGTTCAATATACATAAAATTCAGAAGGAATTGAATATCGGAAATTAAACTTTGCGTAATATTTTAAGTTACAAGTACTACAATAGGCAAAGGGTAACCACTCAAAAATATGGTTTCCTAAAACGAGAGTCCTTTCTAAAATAATTCAAACAATGAAACTATTTATAAATTCATTATGACAAGATCCAAACGTTAACCAAATGACAGTTAATGTTCGAGAAGAAACGATTAGTATCAAACTAGTATCAAACTTTACCATAACTAGGTAGCAGAATTCTTGCTGATCGACGTAGTAACTCCTTCAAAGATCATAGGTGTCTGCCAAAGTATTGATCGTGGACGAATGGCTGTAGCAAGTTCGCTCGATAACTAATGTTAATTTTGACTATTCAAAGTTCCAGCGACAATAAACTGATCAGGTATTAGAACTCGTGTTTCTGTATAGATCTCTCCCCCAATCCACTTCGCACCAGGTGAGAAATTTCGCGATCACTACTATCTCCATTTTCCAATTGTTTCTTCATACCGGTTTTGAAAAGTCTCACAAACCTTGCTGTATCTCCATTTGAGGAGCGATGGTCTAGTAAACACATGCCGTGTTTTTTTATTAGCACCCGATAATTGTATCCGGAGCAGCCAATTTTCTATGTCAAAACTTATATTTAGCGCGCTATTTTTGCATATAGTTAATTTGTTTAACTCTAAACTAAGATTTTTTTATTCAACTTTTTAGTTAAAAATCAATAAAAAAATATCTTGCTCTACCTATTTATCGGGTGCCGCTATCGGGAAGACTTACCATTTCAGGGAGAAACTTTAAATTTCCCTTGTTTTGTACAACCCTTAAATCAAAGCAAACTTCATTCATTCTACAAATGTTGACGTTTGTCAATTTTTGTTTTGTTTTGTAGTGATCCGAAAAACATACGAAATTGTTTTTACTAAAAAATTATTAAAAAAAATTATAAAAAAAAGAAAAAAAATTTAAATTTTTAAAAAAGCAAAAGAAGAGTTTGGGTCTTAGTTTTAGTAAAAACTTTCACAAAAAAATTTCCGGTGTAAGAAAAAGGATAAATAATTTTCCCTCTAAACAATCAATTTTAATTGCCTAATTTAATTTAAATTTATATCACTGTAAAATTTAGTATAGTTCTTGTGTTAGCGGGGGGGGCCAGTCGTCCAATTTCATAACATGTATCTATGGATTTAAAATACATAAAAAATGTATTTTAAAAATAAGGAAAACTTTAATAAATTAGGTTTATAAATCAAAAATATTTTGTATATTGATAAGAAAATTTATTAAATTAAAAAACACGATTTCAATTGTTCCTGAGTTTTTCCTGAACGCGTCTAAATCGTTCATTTCGCGCATTGATCAACCCTTTTTAGGCATGGTAGACATACATATTAGTTGTGGTAAGTAATCGACGGACTGGATTGCGGATCGCGGTAACACTATATTTATTAGTTCGATCAGGTGAGCATCTTCGTGGAAAAATAGTAATAGTTCTACGAAAAATTCTTTGGCACATAGACGACATGGAAACTGATTAATTTCGTCTTGTTCATCCAGAAAATATTCGGCTTGGGTCGAAGTTTGGCAATCTTTGTCTTTTATAAAATACTTATCGGAGCATGTGATTTTTTCATTTGGTTGATCTTCATCTTCTTCAAGGAGCTCTTGGAGTTCGTCATCCGGTTCGGACATAAAAAGTTTAGACTCAACATCTCGCGACTGTTTAGTTTGTGGTAAATGGTAAATCATATTCTTGTAGGTAGCTAGGTTCCATTCAGGAGATGGACCGTCACATAAATTTATTGTCATTGGTTCTTCAGTGTGCTGTCTGCTAAGCAGACTTATTGAAGGCATTTTGCTCAGGGTGATATCATCCTCCGTCTGTGATTTATGGTAACAGCGATTCCTCTCCTCCGGGCATAAATTGTTCAATATTTGAATTGAAAGATTTGAAAGATTGGCCAATCGATCTTCAAACATCACGATGTTACGACTGTGTTGTCGTCAACAATAACAATTTTTTTCGGTAGAATGAATATCCCTTTTATTGAGTAAACCCCCACCTGTGGTAAATGTTTGCGTATTCTTTTTGGTGTGTGCCTTTGTCCATTAATGATAGTGTGCGCGGCCTTGTTACGTTTTATTTATTTTTATAATAACAACGTTGAATGATGAGAGGCGAGAGCAATGCGCATCGAGTGTGTGCAAAGTAAAACGTTTTGGAAAAATGTTTTTCTTATATGCTTCTCGTTTATATCAATGCAAATTGATATAAACGAGAGACAGAGAAGAACGAGTTTTGATTTTTGATGAGGACTGTTACGTTTCTTTGGCTTTGGACTTGATTTTTGGTCCAACTTTTGTGTATCAAATAAATACAAGTTTTTTTTTTGATATTGGGTCGAGAGCGATGGTTTTTATAATATCGCATAGTTGTTAATTAGAAAAAAAAAAATTATAAAATTTTGAAGTAAAAATAAAATTTTTTGGTTTAAAATTAAATCTTTATTCGATTAGTAAATTTAATTATAATATGAAAAGTGTAAAATTTAACATTTTACTATTTTTTGGGGTGAAATAAAATTTCTGAAATCTGTCGGCCACTTGTTTGTATATAGCTGGCGAAATTAAAAGACAGTGCATTAAATGAAAAGTTTTTCGGTATTTGAGCGAAAAAAAAAACATCTACCTTGTGCCTCTTGCGGAATATGCAAAATGATGGACATTATAAAATAAAGTTGTTTGGTGTAACGATAAAAGTGACTGGACGTCATAAGACCTGGCATTATTACGTTTTCTGTATTGAATTTAATCTCAGCGGGTGCCTCATTTTCGACGTGGTACCGTATTACTACCAGTAAACACATTTCCTTGGGCGTTCAGTTTTTTTTCAACAGCAACGGTATTTACGGTGGGCGAGCCAACGCCCAACATATCTGACGGCCAGGCGAGGTCAAATATCTTACGGATGGCCAGTTGAGGTCACTCCAATTTACACGGATCCGGCGACCAACTTGTGGCCAACCGGCTATTCGTGCTTGATTATCTATTTGGTATCGGTGAAAGCCACCGCAACTAACGGGTGGCCAACCGGCTATTCGTGCTTGATCTTCTATTCGGTGTCGGTGAAAGGCACCGCAACTAACGGGTGGCCAACCGGCTATTCGTTTTGGTATCGGGGAGAGGCCCCGCAACAAGAACGACACCAAGGCCGCAACCAGTTGTTGATTTTTTTTTATTAAGGTACCATTTTGTTTATTTTATTTTTTATCATTTTATGTATTGTCCAAATTTTTTTTCATTTTTTTTAAAAAAAATTATTTGTAATCGAGCGCAGGATAGCGGTCTTGCGCTCGGTGCGCATTGCTTCCTCGTCTCTCTCTTTCTCGTTCTTTCCCTTTTCTTTTCCTTCATGGAAAGTTGTTTTTTTAGATAAATTGATCAATTGATCAATGATAAATTGATTGATCTCTGAAATAAAAGAACTCGGTAAATGAAATATTGAAATTTAACAATATTCCATCTTTCCGCCAGTCCTTAACGAATTATGATGAAATTTGGACAGTAGTATTGATCAAGGATTTTAAAGTAAGTTTTGGACAAAATTGTAGGATGTGCTTGTGCTGGGCTAAACTGGGCCTTTTCAAAACCAGCCCTTATGAAAAATGGTATCTGTACATTTTACACGATATAAATAAATTTTAAACTGTAAGGAACTCGGCTATTTCTTAAATAAATTTTGGAAAATTTGCATAGCATAAAGGAGCAATTCAGAAAAAATTTATGGATTACAATTTTCACTATTTTTTTTAATTTTCTGTAACCATATAAGTTTTTGGCCAAAATCATAAAATTACATTGAAAATTCTATTCAATAATTTTGTTCGAATTATCCCAGTATGCGATGCAAATTTTACAATTATTAATTAAGAGATATCCGAGTTCTCTCCAGTTTAAAATCAATTTAAATCATGTAGAATGTACAGATACAAAATTTATATTTCAATCAAAAATCAATCTAGAAACCAATTTGCATAACGATTCGTTATGAAATGCCCAAGCTTAGTCCAGCATGAACTGAGTTCCTTTACTTCGGAGATCAATCAATTCAATTTGTCATTTTAAGGATCACTTTTAATATTTTATTCCGCTGAGATGTGTTATTTAGTGAAAAAAGAGATACAAAATGAATAAAAAATGTCGCTGGTAATTATATAAAAAAAAACAATCTCTTTTGTGATAGCACTGCCACTTGCGGCGAATAGCGTAATCTCTTATTTTCCGCTGTACAATTTCCGCTATCTTATACAGCATCGCGTTTGGATCATCGACATCTTAATTTTTCGACGCCCGCTCAGTCAATTATGTTTTCTGAAGTGTTGCACTATGTTTGGAAAACACATCGTATCACTGCCTCCGAGTCAGTCAACTGGCAGAAATCAGTGGGCAATGTGATGAATCCAGTCAAGATGTCAACTGCGATTTTCCGATTACCATTGTCCAATAATTGCTTCGAAAACACATCTGTAGTTCGAACTTGTTGAAACAATCCTCTCATATTAGTCGTGAATCGAAAGGTCTTCACATGACACTGCAGTTGAACGTGGAATAACAGGAAGAGTCTGACGAAAATCGTCGAACAACAGATTCATGGTTCCACCAAAAATGCTTTAATTGGCACGAGGATCTTTCGACGTTCTGTCCAATGCCTCCAGTGACCTTTTGTGGACCATAGTGCATTCGTCCCAAACGATTAACTTGCTTCTCTGTAGAATATTTGCCATTGCATAATTTCAGTGTAGCTGCTATTCCGGATAAAGCTAATGCAAGAGCAACTTCATGCTGTGATCGAATCAACACCCAAAGCAATGAAATTAAGAACATTTTTCCACTTCATCCGAGAGCATCCAGGAATGCCACCAGTTCGATTGTTCATAGCTTCTATTAACGAAAATCTTCAGGCTAATGTTTCAGTATCGTATTGTTGTTCTCTTTGTAATTCATGGTTCAGGGCATCTTGCATTGAACGATTAGATGACATGTATTTCTGCTGTAATTTGCAATGTCGGATTTGAAGTTTGGTGACGCACCCTATTCAAAACATCCTCAGGCATGTCATCCTTATATTTCACCCACAAATCGTTCGGATTCAAAAGAGAACCATTCCATGTGCAGTAGCGTGGCACATCAACATACAGCAAAGTGGAAGCAAACTCATCTGCTTGATAAATCGACAAGAAGCCTGTCAATATTGTCGACGGTTTCCGTACCGCTCTATCCGCTGCATTCTTTGGACTAAAATACATTCGTTGCCCGTTTTCCAAACTGTTCAGCTGTAGGGTTGTTCAAATCAACATCATGCCTTTTGACCTTCACAACTGTAGATCGCCCATTGTCCGCAACTGATCGCCTTCGATACAATAAATATCCGTCATTATCTGTGATGGTTTTAGCACTCAGAATGGTGATGGTTTTAGCACGCATCCCTTAGAACACTTGCCATCGATCGTACTGGGGATGTCGCCAGAGATGATGGAATCGATTTCACCCGAACTGAGTTTTTTGAACGAACCAAACCAAAATGTGCGCCTGCGGCAGACCACGTTTTTACTACTCAACGGAATACATATAAAAATGTACTTATGATGAAATCCATCAGTGATTTGAATATTTGTTTAAGAACTTTGGTAGTGATGTTAAGTAGTTCAACTGATGCTTCGCTGGCTAGCAGTTTCTTCTTGCTTTCGATCCATTGAGGGTTACCAATGTTATGAATAGGTCTAGGCGGCCATATTGTCTAACATATGACAACGCATCTTGCAAGTACTCATGCATGTAGCGAGGGCTTCCGAAGAAAGTGACCGGTAAAATTGTCATTCTTTCGACATTGTTAGCATCGCTATCGGCATCAATCACATAACGGAGATTTATGTACTTTTTAGATTGGCACTGATTTTGGTTCAAATGAATATATGTCAGTCATGCAGTCTCCTTTTCTGCCAAAATATCAATGGATATTGTAGCGCATGGTAAGCCCCATGCGTTTCGGACACGCGTTTAAATTCATTGTTCTGACGACGACGCACGATATCTCTAGATTGCAAATTTTCTCGGACAATAACATCGGCCACTTCGTCGACTGTCGGTGAATTGAATCTTCTTGCGTGCTCACCCGCCGGCGTTTTGTCAGCCCTGATTCCCATGCTATGGCTGTTGGATGGCATCCAATCAATGGCTCGCATCGTTGTCGGATTGTGAGCACAACGCTGATTATCGTTAGCATCCGAATTGCCCATGTAATAAATCTGTAAGAATTGATTGTTCGCATCCGGTGGTTGAAACAGCGCTCCAACCAAACGATATATTTGCCCTTGTATCTGCAATGGTGAAGTGAAATTGACCGGAAGAGAATTGTGTTTTAATTACCTTGAAAGTGGGCATGAAATTGTCCCGTAAAACATGTGTTGCGTCAAACAACGCCATTTGGAAGCAACTGTTGTATTTTTGGATGTTGGCCAGGAAATGGGTAGAATCACTTTCTGTTTCAGAAACCAATGGGCGTAATGAATCTGGTGGCGGGACCAATTTGTGATAATTTAACTTTCCCACTTTCAGCGACTTACAATGTAGACAATTGACTAACAATTCTCCAATCGTTACTGATCTGTACGCACTGTAATCGATTTCCGAATTGTAATGGAATGTCACACGTTCCAGATTTATAGGAGCATCGAGCCGGCGTAATCGGTCATTTCCATTATGTTGTGCCCGCAATCCAGGTGTATCAAAACTAAGCCTAAACAGTTAATTTACCAGCTGATCAAAATGGCTGTTCTCATAATGTAATTAAATACGCATCTGTCAAACGATAGGTCCGCCACCAACGCCATCTATTGAAAATAATCGGAAGTGACTATATAAATGGAATGCTCATTGTCCAAATACAATTCTCATTGGTGGTGTTTTTAACTTAAATATCCTAAGAGCCAAGTAAAAATAAGGATTTGGTTTAATATTTGGTAAAAGTTACGGGAGCCTTGTATACCTTGACCCGATTTTAGTTAAATTATGTATCAAACCATTTTATGAGCACTATTCTGGCAACGAATTTTTTGTTTTTTTTGTAATCTCCACTTACTATCACTAGATTCCCGCTATTTTTTTTTTACTAAAGCTTGAAGATTGCTCTATTTTTCTAAAGAGTTTTTTGCTTCGATAGTTCTTTGTTTAGTGCATAAAATTGGAATAATTCAGAGCGTATATGTTGTTTCAATATTGATCCAACAAAATTTGATAGCATTAAAATCACAGTCTAGTCTAGTCTATAATTTTATATTCAACCTGTTTCATTTCTAATACGCTAAGCAAGCAAGCTAATTTCCTATGAAAGATTAAATTTTTGTATTCGAGTCAAGTTCACGAGCGAATTGAGTTGAGATTATTTTTATAGTAAAATATACAAAGATAGTGATAAGATAATAAGAAAATATTCAGAATATTTGAAAAAAAAAAATCATTACAACAGCAATGTGGAGGTTTACGTTTTTGTGTTTGCCTGCGAATTTTTTGTATCACTGAATTTTTCTTTATATAAGTAATTTAAACAGATCAATACACTGTCGTGAAAAGAAAAAGCTGGATTTATAAATTTTTCATTTCATGCATTAGGAACAATTTAAAATTATGGTTTTCTTACATCCATATCCGAATACTGTAAAAGCGTGTAGCGATTAATTTTTTAATATCAATATTTTACCAAGTACGCCTTTAAGTAAATTATTACACTGCAGTTCACTTGAATAATCCAAATCAGCATAAGATATTTAAAATTGGTTCTAGAAAAACCATTACGGGGGGTAAATATTCACCAGTCGTATTTATTATACAGCATGTTGTGGTCAAAGCCTCTCGCTCTGTGCTGGTTACCTTGCTTACTTGCTTGGTGCCACTTTCTTCCAAAACTTTTTGCAGTTTTTGCACGGTCATGGTGCTACTTTCGTCCAAATTATATATACAAACTCCGCTCATAAAATATGTATCAGATCTTTTTAAAACCGTCGTCAGGTGTTCAAAAAACAATTTTACGTCATGCCTTTTAAAAGACGTAGCGTGACTGGAGCTGCATTCCTCTAGAGTACGAAGCGAAATCGATGTATAACGCTTCCTGAAATGCTGAATCCACTCAACTCCGGCTAGTTTATTGTCGGTCCCGTTTTTGGGTATACACTTTTTGTTTATCACTGCGGTTTCGTAAGCTAGTTTGCGGAAGTTCATTACAGACCAACCGTCAAATATCTTTGAGCAATCAACTATTTAATCCACAAGCATTTTTTCTTCTTCAGAACTAATATTTTGTTCTTCAGAACCGAATAATTTGGTAGCCGTTTTGCTTCTTTATTCTTTGAATCTTCTTAATCGGATCCGCTCGAAACGCGATATTTCGATACGCGATATGGTACA
This sequence comes from Nephrotoma appendiculata, assembly GCA_947310385.1. Classification (NCBI taxonomy): domain Eukaryota; kingdom Metazoa; phylum Arthropoda; class Insecta; order Diptera; family Tipulidae; genus Nephrotoma; species Nephrotoma appendiculata. The sequence continues at coordinate 368,069,559 of OX371223.1, read as the reverse complement.
AAACGCGATATGGTACAAAACTCCCGCTAATATCTTTTTTTAAAATCGCGTTTTGAAATATCGCGATTTGATAATTCACGTTTTAAAATATTGCGTTTCAAATGGGACCCCTTCTTAATGTATCGTGAAAGGGTTTTTAATGCCAAACCTTTTTGAAGAGCTGCTTTGCGAATACTTAATCCATTTTCAACGGGCAGAGGCCATTTACTCACAATATTTCTACAAAAAGTAGACAAATGCAAGCCCTCGCTCCCATTTTTAACCCCAGGGTTCTGGTGTAAAAATACACAAACCCTTGAGTAGACCAACTTTTTATCGGTACGAAACCAAGCTGCCAAGAAGAGACCTAAGTAAGTTCTCATTTTTGTAAGGGTTTGTGTATTTTTGCACCAGAACCCTGGGGTCGGAAACGAAATTTAACCGTAGAAGTACGATCCGAAGAGGCGAACATTTTCTACCGGAGTACAGCGCAATTGGAAATGTTCGTACAGACAGTTGTCGAAAGAACCAATGAACAGATACGAGTACACGTGAAATAAAGAAACCGCTGAGATGAAAGAAAATTTATTTACGATGATAAATTTAAACGGTACTGCACTGGAGGTATCTGTTATGTGACTGAATGATGTAAACTTTGAATACATTTTTGTATCGAGATATTATTCTGAAAATGGTTTAAAATCTTTTATATCCGTAAAATTAGTTTCTGATTCAAAAGTATGTCAACATTTAGTGTTTGACAATATTTTGCAAACATCTTTCCACTTTCCGATCTACAGTCAAGCTTTCATTTTTCGATAATTTTAGAAGGTTTTTATCTACTTTTTAGTTTAAAATGTCAAATAGATAAAAATTATGAAGAGTGTGGTGCACCGAATACATCTCTGCATACAATATATTCTGCAAACACTTTTCCAACCTTGATGGCTTTATGCGGCATTTAAATCCTATCATGTATAAATCACTTGCCCTCTGTACAAAAAATTTCTATTTCTAATTTCGCTCGTATACAGTTTGATAAACTTTAAACCTAATTTAGAAGAAATTTACTTCTTAATAAAAAATTTTAATGTTCCAATTTCTGTCGAATTTCTGTTGTACGTAAATTTTGTCACAACAAACGCGCAAAACCAGTTAAACTTGTGCGCGATGAATGCTTCAAAGAATTTTTATTTTCATTGCGAAATCTCAGTTTTATTTTATGTACTATTATTATTTTAGTTTTATGTAAGTTCAGTCTCTTACTTATTACTGTATATCGGTTAAGACACATACCCACATATATATGTACATACATAGAATATGAAAGTTTGTTTAGTATATTTAGTACACTTCTTCTATACACACAGCTATGCTCGCAGCCCGAATTTAGAGCAAATTTTAATTAGGGTTTTGCCCCTAAATTATCAACTGTAAAATATTAGATAACGCGGTTCTGTGTGATAACACATACATGTATATCACTATCATAATACATACCACTTTCACTGCCCTCGCTTTTACCTAACCGCAGCATACCAAAATGCACACTTACATCAATCATGTTAGATTTATTTATTTTATGAACCATTCTTCACATAATTATTTTGAATTATGCATCATCATCATAATACTTCTTGTATATTACATTTTCTTTACGATAATTTTATTCGATGTTTTTATTGTTGTATTATATATCTAAGCCAAAAAGATATAAAGCGCTACATTCAACATCAAATTTCACTTTCACTAAATCACGCGAATCAATCAACAGAAGAACAAATAATAAAATAAAACTCTCGTTTCTTTTTCCCCCTCCGCCCCATCCCATCAACCAACATATTTCAATTCTGTCGTGCCTATCAACCTGGATATTGATAACTAAATCCATATTCTAAATAAATTGTCAATATTTGACATAATAGGTACCGCCGTACCGCGATTGTGAGTGCCGAGTATAGAATTTGTTTTAGTGCACCGAGCGATTCGTGCGCGATAGCAAGAACCGCAACCATGTACGATTTTCTATTTGTCACTTTTACGATTTTGCTCTTTATAATTTTCAATGTCGTTTGTTGTATTTCAACAACATACAGCAACATAATAAGCATATAATAAATTTTGTAATTTGTACGAGTACATAAAGTTTCTGTTTAGTACGTTATATTAAAAAAATTTTAAACACCTAAACATGCAAGGTCTTTTTTTAGAAAATTGCATGTTAGGTAGAGAAGCATATATGTGAGTATATAATATACCTGCATTGTATTTGTATGTAAAAACTGATGAACCTTCTTAGCGCCCTCGCAAAATTAGTTCAGAATCCCTGATTGTACTGCATTATTTATTTTGATAAAATGGGCAGCATGACAATTAATCGGATATGAAAATCGAAAATACTTAATACTATTGTTCACAATTTAATTTAGATCCTACTTATTAGCGTAATCTATACACATTTAATGATTTTACGGGTTCATAAGTCCGAGTGGACCTGCTCTTCTCAGTTGTTTAATTCGCGGTTGTTTTAGTATATCCCGGGCCAATTCGTTGGCATCATGTCCCTGAAGTTTTGAGTAGTATTTCGAACTGAATTCTTTGATTGTTTCTTTAACGGTTTTAATACCAAGGTCGTCGTGCATGCTAGTATTTCGGATATACCATGAAGCATTAGCAATACACCGGAGTATTTTCGCTTGAGTTCGTTGCAGAAGTTCTCTATTTGATGCACTGGTGGATCACCATAACTGAATACCATATGTCCATATTGGCTTGATTAACCCTTTGTATTGTAAGAGACCTTATTGTCTAATGCTAACTTGGATTTTCTTCCCATCAGTCAAAACATTTTCGAAAATGTTATTTTTATTTTGTTGGCTTTACAACGTATTGAAGCGTTCTTTCCACGTTAGCCGTCTATCGAGGTGTAAGCCTAGGTACTTAACTTTGATTTATTGATACACCGTTTAATTGTACTGGTGGGCAGGAGCGTTTGTTCAGCGTGAATGTGACATGAAATGATTTTATTTTTTCGTTTACTTTTATTCAAATTGTTCTCCAGAACCGCCATGGTTTCCATTTATAACTAAATGTTCGCTGTAATGACCTTCTTGAAACTCCAAATTAATTTTAAACCAATTTTTTACTATACAATTAATTTTATTTTTACTCAATTAACGTTTTCGATCACTGAGTGATCATCTTCCGATTTAATTTACAACTAAAACAAAAAACTGTTAATTTTGCCGCTAAAGGAATACTTGCTTCTTATATACTAAAATATATATACATACATTGACATTTTATATCAAACAAAAAAAGCCGAAAAACAAAGTTATTAAGAATGCACATAAACAAATAAAAATGTATGTGTGTAATTTGGTTGCAACGTTTAACCAGAGACAACCTAAAAGAGATATTTCATCCTATGTAAACGTCAAAAATTTAAACTGCGAATTAATTTTCTGTAAATAGCCGCATACAATCAAAAATATTTTGTTTTTTTACGTGTACGTATACGCAGTTTATCGAAAAATCACAGATACAACGATGACATTGGAATTATCAGAAGTTTGTTTTGTTTTCATTTTTTAGTTCAAATGAAAAATCTAATTTGATTGTCTGTGGTTTAACATTACATAAAAAAGGTATTATTGTCAAATCGAATTTGTGACATCAACTCGGTGACTATTGTTATTCATTATATGTTTGACCACACTATTCCTTGCGTCTTTATTTCTTACACCTGTAATGTGTTCCTGAAGGCGTTTGTGGAAAGCTCTAGTTGTCTGCCCAATATATTTGCTGTCGCATTCAAAGCAGGAAATTTGGTAGATACCAGATTTTGATGATGATGATGATGTTGAATCTTTGTAAATGCTAATTAATGATCCAATATTATTGCTTTTTGTTACTAACTTAAAATTAAATTTGTTCAGCATGTAGCAGTTTGTTTGACCTAGAGAATGTACGCGAACCCGAAAATTGGAAAAAGAAATACTTAAAGAAGTACAACAAAAACAATCTATGTGAAACCGGAAAGAAAACAAAATTTACCTGAAATCCATTCTCTAAGTCACACGGACGCTATAGAAAATTGGGTTCAAAAAGGGACTCTTCAGCGGTCGTTGCCGGCTAAGCTTCAGTGTTTGGGCGTGGGGTTTGAAGAGTATGTGTGGTGAGCCAAAAGTAACCGCGGGGAAAGGAACAATGCCAATTACCTACCTATCTCTGACCGGATACTTACCCTAATCCATCCTCACCATGCTCGTTAATTTATTTTTCCATTTCACTTTTATAAACTTCACTCAAAAAAATTTTCCCAACAAAACGAAAGCGAAAACAAAGCAAATAAAAAACAAGGGCCTTACCACAGACTCCGCCGGCGTTCGTTGTTCTTCGCTTTTTCATTTCCGCTTCGCCTAATGGTACCACACCACAAACAACGCAACGCTATAAGCGAAATTTTGTGCACTGAACTTATTATTACCTGTCAAATATATGAAATTTGAGGTTAGAAAAAAGTAAAAATTTAAATTCACAACATGGATTCAATTGCCCATTATTTTATGGAAAACGACAGCGACAGTACCCGATATTGCGCCTGGTTTGTGTTTGAATTTTTTTTTTTTTTTGATGATCTAAAAGATAAAAAATAATGATATTTTTAAAAATTATTTCCCATAATTTAGTATTGAACCGCAAATTTCATTAACGAAACAATAACATAACCTATAAATGTTACTTTTCTATTTTAAAATGGTGTTTGGTTTATTATAATTAAAAATACACGTCACTTCATAGCAAAAATTAAATATTCTTTCTTAAATAACTAAACAAATTAATTAATGTATATTAAAATCGTGTATGTACTTACATTTTAACACTACAACTTAAGGCGAACAACAACTCCATAAAATACAAGGCGTTTATAAAATCGCTTGTCATCGAAAATGAACGAGTTCGGTTTTTATGGTACCAAAATTTTTTTCCTTTACGCCTAAAAGCGTTCTTTTTTATGATTATCGTTTTTTATAGTAGGAAAATTGCAAAAGCGAATCAGCAACGAACACCGGCGGAGTCTGTGGTAAGGCCCCAGAATTTTTGATTTGACCGTGATCATCGAAAAAGTTTAACAATTTATATTTATTTTACAAAAAAAATCCATAGTTCCAAAACAAAACAACGAATTCATGAAAAAAAAATGAAATGAAAAACGGTTAGACCGAAAGGTAAGACCTAATTCCCGTGTGGGTAACTGCAGCAGGGAAACTTTCGAATTTCAAAATGAAACTTGGCATACCGATTAAGCCCAATTTGTGCTAATTAGTGCTAGTCTAGGAGCCGAAAAAACGGGAAAAGAAAATTTAAATTTCGCCTGAAAGACGAAAAAAATAAAACCCAATTTTTAAAAAAACCAGCAATAATTTAAGCCTAATTTTAAAACTTCACAAAAGCGGCTTCACCGACGAAAATTGTGCTTATCATAGAAATATGATTTTTATAAATTTTCATTAATAAATTGGGGAAAAACAAATTAGCCCCTAAAAGATACTATATTGAACATACAAAATACAGATGTATACCGTTCAATAATATTTTTGTTGAACAACAAATTAAAAAATAAAATAACTTATTATAAAATCAAAGAATAAGCATTTCAGATAGCATATTCCTATCAGGTATATTCATTGCCATCCGAAAAATAAAGTGGCTGAATTTGTGCTAATCCAGAATTGGCCCAATTCCATTGAACAACAAAGACCGTTGAATGAACAATTTTCTCACAAAAAATGTTCTACAAACCAATGAAGTTGGCACTTCTGATTGAATATTCCTGTCAGGTATGTTCATTGCCATCCGAAAAATATAGTGGCTGAATTTGTGCTAATCCAGAATTGGCCCAATTCCGTTGAACAACAAAGACAGTTGAATGAACAATTTTCTCACAAAACATGTTCTACAAACCAATGAAGTTCGCACTTCTGATTGCATATTCCTATCAGGTATGTTCATTGCCATCCAAAAAATATAGTGGCTGAATTTGTGCTAATCCAGAATTGGCCCAATTCCGTTGAACAACAAAGACCATTGAATAAAAAAATTTCTGACAAAAAATCTTCTACAAACCAATGAAGTTGGCACTTCTGATTGCATATTCCTATCAGGTATGTTGACATTTTTTGTCACAGAAAATAGTTAGAAAATAGTCATTCAACTGTCTTTAATGTTCAACGGATTTGGGCCAATTCTGGATTAGCACAAATTCAGCCACTATAATTTTCGGATGGCAATGAACATACCTGATAGGAATATGCAATCAGAAGTGACAACTTCATTGGTTTGTAGAACATTTTTTGTCAGAAAATTCTCCATTCAACGGTCTTTGTTGTTCAACGGAATTGGGCCAATTCTGGATTAGCACGTTTGCCAAAAAAGTGAAAGATACATCCTTGACCGATAGTGAAATTATGGTTTCATTCGATGTGACGGCTTTATATCCAAATGTTCCAGTCGACATTGCAATTAAGTGGATGGTGGATCATGCGAGACAGGAGAAAATCGACGAAACCAAAATTATGTTATATCAAAAAGTAGCTGAGACGTGTATGTAACAAAGTTTCTTTCAGTTTAGAGGAAAATATTGTGCACAAACATTCGGGACGTGTATGAGAAGCAAACTTGCACCGTATTTGAGCAACATCTTTATGAGCAAACTAGAGGAAAATATCAGCACCTGCAATGTGTTCCGAAGGATTTGGTTAAGGTATGTTGACGACGTGTTAGCAATCGTTAAAAAATCGGAGTTAAATCAAACATTGGAGATGTTGAATTCACAATACGAAACCATTAAATTTACACACGAAGTAGAAGTAAACCAAATCTTACCCTTCTTGGACGTAAAAGTGATTATAAATGGCGGAAAATTGGAGTTTGGCATATATCGGAAACCGGCAAACACGAGAAGATGTATTCACAACATAGCGGAACTCATAAAAAGGGTGCTTTAGATTCGATGGCACACCGTCTGTACACATTACCTTTATCCACCGACGAGCTCAAACTGGAGTAAACTTTCATAATAGAAACAGCCAAAATAAATGGATATGACACCAGCATTATTAAAAGAATTTTGGACAAATACAAACGTAAACACCACATTAATACACATACTACGTTAATGAGTGTATCCGATCCAAACAGCTACCAAATTTCCTGCTTTGAATGCGACAGCAAATATATTGGGCAGACAACTAGAGATTTCCACAAACGCCTTCAGGAACACATTACAGGTGTAAGAAATAAAGACGCAAGGAATAGTGTGGCCCAACATATGATGAATCAAGAAGGTCATCAAGAAGGTCATTACAGCGAACATTTAATTTCAAATGGGACCCATTTAAAATGCCGCCAATAAGAGAACTTAGTACTGAAACACGTGCGCTTATAATAGCTTACTATACAACCGGCATAAGTAATTGACAGATTGCCAAAAAAATGGAATTAGACCACGCTACGATATGTTATAATGTTAAAAAATATCGGAAAAGTGGCAGTTTTTTTAATAAAAGACATAGTAGAAGACCAAGAGCAACAACATCTGCAAATGATCATAGAATAGTGATTACTAGCAAGAATAGACGCAAAACAGCCCCGGAAAAATTGCAGAATTAAATGTTGGTCAACCAAAACTAGTTAGTGTTTCTACGGTTGAACGTCGTCTACAGGAAGCCGGATTCCATGGCCGTATTGCTATTAAAAAAACCATTATTACGTAAACAAAATAAGCAAAAGCGACCTAAAACATTGGACGATAGAAGATTCCAACAAAGTTTTATGGACGGATGAGTCCAAATTTAATTTTTCGGTACCCGAAGACGAATATTCGTGAGAAGATCTGTGGACGAATGTCCCAGTAAAGAGTGTATTGCCGCTACCGTAAAGCATGGAGGTGGTTCAGTGATTATTTGGGGCTATTTTGCTGGTCTTAGTGTAGGCGATGTTGTGCAAATTGACGAAATACTAAGAAAAGAAGGGTACCGACAAATTTTGGAGATCCACTCAATACCTTCAGGAATTTGACTTTTGAGTCAAAATTTTATCTTTCATCAAGATAATGATCCAAAATATTCGTGTAAGTTATGTAAAGTCTATCTTTACCATTTAGAGGATGAAGGACCAATTAAAATTATGGAATGGCCTCCCCAGAGCATTGACTTGTACCCTATTGAGTTACTGTAGGAAAAATTCGACCGGGAAGTAAAGCAATCAGCTCTAACATCAGCTACTGTTATGTGGAACAAATTTCAATCAATTTGGAACTCAATAACGCCAGAAACTCTGGCAAAAATTATTACGAGAATGCCTCGACTGTGCGCTGCGATTGTTCAATCAAGAAGCGGTCACACAAATGAAAGAAAAAGTTTAATTAAGCATTTTAATTTTGACATTTATTTAGTAGCATGCCGTTAATATATGTGTGTATGTACATAAAAAATAAATATTTTCACATTTTTACTGAGTTTTTATATGTGTTATGCTATTTTTGACAGTGCCTAAACACTTATGAGCGGTAGTGTAAGTTAAGAGTATTTTGAATATTGTTATGGTTTGGTCACTGCAGCCTGATTAGACGACGTGTTTCATATGCTGTATAAGATAGCGGAATTTTGACAGCGGAAAATAAGAGATTGCGCTTCTCGCCGCAAGTGGCAGCACTATCACTAAAGAGAATAATTTTGTTATGTAATTACCAGCTGAAATTTTTCATTCATTATGTACCACTTTTTTCATTAAATAAAATATCTCAGCGGAATAAAATATTAAAAGTAAACCTTAAAATGGCAAATTAATTGATCTCCGAAGTAAAGGAACTCGGTATATGAAATCTTGAAATTTAACAACAATCCTTCTATCCGCCATTTCTTCCAATAGTAACCAATACTTTCGGTTGTTTTTCTAGTAGCTTAGGTCATACTGAGACTATATGGAAAATTTGGGAAAATTCATGGACTAGAATTTTCACTAGAATTTTTTGATTTTCTGCGGTCATATAAGTGATTTTCAGTTTTTGACCAATATCTCAAAAACTTCCACTAGTAACCAATACTTTCGGTTGTTTTTCTAATAACTTATGTCATATTGAGACTATATGGAAAAATTGATTTTCTGCAAATTGAATATCACAGCTCTATATGTATTTTGTAACATTTAAGAGCCATGGGCTATGATAAAGTCCAGTTAAGACTAATGAATATGCATCGGCCTTGTTTTCTTAATTATAACATGGCAGGACTAAGTCTTAAATTTTCCGTAAAATTCGGAGGAGTTACAGCATTATTATTCGCAAAGCACCATTTGTGTTCAGTTGAATGTAAAAGCTAAGTAAAGTAAATACTATCATGAATCTGCATTATATGGGATTTTTTTTATAAACCATTAAATGTTATTGTAATAATTACACGAAGGTCCCGCTTTGCGTTGCTATTCGGTTCCACACGCAGAGACGCAAACTGAATTTCGACACATATCGAACAATTTAAAATATGATATAAGACAGTTTGCGTTTACGTACGTGTAGAATCGAATAGCGACGCAAAGCGAGGCCTTGGTGTACTACCCACTACCGCATGCACGTAGTACTGGTACCGGCTTTAATTTTTTGTTGATGTTATACAGTAAATAAGATAGTAATAAAATATTGAATTATATTTTTTATAAAAATGTTTTTTTTTTTTTTTTTTTATTGTTAATGTCCTATATCAGTGGAAAAATTAAATTAGATTAAAACAAATATGAGTTTTACAAATATATTTGAGATGTCTTATATCCATTTTCACCACTTTTCCGCAAATGTTAATTTTCTTTAAAACGGTATGATTTAGCAAAATACTTAAATTAGTTTCAAATAAAGAAATAATAATAAACTTACTTGGCCGCAGAAAATCAAAAATTCTAGTGAAAATTCTAATCCATGAATTTTCCCCAAATTTTCTATATAGTCTCAGTATAACGTAGGCTACTAGAAAAACAACCGAAAGTATTGGTTACTAGTGGAAGTTTTTGAGATATTGGTCAAAAACTGAAAATCATTTACAGGCCGCAAAAAATCAAAAAATTCTAGTAAAAGTTCTAGTCCATGAATTTTCCCCAAACTTTCCATATAATTTTAGTATGACCTAACCTGTTAGAAAAACAACCGAAAGTATTGGTTACTAGTGTAAGTTTTTGAGATATTGGTCAAAAACTGAAAATCACTTATATGGTCGCAGAAAATCAAAAAATTCTATTGAAAATTTTAGTCCATGAATTTTGCCCAAATTTTCCATATAGTCTCAGTATGACCCAGGCTATTAGAAAAACAACCGAAAGTATTGGTTACTAGTGGAAGAAATGACGGAAAGACGGAATATACTGAGTTCCTTTACTTCGGAGATCAATTAATTTGCCATTTTAAGGTTTACTTTTAATATTTTATTCCGCTGAGATATTTCATTTAGTGAAAAAAGTGGTACATAATGAATGAAGAATTTCAGCTGGTAATTACATAACAAAATTAATTCTCTTTAGTGATAGTGCTGCCACTTGCAGCGAGTAGCGCAATCTCTTATTTTCCGCTGTCAAAATTCCGCTATCTTATACAGCATGTGTTTCATTAGGTTGAAACCAAAAATTACCAACGTCTTGGTAACCTCATCTAGACGTGAAGCTGGTGTATGGCTGTTGCCCAGAATAACCCAAAATTTTGTACAGTCTTGTACACCAGCTTCAGCTACATTTATTCATTGAATTACGCATAGGGGCGAAGATTTAGGGAAAACTATAAGAAAAATAAAAAACACTTTGCAAACTTTTTCAACTTTTTCTTGCCTACCCACTGCAAGATTTTATCTATAACAGTTGTATGTGTTAAATGACGGACATTGACCTTTGAATCATTCGCTTATCGCTTAAATAAATTTGACAAATATATTAAATTTCGATTGCACTGTGCGTTATACCACCAATAAACACACTCTGCTAGGCTACTATCTGGAGATTTCCTGAAACTCCATTGAATTGTGCACGCACATTATTTAATAACGACCGATAACAAAATTAAGTTTCGCTTCACTTAAATCGCTCGTGTTCGTTCGTTATCATTTGATAACATATCACCTCGTAGTCACGTACTTTGCATTGTTTATAATTATTTGTGTAGGTACATATTAAATTGCAGAGGGTCTTACCAAACCAATCATTAGTTCTTTATCAGATTATCATTTCAGAATTTTAAAGACTCGCGTTACCGATAAAATTATCCGTAAGTAAATCAATTACTTAGACCTGGCGCGGTTAAATTAATTCGTATACCCAGTAAATTTATTGTTTTGGTTGTACGCTTTGAACATTGAAACTTATCTTTTCGCGCGAGTCTGAAGTATTATGGCCAATGACCCTTCTTTTGTATTTGTATATATTATTTATCGCGCATACACACATATTCATACTCTTACAGTATTTTAACTTGCTTGTATTTTTCAATACATGTATCCCCATACCACACACTGAATATACGCGCGTATATCTCTCAAACGGCTGTTTATATTCTAAGACGTATAAACGAAAGAACGAGGCACGGTTGTGATTCTTAAATAAAATTTATTTTTATAAATATAATTTAAATAATATAAATAAAATGATTGGGATAGGTTATGAACACGCGCTTCTCAACACTGGAAGTAATATAAAAATTATGACGACATACGAGAGGCGACTATACTAGTATATAGGAAAATGAAAGAAAAGTCGGTTATGAAATTGATTACAGTGCGGTTGAGCATTTGCAAGTGTTTTGTATGTAAATAAAAATATATACATTTCCGATTATTGATCGGTTTATTAAGGGGTCGCACCTGTACACATATAATTTAACCAGCTGTATACTAACCAAACCCTACAAATAAAATCATATCAAAAAATTTATTTTTTTGTATTACAACATTTTTGATATCAATTTTATTTTTTAAACAACATTCAAGTGTGTATATACTCGTACATATATTCTTGTGTACAATGATAATACAACCTATGTACTTTGTTCAAATTGTTACCTCGCGCGTCTCGCAATCAGCCATGTAAATAATAAATGTTCATCCAAATTAAAGGTAATGAAAGGAATACGCAATTTTTAAATATTAAAATCAACTTCTTATTATTACGCGTATCTCGTATACACGAACGAGACGATTCTGATAGGAAGGCTGAAAGCTCGCACAAAATATACATGTTAATCTCAAAGCAAATCTATAAATCATTGTCAAACTACCTCAAGCTGTGTTAAGGTTTACGCGAATGAGCAACGCACAGTAATTTAATTTTTTTTTTTATTCAACTTTTGAATTATTTAATATTCTGCATTTTGCATACCACATTATAGTACGAGTACAAGGCAGCTCAACGAGAATTTAATTATTTTTATGGTTCGGTTTTATGGTGTATTTTATTAATATACAAAGAACTTCATCCAGAGTGAAGAATGTTGGGTTTAGATTTATAACAAAACACGATTGTATTGATCTACCTGTATGAATTACGTTGTTTACAAATGCGATCGATCTCTCGAAACTAGTTCAAAGAAATCGGGTGGTGGCGTACTGACAGCATTACATTCTAAATTCTGGAATGCTCCAGTAACTCGAGAGTCGAACAAATTGGCGTAAAAATAAAATCAACCAAACCAATCTCATCATCTAAGCCAGTAATTCTTAACAGGGGGCCGCGGCCCCTGGGGGTCCATAGGAGGTTTGCCGGGGCCGCAAAAGTTTGTAAAATTTTTAATTTTTTTTATTGACTGCTTATTTCATCCTACATTCAACTTTGTTAGTACAGAAGAAATAAATGCAAAGTGTGAAATGTAAATAAATGTGAAGTATGCGAACCGAACCACAAAACCATTGAACCTCTCATATTTTGGCGAAGCAAAACAAAACCACTTTTAAAATGAGTGGTTGAACCAAAATAAAAACCGAAACATTTCTTAAAATAATTGTGAAACCGAACCCCACAAACCAACAAATTATATGGTTGTTTATGATTTGGCTCATGTTTTAATTTAATTTAAAATTTTGTCAGAAAAATTGAACAATAAGTGCGTCTAGACTTGATAGATCAATTTTGGGAATCAACGTCCAATTTATTGAAAATTGAAAAATTCAAGAAAAATTCCACTTTAGCTATGAGAGAGGTTAAAGTCAAGCATGCGAATGTTAACATTGCCAAAACTGTAATGGATATTTTAAATCAAGTTTATACAATTCGTCTGATAATCGTGCCAACATGTTAAAAGCAAGTGCACTGCTATTCGAAGATCAAAGGATTCAAAATCAAAATAATGAAAGTTTAATTATATTGGCCGAAGAAGATGAAAACGAAACCGAATTTTACAATTCCACATACGGGAATTCAGTCGATTGAAGGTTTAACGGCAATTTCAACGCTGAAAGAGCCGTTCGGCATCCTTCTAGCAATGTGGCCGCTATCCCAGAAGAAGCAACTGCTACAGCAATATCGGATCTCGCACGAATCGTGGCCAAAATCAATGAAATAAGGAATGTCTTCCCAGTTCCACCTGGCGCATCGAGAAAAAATAATCCACCATTTCCATCGTGAATTACCTTCATTAACGTATCGTACAATGCATCTCGATCGTATTCATGTTCACGTTCCAATTCTCGATTGAAAGTGTTGTTCATTCCACGACATGGCGTTGGCATTCCTAATTTGACTAACAAACTGCCGGATGAACTGTGTAAATGCGACCAAGATCTTCAGTACAACGAACATTTGGATGATCAGGAACCTCATCGCCTTGCTTCCGACGTTGAAATTTTTTTGATGAAGCGTTCCAAGTGTAATAAGGTGGCATCTCAGAGTAGAGCAATGTTCGTGTAAACAGATCACTTTGACAAATCGAAAAGAAACTGATCAATGTTGTCGTTGGACGTGTTTCAGCACGTTGAACAACATTCGATGTGTTGAAATAAACTCGTTGACCATTCTCCAGATCCATCGCCAAATGTACAACAGTGGGATGACGTTCATGGATGGGAAATCGCCTCATTGCAGCTCGCATATCGACCAACTTGATAATGCGTGATTTCATCGTTTGTATTAGTATTTTGAACACCAAAAAGCGCCATATCGCTGCCTTTCGTGACATATTTGCAAATGTATTTGATGGACTTCACTGAATTGCAGTAATCCACGTTGCAATGCACCTTGAATATTTTGGAAAGAAGTGACGAATACGGAACAATCCAAGTGTTGTCGTTATCATCGGGTGATCGACACCGATACAGTGGATAACCATCGTTGGCAGTGATAGTCTTTGCAGAAAAATTTCGTGGATAACGCTTGGAACATTTGTTGGCGACCATGCACGGTGATTGGGGATTGATGGAGCCACACGGACCGTGAATCATGTTCGTAATTACAACATCATGCAGGTCTGGATCGATTTCGGGATCAGGAATCTCGGCACATATGATATCATCTATTTGGTCTGGTCGAATTCTTTCGACTAACCAAATAAGAATGTGTGCATGCGATAAGCCTTGTTTCTGCCATTTAATCAAATACATCCAGCATCGAGTATCCCCAAAGACGCAATGCTTAACAATGTAATTCATCAGCGACCGGATTTTTTGTTTGAATACTCGTGCAGTGATGTCGTGCCGATCGCTTGTTATTTGTCCGGGTAGCAGCAGTTGAACAACTTCTATCCATTTCGGATTGCACGTAAAGGTGATGAATAGATCTGAACATATGTCATTGCATCTTGCGCATATTCATGCATATGACGCGGGCTGCTAATGTACGTCACCGGTAGAATAGTCAATCGACCAACATTAGCTGCATCTCTTTCTGTGCTGATTGCATCGCGTAAATGAATATACTCCTCCGAATGCACTTTGGCTTGGTTCAACCGAATGAAAATGAGGCAATCCGTTTCGATTTTGACGTACATATCAACGCAATATTGCTGAAGCAAACGACAAAATTGCAGCAAATAATCTTCTTGTTAGTTTCCTCACCTGAAAGGAAATCAGTGCAATTAGTGTCATAATGAAAATTATGATATCGGTACTCACCGCTCAATGGATTTATCAAGTTGATATTGAAGCGATATCCATCGTCTCCTTGCCAAAACATCAGCGGGTATTGCAATGTATCGGATGAACGGTGTGTTTCACATATTCGTTGCAGGTGTCTAGTGTCGCGACGTGTAAGCACAATATAGCGCGGTTCCACGTTTTCACCAACAATCACACTGCGGCTTCATCTATGGTTGGAGCATTAAATTGGCGTTCGTGTAATCCAGCGGGTCGTTTATACGCTCTGATCACGACTTTGCAGTCGTCAGTTGGCATGCGATCCAACGCAGTTTTAAACAACCGAACCAATGCATGATGTTCATAGAGTAGTTGCTGTAAATCTTGCAGAACTATGCTTTTCATTGCCGTATTGATCGTTTCGCGCCCCTCCATATTGCCTATAAAGTAAATTAGGATGAATTTATGCTGTCGAACTTCAAGCGGTTGCAATGACCCAATTCGGTGGTGAATTTGGCCTTGGATCTGTAAAGTAGAAGACGAAGTCAGAATTATAGATTTATGATCACCAAAAGAAAATGAATGTTTACTCTCTCGAGCAGAAATGACCTTCAATGTTAGATTGAATCCGCGTTCTTCGATAATGTCTGCTCCAAATGAAGTCATTTGGAAACATCCGTTGTATCTTTGAGTGTTGGATAGAAAATGTCGTGATTCTGGTGTCTCGCCACGAAGCATTGAATGCAACGGTTCAGGTGACGCAGGCAATAATGGCAATCTCACCTTGCCACTGAGACAGCACAATCCAGGCGTTTCTCAATTGTGTCTAGTCAATTGTGCAATCGTATTAAAACGCTATTCGATTCAAATCAACACTTGAAGCATTTCTTCTTGCTTCTTGCGATCTGTGCGATAAGCTCGACGATTTCTCATTGCCAACTGAGCCGTTTGACGCACTTTACGTGTGATTTCTTGTTCATCTGCAGTGGATTGATTCGCAATATCCCGAAGTCTAATTGCATTACGGCTTCGTGGTGAAAGATTAGATCTTCTGGCTCGCGGCATTGTAAATAATACTGGAAAATTAATCGCATAATCCAAAATTACATAATCAATTATCGATGTGCGCACAATCATAAATGTGATAACCTCACAAAGTGAACATCATCGAAGAGAAGCTACCGTTTAAAAATCACGATCGAAAATAGAATTCCACAGAATAAAATAAAAAAAAACCGATGTTGGGACACTCTGTTCCACTAACCAAATTACGTACGATTG
Organism: Nephrotoma appendiculata; assembly: GCA_947310385.1. Classification (NCBI taxonomy): domain Eukaryota; kingdom Metazoa; phylum Arthropoda; class Insecta; order Diptera; family Tipulidae; genus Nephrotoma; species Nephrotoma appendiculata. Next base: position 368,053,207 of record OX371223.1, on the reverse strand, counting down.
TACGCAAAAAAGTACTGTTTTCGTTGTTGTTGCCGCACACCACACAATCGCTTATTTCACTAAATTCCACCAATATATACCACTTATTTTACTTATTTTAATTATATATGCTAAACCACATACCACTTAACTAATTTGAAATAACCAAAACCAAAAATAAATTTAATTTAATATTAAAATCGCAAAATAAACAAACTTTTTTTGGAGCTGTCAAAATCTACTTGTATTCGCAATGAAATCGTCCAGTCCGATTCGAATCCAATACTTCACTCAGTACTTGCTTTAACCACTGCACCACTCGCCACATACAAACTACACATACAAAATTCATATAAAAAAGATTTTTATTAGATTTTTGGGGTTTTTCCTTTTGAGTTTTTCCGACTTTTCTTTTTTTCCAAAACCACCACTGTATTGAGACGAACAAATAAAAAAAATCATCGAAATCAGTGAATTCGTTCTCTAGATACCATCACAAAAGCCATTCCATACAAAGTGCATGAGATGAATGAATGAATTTTCTTGATAAATTTTTTTCGTGAACTTTTCCGATCTTTTAATAGTTATTATGCTATTCGGAGCGGAGACAAATCCAACAAAACAAAGATCATAAAAATCGGTGTAACTAACCCGACTTTGCTTTATGTATATAGATTAGAAATAACTCAGTATTGATAACTGTCCAATCAGGAAACTATAAAGAAAATATAGTATTAATATTCATTATCTCCGAAGGTTCAAGGATCTTAAAAGAATTAGAAATTTTAACACTTTAAAATGTATTATTATTAGTAAGTACAATTGCAAAAGCATTGATTGACTTTTTTATATAATTAGAAAGTAGTACGGCTTCAAAGATCCTCTGAAATCAAAAATCCCCATTTCAACAAAATAAATTAGCTTAATCCGGAACTACAATGAATAATAGTATTAATAATGAATACCTGACAAACCTCGACAACTCTAAACTGCTGAGCAAATCAAAATATAATAAATATTACTCAGAAGCTGAATATTACGCAAAGGAATATTACTCAAATGGCCCAACCCCACCCATCCACATCTCGCACATGCGTCGAAGAAACAAATCCCCCAGTCACCCGAGCACAAAGTTCATCCATCCACCCCCAATTGTGATAAACTACCTCTTATCCTCAAGCAAATCTTCATTCAGTACTTCACCATTCTCCGCTATGACGTCCCTAATCCAATGACCACCGTACAATAGAGAAGAAAAACGAACGAAATTACCACTCTTCATGCAAACGATACACTCCAACCAGACTGCACACAACTTACACGACGTTCATCATATCAAAGACACCTCCACGGAAAATGGCAAATCTCCAAACGAAAACCAACCCAAAAACAAAAAACAATTCATCAAAACCAAAGATAAAGAAACAAAGTCAACGCCCAGGAGAATTAAAATTCATTTATCCCCCGCACCTGCTACAAGATACAAAAAAAACTCTCGAAAAAATTCCATAGCATTTGCACGAAAGCTTCTCCCGTGTATACGTTACACATACGTTACACATACAAAGTCCCTAAATTTCGAGACGGCCACATACACACGTATAGACACTGATTAAATGTTTATATGGTTTATTATAATTTTCTTCATTCCTGCACGATCATCACACACACACACAAACACTTTGAAACACCTTTTCACAATAAGTGTACGAGTAATTAAATATATATATAAAAGACAACGTAGCACAATTACAAAAAAACAACAAAAAATTTTAACGAGTGTAGCAAAACAGAATTGAAAAACCCTTTCTCGCCCAAACAATACTCGCAATAACGCACTACATGAAAATACTAGTATTTTACACCTTTATATGTTATAAAATACAGTTACGTAGCGTTTATATACTTAACTTTTTCTAATAAAAATTATGTTTTAAAATGTAAAAAATAAAATATATTGATTAAAACAATGTAAAAATGAAAAACACTTATCTTGAGCATCTTTTGGTTTCAAAAAGTCCTACATACAAATTAATATAACTATTCATAACTTATATTACTTTACAAACTATTATTAATATTATTATTTATTATTTAGAGGAGAGACAAAAACACGTCTTTCCTCTACGACGTTCAATCGCCGACTATATTTTTTTTATATTTATCTGAATAAAAAAAACAATTGACAGCAAAATCTTTAATTTTAAAAGAAAATTATCGTTCATTTCATGCGAAAAGTGTTTGCATGCGGTAAAGTGGTTTAATTTAGTACGGAAATGTATCTGGAATAAAGCCGAGTTTCGGATAAATTCTATTTTCTTTCTTATTTGATTTTTTCTCTTTTTTGTCGGAATTAACTGGAATTTTCGAGGCCTTTACATGGTTCTTTCCATAGAGATAGTGTGGTTTTTGCATGCGAATGTAAACGCAATTCCGTCGGCATCGCATATATCTAATCAACTAAATTTGACCACAAATCTCATCTTATCTTATCTTATTTATCCGAAAAATATTTTTTTTTTTGCGGTAATGTTATATTTATCGGGGGTTCCCCAATATGAACGAATAAAATATGTAAGCCTATTTGATTTATATCAGTTTTATGTATGCAATGAAATAATAAATCCATTTCGAAATAAAATTAGTCGTAATTAAAAGAGCAGTATAACTATACAACAAGAAAATTTCAAAGAGATTATTTAAGCAAGATATTATTTAAGCATCATAAAGCTACACGAAGAAGGTCCATCATTTGGTAAAATATGCCAAGACACGGGAACAGACTATCAAGTGTGAGTAAGTGATCTTTTCTAAGTGTCACCACTTAGCAAAATTATAAAAAAAGATCAACACAATTCGGAAAGCTTTGAGTTCTTATCAAAAATAGTGAGTAAAACCAGAAGCACGCGAATGGCTAATATGAAGCGGCTATTATCCATAAGGATCGAAGATTTGAATCAAAAAAATTCCGCCTAGTCAAATGTATAAATTCAAGCTAATGCTTTAAATCTTTACAATGACTTGACGAATATTGATGATGATGCTGATGGTACTGATGGTGATGATGTTGATACAGAAGAAAGTGAAGGTGATAAAACTGAACGTTCGAAATAACGAACTGTTATCCTCTATGTTCATACTGTTGGCGAATCTGCCAGCGCAGATCAAGAGATTGCTTTAAAATATTCGGCTGAATTGAATGAACTAATACAAGGATGCTACAAAGCCGAACAAATTTTCAACGTTGATGAAATGGCATTATTTTGGAAAAACTTGTCATCACGCACTTTTATTGCAGCTAATGAAAGGTCATGGTCTGGTTAAAAAATTTCAAAAAGCCGGCTCACACTGTTATTAGGTGGAAATGCACCAGGGGCTTTCAAATTAAAACTAATGCTTATGTAAGAAAATCCTCTAGCCCTAAAAAATGTTTCCAAAAATGATCTTCCAATGTTGTGGGGTTCAAATAAGACAGCGTGGGTTACAAAATTTTTATTTGATGATTGGTTCACCAATTATTTTTGCCATTAACACAAAATGTAAAGCGATAACTTTCATATTAAAATATGATTTATTAACAATAAATTGATTTTTATATTATTTATTGATTAATTGGTCACCACTGATTTGTCTGTAATTCCGTGCTAAAATTTTGTCATTTCAACTAATTCCGTTCAAATAAATTCGGCGTTTAGTAATGATTAATAAATATTTAAATAATTCAAGTAAAACAAAAATAAAATATATAATTATATTTAGTTATTATTATTTATATCAACATGACAAATTAAAATAAGCAAAAACACACGTATGCACAAATGTGTGCTTTTTCACACGTTGAATTGTCACATGAAACTGAGAAGAGAAAATAAAAAATTCAATATACAAATAAATAAAAAAATAAATAATATTACTGCGAAACAGAAAGAGAAAGACAATTATTTTTTCCCAAAATCGATATTTTTGTGTCTTTGATATTTTGTAGTCCCGAATTTAGTATGGAATTAAAACAATATATTCCACGCACTGGAAAAATTGCATACTGGACAAAGTTTTTTTATATTTATTTAAATAAAACATAAATAAAAAATCTTTAATTTCGAAATAAAATTATTACGTTCCATGTGAAAAGTACTAAGGAAATCAATTACGTAAAATTCACCTTTTTTCATTTTGACTTTTTATCTTCTTAGTTGAGATTCAAACCTACACTGGAATATTAGTGACACTTTTCTTTGGCGAGTAGTATGGATTTCCGTGTACTTTGCATGGTTCTTTCCATAGAAAGAGTGTGGTTTTGCATGCGAATGTAAACCGAATTCCGTCGGCATTACATATTGGGAATGTTTTACTTTTCATTGACAATTTCGCAATTTAAAAATCATAACAGAATTTAAATACATGGAAAAATCTATGGAATAAATCACCGTCCCTCATAACATCGGATAAGTTTTGTAGGTTCATATCTGCATCAGGATATAATTATGATGTAATTATGCAGTCCTCACAAGAGAAGGAGATCGTGGCAGTACAAGTACACTTAATGTGAAAATAGTTGCTAAAAGAACCACCTAGTTTAATCCCAGAATATCTCCCTTTAGTGATGTTGGAAGAGCATAAGTTACACGTCGTTGCCATAAATTTAATCAAATATAATAATATTCTACGGATTAATGAATGATCTTTAAATAAATAAAAAAGTAACAAGCTTCTGAATGAAGTTCCGTGTTTGTATTCAATACTACTGTGCGATGTAAATCAAAATTTCATAGCAATTTTAAAACCAAGATTTTACGAATAAAACGAATAATAATAAATCAAAGAACCAATTTCATGGAAACCTATACATAAAACAGTAGACATATATGGCATTCCCAGAGTTTTCTACATACATGCATTTTTTAAATGAATTTCCGAAAAGTAATAAAATTCGAAAACTTGTAATAATTTCGATCGCTTGTTAATTACCTAATTGTTAATTCTCCTCCAATTAACTAACCCACCCAAACCAAAACATTTCCATATCTCTGGCTTAATATGACTACATATTGTTACACTAATTAACTGAATCAAACGCATATCAATTACGTTACTTTTACAATACACGATCGTTTATAGTTATATTCGAATGTACATATATCGTACACACAGACGTTTTGAGAACATGCAATCAAATACAAAAAACTTTTTAAAATAAAAAATCATTCTAACCGGAAAAGCTAATAGAAAATAACACGTGCATAAACCGTTTTTAATCATCATTCATAAAAAACCTTCAATGTAAATTAAAAGTTTTATTTTGAAGGTTCATTTACTAACTATACAACCCTAGCCTAGTAGACCACCTATCAATTATCTATCTGCCAATAAGCTTATATACGTTTTATGATACGCTGCTAAATCAATATTATGATTTATTAATTTGCCGTTGACGGATTTTCGTTCAAATTATTTACCAAGCATAACTGGTGAAAATTAGTTAATCATATTTAAATGCCTATCAGCGTAATGACTGTTAAAATTGTTTTATTCATAGTAAGATAATTTTATTTATTGATAAACTTGTCACAGTTTTATAAACAGTCACGATCGAAAATAATGAAACGATATGCGCGTACATAGCAAAGAGTATGGAACGCGTAAAGAGTAACGATACAAAGGAAAAAAAAAATGTGTATTTTCAGTGCATTGCTGCGTAATTTTCTTAAAATACGGAAACGAGGCACCGAATTGTTTAAGTCGCTTAAACGAAAGATAAATATATGAAATGGTGAACCGCTTGAATATGAATAGTAACGTGCAATCGGCTATTCTAAACTAAATCTTTTAGCAAATTCTTGGATCAGGCTTTATAAAATAAACTACAAAGCAAGAATATTCATAGTTTTTTTAGAAATAGGCAGTGTTTTAAAACTCTCGTTTTAACAAGGAAAACTGGTACATAATTATGAATTGGCTTTTTGAGCAACTCTCATAGTTCTTGGACGCACGTCCCACCAGTAATTACTAGTTTGGAGAAACCCAAGTTTTTGCCCAGATCTTCCGATTAATCTACTCCTTATATGATGACACACTGACACAAAATAATTTGCTATGTTCTGGAAAAATGTAAGGCCGTGTATTGGCCGATTGGCTACATTTGGGTTGACTGGTGCAATCACATTTAACAGGTTATTAGGGGGAGACAAATTGATAATTTTCGTGACATTTGGTTATTGGTACAAATTGAAGTCATTGAAAATTTACGTTTCGGATAAAATGATTTATGACATTTACAGCAGTTTACAGTAGCTGCATTTTTAAGTTAAATCAGATATATTAAAAGGTTCTGAAAACTATAAATACTCACACATATTTTGTATGAAAACTTATAAGTCACGATAGTAAAAAACAATGTCAATATTATTAAAATTGTGAGCTTATGTGTGGTGATATTTCGGAAAAATCACTCCATGCGAATCACGATTTAGTACTCACAAGTATTGTTACAAAATTGCAGCAGAATTTTTAGTACACTGTTACAAAAAATTGTCATTTGTCACTTGATCAGAATCTAGGGCCCGGACAGATCAGAATAATATCATTTTACAATACAATTGCTAGCTTTGTATAACAAGTATTTTTAACCTCAAATTTTATATTTTGAGGAAGTGAAAATTTTTTTTGATATGGGCGGTGAAGATATTTCTGTGTATCAGAGAGTGGGTAAGTTGAAAGCTGTGGTTTGGTCAGATGATAAAATAGACACTTTACGCAATCAAAGTGAGTAGTTACGCATTAAGTTCAAATTATTAAGTGAAATTAAATAGTTGGAAAGACAAATGAGGAAATGAATAAAAAGATGGATGGAATATGGTGCGGACCAGGACCGATTAAAACAGTACTTAACAAAACAATACATGGTTGGATAAAGCTCTGAAATATGAAGTTCTAAGGATTTTTTGTCGCTTGAGAATGAAAACTTATTTTTCTGCCGCATTTACGAGATATAAATAAATAATGTCAAAACAAGCTTTTCAACAAAAAAAATGTTCATAGCATTTGTATGAAAGTGTTTTTTCATGTTTACGCATTTGGGCCAATACGTACGAACTTCATATATTGTGAGACGGCCGTACACACATACATAGGCAATGACGGAAGCAATACGACGAGAATTCCAAAACAATAAACGACGCGACGGATACAATATACAAAGCGAAGAAGAAGGAAATAATTTATTTTAGTTGATTTAAATTTAACTTTTTGTTGTTGTTTAGTACTAAAGTAACATCTTACAGAAATTTTATGAAACAATTAACCATTTTTTTTAGTTTTGTTACCATTTTGACATTTTGAAAAAATTAATTGCGCGTTTTTCATCCAAGTAAAAAATTTCAAAATGTATTTCCAAGAAAAATTAATAAATTTGATGAAGCAAAATGAAATTCTATATAATAAATCGTCCAGGTCCAGGGGATACAAAATCATCCACCTAAAATTTGAAACTTGGAGAATCATAGGAGAACAACTTTGTGAATCAGATAAAATTAAAATGATAGGTAATGTACGTAATTAAAATTATTTTTTTTTAGATAAAACTTGTATGTCAAGGTGGAGAAGTCTTCGAGATAAATTTTTGAGAGAATTATAATCCAAAGAGCTGCCATCCGGAAGCACATATAGATATAAAGAGGAATGAGAGTACTTCCAAAATATGTTATTTCTGACAGGCTTCATCAAAAATAGAAAGTATATTGAAATTGTTTTAAATATGTACAGATTTATTTTATATACATATAATCTTTTTGTATCATTATTCTTACAGTACTATCAGTAACTATACTTATGTATAATCCAGTTACAAATACAGATGCAGAATATACAGATACAGAAAGTAGTTCGAATTATGATGAAATGATGAAAGGGAATGATGATTATGAAGAAGATGATTGTGATGAAAGGGAATTAGATCGTAATAGCGATCCAAAATAAGGTGAACTAATAGCAGTGAGGGCACTGAGATATAAGATTCAATCAAAAACAGCAAGGTGCCACTCCCGAAACGAAAAACGCATACGACGAGGTTTTCAAGAGGATAATCCTTTTTAGGATAAATAAATAGTTGTTTAAAGAATGAATTGCTTATGTATACACCCATACCTCGATATACGGCCAAGATCGGTTTGTATTTTTTACCTTTCCTTTTTGAGATTAAAAACTTTTCACCAAATATTTTTGTATTTTAAATTTTTTTTGGCCGGATACCGTCAACATTTCAGGTGTATATCGAAATTTAAGTAAAAATTAGAAAAATCCGTTATAGCGAATCTCCGTACAGCGACACCGTATAACAAGGTATAGGTGATACATATATTAACTTTAACTTATTTATTTATATTATATTGAATTATTTACGTGATTAAAAATCACGAAACTTTGAATTGTGTGCAATTTGCAAATGAAATATAAATAAAAGACTGAAAAGTAACAAAAATATATTATTTTATTTTGTTTTGTAAATGTTGCCCCTTCCTTATTAAAATACTCCATCAATGTGTCCCTCATTTAAAAAATATTTCTTGAAGCGTTGTTTGAGCCAAGCTTTAAATTTGGTTTGTTAAACGCTGTCGAAACAACTTCATGTTGACTGGCTAATTTTATTTAACATTAAAAAACTGTGCAAAGTGACCGTTGCTAACATAATCTAGAAAGAAACAGAAAAATATTTTAATAAAGATGTAAATAAATATTTATAACCGACTTTTACCTTTTCTGCATTTTTCGGCAAACAGTTTAAGGTTGTCCTCAACACTTTCCATCGAGCTACCATAATACCAAAAGTATTCTCTATATCGTTGCTCTTCCTCTGAAAAGTCGATGATATGCCCGAAACAAATATGATTTTAAAGGGCAAAATAATATGGAAATTTAATATTCGTATTTGGCAATTCATCATCATCCGGTAATGGTACTTGGCCCGAAAACAGTTTCTTACCAAACGTTCTTTGTGACAAAATGCCTAAATTAAAAATTATGTAATTAAAAAGCGTACAATAAACCAACACATTGTTTATTGTGAGTATACCGCCATCGCACATAAGGGTTTTAAGTAGTGTTTAGTCCCAAAAATGTCTAGAGCCTAGAAAAATGCACCAAATTGAGTATTTATTTTAAATACTCTATGAGATTTTTAAAAGATCCCTCATTAGTATTTTTTTTTTTTTTTTTTTTTATTAGTAACTATGCGATCTGTTTTGGGGCTCAAGGCTCACCCTGCTCTTCCGCGGTTATGCTTTTTACGTCCTTACTTTACGCCTTCCGGCCAACCCGACGTACGGCTATAGGACCGATTTAAGACCATCTGCACATTGCAAGCTCCATGCCAGTCTATACCGGTATTAGTATTTTGTTTGAAATTTTTTTGTATGCATAGAAATCAGCACATACCCAGACCCAAGAAACGTACTAAATGAGAATAAATTCAAGATTTATAACAAGTGAAAGTGATTTGACTGCTAATTGACAGCGGTCAACTGTCAATATCAAAAATCTAACTCCATATTTGAACGTAGCGACCGCAAAAAACAATGTGTACCAAATTTTAGAAAAAAATATTAAACACAAAAATATATATACAAAGGGTTAAGAAAAAAAGTGATGTTTTTAAACAAATATCTGAGTATGTTTTCTATGCATACAAAAAAATTCAGACAAAATACTCATGAGGGATCTTTTAAGAACCTCATAAAGAGTATTTAAAAAAAATACTCAATTTGGCGCATTTTTCTAAGCTCTAGACATTTTTGGGACTAAACACTACATAAAACCCTTATGTGCATCGCTTTGACTTCCATCAGAGCCCTCGTCGACCATTGTAAATATATAGTCACACGCTGCTAGTAGCGCCAACACACTATAATACTTTTTGTAATTATAAAATTCAGAGCCACTGTGTGTCTCGATAGAAATATGTTTTCCATCAATAGTCCCCACACAGTTGGGTAAATTCAATTTTGTTTTAAAATGTTCTGCAATTTATCGTTAATCATGGACGTTTGGTTTCGCTACATAAAGTGGTGATAAAATTTGCCATATTGTATCACAAGTCTCGATTATGATAACCCGCGAGCTGTTGCTCTCTATCTTAAAACTCCAGCCAAGAAATGCATGGCTCACGTCTTGAGATAACTAACTGTAATCCAACAAATCATAATTAAACAATTACTCACGAAAGGGTAATAACTAACCGCTCTTCAGCTGATATTGTCATAGTTGTTCATCGCTTAGTTAACCCGTCTTTCAAAAGTGAGAGAAGAAATCCAAATGTTTCTACCATCATCTGAGTATGTTTGAAGAACTCATCATTATTTTTTTTAATATTTTTAAAAGCTACTTCAAAAAAAACAAGAAATGAACGGTATGCATTATCGGGCATGTTTTTTCTTGGCTGCTGAAACGTATTTGTACAAAACTTGGGAGCAATCGCTCTTATGGTTCAACAATTTTGGCGGACAAACATAGTTACATATATACTTTTCTTCTTTATATCTAGTTATACAAAAGTGTTACCTCATACAACTATAATAATAATACAATACAAATCTCTAAACATAGATGTCAGATTAAAACAAATAGTTTTTTTTAAATTAACATACGATTAATTAAGTCCGGTTTATAGCTATGGATAAAAATCCCAAAATCCCACATTACAGATTTTTTTCATTTTTTTTAACTCTTTTATATGAAAAAGAGGTGTCTCTTTTGTATAATTTACGTGATTTAGTTGGTTAAAATGATGAAAAATCCGGGATTTTTATCCAGTTATTAAAGTTAGCGGACACGTTCCAACCGAAATATGTCGATAATGCAGATCCGCATTCAATAACTTAAACATGTGAACCTAAACAGGCCAATATTGCAGATTTAAAATAATCGGAGTGCGTTCACGAGCTATACATTGTTACAATGTTGTTAATAATAAAAGGTCAAAATCGTTCATGAAACTAAATTATAACAATGATCACGTGCGTTTTTCGTTCACGAACTCTACATTGTTACAAACGTCTTTCTCAACCCTCTACAAATGTCATTTTTAATGGTGAAGATATCAAAAGCAACATGATCGTACTGTCAACAACCATTATATGTATAGTATGTTTGAAAAATAATTTAAAGAACAAAATTCAATCTATATTAATAAAAATCAATTAACACATGTATGACTGATCATCACTAGAGAACGGATTTGGCTGATTTTTTTTCGTTGTGTTCGTAATTGCCAGGACAAGGTTTGTATCAAAGAAAATTTTAGGAAAATCCACTGGAAATTCGGAAAATCGAAAAATGATCGAATATTGGAAAATCTTAGTGGTTAACTTGGAAATTGCCGGAAAACCCGAAGAAAATTGAATTTTTTTTTTTCTAGCGCATCAGTTGATTGCCACTGATTTTGCAAATGATAGATGAACCGACGAGCAACATTTCCAAAAAACCCGCAATGGCGAAAGTACTACAGACTTGCAAAATAATCATTTGAGATGAGTGTACGATGGCGCACAAACGAGCATTACAGGCGCACGATCGTTGAAAGATTTGGACAATAACCAGGTCCTCTTTGGAGATACGATGATTCTGTTGGCCGGCGATTTAACCCAAACGCTGCCAGTCATTCCAAGATCAACAGCTGCTGATGATATAAACGCTTGCTTGAGGACATCGAATTTGTCGAGATACGTGAAAACTATCAAATTAACAACGAATATGCGAGTAGAATTGGAAAATGATGAATCGGCGGATGTGTTTTCAAATCAATTAGTAGACATTTGCAATGGAAAAATTCAGGTTGACGCTTCGACTGGCCTCATTTCGTTACCACCTAATTTTTGTCAATTCACAACATCTAAAGAAGAATTAATCACGAAAGTGTTCCCGCATATTGGTGCAAATCACAAAAACATGTTTGGTTGAGCGAACGAGCCACTTTGGCAACGAGAAATAAGAACGTAGACGATTTGGATATAAAAATTCAAAGTCAAATCACTGGTCAATTGCATTCATTTAAGTCGATCGATTTGATTACAGATTCAAATGAAATCGTTAATTATGCAATTGAATTCCTGAATTCATTGGATTTGCTAGGAATGCCAAGGTCGGATCGGTGATAATCATGTTACGCAACCTGAACCAACCAAAACTATGAAATCTAACAAGATTCACTGTTAAGAGGTTGATAAACAACGTGATTGAAGCAACGATAATCATAGGAAAGTTCAAAGTCGAGAATGTTCTGATTCCAAGAATACCATTGATTCCAACCGAATTGCCGTTTAAATTTAAGCGCATGTTCAGTTTGCGGTTTATCTTGCATCCGCAATGACGATTAATAAATCACAAGGCCAATCGTTGGAAGTGTTTGGAATAAACCTTGAATTGCCGTGTTTTTCCCATTGGCAGTTATTGTGAACACGCCATGCTCAAGAGTAGGTAAACCATCAGCGCTATTCGTTTTCTCTCCGGACATAAAGGCAAAAAATATCGTTCATCACCAAGCGTTACGATGAACGCATTATTAATTGGCTGCCGCGGTCGTGAGATTTAACAACTCTCGATTCCTTTCAGAAGAGTTATTTAAAGTCACCGGATTATGCTGATAAACCAGCAAGACGCCTTGCGGATTAATTTCAGTTATTGATTTAAAAAAAATAATAAAGTAAATACCATAATCTGGCAAATGGAATGCGCTTTAATTTCTCATGAACTTTGGTAATCCTAAATCAAAATCATTTATAACAAAATTTGCTGAAAAATCTTCTATGTGTGCAATCCCGCGAAGATTTTTGCGTTTGAAAAGTTAGGGCTGAACCCCGGTGTCGAGGAGCTCAGTACAAATTTTTCGTAAAATTTAAGTTTTGGTTATTTTTTTCCTGGGAATGAGTTTAGGAAAGGGATTCTGAATCAAGGGCACCGAAATACAAAATTAATAAAAAATTGAAAAAATAAGACAATTTCTATGGTCTTAAAAATGGTTGCGAGACCGTAAAAAATTAAGTCTTTTTCTTAAGTCATTTATTTTGGATGTCATATGTTTATGGAATTCAAATTTTTAACAAAAAAATTATTTATTACTTCAATATTATATTTATTTAAATTATTTAATTTTTAAAAATATAATGAATTTTTAACCAACCATTCTTTTTGACATAACCAACTACCCATCAACGCTACACACGACCTGATTTGGTCAGGCGGTTGGATGTTTGGATGACGGTCGGATGAATTTTCTAACTAACAACACCCGACAAATAAATTGTCATACAACAAACCTACATAAGACCTGATTTTACATCTGATCTCATCAAATCAGCCCGACCGCCTGACTAAATCCTATCGTGTGTTATTAACTATTACGTCATTTCTATAATGACAGTTGTAAATCTCGTGAACGCACTCCAGCACTCCGTGTTGTAAATCTCAAGCAGCAAGCGTAGTCGGTAAATGTCGGCAATACAGATAGAAATAGACAACTGACAATTGTCGATAAAGCAGATAAACCATTGTGAAGTTAAACAGTAATTTTTTTTAAATCTAAAATGTTTATTTTGCTACATTAACGAACCATCATGCAAAACGATTTTATTACTGGAAAAACTCGTGGGAATATATCGAGCGAAACTCAAAAAGTTCTAAGAATTAAACGTTTAAACTGTCTTGGCTGGCAAATGGTCATTTTTCTGTGCAACCGGCCATAAGAATTGGCTGTTTAAATTGTCATGGCCGGAAAAGAATTCAAAAGAAATGCCTTAGTGATTTAGGATTTTAATGAAAGGTCACATGTGGAAAATATTTCAGTTCCATTTTCATTTCGGTAGTTTTGAAAAATTCGTTTGAATAAGACATACAAATTGGTACAGAAAATCAACTAACATACCATACAGATTAAATATAATCAAGAAAAATGGCAGCCGAAAAATGTCGATAATGCAGATACAAATTTTATGTCGAAACGTATTTTTTTTATATTAGAATTTATGATTTTGGTGTTTCTAAAATTCAACCAAAACTATTCAAAAAAAAAATTCATACGAAACAATTAAAACTAGTACACTAACCCGTCTTATTCTAAGTGCTTTATTAGACGTTTGGGGAGTTAAGATGTGAAATGCATCTATAGTAACAAGTTTTGAATATATTTTAAATGGAGTGCCTTCAGGTCAATTTTCATTTGGTGAGTTCAGGAAAACTCGTTTGAATTTGTTCAAAGTATCATGGCTACTCAAATAAAAGGTCCTATGATGGTCGCACTTGGAAAAAATGTCGGGTTAATTTTCATGTAAGGCGTCCGAGAAAGCTCGTTTGAATATATCGCACACACAAAATTTGAAAATTTCTAAAAATTGACCGTTTATAGTGTCATTGCTGAAAATAGATTCTGAAATGAAAGGTCTTAGTGATGGTTGCAACTTTACAAAATTTCAGGTCAATTTTCATGTGAAGAGTCCTTGAAAATTCGTTTAAATATTTAATAACACACACAAAATTTGAAAATATCTACACCGTTTGCAAGTGTGACTATCACTAAGACCTTTTATTTGAATCCTTTCCAGCCATATTACTTTAAACGGTCAATATTTAGAGATTTTCAAATTTTTTGTATGTGATATATTCAAACGGGATTTCCTGAACTCCCAGAATGGACCTGACGTTTTATAAATGATGATCTTTAATAAGGCACTCCATTTAAAATATTTTCAAAACTTGTTACTTTAGATGCATTTCACACCTTACCACCCTCTAAACATCTAATAAAGCACTTAGAAAAATGTGGTTTGGTAATTTAGTTTTATTTATTTCGAATGAAAAATTCTTTTTTTAATTTTTTTCGTTGTTTTTTAGGAACAGTAAAATAATAATTTATAATATAAAAAATATTACATTGCGACATAAAATGTATATCTGCATTATCAACATTTTTGGGGTTTTGATGAACCTTTTACCGACAATTAGCGCCTGTTATTTTTGTTTGATTAGTTTAAATCTACAATATCGACATTTTCCGACAGAAAATTTTCGGCTAACTTGAATAGTTTTTTTTTAATTGTTTTGTATTGTAATGGTTTTTTTTTGTCTATTTTCAATACTCTCGAATTAAATACACAATCGTAGAATTTCCTTCATTTAGCGTCAGGCAATCTGAGTAACAGCACTATGATAATCAACACTTACTTATATACAAATAACTACCCAACCACCACATAATGTTGTCCCTTAACGCTGGACAAAGGAAAAATTTGAATTTTTGACTCATAGATGGAACAAAAAAACCTTACAATATTTTCATACAATAACAATACAATATTTTATTTAAAATATCCTCCTTGTTCAAAAATAAGGACCTTAAAGACAATTCCGTGTCTTATTTTGGAACGTTCTATCCATCCAGGGTTAGATTTACAGGAAATTCCCATTTCGATGGCTATTGTAGCAGCCATTTCCATTATAGACTCCATTATTCCATTATAGGTCCAGAAATAGGAGCATTTTTAGATCGCGCTTGTTTAAACCAAAGCAGCAATCTCGAAGCTAAATCTTCATAAATTGGTAAAAAAAAAAAATTTCGGGGAATCCCCTAAAACTAATAATTTTTTGTTTTTTGAACGCACTAGTGTTCAATTATAAAATTCGCCTTAAATAGAATATTTCTGTACTAATTGTATAAAAAGAGACTGAAAAAGTTGTTCGCGTTAAGCGAAAATTCGTGTTAAAATTTTTGTCTTAAGCGAAAAATTTCATACTAAAATAATACGAAAAAGCTACAATAAGTACTAAAATTCTTGTTATCCGATATTGCGTGTTATCCGCTTTCGTGTTAGCTGAATTCCACGTATATATAGACAATATTCCAATGTACGTAATACAACATCAGTAGTCGCGACCTGATAAGAAGACTGATTTTTTTCAAATCAGTAGTCTCATCCGTATACGAAACTGATTGTTGTGATTCATAAAAATTCTCCATCAATGACTTTACTTCAATAGCTTAATTTTCCTTTCGTTTCACACCCGCTGTTACTGATTGCAATATTATCTGTCGCCACTGTACTTTATACTATATTATTATATCTAATCAGCGTATGATCTTCCGCAACGTTTTACACACAAAAAAAACTCTACTATATAATCATAAACTATGACAATTCAAATCATACTTAATATACGAGTGTACAAGTTTATCAACAAGCAATTTTTTATAAAATATGTAGCTACGAGTACGTAAAACAAAAAATATTGATATCAACCGAAACAGAAAATAACTCAACACTTAAACCTTGTATACATTTTCTGCTTGCGCGTCTCCGTATTCGGACTTCGGAGTAAGAAAATTGTTATTTTATTTTATATATAATTCAATTTAAATGAAAATACTTAAAAGATTACAAGCCAGTGTTGAAGTACTTAGTGAAGTATTGTGAACAAGACAAGAATAAATAAATTAGTTGCTCCAGCTTAAGTCGTTTTTAAAAAGATATAAAAATCGGTACGGTGCAATAAAATTCATTTTACTAAAGGTGTAAAGGTAGTTGAACAATTTTTTTTAACTTCTTATTTATTTATTTTTGTTGTGCATGTCATTGCCAAGAAATTAATGTAATTAGTGTTTATATCGTGTAAGAAATTAAATTAATGAGAAAAAAGTAAGTGCCTGTAGTGAAGTTCTAGTGAATAAAGTGTATTTTGGTCAAAAACCTTTCAATTATTTTCAATTATTCGTTACACATATACGCAGGAATTCATTACTACATTACATGAATTTTAATTGACGTGTATAAGGTCAGGTCATAGGCGTACGTTACATACGAAAGAATTACATACATTGTAATAGAAATGTTCGATGGAATTTGATAAAATTACGCCGAATTTACGTTAAATCAAACTTCAATTGGATTATCAAAGTGTTAATATGATTTGCAATTTATGAGTGTCTTGATAGTGATGATTAAATCGTATCGAT
Organism: Nephrotoma appendiculata; assembly: GCA_947310385.1. NCBI lineage: Eukaryota > Metazoa > Arthropoda > Insecta > Diptera > Tipulidae > Nephrotoma > Nephrotoma appendiculata. The sequence continues at coordinate 368,036,238 of OX371223.1, read as the reverse complement.
TATAATTCATGAATGGGGTTTGCACTTTAAATGCGTATCTCAATTCATGCCTCAAAGTGCTTTAGTAGCATAGGCTTCATACCATTTCTTTAACTCGATAGGTATACACGAAACTTGTTCAGTGTGTTTATCATAACAATTTAGAAAGGGAGCAGCAACCAATATCACGCTGATTAGTTCAATTCGGTTTTTCAAGTTTTTCAACATTAAGCCAATTTTGTTTGGCAACCACAACGCATAATTTAAGGTACTTAACCAAAGTACAATAAAAACTAATTGTGTTATTTATTTATATTTTAATTGCTATATTTTAAAAATTACGCAGTAAAGAAGTTTATGTCGAGGTGTGCTCATATTTTCGCTTTAGTTTTTGAAAATTACACTACATAAAAGGTTTTATCAAAGTTTTCCTCAAACTTCAGTAAAAATGGAAAAACAACGAGAAGCGTGTCCATCAAAATTTATTAAAGGAGCGGCAGACCCGAGGACATGACCTGCTACATAAAATATTAAAGGATGGATTTATTTAATTTTATTGTCCAAAAAATTTCGCAGTTAATTAAACGACAAGAAACATTTTACGAAATTCAATAAGTGTGGTGGACAGACTAATGGCCACACTTCGCTTTCTAGTAAAATTCATTCGCCTCGTATCCTTGAAATAATATTTTTGTGATTTTTTCCATCCAATTGTGTTTGATCTCCATTTTGAATAAGCAAATGTCGAAAATAATTTATCAAATTTACCTGCATTAGGCTAGATTAGATAAAAACATTTTATAAAAGTGATAGTTTTATAAAACATGCATATTACACTATCAAAGAAAATTGATAAAAATGTTTTATAAAACACCTTTCACAAAGATATTTTATAGTGTAATTCCGGCCTTAAAGCTACGTACGGATCATATAATTTACATAGGAATTTTATATAGTCAAATTATAAGAACATTGTGTAGAGAACTCTCAAATGTGAAATAAAATAAATTAGTAATTTATTGGAGCTGCCCATTTATAAATTCCCTTTAGGAATCTCCTTCCTATCCTCTATAATCCCAACCTATGAACCACTAGTGTTCTCATAATTCTCCAGAGCCCCGCTTATATTGGAATCAAGTTCCTTGTCAGTCTCAGATTCGCATCTACCAACGCAATCATAACAATTCCTTTTTAAAATACATTTCTTGAATTGATAACCGTGTGCCCTTCTTACTGAATTGTTAACTAATATTATATACATAACCATACTTTCCCTTTCTAAAATTTCTGCTTTTATCCAATTTATATAACCATAATTTCTTCTGTAATTTCAGTAAAGAACTATTTCTCCCTTTTCAAACTCTTCTAACCTCTTTCCTCGCAATACGTTATCATTTTTATTATGACTTCTAAATTTTTCATTTTCATAAAAATTTTGATCGCTTTCCTCACTCCTATTTCTTAAGGCTATTTTCTTTTCTGATGGCATAAAATTCTCTCAAGGAGTTCGTTAAATCCTTACTATACCCATATATTCTTGAATTTAGTCTGTACAGCGTGCTCAATTTGCCCATTATACTGCTTGGGTGATGCGGTGGGTGAGAGTCAGTGTTATACCCCTCTTTCTACAATAATTCCAAAAACTTTTGCTAGCGAATGCCGGACCATTATCACTTACCAATTCCGTTGGGTAACCAAAAATCCTAAATATATCATCCAATGCATAACCACCTATTAAAGTTAGCCGACTCCAGCCGAAAAATGTCGATAATGCAAATTCAAACCAATCAAACGAAAATGACAGCCGATTTTTGTCGGTAACATCCCAGACGAAAATTGTCGATATTGCAGATACAAATTTTATGCCGAAATGTGATTATTTATATTGCAAATTTTTATTTTGCTCTTCCTAAAAACCAACTAAAAAATGTAAAATAAGAAATTTTCATTCGGAACAATAAAAATTAATATACAAAACCTAATTTCTCTAAGTGCTGTATTACGTGTTTGGAGTTAAACTAGAAATGCATTTATAGTTACATATTTAGAGAGTTTTTTAAATGGCACGTCATCTAATAATTATCATTTGAAAGGTCGATTTTATGTTGGAAGTCCGGGAAATCTCGATTGAATATAATGCACACACAAAATTTGAAAATTTCTAAAAATTGACCGTTTAAGGTGTCATGACTGGAAATAAACTCAAATGAAAGGTCTTATTGATGCTAGCCATGACACTTTAAACGGTCAATTTTTAGAAATTTTCAAATTTTGTGTGTGCGATTTATTTATAGAAATTTTCGGACTCTTCTCATGGAAATTGTCCCGAAATTTTTGAAGTTTTGCTTGGTATATACCATTGTGTTTTCTCCTTATTAACATAGTTTTTTAATTATAGTTTTAATGTATTTAATAAAAAAATTTAATTTTGAATAATATACATTGATGAACAGAAATAAACATTTTTGATTTAAAAAGTAATTATTTTTTAACACCAAAATTACGAATCTGCCTTACCAACCTTTACAGGCGAATAATACAAGTTGTTTTTGAATCTGCATTATCGTCTGATATTTTTGTTATTACAATCGAATCTGCATTATCGTCATTTTTCGGCTGGAGCGACTCGGCTAACTTGTATTGCATAGCCTACCTTAATTGCATCGGTTTTATCATACACACCACTTCCAATCAACGACTGAATACATATATTACTATCAAAAATTCCTTTCCCTCAAAATGAAAGAAATCAATGTGAATCGTTTCAGAAACGTAAATAACCTCCGGCTATTTCAAATACAACTTATTTCTTTTCTCACATCCTGTAACTTGACACGAACAACATCTTTTAAAATAATCTTCTATATCTTTGTCGATTCCTTCCCAAAATACATACTCCATTGCCGAAACTATCATTTTCACCATCCCGCAGTGATTACGATGTAAAAGTTTTCATATTACCTTACACATGGATTTTGGAATAACGAGCCTACCTCAATATATAACACATCCTTTTTCTACCGTTAAAAATTTGTTCTTTAAGAAATAATTTCCTTCCAACCCTGCAATTTTTAATATCCTAAATTTTTCAAGAATTGATCCTTCTCAATTTCCCGCTCAACCATACTAAATTTCACTGGAAAAATTTCATTCCACTAAATGTGATTTAACTAACACCCTCTTCTGATATCCTGCTACTTATCGGTAGTCTACTTAGACGAACTGCATTCCCATTTTTTGAACCTGCCCAATACCTAATCTCAAAATCAAAATCGCTTATGTAAAATTGCTTCTAATAGTTTGTGATCACTAAATACTATCACCTGATGCCCAAATATGTATTTATAAAAAATTTCCATGGCAAACACCATCGCTAAAGCTTCCCTATGAAGTATAGGATATTTTTTTCTGTATTAGTCAACGTGCGAGATATGAAGAAAACGGGCTTTTAACTTTATCTATAACGTGACATAAAATTCCACTAATTCCATTATCACTTACATCGCATACCACAACCATTAGTTAAGCTGGATCATAGTGTTCCAATATTGTACTCTCCAGTAATGCTTTTTTACACTCATCAAAAACTTCTTGACATTTCAGATCCCAATTGGGAGATGGTTCTACATAAATCGGGCCTATAGCCGTACGTTCAGGATTTGGCAAGCAATGCGTAAGGTTCGGCGTCACAGGTGATCCGCGAAAGAGTTGGGAGTGCTTAGGCCCCAGAACAGATTACATAGAATAACTCTTACCCTTCCTCAACAAATTATTCAATACTGCACACTTGCCATTTAAATGCGGCAACAATTTTGAATAATAATTTATCAATCCGACAAATGATTTTAACTGAAATATATTGGTAGGTACTATTTATATGGCCGTATACCCTGTGCCGATACCTCAAGACTCAAATAACGCAATTGCTCCACAAAAAATATATATTTTTTCCAATTCGCGATTATGAAATACTTCTGTAACTGCACCAACACTAATCGTAGTCTGCCCCATAGTTCATCCAAAACTTTTCCTTACCTCCAACCATAATATCATCTATATGAGCAAACGTCCACGGCATATGCAAGACTTGATCCATGACTGATAAAAAAACATCGATGCTGCTGGTTTAAGACGAAATGGTAATCTCTTGTATTTAAACAATCCCCTATGAGTGTTAATTATCACTAAAGTTTGGAAACTTTCTAATAACCTCAACTGGGTATACGCGCCTTTAAAATCTATAGTAGCAAAATATTTATTTCCCCCTAAAGTTGCCAATATCTCAACTATGACTGGAATAGGATAATGCTGCGAACAAACATGTTTATTTATAGTTTTCGGAAAATCCATACATATTTGAATTTCTTGATTATGCTTTGTCACCCCTATCACAGATGCCCAATCTGATAAAGTAATGGGATACTAAAGTTTAATGTATGAGATTTATGGAAAATCAACCTAATATTTTCTTCCCACTGTATACTTATTTTAAACTCTTTAGTAGGCTTGCTTAATTCACCGTCAAATACCCCTTTGAATTTCTCTTCTAATTTAGGTAAATATTTCGTCCGATATGCTTCACCAAGGTTCACTTGGAAAGACTCCCTTCATCCCGACTTGATAACGTCTAACCAGTTACGCTCACACAAAGGATAAATACTGTTCCCTTTATTTAAAATCACCAAATCTAATAGAAAACTATCACTTTGATTATTTCAGTCCACTTACTTTAATTTCACTCCCGGTTAACACCGATAAAGGTAAATCCACCTGCTCCAATTTCAAATGCGAGAAATAATCCCTAAATTCATACGATCACATAACAAGACACTTGCAACCGTATCAACTTCCAATTTGATCAAAGAATTTTCAATCTTGAGCTGCATAAACTCTACTTTAGGAACCCGTAAATGTATTTGATCTATCGAATTCAATATTTGAACCTTTTCTTTCAACCGTATCCCATTATTTTTTATTGAAATACTATTTGCCTCTGCACTTAAATCACCATCCGCAAATTTCAAATTTCCAAAACTAAATCTATCTATTTCCACATTAACAAAAATCTTATTACTATTCTGCCTACCACTACTAAAATTTTGTTTACTTTGAAAATTTCTAAAATTATCAAACCCAATTTACTCCTATCATTATCCCACTAACCACTTACTGCTGGATTAACTGCCTGTTATGACGGACTTTGCTTCGCAATATGCCCAAATTCTGTGCATTTAAAACATTTCATCTCTCCTTTCCTATCATTTGCAACCATGTCTCCTAACTGGCTTAACGGACATTGTTTAGCTATGTGCCGAAGCTACACCTTTCTGCTAACGATATTAATTCAATAGCGAAATTATTAACTGATTCCTCCCTTCCTTGCGTTCTTTGTCCAAACATTGTTGGGTTCGTACATGTTTTACTTCGCGGTGCAAATAAACTTTTGCACATCTCGAGTATTTGCTCATCAACAAAATTTTAATTTTATCATCCTCTACTTCATTTTATTCGAAGTAATTTACTATGCGGTCTAAATAATTCCCAAAATAATCCCCCATTGTATACGGTTCAAGCATGCCCACATAATTTTTCCCAGACGCCAGTTTTCAATTTTGCAATTTTTCTTTTTTTACTCTTGTCGTTTTACTATTTTATCTTTCACCACTTAATTTCTCACATGAAAGCACATCACCAATTGTATATCTTCCTTTTCTTGTCATTATAACTTAAAATAAAACACATAAATGTATGCTTTATAACATACGTTAACATAATAAAAAGTCGGTGAAATCAGCGCGAAAAATGTCATCCCGAAATAGTTGGTTCATTTCTTGGCTAAAGTGTAGTCAACCCGAAAAAAGTGTAATGTTCATAAAATGAAGTTTATCCCGAAATTAAAATGTAATACACAAATATGCTACTGAAGTAAGCAGAAAATTTCAGCCGAAAAAAACCCTGCATTATCGACATATTTTGTAGTCAATTTTTGCCGAAAAAATTTGCAAACATCAATATCACATAACTCGAATGTTTAAAAGTAATATGACCTGGGTGAAGTTTCGTAAATTGCTAGATCCCGTATTTATAATTTGACGTGTTAGGGAGTTGTTAATTAACATGAATTTGAGTTGTGACATTAACAATGAACACCTATGCCAAAATCAGGCCTAATTTTGTGATAATGGATGATGAGTTTCATCATAAACCAGCGTTTGTATTGTCCAACTAAGGTCATTTTTGGATGTACTCCGTTGAACGCCAGAAATGTGGTATACTTCATGCGCACATTTTGGTTCCTTCAAAAAGTTAGATCGGGTGAAACTTTCCATCATTGCAGCCGAAATCCCGGATGAAACTGTTGATCCCAAATGGAATGCAGGGATCTCTAAAAATATGACCCATGGACCTTTTATAGGTTTCAAAAACGACTCACTCTGTATATGATCGATGACAAGTGTTTCAAGCGATACCCAAGAGACCTGATTTCCGACACTATCACATGCAATGACGGATACCCATTGTATCGTAGGCGATTGTTAATGCCACAACTCAAATGCATAGTCCTCTAACACGACAAATTATAAATACGAGATCCAGCAGTTTACGAATTGGTCTAACTTTACCCAGATCATATTACTTTTAAACATTCGAATTATGTGATATTGATTTTTGCAAAAAAAAATTCGGCGAAATCTACTGCTAAATTCCAATAACATGTTATTTTCGGCTAATATCAACAGAAGTTTGTACTACCACCTGATACAAAATATGTCGATAATGCAGGATTTTTTTCGGCTGAAATTTTCAAATAAACTTCAGTAGTGTAAAATGTTAAGTCAAATATAAAATCTTAACACGTATTTGTATAAGTAAAAAAAATTCTTGTGAAACTAGGTGTCTAGCGAAACTTAAAATTCTGTGTAGCATACACCAGAGATACACAGGGTATCCGGGTTTGGAATTCTAATCTATTAAAGGTTGATTCTTTGGTTCATTCTGTGAAAAAAATCTTATGGTAGCGGGCGGGACTAATTTTTGATATCCTTTGAGATACAGGGAGTTTAAAAATTAGGTTCACTAAAAAAAGTGCACACAAATATTAAACTGTAACTTCCAAAATATTTATCGGAGAGAAACCTGGTAATTGTGTAGGCTTATTTAAGAGTTAAGTGGTTATTTTGCATCTGTTGCATTCAGTTTTTCAGTTTTTCGCAAAAGAAACAGTTATAATTTTTTTTTACGTTTATTTTATTTCGTCATGATCTCTCCTACTCCACTTCTTTTGTTTCAATTTCTGTGAAGGATAGAAACGCCTTCATCGTTCCCCATCCATAAAAATCTAATATATGTAGTTAGATCTGGGGATTTAGCATGCCTATGAATTAGACCATGTCTTCCAATTCTATCATACCCAGGGGCTTTCTTTAATTAAATTTGATGTGCTATAAAAAAACTTTATTAGTGGATCGTTCCTCTGTTAACATATTTTCTATCTCAGCGGATGTGAAGCGGAGGAAAGGCTGAAACAGCATACTATTAAAGTTAGCCGAAAGTTTCCATCCGAAAAATCAAAAAATCGATAATGCAGATAGTGTCTTCGCTTTCTCAGCCGAAGTGTAACACTGCATCCCCAATGAAATTCCTTTAACTTTTTCCTTACAGAAAAGTATGAAAAAAATTTTGAGAAAAAAAAAATTTTTTTTGTTAGGTTGGTGATTTCCTTATGAAAAATGTTATCAAACTTTTAACTTTTTCCTTATGAGACATACAATGAAGTAAACCGCATTTGCAAAATGGTTGTTGTTGTTGTTGTTTTTCTGCTTGTCACAAATTAAAAAATATTGAATGCATATTTGTATTTTAACAATTAGTGTTGTATTTTGTGTCCTGTGAAAAAGTAATAAATAATATAATAATATAATAATATAAAATAACAGGTAAACAAAAAATAATTTTGTAAAATGAAGTTGGCTTTACTTTGACTTTTCCCTATTCATTGGGTATGCTCTTCATAAGGAAAAAGTTAAAGGAAAAAATTAAAGGAAAAAGTTTTTTGCATTGGGGATGCGCCTTAATTTATCAAAATTTCGCTAATTCAATTGATCGAAAATGCATTGAATGGTCTGTCGTTCTAGATTAGCATGCCTTGTCATTGATGCCACTGTGGTCACTAGATAGGCCATCATGTTGTTCAACTTCGGCCGAACTGTAAAGATAAATTGAATTAGCGAAATTACACCCCCGTTTGCGAAACGAAATTAACCGGTTAATGAAACGATGAGGATACGGTGGTACAATTTGACAAGATTTCACCCCTGTATCCCCATCAGAATTACCTCAAAATTGAACTGTCTTTAAGAGGCATTACCGCCTATAAAATAGCCATAGTGGCATCAATGCGAATTTAGGTTAAATAAGAACGCCAGGCCATTCAATGAATGTTTCAGAAATTGAACTATGGAAATATCCTACGAATTGCACCCCCGTATCCCCATCAAAACTTTTTCACAATTGGTCTGGAGTAGACATAACATATATCATAAACTAAAACTTTTATTTCAATATCAACTTAAAGAAGTAAATAAAATGAAGGAAAACATTATTTTTCTTAAATATCTGGTGGTAACTTTCGGCTGAAATATATTGAACAACGTTGTTGAATTTTTATGTTCGGCTAACAAACCAAAGACACAATCTGCATTATCATTTCTTATATTTCGACTGGCAAATTTTGGCTAATTTTAACAAGGTGAAATAGCTGCGTTGGTCAGTAAATCATTATAGTTTTCGATAGTAATATGCTTTTATCGTTATAGGTCGATATGCGAACTGATGTATATCTTAAATTTTTACCAGTTAGTGAAGGTGTTCATTAGATGGTCGCTGGTAGAACATAATTTAGCTAACTAATCTGCCAAAGCGAACATAGCATCAGCTGGACAGGTTCCTTAGCCCCATCGTAAGGTAATTAGCATTCGTGTGCTTAATACTAATGGTCAGTACATGTACATGTCATATACCGTTATATTTGCAAACTTCCGAGAAACGAAAAAGACAAGCAAAATTTGTGAGGTTTGTTTTATTTTCTCATATTTGTCATCAATGTTTCCTTGAGTTTTCGCTGAGCAACGGCCGTTTCAATATTAACCGTTTGAGTCCCAGGGGGTATTGAAAAAACACTGTCGAAGAATCCTAAGCGGCGCAATCGCGCTTTCTCTAAATGAGTACGAAAAGACAATCTATTGAGCCAACTATTGAGCCTGCCTAACAAACCTATTGTAAAATGTACTATTTACATTAAAAGGAGCTTTGTGATATACTTACTCCAGAAAATTTGAGCGCACGACTTCGACAATCGGTAACGCACCGTCAATTGTCGACAATTTTCAAAATGTATGGTGGGTTTTCTCGACATAAAATCTAAATAGCGCGATCGCGCTGCTGGGACTCAAACGGTTAATTAGATTGCTTGAATAAACCAGTTTGATTGTTGGTGCCAGTCTCTGTAAGTTCACTCTGAATATTTATTGATGCAGCAAAAGAAGAATTAATAGTATGGGATTCAGTATTAAACAATTTTACAGTTTCATTGTGGTCACCTGACGATCACATATTAGACCAACTATTTCTGGTGCTGTCACCGATAATAGCAATTTGTTTCTGCCCAACTGTGTCCAATAGCTTGGCTTTAGTAATCACGTTATGATTGTTGACACAAATATCCATCACTTTTTAAATTAAATGTACTGTTCAAGTTGTTCGCTAGCTAGAGGAGTGTAATGTTCCCGATACAAAGCGGTTCAGTTGGTTAAGTCACACATCATTAATTTCCCTTTTAATCCATGATTATACAAGATGCCAAACTATATGTTATATAAAAAACTACTTATTTTATTTTGTTTAGAAAAAATTAAATACACTGAAAATATCTCTTTTTGTTAACAAATAATTAATTATTCGAATCATAAAAATGTTTCCATTTACGAGGCAAAAGTCAAAGAGGCGGTCAATTTGTTAAATTCGTTACATCATGTTCAACGGTTCGTGCGGTAACCATAATTTGCCCTGTGTTTATTTACTTGAAGAAACTCAGAATTTCTTAAGGTTCCGCTTGGTGCTCTTGGTGATTCGATTTCATCCAGTAAGATGTTTCCAATAAACGATTAACGTGATACGGTAAGTCCTTGTCGTATTTTCAGCCACCCTTCCAAGAAAAGTAAAGTACAAACTTCTTTTGGAGACTCTTTATGTTACGAATCATTGTAGAAATAGCACCACACAAAATTAGAAAAACTCATATTTTCAACGAACGTAACCCCTATCTTAAATTCATATACTCATCTAAAATGATACTACTCTCATTTTTATAATTCACTAGATTGTTAATATCTTGTCTTAATTTGTGGGTATCGTTAATGGGCTCCACGATTTTAAAAATAAAATCTTTATCTTTAAAATCGTGGTGTTCCTCAACGACAATCATCATCTGCATGATCATCTGCAAACATTCCTTTGAACAATGAAGACCAATATGGGAGTGTTAAGTCACGCCAGCGGTGGATGATTTAAACCAAGTTACAAGCGAACTGCAAAAACCAAACTTGTACAAGCATTCTAAAGTTTAATAATGAGTGATGGAGTCAGGTTCTTAGCAAATTCTGTGAATATCAAATCAAACCTGCTTGTGATATTCTATTTCATTTATCGTGCTGCTGATGAATTCTATAAGGGTGGTTGCAGTTGATCCTTTTGGTTTAAAACCATGATGGCTTTGTGATGTGTATCGTGGTACCACGGTCCCGAACAAATTACATATTGGAAGCTGCAATAACTTCAGAATTTATGAAATTGACATTATACGATTGAAATCCCTTGTTTCAGTGATTAATTGAAAAGAAGGCAGAAGAATTATCAAATTTTTGAGGTCATTAACTAATGAGGCTGATATACCATCCAGGATGTATTCATCTTTGAGCGTTTCTAGAGCGTGAAATTTTTATGGATACATTGTTGGTGCTATCATTTGGTTTTATGTATTTATCGATGTCTTCTGGCTTACTCTCTCTCTCGCTCTCTCTCTGGCACTATATCCCATCAAGGTATTTGGCCACCTCAAATGAGGTTTCATTATCTTATTTTCATTTCGGATAATGAGTGATTAATTCATTGTTCCTAAACCAGCCGTGAAATTTTTTCCCCTTGTCACCACCGGGAATCGAGCCCAGGACCTCCGGTTGCTGAACATTTTTGATATGACTTGTAGATCACAATATTTGTACAATGTCATATATGCTATCAAATGTCATATGCTCTGGGTAACCATTAGACTCGTTATGAGCCTTGTCTTTTTCAATTTTCAGATTTATTAGTTTATCATCGTACCATGAAGGATAACTGTTTAGTTCAGTCGCAGTGGTGGGGACAAATAAATATATTCCGTTCGAGCAGTGTGTGGAATTTGTCTGCATTTACAAAAAGGATGTTGCTGCTTAATTTGTCGTCCCAGTTGATATTTTTAAAAATATAAATCCAAGTTTACTGTGTCCGCTGTTCTTGTAATAAGGCCTTTCGTTCCGTTTCGTTTCAACTGGTCTCGCTCTTCAGAACTATTTCGATAGCTTAGGCAATACAGTTTCAGGTAATTGTTTTTTAAATCGCTTGATTTAAAGTGTGACAAATCTCTTCGTGTAATTTGCATGTAAAAAATTTGCGGGATTGGTTTTATTTTCTCATATTCGTCATCATTGTTTCTTCATAATTTTTAATTATGTCCTTGTTTAAACTGGAACCAGCATGATTGTTGGTGCCTGTCTCTGTTAGTAAGGGGCGATGGCTCAGATAAATATGATTAATCTGAGTGTATCTTTCCTAGCATCAATATTATTAGTCGCATCGTTGCTTCTTTTTTGAATATTTCCTTATTGTGATATACTCGTGTCTGTTTAACTACTACGTGAGGTTGAATTCAGATTCTTTAGGTAGTCGCGATACTTTGTGAATTGTTTTTCTGTTTATTAGTACGCCTGTCAGGCGACGAAGTGAAACCACTCAAACTTTCTGATCTACATATGTCTGGATGTACTTCCACCAAACGACCGATTAACCACTTTAATGAAGGGATGTTGTCCTTCTTGATGAAGACCAGATCCCTTATCTTCATGTTGTTTATTTTTAAGAAAATGCTTCTATACCTATATTGAAATTGATTTAAGTTCTCGCTATGCTATCTTCTCCGGAGATCATGTTTCATTTTTTCTACCAGCTGCCATCGTATTATGTGGTGACTGTTAGTTTCTGCCATTGCATCTTGTAGAATGTTAGTTGGATACCATAAATTCTGTTTGATTAATTGATTTGATTGACCTCAATACTTCTGAATGCATATTCCGCGAGATTGAGGTATGTTTTTACATAAAATCATTAAGATGGAGTAGCTAACTTCTTGATTCCCGAGATTCGATTTGCTAAAAATATTTTAAATTTATAAGGCTTGTCTTTCTTCATACATCATGAAATCGGTCCAAAAGTATGTTGGTCCAAACAGAATCCGTTCCAAACAGAACGTGAAGTTGAGTTGAAGTTTATCCACCTTGGAATTTTAATCTTCTCTTGATTGGGGAGGGAGACATAATATTGGCAGTATCTATTTGCGATGTCTTCTGGCAGCTTCTCATTCCAGGTGCCGCCGGGGATCCACACAGTTTTTCATTAAGTTTTGGCTTGCATTAAGGTTGGAGAAAAACATCCCAATGGACTCAGAAAATATTTTTCTTTTGGTTATAATCTCAGATTTATCGTTGAGGTTCACCTTGAAATCAAAGATATATGTAACAGGGTTCCAAAGCAATCCTAATGTTTAAATCGACAGCTTCTATGAGTTCAGTTGAAATCCACTTATTATTTTACTAGCCGCAATTGCACTTTTTCATCGATTGGTAATTGCTGCAATGTCTTGATTTCCATTTCCATGGAAAAGTTCGGTGAAAACCGTGCTCTTACACGGAAAGTGACTAATTTTGTGGTAGTAGTGATTCAACTGTCGTTTAAGTTCCTTAAGCCCCTAGCAGCAAATACCGTTATTTTTAACTGGTGTTTCTTGATGATGTCACTTTTATTGTCGTTTCCATGGACTATCTGTTTGCTTAGAACGTGGAACGATACCCATATTAAATATCAGCATGGAAATAAGGGATTTCAATCCTCATTTAGTTTCACATAGGAAAAACATCAGCAGGACATCTAAAGGTTGTATTGAGATTTTTGGAATTGGTTGTAAATATATTGGCATCAAAGTAGCGCATATTGACGAGATTGAGTCTATCGAGATTTCCCGCGACTAGGTACTCCTAGGATTTTTTCAGCATTACTTCTGTGGAATTGGAGCAGAAAATGAACTATTGGTTGTATAGAAACTGCTGTTATCTAAATCAAACTTAGCCACAGGTTCTTCTTGACATTTCCGGTTTTCATTACCGGTTTTGACAACTCGTCAACAATAATGGATTTTGAGAACTTCATAAAGTGAAGGATTTCTTTCACCGAGTTATGGTAGTATCTGTCAGGCTCCGCTTAGTATTAATTTTGAAACGCTCTTCAAATCAAAATTATGTTATGGTAACTCAGTAGCATTTACTTCAGATCCAGACAGTATATAAAGAATTTTCATCATAAACACAAACGTTTTCCATTCCACTAAATACAAAATCTGTATGACTATTAAAATTATAAAAACCTCCTTTTTAAATAATATTTTTAAGGAAAACGAAAGCGCTTCATCAACCAAGTTTATGTAAATTTAAAAATATCATAAACAAGATTTTATCAGTACGCCAAGGTCTTATTGCATGCAACCATCGCGACGCGACTCACAAACACACACTATCTTCCACAAGAAAATTATTGTTTCATTAAATATCTAAATATCTATACAATGTATAAAATAAAAAACTATCAAATTATTTCGATTTTTATTTTATTTATAGCTTGGATTAATGGAATCACCACTCTACCGCTAAACGACAACCTCATTTATTTTTCAAAACTGTGCATCATACTTAAAACATAATTAAAAATGTTTCGCAAGACTTTAATACAAATCGCAAATAAAAATCGATCGGTAACACAACTGGTGGCATCACATCACCATCGAGCTCGGCCTAACCACCATAACGTTCAAAAACGGACGATAACTACGTCGATTGCACATACACAACTTCCAAAATATCAGGAATTTAAATATGAATCTGAATTGGTACAGGATTCACCGCACAAACCAATCGAGATACCAAATTTACGATTAGACCAATATGTTTTTAAAGATTACAAGAAGTGGCAGAATAAACCGGCAATGGTAAGTAAATTTTTTATGAACTCTAATTTCGGTTATGTCGACGATAATTTTATCATTTATATAGCAGGGAACTAAATTGATTTAATAGTTTTACCAACCATCATTTTCATTTTTATTGGATTATTATACGAACATAAATTATCCTATTTAGTTTTGTGATAGTGCACGCAAAAGTCATTTTACTTTATAATCCAATACAGTGACTCTTAAACGATGTATAACGATTGTCTACAGCTACTAAATTCCATTACAGCGCTGTTACAAATTATGTATATGCTCGCGTACAACAATAACACGCCAATATTTTCACAAGTGCGTCTCACAAGAACCACCACCCAAATTTTTCAATGGAATTACCATGAGTCAGTCTATCGGGTTTTTATTGACTATATGGCCTGTTCTCTTGAATGGAGCGATATTCTCGAAATCGATCAAACATTTCAAAATTTGTTTTCGCAAAATAAACCTGTCCTTGTTGAAAATCACAAAAAATTCCAATAAACACAAATTAGCAGGCGAGAAAATTTGTATGCTTCTATTGTTTTCCCATAAAAAAGTCGATTTTATTTGTTTCATTAATAAAAACTATTATTTATACCAATATAATAGGCATAACGGGTTTAACTTAAACATTAGATTTATTTTAAATTAATAATTTTAAAATGTGCAGGGGAAAAAACAACTAAAAGACAAGTAGCACAAATTGTAGTGATCCACGTTGAAAGGTATTCTTTGCAACCTATAACCGACCAAATATGGAAAAGTAAGATGTTGGTGTTAAATTTTATAAAAGGTCCTAATAACGATGAACCGAATTATGGAGGTTACTTTAGCAGCCAATAAACGGAAAATATTTGATGCATAAAATAGCAAAAAAATTTCAGCAGAAAATGTGTTTTTTCTATTCACCGCTAGAGGCAGCATAATCCCAAAAAAGCATGCTTGTTCCAGCGATCGTAGATCCCGCGTTCGATTCCCGGTTTAGGATCAACTCATTATCCGAAATGAAAATATGATTATGAAACCTCATTTGAGACGGCCAAAGCCCTTGATGGGATATAGTGCCAGAGAAAGAGAGAGAGAGAGAGAGAGAGAGAGAGAGAGCAGAAGAGAAAAACCCAGGTATTTAGGAAACACAAGAGAAAATACACTCAGCAACTTGATCTTTGTCAAATTTTAATTGGGATGTCAATATACACATTTTAACATTAAAAAGATTTTACACTGCGAAATTCAATTAAAGTTAGTAATTTTAAAATAAAATAGTATCAATAAATATAAAAATATTTGCATTTAATCATGTAATTAATAATGAGTACACAATTTGTAAAAAAAAAAAATCACAAGTGATCATCATTGTTGTGATGAAAAAGATGAAGAATAATGATCAAAAATACCATATTATGATACAATCAATCATTTAAATAATTGTATTTAACACACAATGATGATATTAATCATATAAACTAAGTTTGATAGTATTTCTAATCATTGTGTGATAGAGAATATCACAATAATTTAGTATTATCATAATATGGTAAATCCAATCATGTAATTATAATTTTTTTTTTCTGAGTGTATAATCCCCATCTTTATTAATTACTTCAAAACGTCTGTTCAGTATGGAATCAACTAATCCTTGCAATTCCATTTCGGCAATTTGCTCCCATGGCTGTACAATGGCTTTATGCAACTCAACTAAGTTGTTGTTCTGCTTCCCATATTGTCATAGATCTCTCGTCCTACATTGCACTATAAATTCTCTATACAATTTAAATCAGGATAACGTGCCGGCTAGCCCAATCTATCTTTCACTAAACCAATCGATTTTTTCCTTTGATTTGTTAATCCTGCTGAAAAATGGGAGAGGGACAAAATCCCGATATTATAATCCCTAAGGTACAAAATCCCGAAGGTTTATAAAGATCCCGCAGTAATAAAATCCCGAGGGTACAAAATCCCGAGGATATGAAAACCCGAGGGTATAAAATCCCGAGATATCAAATCGCGAGGTCCAAAATCCCCCGGGAACAAAATCCCGAAGGACAAAATCCCGAATACCTATGAAAATTTCAAAGTCTATTTGTTAGAAAATTATGGCGGTTATTGCAGATTTTAAAAACACATCAACGTATTGGCCCAACGTTGGTATACATTCGCCCAATAAGCGATTTTTTATAAAAAGATCAAAGGAAACTTTTCGAAAAACCAATTAGAGCACATCGTGTGATAATCAAATTCTATTGCAATAACATTTGTCATATCACGTTGGGCAAACATTGGTCGACTTTTTTCACTTCACGGGCTTAAGGCTATTATTTCTACACATTAAACAGCGGGTAGAGACGCCTTAACACATTGATGGCCAACAGATTTTTTTTTCTAAAATTAACAAAAAAAGTTTATTTCTTTTTAAGTTTTGTTTAATAAGATAGAGAATTCTGTGGCCAAGTTGTAGTAATATGCAGAAGGGCTGCATCAAGCAGTTCTAGTATCATTTAACATAGAACGCGTGACTAACAGCGCTAAACAACTTTAACAAGTTAAAGTATGTACTCAGTGTCAGTCCCCGGTGACTGACAAAGCGATGAATGTGTTAATTAAGATGTATAAAAAAACAAAAATTTCATATATAAATTTTTTTTATTCATCTATATATATAAGTAACCGTTCAATCAAATTTCGGGTTGGTAACATATTCCCGAAAGACAAAATCCCGTGGAACAAAATCGTGAGAGTCATAATCCCGAGGATACAAAATCCCGATGGTACAAAATCCCGAGAGTACAAAATTCCGAAGATACATAATCCCGAGGGGCAAAATCCCGAAAGTACCAAATCCTGAGAGACAAAATCCCGAAAGGATAAAATCCCGCAATCCCGAGAAAATCTCGAAGAAAATTGAATTCCGCGCCGAATTCAAATTTATTCGGTATTTTCTCGAGATTAACAGAAATCAAAAGGTTTCCGAAGGTTTGTTTCATTTCGTTAATGATGATTATATAAAATGTATAGTCTAAATATAAATAAATATGCTTTAATAGAAAAATTTGAATGATGAAATTTGATTGAACGGTTACTTATAGATGAATAAAAAAATTTATATATCAAATTTTTGTTTTTTTACACATCTTAATTAACACATTCATCGATTTGTCAGCCACTGAGTACATACTTTAACTTGTTAAAGTTGTTTAGTGCTATTAGACACGAGTTCTATGTTAAATGTTAATAGAATTGCTTAACGCAACCCTTCTGCACATTACTACAACTTGGCCACAGCATTCTCTATCTTATTAAACAAAACTTAAAAAGAAAGAAACTTTTTTGTTACATTTTATAAAAGAACCTGTTGGCCATCAATGTGCTAAGGCGTCTCTACCCGCTGTTTAATCTGTATAAATAATAGCCTTAAGCCGCAGCTACACAAATGAAAAATGTCGACCAATGTTTGTCCAACGTGATATGACAAATGTTATTGCAATAGAAATTGACTGTCATACGATGTGCTCTAATTGGTTTTTCAAAGTTTTCTTTGATCTTTTTATAAAAAATCGCTTATTGAGCGAATGTATACCAACGTTGAGCCAATACGTTGATGTGTTCTTAAAATCTGCAATAATAGCCATAATTTTCTAATAAATAGACTTTGAAATTTTCATACAATAGGTATTCTGGATTTTATCCTTCGGGATTTTGTTCTCGGGGGATTTTGGACCTCGGGATTTTAATATCTCGGGATTTTATATCCTCGGGATTTTGTATCCTCGTGATTTTGTACTATCGGGAATTTATTACTTCGGGATCTTTATAAACATTCGGGATTTTGTACCTTCGGGATTATAAATATCTGGATTTTGTCCCTCTCCCCCTTTTGATTTCTGTTAATCCCGAGAAAATCCCGAATAAAATTGAATTGAAATTGAATTGGGATTGCGGGATTTTGTCCTTTCGGGATTTTGTCCCTCGGGATTTTGTACTTTCTGGATTTTGACCCTCGGAATTATGTACCTCCGGGATTTTGTACTTTCGGGATTTTGTACCATCGAGATTTTGTATCCTCAGGATTATGACTCTCGGGATTTTGTTCCACGGGATTTTGTCTATCGGGAATATGTCACCAACCCCTGAAAAATGCAATTCGAGATTGGTTGATTTTCACCAAAATCAAATTAAAACTTCATCTATCAGCTCTATATAATATTTGGATTTCATTCAAACAACCTCCAAATTTAACACGGTTGCTCTGTTGCAAAATTTGTTGTATGCGGCGGGTACCAACTGGCAGGCAGATCAAGTTCCGAAACAATTTTTGTGGCCGTTGATTTCCCTTTAACAGCTTTTCTTAGGATTAGTGTTATCTAGCACGGTGAAAGCCATAATCTCGTTTCCATTCATAAAATTGTTGCAATCAAAATTCTATAAAAACTAACTAATAAACTAACTAACTGTACAGACTGAGGATTAGTTAAACTGGTTTAGCAAAATTAAATCAAGTATCTTATGAAAAAACTAAAAGTTGCAGTAGATTTTTTAATTTTTCGTAGTTTGTCGAACTGAATTTGAATTTTATTTCTTAGAGCGTGTTTCAATTGCTTCAAATACCGCATAAATAGTTAAAAAGTTAAAAATTGAGATAAATAAAAATGTCAAACTTTGTATCTGCTTCAAGAGCTGATAAAATTTTGATGTGGAAAATATTTGGCTGGCAAAAAAATTTGTTTGTAAATAGGAATTTGTCATGTACAAATTTTGAGAAAAATCCTAATGATTTAAATGTAAACTGACCATCATTAACTAATATACATTTAATAGTATGTATTTATTTTAGATATGTATTTTCTTATCTAAATTTGCTATATGCTTTCATAATTACACATAAAATAAGCTACCATGTTATTGTAAAAAATTTAACCATTTAACAGATAAAAATGAGGACAGATCATCATTACCGCACGACAATTTTAGGTGGTAGTGAAATTTGTATGGGAAAACCATACTAAGCGATTTGCTTGAACCTGGAATATATCAATTTCCAAATGTAAAGTAATATATATTTGTTCGAATGTATCGTTACCGCTAATGCCAATCTTTACTTCTAGTACAATTTGAAATGAATCAACGAAACGGAAACGAGACGATGTTAAGCCGAATGAAATAGTGAAATACAATCCATTCCAATGAATGGACGTGTGCTAAATTGTTGGGTGTTGTGAAAGTTTGCTAGACAGATTATACATAGCCGCTCTTAATGTGGGTAGGCCATCTGTAAGTAACAAGACGTCTGACCTTTGTTGTGTGAAACTCAAGCCGCGATGAGTATTGAAATAAATGCATGTAATACACTGCCGGTTACAGTCTTAGGGAAGTTTAGATAGAACAGAACAAAAATCGAGAGAAACTGACGCATAATAATATGAGTACACACATTTGTAGTACACATGTGTGTGTCAGAATACACACAATTATGTGTACGCACAATTCTGAGATGATGTGAATCGCAGTTTGAAAGATAAATTACCAAACGAAAATAAAGAAAACAAAAGCATTTCATTTCAAATGTATAAATGGGACTGGTTAGAAACTAGCCCGATCACGACCACTTTATAATTAATTATATTGTTTAAGTGTTTTTGTTGTGAATTTTTTATAGATCAAAAGTATATATGTCAATAGCTCATAATAGCTCACAAAAATAGTCTGGCCATACTCTTGTGTTCAACGGTGAGGTGGGTTAATTAAAAATGCAATTTGGCTCCTGAAGAATAATATTTTGATGTGATTCCAATCACGCTGAATTGTATTGGCCTTAAATTTGCCTGGTTATCTACTGAAATATTGGTGAAGTCGAAAATGTTAAGAAAATATTTTCGACCACATTAAGTGTCCTGTCCCTCAAAAAGTTAGTACTTTTCATTTTTGCCAATGTCAACCCTGAGGTTTAGGTATTTTAAATAAGTTTTATCTGGCAACCCTAATATTAGGGCTTTCAAAATATATTGAAATTGCCATAATCATGCAAGTATGTATGTATTTGCAAGGAAACAATCCATAAAGCAAGGATTTAGTTGATCTTCAGATATTGTGATTAATTTTCCATTCACATATCTACTCGTATAGTGATAAAAACTTTGACATTATTGTGCCTGTGGAACTATTCTGGTAATTCCCCAGGAATAGGGAACTGGGAAAGAATTTATCTGTAATTTCTGTTCATATATTTTGTTTCCGGCCTGAGGAGAAAAGTTTGATGTAAATATTTATAAATTGGGAATAATTTTTCCATATCTAAATTGGCAAGGAAAATTATTCCCCATTTTACTTTGTTTTCAAAAAAATTACCAGTAACTTTTTACCTCAGTATGACAGAAAAAAAATGTTTAAATAAAAATTCCATATAAATTCTTTGCCCAATTCCCTCGGGAAATTACCTGAATAGTGCCGCTGGACGCCAAAGTTGGCTATTTTCGTCAAAATATCGAGATTGTGGGAATTTATCAGCCAAAGAAAAGTTTAAAAATTGGCCAGGCACTTTCAATGATCATCTAAATACAAGTTCGGCCGGAGTTGTTTTATGCTCTTCGGTATAAGCTGATCACAATCATATCATTACAGTGGGTAATAAGTTCATCCAGTCTGAACATTCATGACACATAATTGCTGGATTAATAGTACGACGCCATCCAAGGACGTTGTCTTGACTCGTTTAAATTCAATTAATGCTGGGGTCCTATTATGAAACCGATCGCATTTCGCATTTTTTGCGATTTTGCGGATACGATTCGCTTCTCACGTCAGTATTATGAAATCAGAATATCGCTTATCGCATTTCCTTAGGGATATTTTTTGAGGGAATTTTTTTTTTTTTGTGAAATAAAATCCAATTGTCAAAATTTTAGGTTATTTAATTGTCATTTAAAAATCTGAAAAGAGTGATATATATATTATTTTATTTAATGGATTGCGTAGCTCTATTTTTTTACCCAAATTATGAGACCGGTGAAGATGCTTCAACACGTTTAAAACGAAATTTTCTACGAAAAATATCGTGTCGGTTTGCAAAAAATCGTTTGAAATGATTAACTGCTAATGGGCGTTTAAAATTTGTTGTTGCTTCAACTCTTTCAGTGTCAGATGAAATGCCTTTTGCATTGCACACGTACAACACATTTAATTTTATAATTTTTGAAAAATCATTTCTAGATGTTCTAGTTTTATTCATTAGATTTAGAACCTATTAAAATATCATCTAAATAAAGAAAATTTAGTCCCAAAGGAATCGAATGAATAAATTTTAAAAGTTGGTGCTGCTTTCCTAAGACCGAAGATCATTTTCCTAAACTCGAATAAACCAAATGGAGTTGAATTGGCCATTTTAAGAATATCAGACGCGGTTCACTCGCAATTTGATGGTAAGCTTGACCAGATCTGGGGGCCATATTATTTATGATGTAGTTTTGTTACCTGTCAAAGAAAAACCGTGAAATTTTTTTGTTTGAAGTTATTAAATGAAATTTATTTATAATTTTGTTAGAATAATGGAATCGAGCATCGAAATTTTTATAAATAAAAATGATGATGACTCAAAAGAAGTAACGCCAGCTTACATTATAAGAAATCGGCTACGTGATAGTTGCATAGTTAATAATTTTAAATTACAAATTTTTTAACATCACCTCACTTTTTTACAACCATCCACAGTTTGCTGTGGAGGACCTGCAGAATCAGGATTTAAACGCACTGATACCTCACTCCATTTCATTCAAGAGACTAAAATTTCGAATTGATCAACATTATTGCTGTCGTCCTAATAGGAAAATTAAAAAATATTCAAATGGTTAATTTAATAACACGAATTTAATAATAATATTGTTTAAATTAAATTTTAATTGTAACTCACATTTCCTAAACTTATATGTATTCACTTTTTATTTGATTCTATAATATGATACACGATCTTCGTCACGTTGAATGCAGTGGTATACTAACAAGTCTATTATCGAATAAAAAACACTATCGAAAAAATCATAACAGGCCCCTGTTGATACGAAAAATGTTACACGATTCAAACTATGGTTATGTCCAAATGGCCTCCAATCTCCGATTTCGGTGGTGGTGGTCTAGACCAAGCGCTGTCAACTAAATAGACAAATACCAAGTGTGTACCAATTGGTCAAAATCTCAGAAAATGTAGATATAGTAAATTTTGAATTCATCTGCGATCCATCCAACTGTGATAATGCTGATTCCTTATACAATGCATGTAACTGGATCGAAAAGTCTTTGTTTGCGCAAATCTACAATCAACTCTGTTTTTTAAATCAGGATCGCCGCCGATAGTGATAACGGCACGTCCACAATAATGAACTCCTATTTAGAATTTTTACGAAGTCCAAAATTTACAACCAAAATTTTTGTTCCATATACCTGAATTTAGAAATGGTGGCTGCTTGACCTACACATCAATATCTATTTTTATCTACAATAAAAATTTCCCTTGGTCTAAAATTAATAGACGACAAAAATTTAAAAATTCTTTCTGTTGTTTTTAGTTGAATAAATTGGTCATAAAATTTACAACCTAGTTTACAGTTGTTTTTTATTTTATTATATTTCCAATCTGTTCTGTGGCCGAAGCACTCCGAACTGTTTCGACGTTCGCTTTCACGTCCTACTTTACGCCGTTGCCAACCAATTCGAGGATGTACCGCTATAGCTCCATGCCAGCCTATAGTGCTGCTATGAAAGATAGGTCGGCTCAAAAGTTCTGCACTCTCACAGGGGGTAGTTTACAGTTTCTAGCATTTTAATCATATTACAAAATGAAAATAGCATCTGTTTGACGTATTTCTATATCTACCCCGAATTTGATCGCTAACGGCAACGTGGGCTAATCTTTGATTTAATTTCTGATAATATCTGAATTCTAAAATTTTCAAATTTTGAATTTAAATCGGTAATTTTGTCAGTTAATTTGGATGAACGACCGAATTACCAGAATTGATTGCGTTCAATTTGAGGAATCACCCTCATCATATGAGCCAGCTTGTTCAGCCAAAATGTTAAGAGTTACATCATTTTCAAAAATGGTTAAAACCAGTTGAACTTAGAGGTGGTAACCTCTTCATCCATAATCGTCTAAGAATTTTTTCATTGAAATTGTTACCGTCATTTAAACCATCAGAGTTGTTAAATTTGAACAACTGTGTGATGCTTATCTGTCTTCTAATGTAAGATTGGTTGATATTAGGTGCAGCCATATATCTAATGAGCCTTAAGCTTTGATGTGGCCATAATTTTTAGTGTTGATTTAATTTTACGTTGTCCTCTTGATTACGTCAGAGTCACCAATTTTGGAAGTATCTCTATCTCTATATATATAAAAATCAGGTGTCACGATGTTCGTACACGCTAATCTCCGAAAACGACCAACCGATTTCAATAAAATTTTGTGGATGTATATGGTTAATTCAAGCATAGGATATTTTTGGATCTGATGGTGGCGCTGTTGTCGAGATTTAAAAAAAACTCTTTTAATTTTTTTAACAAATTTTCTTTTTAATTTTTTTTAGATTTCCGATTTAAAAATACATACCATATATTTTAACTTTCCTACTCCACCTATAAATATTTTTTTAAGCTATTTTCTTAATTCTTAATAAATGAAAATCACATGACACGATGTTCATACATCGCAAAAATTAATTAAACAATTAAAATGAAGATAAAATCCGCCCAGAAGAAATTGACCAAATAATTTCGGCAAAAATTCCAGATCGATCAATTGACCAAGAAATGTTCGATATTGTTACCACAAATATGATCCATGGTCCGTGCGGTGATTTTAACATGACATCGCCATGCCATGGGCAATGGAAAATAAACAAAACGTTTCGCAAAGCCATGTATGTATCCATTACTGATATCGACGGTTATCCATTGTATCGACGCAGAAATGCAGAGAATGGTGGCCACACAATCGCAATGCTATCACCTGACCGTTCGGCGGCCGACTTAGTAAACAGTGATGTGCAGCGAGAAGGACAGTATAACAATGTTTTCTTAGCTACATTTATTGCGAAAAACGAGCCATTAATGACTGCTGAACGAAAAAGTATTTACGATCGAATTATCCTGATTGTTGCTGCTAAACAAGGCGGTTTTTTCTTTATGGATGCACCAAGCGGAACCGGTAAAACGTTTTTAATATCACTTATCCTTGCAAAAATACGTTCGCAGCACAAAATTCAGCGCTCAAACTGCCATTAGACGTTCATAACAAACCGAACGCAATGTGTAGCATTAAAAAAAACTGCGGA
Organism: Nephrotoma appendiculata; assembly: GCA_947310385.1. Lineage (NCBI taxonomy): Eukaryota > Metazoa > Arthropoda > Insecta > Diptera > Tipulidae > Nephrotoma > Nephrotoma appendiculata. Next base: position 368,011,590 of record OX371223.1, on the reverse strand, counting down.
ATAGCTGCAGTGGCTCATAAACATTCATTCGAAGCATTGCATAGAACTATGTAAGATTTAAATGGCAACAGCAAACTATTCGGTGGTGCTACAATTGGTAGTGAAATTGCCAGTCATTCCACGCTCTACTTATGCCGACGAGATTAACGCAGTTTAAAACAATCATTTCTATGGCGAAGTAACTTATCGATTGATCTACAACATGCGAGTACATTTGCAAAATGACCCGTCGGCACAAATATTTTCTGAACAGTTGCTGGATATTGGCAACACACTATGCATCAAATTGCCAGACAATCTATGCACTATCGTTAATTGCAAACCATGAATTATTGAGAATGTCTTCCCGGACATTTCGAATTATTACTTGAACCATAATTGGCTCGGTGAACGTGCTATTTTGGCAGCGAAAAATGTTGATGTTGACGAAATTAGATACAAGAGTCGTTGCCAGGCGTACTGATGTCTCTCAAATCAATCAACACTGTCGTTGATGAAAATGATGCAGTACATTATCCAACTGAAATTTAAATTCAATAGATATGCCAGGAATGCCACCACACAATCTTAGATTAAAAATTGGTTCGCCGATAATTCTGCTATCCGATTCGTTTGGCATTCGTTATAACAATCAACAAATCTCAAGAGCAAACAATATCCGTTTGTGGACTCGACTTAAAAAATCCATGCTTTTTTCATGGCCAGTTATACGCTGCATGCTTACGTGTGGGTAAACCATCGAATCTCGAATGTTAGTTTTATATGGATAGTTAGAATGGCAATCTGTCACACTGTTCCCACATCTTTAAAATATGTAAATAACATTTTATTTACATATGTCTTGCACATATGTTCAATGTATGTTAAATGCATAAAGTATCAGACACCCGTGCTACCAGATAAAAGGCGGACTACATGAAATGCGGTCTACAAAGAAGACGATTTGCGGCAGGACAACGTTTGCCGGGTCAGCTAGTAATTTATAAAAATCCCAGAGAAAAACGATTATGAACTAAAAAATTATAAATTAAATTTGCAACAATATGAAATGATGGTTTTTGGCAAAAAAAAACTGTTTTTCAAACTTCAACTGCTTCCGGGAGAGTTTGCCTATTGTAAGCAAAAATGATTATTTTCCAGTAATACATGAGATCGCAAAATCGGTTATTTACTGAAAAATGGCTGACATCGTAGATAATTTTGGTATATATTCCTAATTTAGAAAACGGTTAAATAGACACAATATTTACAGTCTGGGTACTGATAACAAATAATTATATAAACAATAATTATCTCGCAATTTTAAAGTTTGTTTTGAACGGACGTAACTGACCTTGGTACTGTAAGAAGAATAAAGAATTCAATGCGTTCATGGCCAGTCGATCAATTATTATCCGAGTATGTACTCTTATATTGTTACAGCACGACTTACTCGTATTTTTAGTCATATCGATCTTTTTTTTTTTGTATTTTCCTCTATTTATTAGTTTATAAATATTTTAATTTTTTCAATGACATTATCATTTCCATATACAAAAACAACAAAATTAACGAATCTACATAAAACTGTTACAACTGAAACTGATAATTGCCCTCGGGCAATGCGTGCATTATACATGTACACATTTATACTGAGTAATTGTTTATACATAACCTGATACCTTGCAGGAAGATTCAATTTTTATATTAACAGCATGATGTACCGCATATAATTATTGTGTCAAAATCTTTTCTTATATTTAATTCCAGACATGTGCCATCACAAAGCGCAGTTACACATACAGCCAATTACGCGACCATACCGCAGCCCTAGCTGTCAATTTACGTTCAAAATTTGGATTAAACCCAGGTGATACCGTTGCAATATGCCTACCAAATATACCTGAATTCCCAATCGCAGCATTAGGCGCTATCGAAGCTGGATTCGTGATCACAACTATAAATCCGGTGTACACAGCACGTAAGCTATCAATATTAATATAACAAATTATTACCTACCTGTATAAGGATTACATTCTAATCTAAATAATCGTCTTATCATTTCTTATTTATTATTATTAATGTTTTGTATACATTGGTGATAAGAAAATTGTCGTACTCGCAACATTTTATTTATCGTCTTGGACTTTCTACCTGCGTTCTTGTATGTCAAACATTTTTTACAAAAAAAATAAATCGTAAACTACAATTGTACAAATGTAATAGATCGCAATCTGAACACTAAAATTGCCTATTAATATTAAAACACCAAATCCAGATTGGTTCGATTTATCTATTTTTGTATTGGACGGACACTGATAAGAAATTGGAAATACCCTACAGTAAAAATTAGTTTTACTTGATTACAATACATCATTGTTGCGGTGATATCTTGAGTTACATACCAAAGTCATATTTACATTTTTTTATTACATTTACAATATTCTTATCTTATATTCAAGTACTATAAGGTAGGTAAGCACTTATGTTCTGTCAATAAGTAAGTGCGCTTATTACTCCGAAAAATATCTCTGCTTATATTAGCGCAGTTCTGCCGGCCTGTATACCCTCAATTATATACGAATTCGATGATTAGTACATCAGCCAATTTTTTCTGTAACACACTACTTATCTTCCACCTCCAACAATTCCCATTAGTCATTCAGTGGGACAGGATGTCATTAACGTCAAATTTTGCTCGATCATTAACATTTAATCTGCTAATGGACCGTGACTGGTGGCATTCACTTATACTACTTTCTTAAGCGATCACCATCTAAAGCAGTGATTCTTAACAGGGGGGCCGCGGCCTCCTGGGGTTCGTACAGAAGAAATAAATTTAAATATGCTACTTCCACCGCAGAAAGCCAAGGTAATTCTAAGAAACTACATATTAATGCTTGGAATTTTAAAAATAATTGGATTTTTTTTTATCAAAATACGAATGTTCAGTTGATTATAACGTTGTTAACACACATTACAGTAGTGGTCAGATAAATGTTAATATTCAAAAAATTTTGATGTTTCGAAAAAAAATCCAATTTATGTAATAATAGACGAAATACTAAATTACTAAAAAGGAAAGGAAGCTAATTTTAGAAAAAAGGATGTTGAACAAGAAATATTTATTTAATTTAAAAGGCATTCATTTGTTGGCACAATAAATATTAGTAAAAATAAAACCAATTTTTAAAAACTTTCAAATAGTTGCAAGTAATTTTGAGAAGTATTTTAATATTTGGTGTGCCTTCCCCTGGCTTTAATGGTGGAGTTAATAATATTCCTGCAATATTTTACCGATATCACGTTTTCCCTAGCTTCAATTGGTGCTTGCTTTAGTTTTAATTTAGATTTTGGGTTTTTCGTTTCTTTAAAATTGCCGACCAATTTTCGATCGAGTTCAACAAATCAGGGGTGGGATGTTCTAACATCACCATTTTTCGATATTTTATCGAAGTTTACGACTCTTTCTGCTAGAATTAATTTGACTTCTGCTTCGTTTATCAATTATCTCTTCTCTATTGCTATCACAACCTACTAGAATATATTTGAACATAATATCTATTTCACTTATTCCGCCATCTTTCCGACTTGTTGGCTCACATTCGTTCATTTATAATCTTAGATATAACGCTATGGCCAGGTATAAACCTATGGTAGCTATAGGACCTCGTCGAAAAGACCTAGTCTAGTAAGACAAATAATTATAAGAAGAAGAAGATGTATAATACAAAATACTAATTTTATTTAATTTCAGGTGAGATGTGTCACCAGCTGAGTAACAGTGATTCAAAACTTGTAATCACCACGGCCGACAATTACTCTAAAATCCAAGAAGCCTTGAGTCTAAGCAAACGATCAGCTAAAATTATAGTAACACCATTCTTGGAACCAACACCTTTACCTGATGGCGCCATTAATTTTCTACAATTAATAGATTCGAAAAATTTAGATTTTAGCATATTAGATTCAGTTGCGATCGATCCGAATGATTTATGTGCACTACCATACTCATCTGGTACCACCGGTATGGCAAAAGGTGTTAGACTTTCCCACAATAACATTGCATCAAATGCCGAAATGTGTAACACTGTGATGCACGGTATTCAGCTAATTGAAGAGACAGAGACGACACAAGATATTTTGTGCTGCGTTCTACCATTTTTCCACATATACGGATTCAATGTAAATTTAATGTCCAAACTGGTACTCGGTGTTGAAGAAGTCACGTTGCCTTCTTTCCGGCCGGATACATTTCTAAATTTTTTGACCGATTTCAAGCCAACCGTTTTATTTTTGGTCCCACCGATCAGTAAGTACAAAATCAAACAATTTATTGGCAATTTGTAAATCTTAATAATTTAAACATTTCTTCAACAGTACTCTTCTTAGGGCATTTTGAAAAGGTACTGCATAAACATATGGCAAGTACACGACTTGTTATGTCCGGTGCCGCACCATTAAGTCAAACAGATGTTGAGCCACTGATAGTTAAAACAAACAATGCACGATTCATGCAAGGTTATGGTTTAACCGAAACTGGACCTGTAGTATTATTGGAAGTACGTGGGAATATATACAAATCAGTAGGACATTGTACGGCATCGACGCAAGGAAAAATTACATTGGTCGATGACAAAACTTATACAGCCCAGGGACCAAATGTTTCAGGTGAAATTTTAGTGCGTGGGCCACAAGTTATGCTGGGTTATCACAATAATGAAAAAGCGAATGCTGACACTTTTGTTGGTGATGGATGGTTGCGAACCGGTGATATTGGACACTATGACGATAACGATGGATCGTTTTATATAACCGAACGAGCTAAAGAATTAATTAAAGTTAAAGGTTTCCAAGTTCCACCGGCCGAATTGGAAGGAGTACTTCGTGCGCATCCCGGTATATTGGAGGCCGCCGTCATCGGTATTCCACATCGATTAAATGGCGAAGCGCCACGTGCCTATATTGTACCAAAACCAAATACAAAATTATCCGAAGACGAAATAAAAGCGTATGTTGCTAAACAAGTGGCACCATTTAAAAAACTGGAAGGCGGCGTCGAATTTATTAATGAGATTCCAAAAAATACAACTGGAAAAATTTTACGCAGAAAACTTAAAGAAAAATATGACGCCGGGCGTTAATCACGTGGATCATTTGATATTAGATTTTAAGCAAACCGACTTATATTTTATATTAATTCTTATAGTAAAATAAAAAAGAACTCCCTTCTAGTTTTAAATTGAGAAACTCTACGTTTATTGATTCAAAATGCTTTTCGAAGTGCTTTAGTATCAAAACCAAAGCAAAGAAATATCAAATATGTATGTGATCAGTTTTAGTAGTCCGCATCGTTGTATCCGCAATTCAGATCGTTTTTGCCTTCGAAGCGAATTTCCGTGTTCCTCGAATAAACTTCAGAATGCGTTTGACTGCATTCACATGTGCTGCAGCTGGCTTTTCCAAGTATCGGTTGAAACTTCCAGCTGCGAAGCTAATATCTGGCCTGATGGCCATGGCCAAATACATTAGACTTCCGGCTGCTTCTCGATACGGAAAATCCAGTTCCTCGTCGGTCTCAAAAGTAGACACTGCATTGCAATCCGTCATGTTGAAACGTTCGATGACTTTTCTTGCGTAGCCTTGTTGATTTATGTGAATCGATCCGTCCGATCGCCGATAAATTTCAAGTCCCACAAAACAATACAACTCGAAAACTTTGATCTTGAAATCTTTTTTCAAATATTCGATGACCGGCGTAATTTCTTCCTGTCTCTCCGCTGCAATCAAACCGTCGTCGACATAAATTGCATGGATGAACATATCATTTCAGCTTGCACACATTTCCACTTTCATCGTCATATCCAATCGGCTGGCTCATGTATACATTTTCTTCTAAATCTCCGTTTATAAATGACGTTTTGACGTCGAATTGCTTCAACCACATTTGATTTGCTGCTGCCAAGGCCAGGATCGCTCTGATCGATGTACACTTCACCACTGGACTAAAGGTTTCTTGATAATCGATTCTTGCGTGAATCCTCGCATTACCCATCGCACCTTGTAGTGACCAATGCTTCCGTCCGGATTCATCTTGATCTTGTAGACCCACCGATTGTCGATAACTCTGTGGGTAGTCGTGATGAAATCGTGTGCGTCTCCATCATCTGCGCTCTCGTCACTTGCGTTCGCTTTTTCCTCATTAGCGCCAGCTTTTTGCCATGGATTCCTTCAACAAAAAACCACGTCGCATGATATTTCAACTTTTCCTGTCTTTGAAGTCCATGCTCGATATGCCTTGGAACGACCGTCGTATCTAACCAAGATACATTTGGTGGCCTTCGCATCAAGATTCTGTCGCTTCTTCTATGGAATGTGCACGAAGACTACTGAACCGATTATTCGCAAATTGTCAATCTTCGCTTCCTTGTTGTGCCACAATTCATACGGTATTTTTCCGACGATCGTGCTTATTCCAGTTCGATTTAGCACATGGACTGCTAAATTCACCGCCTTGGCCCAATACTTATTCTTCATTTGCTTCGCCTGAAGCATCGTTCACACTGATTCGACGGTTGTCCGCACACCCATTATGCTCAGGTGTGTACGGCACAGTTCGTTGGTGATGAATGCCGTTTTCCACGAAAAAAGCTTTTAATTCTGCATTTACAAATTCCGTGCCATTGTCAGACTTGACATTACGAAGTTTGTGCTTATCGTCCTTCTAACACACTTCTTGATGCAACTCGTTACTTCAGATTTTTGTTTTAAGAAGTAAACGAAACGAAAATGTGAATAATCGATAACAAGTAGTACCTGGCTCCACCAATTGAGTTTTCCAGGAACGGTCCGCACACGTCCATGTGAATTATATTATTATTATTGTCTTAAACCGGCTTCGATGATGTTTGCCGAAAACACAAGCTTCGCATGTAAAATCCTCATTGAAAAATTCAATATTTCAGCTTTGCAGGAACTTTTTCACGTGTGTGACATTTTGATGTCCCAGTCGCTCGTGCCACGATTGAAGTGTCGTATTGTGGTGATTCGTGTTTTGAAGAGCATCTGGAACAAACCCTTTCTGCGAACTCCCACTACAACGATGTTTCCGTTTTCGAGTATTTCGCATCCGTCGATGTCCATGCTCAGTTTATGTCCATAATCTGTCACCTTTCCCGATGAAAATAGATTTACATGCAAGTTCGGTGCAAATAGAACCTCCATGACCCGCTTGCGAATCCAATCGTTGCCATTGAAAGCACGAATACTGATGTCGCCTTTGAATCGAGCCATGATTCTATCATCATTGCCTATTTTCACCGATTCATATATTTCCGTGAAGTTTTCAAACTAATCACGTCAGTGACTCATGTGATTCGATGTTCGTGAATCCACAATCCAAGCGTTCCTGTCACCACTTGCTTCCGTGTAACAAATGAAAGCATCCAAGTGTCTTCTTGCATTTTGTTCGAGCTGTTCTTCTTTTCTGGGCAGTCCCACTTTCAATGGGTTCCTTTTCCGCACTTAAAGTACTTGCCTTTCAGCTTGTGGCTTTTATTCGCCGCTTTGTTGTTGTTATTCGATGAATTTCCTTTTTTGTTGTTGTTTTCCTTCTTTGGAAGAGTTCGCTTGGCCATCAGCGCTTTCACCTCGTCGACCTGGCCCTGTGACTTGAGACGCATTTCTTCCGGCTTCAAACGCGCCTTCAGAATTGTTACTATTCGATCGGCTGCACTCGCACACTCCCATGCGCTATTGAAATGATTGTATGCGACAGGCATCGTATACAAAATTTTCGAAATTACCATCGAGTCAGATATGGTCTCCTTTTGATCCCTCAACTGCTGTACAATTTATATTAATTTTGATATGAAACTCGTCATGTCGTCTTACGGCTCCTTGTTGAAGTTGTAATACTTTTGTTGCAGAAAATAAGTATTACTCTCCGACTTGTGAGCACCGTCCACATTTCACCTGCTGTAGCACAGCCCATGATTAGCCGTATTGACTGTTTTCCGCATGTAGTTGAAATTGTCCGCCTTGCTTTTGCGTCTGCCTTTTGCCAAGTCACAATTTCTGTCGCATAATTTACACTCGCAACAGTTGGTTTATCGAGAATTTCCACATCGGCCAATTGCGCAACGTGACTGCTTGACCGCTGTGCTTCCCGCTCAATACCAAAAGTAACTTTCCACTCGATATCGCACTAAATTGATGCACTGAATTGTTGTTGTTTCGCCGTTTACAATTTTATTTCGAAATTCGCTGTTTTTCCTTTTATCACTTTGCAGTTTCCCGTGATCTGGGCTCGTCTATTGAGATTATTCTGATCGCAAAGAATTTACGCTATAAAAAGAAATAAAAAAAAACACAGCTATTTTGGGAATGAATTTCCACGTCTAAGAATGCATTTAATTGTGATGTGGCTCTGACAGTTCGCATACACAGCCGAGCTAAAAGTTCTGTGCATGTGTGTGAATGTCGACTTGAACAGAATACTCAAGCAAGAGCGAAGTACTAAATTCAACGGTTTTCTATCAATAAGCACGAGTATGACAATATTCGATACAATTGTATAACCCATTTAAATTGCAGAACCCATACATTTCTTGATGAAAATTTTTCCTTTTATTCGTTACTCTTTATAACGTTACATACTCTTTGCTTGTAGTATTCTGTTAAGGCGCCAGAAAGTATTAAGGCGGTGATACATGCAGATTTTGCCTTTAAGGCATAACAATTATGCGCGCTGATTGGTTAAAAGTCGGCCATCTTGAATCGCCTTATAGGCAAAAATTTTAAATTGAACATTTCTCAATTTTGTATAACGGAAAATTTTTTGCCTTAAAAGCAATATCAGTACATGTATCACCGCCTTTATACCGAGCCATGCCTCGATACATTTTATACAAACAATTCTTGCAGCTCCAAATACGTTTGAACTGCGAATTTTTACGTGTCGTCCTTCTCACAACTTCTCAATTTCTCGATTGATGGTAAATTATTAGTCACCATCTTGATTTAGTTCTTACTCATATTCCATTAACTACTAGTTTTCATTTTGTAATAAATCTTTATTATATAATTTTTTATTTAAATTCCTTAAAGTTTTTAAGTGTAATAGAATCTTTAATGTCTTGTTTAAGATTAGAAAGTCATTTATAATTTAATTATTTTGTTCGTTATATAAATATAAATCTGTTTTTAGTTTTTGAGATTATTTTTGTTAAGGTTATTAATAGTGATATAATTATAACAATAATAGCGCGATCATGATAATAATTATAACGCATAATAATAGATTATCTAATGGTAAATTAGTATTAAGTATTCTAGCACGAGCGAGTAATTTCAGAGTTGAACCACTTCTTTGCTTGGTGTGGAAATTCCTATTGCCTCTTCGTACCCAATATGATCGGCTACCAATTTCTTACTGATTTTGTCTTTAGAGGACGATGATTTTGATTTCTTTTTCTTGGTACCAGTACTGCTGGGTATGATTTTTGAATCATCGCCCGATTCTGATTTTTTCTTTGATTTTTTATGCTTTTTAGGTGTTCCCAGGAGATCGCCTTCCTTATGACCCATGAGATTCAATTCGTTTTCTTTAACTTTTTCTTTATCTTTAGATTTTGCTTTCTTGGATTTCTTTTCGTGCTTCTTTTTAGAGTCATGTTTTGACGATTGCTTGACTGGTGGTTCATTTAGAATCAAAACTTCATTATTGCTAATGTTGTTTGAATATTTCCGATTCACTGGTTCCTTGGCTTCAGTTGCAGGACTAAACAAAACAACAATACATTAATACAAATTTAGATCTAGCATTTCGATCGTTACTTACAGTTCCAAATCAATATCGAGTGCCCTATGTGGATCATTCAAATCATAAGCTTCCTCTTTATCCTCGGTGTCCGATAATGTAGCACCCTCTGGCAATTCCACAACGGTATTAACTATATGATGGGTTTGTTTAATAGTCTCATGATCATCCGAATCACTATCGGCTACGAGGTGATGTTTTTTCTTACTTTTCGATTTTTTAATTCGCTTTGTTGAGGATTTGGCAGCTGATTTCATTTCGTATAAATACTTATCGGACCGTTTTGTGGCTGTAAATGTAAATGAACGTAAATAAAATTCGTACCAAAACAAATTACTAAAACTTACAATGTATTTGCAAAGGAGTTTCTAATGCCAATTCGGCCACTGGTATATCTTCACAGCCATCGCCCAAATTTAAAATTTTATTCTTTCGTGTATCTTTGGACGACTTCAAATAGTGCGGGTTACTACTTTGTTCGTGCTGTCGTGCAATTCTTAATTTTTCCATGTCAGCTTCAGTCAATTCCACTATCTTAGATCCACTACGCTTCTCGCCGCCGTTATTAGCGTACGCCTCAGATGAATTAACAAACAAGTCTACTTTCTCGTCTTCACTGGAGGAACTGCTATCCACCGGTGGCGGATTAATCCACTCGTCCAGATCCAATCCAGCTGGTAATAATACTTTTTTCTGAGCCTTTGGTGCAACGGGATTTAAATCTCCATCAAACAGTGAATTAAGCTCGACTACAAATTCCCTTAGATCGTTGATTTTTGTTTCGTCTTGAGCTGCCGAATTACTATCTGCCTCCATTTGTATGTCATCCGTTAAAATATCACCACGTTTTGCGTTCAAATGTGCCAAATAATTCCGAACTTCTTCATGCCACATTTGAATGATCACAAAAGCTGAACTGGCCCGTTCTTGAACTTCAATAAAACTAGAGCTGATATAGGCCGGGAATCGCCCTTGAAGGAGTTCACAAAGTTCACACATGGCTTGAAAATTGTGTTGCTCCATGTAGATAGTCGTAAGACGAACAAACAATTTAATAATATTTTGAATGTAAACACTTTCTATGTGCCCAGGAAGTTGGCGTGGTTTTAACAGTACTTCTAATGTACTCTTTGGATTATCTAATTCACTGGCAAATTCGCCAACGATCCAAGCAGCAGCGTACAGGACCTCAAACATAGTACTACTTTGTGATGAGATTGGAAACGATTCGAGCAGGGTGGTCATTTCGGATACTGCAAATCCGCGAACCGCTTGAACTCGGATTGTAACATCGAGTAGCTGAGTAGCAATCACTTTACCATGCTTAGATCCGGCCTCAAGTTGTATTAACTCAACCAGCACTGTTAAATACCACTCAAAATTCGTGACAAATTGATAATTCCCTTGCGAACAAATCTCAATCACCTTATATAGCAGCTCATCGCGGTACGTTGATCCTTCAGCACTTTCCATGTGACATAACAAGCGACGTACAATTTCCATTAAATTCTTTTTCGTTACCATACCATACAGTAAATCGAGGGCCCGTAATCGAATCGATTCATCTTTATCATCGAGACATGCTAGAATTAAATCCTTATGAGTCTGTACACTTTTTGGATGGGTGCGAAGAATTTTCGACATTGCCAAGAGTCCCAAATATTTCACTATAATTAAATTTAAAATTAGTGATGATTTTATACGTTAAAAATTAACTTACAATTTTGATCAGAGTCTTCGATTAAAATTCGTAATTTTTGGACGCACAACTGAATAGAGGCACTATGATTTGGCATCCCGCTACTTATGCTAATTAAAACCGCTATTACCGTATTAATGCATTCGTACAATAAGCTCATTGCCGATGTGCTACATTTTGGAAAAATAAATCAATTAGAATTTGAAACGGTACCTGGAAAATTTGAAAATCAAGCCAAGTACAAAAAACTATAAAAAACTTGCCTATGTATTAAATTTGTAAGCGGCTCAATTAATTTTTTCCCTAAACGAGGTTCTAAAGGAGTTAATGCACCAAACTGTAATGATAAATAGCAAATTGGGCTAAATGAAACAAAATGTGAATATTTAAATGATGGGCGTTACTATAATTATAGCGATAATTAATAAAGTCCAGTTCTATAAAAACCTTAGAATTAATTCAATCAGCGGTTGGGCTAATTGCTTTCCTATGCCTGGTTCGATTAACGTTAACCGTCCAAACTAAATTTTAGAAAACAATGAACCTGTATGCACCCTAGGGAAAATGAGTTACTTACCAATTTTATTATTTTAATCAACATCCAATTATTTGTTGATGTCGTCATGAGTTTAAAAAACACTGGGGCTAGCGATAAATAATTTTTCGGGTTCTTTCTCGCCAATTCACAAATTACATTCACCGCGGCCGACTGAACACCGGGATCAGGATCTTCCAATTTCTCGCGTAACCTAGGAAAAGCGGGCCGCAATGCCTCAGGATACTGTAGAAATACTTTGTACATCATAAGTACCGCCTTCATTCTTAGGTACGGTTTAGTCGAACTCATCTAAAAGATATAAAAAAAAACAATCACCTCCCTAAATCTGTTTACTTCTGCACATCTAAATTACCAGCGACATAATATCATTGGCCAAATCACGGGCCAAATCAGTCGAAATAAAGCAGCTTAGGCCATTTAGAGCAACACCGGCATCGTACTGATTTTGAGAATTCAAATCCTTTCGAATCATGTTTGTAGTGAGCATTAAAAGCTCGATGTCGGGATGAAAACTTTGACTCGCCGCTAGATATCCCACACGTTTACATGTAAACTTCGATGAGCTCATCACTTCAATGATGTTAAAACCGGCCCATGATATGTCGTATCCTAGCATTTGTATCTATCAATAAAATCAATGGTTTAGTATTACGCCCCAAAGTATCAAAGAAAACTGTTACATATGTTAGTTTAGCTACAGCATTGCACTTCACATTGATATTTTCCTGTCTCAATTCCTCTTTGATTTCTTCGATGCATTGCCCTATATATTTCGCCTAAAATCATTGTAAAAATTATTTAATTAAAACACGTTCATTAGCCTTGCATATCACATACTTCATTGTCTTTATTATTTCGTATACCCCGAACTAAATCTGTAAGATTTTTATCAAACATTCGCTCAAAATTTCCTTTAACTTTTTTTAACGCCATTTTTTCGTGATACTACACTCTACTACACACAGACACGGTTCGTATTCCCAATTACACTACACTTTTGTTGTTTTATTTATTTTACACGACAGAATCTTGTAAATTACATAAACATTACACACTATATAAATATATAAAAAATTAAACAACAGTTTTAGGACATTTAAGAAAATGAATTTTCACTTTTTCACACTTATATTTTCTTTGCGTTTTTCCTTTATATATTATTTTTCCTCTCTCCTAGTTGCACCAAAACGATAATATCGAACTGTCAAATTTGTTGCATTGTTGTTGCTACAAAAAAAAAAAAGAAAACATAAAAACGACAGCCACGTAAAATTAGTGTGGTATGATGAGAAATAAATTTGTAGATTTTGGTTTGGAGAGTTTTTTCTTATTAGAATTGATTTCATTCCAATAAAACGAACTTTTGCCAACGACAAAATTCAACCTCCATTTTCTAGCTTCATTAATTAAGGCCCATAACTTGTTGCGTGTTGTGAATGTTACGAGAGGCTTCGCAACTTTGTACAGTATTTTTAAACTTGCAACATTGAATGATGGATTGTACTGACAAGCTATTAGGAAAGTAACATACGACGAAGATGCAGTTTCCACTTGTTCAAAACAGTTCAGTCCCCAAGAGAAGTAGCCTCAACCAAGGCAAAATTAATTTTCATTTCTAGACTGGTTTCCAAAATTCTAGAGTGATTACACCTAACAAAACAACTGAACCTGATGATATTCTAGCAATTGACCTCAAAAATTACTGAAAAATTAAACCGCGCGGGCTAGGCTGCTTATAAAATTATTTCATCTCAATGATGAAATGGGGTTCGGACTTTTCGTCAGTTTGGAAAACTGCGGGATAAATTTATTTTTAAAGGGATCCATAAACAAATAGGTTTTGACGATAATATCTAACTCGTTAACTCCTTCGACATAAAAACTCTATCAGCTTGAGACACGTGATCTCCAGACCAATTAATCTCATCAATTTACGATGCCCATCCATTTCCTAACTATAAGACACTGTCGGCTTCCATTGCATTATATATATCAAGCGTAGATAAAGGTGGGTGAATATATACATTCATAAAGTGGGATAGTTCCATCTTAATAATAATCCATCCTAATTGTTATCGGAATATGTTCGCTGGCCCCATACGATGCTTGTCCTCTTTCCCAATTAGGCCATGTTCCAATCTATAACTAAAAATTCTTGCAATTTTTTCAATAACAATTAAGTTTCACATCAACTTCATTGAATTTAGCATGTCTGGAACTTAGAAAATTTTAAGAGTTTATTGTCGATCAAAAATTCCAAATGCTTTAAGATATCAGCAGATTGCAAGTAATTAAGTATATAAGTATTATAGATTTTTTTTTGTCTCGGCTGACTTGGTCTAATTCTGCAGTAAAACCTTCCCATTGATTCATCTTTAAGATAGCAAATAATCCGCGTTCTCATACTTCTACAACTTTAGAATTTCAGTAAAACGTCGAACAAAGCTGATTATTTTACACAGTGATTGATAACAAACAGTTTTTTAATTTTATTTTACTGTAGATGTCAGTAAATTCCGACTTGGTATTGTAGGCTACCCTCATTCTTTATCTCTGACAAATTCCGAAATCAAAATTTGCCAAGCACTTTCAGAATCGATTAAAAAAGTTGACCCATGGAATAATAAACAGAAGAACTGATTAACACGGACATTTGCAATCAGCCTGATTGAGGCGTTATAGAGCTTATTACCAGTCGGATACTTTACTGGAGGGCCACATATTTGAATCAGGGTTGTCAACAAATGTTTTTTATAATAATAATGTTTAGGACAATTGTAGAGATTTGTTGGAGCAAGAAGTTTCATCAGGAAAAATCTTAAGTCGTTGAAGCGATTTCGTTTTCTTGATGTTATTCGAGAGTTTGATCACAAGCAACCTAAATATGGCTTTGTATTGCTACAGGCGCCATATTCTGTGGCATCTGAGAGATTGTGATCTTGAACGGCGGAATTCTGGTCGAATTTAAAACATAATAAAGACACACGTATTTTATTAAGTTACTAACCCATTTTCAGCTTTCAGAGAACCTGTAAAATGAGCTTACTCAGCTTTATAACCCGGTCCTAATCTTGTTATCCTAATAAACGCCACGGTATAATTTTAACTAGGTATTTATTTACTACTGAGCAATTGCAATTCTTTAATTTTCTTGTACCAGGTGCAGGTAGCATGTGGCAATGCAGCCACTATGGTTTAGCTAAATTTTTTAGCTAACGCTACTATTCCGAGGGGATCACTTACTTCATGTTGGCTTTTACAGGCGCGGTCAAAAGTAATTCAAATCTAAATTGGTTATTTTCTGGAAACCAATAAAGACCAAAAGTATAACGTAGACAGAATCGTTGCAAACTTGAGGCGCACGATCATCATCTGTAGTATTAGTAGTCACTACCTGGTCATTTTCGTTACTCTATTGAGCGTATTTTGTTTAATATGAGCGAAATTATAAGCAGATAGGTCACCTAGATATTCTTTTTATCAGCTTGTGATGATTCCATTTTGATGTAGTTATGCTTTGCTGTGCTTATACGGAGCCGTATACCAAAAATTGTCTAGTACAGATACTGCATAGGTTCGTCGAAAGGATTGATTTAGCCCTATTCCAACCGAAAAATCAGCATCAAGTTCGATTAATCTTCGGTTGATAAAGGCGTTAAATTATGGTTGAATAAAGATTAGCTCCAATGAGTAAACCGATTCTTTGAGTCTGGATCTTTTAGATGAATTTTTTTGCGTATTCAACCATTTGAGATATTAATCGCGAATGTTGGTTGAGGATTTGTAATATTTGGTAAAATTAGCGCAATCACAATTAACGCGATTAACTCGCGAGGTTGAGATTCTGATTCGAACAATAAAGCTTCTGTCAATGATTAGTAAGCAACCATTGCAATTTCAGACCAGAACCTTTAATACGTAATCCTCCGGTCTCAAAATTTTCAGTGGTGTATTTAGATGTTTCATTTCGGCAGAATCATGAATGGTGTTGTTTGCGTTTGAACGTAAGATCAAAGATGATGCTAGATAAATCGCGATGCGCTTTATGTAACCAGATGAGGAAAGAGGCAATTATATTGCAATTGAATTATTGTCTATCTGTAAACTCCTATTATGAAGAAAATTAGATTTCCGACGCCTAGAAAAGAAAGATATTTGAGTTTTTTCAACATTCAATTTTATCTCTCATTTGGTGAAGTAAGCATTTAACATATTAATACACTTTTCCAGGGTCAAGATAATTTGCCTCGGATTCACAGAACTGGAACGCCTACGTACAGTCATTTTCTCAGAATTTGTATCCATTAGTATAACTGAAAATGTTCTACCACTCAAGTAGGTTAGGTTAGGATAGGTTACGAGTGACTGCTATCGCACACTTAGGCCAATAATGGCCCATTGTGATACCACAGGATCCTATCTCCCCTTACTCCTTCTGAAACCATCTAGAGCTACTTATGTAGCATAAAATATCTCGCACTCCACAGTCCGCGAGTTCAGAAAGCCTGTCCATATCGTACACAACCAAGTACTTATGTCTTTTGTATGCCAGTGCCGGACACGAGCATAGCAAGTGATCTAAAGTCTCTTCCTTCTCTTCGTCCATACAACTTCTACAAAAATCATTCGTCTCTAGACCCAGTCTTCTCGCATGTTCCCCAAAAAGGCAGTGTCCTGTCAGTATCCCTACGACCAATCCTAAGGTGAAACATAACCTCTAAAGTGCGTGAAGGTGTTGTCCTAAGCACCACGCTTATAAGCATGCAGGCCGTTCTTGGCACCTTCTCCAACATCCTTATATAAGTTACCTTTTTCAGAGCCGGCCATCACACGCCCACCCCGTACATCAGCACAGGTATTACCACTGCCGTATAGAGCCAGCCTACACGAGTAAATGGCTATATTAGCCTTATTCACCCTTTCTACAATGTTAGGCTTCCAGCTGAGCTTACTGTCAAAGATTATGCCCAAAAATCGCGCTCTGTCAGCAAAAGCCAGTCTAATGCCGTTCACGGTAGAGGGCTAACTATCGGAATTTTAAATTTATTAGTAAATAGTAAGAGCTCTGTCTTGGAAGGATTGATCCCTAATCCACATTTGCTCTTCCATTTCGTAACGATCAGAAGTAAATTCTGTATAACATCTCTAATCGTGTCCAGATGTTTGTCTGAGACAACTATCGCTACATCATCTGCATACGCTACAACCCCTTCCCCTCTTTCTCCAGGTCCAACAGCAATCCATTCACCACTGCACTCCAAAGAAAGGGGGACATTACTTCTTCCTACCTGCGGGTTCCTCTAACCACCCGCCTTCTAATGGTGGACTCCCTCAGTTCTGAGGTAATAATCCTGCTTACCAGCATCTGATTTATCAACCTGCTTATAGGACAATCCACCTTCAAAAATGACAATTCTTCCATGATCGCCACCTTTTTTACATTATTAAAAGCACCCTCAATGTCAAGAAATGCTACAATACAAAACTCTTGCGAGGAGTGTCCACCAATTTTTCCTTACAGTACGCATGCTGCGACTTTCCAAGGTTTTCAACAGAAAGGATTATAGAGTTATAGGCCTCAGGTCCTTTGGCTAAGCCTGTGAGCTCATTCACGATTTCAGGATAAAAACCACTTTGACCTCCGTCCATTTCCTAGGAATATAGACCAGTTGCAGACATCTCCTGAAGATAACATCCAGCCATGGGAGGATAACTGCAGAGTTCCTTTGGATCTCTGCTGGTATAATTCGATCCAGGCCCGCAGATTTATAAGTCTTAAAACCATTCAGCGCCCACAGGATTCGTTTCCTGTCCACGATGCCATCCACATCTGTTAAAAGTATACCTCGATGAGCTCCAGGTTCCATCGCACCATCAACGCTTCCCAGAAAATGGGTCTCAATGAGAAGCTCCAATGATTCCGTACTTGAAACTGTCCATAACCCGTCCTATTCTAATTAAATAACATAGGACTGGTTGGGTTAGTAGCTAGCATTTTCCTAAGGCGGGAAGTCTCAGAGAGCTCATTCATTTTACAACAGAAGACCCTCTTTGTGCCCTTATAGCCATAATTTTTCACAGCCAACAGACGCTCACCGCTGTAACGTCCCTGTTACTAAATTGTGGAAGAAGAAAAATATTCAAATTATTTTTCTCTAAAATACATGATCTGATCTTTTCAAAGTTGCTTGAGTATAATAATTTATACCCTTTCATTCTGAAGCCACAGATCCTGTTATTGTTAATCCAAGGTTCTTAGATTAACACCAAGTCCTCATCTGACTTAGTCAGTCTGAGCACGATAGCTGCCGAAGCAGCCTTTGTGTGATGTAGGTTTATTTGAAGATACTAACCATTGTAATCTACCTAACTCACCTCTCCCTGTACTCCCTGCATCAGTATAGTGTCATCTGGCTCATTGCTTTGGTCGCCAGCCCCGTCTCGTCGTGTGTTCGACGGGTTGTACCCATCGGACTCCACAGATAAGAGGCTACCCTCTCCTCACCAAGCTCTCCTCGTCCGAAATATCGGAATAATTGTCCTGGTCGTCCTCGGCCTGCTTGACCGTCTCCTGCTGGGTCCGTTTGCAGTCGCCCTCCGGTTGGTCTACCGCGCCCTTATCGACCTCATCTTTCTTATAAACTTTAAGAGTGATCGACCCGAAACCGAAGTTGATCACTCCCTTTGATCTAGCAAGGGATTCCTTATTAATATGCATGATTGCCAATCTAAAGCCCCCCTTAGCCTCCTCCTGCTTCACAATCCTCCATAATTCCGTTGGAAGATCTTATCAGATTATTGGCCCGAATGATCTCAATGACCTCTTCTGGCTTATCCGGCTCGGTTGGTAACCAGACGCGTGCCCTCGGCCTAGTATAAGTTTATTATACATTGGGGCATCGTGCAACAACACACTATCAAATGCTTTTCTATATCCAAGGAACTCCAGAGGAAAGCTTGTTAAGAAGATTATCCTGAATGATATGGACTAATCGTTTGACTTGATGATTATTTGAATGGAGCTGTATGAACCCAAATTGTACATCTGGCAATATTGGGAGGCTTATAAGATGATCTTAATAAAATTAGGCGTTCAAATATTTTTGATATTGAGCAGAGAAGGCTAACCGGTTTATAATTCATTGGGATTATTTGGTTTGGGCACAGGGATTACTAAAGCATGTTTCCAAGCCTGTGGGAAATAGTTTAAATTAAAACATGCGTTAAATAAATATGTCAATATAATAACCAAATTACGAGAACCGTTTTTTAACAGTGAATTGTTTAGATTATAAACACCGGGTCTTTTCCTGGTTTTAAGAGATTTAATGATCAATTTCACTTCAGCTGGTTTGGCATTATTCAATGGTATCATTTAGAGAACAATTGAGATGAGAATTGGACGATTTTACCATGTTTGCCAAAGCAGAGTCGTTGTGGACTATAAGAATGCGACTAAACACAGAACCAAACTTGTTTGCTTTTTCTTTATCAATATGAGACGTTTTGCAATTGCTCATCTATAGTATATCGTTCGCACAATTAAGTGATGCCGCCGTAAAATCATCCAGTTTGATAGAATTGTATAATTGTTTCGTGTAGCATTTCCAGTTAGCTTTTCTATAACAAAATGTCACGGGAGGCGGCCGGTGACAAATCGTTGTGTTGATTTGAAATAGAACAGCATGATTGTCAGAACATAATTGGGATGTTGTGAATGACTCTGTAATAGTAGGGATATTGTTAGTTAAAATATAATATCCAAGCTAGAAGGTTGACGCCTTGAAGAATAAGGGATATACATAGGTAGGGGTACTAGGATAATAAACACTTAGACCCCGATTCGATATTATGTCGTGCACTATTTGGCCAGCTTTATTAGCTCATGAGCAACTCCACAACCTGTGTCGTGCATTCAAATTCCCGCACACAAATACACTCTCTTGTGAGTTACAATTTAAGTTTAGATCCAACTTGAATTTATTCAATTTTTGTTTCGTAAGAAAGCTACCGCGAAAGTAGACCGCTTTAATTTCAAACTTCCAGATTCACACATTATATTAAAGCCTACAACACGGTAATGCCCCCTCCACCACGTTCAGTTCTATCCAGTCTATAACATTTATATTTGGTTGCACTAATCCTATCCGAAGCCTGTAACCAAGTCTCGGTCAAAACCAGCACATCTATCTCCGCCATAGCAATACTTAGCCGAGATTTCAAAAATAATCTGAAGTTGTTGAATTTTCCTTCAGCATAGTTGGAAACGGCCAATAACTTCTTGAATAATTATAGTTATCTCCGGAACTGAAAATAATTCATCATGTTTGTGATGTTTAGTATGCTCGTAAATTGGTTGGTATTTTGTTTCGGCAATGGTCGAGTTCTTCCATCAACCTTGGTGCCTAGGAATCGGCAAAGTTGGGAAACTGCTATGATTTAGTGCTGGTGGTAGCCTCACATTCAAATTTTTTTGAACAGCTAGGAGCTAGGATCATTAGCAGTGTGCTTATCACCGCAGTTGGCACATTTATATGCATCCTGTTGTTGCGCAGGAAGCATCTTATTTATGGATCAGTCCTCTATTTTGTGATCAGGCATTTATTGTCCATATGACAATTGTCTGAGCCGTGACCAAACAATTAGCATGTTCTACATTGGGTGGATACGCGGTTTTGGGCATGATAAAAGCTCCATGACACAATAATACTGTTTGCGGATTTAAACCTTTTTAGTTCATTTAATGTTGTTTCACCTTTTTTATAATACAGCAAATAAATCGCCTGTGGCACTATTCTGGCTTTTCCTGGGAATAGGAAAAATGTTTTCATAGCATTTTTGTCTTAATTGAATTGCCTACTGAAGGAATAAGTTTAGTGCAAACATTTTTAAACCAAAATTAATTGGGAAACTTTTGTTCCACAAAATTTTTATAGGAAAAATATTTTCCCATTTAATTTTCTTTCCAAATTATTGACACCAAACTTATGCGGGAACTATAGATAAAATAAAAAAAATAAAAAAAATAACGTCAGAGAGCGAGAGATAGGATTTATATGTATTCGACCACAGAATAAGGAAAATAAAAACTATAAGAAAAATTGCGTTTTATTTTGCTGTCATTTAAAAAGAATAACCGAGCGAAAATTTTCGTCCAAGAATAAAAAACTTAACAAATACAACAACAAAACTCGAACAAATTTTTGTGCGTTGAATGTAATATGCATGTTTATTATTTTATGTATGGGAATTTTGAATTGTTCGTGTATATTATCTTTTCTATTTATAAAATATTCATGTACACATATACAAATATGAATATAAAATCACAATTACACCGTAGAATTGTATTTTTCTAAACCTAACCTAAAAAAATAATTTATCGAATTGCGGTAATTTAAACCGCATATAAATATTTGTATAATTTTAAACACATATATTTGTTAATATGTAATACGTTTATACTCAAAACTATTGTAGTTTCACTCAAGATTTTAGGAAATACATCAAAAAAATATTACATGAAAAATATGAATGAACTTAATATTTTAAGTAATCTATAGCCGAAAAGTCAAATTAGAAAAATAATTTTTGGCTTCGTTTCTTACGTTATTTCTGTTATTTTTTTTATTCTACCTATAGTTGACCCATTATTCCCTCAGTAGGCCAGAAAAATACAATTTAGACAAAAATGTTATGAAAATATTTTTCCCAATTCCCTATTCCCAGCGAAAGTCCGAATAGGGCCACACTGTTGATCGAAACGTGGTTTTTTAATTTTTTTTTTATTTACATAGGAACAGGAATGTTTTCTTCTGCAAATAATGCTTTTACTTGACCGATTCCGAAATTTGAGAGATCCGTTAAAGCAATTTTAATCGGTCTAGAGTTGCGTTCAGCAAACGTAAAATATTTGTGTTGAGGCGTTTTTGATAATACATTTTAAATCATATATTAGTAACTAATGTTTTCAAATAGCAGTTTAGCTCCAATTGACTGTATTTTTCGTCGCCTATAGAGCACGGGGCCTATTATGAAATATTTTCGATTTCGTAAAATTTGATCCGCCGCGAAAATTCGTATTATGATAAAAATTTTTTGCTTTCGTAAAATTCGAAAATCGTAAATCCGCCCTATTATGAAAACAAAAAAAAAATCGAAATCGAATTTTACGAAAATCAAATGTCAAAATTCGACTGCTCTATAATTTTGACATTTGATTTTCGTAAAATTCGAATTCGATATTTTTTTTTGGTTTCATAATAGGGCGGATTTACGATTTTCGAATTTTACGAAATTTCATAATACGAATTTTCGCGGCGGATCGAATTTTATGATATCGAAAAAAATTTATTTGATGGGGACGAGCCTCTGTTCGTCCGTAAGATCTCTCACATAATAAAAATTGTATTTATGGTTAACTAGCATGAAATAAGGAAGGATAATTGCTTTTATCTCGAACAAAACCAAGGGGGGATTTATTAAAGTAATCGTAATGTGTCGTAATGTGATAAGACGAATATCAGCGAAAACCACCCATGAAAGTCAAATCTCAAAATTGAAATAAACATAATTTCTTAGTTTTAATTTAATTTTTTTTTGTTTTTAAATTAAATTTTAATTAATACTTATTTATTTTTTTAATGTTTATTATATTTTTTATATAATTATATAAATTTTATTTATTTATAATAGATAATTTACCGAGTATTTTTGTTTGTTGTGTGTTAGTTTTAGTAATTAAATTATTTATCAATTTTTTATTTTGTTGTTGTTGTTTTTGTAGTTGTTGTATAGTTAATTAAGTAAATTTGAGATTTTTTGTTTGCATTTTTAACTAATAAATTTGTTTTAAGTAGTATTTTTGTACTATCTAATCTTCTTTTGTAGATTAGATAGTATGTATATTAGGAAAAATAGAGCTTGGTGGTTAGAGAGATCTTCAATAATTATTCGAAATTTTAATTAAAGGACTTTTCATTTAGTTGTATGACGAATGATCAAAATTGTATTTTTTTTCTAATTATGTTTCTTTTAAATTTGGCACAATCAAAATATGTAATTTAAAAAATGTTTGTAATAACTATTATATAAACGTGAGATTTATTTGGCAAGGAAAATAATTGGTTTATTTATTATACAAATATATCAATTCCATAAATTTCAAATACAAAATAAAATTCCTGTCCCTAATATTTTGGCAACCTTGTATATATTTTATAGTAAATATAATATAAATTGATTAATTATTTTAATTTATGTAAAAATGGATAAGGAGGGGGCACTCGAAGCCCTTCCAGCCCAGGGTTTGTGTGTGTGTGTTTTTATAAAGAGAATTTAAAAAATAAAATTAGGTTTTTATGATACGACATAAATGTTCGCGAACCCATTTCAATGCCTTGGCACGCAGATCATAAAGTTTTGGAGATGATGATTGTTGTGCGGCAGCTGCTGCTGCGGGCGATGATGGTAGCTGTATGGGTTCTTGCGATAATAACTCATTGGAACCAGATGCTTCTGGTATTGTCGATATAGTTTTATATAAATCACAATGTCATGGTGCTGAACCCCACCGATCATCATCCGATTCATGTGTTAAATATCGTATACCAATTTGTGCTTCAAGAGCACGTAAATCACGCCATGTTTGGGCATCCTGCAGCCATATATGCTGAACACTTTTATCGACTGTGAAACGTTTCCGTTGTTTCACTTGAAGGAGATTATTTATTAGGCTGATCGCTGTAATCGAAAAATACATATTAGTAACAGAAGTTTATTTAGTCAAACACAAATTTTTTACCATCTGAAGAAATTTCTTTCCACGGAGAGGGCGGATACATGAATGCCGCATTTTGAATTTGATCATTAATATCCTCGTCTTCATTGAACGGGAAAGTTCCGCTCAAACTAACATAAATAATAACACCAACACTCCACATATCGAGTGACCTATTGTAACCCTTGTTTCGTAGTACTTCGGGTGCTAAATATGCCGGCGTTCCAACTACCGACCTTCGAAATGATTTTTCTCCAATAATTCGGGCAAATCCGAAATCGCAAAGCTTTACCTGCGGAAATTCATTATCTGACGAGAGCAGCACGTTTTCAGGTTTCAAATCACAATGCACGATATTTTTGCTATGCAAATGCTTCAGTGCTACTAAAATTTGGGTGATTAAAAATTTTGTAACTCGCTCGTTTAATCGACCCTTTTCACTTGACAAAATCATTTCCAACATATCACCTTTCAGCTTTTCCATTACAACAAAAATACGTTCTGGCGTTTCAAACATTCGTTCTAAGTTTACCACGCCACAATGTGATATATTCTAAAAAAAATAAGACGGCATTTTATGTCGAACGGATTAAGGTAAATATTTTTTAGAATTTACCTGTAATATGGCAACCTCATTTTTAAGTTGTGCTTCTTGTTTCGTTGGGAAACGTAACTTATCTATAACTTTTATAGCCACTTCTCGATGTGTTTTCCGATGGATACCACCATAAACGATACCAAATTGTCCCGAACCTAACACCTCATCCGGAAATATTTGATATAATTGAGACATGTCGTGGACATCCTCCTCCGGTTCTCCAGATATTTCTGCATTTAAATGTTCTGGATTTAATTCGATGGTAGGACCTATATCTTAATCTATACAAAATACTTACTTGTTTGTGTCACTGGCATTAAGGCTTGCTTTATGGCCGTCTCCCAGCTCTTAGCTAGATATGCGCCAACACCACTATCTGGCGGGGGCAAAGATAACATTGAATCACCCTCTTTTAGAGCGAATAGCGGATCTTGCCCAACAAAATAATCAACATTTGGTGTACGAATTTCAAAACAGTGATGCACATCACCTTGTAAATTACGAGCCGTATCGACGGCAACAATTTCATTTAGCGGAATTTCTTTGTAATACTTACTGCCCTGATCCGTAACGTATAAAGTAATTGCCTTAGAATCGAGGCGCCAATAGTGACGACGTACCGTTTTATCTTTATTTGTGAAATGCACAAGCCAACCTTCCTTTGTTGCGGCATCGCCGCGTCGCTTTGTATGCTTGACTGATTGTACAATCCGCATAAGTGGAATATTTGCACTAGGCGATGATGTAGATGACGAGGAGGATTGTTGCGACGATGCTTGTTGTTCAGGTACAACTTCTAATTTATCTAAATCTACCAATTGTAGGGCACCATTTATTTTAGGCGTTTTCGTTTTATTACTAACACTACTAATATTATTGTTATTATTTAAACTGCCACTATCGTCTAAATCACTATCATCAAAATCATCTTTATATATCATGGTACCGGTGCCCGAATCGCGCGCTGATGCACTATCATTCAAATCAGTTAGCACATTTTCTCCGCTTTGACAATTTTTCGGAACTTTCTCAACACAACGCTTGTGCGCGTTATAATGACAATCACGACATTGTACGCCCTGTTTAAACAGGCCACCTAACAATTTTTTACAATACTGACAAATCGTTGGACGAGTATACGAATGTATCGCAAAGGTATGCGGTATTCGCATACGTCCAGACTGTGAAAAATTTAATCTGTGATTGTCTAGCGAAGGTGATCGATTTTGTCGATTTGTCGCATTTGGTACAATCTGTAATAAAATATTTAATGCATTACCACACAATAATTAACCAATAAAACCCAAATCAGTGATGGGATCTGTGATATTCGCGCAAAAATAATCAAAATAAAAAAACAAAAATAAATCCGGATTTTTCTAAATTTTATTAAGTTATTTGAGATTACACACAATTTACTAAGTCTAGATTCTAAAATATATTCGTGCATTTAAAAAAATCACAGAACCCATCACCAGTTATTTAGAAAAAAATACAAAAATAGATTTCTTAATCCTAATTCTTAATATCATTCATAAGTTGGGCCATTTTTCTTACCAATGACGAGCCAACATTATTTTGACGATCTTCTCCGGCTAGCGCATCCAACGAATGATTACTTGAACCGCCTGATGGGCTGCGCACAGGTGCCTGTAACGTTGACGTTTTACGTTCTTTTGCCGGATCGCACCGGGTACAATTATTCGGCACCTTAACAACACAACGCTTATGATAATTTTGACCACAACCTTCACATTTTAAACCCTGTCGCACTAAACCAAATAACATTTCACCACAAAAATCACAAAATGTTGGTGCTTTATATGAATGGACAACAAGTGTATGAGGACGAACAAGTGGAATTTCATCGTTATAAGCTATATAGGGAATATAAAAGAAAAACAACTAAATCCACAAACCAAAACACACAAAACACGAAAAATGCATAAAACTAATACAAGGATACTTACGACTTGCTGTCAGCACAATTTCAACAAGCGTCTCATCGCGTATCTCTGCCGCCGAATTAATTAGCTGCAGCACATTCGGATTACTGTAATCGTGACGAAATAATAATAACCGTTCGGGTAAACTACTTAATCCATTCTCTGGAATCTGTAAACAAAAAAACACAGAACGTTAAACTATATGGTCGTGCATACCAAAGAGATGATGGGTGGCACAAACTTTATCATTTATAAAATCACATGCTAAATCTTTTAAAGTTTTTAAATTTAATGCAGGAGCTGATGCTGTTACAATATCACGTAGGCTGCCAAATTGAAAAAGGAACGTTATTTCAGGCCCTTCCATCTTTGTGTGTTTATGCTTTATCTTGTATATCCTAATATCGAATTAATTTAAAATTGAGCCGGTGGTGTGGAGATGTTCCGGTGGTGTTTCTGCCTTCCGGATTTAAAAAACGGATTTAAATAAGATCTGTAATAGAAAATAAAATATGCAAATTTAATAAAGTGTGGTTATGTTGAGGGATATTGAGGGACTTCAAATACTTGATTCGTATAATCATAATTATGGCTGATTATTCTGCCCCACGTTGGGCGCCATTTACTGGTACAATATGTACACAGGAAGTAGTAATGAGATACACACATAAAGTTTTGCTAAAGTATCTTAAAGTGCTATTGTAGTGGTCTAGTGCAAGTGGTGAAGCGTGTGATTAATTAAGTTTGTTAACTTAAGTATATGCTGAGTGCTTCGATAAAAAATGCGTCTCACCAAGTCGTTAAATGAACAAAATCATAAAATTAATTATTGCATGAAATATAATAATTTACAAAAATTACGGTGAAATATAAACACATCATTGATGGAATTTCGCAGAATCGACACGCCATCTGTTAAATCGTTAACCTATTACGAGAAATTGGTTTGTGATGATATATGCAAGTCTACACACAAATTGATCGAATTATGTGGGTTTGATAAATACACAAAAATTTAAATTTGGCGCAATTATTTATAATTCCAAAATAGTTCAGTGCACCATTAAACTACCAAATTTGAAAACAGACGTCGACGCGACAAACCTCTTTAGGAAAGCGTCGTCATGCCACAAATAAACACACGATTAAGGTCAGAAAAAATTAATTTCTGTTCGTATCTTCAGAGTGCTGTATACGTTTTCAAAAAAAACAAATGTATTATTTCCTCAAGTAGTGTATTTATATCACTATCATAATTAATGAGAAATTTTAATTACCCTGCTAATGATATTCTACGAATTACTTTATTTGTTTATTACAATTTTTCGTTTTCTTTTATAAACAAATATAATTCTAAAAAGCATACAGAACAATATTTAAAAAATGGAAAATTTAAGAAAATATTTTGGACTAAACAAAGAATAAGAAATAAGGTGGAATATAATACACATCGTTGATCTTAAGAACGACTACATTCTGAATTCTATCAAGACACTCCAAATGTGATTTAAGTGTCCCACTCCGGACAAAAGTCTTTAACACTTTCATAGAACTAAAGGAAAGCCTTAAAACATCCGGTGGAGTCAGGTAAAAGTTGCATCGAACTTTGAAGATTGCATATACAGGTCTAACCCGATTTAACGAATCTCCGATTAGACGATATCCGATTTTGCCACATCCGATTGTACGAAAGAAAAGTATCCCATTTTACGAAAGCTAAAAAAAAACTTGAAAATTTATTGCGTGTCAAGTCACCGTGAGTTACATAACCCCTCAGAATAACAGAGATTATGGTGACAACTGACAAACAGCACATTCGCCACTGCATTCTAAACGAATTCTAATAAGAAAAAAATGCTTCTAAAGCCGGGATTCAATTTGTAGTGTTTTTGGTGCCAACGGTGTGGCTTATGAAACGTGTAATAATTTGTACAAACGTTTCAGAAGTGATTATTTCGATCTTAGTGACCAGCCGCGCCCTGGACAAATGTGGCTACAGCCGAAAATTGAACAACTGAGCGAAGAACTTGGTCAGAAAAGGCCATTTACTGGGAAGTAACGAAGGAAGGAAGGCACAGTAAGCTGGCAAGTCATACTGCTGCATGACAACGCTCGACCTTATGTTGCTCGAGTGACTCAGAAGACTCTCTTGAACTTGGAATGCGAAGTTCTGCCACACGCAGCCAGACTTGGTCTCATCCGACTACTATTTGTTATGAACAATGCAGCACGTCTTAGTGGATGAACAGTTCAAAAGGCTGGATGGTATGCGTAAATTCGTCGATGATTTTATCCCGTCGAAGGCTGCAAGTTTCTTTCCCAACGGCATTCGTATGTTACCTGAGGGATGGCGCAAGGTTATACAACGATGGCCAATATTTCCAAATTTAAATTCATTATCTATTTTATAATATAAAATAAATTTGCTGAAAAATCTGTAAAAATTAAGTCGTACACCTAATATCATTTGTAACAACATTTGTAAGTGTGATTCTGGCTGATGGGGAGTGGGCACAATCATGAAATTTAATTTGAATATAAATCGGTAAATCGGGTTAACACTGTATATGTTGTTTTCTCGACGGATTTCTGGAAATTTTCCAACCCTGCGTCTTAAGAGAACAAAATTTGTCAATTGGGAGCCCATTAATTACAGGTGTAATAAAATGCCGAACTACTTTCTAAAATTGATAAGTTCCAATCTGCTAAATCTATCATATTCTATAAATGAATGAATATTTGAGAGAATAAACGCTTTCATAACTTTCCGCGAACTAGGTAGATAGGCAAGGCTTTCTCTTTGTTTAAATAACTCAATAAAAGCCGACAGCAAGACGTTAAAGTAGACCCAGAACGGGCGTAGGGGACAAATATTATCCCTGCGGCATATCTGCATTTACCTCATACAAAGTTTTAAAACGACCAGAATTTTTTGACTCGGTAAATAATTTGCTAGGCATGTAAATACAACGCATAAATTTTACTTATATACATCATTCATGCCAAACTAGATCAAATGCTTATGATATACCGAAAGACAAAAGGCTAGGCTCTTCAAAAATGCCATGTAAGTCATGAGTTGGATAGAAAAGAGACGTCGTATTTTAGATGACCTTTTTGTCGTTGGAGATTTTAACCTCCCGGACCTTATATGGACACTATCCGAGGACAATACCCATTACGTTGCTGAGAATGCAAGATCTGTAATTGAGATTTTGATTACTGATAATTTTTCTAATTCCGGTTTAAAGCAGATCAGTAACGTGAAGAACAATCTTAACAGGCAACTTGACTTAGTATTCTCTTCCGGCGCAAATAATTGCTGAGTCTCAGAAACAAATCTGGTTCTCAGTACAATTGACTTGTATCATCCGCCTCTTTTAATTTCATTTCCAGCGAACTATGTAGAGTTAACATTTTCGCCCAGTTTTAATTTCCGTAAGGCCGATTTTACGAAGCTTAATGAATTATTAGCTAACGTCGATTTTAACTTCATTCTCGATAATAATCACAACCTGGAAACCCAAACTCTCAATTTTTATGCCGCGATGGTTGAATGCTTTCAATAGTCCATTTCTTATACTGTACGAAGACACAAACTGGTAGTTCCACCCTGGTACAACAGAGAATTGCGATCACTGTGCAATCAAAGAAACAAAAACTGGAAAAAATTCTTAAAGACGAGATTGGACTCGGGTTACTTAAATTACGTGAATGTTTACAATGCATTTTCAATCATGTCTCATGAATTCTATAATGATTCCATTAGTAGTATGCAGTCAGAAATAATGGCTGACCCAAAGCGCTTTTGGCAATTCATTAACTATAAGAAGAAATCAGATGGATATCCTTCTATGATGAAGTTCGGCGATCATTGTTCTGGTGACCCCAAAACCATTGCTGGCTTTTTCGCAAATCTTTTTAATAATGATGTCAAGCCTGATGCTGCCTACTTCAGTTACATGAATAACAGCGCTCTAGTGTCTCTGGTCTTTATTCAAATCGATCTTGAAACTGTGGTAAGGAGCATCAACAAGCTAAAAGATAATTTTTTCTGCTGGCCTCGATGAATTGCCTTCTATCGTTTTAAAAAACTGTGTTGGTAACTTAGCCCAGCCACTTACAATGCTGTTCCAAAAGTCGATCTCCTACAAAATATTTCCATCAATATGGAAAGACTCTTTTATAATTCCAATTTATAAGAAGCGATGTAAATCAGACGTCTCTAACTGTTGAAGCGGATTGCGAAAATAAATAAACACAAGCGAACAACTATTTTATTGTGTACTTTTATTATTTTGTTCTAAGTTATACTCGTGCGTGCGTGCTACTCGAAGGCTTGGTTAAGAAGGGTCTATACAATTTCGTCGTCGTGTTGATTTTCACATCTTGAAGAGTTGTCCTATGGTGTGTATTAAGTTGAATTGCCCGAGGCATTGTGGTTGGTTACTGAGTGTCCACCAGTAGATGGTGGCACTAATCGACGAAGAGACGTCACGTCAAATGTCAACTCCAACACTAAATATGAGCCAATTGCGAAACTGTCCTGTATTCCCAAGATATTCGAGAGTATTGTGTATGATTCCCTTTACTTTCAATGTAAAACATTGTTTTCAATGAATCAGCATGGGTTCCTTAGAGGACAATCCACTATAACCAATCTAACCGAATTTGTATCTGATACTTTGAACATTATGGAAGTTGGAAAGGAAGTTGATGTTATTACCACGGATTTCAGCAAGGCGTTTGACAGGGTTTCCCATAAGATAATTTTGTTTAAACTCAGAGCTCTTGGTTTCGAATCTCAATTCTTACTATGGGTGGACTCTTATCTAAGGAAACATCAGGTGATCTTTCGGTCATCCATATTTGCTAATATTATAGCTACTTCCGGGGTACCGCAAGCCAGTCATCTTGGGCCTATTTTTTCATCTTATCCATCAACGATGTCGATTTCATGATCAAAAACTCGTCAATTTCTATTTATGCAGACGATATGAAAATTTGCAGACAAATTTCTAGTTCCACCGATGTTAACCTATTGCAGAATGACCTCATCAATAACTTCATAATTTGGTGTACTAAAAATAATCTAGATTTGAATGTGCGTAAATGCCAATGCATAACATACTCAAGAAATCGCACAAATTCCATTAGTCGTGAGTATACCATCAACAGCGCTGTGGTCGTAAAAGTTTTAACCAAACGGGACTTAGGGGTGATTTGTGACCGCGAACTTAACTTTAGAGATCACATCGATTTTATTGTCAACAGAGCAAACTCTTCGCTTGGATTTGTGAAACGCTGGTCTAAGGAATTTTGAATCCTTATGTTACGAGGGCTCTTTATATGACTACCACATCAGCAAATTCGCTATTAATAGTACGTTCATGACATCGTGAGTTAGTTCGAAAAAAAATCTATGGAAACACACAAAATGTATTAAAACAACAACAAAGATAAAACAATTTCAACTCGAGTTCGGAACTAGTAGGCGTGGTATAAAGCATTTCAAATAGTTTGATTGGTTTTGAGTTCGTTAGCGATCATGGAAATATTTGTTTCCGATGTCATGTACGCGACATAAGACATTAATATTTGCTAACAATCAATAAAGCAATTTTTGTTTTATTTTTAGATTGTTTTTTTTTATCTGTTTGACTTATAGCAAATTCTTTCGAAACAAAATTTTGATCTTAGATCAAAAAAATGACTGACAATACAATAAATTTGATCGAAATGTCATTGAAATGCATTGCATTGCCAGTCATTTTTTTGATCTAAGATCAAAATTTTGTTTCGAAGGAATTTGCTATTAAATACTTTATCGAGTATTTATAATTTTTATGCTCTCTCCATTTGCGTTTCTTAATTTATTTTTTGTTTAATTTTGTTTTTGTTTATTTCTCTTCAAATCTTTTTTATTTCTTCTAGTTATAAATTTGCTTGCTCTAAGCAGACCAGCAGGTCTCTCCAATTTTGCGGCAGGGTATCATTCTCCTAAATTTAGTACATATAGTTTCAGCCTTCATTTTCCTAATCATAATAAAAAGAAAGAGCCTGTCTTTCAAGGTAGCCTGTAAGATTAAACTAGACGATAGATTCCATTATCTTCTCCATAGGAGATAGGAGTTTATTTTTATTTTATTTTATTTTTATTGTTCATTCTCATTCAATAACAACGGCGGATTATCCAGTGAATTTAATAATTATCACCTTTTTGAAAATGGTTGAATTCGTCGTTTTCAAAAATCAAGGAGATATACCGTACTTCATTCACAAGGCCAAATTATTTTGTTTGGGTTAAGTTACCTTAAAATTCTAGAAACCACTTTGAAACGGAATAATATTTCAGGCATAGTTAAGTAACATTTAGGAAGAATTTAAGGCCTTTGGTTAGTTGTTGGAAGAGTAGAAGGTGCAGCAAAATACGATACTAATCAATTACAATGGCAGTTAAAACAAAGAGGGCATAGATGAAGTCTTGCCAGTAAAATCCCTTTTAACCACATCAAAACGATCAGGTGTTTGAACCACAGTCAAAAATTATTCTCTTGTCTCACGAACCTTACGTTCACATTCTAGTTTGGCCCTAGTTATATCAAAAAATTATTAGATAAAATAAATTTATAAGACTTTTTTTAAATGAGCGGGCGGTGTTTATATTGATATTTTGTTGATTTTGCAGAATGAAATTAATTAAATGAGAGAGAAGTACACTTTTTGGAAAGGGGTCTGTTTTTCTGTGAGTAAAACATGTGAAGTAAATTAATTGTGAAGTAAATTAAGATTGTTAATTGTGTGATGAGGAGAGTTTTAGAATAGTGGAATATAAATTAAGTCAGTTTATTTTTTGAGGTTTGTGTGTAGAATTTTCTTTTTTTGTGAAAAATAAACGCAATTGTGTTTAAAAAAATGATTTGCTTAATTTTTTTTGTGTTTGTAAGTTCATGAGCCGGGATTTATCGGTAAGTATATAATGTTGTGGTAGGCCTGCAAATACTTGTGTGAAAACCAATCAGTGGTGAGGTCCTTTGATTGCTCTAAGCAAAGCTAAGTGCTCGAGCTTCTTAGGTAACCCCGACACATAGGCGGGACAATCCCTTTCCGCCACATTCCTTCTCCGACTGAATTTGTACGCAAGGCGTACGCTGCGAAAATTATTTGTTTCCGTTTTTTTATTGTTCTTTTTGCTATGATATGTCTTTAGGGATTATGAACCCTAAAAGACCTAATTAAACAACCACAATGATATTACTTGGCATCAGGAGTCATAAATCTCACTAAATTGGGTCCGCTATGCCCAATTTGCAATTTTATTTTCATTCTTTTGTTTGACGGCATATTTTATACCGCTTGTTCAAACAAAAAAATGCGGAAATCTAGGCCGTTATTTGGATACCCCAGAACCCACATCGAACCCCACTGCACGACTGAGCTGCGGGAACCAATGCCGCATGGGGTATCAAAAAGATAATGGCAATTCTGTGAAACCGGTTTGGCTTTAGCGGTAGCTAAAATCTGTTCCAAAATTAAAATATTTTAATAATTTATTTGTATATTTATTGACAATATAAATATAAAATTCTCACTGGTATGATCATGGCTGCGGTCATGTCTTAGAGGCATGCCTGACCAGATACAATGTTGGGTGATACACCTACTAGAGAGGGTTGAACAACCCGCACTCCGGGGATAAACCAACATTCTTGGTAGCATTTGAAATTTAAAAATTTATTTATTATTGTTATAAACCGGAGCATAACATCTGTTCCAATTTACATAAATTATTTGCTTCCAGACATCAAAGTTTCAAGTGGTATTTAAATGCGGACATTGAATGAGCCACTGTCTCAAATGATGTTTCAATGCGTTAAAATTAAATTTCGGTAATTGCTAAGTTCAACACCAACTTTTCTCAAAAATTAGTTTCCTGATGGCATACAGTATTCATACTCGTGTGACTAACAACTTTTGCAATTCTACACTGGTAAGTAACGGGCATATCCCTTTCCTGCCAAGCGACGATCTTGAGTGGTATAAAGGGCTGCTCATTCTCAGGCAAGTTGACACATCGTTCCGCATAAATTTTGCCATTTTTAAAATTAGATAAAATGACCAATCCATAACTATTTATATTTAAGAGTCGCGTATTCTTCACTTATATAACAGTTACATGCAGGGTACGACTCAACTGGTTGGTCACGCTTAGAGGTCTGCAAGTGGATGTGCATTGAACACAAGCAGGCCATAAATCAGTCAAGTTAGTATCACAAAGTTATGGAATTTCACAACAGCAACCGGCGTGTTGTTGTTTCTATTTGAATGAACGGTTCCGCCTGCCACTCGCACAGTCATACTCATCCAAGAGGATTTTGAATGATGACTGTGAGATAAGTGGGCAAGAGGGTTGTTTCAGACAATTAGGTAAATTAATGAAATACCAAACGGCTTCACCAAGGCAATGATCCTCAGTTGCGAGTAAATCAAAGTGATGAATGCCATTGCTGGCTGGGTTGACATTTCGTGTTTCATCAAAATTTTCAATTCATTTCTCTATTCCTATCCTTATTTTGACCCAAGTAGGTGAAATTGATGTCTCATGATAAGGGCGTATTATATGTGGTTGTATATAAGTATGTTGAATAATTTTTTCCCTAGAACAACTAATTCTGGCTATTCGAAGGCTGGTAAGATTTCATCTGAGGGGTAAAATAAACATTTATATCATTTTTAGCGTAAGTTCCAAAATCGGACCGACTTTCGATAAGAATATCGAAATACGAGTTGGTCGTTTGTGCTAGTAAAGGTAGTCTACAGTCCAATGTTGTAACTATGTGGAAACTGCCAAATGTGTGTAGTATACCTTCAAGAGGTCGGAAACTATAACAAAAATTTGCTAAATAACAAGATGCTAGTGCAATACACTATAAAATGGTTAGCAATGGATAGAACGAATACGGCCAGTAGACTCAAGTAGCAGCAGACCTAATAAGGAGAATTAAAATTTTTCCAAGCGTACGAAGGCGTTTGAAGACAAAATTAAAGATTTTAATGCTTATTAGTCCAAATGAATGTATTGAATATTACATAATAATAACACTGCGTGACAATCAGTCGAACGAATTATTATTTTATCGAGAGTGCGGTCAAATTGATTAAGCGTTGCAAATGACATAAATCAATTTACTGTGCTCAACATTATGAGATGTCTACTAATCCACTTTATAAGGTCATCAAGTCGTTTGTTATATTTTGCAGAACGTTTCATGATTGCAGAGCTATAGGCATTTCATGACTCTGAAAAATTAAAGGGACTGTCCTTACTTTACATACATGGAATCCAGGGGGTCAATTCGCGTTCCGTGAAATAATGAAAATGAAAAGTTTTTTTCATTAGCAATCTAGTAGTTTGAATAATTTGTACGTAATTTTACTGTGTGAAATCAAAATTTTTTATGGGGAATGCAAACCTTCTCGATTGCCAATGGAAATTTTTTTTTCATTTTCATTATTTCACGGAACGCGAATTGACTCCCAAGTATGTTTAATATACAGTTTCTATTCTCTAATACCTATATACAACATCAAGAACCTGCATTATAGGTTAGTACTAATATGAATTTCATACTCCTTAATGAATCTGTTGTAGTGACCTTAAAGCAGTCGTAGTTGATTTAAAATAAAAGGAAATAAGATGTGAGGTTCTACTAATCTCTGTTTACTTTCGTATGACTCAAAGTTTCATACTTCATGACTTAAAATACCTCTGGCCACTGATAAAAACTTCAAATGATATGCATTCAGGCTCCATTCAGGTTCCATCTTTGATCCATTTATTGTTGTGAAAAACTAATATCGGATTCATATCAAGCCGGGTTAGATGGTTTGGTCAAGTTGTAAGGTTTAACAACAAAAACAAGATGTCTAAGCAACCGATGTACGTTGTAGAGGAAGATGCTGACTGCATTGGTGATGACGTTATGAACAAGACCTACTTTTAATAGGATTTCGAAACTTGGGTGCAGTTGACAATGCGTCAGTGCCTTGTCGACAATTCATAGTTAGTCCAGTCAAATGACAACCGATGTTACGGGGTATGCCGATGACAAATACTTGATGGTAAATATAACGATCAACATAGTCATAACCCGGTCTCGGGAAAATGACTTATCGATGAATATTAAGGAAACAGATATGATCCTTTTCACGAGACGAAGGATTTTGGAAAATTTCAATCTCCCAAAAACACTGCATCCTACCATTCAACTCTCAATAGTTTACCTGGCAAAAAATAATTGAACAGAACTGCAAGAAAGCAAGCAACAGTAGAAACTGTAGAAATACATTTCCTAAATAATAGAGGATGAAGACAAAATACATATACCGGATGTACGCCGTGAGTGCTCTCGGTACGAGTTGCGATTATGATTGGTAGGAAACCATTAGCTCAGTTTCAGAGAATAGGTTGCTTTGAAATTATGTAGCTATGCATAGCACGACTGCTGCACTCGAGATTACTTGAATAAACCCACCTCTTGATTTATGGATTACAAGATCAGTTTTCACAAATTCTCGTCTGCGATAAGGCAACTACTTTTTTCTAGAAAGTTGGAGCATTATGCTTCATCTCACATTTCCAACGAGGACTTCACCTTTACAGATCGATCAGTTAGTTATGGTCTAGCTAGTGCCAGACTGCACGTATATCTGCATCTTATTTGGCTTACTATTCAAATCTTAAATCGGCAGACGACATGTAGTAATATTTCTTAGGGTTCCTGTTATATAGAAAACATAACCATGGCCTGACCCTTCCCAAGTTGTACAATTAATTGGTCACTACGCTTCATGATCATCGCACATTGCTTTGATGAGTTTGAATACTTTCTTTGGAATGCCCAGATAGCGCTTTTACTGATAGAATCGAATACGCGTTTGAAGTGCAGGTTGGTGAATTCCATTCGTAGATTTGTATAGGTGAGATTCGCTCATAATACTTATAGCAAGTTCTTTCCAAAAATAAAAAATAAATTGATTTTTTTGTATGTCAAAGAACACGATAATTGATTTTTTTTTTTTGGTAGTGTATCTGTGATAAATTGACATTTGATTTTCAAAAATTTATATTGACAGTTTATTGTCAACAAATTATCAACACAATTTTTTGTCAACACAATTATTTTAACACAGTAATGCACGATTTACATGTTCCAATTTTTTTCCCAACAAATTTTTTACTGAAAAATAGAGCTGCACACATATACAAAAAAAGTTACGAGTTAAAAAGAGTCAGCAATATAAACAAATAAGGCAATGCTATAATTTTTTTGCATGTCCCATAAAATTTGACAGTTCGAACAGCTTGCGTTTAAATTAGATAACGAACAATATCGAATTGCAAGTAAAAATAAAATATTTAATTACCGCTCATGTTTGCTCGTTTTGTTTGAATGATGTTTATGGCTGCTTGATGTTTATTTGAAACTTTTTTGAATTTTTTTCATTTTACTGCTATAAAAATACTCGTAGAAACTATATTTTATGGCAACATTCCCAGTTTTATGCCAACATTTGCTCAAATTAAAAAGAAAAAAATCCAATTTTATTTTACTGGAATTTGTTTCGTGCTCCTCTCGCAAACGAAAATCGTAATATACTTAACCTTTCATATTTTACTGGGATAAAAAATTGGAACATGTAAATCGTGCATGAAAACGAAACAATAAATGTATTTCGTAAAAATAAAATATTTCGAATGTCAAATTCTCTCGGCCAACTAGTAGAAAAGTTATAATGTTTACGTTTATAATTTTTAAAGTGTTTATGTTTATATTTTTGACGTGAACATATTTATGTGTTTGTAAACGTCAAAAAAAAATCTAATGAA
Organism: Nephrotoma appendiculata; assembly: GCA_947310385.1. Lineage (NCBI taxonomy): Eukaryota > Metazoa > Arthropoda > Insecta > Diptera > Tipulidae > Nephrotoma > Nephrotoma appendiculata. The sequence continues at coordinate 367,973,320 of OX371223.1, read as the reverse complement.
ATATTGAGATTTTTCAATATTGATTGCGATCAAAAAAAAATCAATTTTTTTAGTTGGAAAGAACGTGCAACGGTATTTCGATCAAAATTTTTTGATCTCAAATCAATTTTTTTTTGGAAAGAAATTGCTATTATATTGTTGAGGAGGCATACTCCTTTCTAGTTCTTACATCCTCTATAAGGTCTGTTTTCTTTTCACTTTTACCTGTTCATTTTCGGCAGTTAGGGCTTAACCAGAATTATCCTTAATTTGTGATTTAATTTGTAAATTATCCGATAACGCTTTTTCAGATTAATATAAGGTACGCATATTTTTATTTGCTGAGCAGTACCAGTCTGTAGTATCGAGTATAACTTCAGTGTATTTTATGCGATAGTTTATTGCTATTCTCGTATTTACTTCGCTTTTTGCTCTATTCTCATAGCAGTGTTGTGGCTTTTGCTGACGGTGTTCCTCATACGGTTCCTGGTCTTCCATCTGATGACACTTTGGGGTATTTATGTATATTTTTTATGTGACATCTTGCTGTCTTCTAGGGCGTAGGTGATGAGTCTTTCCCCATTGTTATTGATTTGCTTTTCAACAATGCATATCTCTACCACCCCTCCCCCATGTAAATGTGACCCCATTCTTCATTGCATTGGTACTTATATAAATCAAGTGAAAAAAATTGTTTTACGCATAACTTACCAAGGTATCGTAAGCAACTCAAATAGTTTAGATTTTAGGACATAACACAAATTTGATTTTGACAGCTATAGATAAATCTTTTTCTTGCACTTACATAATATACAAATTTGCGTATGTTTTGTTTGCAATGAGCACTTTTGGATCCGCCAACTGTTTGCATTATAATTAGTGAAATTATCGCCAATTTGATCTAAAAATTTCATACAGTTCAAAATTTTCATAACGTTGGCCGTGATTTTACTAAACATGTTGCCGACTGTCGGGTGGCCTGAAAGCGGCTAATGTTATTATTATAAATTTTTGTAGTTTGTTAGTTGAGTAACACAATTGAGGGGGTTGGTTAAAATCTTAAGTAAAAATTTAAATTAGATTTGTTAAGAAAATGTATCGCAATCTCCAGTTAGATGTTAAATTTTTTGATCCATTAGAACCCGGTATTCATTGTTCGTGTCCTTAATTACCGTAAATGTTCCATAAATGGATCGAATGAACTTTGTCTCAAATGTGGATAGTAATCTACAATGTTTGGTGATCAAGGACCAACTCTCGTTATTAAAAATAAAGTTAGGGCTCACAAGTGTTTTGTACAGTGCGAGTTTACACGACTGGAAAGATATTTTGATCACAACAGCCTTGATTGTAATTTACTCCAAATTTGCCGTAGAGATGCTCGTTGGTGTTGATTCACATATTTGTTTTGTTATTGTTTATTTTCAAACGGTTTTAAACTGTCCTTGATATCATTTGTCTTCGGTCAAGAAAGGTGCTCAAGCACCAAAGTAAAAAGCACAGGTGCGAGTGTATCTCCTTATCGCACACCAGTGGCACTATTCTGGCTTTCCCTGGTAATTGACGATTACAGTCTACCACCTGGTGACAGGAATTATAAGTGGTGATTCCATGTACATTTTGACATTTCAAAATTTTGATTTCATAAATCAAGGCGTTTATTATTTTTATAATTTGAAAAGCACAAATGGAAATTAATTAAAAGTGAAAAATAGTGAAAAACTAGTGAAATATTATAATTTGAAGCTGGTTTTTTTATTTAAAGAAAAACAAAATATTTTGTTGTAATTTAATTGAATAAATCATATTAAAGATTGTATTCAAAATCTTGAATGTAGCCGCCAAGAAAAATATCTTTAAAGGCCTCTAAATTCACTAAATAAAGTGTTAAAAGTTAAATTAGTTCCTGGTGCTTTTCCAAATGAAAATTTGCGGAAAACATAGTTTCCAAAACAACTACTCATGTCAGCACAAGAGCAAATCATTTGATGAAAAGAACTGCTGCAATTTCTGAAACAACTAGGTTTGTGACAATAACAGAATTATCAATAAAAAATATTTATTTATTATTTAATAAAATTAATTTTAGCTCTGAGCTTCAAGAATCTCAATCTGGTATTTTAGAGGCTCAAATTGAATTCCCTACCCGAATATTTTCTGATGCATCTGGAATACACTGCCAAATAATCGAGATAAATGTAATCAAGTTGATTTTCGACGCACATTTGACATAACTTCATTATGGAAGACCGATGCAAAGCTCGACGGGAATTTTAACTCTAAATTTTTTGGATGCAATGGTGAATGTATGTGAGTTAGTGAAAAAGAGGAGAAGTACACCATCTATCCTAACTATGCATAAACTGAAATCAAACTGCTTATTTGCAGATCCATCCATTGATTTTGATGTAACAAATAAAACGGCTAAACTTTATTTTGCGGACACAATACTAGCAAAAACAATGAAGAAACTTATTCTTTGGCAACATAACGCAAATAATTTACCTCTGTGTTTTAAGGAGTTTCCCAACAGAAGGGCCGTTCTTGATTGTACGGAAATTTGATCTAACATTTCAATATCTGACTTGTAGGACGTGCATCTACTCTCATTACAAGGGGACACACACGTTGAAAATTTTGATTGGTGTTTCTACTAAACGATCCTCTGATAAAGATACCTGAACTATACTAAGTAAACTTGAACCAGGTGACGCTATCATGGTTGATAAAGGGTTTATGATTGCCGATGAATTAGCTAAAGTGGGTGTAGAAATGATCAGACCAGCATTTTTCTGTGAATCATTTACGAAGCAGCAAATTGAGAGAAACACAAAAATTGCTGCAGCACAAGTTCATGTGGGGAGAATACTAGGCCGCCTTAAAATATTTAAGGTGTTGTCTGAGAAAATTGGAGTTTCAGTAATTCCATATATGAACGATATTATGGCGATGATTTGAGGTTCATCAAATTTATCAAAACCGATATTGAATGACAACAATTTCAAGTAAATAAAACAATAAATTTATATTTATATTTTATTTAATAATTTACGCTTTGAATTAGTCATATATTTCATTATTACTATAGAAAAAACACAAATGTCAAAGAGAACATGGAACACATATGCTTATACCGACCGCTTACGGCGCTGTTTTGCTGTTGACCAATCGTCAATAGGGAATTGGGAAAAATATTTTCAGAGCATTTTGGTTTAATGCTGGAAACAGACGTGCGGAAAAACGCTTGCGTTTAAATTAGAAAACGCTACTTTAAATTAAATGAAATACTTGTATTCCGCATAGGATGCGTTTTTCCGCAAGTTGTCTCTATTTCTAAAAAACACACCGCAGCAGTGTTGACTACACAACAAAAAAAAATAACATGAATTAATATTAAGATCACGATGGCTTTTCAATGATTTGACAGAAATTCAAAAATAAATTGTATATTGTTTATTAAAAACTCTACTGAAAAATAAAAACACAATGTGTAAAAAATACGCCCATGTAGTTAACTTGCGTATCTGCATACGGAAATTCCGCACGTCTGTTTCAAGCATGAATTGTATTTTTCTGGCCTACTGAAGGAATCAGTTTAGTGCAGAAATTTTCAAAACAAAATTAATTGGAAAATTTTTGTTATATGCCAGCCTATACTGACATGGAAGATGGGTCGGCCCATGAGTTTTGCACTCCGACAGGGGTCATAAATGTGTTACATTTCATCACAGATGGTAATCTGTTGATGAAATTTCACTTTGCATCCTGCCCCTATCGGAATACGAACCCAGTACCGCCCGATCCAAATGCCAAAGCCCTATGCACTGTGCCATTTGGCCGGTGGAAAAATATTTTCAAATTAACTTTGTTTCGAAAATATTAACGCTAAACTTATTCCCTCAGTAGGGCAGAAAAATATAATTTACACAAAAATGCTATGAAAATATTTTTTCTCCGATCGTAGGAAAAAATATATCTTTCCGTTGTTTTTTCGAAACGAAAAGCTCATGATTCCAGTATGTTGTATTTGTTGCTAAGCAACAAGTAATAATAGTACGAGAATATTTTTTCTGGCCTAGGCCGGGAATATATTCCCGTATGTTTGAAAAAAAAAATGTATTTGTGTCTTATGATGTCGTGCCTAACTAAGCAATAATTTTATGTTATTTTTGATTTTTTACTTTGTTTTCATTTCTTAATATGATAATTAATGAATAATACTAAAAATTATTTTGGGTTTATATTCGTTTTAAAGTCCGATTGGAGAAAAAATAGTATGTACAATTCTGAGGAAAAGTGCATCCGAACTCGACTATCGCCTCGTCCGCCAATTTCCACTATCGTCCGAGAATGCAGTACTTTTCCTCCTAATTATACAATATACTATTCCCAATTCTCTATTCCCAGGGAAAGCCAGAATAGTGCCACAGATGATATTTCGAAGCTCAACTAGCTGAATTTCTTTAAGATTATTTATGCAGCATAGAACTTGCAATCCTTTAGATTAGACAATTTATTAATTATGCATCGTTACTATTGACAAGCTGGGATTAATTTGTCCAAAGATATAAAACTTTCTCTTTACAAATTTCAACAACAAATAGTAATAATGATAACATTGATAACGATTTACACTTTAATTATCTAAGTATTCCCCTCTTCGTGCAAACCTAATCGAATTCTATTTTTTTTTACGAAATAATAATCACTTATTAGCGTCAAAAATTTAATCAATAATTAATTTTGATTATTATCGTGTAATAGATTGTATTTGATTGAATCAAAAACACAAATTATCGCATTATGTAGAGGTAATTTTCCGATAATTCGTAAATGGAATCGAGCACACATGTGCGAAATATATATATATATATATATATATATATATATATATATATATATATATATATATATATATATATATTACTTATCTTGTTAAGAACCTCTTGATTATTATATTTGCGATAGAACACTAAATAAATCACCAGGCTATTAATTAGGTAATAAGGAAATTGCGACTGCGACAGCCAGTCTTGGTCCGTTTATAACTGACTATTACTAGTAATTTATATCGACAGTTCTCTAATTCAGATGTTAATGCTTTATGATGAGTAATAAATTTTATGTGTTGTGTTTGTAGTGGAGTTTTAACTGCCGTTTCATTTTTGTTGAAATTCCAGACACTATTGAATTACTTTTATTTTAGAAAATTTATATTGTATTGTTTTAAGACGCCTAAAAATGACTTGCCACTATCAAGTATAGAATTGTCGATGTGTTTTTTGGCAAAAACGGAAATAAGAATGAAGCCCAGAATAATTTCATTTAAACAACTCGAATCTTAATTAAAATTGCTCATAACAGAATGTCTGTACACTGCCGCAAGTGATAAACAAAAGTCGAAGGTAAAAGATTCTAAATTATGATACGGTGACAGCATCTTAAACTTTTCTTACAGAAAGGACGAGTATTATCTTGAATTAGCTTTATCGTATCTGTCATTTTAGCAGAGAACGCAGTTCTTCCTACCACATTGATGCATTTAGTGATGAGATGATTGAATTTTTTTCATGATCTTATCAGATCGAAACTGGATATTACTTCTGTTACAAATCTTCATCGAAAATTTAAGCTTAAAATAACTTGTTTAAAAATAAAAAACGCTTAAATAATTTTAAAATTAAATTTTGCTTTGAAAATCAGTCGTCGATTCGCGCAACTTATAGACGATTTCGTGATTTTTAAGGCGCACATAATCGTCCATCTGAGCAAGCCATAAGCCGAACTGTGGGTAGATTTCGAACTACATACTGTCTAGAGGAAACAACACGTTTCGTCCTACGTCGAAGGAATGTGCGTACTAAAGAGAATATCGCCGCTGTAAACGAGTGTGAAAGAAGATCCAAATTTATCGATTCGTCGTCGTTCTCCAAGGTCGTGCGATTTGACACCTCTCGATTATTTCCTGTGGGGTTACGTGGTCATTGGCTTATGATGATAAACCAGCAACAATTGACGCCTTGGAGGCCAGCATTGTTCGTGTTATTCGTGACATACGGCCAGCAGTACTCGAAAAAGTGGACCACAATTGGACTTCCAGAATGCGTTTCGTCAAGAACAGCCGTGCCCATATGCACGAAATTATTTTCAAATATTATTGCCATGTATTGATCTTTGGAATAAAAAAAAAAATTTTGATTACAATTTAATTTTTTGTGTTATTTTTTAAAAGTTCAAGTTCTATCGGGCTTTAAAAAACACCCATTATACAGGAGAAGTTTGCATTCTAGGTCAATAGTTGAATATTTTCCCATCAACCAATGCATTTTATCAATTTTTAATTTGATATGGCCTCGTTTCATTTCAATATGTTTTCGCCAAGTTAACTGTCGATCTAGATGGACACCTAGATATTTTGCTCCATTTGATTGAGGGATTGGTATTCCGTTCATTGTGACAGGCGGACAAGTAAGCTTATTTAAAGTGAATGTTACGTGGGTCGATTTCTCTTCATTGACCTTTATCTTCCATTTCTTTAGCCATATTTCGATTTCATAAATATGTTGTTGCAGAATTTCGGACGCCGTTTGTGGATTTTTATGGCTACATACGATTACCGTATCATCTGCGAAAGTAGACGTCAGAATTTGCGAAGACGTTGGTAGATCTGACGTGAAAATTACATATAACGTCGTGCCAAGCACACTACCTTGTGGTACTCCAGTCAGAATGTTTTACTTGCCCAATTTAGAGGTATTCTATTTGACATTATTACTGCGATTTGACAAATACGACTTCATAAGTTGGTAAATTTCTGGCAATTTAAGATTAATTTTATGGAGCAGACCCTCGTGACAAACTTTATCGAATGATTGTGCAACATCGTAGAAGACTGCGGGGCAGTATTTTTCTCTTCGTATGCCGACCTTATTTCTGTAGCTACTCGGTGCACCTGCTCAATGGTTCCGTGCTCGGCTCTTAAACCAAATTGATGACTAGGAATAATATTTCGTAGTTCCAGTTTAATATTTTCGAATACTTTCGAAGACTTATTGGTCTATATGTCGAGACTTTGGTATGATCCTTGCCAGGCTTCGGGATCATTTTTATAGTTAACAATTTCCAGCACTCAGGGATATATCATGCATCATTCGTAAATTAAATTGAATATTTGAACCACTCATCTAAAGGCATACTCAGGTAGTTATTTTAGCATTAGCACCTGTAATTCGATCATAACCAGGGGCTTTCTTTAATCGAATTTGATGTGCAATAATAAACTTTACCAATGGTTTTTTATCTTAAATTTCCTCACAGTTCTGATTGCCACATTTTCTGTTTGAACCACCGATAATCCAAGGTTTGGAGTGAATACACTTTCAATGTGATCAGCGAAGGCTTTTTCCTCGTCACTTCTAGCTCATTCACCGTCAGAAAGACGAATTGGTGGATTTGGTTGCTACTGGCCGTTTAAGGTATTTAGTGGCTTTCCATAATGAATAGTGTGTGTCCGAATGAGAATGAATGTTTTTTGTAGTAGACTTTGTAGTTTTCTTTTTGCCTGATTATAGTTATGTTTAGCATCTGGCGATCGATTAATTTGCCAGATCTTAAGCAACGTTTCTCTGTTAACATTTTTTCTGTTTCAGCGGATGTTATGGTGTGTCTTGTATGTTTGCTCTTATATAATTTTAGTGAGCGTTTATTATTCTTAACATACATTGATGTTATCGCATCATATATTCCTCCAACATTGATTGGGAATTGAATTTTAGAATGGCATTCCATATGGATCCGGTTGGAAGGAAGGTTTGTGAATACAACTACATGCAAGTGATTTACAACTGCAATAAGTATATATCGACTTGATGTGAGTCAACTTTTATCAGTTCTGTAAGGAGAAAAGTGATAGATATTTACTTGTGCTTTATATCTACATCGAACTGCTCCTCTTTTAACATAAACCTTAGAAAGTTTAATTTTAAGCCTTACCGTAACAATAATCTTACTAATTGGGACTTACTCAATCTTGAGCTGGTATCGCGAGATATGTTCGATTGATGACATTGAATTACTACTTGTCCCCTTATTACCTTTTCGATGTCCTGATCGATATAGGAGGGCTGCTATTAAACTCGTGTGGAGATGCCGAACTCTCATCGTGGCGCGTCCCCAGGGGCCGGATAGGAATGCTTTTTAACCGGCTTGACGAAGGGTAGGTGGGAAATAAAATATCATCCGCAGACCAAAACTGGCTAGGGGAAGGAACCCCGAACAATAAACCAACCATGGTAGATCAGGAGAAGAATAATGCTACGGTGTAGAGATTAAGATGCTCAGTACCGGCGACTTCGGAAAGTGCGCGAGCGGGCTTCCAGTTGTCGATATCCAGCGACCGCAATGCTTTATTAGTGGAAAGCTTAGCTACTGCAGCAGATAAAAGTATAATCCCCCCATCTCCATTAGAACTCAAACACTCTCCAATATTAGCACAGACACAGTCTGCGTCAAGACGGCAATGAAATGACACAAAATTAGCCTCAACCGAGCGACAGAATAATGAACTAAGGGCCAAATGTCAGCAATATGAGTTACAATATTGTTACGGTGACACCTAGAATAGAATAGAATAAGCTAATTTCATTAATTATTCAATTGCAATTATAATTTATACTCAACATTTAGGCGTATTTCTATACTAACATATTTGCTGCGCATTTAGGATTATTCTAGAAACAAATATTTTGGTATATAAAGGCGCGCGTTGACGTGTATTGCTGAGTATTATTTTAAACGTGATACAGTGAAGGTTAAATAGAAAGATTATTAAAGTGATTATTAAAGCGATTATTAAAGTGATAATTAAAAAGTGTGTTATAAGTGTAATAATTAATTGTGAATTTCGTGTTGTATAATAAATTGTGTTGTGTAAATAAATTGTGTGAGTTAAAATTTGAAGCAGTGTATTTATTCACAATCCAGTGATTCGAACCTTGATTGACAAGGCAAAATCGTAACAATTGGTGACAGCGGTGGGATTGTGAATAATAAGAAAAATGATTCTCTACGAATTAAAGCTTGCGCAATTAAAGGAGCAACTGAAACAACGAGGTTTGGCCAGTGAAGGCACAAAAGCTAGTTTGGTGGAGCGACTACGTGAGGCCATGGAGAAGGAAGGTGTAAATCCAGACAAGTATGATTTCGAGGAGGAAAAAACGGATGAGATCAGTATGGATAAGAAACAAAAGGACGTACAAACGGTGGTCGAAACAACGCAAAACCCATCTGGAAGTTTCGATTTTTCGCAGTTGATGGCTGCTATGAATATGATGGGACAACAGTTGAAGCAACAAGGGGCGGACATTAAACAATCGAACCAGGATATGAAACAACAGATGTTACAAGTGGAGCAACAAGGAGCGGACATTAAACATCAAATGAAACAGCAGATGGAGCAACAAGGAGCGGATATTAAACAATCGAACCAGGAAATTAAACAGAAGATTGTACAAATGGAGCAACAAGGAGCGGACATTAAAAACCAAATCGAAGTTGGCCAAAAGAAAATAGACAAGAGGTTTCTGGAGTTATCTTCTACACTACACGGTAAAGTGGAAAAACTGCAAACGGAAGTACACGCAGAAATTCAAAATGTTAAACAAGATCTACAAACGGAAGTTAAACGTCTCGAGAAGGAGCTCCAAGATGTCAAGTCAAATGGAACAACAGGTCAAGTGATCCAGACAGTTAACGCAGTTAAGATAAAACCACCAACATTTGATGGAACAACATCCTTCAGTATTTTTAAGTTCCAGTTCGAAACGGCGATTAAGCAAAATCAGTGGACTGAAGAACAATGTGTTGCAGCGTTAATTGTGGCTCTTAAAGGCGAAGCGGCAGAAACACTACAAATCATTCCCGAGCAGGAACGGAACGTTTACATGGGAATTATGAAGGCGTTAGATCGAAAATACGGAAGTGATCACAAACGAGAAATCTATCGCATGGAATTGAAGGGTCGATACCAAAAAGGAGGAGAATCGCTACAGGAATTTTCATCGGCAATTGAGCGGCTCGCGCATTTAGCCTATTCAAATATGTCGGCCGATTACATGGAGCGAATTAAAATAGATGCATTCATTGACGGTATTCGAGATCCTGAGACGCGCAGAGCGGTGATGTTGTCACCTAAGACAACTTTTACGGAAACCATCGCATATGCGTTAACAAACGAAACTGTTCAGGCCATCGTCAAACCAGCAATGGAAATTCGCCGAGTGGAGATTGATTCCAGAATAGACACCGAGCGGGCTACGCCAAGGTTCAGAGATGGAAGTGGCAGGATTAAATGCTGGGTATGTAATAGAATGGGTCACATCTCACGGGACTGTTGGGAGATTAAGAAGAAACGAGGGAGATCGCCATCTCCTATGAAGCGTAGACCAAACGAGGAGCAGAGAGAGGCCAGAAAGGCGGGTCAGTCGACATTGGAGTCGTTAAAAAGAGTCAGTTTGAAGGAGCAGAAGCTGACTCCCACAATCGATTGCCCCATAACCTCCATCCAAGTTTCGAGAGTAGAAAGAGGCGGTGACAGCTTGACAGATGAAGCCAATATTGAACATCAGGAGGGAACCGCACATGGAAATGCCGACGCATTATCAAGAAGACCATGTCCCGTGGAATGCAAGCATTGTGGGCGTGTGGAGGGTAAGGAAAACATCATTGATATTCGGCTTATGCAAGTGCTACCTGATGAGGAATGGACTGATGAAATGATCAAGAAGGAGCAATTACGGGATGCTGACCTGTCATTCATCATGGAACATAAGGAAAAGGAACAGCGGCCTACATGGAGTGAGATAGCTGACAAAACTCCCATTGTAAAAACATATTGGGCTCAATGGGATAGCCTCCACATAGAAAATGGTTGTTTAAAACGAAAGTGGGAAAGCACGGATGGTAAAGTAAAACAAATGTTGGTAGTGGTGCCAAAAGATCGGATAGCGGAAATCCTCAAGGAGTATCATGGAGGAGCAAGTGGAGGTCACCTAGGGATTAATAAAACATTAACCAAAATTCGTCAACGTTTCTACTGGTCCGGATGTAGACAGTCAGTAGTAGAATGGTGTCGAAGATGTGACCAATGTGCGGCAGTAAAGGGACCAGCACGAAAAAGCCGTGGAACTATGAAACAATATAATGTCGGGGCACCATTTGAGAGAATTGCAATGGACGTGGCGGGGCCATTTCCGACCACCGAGAGCGGAAATAAATATGTGCTAGTAATAATGGATTATTTCAGCAAATGGCCGGAAGTGTACCCTATACCCAATCAGGAGACAACTACAATAGCTGATGCCATGGTCAACAATTGGATTAGCAGATTTGGTGTACCGATGGAAATTCACACGGATCAAGGAAGGAATTTCGAATCGGTGGTATTTCAGGAGATATGTCAGATGCTTGGAATCAATAAAACAAGGACGACGCCTTTACACCCACAGTCGGACGGTATGGTGGAAAGATTCAATGGCACATTGGAGGAATATCTAGCAAAAGTTGTGGAAAGGAACCAACGTAACTGGGATCGACATATACCGATGTTCCTGATGGCCTACCGATCAGCGGTACATGACACAACAGGAGTGACACCAGCTAAAACCATATTTGGGAACAATCTGCGATTACCGGGAGATTTAAAGTTTGGAGCTGTTCCATCAGCAGCTCTATGCGGACAGGATTACGTCGACCGGATGAAAGAGGAACTCAATGAAATACATCAATTTGTACGGGAGAAAATTCGAATATCAAGTGATCGAATGAAAGCTCGATATGACATACGAGCAAATAATCAAGGCTTCGAGGAAGGGCAATTGGTATGGCTTCACAACCCGCAACGGCACAAGGGATTATCACCGAAGTTGCAACCCACATGGGAAGGACCTTACACTGTCATTAAAAGATTGAACGACGTGGTTTATCGCATACAGAAAGGACGGAAAGGTAAACCAAAGGTGGTGCATTTAGAACGTTTGGCGCTCTACAGAGGAGGTGATCTGGATCCTGTTCGGGACGAACAGGCTTAGGTGGGGGGTAGTGTTACGGTGACACCTAGAATAGAATAGAATAAGCTAATTTCATTAATTATTCAATTGCAATTATAATTTATACTCAACATTTAGGCGTATTTCTATACTAACATATTTGCTGCGCATTTAGGATTATTCTAGAAACAAATATTTTGGTATATAAAGGCGCGCGTTGACGTGTATTGCTGAGTATTATTTTAAACGTGATACAGTGAAGGTTAAATAGAAAGATTATTAAAGTGATTATTAAAGCGATTATTAAAGTGATAATTAAAAAGTGTGTTATAAGTGTAATAATTAATTGTGAATTTCGTGTTGTATAATAAATTGTGTTGTGTAAATAAATTGTGTGAGTTAAAATTTGAAGCAGTGTATTTATTCACAATCCAGTGATTCGAACCTTGATTGACAAGGCAAAATCGTAACAATATAATAAATACCAACATATTGTTACGATTTTGCCTTGTCAATCAAGGTTCGAATCACTGGATTGTGAATAAATACACTGCTTCAATTTTAACTCACACAATTTTATTTACACAACACAATTTATTATACAACACAATTTTCACAATTAATTATTATAATTATAACACACTTTTTAATTATCACTTTAATAATCGCTTTAATAATCACTTTAATAATCTTTCTATTTAACCTTCACTGTATCACGTTTAAAATAATACTCAGCATTCCACGTCAACGCGCGCCTTTATATACCAAAATTTTTGTTTCTAGAATAATCCTAAATGCGCAGCAAATATGTTAGTATAGAAATACGCCTAAATGTTGAGTATACATCATAAATGCAATTGAACAATTAATGAAATTAACTTATTCTATTCTAATCTAGGTGTCACCGTAACACTACCCCCCACCTAAGCCTGTTCGTCCCGAACAGGATCCAGATCACCTCCTCTGTAGAGCGCCAAACGTTCTAAATGCACCACCTTTGGTTTACCTTTCCGTCCTTTCTGTATGCGATAAACCACGTCGTTCAATCTTTTAATGACAGTGTAAGGTCCTTCCCATGTGGGTTGCAACTTCGGTGATAATCCCTTCTGCCGTTGCGGGTTGTGAAGCCATACCAATTGCCCTTCCTCGAAGCCTTGATTATTTGCTCGTATGTCATATCGAGCTTTCATTCGATCACTTGATATTCGAATTTTCTCCCGTACAAATTGATGTATTTCATTGAGTTCCTCTTTCATCCGGTCGACGTAATCCTGTCCGCATAGAGCTGCTGATGGAACAGCTCCAAATTTTAAATCTCCCGGTAATCGCAGATTGTTCCCAAATATGGTTTTAGCTGGTGTCACTCCTGTTGTGTCATGTACCGCTGATCGGTAGGCCATCAGGAACATCGGTATATGTCGATCCCAGTTACGTTGGTTCCTTTCCACAACTTTTGCTAGATATTCCTCCAATGTGCCATTGAATCTTTCCACCATACCGTCCGACTGTGGGTGTAAAGGCGTCGTCCTTGTTTTATTGATTCCAAGCATCTGACATATCTCCTGAAATACCACCGATTCGAAATTCCTTCCTTGATCCGTGTGAATTTCCATAGGTACACCAAATCTGCTAATCCAATTGTTAACCACGGCATCAGCTATTGTTGTTGTCTCCTGATTGGGTATGGGGTACACCTCCGGCCATTTGCTAAAACAATCCATTATTACTAGCACATATTTATTTCCGCTCTCGGTGGTCGGAAATGGCCCCGCCACATCCATTGCAATTCTCTCAAATGGTGCCCCGACATTATATTGTTTCATGGTTCCGCGGCTTTTTCGTGCTGGTCCCTTTACTGCCGCACATTGGTCACATCTTCGACACCATTCTACTACTGACTGTCTACATCCGGACCAGTAGAAACGTTGTCGAATTTTGGCCAATGTTTTATTAATCCCTAGGTGACCTCCACTTGCTCCTCCATGATACTCCTTGAGGATTTCCGTTATCCGATCTTTTGGCACCACTACCAACAATTGTTTTACTTTACCATCCGTGCTTTCCCACTTCCGTTTTAAACATCCATTTTCTATGTGGAGGCTATCCCATTGAGCCCAATATGCTTTTACAATGGGAGTTTTGTCAGCTATCTCACTCCATGTGGGCCGGTGTTCCTTTTCCTTATGTTTCATGATGAATGACAGGTCAGCATCTCGTAATTGCTCCTTCTTGATCATTTCATCAGTCCATTCCTCACCAGGTAGCACTTGCATAAGCCGAATATCGATTATGTTTTCCTTACCCTCCACACGCCCACAATGCTTGCATTCCACGGGACATGGCCTTCTTGATAATGCGTCGGCATTTCCATGTGCGTTTTCCTTTCGATGTTCCACATTGGCTTCTTTTGTCAAGCTGTCATCGCCTCTTTCTACTCTCGAAACTTGGATGGAGGTTATGGGGCAATCGATTGTGGGAGTCAGCGTTTGCTCCTTCAAGCTCTCTCTTTTTAACGACTCCAATGTCGTCCGACCCTCCTTTCTGGCCTCTCTCTGCTGTTCGTTTGGTCTACGCTTGATAGGAGATGGCGATCTTCCTCGTTTCTTCTTAATCTCCCAACAGTCCCGTGAAATGTGACCCATTCTATCACATACCCAGCATTTAATTCAGCCACTTCTATCTCTGAACCTTGGCGTAGCCCGCTCGGTGTCTATTCTGGAATCAATCTCCACTCGACGAATTTTCATTGCTGGTTTGATGATGGTTTGCGCAGTTCCGTTTGTTAACGCACAAGCGATGGTTTCCGTGAAAGTTGCCTTAGGTGACAACATCACCGCTCTGCGCGTCTCAGGATCTCGAATACCGTCAATAAACGCATCTATTTTAATTCGCTCCATGTAATCGGCCGACATATTTGAATGGGCTAAATGCGCGAGCCGCTCAATTGCCGATGAAAATTCCTGTAGCGATTCTCCTCCTCTTTGGTATCGACCCTTCAATTCCATGCGATAGATTTCTCGTTTGTGATCACTTCCGTATTTTCGATCTAACGCCTTCATAATTCCCATGTAAACGTTCCGTTCCTGCTCGGGAATGATTTGTAGTGTTTCTGCCGCTTCGCCTTTAAGAGCCACAATTAATGCTGCAACACATTGTTCTTCAGTCCACTGATTTTGCTTAATCGCAGTTTCGAATTGGAACTTAAAAATACTGAAGGATGTTGTTCCATCAAATGTTGGTGGTTTTATCTTAACTGCGTTAACTGTCTGGATCACTTGACCTGTTGTTCCATTTGACTTGACATCTTGGAGCTCCTTCTCGAGACGTTTAACTTCCGTTTGTAGATCTTGTTTAACATTTTGAATTTCTGCGTGTACTTCTGTTTGCAGTTTTTCCACTTTACCGTGTAGTGTAGAAGATAACTCCAGAAACCTCTTGTCTATTTTCTTTTGACCAACTTCTATTTGGTTTTTAATGTCCGCTCCTTGTTGCTCCATCTGCTGTTTAATTTCCTGGTTCGATTTTTTAATGTCCGCCTCTTGTAGCTCCAACTGTTGTCCCATCATTTGATTCATAGCAGCCATCAACTGCGAAAAATCGAAACTTCCAGATGGGTTTTGTGTTGTTCTGACCACCATTTGTACGTCGCCTTCTTTCTTGTCCACACCGATCTCATCCGTTTTTTCCTCCTCGAAATCATACTTGTCTGGATTTAAACCTTCCTTCTCCATGGCCTCACGTAGTCGCTCCATCAAACTAGCTTTCGTGCCTTCACTGGCCAAACCTCGCTGTTTCAGTTGCTCCTTTAATTGCGCAAGCTTTAATTCGTAGAGAATCATTTTCCTTATTATTCACAATCCCACCTCTGTCACCAATTGTTACGATTTTGCCTTGTCAATCAAGGTTCGAATCACTGGATTGTGAATAAATACACTGCTTCAATTTTAACTCACACAATTTTATTTACACAACACAATTTATTATACAACACAATTTTCACAATTAATTATTATAATTATAACACACTTTTTAATTATCACTTTAATAATCGCTTTAATAATCACTTTAATAATCTTTCTATTTAACCTTCACTGTATCACGTTTAAAATAATACTCAGCATTCCACGTCAACGCGCGCCTTTATATACCAAAATATTTGTTTCTAGAATAATCCTAAATGCGCAGCAAATATGTTAGTATAGAAATACGCCTAAATGTTGAGTATACATCATAAATGCAATTGAACAATTAATGAAATTAACTTATTCTATTCTAATCTAGGTGTCACCGTAACAATATTATGGTAAACTTCCAAAACAAAATTGAAACACTAGAGCAAATGGAACCTTCTATGTTTATTAATGGTAGAAGTCAGAGCCTACAAAGTCTCTTGAGAAGGAAGTCCAACCTAGACCAAATAAAGTAAATGGAAATAAAAAGAGAAGATGCTCCAAAACGCCATCCCCAAGGGTATCTACCGCAAGCTAATGAAATAACAAAACAACCACAACATGCACCCCAAAAGGAACTCTTACCACCACCAATCAATGTAGCAATATTAGATATTTTAATATACTCAGAACTCAAATATTGGCAGTGACAGAGAAACCTGCTCAGTCTAAAGCAATATCCAATAACGATATCAAAATAACAATGAAGTCTGAAAATGACTACAGTAAAATTAGAAAACTACTTAGCGATATAAATGAAACTGAAACCAATAACAAGAATAGCACACTTATCACCTCAAAAGTGAAAGATGGTATAGAGTCGTAATACGAGGTTTACGGTCGTCTACCGATCGGGAAGAGATCAAAGCGGCGATGTTGGACTATGGTCATAAAGTAACCAGCATTATCAACATTCATAAAAAGCCGACAATTAATAATGAGAAAATTATTAGACACTTTCCATTGTTTTATGTAGACCAGTTGCAGGGGGGAAAACAATAAAAACATTATACGAAATTAAGAACCTGTTATATTCCAAGGTGTCTATTGAACCACCTTAAAAGATAATAGGTATACATCAGTATACAAATTGCCAATAGTTAGGACACACGAAGAACTTCGGCAATAGGCAAGCCAAATATGTCAAATGTGCAGAGAATCATCAAACAAAACAATGTCAAAAGCCGCGAAATCCTATAACAGCTTGTGTACTGTGCGGAGAAAAAGGTTATCCGGATAACTATAAAGGATACCAGTGGCCCTATTCTGTCTTTCCCTGGGAACAGGGAATTGGAAAAAAAATTTTCATAGCATTTTTGTCTAAATTGTATTTTTCAAGCCTACTGAAAGAAAAAGTTTAGTGCAAAAATTTTCAAAACAAAGTGAATTGGGAAACTTTTGTTCCACAAAATTGTTTGTTTTGTTTCAAAAATATTAACACCAAAGATGTTCCCTCAGTAGGTCAGAAAAATACAATTTAGACAAAAAAGCTATGAAAATTTTTTTTCCAATTCCCTGTTCCCAGGGAAAGACAGAATAGGGCCACAGGTGTATCAGAAAAAGTTAAATGTTCAACTACCGAGAAAAATAACAGCAGTACAGCACCTACAGCAAAAGCCAAACCAACAATATGATACTATTAGAAAGGGGGTTCCCTACGCCCAGGTGACCAAAACCTCAAATAACAATTTAAATCAAGAAAGCAGGCAGAAACTTGTGCTGAATGAGCCAACCATGAAATGCTAACGGGCTTAATGCAAGCGCCCAAGAACTAAATGTATTTCTAAGAACCAATAACATAGATGTATAGCTTTAATATCGGAGACACACTTTACAGATAAAATCTTTATCAAAATTACGGGATATAGAGCCTATTGGACATTGCATCCCAGTGGTCGTGCTCGCGGAGGCATAGCAATCTTAATCAAATAAAATATCCTACATTTCCAACAAGAAGAAATTAAGGAGCTGTTTATGCAAGTGTCCACCAAGAAGAAATATCGTAAGAAATCAATATGTCAACATTTTTAATAAACTTGAACCAAGGTCTATTATAAGGGGTGAGTACAACGTCAAACATACTGCGTGGAGATCTCGACTCATAACACCAGAAAAAGGAAAAGAACTCCTAAGAATAATAGAAATGTCAGGTTGTGAATATTACAACCTTTCATCGCGTAAACCAACCTTTTGACCTACAGACATCAAAAAACGTCTTTAATTGATTGACGATTTTACTTCCGATCAGATACCGGTCTTAATGACCCTGAGAACATTAGTCATTAAAAAGAAAATGAAACTTATACTCTTACTAATAAATTTACTGATTGGGAATTGTTTAGAGAGAAACTGGACAATAGAATTGATTGTTAAAAGTTAGTCTTAAAACTAAACAAGAACTTGAATTGCTATAGCTGGATATTTTATTAACTCAGTGTGAAGCACATCCGTATTAGGTGAGAAAGTCGACAAGAGATCAACTACCCCCTGGCGATTCGAGAACTAATAAAAGAAAGAGGTAGGAAAAGACGCATGTGGCATAGAACCAGAAAAATTATTGAGAAAAGAGAATTTAATCGGGTAAGTAATAAAGTTAACCAATTAATTAAAGAACATAAAGAAGCTTGCACTGAAAATTATTTGAAAGGACTGGGTCCTGAAGCTAACAAAAATTATTCTCTTTGGAAAGCTACTAAAAGATACAAGAGGCCAATAATCCAAGTGCCACCTACATATAAGGAGTACAAATGAAGAAACGGTGCGACGTAACGAAGAAAAAGCAGAACTGTTTGCACAGCATCTAGCATTAGTATTCAACCACACGACATAATATCTACGATTGATCTCAACTGAACTGTCATCCCACTAGAAATTGTACAAGAAATAGATATGAATTTGACTCTCAAAGTCACCTAGAATTGATGAAATTTCGCCAAGGCTGTTTAATTAGTTATCAAAGAGAGCGGTCCCTATGTTGCGGCCACATCGAGTGTTTCGAGGTTGCACAAATAATCATGATAAAAAAAATCCGACAAACCAGCCGACCAAATTACATCATATAGGCCGATCTCTTTGTTACCTACTATTTCAAAGTTGTTTGAGAAGTTGTTACTGAAACGACTAAAACCAATAATGATCATTACACCTGACTTCCAGTTTGGATTCAGGAATAAATATTCGACAATTGATCAAGTTCATCGCGTGACTACAAAGATAGAACAAGCATACTTGAAGAGAAGAAATATTGCCCTGCCGTATTTCTAGATGTATCACAGGCTTTAGATAGAGTGTGGAATGAGGGTCTTATCTACAAGATAAGTAAATTATTGCCACAACATCTCATGAAGAAACATACTCCAACTTTTACCCAGCCATAGCAGGGTGCCCCAGGATAGCGTATTCCTTTCTTATATATACTATACACTTCCGATATACCGACAACGGAAACAACCTTCATCGGAACTTTTGCTGATGTTACCGCAGTATTGACATCAAGCAAATCGCAGAATCAAGCAATTCAATGCTTAGAACAAGCACTCGATAAAATCGGGCAATAGACCAAGGATTGGAAAATAAAGCTTAATGAGCTGCAATCAGTCCATGTAATATACAAGTTGCGGCACAATAATAGCATACTTCCATAAATTTCTCAATGGGGTACAATTTTCCCAAGCTGAATCTGCTAAATATCGCGAATTGCATCTCGATTCAAGATTGAACTGGAAATACTACGTTAGACAAAAAGCAGAGCAAATGAAAATAAAACAACGTGAGGTGTACTGGATAATACGACGACATTCTAAGCGTATAGCCTGTACTGTAAACGCCTGATCTACGAATCGATATTTAAATCAATTTGGGCGTATGGCATCCAACTCTAGGGTTGTACTAAACAATCAAATCGTTTAGTTATTCAACGTTGTCAAAACAAATTTTTACGTGCGCAATGCTTACCGCTGCTACGTAACAAACGAGGAATTACACAACGACCTAAATATTAAATGGATTGATGAATGAAATTTGCCATCAAACATGGAAGAAGTTACTACAACATATACCAACAGTGAAGCAAAACAACTTCTTGACATAATAGAGACAAGAACTGAGACGCCTTAAAAGAATTAAACTGCATTAGCTAGTCATCCAATAAATAAAGGTTCATTATTGGGAGCAGAATATTGATTGCTTGTAAACCCACACTCGCCCCACTTATTTGTTCAAATAAGTGCGTTATCATTATTAGTAATAATTGTACTATTTAAATAAAAAAAAAAAAAAAACTAGACTCAAAATAGAGCCAAAAGATCTAATCTTTATTGTTTTCCTTTGATCTTAAATAATAGTAAAAGAGCTATTAAGAATTACATTAATTACAAAGCTAAGTAATTGCTAAGCCCGAAGCATAATTGCCTATATTTTCTATCTGCTGAAAGACAAAGCACTTCATTTGTGAACCTAGCCAGAGATTAACAAAGTACGATTTATCTGCTATCTGCTTTGACAGTTTTGGTCGCTATTCTTACCAAGCATGGCCGTTTTGAACTCCTTTTACAACGAATGGGACTCAAGCCTTGAAGAAAATGATGACTGCATTTACTTTGTAGGCAGATGTACTGTTTTCGAGATTGCTCGGTCCCGTTCTCTTAACTGGAGATCTTTGATTGCAGGTCAGATGTCTTGCTAATTATTGAGAAATTGACACAACTAGCATTAGTTAAAAGTAGCGGTTTTTCTGTTAACACTATACGTACGGAATACTACTATTGATATGTTGACTGTAATGCATGTTCCCGCAGGATATTTGAAACTTATGCCTATTAAAAATATGTCGAACTGGTGAACTGGTTTATTCGCATTGAAATACTGTATGATGGTAACGTAATTAAGACTGTCAACTTAATTAAATTACAAGTCTCAGTAAACTTGAATGTACTATTATTCTCAATATAACAGAGGCGTAGGAAATGGGGGTTAATATCTTCGGAACATTCCGTCTGAATTATTATTCTAAAATTATTTTTGTTAACTTTTAAGCTCTCTACAGCAGTCTTCACAAGTAGTCGTTAGAATGGTAATTTGTTTAATTGATTTGGAACTGACTACGCCCCTGATATAGACCGTGTAATATTTTAGAGAGTTAATTAATAGGTAAGATGGAATCGAGAGGTAATTCGTTTTATGGTTGCCACAAGATATATAAGAGTATCTACATTGAAAGTCTGCTTGAGAACAAAACCTTTGCAAAGTGAGTGTGGGCTTAGGATCTATGTTCATTTACCGTAGCCTGACACCCTTGTACTGAAATAATCTCTGGTTTAGGTTTTTCCAAATAATGAAAGATTGTTTTATTCATTCAAAGGTTATTCATCGAACGTAAATAACATTTTTATTGCTTAATTAAATCGTGTCTAAGTATGGTTTAATTGTTTTTAAGCTACAGGGTATTCCAAAATTAATCATCACATTTGCTTTTGTTATATTTTGATTTTCTCTAATTTTATTTTTAAATTTCTTTCCGATTATTGTTAATTACCTCAAATAGTTTTAAAATGAATCTATTCATACCTCAGCAACGTGGCGCAATAGTTTTAAGATACGCCCGAAACAACAACTTAATTACCGCTACGCAACGAGAATTCCGAAGAACATATACCTTCAACAACAGGCGCCTACAGGCCAAACAATTCGACGTTTAGGTCACTATTTCCTTAGTCGTGTCATTTCATGTGACGTGCACGTGA
Source organism: Nephrotoma appendiculata (assembly GCA_947310385.1). Lineage (NCBI taxonomy): Eukaryota > Metazoa > Arthropoda > Insecta > Diptera > Tipulidae > Nephrotoma > Nephrotoma appendiculata. Next base: position 367,951,606 of record OX371223.1, on the reverse strand, counting down.
CTAACAGCAAATTCTTTCGAAACAAAATTTTGATCTTAGATCAAAAAATAACTGAAAATGCAATAAATTTGATTGAAATATCATTGAAATGCATTGCATTGCCAGTCATTTTTTTGATCTAAGATCAAAATTTTGTTTCGAAAGAATTTGCTGTAAGGATCTTCTTGGTTACTTGATTATAAAATCAAAATTTACTAAATAATTTTGTACAAAACTCACAGGGAATATTTTTAAAATCTTACTTATGTACATAAAATGAAGCAAAATATACAGGGTGTCCATCCGAAAGTTTAACAATTGTTTTGTCGCCATTTAGGCGAATATTAATATTGACAGTTCATACTTGATAGTTGTGAAATATATACGTGGCAAATTAATCATGGAAAAATATTTGACTGAACAACGCGTTTTAATAGTGAAAACCTTTTACACAAGTTAAATTTCGGGAGGAATATGGTGCCTTCAAAGCCTACAATTTACCGGATTATAAAAGAATTTAAGAAAGAGGGATTGTGGCAAATAAGCCAAAGTGTGTGCAACATCGTATAGTCAGAAGTCAGAACACCAGAAGATATTGCTGCTGTACGTGAAAATATACGAGATAACCCAACGACAACAATCAGACAGCGTGCGCAAGAACTTGAACTTCGAAGACCAACACTAACTAATATTTTGCATAAAGACTTGGATTTATTCCCGTATAAAATTCAATTAACATAAGAGCTGCTACCAAGAGATCATTTGCGGCGCCGTGTGACGAAGCTTATTTTCACTTAAGTGGACATGTAAACAAACAAAACAAACAATATTACATCCCTTGAAAGTGACAGTATGTTGTGCAATTTCGGCTGGAGGGGTTATTGGACCATATTTTTACGAAAATCCAAATTGTTCAGCTATTACAGTCACTGGTGAATGTTATCGTGACCATGATAAGGAAGTTTTTTAGACCAGAACTGCATGGCAATGGTTTGGTGAACATGGGCTCCCAACAAGACGGTGCCACATGGCATACTGCTAGAGAAACCATGGAATTGTTACCAAAATAATAGTTAATTTCGACATCTTGTGATGCGGATTCGCTTCCATGGTTACCCGATTTAACTGTTCCTGTAATTTTTTTAAGAGGAACTTAATTTAAATTTTAAAACAATTTAGCAATGTAAATAAATTGTAACAGCAATATTTGTTTAAGCAAAACTTAGTATCGGAAATCGACGATTCCAGGAAATTTATACCAAAACAATACTTATAGTTTCCTCTAATTCCATGAATACTTCCATAAATGAATTTAAAATTTCGAGCGAAAAATTACGTTTGGATTGGAGCCAACACTAAACATATAAAATATTTAGTATACATAATTTTTGATTGAAAATAATTTGAAATGTGGAGGAACAATCAGACATTTATATTAACCAGATATCCTAGCTAAAATAAAAAATCAACTTCACACCACGGGGCAATCCAATGTTAAAATATACTCGAAGAATAAAATCTAAACAAAACAAAATTAAATTTTTTTTTATATAAATTCTAATAAATGGAACCGAATAGTCTAACACAGAGGTCGAAAGAGAGAAAACATCCATAACTTTGAGTATAGAGGTGAATCCAGAGACCGAGTTGTAAGCAACGATTTTTTTTTTTACAAAGTCATATGTCACATATATCGCACCAAGGTCTTTCTGTATTTTTCTTTTATTATTCTCTCGTTACAACAACCTGTCACATACAAATACAAGTTCAGAAATTGCTCAATTAAAACTTTTATCATCACATACATGATGATAACATAAGATGACTTCAGGTCACGACACACTACCGTGCGCACAAATCACATTTCACGTAATAAAAATCTTAATAAATTTCACATTTTAATTCGACCACCGAAATTATTTAAAAACAAACACGCATTGTAATTGATTTTTGTTTTCTATTCATCTCTTGACTAACAACATTGTGTATACGTACAAAGTATAAGAAAAAATAATAATAATAATAATAAATCTTCAAGGTCTCTTTCTAAATGAGATTTCTTAAAGAAATAGAAAAAAAAAATTATTATTTTCATGATTATAAATTTTTATTGTAAATAAATAGACGAAAGCAAAAAAAAATTACGAAATTAAAAAATCTGTATCAGAAAAAAATTATCTAAGATTTGTGAAAGACATTTTTTCGTTCCCAACTTGTTTCTTGTAATAAAATTTCGGGTTGGTTTTAACACAAATTTCTAGCCAAAATATATAAGTAGACCAAAAATACTTGTTAGATTAATCAATTAAAAATTATTTGAAATAATTACACAATTTCGTGTACCGTACATAATAGTAATAATTATTTTGGTTATTTGTTGTGTTCTTAAGAAAACAAGGTAAGAGTGTTTATCTGTAAATCAAAACAAAAATAAATATGTATTTCTTCTTTAGAAGCAGGGAAGCGAACTGTATCTTTTTATGCAACATATTAAATTTATTAAGATCAGTAGCCACATCTACCTGTTTAATAGAGGTTTTGCCTTAATTTCTAAGGAATAATTTAATACTAGAAATTAGTGATATTTATAAATTTTAGTTTAGGTATAGCAAAACGTCTGTTGTTAAGACAAAATTTAAAAAAAGGAATCATGGGAAAAGGTCCTCTTCAGTCATTTATTTCGAGCTTATAGTCCAATTTGTATTTCTGTTTTTCAGGTTTTAACTGAATAATCGATAGTTTCGAATAGGTTCGAAGAAATCAATACTGTTGCTGTGACATTTTTTGGTTGTGAAGGCTAAGGGTAGGTTTCCACCAAGGTTGTCTTTTTTGTTTTAACAAAGCGATTCACACGAATAGTATATACATACTTAAAAATTCGTGTCTCAACACAATTTTTTTTATACACACATATTAGAAAACATTGAAAATAGCAACCAAAAAATCAACTAAAAATTGTATTATTAAATAATTATTTTTGCTAAATACCTAAAAACATATACATATAAATATTAATAATTTATTTAACCCATATCCTAAATTATTATGATGTGAACCTTAAAGTTAGCGCCAGTCTGGTGGAAGGATTAATGCATTTATTTGTTTAATTATCAGAATGAAAATTTTTGCTAACTTTAAATAACTCATTCGAAACTTAGCACATCCCATTTTGAGCAATAGTTGCTCATTCATAACGAGATGAACGGACGCCGGTGAAACCGACTGCACAGCTATTTTCATGCTATTTATGCTTGATAATTTGTTTATTGCTCCCTCTTGGTGTATAATGTGGCTGATATCTTGTGATGCTCTGGTTAACGGGTTGTTAAGACGCTGCGAGGCCTTTCAACTGTGGTCTTTTCAGTATAATCATAACCTGAACATCTTGGTCGTTTGCTAACCGTCGTAGCCATCACTTTTTCGTCCGTTTATTCTTCTGTAACTGGTAACGTATAGGCAAGGAAATTTGGACAAAATGCGATAGTAAAAACAAAACGCATTTTATTTATTTAGGGGATTCCCAATAATTTTATTTTGTTTTATATTGTGTATATAACAAGCAGAGAAAAAATTAGTCGATTCGAAACATTAGCCACGAAAATATGTCTCAAAACGAATTTGAGCGGCGAAAAGTCGTGTGTAATTTTTTAGAAAAAAATCCAGAGGCCCTCAACTTCTGATGTTGTAAAATACTTCTTAAAATTAAATTATAAAAGATCCACAATTTATAATTTAATTAGATTTAAGAATAAAAATGCAGTTCAAAGAAAAGCGGGAAGCGGTCCGAAGTCATCATTATCATCAAACAAAGCACGAACGGCATTAAAGCGAATTGCAGTTGGCCACGTGGCAAAATCATATCGTTCTTTAGGAATTAAATTCCAGTGCCACAAAAATACTGTTAAAAAATGCTTAACACTAGAACTACGAACCGGTCAAAATGACCGGTTGCATCATTTATTTATAGCATTTCCTCTTTGTCTTATTTAATATTTTACGATAATGTCATGATTTTTATTAAAGAGGAAATGTTATAAATAAATGATGCAATCGGTCATTTTGACCGGTTCGTAGTTCTAGTGTTAAACGAAATGAACATCACGCTAAGAAAAAGAAAAATTGTTCCTAAAGTGTCCGAAATTGTTTTTCGTAAAGGTCCAGAAACAACGTTTAAAAAAACTTGTACAAAATTCTTTGCGAGCAAAAGATATAATGTGATTGTGATTCAAGATGACGAGACCTATTTTACTTTAAATGGCAACGAATGGCAACCCAAAGCTTACTTTGACAAAGGCACATGTAATATCAACGAGAAGGTGAAGTTCATACCCAAAGAGAAGTTTCCAGACAAAGTTTTACTGCGGTTGGCAATAATTCAAAACGGAATGTTGGAACCTGCATTTTAAAAGCTGGATTAGCCATTAACAGTGAAAGGTACAAGGTCGAATGTTTACCAAAAGTTAAAAAATTTATAAGAAACCACCATGCAAACCAACAGACGCTGTTTTGGCCGGATTTAGCATCGGCTCATTACTCCAAAGCAAGCACAGATGAAATGCGGCGATTGGGTATTCGTTTTGTACCAAAAGAGGAAAATCCACCAAATGTGCCTCAGTTGCGTCCAACAGAGGATTTTTGGGCAAATCTTAAGCGGAAAGTGTATAGCAAAGGATATCAACCAAAAAACATAAATTGCCTTATCACTAAAGTTAAAGCGACTCTCAGGGAACTCGATACATCGATATTTAAATTGGCAATGGAGATAATCCTTTTAAATGTACGAAAGGCTCAACGAACCAACGTAAATCAATTTTTGCATTAATGTAAAAATGTAACCAACTTTTTAAAATGAATTGAAATACAGTTTCCTAAATTTAAAATATCGAATTTACACAGTTTAAATTTTCTTGTCCATACGTTATTACTTTATACCCTATGAGGTTTATTGCTGTCATTACACTTTTTATTACACTTTTTTTAAGCTTGAATATTCGCTCCAAAACGTTGGCCTGTACCAGTTGCATACCCAATTCTTTTAGAAACAATTTTCGTTTTGACGATTTCTTTGTTTCATATAGTTGTGGGTTGGCGCTTTTATGCAACACATAGGCTGCAATACCAGCGAAGTCTATAAGATTAAAAAATAGCACTATCGGCCATCGGTGGGTTTTTCTTTTACATGTATAGGTTCTCACCAATTTATCGAGAGTGTCTACCCCTCCCTTCGTTGCGTTATAATCCAAAATTATATTTGGTTTATTAGACTCTCGGTCTACTTCGTTACTGTTGTGTAAAGTTGACAATAGCAAAATGTTTTTATTTAGTTTAGAAACAAAACTCACAAGTGTTAGGTTGTTATCAAAACAAAATTTTGAAGATTGCAGTTCCCGTTTTTTTTATTCCGCCTTACTAGTAAACTCTTTGGGAAGATCAGGTTTATTTTGTCTAATTGTTCCAATTAGTGAATTTTTTTTTTGCAACAGTTGGTCCGCTAAAGTACAACTAGTAAAAAAGTTGTCCGTGATAATTGTTCTACCCTTGTTGACGTTGACACTTCTGCGTTCAATGGGTAAAAATTCTTTGCTAAGAACATATTCCATACATCTCGGAATGCTGCAAATCTATCGGTTTTTAGCCGCTCCTGTCTCGTTTGATAGTTATTAAACCGCATAAATCATAACAATTGCTGTACTCGTTCAAGAGACATCGCAGCTCGATAAAATGGACGGTTGTCAAGGTGGTATAATTCATCCAACCGCTTGTTCTAATTTTTATGAGCGCCAGCGTAAATTAAAATTCCAATCAGAGTATATATTTCCACCGAATTGGTATCATACCAAACACGCTGTTGTTTTATTCTTTTGCCATTCATTGTATAAAACTGCCGCGCTTTTCTGTTTGTCTCAGCAACGATAATGTTCACTAATGTTTCAGGGATGATTTTTTGGAAAGCTAGTAACGGAGTGGTTAGATTTCTTGCTACTGCAATCGTCATGCCTTCTCTTTCTCGAAATAGGAAATAGTCGCGAGTTGTAGTTACAATCGGAGGATTTACGATCCACTTTCGGGTGGATTTGTTATTTTGGGAATAATACCATATACATACTAGTATCGGCTCTTCTTCTTTAACAGTCGTCAATAAAACGAAAAATAAACGAGTATACGTGTTGCATCTCTAACAACAATAACAAGTCGCATTTTGACAACCGAAACCGAAAGTACTTTAAAAATTCTACAAACATATGTATTTGTTGTTTTAACTCAAAACTCGTTATGGTTACATAAAACCCCTCCGTGTTACGGTTACTGGAAAAGTGGTGCAGTGGTTAAAGCTTCGGCACTTGGAATGGGAGGTACTGGGTTCGAACCCCAACAAGACGCTAGATGCAAATCGAATTTTCATCATCGATTGCAATCGGTGATGTTAATATTCGAGATTTCGATGGATTATTTTTATTTTCATGATTTTTCGTCCGTATTTTATTTCTAATTTTCGAGCTGTTAGTGTCAAATTGACAGTGTAATTTTTTAAAATTAAATAATACCAACATTACTTTATCTATTTGTTTAGAAAAAAAATAGATTCAGGTTAAAATTCAGATTAGCCAAAGAAGGTTTTTATTATATACTAAATCAAATAAAAGAGAGCATTATTCATAAAGATAATATGGGTTCTTACTTTCTTATTCTCTCCCTGAAACAACAAACAATGGCCGCACTTCGTTATTACGCTACTAGGACATTTGAAAACGTAACCGGATAAGCGTCCACCAAACTGTAGCCGGTAAAGTAATCTATATTCATTTTCTGGAGCTTTAGCACGTTTAAGTAAAGAGTATAAGTATAAAAATTCCATAAAATAACGAAGAAATTGGTATTCCATAGTGCGTAAGTTGTATTGATGGGACTCATATTCCAAATGAATCTCCGGGTGACAAAAAATGGGAACTGTATAAAAACAGAAAGGATATCTTTCTATAAATTGCCAGGTTGTTTATGATTCTGACACAGAATATGTTGCATGTTGAATATTGTGGCAAGGTAAGTATGTATAAGGTTTTATTATATAAAATAATAATATATAATATTTTAATTGAATTAATTTTTCAGTTGGTTTGGTTCAGCTCACGATGAAACAATTTTCAATTTCTAACAACTGCGAGCCAGGTTCGAAGCGGGCGAATACGGAGATTATGATTGGTGATGCTGGATATGGGTGTAAAAATTATTTAATCGTGCCGTTACGAAACCCTTAATCGACAACTGAAGTTAGCTTTACACTTTAATATGAAATACAAACTTAAATTTAGAATCATCTGTCAAAATGAAATTAAAAATTTAGTATCTTTTCGTTTTTCCAGCATCTGTTGGTAACTATGCGTGTCGTTTAAAATAACCAATTTAAACCTCTTCCATGGTTTTTTTAGTCATGGAATTTTGAAAAGATTTTCCTTATTCAAAATTAAGGGCCTTAATATCATACCGTATTCACCATGGAGGAAAATATATTAATAATATATTTATTCCTCCAAGCTTTCATCCAGATATTCCTCAATGAAGAACTAGAGCTGAACTTCAGCTTCTCCTATATCGACGACATCTGGTGTGGTCCTTCAATTTATTGAGAAACTATGAGTTAATCCCATCAAACAATCCCCGAACATCCCATCAAAAAGCAATGTTAAAACCGTTTTAAATATTCAGTAGCCAATATCAATCCGACAAACACAGCAGTTCGTTAGTATAGTGAACTGTTATCTCCGCTTTATAACACGTGCAGCCCAACTGTTATCGCATAATTACGGGCAACCAGTTTAAAAAAGACCAAAACTAAAGAAACTTGGAATATGGTAAATTCGAAGTAGTAGCAACATAACCACATAGACAAGGAACACAATTTGAGTCAACATATTTCTCCGAGCTTACGATGTTGCTAGCTCCCCCCATTGTATTCGGACAATTGCGTATAAACCGAAAAAGAATGGTCGATCGGTTTTTGGTTTGTAGTATTAGATAGGGATTTTAAAGTGAGTTTGAACTAACGTTCTGCAATCGGTATTTGCTGGATGAAACTCCGCTTTTTTTTAAACAATTATGATGAAACTTTTTTTGCAAGGTTTTATTGGAATTCTAATATGTATTTTATATCAGGTTCTAGAATCTGTTTATGTTGGACCAAACTTTCAAAATTTCAAGAAACAACCGAAATTTCGTAACCAATGATGATCGTTTGGCTTCTTAGAATAAATTTGAATTTAAACATAAATTTTAGGAGAAGTTCTGGTATCTGCTCAAGCTGCGAGATTAAAGTGGATTCTAGATGCATTTTGAAGAAAGTTTTGAAATTTGGTTATATTGGATATAAGTTGGGTATTCTTAACCAATAATAGTGAAATTTGGTTAGTAGGTTTATATAGGAAATTCTAGTATATATTTTGAACAAAGTTCTGGAAGGAGTCTATACTGGACGCCACTTGTTTACTTACATCTTTCCATTAATATACAATTTGGTACGAAAGATTTCATGTTTTAAAATGGAAATTTTGAGAAGATTCATCGTTTATGATTCTCTGTGAATAAAAAATCCCAGAAAAAAACCAATATAAGCATACGTTATTGTTATTTTCTAATAACTAAGGTCTTTTGCCAGCCTTCACAGTTAATTTGGTGAAGATTTATCCTTCTCTCTATAATTGTTTGAGTTTTTGCAGCCAGTTTTTGATATATGATCGTTTTTCTTTTTGGCCAATATCCTAAAGCTCCCATGTATCGAATTTAAACTAAGAATGATCTTATCTATCAGAAAACACAGTGGATATACCTGTAGGAGTTTTTGTGATATTGGCCAGTAACTAAAAAGAACTGATATGGCCGCAAAAACTATAATACTTGAATAGCGAAAATTTTAAAACGAAATCTTCACCAAATAGACTCAGTATGAAAAATGTACATATTGGTTAACTGTGGGAGTTTTTGAGATATTGGAGATACAAAATGGATAAAAACAAACAAGGTTTAAAAGTATATTGATATCTATAGGGGTGAGCAATAAGTTAGCATGCTGTTCAAACAATACAACTCTCTTAACCCAGCAGGAAAGTTATTGACGACACACTAATGACTACACGTATATAGAAATTTATCAGCAAATGGGACTAATTTTCGTTTGTGATATGTCTGAGATGTATCGTTTATGAAATGTCTGAGTTGAATCGTATGTGGAAGGATGAGTCTCATGTGACCTGTCTGTGATGAATTATGTGATATATCTGATATGAATCCTATATGAGATTTCTAAGATTAATTTATGTATATATTTATATGGATAAATAATGAAAACATTTTATTTAGATAAAGAATAATCTCCCTTATTTATTTGAAATATACAGAAAATATATATAATATTAGGCTGTTGCCTTAAAAAATATTACATCATCTTTCCGGTTCCAGATGTGTATGTAATAATAATAATAATAATTAATAAATAAATTGCAACGGCGGTTAAGCAGAAAATGAATTGTAATTTTTTCATTTCTTTCGATTGTTTACGTTTTCATTTCTACGTCATTTTAGAACTACGTTATAAAATGAGAAACGTCGATGACATGTTATATATGTTTCGCTTAAGACATTGTCATGAAAGAAGGACGGTTTTAGGACATTTGCATGTCGCATACTTGTCGTCTAATGTGGACAGCAATTGGACGATTCAAGGTCGATTTATATTATCCGTTTCTTTCAGTTCCTTCACGTATTGTGTCAGACAAAAAAAACATTGTTACATGTATTTTTCATAGGAGTGTTTATATTTATCCGTTCCGTACTTGTAGGAACAGAACGGAATTGATAATATGTATAAATATTCGTATGAAAAATACATGTAACAATGTTTTTTTTTGTCTGACACGATACGTGAAGGAACTGAAAGGAACGGATAATATAAATCGACCTTCACTTGGGCACTAATGTGACTTGTCATAAATTAGTCTTTAGTCAACATACCATCAAAAATCGACAAAATACTGTGCTTTCTTTCTCATACACATTTAGAAAAAACGTAACGAATAGAAACGTTTGTCTTTCGTAAAAAAATAATTCACATGCATGTTGACAAATTTTCAACTGGGAAATGTTACATAAATTCTCTTTGATGACAGCTAAAATTTAACGAAGATTCATTAAATTTTTTATTTTAAAACTTTGTTTTTCGATTTTTTTTTTTAAATAAATGAAATTTGTTTATTATAACGAAGCATTTTTGTATGAGAACGTTCAGAAAAATCGTTTAAAATTGTATATACTATTTCAATATATGGGTATTTAATTCTTATTTAATCGGAGTGCAGAATTCATGGACCGACCCAACTTCCGTCTCAGTACTAAAAGGGGGTGCTTCGGCTCAGATTGCAAAGATTAAAAATAAACGAATAAACTCATCTCACTAGACTTCCATCCAGGAAGTACAGCCATAAAAGACGGGAATGGAGTGCTGAGAACAAATGTGACTAATATTCTCTCAGTATGGCAAACCTTCTTTCAAAATCAGCTAAATCGGAATGACGAAGTGACCCCCATTTAGAGCAATAGTTCGATCAGATGAAGAGGTCTTTATCGAATACTTACGAGTGTCTCCGCAACTTACGGGTGTCCCCACAGAAGATTAAGCTCGAAGGCGCTGATTTTGCAGTATTGCAAATGAAACTTGAATATTTCTTAACTACTTTCAATGAATTAAAGGCGATTATTAATATTTGGGTTTTCTATTTCGATTTACAAATAATTTTCATAAAATTATTGATTTCGTAATTATCTTATAGAATGCTTACGGTATTTCTACTTATGTACCTATGTTAATTAAAATTTATTACATGCGAATATGAATAATTACATTTAAATATAAGTAATTTAAAAAAAAAAAATTAAAATCCGTACCACCTCGGTTCGTATCTCTGTACCTTTTGTCATTCATATTACTGGTACTGCGACTGTAAATGTAATTTTGCTGACGTACATTTTTGGTTCGCACTCGTAATTAAAACAAAAAAGTTAAAAAAAAACTTTACAGCAAACTTTGTAGGTAAGCAAGTATAATTACGAATTCCAAATAAACCGGCAGCAAAAATATTTTATCATTGCATTTCTTTTTAATTAAATTACTTAACACGAATTTCCAATGTGTACGTGGTGCATATACACGAAATAATCCAAGAATAAATTCATCATTCCAATAAGAAAAGTGTACACAGTAAAAAATACAAGTAGAAGACATCACATACTATGTACAATCTTATAAAAAAACACCTCAATCCTATTTTGTAAACCCACCTGTAGAAATAAAAAAAACTAAAAAACACAACACAACAAAAAAATATTTTATTTTTTGCTTTTCTTTTTTTTTATATTTTTTCCATAACACAAAATACTTTTACAAAACAACCAAAATAAAAAAATGAGCAATTTGTTTTGAATATAATTTTTTATTAATTAAATATACCACAGTAGTTAAGTTAAACACAACACATTTTTTATTAAGTAAATTAGGGTAGTTTATTTTATATGCGCGTTTTATTTATTCGAGTTTTAGAAAGTTTTCTAGTATGTAATTTACTAATTTACTATTTTTTAAACTTTTTCTTTCTACTTTTTTGTGACACAAACGGTACCTCTCCCAACATTTTCTAGTTTGTAACTAAACCAAACTTCATTCATGTTGGTAGAAAAAGGCAAAATCGAATTGGAAAAAACAATGCGATGGAAATATGGATTTTGTGCGGGGGCATGTAATACGCGTACAAGAGAAAGATATATATGCATAAATATTTTGGAGAGTTGATGCCAATAAGATTTTTGTACTACACTTTTGGAGACATTTAACTATGCAAGCCCTTCGATTTTGAATGCGATATGGAAAGATATTCGAGTAGTAGATTTTTTAACAAGGCAAAGTAAACTTTCTATTGGATGAATATTAATAATTTATTGAAATCACAAAACCAAATTTTTTTTACAAATCAGAGTTGTCTTTATGATTAGATTCCCGACTATTAAAATCATCGTAACGTTCTTGCAGAAATTTGAAAAATCCATTGATACAACTGTGCGACGTCCATTCATGTTTTACATGCCCGGCCGAATAACGAGCCACATCTTTACTTGATGTCCGTAATTCAGTATCCATTGGTTCGGCCGATGTTACCCAATTCCGTGCAATTGGTTTAACAATCCGCTGAATGTTATCACTGATCCCGTAGTGGACGGAATCTGTGAGGCCTATAGCAAAAACTTTTTCTTTAAAAAAATCGGGATATTTTTGTGCCAAATCCATTGTGACTACACCGCCATAGCTATGCGCAACAATCGCTACTGCTTTTGGATTACTTTTCATTACGAATTCTTTCCAAACAGTTGCAACATGAGTAATGGGCGATTCACTGCCTGGAATAGATTTTCGTTTTCCGTTTATAATACGATAATTATCGTTTGTATTTGTTACGATTACGTCGTAACCAAGTGCACGAGCTCGTTCGATATACGGTATTTGAGATCCAGCTTCCAGCGAATGGTTTATAATTACACTTCTACTCCATTGGCCGGCTCGAACAACTCCACTTCCGTGTATTATAATGAGTAATTTATCGACGTCAACCAATTGTTCTTTTGTGCTAAATATAAATGTGGCTTCTTTAGTTGGAATATTTGGGGGTATATAGATTTTGAACAGCCCATGTTCCACCAACAATTTATATACTTCTTCTGTAATCGCTTCACCCAAAGCTTCGTAATGCTTTTGATTATAACTTACATCTTCGGAAATATTAAAATCAAAGCTTTCATCACTTGGTTTACCAGTTTCCTTGTCTATTTTACGAAGTTTTCCTTCTTTAAATAAAATTGGAGGAAATAATAAAAACAAAATATGTACATAAACTTATGAAATTTTTGGTCTACCTTCATTGAATGCATAACCAAATCCCGCTAAAGTTGTTGGAAATTGACCGGTTTGGTCTGCCATAAATGTTCTTCGGAAAAAGTTAAGCTTCAATATAAATAAAGTAAATGCTTAAATATTAAATTTAATTTATAATTAGGACTCGCTTACGGTTATAATCAAAAATAATAATTTTGGTTTATTTACCATTAAAAAAATCACGAACTAATTTCGATAAACAAATGTCCAACAATGGAAAAATGCATTGCGCGCTGTGTCGGTCGAGTATTGTCAAATTAATATGTCACTCAAGTAAGTCCGCAGAACATTACAAATTATAAAAGTTGCATCTCTATACTACACTGAATATGTACTAATTGTGCGGCTTTCATGTTGTAGAAACATGCTTTTCGTGGTTCTTTAGAAATATTATTTATATTGATTTATTCGAATAAATTTTACCTAATCGTTAATACAATGTCTGGATACACAGTTGTCGTGAATCCGAATAAAGTAAGTACTGTAGTTTAGTAGTTTTTTTTAAAACGTAAGAAAATGTGTGTCAACAAAAGGTTATGTTTTGTCTTGTTTAGGGCCGCTGTGTTATTGCTAGCAAATCCTACGGTATTGGCGATATTATATTTGATGAATCGCCATTGGTCAGCTGCCAACTACCATGGAATGAGACTTATAAATATGCAGCTTGTGAATATTGTATGAGGTAAAACAAGAAATAATTTCTTATGTCTTGTCCCAAGTAGGTAATTCACTTCCCGTTCAACTGGTATTTATTTTTAGGCCGTTAGAGACAGCCGAAGAAAACGTTCGCCGACTAACAGCTGATCCAACCATTCAGTTACCAATGCAGGAACATTGCCCAACACTTCCTATTAAAAATCAATTTACAAACTGTGCTAACTGTGGGGTCGGTTATTGTTCAGAAATATGTCGGCAAGAAGCTCTTACGTCATATCATGAAGTTTTGTGTCTTGGACCACATCGCGAGAATCTTGATCATCCGATTAATAAACTTCTCGAAACATGGAAACGTATGCACTACCCACCGGAATCATGTAGTATCATGCTAATTGCCAAAATACTCGCAATGCTAAAACAATCCGCAAACCGTAATGATCTTCTGGCTAAGTTCAGCGATTTTCAGTCGATTGCAGTCAATACGGAGCTCCAGTTGTTTCACAAAATGATTGGTCAAAATTATAAAAAAGATTTGGATACATTATATAAGCTAACCGTTAAGGCATTCGGAGATGACGAATTTATACGCTCAATTCTAACTGAGGAACGTTTTCGATCATTATTCACCATGATCGGAACTAATGCACAAGGAATTGGAACCAGTTCATTGGCTACGTGGGAAACTAATCTATCGAAAAGTTTGGATGAGAATTCAGAGGAATACAAATCAGTGAACGAGGTAATAGAAACGCTATACACTAAGATTGATGAATGTAAGTATCGAATTCTATTAAATCCTTATCATATTATGATGCCTCGCTAATAATTAATTTTAGTTGCAGGGATTTTCCTCAATTGCGAAGGAACCGGTTTGTATTCCCTACAAAGTAAGCTAAATCATAGCTGTACTCCAAACGCTGAAATTACATTCCCGTACTCTAGCCACGTTTTGAGCGTAAGAACTCTACGCGATATTAAGGTTGGTGATGAGATCTGCATTTCCTATTTAGATGAATGCATGTTATCGCGCTCCCGACACTCCCGGCAAAAGGAATTAAAGGAAAACTATCTCTTTGTTTGTGAGTGTGCAATGTGTGTTGAACAAAAAAGTGATCCAGACGTCACCAGTGATGAGGATGATGAAGTAGAAATGGAAGAATAAAGTTTTGTGAAATGAAAAATAAAAAATTTATTTTGCCACAATTGGCACTAAATTAATTAAATTATTGCTACTCTCAGCCAGCTCGGTAATTGAGACACGGCCACGTTGTTTTATGAATTTTGCTACCGCTTTTAGTTCATCTTCCGAGATGTAAATGAATTTTCCTCGATCATCAATCACACCAGTTAGAATCCCGTCCTTTTGTAGATCAGTAATCCGGTCGATGGTGGCTTGTGTTTTGAGTTTAAATTGGGATGCCAAATCTTCCAACACAATGATTTTATTTGTTTTAATATAGTTCACAAATTCTTGAAGTTGATTTTCTTTTTCACCCTCCTCGCCTTCATCGAAACCTTCCTCTTCAATACTAAACGCTTCTTTCATTTTTAAATATTCCTCATAGTCCCGTCGTTCTTTTTCCTCTCGAGCTAGTCGCTCAGTTTCTTCCAGTTTACGTTCCTCTTCCTTTTCTTTATCATCCTGTACACGGCGCTCTTCGTCCGCTAAAGCATCTTGCTTTTTCTTATCCTCGCGCATTTTAAGTTCAACTTCCCGTTGGGCACGTTTTTCCGCCTTCGCCTCTAATTTGGCTCGTTTTTTCGTTCCCATTTTTTCCTCGCTGAAACTAGCACCTGGCCGAGCACTATCGTCCTCCTCATCTTCTTCTGAATCAGCACCATCTGGAGAAGCAGCCCCTGATGTACCAGCATTACCTACACCACCTCGCATTCGATTTCGCTGATTTCGTGCTATTTGTGCTCTACGTTGAATTCCACCTTCAACTCGTTGTGGTACACCTTCTCGTCGTCCCACTGTTGCATTTTCTAAAAACAAAAATAGTTTAGAGGTTAACTCAATTCTACGTGTCATTTTAATAATTTACCAATTTTCGGATCAGATGACTTTTTAAAATACAAAATTGTTAGTAAAATCGCCAACAAGGCTGTTGCTATTCCAACTAATAGGATCAAATCCATAATTTAGTTTAAAATAATGAAATTTGGCAAACAAATCTACTTTCACTACATGAATTTTGACATTTAAAATAATCACAATTGAATGTCAAATTTGTTGATTGAACTTGAATATTGAAATTGATTGCGATGCTTTTTTCACCATAAATGGTTCCATGGTTGCATCCAAGTCTGTGTAAATTTTACATTCCCAAGGACCTGTCCGAATACTGTAATAATTATTTCTAGTGTAATAATTATGACAGGATTTTGAATGCAACCAAATTATTACAACAGCTATGCGTAATAATTTTTGACGTAACTGAAATAATTTTTGTATTATTTCATTGTTGTTGTTGGAAATGCGCCATTTTTTGAATAACGAAATTATATTTACTTAAGTTATGAATGTAACAAATTATGGTTTGTTCAACTAAATTATACAATTATTGAAATATTGGAACCAAAACAAGTTTTAGTTATCTTATTTTCTGTATGCAATAATGTTTATTACAATTTTTTAATAATGTCAAAAATATTTCAGAATTCGGACAGCAATCGAACTATAACAAATTATGGAAGAGAAAATTTTTTCAGTAATGTCCAAATTATTACAGAAAATTCAATTATTACAGTATTCGGACAGGTCCAATGTCAAAATTATTACAGAAAATTAAATTATTACAGTATTCGGACATGTCCAAAAAGGAACTCATTTTGACAGTTCCAACTTTGGAAGTAGTGATACTTGGGTTGTAGAATAATTTAGCATTTGTTATTTGATAGCAAAATACCGACTTTAATTTATTCTATTTCTTAAAATAAAAAAAACTAAATTAAATATTAAGAAAATGAACCAACACAGAAAAATTAAAACGTATTAAAAAATTAAATCCAAAAGTTGTTGCTTTCACATTTCTTCGCTAAGCTAAGCGGATTAGCGAAAGCAACACTACTAATATGTTATATCCCTTTTGCTGCCCGGTAACACAATTGTATGGGTACGGCAAAAGTACCATGTCAAAAATTTATTCTTGTATGTTTTTTTGAACCAACTTACACGTTTGTGTATTCCTTTTAAACTTATTTTCGTCCGAAAAAAACACTATATCTATACACACAATTGTGTTGGTTGCAGTTCCAATCAAGCGAAATTTTTTATCAAAAAACCATCCACTATGGTTTTTTACTCACATTTTTTACTCACATACATTTGTGTGGTTTGGACTTAAATTGAGACAATTTTTTTTGGTTGAAAAAGGGATATAATTTATATGCTATCAAATTACACTGCTTTTTTCAACAAGAATTCAGATTTAACTAAGATCCGTTAAAATCCGGGACTTTAGAAATGTCATTTTATGCGTACACATTTGTGCGTGCCGTACTTATGTTAAAGAAAAAAATTATTTTGGCCGGAAAATGAATATAATTCTTTGTACACAAAGGGATTTGTGGAGTTAATTTAAGAGAATTGAATTTGTCTGGCCGTAAAAGGAGTATAATTCTTTGGGAAAAGTAGATAATTTAGCAATAAAATGTTCGGTATGTACAGTGACTCACAGCTTATTTGATCCAGTCGCATTTTATGAACAAAATTGTAAATATCTCGCGATGTCTTATTTTTTTGAAAAAAACTAAATGTAATATGAAAACTATATTTATTTTTATTATAAAACACAAAAAATAAAATAAAAATTCTAATGCATATCAAAATTACATTAAAAAGTTCATTATTTCAACCCAAAACCAACTCACAGCTTAAATGATCCATGCCACAAACATACTAAGTAATACCAAATATTATATAGTATCAATATACGACACGGCCTTGTAAAATCGTCTTCAAAAATTGTATTTCTATAAGACAAGAGCGAACTTAGCTGTTTTAGAACAATTTCGAAAAAAAAATCGAAAATCAACACAGCAAGCAGAAAATAAAAACTGTGTGTCACACAATAAAAAAGTAAATGTCTTGTCTTGTCAAACATAGCCTCAATTTGTTATTTTAGCAAATATTATATCCCTTTAGTGATTTACTAACACAATTGTGCGGGTAGGGCAAAAATACCATGTCAAAAATTTAGTTTTGTATGTTTTTTGAACCAACTTACACATTTTTGAATTCCTTTTTAACTTATTTTCGTCCGAAAAAAAATACTTTACCTACACACAATTGTGTTGGTTTTACTTCAAATAAATCGAAATATTTTATCAACAACGCCATTACATATTATGGTTTTTTACTCACACATTTGTGTGGGTTAGACTAAAACTGAGCAAATTTTTTTGTTTTCTTGGTTGATAAAGGGGTATAATAGTTTTTTAATATATATAGTGGAAACAAAAATAAAAAATATATAGTCATTTAATATATGGTTTTAGTGTTGTTTGTTAAATGCTAGAAACGTATAGTTCACCGGTCTGAATCTTCAGCCATCCAAAATGAAAATATTTACATGTTGTCGTATTATTTGTTTATCGGTGGTAAGTACATGCCCCGTTTAAATGTGTAGACCATGTCATTATGTTCGATTCTAATCCATAGGAATTATTTACGATGTAAATGTTGGGCTGTTAAGTGGTGAATCAACTACATACGAGGAAGACGGGCAATACATTATGGCAGGTTTGGCAAGTTGTTTTCTGTTTACGGTCGACTGACTGGACAATTTGAGACGGAATTTTCTCGTTTCGAAAATTATCGTGCCCATGCTGTTCATATTACATGTGGTTTTAACGAACTGTTAAGTTTATAGTATATTTTTTAATATATGGTAATAGCTTCATTGTTGTACCTAAACCAATTACGTATAGTACATATAAAATTATAAATAATTTAACACTAAAATGAATTTAATTGAGTTAAAATTTAATTATAATTATTACAATAAACTAAAAAAAAGTATGTTTATGTACTTACTTGGAAGTTGGCAGTTGACACTTTGACAACCAAAAATCGTAAACTGTTTGACATTTGATTTTACTTCGACTATTTTTCGAAGTTCGAAAAAAACGACAAAAGCGACACCGTGACAAAAAATCTAATTACGATAAGATAAGATAAAAAAAGAACACGAACGTCCTATATAGATATTTTTTAATATATGCTAATACCATCAAATTTCGTCAAATTACTTTTGTTAGTATTGCGTTTTTATGGCATTTGGCATTATTGTTGTTGGTATCGATATAATGCATAGGAAACAAAACGTAGTAAAACAAAACAAAAATAAAAACCAAGAAAAGTATTTCCACTACGAGTACAACAAAAATAACAAATTTTGGTTTCACGATACAGTTAAACAAATTGCATACAGTGTGCAAGGAAAGTTTCGAAGCATGCATCCGTCGCTAAATGTACTAATGGTGATATAGGTAGTCGATGCTTCCAATTTATCGAAATTGTTGTGCGAACCTCCATCATATTCCTAGTCATACACAAACGACTTTGATGCTACAAAGATCTTGCGAGGTAACACAATAATGCGATTACACTCTAATGCGATTACACCCTGCAATCGATGTTCCTATATTTTCTAAATTTGTATTTGTTGATTAGTTCCGTGTAACAAAAAACAAAAAAAAGAAAAACCATCAAAATAAGATATCGCGAAATATTTACAATTGTATTCATAAAATGCGACTGGATCAAATAAGCTGTGAGTCACTGTATGTACAGTTAAAAACAAAAAAAAAATTCACGCGTAACCATAGTAAAACTTGACATTTCGTTTCGTTAAGTTGTTTCCCAACAAACCAATTTACCTACCGTATAAATGACGTGTCGTCTATTTTCTCCAGTACATTTTCATAACACAAAAATTTTGTTTTCGTTTTACCTTAAATAAATTTGTGAAATAAAAGAAAATGAAACTATTTTATAGTAATTTAATTTATTTGTGTATACTTATAAATTTCGCATATGGATTATACTTTCATATCGGTGAAACAGAACGAAAATGTTTCATTGAAGAAATCCCAGAGGAGACGAATGTAGTTGGTGAGTAGCGGAAAATTGTTGGAAACTGTCCAATTTGCATAGTTTTACACATAAGAAGTGATTTATACGGCTTTATTTCGTTCATAGTGAATTATAAGGTAGAATTGTATGATCCACGGTCGGGTGGTTTTATGCCATCATCACCGGGAATTGGTATGCATGTTGAGGTTAAGGATCCAGATGACAAAACGGTCTTATCCCGTTTATATAGTTCTGAAGGTAACGTGGCAATATTACATCTAGCCTAATTTCGGGCAATTTAATCAATTATTGCAATATTAGGTCGGATAACATTCACATCTCATACACCGGGTGAGCACGCCATTTGCATGTACTCCAACAGCTCTGCGTGGTTCAGTGGCTCACAACTACGTGTTCATTTAGATATCCAGGTTGGTGAACATGCTGTTGATTATGCTGCCGTGCAACAAAAGGAAAAATTGACCGAATTACAATTACGTATTAAGCAGTTGTTGGATCAAGCGTCACAAATTACAAAGGAACAAAGTTATCAACGAGTAAGTCCCGTTTAGATACATATCGATATAATCCCAACTGAATTTATTATTTTGTGTTAACAGTTCCGGGAAGAACGTTTCCGACAAACAAGCGAAAGTACCAACCAGCGTGTCCTATGGTGGTCTTTAATCCAAACGTTTGTGTTGTTGGCGATGGGCGCTTGGCAAATGCGGCACTTGAAGCGCTTCTTCCAAATGAAGAAATTGGTCTAAAAAATGGACGAAAATCTCCCACGAACGAATAATAAATTATAATATTTTCATTTTTTTTATGTTATTTAATTCACTTGTGTTTTCTGATAATAAAAAAATAATAAAAAATCGATTTATGATGTATTTAGAATATTTGAAATTGCTTTTGTTTATCAGCTACCACAGAATGAAATGAACAAAAAGAGAAAATATAATCTAGAGGGCAGAACCAGAAATAAAATTTTATACATGTTCTCGACAGTTGGGGCACGTATGTGCCAAACGACAGGACGATTCGAACCATTTGTCGATACATCGCTTGTGGAAAGAATGGCCACATCTTAATCTTGATAAATGAGTACTAGGCATGGTATTTAGGCATATACTACAGGTTGATCGCTGGGAGTCCGCACTGTAATAAATTTGAATATTTTAGTAAATTTAGCGGATTGAAGATGATCGCACATACCCGTCAGATGGATAATCAGGGTAAGCAAAATTCCTAGTACGGTTTGTTGTATGCTGTTGTGGTGTTTCTGTATTATAATAAGCAAATAAAACTGTCCCGATTGCTACCCCCAATGTCACAACATACCAAATAGGATGAACCATTATTTTCTATACGGTGCGATGATTGCGCAAATGAATCAATACTAATTGTTGATCAAACGAAAACTTGATTTATAACGAAGGAAACGGTTACATAATAAAAAAAATATATTAATTAATATTACTACACGCGATTTCCCTCACAAATTCAATTTCCCTCACACCAAAACGATTTTGGGGATATACAATTTTTCTTCAAATGTTTTTTTAAGGTGAAATAATCAAGATCTTTTTGCTATCGAGAAATGTCAAAACAAAGAAAACAACATTAAATTGAGCCTGTCCAGACAGTAGAATTATACTCTTAGAATGGGTACTTGGATTTTACCCATATAAAATTTGCTATTTCATGTGAGACACGTCGGAGCAGGATGGTTATATAAACAAGCATATGGCTTACTCATATCTCATAATGAAAAACCCCATCAGCTGATTATTTATGTGCGCAGTGACAACCTATGGTAACGACTTAATTTTGTGCTTTTAAAATTATTAATTAAAATTCATTAAAATAATAAAAAAATTATAAAATAATTAGTGGTTTATGTAGTAGTGCTTCATTTGATAATAAAAATTATAAACTTTTAAGTAAAATGTAGTGTATTGTGAAAAGTTCAAAAATACGTCTAAACAAATTCAAAAAGGCATATCTTATCATCAGTAAGTTTACTAATAAATGTTTATATAAAATAAAATGTAAATTATGTTAAGAAGAAAGTGATTTGTGGTAAATTTAACCTTAATTTAAGTTATAAATCAAAGAAAATTAAGTAAACAATTTTGATTGCCGGCGTGGGGTTCTCATTTTGTGTTGGTGTTTGTAAACAGATGTTATATTACAGTGTCGCATTTTTCATTAAGCACGTAGAATATATACGTATTTTTATTATACATAATATATGTAATAAAACCTCTAATCATATAAAAATAACCTTTAGAACAATAATTTTGTAATGATTTTTATATAATTATAATTCTAAACAAAATTAAACCTACTTCACTAGGTAGGTGCTAGGTTGCTAGCAAAATAAAATGGATAAACTATTGTGAATGATCCGCAAATGTCAAAATTTGTAGTTATCGAAATTTATTGAAAATACGCTAGGTGGACAATCCGCTTACAAATTTATCTCGTTTAGTTAAATTTCAAAGCCTGGGTAAAAGTGAATAAATTATTGGATTTGTTTTTAGTTTTCATAAAAATTTAAAAATTGGGATACTCTAAACTGGGCCTATTTTTTAATTCAACCTGAGCAAGCAGTGCGCTGTCAAAAAATACTCTGTGTTTTTTTATTCAACCTGAGTAATTTTACTCTGCACACTGCGTTTTTATTTGTGAACTGTGCTTACACCGAGCTTACTCCGTTCTTCAAATTTTACTCTGAAATTAATGTCAGTGTACGAAGAGTGTGCAAAGTAAAAAACAATTTTTTACTCTATATGCGCACCGGATAATTTTACCCAGTACAACCTTTGCTCGGTGTACACTACCCGGGGTAAGCCTGCTTGCTCGGGTTGAATTAAAAAATAGACCCACTATAAATAAAAAATCCAAAACTGATAGACCATTTCCCTAGGCCTATTGGATACCCTGCACACAATTTTTTCCTATCTTTTCGCGAAGCAAGGTCGTTTCTGTCTATTCTGTGCCTAAGCCCCCTTTTGGGTGACCAGTGGGTCGATTCCGGTTTTCTTGTAGGAATAGGAAAGAATATTAAATTTTTTTTTTTTTTCTATAAGCTTATTCTGAGCTGTGATGTAACATCACTTTTGCGGTACTAGCTGTGTTCCAATGGAGAAAGCAAACTACTCACAAGTACTTGTATCTACTCGCAGCTACTCATACTCAAACGATGGTGTAGATGTTGAAAGCTGTTACGCATAAATTTGACGGTAGGTATATTAGTTTCAAAAAATTTAACAGATGGCTTTGTGATGGTTTATTTATGTTGAAATGTCAGATTTATTACAATTTTTTGTTTGTTTATATTCGATTGATTGGCAATAAGGGATTTTTGTGGAAAATTGCTTATTAAATTGCAATAAAATTTGTAAAATTACAATTAGCTACTAATTACAATTATTAAATTGATTCAATTATACATATACATATACTATATATATAAAATTATTAAACTGATGGAATTGATTCGACTATTAAAGCGGTGGATTTTTATAATAAATATATATAAATTAATTTTATTTACATTTTCACTATTAGAACCTCAATACTCCTCTTTCCTGCCAGCGTACGCACAGATTAAGGCTTTGCCTTCATGGTATGTCCAATTTTTGACATTATGTATTACCAAATTGTCTTAAAATATTCAAACAAATTTGATTTTGTACAACAAAATATGTTGCTGTCATAATTTTGCCCGTTCCTTTGGTTATCTACTCACAAGTACTTGTGAGTAGCAAATTGTTTCCATTGGAACACAGCTACTATCGAAATTTACATCTCCCCGCTAAACAAAGCGATTCGTTTACGATACGAAAACGATGTAACATGTTCATACAATATATAGCAAACGAAACGTTTTTTCGATTCGAAAACGATATGTTTACGAATCCACGGTCCTATGATAATAGACTTTTTCCGATGTTTGTCTATGTATTAGTGAGCATCGAAAACAATACGAATGTTGCGATACGCATTAGTATCGCTTTTCATGTAACGGAAACGACACGAAATTTGCGATACCATTACGAATCGATATTATCGTAACATCATGAATTTGGCGATACGATTATGAATCATTTTTATACACCATGCATTTTGCGAGATACTTAGCAAATAAAAAGCTTGTTTAATTTAACTTTTGGTTATTTTATTCACTAATAAATTATTTACATCTTTATTATAATTTATGACCTGGGGATCAGGGGATATAAAATCTAAAATTTCGTCTGTAGTTGGGTCGAAATTATCAAAATCAAATAATTCTTCATGTTGCATGTCATTCCATTCAATAGACGAATCGTGATGTGATGTATGTGGAGTGATTTCTTTATCAAATTTTAACGATATGGATTCAAAACAAATTTTTTTTTATTTCACATTGTATTTCATAATAATTTCGTTTATCCTTTTTTATTAATGAAACCAATAAATTTTTTATAATTCTTTTACTTACTTGTAACTTTTTAGTAATTGTATTCAATAAAACAACTTAAATACAACAATAAACTATCTATTATTAACAAAAATTTAATAAAAACTTTTGTAACCAAAGCACTTTTGAAAATGGCGTTGTTAGTTTAAAATTAAATCTAAGGTTTAATTTACTTAGATCACGTGAACATATAAAACTAAAGCGAATGGTGATTTTTTTTATATTTCTCTCTCGTCATTTTTAGTTGAATTTTTATTGTGTAATTGCATTGTATGTACAGTATCTAAAAAATGTATGAAAAATTTCTGCGTATTTGTAAAAAATCGAATCGTTTACGTATCGGCAACGTGTCGTTTTTTACGATACGCTTTTTTTGTTTAGCGGGTCTCTACACGAATAAAATTTAATGTTTTTTTTCCATTTATCAATTACGTTGTTTCTAGTGCGATCTCTACCCAATCGAAGAAAACATTGGGTGTATCCAACCCATGTAGGCCTCACTAAATAATAGTAAGCCTAACACAAAGTATGGGCTGGATGGAAAATATCTCACTCAAAATAATGTAGATATCTCACTGTTTAGTGAGGCAAACATTTTCTGTCTACTTTTGAGTATATATATTTTGGCTTCAACCTATACATACTTTAAATAACAATTTATTTTGTTCTATTTTCATTTCTTTTTATTGTTTTAGTCTTCATGGTGTGAAGTTTAATAAATTAAGGAATTTCATATTTACTTAATTATTCAATCAATTATATTAGACATTAACCGTAAATAACACGAATATATTGCATTCAGCCCATGCAGAATTCTACATCTGAGGAAAATCGACAAGTGAGAGAACTCAAATGTAGGCCTACATGGGCTGGATATATCCATTATGTCCTTCTACTCTTATTCTATTACCTACGTATTTTATGAGTGATACTTTATCGAAAAACAAGAAAGAGATAAATAAACAATTTATTCTAGTAGAAGCAAGCAATTTTATTTTAGGAAAAAGAGATACAATATTCGATAAATATCGAAGAAAGTGATGTTACAACATCCCACGCGTGTTTAAACAATATTTTTCTTTCCTATTTATCGCAGTTTTGATGTTTATCTATTCGCGCCTACTTTGGTGGATACGGAAAGATATTCTTTTACAACACAGAATATTCTTTTTAATTTAATCTTTCAATTTTTAATTAGACAAAATAACATGGCAGTGAAGTATGTCCCAAATAACAAAAATAAACCTGGATTAGTATATACACTGCTAAAAAAATTCTTTTAAGAATTTTGAGTGAAAACTAGAAAATAAACTCAAAAAAATTATTTTACATAATACCCCGGAAAATCATTTCCATTTTTCTTCATTTGTAAGTAGTTTGCAGAAGATATTTTATTTCAATATATCTAAATGCCGGGTATAAAAACCGCAGTACTCTCCAAATTTCTGGTAAAAAAAAAATTGTGTAGAATTCCACTATGTGGAATTTACACGATAAGAGGATATCCAGACAGAGAAGACAATCAAGTGCGCTAAAGGACATTTCCAAATAACAGGATATTTCTGAATTTTGTTCTGGTAAATGGAGTCGTTTCGTTAGGTATGAGTAGTTTTAGTTTAAATATATTACTAAAATCGTGGAGTTTGTCGGAAAATGACGATAAGATAATACATAATGAAATGAACCTAGTTTTCAAATATCCCCTTTAGCTAAATTTAGTCGATTTTATTAGCTTGCGTAATTCTTGTTAAAATAAATTCTGGTTATCGTAAACTTTGTCGGAAAAATCACCTGTGTAAAACGAAAGAGCCTTTGTTGACAAAAATAAATTAATTAGGTGCAATTTCCAAACGATACCGAGAATAAGATATCATTTTTAGTTGTGGAAAATGAAGACGATTTTATTGGTTTTTATTGATTATATCAGAATTTATCTAAATTTAAACTACTCAAACTAATAAAATCGATTAGATTTGCGAGAGCAAAAAATGACACCTATCCCCTAGATAAGGAAATGGCTCTGGATTTATTTGATTGTGTCAACCTGAAGCTAACATTTGGACATAGTGAAATTTTCCGACAAACTCTAGCATATTCAGAATTTATCTAAATTTAAATTACTCAAACCAATAAAATCGATTAGATTTGCGAGAGCTTAATGTGATTTATTTTTTCTCGATTATTTTTCACTCTTTCTATCATCATTGCAAAATACATAAATCGAATATGAAAAAATGTGGCGCCTATTTTCGTCTCTTTCTATTATAATATAGTTATTTCGCAAATATTTTATTTTAACAGTGTAAATACTAATACTGTTCTGCATTAAAAATTTCTAATTGGATTTGTAGTTGAGAATTAAAATATTAGAGGTCAGTTTTGGAATTAGCTATGTTGGTTTCTAAATTTGTCATAACGGAAATAAAAATTCATCATAGTTAGCTTCTTTTTCAGTAGTAATTATGATTCTTATCTAAACCTTTAATTTTTTTGATTTGTATATATGTATATTTTTTGATTTGTTATAATTCAAACCCGAATTTTATTACTTCTGATAAATTCGCCAACTATGATGAACAATTTCCTTTTACTATGATAATTTAGAATACAAACAATGCTTATTCCAAAACTGGACTCTAATATTTCATTTCTCAACAAAATACAGCTTATGTACACGGGATTTTTTTTGGGACAAACTTCACAACCGTCAAAATAACTTATAATTGCATACAATTAATGTAAGTTTGACAATTCTTAACCGCTAACAGAGACATGAGTAGTGTTGCTTTCACTAATCCGCTTAGCTTAGCTAAGAAATGTGGAAGCAACAACTTTTGGCTTTAATTTTTTAATGCGTTTTAATTTTTCTGTGTTGGTTCATTTTCTTAATATTTATTTTATTTTTTTTATTTTATGAAACAGAACAAATTAAATTCGGTATTTTGCTATCAAATAACAAATGCTAAATTATTCTACAAGATAAATTTTTCGAGAAAAATAGAAAAATAATGCGTCGCGGTAAACACCATAACCATAAAATGATTTTATTTCCCCTAATCCTAAATTTTTTTTTCTTAACATTCTAAGACAATCGGCTTGAATACAATGCAATTGTTGTTGTAACCTTTTGAAAGCAACACAGCTATGGTTTTCAATACTCAACTTAATCAAGAATTTGGGTAAAATTTATTCCTATGTGTACCAAAATAAAGCATAGGAAAGATTTTTTATGGAAAAACTTGTATCAAAATTTTTTCCTAAATAGGAAAAAAATTCCTATTTCCTAAAGACACCAGAATCGACCCACAGGCACGGGGCTGAAGCTAAAAGCACAGAATAGACAGAAACGTCATAATGCTATTTTTATACGGAAAAATATCGACTTTTTTTTACCTTGCTTCGCGGAAAAGTAGGAAAAATTGTTTGCAGGGTACCCAATAGAAGGAAAAATTCGTTAGTTTTGAGTGTTAAATTTGAAATACGAGTATATATTAATAAATATTAAATATTAAATAAATTATTATAATTTAAATACATATATTAATATAAATATTAAAATTATTACTGTTCAGAATCATAAAAAATGTAGGAACATGATCAATAGGTAATTTTCTTGGTCTACTCAATGGCGCTTCTGGATAATTGTGGTCTTACTTGGGTAAATTTACAACTTTTTTGCTGGTATAGAATAATTCTATTCTACCGGTTGTAAATTAGTTACGATTTGTAATAATATTCAATATTATTTGATCATATTACTATTTAATTATATATATTTAGTTGTGTTTTCACGTTTTTTTAACTTCAAAATGTAATTGTTCCCAACTAATAAAAATAACAGCGCATACCCAATAGAATTCCTTATGACTTTTTACTTACAGAAAAGTATGAAAAAAAACTTGAGAAAAAAAAAATTCTCAAGTTTTTTTTTCATACTTTTCTGTAAGTAAAAAGTCATAAGGAATTCTATTGGGTATGCGGTGTAAGAAAATTCAATTTTTGGTTGTTACTTTGAGCACAATATTTATTCTATTCCAAAATGAATTTAGCTTGTACCAAAGTAAGACCACAAATATCTATTCTGTGCTAAACGCATAGTTAATAACTTAACACAACCCAGATAACCGAAATGCCGGATTCACAAGAGAGTGTATACATCTTATATGTAGACAGATTTAAACATATGTACGCGTGAACATGATTACGAGGTCAAGGTAAGGCACCTTCAGGGATTTTCGCAAAAAATTGAAATGTTTTTATTGTTGAATTTCCAGTTTAAAATAATTATAGTAATGTTTAACAAGAAACTAACGGTATAGTTAGCCCATGGGAAGTGCGGGTTTTGGAAAAATCGTATTTTGAATCCGGTCACATTTTGTAAACGAACTGGATGGTTGTGAGGCATTTGTCGTAAATTGTCCGAAAGCCGCAAGAAAAATTTAGAACAAATTTAGCCCGAATTGTCCCCGTGTTGTCATATGGCAACAAAAATTGTATCTCATTTTGTGTCGATATACTATAGAAAGAGAATCAACAAAATTAAAAACGTTTTGCCGTTAGTTTTGTTTTGTAAAGGGACAACAGTTACTTGGCTAGAAAAATTATTTCAGTTGTGCGTTGGCTCTTACTTGAAGGAGGTTGTAAAATTAAGCAAAAAAAATATTGTAAAAAAAGTTAAAATGGACTATATGAAAAAGTAAGTTAGATTTTATTTTTAAGTTCCGTTATTTTTCCACAAAATATTTTTAGAAAATAATTAAGGATTCTTTATGCTAATCAACACTGAATGTGCTACATGACGTAATAAAAATTATTTTAAGGGGTTTTGCACCTGTTTTTGTGTCTGTTGCCATACGGCAACACGGGGGCATACGGAGAGTTTTTTCCCCGTTTTCTCAAAATGTGCATATTCATTGCGGCTTTAGTTTTTTTGTTTTATTGTTTCATTGTGTTCTGTTGTTTGGTAATTTTTTATTAAATTTTTTTTATCCGTTTTACAATTATTACAATTATTTATGTATTTTTCAAGAAAACTTACGTTGAAAGAGGCTTTTGATTACCTCGAAGAACTAGAAGGTTTAGAGTATAACGATACGGACGAGGTTCGTACTGTTTTTATTGAGCCTCCGGGAAATGATGGATTCATAAGCGGGGAGGACGATGGCGAAGATGAGTTGTGCGGGGTTGCCGATGATGTCTGCCCTGGCCAGCTAAAAGCAAGTTGCGTAATATTAATGAGAACTGGTTGCCGAATTATAACTTTGGACGATGAAAATGATTCCAACTTTGAATTGGACTTGGAAAATGCATCGTGTATCCCATTATTTACAGATGTACACGAGCCTAGTTCTCCAACATCAAACGAACCATCTACTTCAGCTTCAATCGAACAGCCACGTAGAAAACGGAAAATGAAATCTAAAACAAAAACCTGCAAAACGTAAATCAACTAGAAGAACTGATGCAATTTTCACCTGGAACGTCGACGACAATTCCATCCCCATGACTCCAATATTTCCTGAAGGGAATTATGAAGATTGCCGAAATGTTAAGCTGCATGAGCAGTTCGAAAGTTTTTATGACGACGTGTTGATGCAACTTATAGCAGACGAATCAGCCAAATATGCGGTGTTTCGCGAGAAAGGCAATCCTAAAATTACTGTGGCTGAACTATGAACATTTATTGGTATTCTTCTGATCAGTGGTTATAATTATCACACCAGTATTCGGAGTATGATGATGATTTGCGGATCTACTTTCTGTTCAACAGCATGCGAAAAAACCGATTCAACGAAATTTTGCAATTTCTCCACTTTGAGGATAGTAATCATGCCGGTAATTACGGACCGTTTAAAATCCAAAACGTTGTTACATTTTCATCCAGAACCAAATTGACTATATGATGAAAGTATGATAGGCTACTTTGGAAGACACGGATGTAAGCAATTTATTAAAGGAAAACCATTGTGGTTTGGCTATCTAGTCTGGTCATTACGCACTCCGTCTGGATATATGGTGAATTTCGAAGTGTATCAAGGAAGAAATCCTCGATCAAATGTAGACTACGAAGAAAAATATGGTAAATGTGCTGCACCACTCGTTAGCATGAACGACGAATTACCGAAGGCTATCATAAACTTGCGATTTGTATTTTACTTCGACAACCTATTTACTGGCTTGCCTTTTTTAGAACATTTGAAATCACGCGGATATAGTGGCAGTGGAATCGCAAGTCGTTGTTCCTCGTCCTTGTGTTGTGACGGAATACAACAAATATATGTGTGGGGTCGACCGTTTAGATCAAAATGTGGCTCTTCATCGCATTGACTACAAAGACAAAAAGTGGTGGAGTTCTATTTTTACCTGGCTGGTAGATGTTTCTGTACAGAATACATGGCAACTACATCATTTGGTTCAATCGAAAATGTCGCAGCTCAAGTTCAGAGGACATATCGCCAAATACTGTTGTCAACATTACGGTGAGAAGCCAAAGCGATCAGGTCCATCAGTCAATCCGAAGCGTAAAGTTAACGAAAACTCTGTGGAAACAATAATCCGTTTCGATGGAATTAACCACCTAGTTATTCCCATAACGAATAAAAGACGCGCTGCACTGGTGACGTTTGCAAATCTATTGGACGTACTGCTTGCGTCAAATGCAACGTTGGACTTTGTGTGAAATGTTTTCAGCCATCCCGACAAACAATTTGAGTGCAATAGTCTGTGAATGTTCCCTTCATGGACACAGAAAGTCGGGGAAAATCTATTTCTGCTTGCTTATTCTCTCTAAAACAAAATTTGTTTTGTCTTAAAATTTTAACAAGAATTGTGGCCAAATTGTGTCTATAAAAGTGCTAAATAAACAAAAAATTCTCATTTTGATCTCTACAGTCCGTTTTATTTTCTCCATGTGCGATAAGACGAGAGAGCCTCCCGAGAAACATTATGAGTACGAGAGACCGTAAATATACCCATTATGGACACAAAGTTCACCATACGTCTGTAAATATATTTACTTATGTATTGTTGTGTTCTTCTTATTCTAGCAACACAGTATCCTCTCATTCTCCTCTCAACTTTTCTGCTGTTTATAAGAATTTTCTTCAATTAGTAATTTTCAGTGGTAGTGTGATCAAAGCGGATAAACCACAAAGTCGTCACACCAGAACTTTTCTTTTAATATTATTTTAATGTTTTGTGAACATTTTATTAAATAGTTACGAAACTACGGCCGAAATTACTTTTAATCAAATTATTTTAATATTACGAATAATAAGGTGGGTTAAATTTTCAAAAGATAATTATCTGCGATTCTTAAAAATAATTATTTTATATTTTAGGATTTTCTACGTTCGCCATTTTGTTTCTTTTCCATCCGCTGTGGCGTTTTAGCAGGGAGTCGCTGGTACCTAGACCTACACGTAATTGGTGTTACACATAATAACGAGGATAATTCTAATAATTATTATAATTATTATAATTACAATTATTATAATTAAATACATACTATATATTAAAAAGGTAATTGACAGTTCGAGTAATTTTATTAATAAAAATGTATTTGATATCTAATGTTTCACGTTTTTTTTACATTTCTAGTGACACGTTTTCTTTCGTCGAAGAAACGACGATTAATCATAGATTCTAACACGGAAGATTTTGTCAGATGCTAAACAAATGGTAATAAGCTCCTTAAGTTTTAAATTTAAAAATGTGTATTTTTTATATTTTCAAATTAATTGTTTTTTATAATACATAAGTATGTACAATAAAAAGACGAGATTGACAATTTTAAAATTTAAAAATATTATTTATAGCTTTTTATTACTACTTTTGTAAGGTTATTCGGTCAGCTATCTGTAACTCGTTTATCAGACCTTGGGAAAGACACATGTCTTTACCAAATAAAGTTGCGTGTCAGTACAATGTCTTTACCAATAAAGTACACATGTCACTACTTTTTGTTAACAAATAAGTACACAAGTCGAGACAATGTGTCCCTATCTACTAATAATGAAATTTTTCTCTTTCTCACTTTACTCTCTTTAAAGAGAGAAACCAATAAAAATCGATTACAAATTTTTTCCTCCAAGAATACTTTTTACCCCGGCATATTCCACCAAGTGTTGTTCCTTCAGTCGATACTTTTACTTACTTGGTAGGACATGTACCATTGGACACATTTCAGACCCAATGTGGACACATTGTTTGTCGGGCATACCACACAAAACAATAAGAAATACTGAATTTAATAAATAAATACAAGAAATTTACATAAAAATTATATTTTATTTCAAATGTTTATTAGTTATATATGGAAATCATTTTGTTGAAAAAATTCTCTATGTATGTCCCCGTGTTACCATGCATATGGCAACGGGGGTTTTCCCGAAAACTACAAATGGGGTGGATACCCCAAAGATATTTTCGAATGTTTTAGACCCCAGAGACATTGTATTTGGGGTTTAATTAAAAAAAAACCGTTAAAAAAATTCTGGGACAATTCGGGTTAGGACAAACTTCATACGACCTAATCAAGTGAAGTTTGTCCTAAATTGTTTTAAACACAAAATTTCTGTTTAAAGGTAATTTAACAATGCAAATTATTATTAAATTTTTATATTATCCGCATCAATTGGTTTACATTTTAAGTTAAATAATTACAAACATTTTAAATGTTTCTTTTCTTTACAATTGTGCGAATAAAGAACAAATTCATTAATTTTTTACACATGCACATTCCAGCCGATGTAATTTCTTTACTTACTTCGGTTACTACGGCTGGAATATGGTTGAACCAGCGAATCAGTAATACAACTTGCCAAACCTTTACGGAAAACGACGAAAGTTTTTTGTTACGGAAAATTTGACTAATTGGCTAGTGCGACTGTAAGACAACTTCTCAAATGCGTTACGCACACAAATGGTCGGCAAATTTTTGTTTGTTCAATTTTCATTACGTGAACGAATTTTTACTGGATAGATATAATATACATCATTAAATTACCTTGTGATTTTAAAATCGTGATCGTTTTAAAATGGAGGACGCTTTTATTTGGTATTTGACGTTTCCAGTTTACGAGCAATTTTTGGGGCTGTTAAGTGACAGACATATTTTAACGAAACTGAACGAAAAGATGTTAACGTTTCGCTGGCCAGTAACCAACAAAACCTATTTATCGCAGCCAATAGTTATTTCATTTTGTAATATACGAAATCCAATTAAAAAACATTAATTTTCCGAAAAATCTAGCGGAACACTGGGTGTAATATTCAAAAGTTGTTTAGCGCGAAATCGTATTAAAAATTCTTTGTCCTAAGATATTTCTAACAGGTTGTTACGGCTGAAATAGTTATTTTCACTTTGTACTACACCCAATCCAATTGTGCTAATCCATACTATGATAACTTGAATCCGGTAACTACTTCGATTCTTTCCCCTTTACCTATAAAGGCTGTGGGCCAAATCTATGGTAAATGCCGTTTATAACAGTGTATGCGGTAAATTGAAATACTGTACTAAAAAGCAGAGTAAAGTGAACACACAAAAGGTAAATAGAAGTGGTTTTTGTTTTTGCTAAACAAATCATGAAAATATGGCGGCCATGTTTCTAGACATAATTTTTTATATTCACAAGCATTTCCCATGAAATAAAAATCGCTTGTATTTATATTTATGAACACAGTTTTATTTGTTAAAATTATTGTTTTATTTTTTCAATAAATTTATTGTGTATATTACGCAACAAATTTGAGCAAATATACAATTTAAATTTATTCGCATAAACAATACGAACAAACAACAACAATAAAACTTATGACATTAGTTCGTTTTCATTCATTAGATTTTCCAGAAAATTCATGATTTTTAATTAGATTGGGTCTAGTACAAAATGAAAAACTGAAAACATCCATTCCAACCATTGTCACCTCTTAGCAATATCTAATATTTAAAATTGATTATAAACGTTGTTGTTGGTTTTAGAACAAGTTAGAACAAACTTCAAATGCGTCAATTAAGACCATTCAGTATTACAAATGAACATGATCGAATTAACTAAAATTTTGAAAATCAAGGAACCGCAACAAAGCCTGCTTAATGTACGGGACAGAAGATCAACCACGCACATCTGATCGAGAAAGCAATTAAATAAAACATCGACATTTTTTTTATTAAATTTGTTTAAATATCAATAATTTTATTATTATTTTATTTGTTGTAAATTAATATAATATTTTTTTTTTCATTTTTAAAATTTTAAATATACTCTTCCTGCAATTTACAATAATTTTGATTTATTTTAAATTTTACAATTTACTTCATGTTGTTTCTGCATTTATTCTTGTTTTATTGTCACTCGAATATTTCCAAATTAGTTTGTATGTGTGTTTGTAAAGAAACGTCATGTATTTTAAAGGGTTTATAATTTTTTTAATATTATATTATGATAATATATATATTTATAGATAATTTTATTATGTATTTAAATAAAAACTAAACAAACAAAAAAATTCTAATATTTTATATAATTATATTTAATATTTATACATTTTTTTTTATTTATAATATATAAATTGCCATTTTGTTTTACGTATTTAAAAATAAAAAACGAAATAAAAACGTAAGTGCAGCAACCTATACGAAATCGTACAGCATTTTTTGAAATATATCAACACATATACACACATGATGATATAATTAGATTAGTACACACAGGTTTTATAATTTAGTATTGAGATTTTACTAAAATTATTTTTTAAGCAAATTAATTAAAGAAAAATTAGGAAAACCTCAAAAAAACATAAAATAATTGTATTTTAAAAAGCTGGAAATAGATTAACACATTGTTCAATTGTTATCTTAACATGAGGCCGTTAAGTTAACATGAGCACGTCATATTTTAGTACTTGTACTAAAATATGTATATAGGTGTAGTGAATAAAATTTATAAAAATTAGTGCGTTTTTATATACATAAATACATAAAAATAAAATAGATGTTATTTGTTTTAGTACAACATTTTGGTACATAGGGTTGACATATTTCCGTTGCGTACGTTGCGCTATTTCGTGTTGCAATGATACAGGGGTATTTTTTAAATTATAATTAAATAACAATTGTATAATTTAAATTAAACCGATATGAAAATAATTTTTTGTGTTTTATACGTGTTATGATCTCAATTTATAAAGAGAGTGGTCCATTAGTTTTGGTTGCTTATTTATTTTAATTTTAAAATTTAATTATATAGAAGAGATTTCAAAGAGATAAACTTGAATGATATTTTTATATTAATGTGCAATAATACGTGCAGTGTAAGATGCATTCGTACAGATATGATATTCTAGCTAAATATAATTTGTTATGTACGTTTTTAATCTTTTACGTTTTTTATTATTGTTGTTGTTGTTTTTGCTACTGATAATGATTAATTGTTATTCGGTTTGATTTGATAATGGGACTCGTGGGTAAAGCTGAAAATAACAAACAAAAAAAATACGAAATTTAATATCAGAGCCGTAGGATAAAATTTATTTTTTTATATTTATTTACCCCAAATAGATTTCTTGGTACATAGCCTTCTTTATTCTCCGCATTCCGGGCCCACCACCATTCACGCTCTGAATCATCACCTTTACGTAAAATTGTTAAGCAATCGTTGACGGTGAATGATAGTTCGTCAGATTGCTGGGCATCATACGCAAAAACGGCGTACACTTCACCATTATTCAAAATTCCTAATTTTTCTTGGATACCTGCGGAAGCAATAAAAGCATTTACATAAAACGAAATATAAAACTAAAAATCGGCCACTTACTGTATAAATATTCTGAACATCCATCAAATCCTTCCTCATCCTCTTCACATTTTTCAGCCGGTGTTTCATGATCGGAGAGTGTTGCGGCAAAAAGGCATGCCCCCGATTCAACTAAAAATTTGACCATCGTTAAATTATTACAGCTTGCAGCACAATGTAACGGTGTCCACCCGTCCGAATCCTGTGCATTAACATCACAACCAAATTCAACTAAAAATTTAACGATTTCTAAGTGTCCAGCACAAATTGCATTATGCAGAGCTGTGATCCCTTCATCGTTCGCTGCACTCGGGTTTGCCACCTGCATTGCCGTCTTCTTTACTAATTCAAGTTCACCTTCAAGACTTGCATCCAGCAGTAGCGCCAACGGATCAAAACTAACCCGTCGTGATAATTTAATTTTGGTCATATCCCCATTTTGCCGTCGTTTTATCACCCCGTTGATAACGGCGCCACTGCCACCATTCTCCTCTTTAATCGATGGTATCGACGATGATGACGATGTTGTTGAAATCGTATCGTTATTTACAATGTTTGCCTTGTCCGTTTCATCGATCGACGATTGATTTGAATCGTTATTTCGATCCTTTAACTCGACCCGTTCGATTTCGGGGAATAGAAACGAGGGCGGCATTTCAATGCGTCGCGACGTATACTGTATCGGTTTGATGCCCGATGTGAAATTTTTCAATTTCGGTTGTTCGTGGAACGGTTGCTTTTTGATTGTGAGCGGTCGCGCTTTTATCGGTAAATTATCTTGGATCGCGATCGAAGCCAATTGATTGATATTGGGATCGTTTAAAGCGGCCGCGTGCTGTGGCTCAAATACGACGCTCTGTGATTTTGTAATTAAATTAATAATTGTAGGCACATTTTCTGAATTACTATTATCACTACTATTATTATTATTATTACTATTATGATTAGTGCTACTATTATTATTGTTATTATTCGAATTATTATTTTGATTGTTTTGCGCTTTATTTGGTTTCGGGGGTAGTGCCGGCCGCGGCGATACTGGCACTGTTTGCTTATCAGAATCCAAATCATTATGATGAATACTATTATTGTTGCTATTACTATTATTACTACTACTACTATTATTATTATTATTTGATGTTGATGTGGATATGGGTTGTACTACATGAATTTTTGGATTAATTTTTGGTGCTATCGTTGGTGCAACACTGCTGATTGGTTTACGTGGCGGCACAACAGCATTACCCGATGGAATTTGATGATGGACCTGATGGTGCTGATGCGGTTGTGGCTGTTTCATAAACATTTTACTCTTGAGTGCCGGTTTTATGATGTGGCTGCCGCCATTTTGATCATCGCTCGTCGGTGTCGTAGCCGTCTGGGGCACAACTGCAATCGATTTATTTACAGCAACCAGCGGTGTACTATGCACAGTTTGGCCGTTACCAATCTCACCTGCTTTCTCACTATCACATTCGTTAATTTTCTCCTTATTACTGTGTGTACTATTACTATTATTACTACTATTATTACTATTAAATTTTGTATTGTAAGGCAGTGTTTGAAATTTTCCATCGCTTATTTTTTCAATTAGATTCGCATCGTCGTCCAGAATCTCTTTGTTACCGCCGCCGATTTTTTGAAGTTTACGCGCCAATTTATTTTCATCACTTTCGGGCAACGATTGTTGATGATGATTTTGTTGTATGGTGGCTGCATTTATTTGTTGCTGTTGATGGTGAGATTGGTATTGGAGTGCGTTCAGTTTTGAGTTGGCCAAATCTTGGATTAGTTGATGGGCTGGCTTAACTACATTGCTGTGAGTCACATTTGCCGCGTTGTTTACTGTTGGTGCTTGGATTTTTTGTGGTGAGTGATTGAATGGCTCAATGGCGGCAACATTGCCCCGCGGAATTACTCGCTGCTGGGGATAGATATTAGTTGATTTTCTGAAAGTAGAAGTAGTGAAAAAAATTCAATAAATTTTATTGAAAGTAAATATTGAATTGGAATGCACAACATTTTCTATTTGAGGTTATAATTTAGTGAACTTATATACCTTATTCAGCCTAGTAGGGAAACTATTTATACAAGCAATCGAAACCACCGTTTTTTAGTATGAAAGCTTATATTTAGACCGATTCTGGAAATTAGACGAAATCCAGGAGCGGACATATCAGACGAACAAATGGGGATGTCCATGAAGTCGATAGTCTCCATATATGGAGACAGAGCAAAGATCGTCCTCCCTTCTTATCAAACTGCTGCATAAAGGCGGAATGAAATCTTAAGGTGTGTAATGAAGTTTTTATTCGGCAATATCACCTCCCCATTTTATATTTCATGTAAATCTACTATTTAATAATGACGGACTAATAGAGCGGCAGTTTCTGTTCAAAATGACAGATCTTATGGAGTCAGAATTAAGATCGGGCGACCTAGTACCAGCAGATTTTGCGGAGAAATTGGATCAGATCAAATCGAAGTTTATGGAAAAATTATTATAGTGTTATTAGGTAGGTGATCGGATTCTATGTTCAAATTAAATTTTAATGTAAGCCTGCTTCGGAATTGGAAATCATTTAGTGCAAATCGGGTGACTCGACACAATCATGGAAGCCTGTCAGACCCCAGTAGCGCAATTGATTGTGCTTGTTGCGGACGCCTGCTGTGGCGAAACACACTTTTTATGAAAATTGGAACCAGTCATGTCCAGATATGGAGGTCAGTTCTCGGGTCTGCATCTATAAGTATAATACAACGAAAATAATTTTGTTGGTGCTAATAAAATATGACAATCGATTAATTGGCCATTCACATCACCAACCTTACGCACTTTTGGAGGCTTATGCAAAGCCGGCCTGAACTAAATCTATCTTAAGATAGAAGCTGCTTAAATTCAAGACCACTTTGTCTGTCAACCGCGAATAATTATGGGCAGGGAAGTGTGATTGGTTGATAAATGTAGTCACGTCGTTGTGCAGTAGTTGGGACTCGCGTGTGCTTAGACCTTGGTCGATGGTGATTTGCTGAATTCCTGAGAATGTCCAGGGACTAGTTGATTTTGGAAATATTTTGGTCCGAAGGTTTTAGGTTTGGTTGCTGTTTGTTCTAGTGTCGAGAAACAAATATCATTTTTATAACTCGTCAAGTTGCTTTGTGGTTTGCGAAATATTAATAAAAGTTTTGCTATCGGCGCGTTGCGATTTAGTGTCTTGATTGCTTAATTAGAGATATTTTGGTGTTATTATCGTACGGATTTTGCACAATTACCTGCAGGTTCTGCGGTTTCAGAAATAATTCGGCTCGATATGGTTTATGGACATCTTAAAAAGGTTATACGTGAGAAAGTAAAACGGGATGAAATAAAAACTTTCGACGATTTAATTAAACTCGCTCGACAGGTAGAGGACTTTTATGATGAGGGTCCCTCGAAGGATAATAAACCATTTGTTATTAATCCAAAAATCGAAGATATTTGTCGATATTGTCGAAAAACCGGACATTGATTTGAGGATTATAGGAAACGCCTCAGTAAACATGCAGATAGAAATTCCGCAGTTTTGTCAAACCCCGTTAAACACGACATTGAGCTAAAATGTTATACGTGTGGCCTGGCGGGATATATAAAAAGTAATTGTCCAAGATACAATCAAAAACCGTTTGTGTCTAAGCCATCGTCCGGGAAAGCCAGTGTTGTATGTTCGGACATTTCTAATCCATTATCTTCTGAATTTAGTTTGGCCGAGGCACAGTTTCATTTCTCTTATAGAATCATTAAATTAAAAAACCAAGGCGAGTTTAGGGTATTCGCGTTCTCGGCTCATTCTAAGAAAATGTCAATTAAGTTAACTGACGTTTTTCAGCACGTTCAATCCGTCTGGTATACAACAGTAAACGTAACCATTGAAGAAATATGTGTTCCAATCACATTTGTGGTTTTTCAAAACTTAAATTATAACAACACCCTGTTGCTGGGTTTTGATTTCATAACAGCGTCTAAATTAATTTTGGATTTTTCCGGTTAACTTTTCTTTAGTAAATTTTCTTAGGGATGATGAAGGTTGCACTTTGCCTGATCCACAGAAGAAATCTGTTAACGAATTATTGTTGAAAAATGACCTGTTGTTCGCCTCGCAAGGTAGACCCAATGAGTGTGCTGAACATAGGATTGAAACAGGCGATCATGCCATAATTTCAAGATCACTTTATAAAATGTCACCATAATTTGCTTCATGTTGCAAAAAGGACCAAATTTATGAATACATTAGATTTGCGTGCAGGTTCCTGTATCTAAGAGTGAAAGAGACAAATCTTCTTTTATCTATCCATTCGGACTATTTCGATTTAAGCGTATGAGCTTCGGACTGAAAAACGCTCCCGCAAGATTTCAGCGAATGATTGACCACATCAAATCTGGAATTCCTGAAGTGGCCATGTGGGTCTTTTTAGACGATATCGTGGTGTTGTACGAGACTTTTTAGCAACATTTGAATGATCTTGCTGGTTTGATGTTTGGTCGTTTCGCGCAGTTTGATTTAAGAATAAATCGAGAGAAATGGAACACCATTTTGCGCGAAAGTAGCAGGTGTTTAGGGCATATTATCGATATCAACGGCATACGTACCAGTCCAAGGAAAATTACAGGTATTTCTAAAAAAAATCCTTTTTACAAACATGTAGTTGGTATCGCAGATTTGTCCCCAATTTTTCCGAAGTGTCGTGGCCCCTCAGCAATTTGACAAAAAAAGGCGTTAAGTTCATTTGGGATGTGAGTCATCGCGTGGCTTTCACCAAATTAAAACAGTTGTTGGTGAATGCTCCAATCCTCCAGCAAGCAGATGAAATGAAGCTAAATACGCAAAGAACCGATCCAAGCAAGTATGCGCTCGGTGCGGTTTTACTCCAGGGGGAGAGTGAAAATGAACAACCAGTAGAATATGCCTGTCGGCTGGCAATTCTTGGCAAACAAGTTCAGAGGACATTTGGATAGTGCAGAAATTACAGTAGGCCCAGATCATCAGCCACTTAAATACAATAGTTGATGTCGTTAAAGTCACCATCCGGACGTCTGACCCGATGGGCCTTACTTATCCAAGGATTCAACCTAAAAATAACATATACATCTGGAAAGGCAAATGTAGTTGCGGACAGATTGTCCAGTCGTCCTATATCCGAAGATGAACAATCGTTTCGTCATATCATTTGGATTTTCTAACTTAAGATTTTGAGGAAATTCGAGATTCACAACTTCAAGATCCAGAAATAAACAAAACTATAAAATGCTTTGAAGAATTTGATAATCCAGACCTCGGTAATTACACCGGTAAAGGTTATATTATGTAACAGGGAATTTTGTATCACTACATTCCTGATCAGGACTCTGAAGAGGCCCAGCTCGTCGTACCAGTTAGTCAACGCGGTTTTTTATTGCAACGATATCATTGTGATTCAACGGCCGGTCATTATGGAGTAGAAAAAACTATTCAAAAAATTAGATCTCTATAGTTTTGGCCAGGAATTTGTTGGTACGTGTTGGG
Source organism: Nephrotoma appendiculata (assembly GCA_947310385.1). Lineage (NCBI taxonomy): Eukaryota > Metazoa > Arthropoda > Insecta > Diptera > Tipulidae > Nephrotoma > Nephrotoma appendiculata. Next base: position 367,910,112 of record OX371223.1, on the reverse strand, counting down.
AGTGACGGCATTTTAAAATATCAAACTTGAAACCAGCCGGTTTGCTAAAAGCTCCGGTTATGCAACAACGTTTCGAAATTGTAGCTGTGGATTTGTTCGGCTCTCTTCCAACTAACAAGGATGGATATACAAATATTTTGATTGTCGAAGATGATGCATCTCATTGGGTGGAGTTGTTTCCGATTGGGTCAGCATCCGCGGATACTTGCGCACTCCAATTAAGTGATGAGGTGTTTTTACGATATGGTGTGCCACGACGCCTCATCTCCGATAATGGGCCTCAATTCATTAGTCATGTTTTACAATACTGCGAATGACTCTGACCGTAAGAGGTGTTGGAGACATTCAGCTGCGGAGGCCAGTGATGGAGGTGTTGTGTATGTGAAAGGAGTTATGTTTGTTCCAGATTTGTATGCAAACCTTACAAAGGTGGTATTTGACAACAGTTGATGCAATATTTATGATCAATCGCACAAAGTAGTTATATCACAGCAAAACATGAAAATGGTATGTTTATATTTAATCGGCCGAGTGATAGTTTGACCATGATATCCAGTGCTGAGACATCTAGATCAGATGAAATATTATGGCATCGGCGAATGGGATACCTAAACTTTAACAGTTTAATGAATTGTTTGGAGGGTAAATAAACACGTCTCCCCGTTAAAGATGTTGAGGTTAGGGCCAATAAAAGACTCGATTTAATACATTCTGGTTTATGCGGTCTAATCGAATGTGCTTCGCTAGGAGGTGCACGAGATTTTATGGTGTTCGTATATGATTCCACAAGGCGCGTTTTTGCCTACATACTTAAGTCAAAAACAGATATGGGCAATTTTTGAAGATCCTATACGAACGTCAGGTATTCAGCATCAACTAACAGCACCAACACCGTATACGCCAGAACAGAACGGAGTTGCAGAACGGATGAACGGACTTATAATAGAACGTGCGGGATGCATGATATTTTAATGCTCAGTTAGATAAACATTTTTGGGCAGAAGCAGTGTCTACCGCTGCGTGTATAATTAAAATCATTCACCGTCGTGTAGAGTGATGAATGGAATGACACCAGAAGAAGCGTGTTCGGGTAAAAACTTGATTTGTCGCGGTTGCGAGTGTTTGGTTGCGTGTGTTGTGTGCATACCTCAAAGCAAAAGCGGAAAAATTAGACCCAAAGACAAAGATGGGAATCTTTGTGTAACCGACAAAGATGTAAGGCGAAGTATCGAAGGCCTACAGGGCGTATAACTCCGATACTATAAGCGGATTATTTTTAGCCGTGATGTGGTGTTTCATGAAAATCAGTGTGTTGGGGAACGGATAGTGTCAAAACCAGTCGATAATTGATGATGACATCGTAGATTTGTCGCACATCACAATGAATGATCCAGATTAGAATGACAGGACAGTATCATCCGATGAAGTGACCAACGATGATACACGTTACACGACCCGGCAAACAGGAAGATGAGAATAAAACTCTTTAAGTGACAACTGATGACTATTTGCCTCCTAAAACAGCCCAGAGTAATATGTATTATGGTAAAACTAGACGTTCTTCTAGACAACCTAAGCCAGTAAACTGGGATGACTATATGACTTACAACGTGCACTCAACCGAAATGAATGACAGAAGAAAAAGAAATCTAAAGCCGATCAACTCTAAATGAGCATTCAAAACCAATAGGGACGCAACTGGAAAGATCATAAGGGATAAGGTGAGACTGGTAATCAAGGGATGTTGTCAAGAAAAGGCATTGATTAGGACGCTAGTTACAATCGCCGTAAAATTTGATCTTGATATAGATCAATTGGAACCGGATAAGTGGTGCAGTGGTTAAAGCTTCGGCACTTGGACCGGGAGGGACTGGGTTCGAATCCCATCAGAGGTTAGATGCAAATCGACTTTTCATCATCGATTACAATCGGTGATATTAATAAACACAACTAAGACCCTCTGATGGAGTGCAGAATTCAGCGCCGACCTACCGTCCATGTCAATGTACAGGTTGACATGGAGTTTGCAATATGCAGGTGGTATACTGTAGTTGTGTGAGTAGGTGAATGGGTTAATGATGTGGAGTGAATGCGTTGTATCACAATGGGCCAAAAATGGCCTAAGTGTCAACCACTGAAACAACCACTGAAACCTAGATCAATTGGATGCAGTGACGGCGTTTTTACAAGGGGAGCTCGATGAGGTCATCTACATGGCAACATCAGAAGGTTACGCAAAAGGCAACAAAGTGTCTCGTCTTAAGAAATCTTTGTATAACTTAAAACAGGCAAGCCGCATTTGTAATATAAAGTTGGACAAGGAATTGTTAAAGTCTGGCTTAGCCAAGTCCAAAGTCGATGCGTGCATCTATTACCAATTTAGTGGAAATAAGATGATGTTTGTTGCTGTTTATGATGTCGACATTTAAGATGAAATATTTGGATGAAGCGCGTTATGTATTAGGCCTACAAATAACATGCAACTAGATGCTGACTCGTTATAATATGGTGAATTGCAATCCGGTATCGACGCTTATAGATTTTAATCAAAAACTGTCAACGGAGTTTTGCCCAAACACAAAAAAAAAACATTGAATGAAATGGCTGAAGTGCCGTACCGGTCAGCTGTTATAAGTATATTGTTTGCAGCTCAAGTTTCCAGACCAGATGTGTGTTATGCCTTGAATTTAGTTAATCGATTCAACAATAACCAACCTGGCCAAGCTCATTGAGCTTCAACTAAACGAGTCCAGCTGTTAAACGACTTCTACGTTATAATTGAAGGGAAGCGAAACGGCTAAAATGGAAATGTTGTTTTTTTGCAATTTGGTCTAGAGACGATCAGCTACAGGATATGTTTTACGTTAACAAAACGGCTCGATATCCTGGAATTCAAGAAAACAACCCACAGTGGCAGTGTCAATAATTGTGGCCGAATATATCACATTAATTTCGGCCACACAGGAGGCCATTTGGTGTCCGACCAGACGAAAACGAAACGAATCGGAACCAAACGAAAACTATGTGCCTCGAGCTTTATTTTTATTTACTAAGACACAAATTCGTATCCATCGGCAAAGTTCCAATACATCTCCTAGGAAGCGAGTCTATTTGCTGCTAAATGCTTAAAAATAGTAGAGTTGTGTTGTTCTACTGTATACATTACGTATGTTTGAATTCATTTTATCAATAGAGGAAATCCCATTAGAGTGGAAGGCTGCTATAATCTACTGTAGCGGTTCTCAAACTTTTTGAGCTGCGGAGCCCTCCAAAAGCATAAAAATTTATACGGATCTCCAGTGGTTCAGTAATGACTAATTGTGTGTATGTGCCAATCGATGATGCCTAACACCGAAGAGTAGTTTATTTTTTTAAACATTGTATTTACAAATTATGCAAAATATAATAAATTATAAAAAATGAACATTTTTAGTGGGACGAGTGGACCTGTTTCCTATTTTTTACATAATTATTGTATGTCTGGCTTTCTAGTTGTAAGCAGAATCCTCATGTTACCTTCTGCATCGAGTTTGTTGCGATATTTTGTTTTTATTGCAACCAAGTCGTAGCGCAAGGGAGAAGTATTTTAACAGTTTGAGATACTGTTTCAAGTATGGCCAGTAGTGAGGAATCTGAAATCATGTCAATAAAGACTTCGTACTCTTTAACTGTTAATTCTTCTGATCTTTTCTCAACCATGAATGGGTTTCGAATCCATGCGTGTAATCTTTAAGCTTTGCATTCTGCTCATCTGGAAAATACACTACTTATCTGAGTTTAGAATATCTTCCAAATGTTGACGAATTCCATCACACAACATAAAATATTCACTTTCTTCAATGTCCCCATTAATTTCATCGGAAATTTCTTTGGAAAGTATTTGGAAGCTATCTAGCTCACGAGCGCGAATGCAAATGATCCAAAACACTTCAATTTTCTTTTCTTTGAAGTGACATATTCACTTTGTTTAGTTTTGTGATAATATATCGGCGTGGTATACAAGTCGAAACAACCACAGTTTATCTGTTAGTCTTTCTTGTAGATCCATTCGATTTACCATAAAAATAGTGTCCAATTCGGAACGGTGCTCGAATAGTCGAACAAGAAGTTTCCCTCGTGACAACCATTGTAATTCAGTATGGAGAATTAAAGCTTTATGAATGCTGCTCATATCTTCACAAAGAATCTTACAAGGCCGTGTTTGCAAGGGCTCGATTTGATGAAATTTATGATCTTCACAGACTCATCAAGGATATTTTTCAAAGACATTAGCATTTTTTTACTGCAAGTGCTTGGTGGTGACGAATGTAATGGCTACTGGTGCAGTTTGGTGCTAAATTCCATTCAATTGAGACTTCACGTCAACTGCTATATCTTAAGTTTAACGAGCTACCGTGTCATTGGATAGCGGCACAACCGTGATTTCTTTTGGCGCCTTTTCATCGAATGTACTTTTAGCTATATCGACTGCACAGGGCTTGATCAATGCCTCAACTATTGTATGAACTGCTCCTGCCAGTGCAATATGATAACTAACGATTTAGGATGCTTCAGTGGTCTTTTAATTTTTAATTTTGAAAGTTCAAACAATTAGGCTTTGGCCGTCATATTATGTCATTGTATGAGAATTTGCTTCCAAAAGCAGTCGTGATCTGTGATGTTTCAAAGCAACAAATTAATTTCATATACATTAATTATAAGTGGATTTAATTTTATAATTTTATATAATATAGTTTTATAATCCCCAAAGGTTCCGCGGACCACACTTTGAGAGACACTGATCTAGAGCTTAGAATATTAACAAAGTGGTTTCCTCTGAGGATGCTACTACCGACATGATATATGCAAAGGATATGTCTGTTTACGGTCTGGTGTAGATTTTCAATAGACGTGTGATATATCTAGAGGAGGTCTTGCCGTATCCAGGTAATTTATTAAAGATGATATCTGAAAATTATCAGTGATCGTTTTCAATCCCAGGTAATTGAAGATAACTATCAGCAAAGGTAAAAAATGAATGACGCTAATTTTGGATCTGAGATAGGTAGATCGAATCTAGACTTGAAGCTAAAATTTATCGTTAACGTTTTGTAAATATTTGAGGAAATGAAAAAGCGGACGTCTCAGCTTAACAAATAATTCGTAGTTACTCATCAGATCACGGGTGTCAATCACCTGTAAACTTATTTTTTACCAACAACAAAGAACAATTCACCTGGCTTTTATAAAATGTGGTCAAACATTCACATAAACATACAAATTGCGTTACTTCACACAATTAAATTGCAAATTATATTGTCTTTCATCACACACAATCAATTTAAAATCAGCAGAAAAAATATGCAACCACCGGCAACGACCAACCCAACCAAACAACAAACACACAAAACACAATTAAATCTGATGCAATACACGGAGATAACAAGAAGAAATAAATTACAAAGACAAAAAAAAAGTTCACAATTCAATTTGTCTTATAAATCATAAGCTATTTGACATTTTCCACCAACCGAACCAACCAACCAACCGAACCAAAAAATAAAAAATCTTCTGTGTGAGAAAATTTGCTAAAGTCATCATCATCATCATCATCGTCGTCGTCGTCTTCGGTCTTCGATGGTATTGTAAAATGAAAGTTACACAAAAATTAAATTTAAGAAAATGAAAAAAATTTGTCTGTATAAATTTCAATAAAATCAATTCAATTACATAAAAAAGACAGAAATCATCGTGCGGATCTCTTAACAGCATCTCCCTACTTTTTCGTATACATCTTAATGATAATTTTTCTTATGCTTTTTGTTGTTATTGTGGTTTGTAAGACTTTATGCTTAGATTGTATATTATCATAATTTACAGTCTGGCAGCAGTTCTCTATACTACTCTACAAATGATAGAGGAAGGTACAAAATTTGATACCGGGTCATCGCCCTAAAATATCAAGTAATTTATGCGCTGCCATTTCCGGGAAATAAATTAAATGGCAGGGTTTGGGCCATCAACAATGGATGCCGCATAGAAGTAAAAGCAGTATGTTTTGAGCGGGTTCAAATTACCTAAGAACGTGAAAAAGTGTGTTTATCGTGTGTTGTGAAGAATCCAGTAAAACATTGTGCTCACCGCTCGCTAAATCATAATCCACTTTCAGAATTACTGATGTTTTCAATACACTATACTAACGTGTAGCGAAATGGTTGCAGCCGAAACATCTACCACAATAAAATTGAAATCCGTCTGAAATACGAAATTGTGCATTTATTACCATTGGGGATGGGGGCACAGCATATTACGGAGTTGTCGGCAATTTGAATAAATACACTAGATTTAAAAACGTTATAAAATATTTGGATGTTTTCCAATTTGCGTCCGCACTAAAACTCTAAATCCGATCTTCGAAATCAATTCTTATTCTACGTACAATTATATTTTGTTGAGAAATAAAACTTTAGTGGCCAATTTTTAAATTAGCAGTGTTAGTTTCTCAATTTGTCATAGCGCAGTAGAAAATTTTTCATCGTAGTGGGCTGATTTATATAATGTGAACTCGAATTTCATTACTACATACTGATAAATATGCCAACATGAGCTTAAGAATGTTCTTTTTAATTCAGAAACAACTACTGTTAATTTTCAAACCTGGCCTCTAATATTTTATTTCTCAACAAAATAACACTACTAAAGTAAGAGGAAAAATGGGTATATCCAGCGGCATTATCGACACGCAAACCGAAGGAAAAACTACTTTATCGGCCAACTGTAAGGGAAACTCGTGATAATATTTAAACGGTGTTATCGACATTTACATCGAATTTTTAACATAAACTGTATTACCGACAAACTCTTAGAAGAAAACGCAACCTAGAAGATTGTTGTAAACAAATCCATTTCAAAATCATATTCTACTCGTTTCTATTACTTCCGATTGTAGGCACGAGTCTAAAATTATATCCTGCTTACACGACAAATGTATAACGACACTATTTTTTGAATGTATATCATTTCACGAGAAACGAAAATTTCAGACATCGTTGAGTTTGCCTTAGAGTGCTGTAATTGTAATATACAATTTTCTGAAGTTTTCCTGCAAACTCCTATAATCCAGCACGCGTAAGTGTCGTAAAATGTAGAAGTCAAAAACCCCCTTCTAATAGAAACAAATCATTTAGTTTGATCAACTTGAGGTTAAGGATGTAGTGAACAGCGACACTTGCCTTTTTTTCCTTTCTCTTCCATTCAGCAGCATAGGGCCCATCTTACTCTATTCGGGGCTATTGCTTTCAGTTCTCCCTACACTCATTACCGAGTGGTTTTGCTTCGGCTAGCACGATAGCGATTTGCCTAGTCCGCCACAGGAGTTCTTCGTTTTTAGTCGTGTTTGGCCAGAAGCATTTTATTAGACACCTAAGGCATTTATTCACCCAATATACCTGGAGTTTTCTAGTGATCCTCTGTGTGATCCCGCGCGTGTTTCCATGTTTCACATCCATACAGCAGTACTGATTTTACACAGGTATTGAACATTCGTAGCTTTGTAATTCATGACAGGACGGACGCATTCCAGATCTTTTGTAGCAACGAATTTCTTGCTTTGTTGATGCGTTGGTTGATATTCTCGTCAGTACCACCTGTTTTCGCTACAACCAAGGTGTATCAACATGTCAACATTCTCGACAGTTTCTTGGTTGATGGTAATGGATGTGTGTAAGACATCGCCTGAAAAGTTCCCGGTTTAACAAAGAAAACACAATTTTTTGGTGATTTTATTCATCAACATTTGGGCGTCCAGAGCCTGGTGCATCATCGGTAGTTGTACGTCCATGTTTAAAACGCATACCAGTCAATGGTGGTTGATTTTCCTGGTACAGAGTCCGGATAACACTTATCAGGGGCTTTGCTTGAACGGTATTTTTCTCCATCAAAAAATGTGTTTAATCAACACATATCGAAATGTCATGAAATTTTAGGTATCATTTAAAGTTTGGTAAAATTTAAAAATGAAATAGGTTTTAAATTTGTGGCACCATCTATGTGTCAGACCAGGAACTTTTTAGGCTATGCACAATAATTTGTTCGTGTTTAGTCTCATAGCCTTGGTTTTTCTGATGTTAATTTTGAGACCGACTACCTGTGCCAAAGCAGCTAAATTCTTGGGTTTTTGCTGCATGCCTGTGCGTTTATGACCATTGAGTCGATTTGTTGAACCCCACTGAATGCCATTTGAGGATGTGTTGTCTAATTTTCGCATTACAGTATCTAACAGTAATATTAGCAGTATTGGAGGGAGAACACATCCTTTTCTGACTCCTCGTATTAAACTCTATTTCCGGCATCCGTTTACATTTCCTTAATTAGGTAGTTCAATTATTCTTCTCCGAATGCCCATTTCGCTGAGTGCTTTCCAAAAGATAATAATCTCACACCTATTGATAGAATCGAACGCACGTTATCCACAAAGGATAGATACAGCGGTGAGCTCCATTCGTTTGATTGTTCAATGATACGAATTGAGTTGATGTGGTCTGTACTGTACAGCTTCCACCAGATCTAATGCGCTGGTTGATTGTTGGTGATATCCGCTCAATACCATTTGCTAACACACTTTCATTGTACTGTTGAGAAGGGAAATGCCTTTCCAGTTCTTGCGTTCTCTAAGGTCACCTTTCTTCAGAATTGTTATGTGTCAAGCCCTCTTTCCATTTCTGTGGAATTCTACCAGAATTCCTTCCACGCTTCTGCTATAGAGTTAGAGTTATTACCGTTGTTACAAATGCGTCGCCATTTTCATGCGCCGCATGTTTCTATTTGCTCTGCTATTTTGCTGCACTGTCGAGAATGTCTTCAGTGTATTTTCTGTGACCATTTCTTGCCATCCTTTTCTTATTTGTTTAGCACTTTATTTGTATCGATTTTCCGCCGTATTTTCATGACAGAGTTGTAAACACAGTTGGAGGGAATCCTCAATTTTCCTAGTAAACGCAAACTATTGGAAAATGGTGAGAAACGATCTGGTGTCTATATGAAAATACATACCACTCTTATTATTATTGTGGAATTAGTGTGAATTATTAATACAAGGTTTGCTTTTAAATTATTCAAAAGATCATTTGCTCGCCTTTTAATTTCTTGTTCAACGCCCATATATCTATAAATCAAGTGGGGGAAGTGCTCACCTTAGTTCAAAAGCTATATTTAGGCCCAAATCGCCGCCACACTGAGTAATATCAAATACGTGTAGCTAAAATTCAGCGATTTGCGGTTTATACGTATTTGCTCTTTGGTTTTTATGCTTCAGTCAATAGGTTCCTCTCATATTAGTTGTTTTACGTCGAAAATTGCGTGTCATTGCATGACTCTAAAGCCAATCAACCATAGCCTTTTTATCATATACTTGAAATACAAAAAAAAATATCGACACTGGAAGACTGAGAATAGTCAAACAAAGCAGATCTTCATGTGTCACGTAGAAAGTATTGGCTTTACAATTATTTTAAATTATATCAAAATACATGTTTTAAAAGCAAAGTTACAAATTTATATTCCAAAAAGGTTTTCAAAATAAATTACATTTAAATTATGTTCCACAATTTTTATAAATAGGTTTCACACTTTCTGGAAGTAATCAATACTAACAATAGTAAATAATCAATCAATAATAAATACTCTAGACCGAAAAGATACAATAAAAATGATGATTAGGTTCCAAATTTATTCGTAACCGATTGCTATTTATAGTTCCGCTGTCACAGTTAGCCAACGGTTTAATTAATTGTTACACTAAATTTTTCTTGAATACTGCTTCGTTGATCTCATAAAAAGTAATAAATAGGTTCCACATCTAAATAAGCGGCATCGATTGAATACGAACTTTTCCGCCACTGATGCCTATACTTTGGTGAAAATGCATCGTTTAGATAATTTGTGGAACTTGTCTCTTTGGTATGTTTAATCTTATTCTCTTATAGAAAATACAATAAGTCACCTTGCTAGAATACTTATTTGAATATGGTAAATTCCACAAATAACCGTTTTGGAATACTAATCGTTTTGGAAAGGGACTAATTACATAGTAAATATGTCACATAAATTGACATTTACATAAGCATGACAAAGTTAAGTGTGATTTCTAATAATAATAATATACATTTAAATTGCATTCCACATCAATTCATATTTACTTTAGTACAAAATATTTAAATAAACGGTTTATTTTGGTAGCGTTACATTAGGTTCCACATTTAAATTAGAGATAATGCTACGTTGGTTTGTTTTTTAGGGACATAGATCAAAATAGTAAATAGATCAAATAAATGCAAGACATAAAAATTAGATTTCACATCTAGAAGTAACCTCAAACCTTTGTGGCGTAAATCGTTAATGTTAAATTACATTTAAATTATGTTCCACATCTAATCTGCATAAGTACAAACAAATTATATATACTTTTTTAAATTAGGTTCCACATTTATGTAACACCGATTGTTGGTTTACTATGATGTGTGCTACTTTCCAAATGATGTTTTATGATATCCCTTCCAGAAAATGTAAATATTTTAAAACAGCACTGTGCTGCACAAATTAAGCTTCATATTAGTACTAATACGTTATAATAAAATATCTGGACAAACGAAAATGTATTTAAAAAATTGAGTTCCACATACAAACTATTTATCAACGATTGCCAGTTTACCGTCTTACAGTTATTTCGAAGTAACATTTTATAATTTTATTTCCTTCCTCCAGGGATTTTGTTGAACATGATGCAACTCTAATGGATGAAACACACCAAGAACAGCGCAACATATTCCAAACAATCCACACTAACGGTTGCGTATGGGTGTGCACATCAAGCAGAGCAGCAGATTGTTTTGTTTTAGTAGTAAAATTGCAGCAAAGAGCAGCAAATTAAAGCTGCTGGGTGTGGAACCTATTAATGCCGCGACAGATGCAACTTCATTCAATATAATTTCTTTAAATTTAAATTTTTCAATTATAATTACAAAATACTTAATTTCTTTTAATGGAAATACCTATATTTATACTCAAACTATGATTTTGTATCATTACATAAGCGAATAAGCAGAAATTTAAGTTTGCTGATTTTTGTAGTTCTGTGTAATGTTTCGGAAAACTTTTTGTACCAATTCGTCTATGCTTTCTGTGATCTTACCGAAGTTTGCTGGCAAGGTGATACATTGCGTAGATTCATCAATTTGGCATTCGCCCATTTCCAATTTCCATTAATTGTTTTGCCAGAATTTCCAGCCGATGCATCCCGTTGTAGTTGTACACGCATGTTGGTTTTCAAAGTCAATTTCTGTAAATGACGCCATAAAACTGATGATTTGAGACATGCATTAAGTTCAGCACCGCCAGTGTTTGTCGAAAATCACCGAAGATCCGCACCACCGAAGATCCGTGCGTTTCCTCTCAAATCTCGCAGTGAACGATCAAGCGCTTGCAATGCTTTCTTGTGAGACATTGTACATTCGTTCCGTATGATAATTTGGCACGTTTGGAGTACTTTGTCCATCCCAGAGTTTTCGCTGATGTTGCATGTTGGTGCCTCAGTGTTTTGTAAATTCAACGGCAGTTTCAAGGCTGAATGCGCTGTTCGGCCACCATCCAAAATGGCCAGAGCAATATTATTTTGTGATCGTATGGTTGCCAAAATGAGTGAAAGAAGAAAAGTCTTGCCTAAAAAACAGTCCACCGCTTTGTTCTGTGATTGCACGCATAATTCTGTCATACGCAATGCGTTGTTCTGGAACTAACTGCGGAAGATTTGTCTGAAGAAATGTTCCCAGTTCGTCAGAATCAAAGTGTGTTTCTCGTTGCAAATCACGATCGAAAAGGTCGTTCGCTGGTCGGTTCGGAGCAGGCATTACCAGTTGCACCACTGCCTTGTTAGCGAATGCCACACATATGTCTTCAATCAAAATCAATGCATCATTATACACGTTTGGTGTGTTTTGAATGTCCGGATTTTGATTCGCCGCGCGCAAACGATGTAGAATATTTTTACTCATGTAGTCCTTGTATTTTTCCCAAAGATCTTTTGGATTAGATGGGAAGCAGGTTGTCAATATTATGGCAAATAACGTGCGTATTTGCTGTGGTCGAACAGTATTCGATGTATCAGCAAGTGCAGTGTCCCAATGTGCATCATTCTCAAGAAAATTTAGCTCCTGGCAAGCTTGGCAATAAAGATCCTTTGGAAAGATGTCGGTCCACGTACATTGATTAACAGCAATCGCAGATAGAAGCATTCTGTATTGTTCGGGCGAACAGTGTACAGACGACCCAATGCGTCACTGGAATACAAATTGGGATGTCCTTCAACTGCTTTACTTTGTTTGCGACGTTGAAACTTTTTAGCCGATGCATTCCATGTGCAGAATTTCGGTACCTCAGAATAAAGTAGAGTCTTTGTAAAAATATCATCTTGGCACAATGAGTAAAATGGAGTTAAAGTTGTTGCCGGTGGAACCAATGCTATTGTACGTACATTATCTGCGGTAAAGTACACGCGCTGTCCATTCTCGAGATGCACCACCAAGTGTACTACTGTTGGATGTCGTTCATGAATTGGAAATGATAAGATGCGCCACACTGCTTCATTGCTGCTAATGTAGCGTCCAAGTTGGTATTGGTAGATTTCATCGAGCGGTGCGGCCATATTCCCTACTCCGAAGGCTGCCATGTCGTTTCCTTTGTTGACATATTTGCAAATGTATTTGATCGACTTCACTGAATTGCAATACTCAACATTAATGTGTGCTTACAACCCAACGATTATCGACTTCGACATCAACGTTTCGTACTTTCAGAACGATGGATTTGCCGCCATTCTCAACTGATCGTCGACGATATACAGTGGGTATCCGTCATTGCCAGTGATGGTATTAGAAACCAAATTTTTTGGGTATCGTTTCGTGCATTTCCCATCAGAGATGCATGGTGAATTGTTGTTGAATCATATTTTTGGTAACGACGTCGAATAAGTCTGGATCAATGTCCTTATCTGGTATTTCTGCTGAGATGATTTGGTCAATTTGATCTGGCGTAATTTTTTTTGATTAACCAAACCAAAATATGAGCATGTGGCAATCCTCTTTTCTGCCATTCAATGGAATACATCCAGCAGCGTCTCTTTCCAAAAACGTGATGCTTGATAATAAAATCAATCAAAGATTTCAATTTTTGTTTAATGTCATGGCGGTGCGAAGATGATTGTCCAGCTAACAGAAGTTCTTTAATTTCATCCCATGTTAGATTGCATGTAAATGTGATGAAAAAATCTGAAAGACCATATGCGCGATCGTATGTCATCGCATCTTGTGCGTATTCATGCATGTGCCGTGGACTCCCCGTGAATGTACACGGCAACATGACCATTCTTCCCAATTCGTTTGAATTCACGTTACCATCATTAACGATTGCGTCTCGTAAATGGATGTACTCTTCAGAACGCAACTCGGTTTGATTCAATCGAATATATAGGAGTCGTTCGGTTTCAATCTTCGCGTACATATGTCGACGATGTATTGATGGAAAAATTGTCGACATTTCAGAATGTGATTCTCAGCGTCTTGATGAATCATGAATCGATACGAATAATAATTCATGGCACTGACTTTCTTATTCGCGTCTTCGTCTGTTTGTGGATTTCTCATTTTGAAGTTGAAATGAAATCCATCTTCTCCTCGCCAAAACAGAATCGGATACTGGAATCCGTAGTATTAGCGATGAGTATCGGAGAATCGCTGAACCTGGTGATTTCTGCGATGAAGAATTATGTCGCGCGATTCGAATTCTTCGCCAACTATCACGATCGCCACTTCATCGATTGTTGGTGCACTGAACTGTCTTTCGTGTTGTCCAACGGGTCTTTCGTCTGCTCGAATTACAACTGCGTAGTCAACGGCTGGCATTCGTTGAATGGCGGTTTTAAACAACTGAACTAATTCATTGTGATGATCGAAAATGGCTTGTAATGCAGCCACGATTTCTCGTGTAGTGCCCGCATTATAATGACATCGTTGTTCAATTTGTTCATCACTGTTTGCCATGAAATAAATTTGAAGAAACTTGTGATCTGCGTCCGGCTATGGTAGAAGCGATCCGGCTCGATGATAAATTTGCCCTTGGACTCTGAATGTTGGCATGTAATTTTCGTTCACGATGTTCGTTGCACCGAACGATGTCATTTAAAAACATGAATTGTATTTGCGGATCTTTTCCAAGAAATGCTTCGACTCACGTATAACACCTGATAGCAACGTTGATAGTGGTTCAGGTGGTGGATGTAATTCTGGCAGCTTAACTTTTCCATTGGCGCAGCACATTCCTGGCGTTTCGTTCTTAAATTTAAGGGCGCTACAATACATGCAAATTTTATCCATTTTTCCAATGACGACAATTGGATGAAGACTGTAATCATTATTACTGTCGTAATGGAATGCACCAAGATTTAAATCAGCGTACAGTGTCGTCTTGATCGAGCGGTGTTTATTCGAACATGTTGCAACCTTCTTTCCCGTTGTTCAGTTGTCTCAGACGAACGGGCCTGAATAGTACGTATTCGATCAGTTTCTAACCTCACTTCTCGTAGTTCAGATGATTCAGACGAACGGGTCTCAACGGCAAGTACTCGTAGATTTTCCAGCCTTAATGCTCGTTTCTCGTCTGATTCTGAGGCTCGTAATGCTCTTTTCTTCCGTGCTTGAGGTGTAGATCGGCCAATTGCTTGTCGCTTTGGAGGCATAATTGTACGGGAACGACACGAAAAATGCGTTTGAATTTATTAGATGTCAAGCAGCAATCCGAATCTCACAATGTATCCAATCCAATTGAACCGGCTGTTCACACTCGGATGGAAATGTTGAGAGTTAGTTCCAATTATTAATTTAACTCACACGAAATGCACAAAACTATTCGAAAAACGCTCCCAAATATAAAAATACGGACAATATTGTCTGTTCAATGTGAGCCGGACATGAATTTCACAATTTACATAAATTTTTATGTCACCCGCAACTCGAAACGTCATCATTCGTTCGCTGTTTTGGTTTCAATTCAAATCAGCATGAACTACCACGGTAATATATGAAATCCGTTGGAATGACAGTGGCGCCATCTGTCGAAAATTGGTCATACCAACTCAGAAACCTTCGTGGGTTTATACACAACAACTTTGCTAAAGATCGTCACGTGATCAAATGCATAGTTTACGATTGTATAAAGGACGTACAGACAAACATTCATTTTTATATATAGATAAGGAGGTATAGGTTTTGCACTCCAAAATCAACCTTTTATAAACCATGTTCATCAATTTGCAAATCAAATTCACCTTTATCCAAATCATATTCATTCTTTTCCATTACAAATTCAACCGGAGTCGTTTCGTTTTATAACGACTCCGGTTGAATTTGAAATGGAAAAGAATGAATATGATTTGGATAAAGGTGAATTTGATTTGAACAAAGGTGAATTCGATTTGGATAAAGTTTTATTTGATTTGGTAAAGGATAAAAGTCTTTTGGAAAAAGGTGAATTTTATTTGCAAGTTGATGAACATGACTTGTAAAAGGTTGAATTTGGAGTACAAAACCTATAGCATTTAAATTTGCTGCCCGCTTCTGCTGTTTGTTGTTTTTCATCCTTAAATCGTTCAAGTAAATTTACATTTAATTATGTTCCACAACAAATTATATTTACATTATTATAAGACTCATTATTAACCGATTTCTGTTGATCCTGCAGTCTGCTTCATGTTAAAAAAAAAGTTTATTTTAGGTTCCACATTTACATTATCTATCACCAATTGCTAGTTTATCACATAAACTAGTTATTAAATGTTATGTGGTGATTGACATCAAATCATATTTTTGTCCTGTCCTTTGTACCAACAAAACCATTTTAAAATTAGGTTCCACATTAAATTTTCTGTCACCTAATTTATCGTCCTAAAATATTTTACTGGACCATCCGGTTTGAAATTTTCAAACACGACCACCTCCTCTTTAACCGCCCATATATAAGAAAATCATGCTTCATGTTATTTCAACATTAAAAATTCAGTTTTTCGTTAAAAACATAAAATTACTTTTGTTGTAATTTTTAATGTTGATGACCATGATGATTAAAAGTCGAGAAAACGAGCATGAAACAAAACTAATAAATTGTTTTTTTTGTATAAAAAGTTTTTCACACAGACAAAATGGCAAATTGGGAAGTCGCAGCCTCAAATAGAGTTGTTGTTGTTGTGTAGAGATAGCGGCTCGCATGCAAAAAAATTCACTTACCTTAATTGTCCATTAAGATTACTACCAGTTTGTAATTTCGGCAGTTGAGACGGTTGGGTACTACTACTGTTGTTGTTGTTATTGTTGGTCGCACTGCTATTGATATTCTGCTGTAAAATTGTATTAGCATTTGTTGACAGCTTCGATAATGATAAATTAATCGTTGCTTGATTATTGTTACTATTGTGATTACTATTAAGGAATGCATTATTATTGTTACTATTGTTATTATTACTAGTTTGACTTATTAACAAATTCGAAGCTTTCTTCTTTTGTAAACGGGTTTGTAATTCTAGTATCCGTTGATCGACGGATCGCAGTTCAGCTTGACGTTGTTGCAGTGCTTCACGTTGTATATGTAGACGGGCATCTTGTTGTAATGATAATTGATTGCGGTACTGTAATGAAGGTAGAAGATAATAAAAAACGAGTTAAACATGAAATATATGTAACATTACATACTCTATATACATATAAGTAAGCATAAGAAAATATGTTGGAAATTTATCATTACATGCACTACAAAGGTATAAAAGTATATAGGTACTTGTAAAGGTACATAATTTACGCGTATATTAAAACTTAAAAAAAGTGTTTTCTCTCCGCGTTTTGTAAGACGTTGTTGTTTAATGCAACGATATCAGGTGTACAAAGAAAGTTTTTAAATTAAATTCGTGTTTAAGTTTTTTTTTTTTGTTGGATTCATTTAATTGGAAAACGTTGCGCCGAATCAGATATGGAATGGGTGAGTTGTATTCAATCAATTTACTTCAGTGTTGATTTACTAAAACATCTGCGCTGGATTCATTAGTTTCGAAAGATTTCATAGTGAAAATATGACAGGTATTTGGAATATTTTAAATAAACAATATCTGGGTAGATCGGTAACAAATTAGCAACTTTCTAGGTCTATACCGGATAACCAATAATCGTTAAATATTCCTAAGCTCGTATTTCTATAATATCTAACATCATATTCAATTGAAAATTTTAAAAGGAATAACGAGCGGTTTGAAAACCAAATTTTACTCACGATCTTACGCGCAATTACCACCTTCACTAAATTCTACTACATGATACGCATTACAGAAATAATTTGATTGGAATAATTTTCGCTGACTTAACTCAATCCTAAAAACACCCAAATTTTACTAGCAATGAAGTAATTCTTCTTTGTAACTCAGAGTACACATGTACAAGTTGCACATGAATGCCCTATTAACAATCTCAGAAAACGTCTAAAATCATCGTAGTGAGTTTGTTAGACTACAATCATATCATACTAAGCGTTATAGTGAGCTACCTCAACAGTATTTTTTAGATATCCGGATTTTTCAGTTGAGTTCCATTTTTAAACTATAGATACGACAAGAGGATGATACAGCATACTGGTGGTTCCAAGTTATATTAAATTTCTAACGTTTAACCTTTTTTGTCTAACCTCGTTTTGTTTAAGCGACAAACTTAACATTTAACATTTTCCAAGACCAACTGCGCCTTCATGGTTTTTCTGAATCAGCTCAAAACTTTGCAACTTTGGGTGAAGCAGAGCTAAATTAAAAAATCCAACAGAAAAAATCAAGAGTTTTAAAGAATTCGATGAGCAAAGACCAAAATGTTAGAAAAATGGATAAAGATTACCTAAATAACAGTTTCATCGGTAAAAATTGAATCTATATTTTTTTTAACCGATTAGTCATTCTTCTCAAAATAAAACTCTCATTTTATTAATTCATCGGTTTACGGTTATTAAGCGCAATTTTAAGAGTTTTAATCAAGTACATTAGAAAATATTTTTTAATTCGTTTAAATATTTCTGTTTCAATTTATGATTCAGCGTCCGGTTCTGAATAGCGCCCAGTTGAAGCAGTTTGCAATGGCATTGCTATTTAAAAAAAAAAAAAAATTAAATAGGATTACATTTCTTTTAAATATTGTAACTGATCAACAGAATTATGTAATTCAAAAGCAAAAATATATGGACAAACCCAAACAATATCAATATCAATATCAATATCAATATCAATATCAATATCAATATCAATATCAATATCAATATCAATATCAATATCAATATCAATATCAATATCAATATCAATATCAATATCAATATCAATATCAATATCAATATCAATATCAATATCAATATCAATATCAATATCAATATCAATATCAATATCAATATCAATATCAATATCAATATCAATATCAATATCAATATCAATATCAATATCAATATCAATATCAATATCAATATCAATATCAATATCAATATCAATATCAATATCAATATCAATATCAATATCAATATCAATATCAATATCAATATCAATATCAATATCAATATCAATATCAATATCAATATCAATATCAATATCAATATCAATATCAATATCAATATCAATATCAATATCAATATCAATATCAATATCAATATCAATATCAATATCAATATCAATATCAATATCAATATCAATATCAATATCAATATCAATATCAATATCAATATCAATATCAATATCAATATCAATATCAATATCAATATCAATATCAATATCAATATCAATATCAATATCAATATCAATATCAATATCAATATCAATATCAATATCAATATCAATATCAATATCAATATCAATATCAATATCAATATCAATATCAATATCAATATCAATATCAATATCAATATCAATATCAATATCAATATCAATATCAATATCAATATCAATATCAATATCAATATCAATATCAATATCAATATCAATATCAATATCAATATCAATATCAATATCAATATCAATATCAATATCAATATCAATATCAATATCAATATCAATATCAATATCAATATCAATATCAATATCAATATCAATATCAATATCAATATCAATATCAATATCAATATCAATATCAATATCAATATCAATATCAATATCAATATCAATATCAATATCAATATCAATATCAATATCAATATCAATATCAATATCAATATCAATATCAATATCAATATCAATATCAATATCAATATCAATATCAATATCAATATCAATATCAATATCAATATAAATATCAATATCACAATATCACAATATCAATATCACAATATCACAATATCACAATATCACAATATCACAATAACACAATATCACAATATCACAATATCACAATATCACAATATCACAATATCACAATACACAATATCACAATATCACAATATCACAATATCAAAATATCAGAATATCAAAATATCAAAATATCAAAATATCAAAATATCAAAATATCACTATATCACAATATCACAATTTCAGAATATCAGAATATCAGAATACCAAAATATCAGAATATCAGAACACCAAAATATCAGAATATCACAATATCACAATATCAGAATATCACAATATCGCAATACCACTACATCACAACAACACAATATCACAAAATCACAATATCACAATATCAAAATATTGCATATCACAATATCAGAATATCATAATATCGCAATATCACAATATCGCATATCACAATATAACAATATCACAATTCCACAATATCACAATACTACAATATCACAAAATTGCATATCACAATATCGCAATATCACAACATCACAATATCACAATATCACGATATCACAATATTGCATATCACAATATCACAACATCACAATATCACAATATCACAATATCAGAATATCAGAATATCAGAATATCAGAATATCAGAATATCAGAATATCAGAATATCAGAATATCAGAATATCAGAATATCAGAATATCAGAATATCAGAATATCAGAATATCAGAATATCAGAATATCAGAATATCAGAATATCAGAATATCAGAATATCAGAATATCAGAATATCAGAATATCAGAATATCAGAATATCAGAATATCAGAATATCAGAATATCAGAATATCAGAATATCAGAATATCAGAATATCAGAATATCAGAATATCAGAATATCACAATATCAGAATATCAGAATATCAGAATATCAGAATATCAGAATTTCAGAATATCAGAATATCAGAATATCCGAATATCAGAATATCAGAATATCAGAATATCAGAATATCAGAATATCAAAATATCAGAATATCAGAATTTCACAATACTACAATATTGCATATCACAATATCGCAATATCACAACATCACAACATCACAATATCACAAAATCACAAAATCACAATATCACAATACCACAATATCAAAATATTGCATATCACTATATCACAATATCAGAATATCATAATATCGCAATATCACAACATCACAAAATCACAAAATCACAATATCATAATATCACAATATTGCATATCACAATATCGCATATCACAATATCAAATATGACAATATCACAGTATCATTGTGTCTATAATTGTTTTTCGGTTTCAATGGGCGCTTTCAGGCGCCCTATCATGATTAGTGAAATCATCGCCAATTTGATTTAAAATTTTCATAGAGCTAAACATCTTCATAACGTTGGATTCGATTTTACTCAACATGTTCCCAACTGTTGGGTGCCCTGAAAACGCCTAATGATTTCAATGAAAGTTTGATGAGGCTTGGCTTCCCAGTACAAGAAATCGATGGAGGAGTTTTAATTTCCCGAAAAGTCGTCCAGTTGGGCCATCAAGTTGTGCCTTGTTGCGTTATCTTGCAACGTGTTGCATCATTTTGATTATGTTGCGTGATGCTGCACCACGTTCAGGATCTTCTGCTCTTCTGTCCTTAGCAACATGCTGTGTTTATTTAGGGCTCATCATACAGCAGTTATGGCAACTTTTTGCGTTCATTTTGAATATTTAGTCATCATAAAGTTACATCTACCAAAAATTAATATAATCTTATTGGAACAGTCATCTCAGGGTCGGATGAAGTTTCGTTGGATAGAACATTGAAATGCATTTGGTGGAGATATCGGCTACCAAGAGAAGCTGTCACAATGGCTACTTCTCTCGGTAGCCGGGTGTGTTGGCCGAAAAGAAGGACAGCAACATGAGATTTTGTGTAGATTATCGAAAACTTAATGATGTGATGAAAAAGGTAAGCTCCCTACCACCACGAATTGATGACACATTAGATACATTATTGAGCATTAGTATGTTCTCCACATTGGATATTTAAAGTTGCTATATGGCAGAAGAAAACGTTGGAAAAACTGAATTTTGTGTAGGTAACGGGTTCTTGTAATTTAATGTAATGCCTTTTGGAATAGATTTGGAGGAATGTAAGGGAGGGAAAGGTAAAACTTTCGAAGGCACACGAGAAATCTAGCTGAAGTCTTCCAACAAATACGCTCCGCCGGATTAAAATTAAGACCTAAGAAATGTGGAATGAAATATGGTCAACAATTCCATTTACGAACAGATCATGGGGTATGATGGTTGCTATAACTTAAGAATTCGGAGTAACAAGACACCTTGAACCGAACGTCGGCAAATCTACGACTTTGACATGGCACATCGAAAAGGAAGCACACATTGAAATGCTGACGCATTATTAAGGCGGCCGTATCAAGTTGAATGTAAAACAATGCGGACGAATGGAAGGACATAATTGAAGTCGGCTTCTCCTTTCTTAATGCTTTCCGTATATGGATTTGGAGTTTCGAAGGAATACATTTTGAATTGTTGATATTCCAATCAGATAGTGCGGTGGAAAGATTTAGTAGTACAATGGAAAAAAATTTAACATGGGTTGTGAATAAAAATCAGTGCGAATGGCTGGGTTCGGGTTTACACCAGCTAGAAACTTTTTCGTTTTATGGTCCAGATTGCCGAAGAAAGGGTAACCATAGAAACCCAAAGTAATGCATTTGAAACGGTTGACACTATACAGACGGCAGCGGTAGTTTGCATTCTGGTCGGGACGAACAGGCTTATGTACCCCTACGATTTCGCCTATTGAGCATAATTCATCGTAAACCGGTTTAACGACATTTTTTTGTGGAATTAGTGACATCTAGGTCTAAGAAGTAGCATTACAGATATTTTGGTAGCAGTTTTGTGGTATTGCAAATTAAAGCAGAATTAGTCTAGAACAGAACCGACTGTTCTGTTCTAGACTAATTCTGCTATAGAGTAGTGCGACACATTATTAGTGATAAAATGATAAAATGGAAATGAAGCCCAGAATTTATTATAGGAATTTCGTCAATCTCAAAATTTTATTCTATCCCAGAAATTTAATTCGAACTTTAAGGGTTGGGGTCGTTTGCCCGCTTTTCAAAATGCCGAAATCAAAATCCAGCTTTTCAAAAGCCCGTTTTTAATTTATTTTTATGAATACGGGAGCCCGCGGGCCTAGAAATTTTTTTAAAAAGCGTGCTTTTGATAATGTTTTTCTCAGTACATATGAAGTGCATAAAATAGTTGTTGGTTCTGATTCAAGCTGGATTGGAATACTACATAAGTGGTTAAGAAATTTCGAAGTTCCATTGAATAAGAAGAAGAAATAGTGTAGTTTAATTCGGTTAAGCAAAATTTCTTAAATGCGTTCAAAATTCATGTAAGAATCACAATCTATACCGATATATCAAATATGAACATTATTGGTGAAAAATGACAAAGTTACATTCAACATAGCCAACATCTAATACTCTACAACCTAAATTTGACAATGATTGGTTAAGAAATGGCGAAGTTTTCCATTTAGAATGGTCTAATTCCAGAACTTCATGTTAAATCTACGTTAAAATCCCAATTCAGGATTTTGTAATTTGGGCTTTCGTATCGATCCCGCACTGTGTAGTAGAGTGGGTTAGCTCGTTGATTCTCGGTAATAACTAAAAATTTTCACCTTAACATAACAGCGACTGGATGTGTCACAAATGTCAAAACAATTTCCGTTTTAGAACGGTTGATTTTCGTCCATGCGATTTTCTAAAATAACGAAGGGCTAAACGTCGTGCTCTTAAAATATGCAAAAAAAGGCCATGACGTAATGTGTTCTATGCGGCACTGGGTCGTGTTGATAAACTCTAGGCCTTTAATGGAATTTATTTTATTCAAAACAAGGTTGCGCTAACTACCTAAAGTTTTATTTTCAAACTGGTGTGCATGTTGTGGACTGAGCTATGACGGTTTGGGTGTATGTGATACCGAGTCTATATAATATCCATAAGCGTTTTCGGCCTGGTATGTTTTGGTGCAACGGAGGCCAGTATAGCTAGCTTATATGATTTTGTTTCGAATATAATACATTCCGTTTGTGGCCTCCGATGCAGCAAGACATACCAGGCCAAACCAATTTGGATATTATAGAATTTCGATACCACACTGACACAAACGGTCATTGCTCTGTTTCCACATGCAAATAGGTTTGAAATTAAAACTAGAGCTAGTTAGGACAACCTTGCTTTAAATAAAATACATTCCATTACTGGCCTCCGATATACCTAGACAGACGTGGCCGGTCATTTTTAATTCCCTTACAAAACTAGAGCTTATCAATACGGACAAGTGTCGCATAGAATATATTACGTCAGTGGACTTTTATTGAATATGTGCTCTAACAACGAATAGCTCTTCGTTATTTTAGAAAATCGATACTGCATTGACTAAAATCAACCGTACTAAAACGGGAAATGTCGCGAAACTTATACCACATCCAGTCGCTGTTGTTTAGTAGAAATTAGGGAGAAAGAAATCCATTATTTTTACGTTTATTTCGAGGCTTCATTTAACATGGCTACAATCATTCGTTTCGGTTCAAATATACGCCGTTTCTTTCGATAACTCGTCGCCATTTAGAAGGCATTTTTATTATGCCGCTTTTCCAAAATGCCTTAATATTGGCAAAAAGCCTCCCTTGACACCATTTTTACACCACCAAGAGCGTTTGCTATGGACGAAAAGAGATTATAATTGTCAGTTCTCATCGATCGATCGACCTCATCACATATTCGGGTTGCGTTTACGTTTATTTTCATTTATTCCTCACAAATGGCGACGTGTGGGGGAAATTTACTCAATTATCACCTAAAAATTGTTGATCGTCCATCACAAAATAAATTTTTAAACCCAAATCTAGAATTGTTTGCAGTCAACGGATCGTCAGTCAAAACATTCGGTTCCCGTCGATTAGATTTAACAGAAGTTACATCTTCTGCAACAATTTATCGAGATAACGCGCGTCATTCGCGGAAATACACCCATTAAACACCAAGTTACGCATTATATTACCACCCGTGGTCCACCGATTGCAAGCAAAACCAGGCGGTTAAGTACGGAAAAATTGGCAATCGCAAAAAAGGAATTTGAATACATGGTAGCTCGAGGTATCTGTAGGCCGTACAAGAGTTCTTGGTCTAGCCCGCTACACTTGATTGCAAACAATAATGGTGAATGGAGGCCGTGCGGTGAGTATCGCGCACTTAACAACGTTACTATAGCTGTCAGATACCCCATACCATATCTACAGGATTTTACACAACAATTGCGCGGTTGCACTATTTTTTAAGCTATCTAGGAAGCAGATAATCCCATAACAGCTATATCCACACCTTACGGTTTATTCGAATTTACTCGAATGATTTTCGGACCGAACGCATAAATGATATATTAAATTTCAACAAACCAGAGAATGTTAAGCAACTAAGACGCTACTTGGGAATGCTAAATTTTCAAAGCAATCCTCTATGATCATTTCAAAGGAAGTAAAAAGGATGACTCACAAATCATTAACTGGTCAGACGAAGCTGTAGCTGCATTCGAGCTAAGCAAAAAACCACTCAGCGAAGTTGCTATGTTGGCACAACCGCTTACTGCTAAACTTGTAATTATGGTAGATGCATCGGACAAAGCCATTGGAGCAGTTATCCAACAACAGCCATACAGCATATTACCGGTATAGAGAATGTAGTAGCAGACGCACTTTCTATGAATTGAAGTCATATCCATCAGCTTGATTCCATCGATTATCAAGCCATAGCAAATGTTTAAGAAACCGACGAATTAATCCAACAAATCGAAACTAATAAATCGTTAAAATTAGAAAAAGTTCCATTAGCATTTACATAATTTTCCAATAATCCCTATATTGTGAACTTCAAAAGGAAAAAAAATCGACCTTACATGCCCAACAGATTTTCGTAGATTGGCATTTGAGGCAGTACACATAACACAAGAAACAAGGTATTCAAGCTACTGTCAAAGCCATGACAAATAAATTCATTTGGTTTAACCGTTTGAGTCTCAAGCAGCGTGATCGTGCTGTTGAGATTTTAAGTCGAGAAAACCCAGCACATTTCGAACATTGTCGACAACTGACGGTGCATTACCGAGAAAGCGTTTGGGATTCTTCAACAGTGTTTTTTCAATACCCCCTGGGACTCAAACGGTTAATATTAAAAACGACGTTAAAAAATGGCTCAATGTTGTTTGGCAAGTTGTAAAAAAGAATTTCCGAAGTCCATCTTGACATTATTGGTCCACTTCCAGAATCCGAAGGACAACGTTACTGCGTCATATTGATAGATCGATTTACTCGTTTTACAGAAGCAGCTCTAGTAGTAGATATCAAAACCGTGACTGTAGCTTCATTCATTTTCAATACATGGATTTCACGTTTCTGTATTCCAATTTCAATAGTAACCGATCAAGGCTCACTATTCGAATCAGAATTGTTTACAGAATTCTTAAAATTGTTGGAGTTTGAACGAAAAAGGAGAACAGGATAATCCACAGTGCAAAGGTTTTATTGAAAGATGGCATCGGGCACTGAAAGCCGCCATCATGTTTCATCAGAACAAACAATGGACACGTGTTCTTCCATCGGTATTATGGGGAAAACAAAACCAAACAGGACCAACCAGAATTCGTACGTCAGCTCAGACTTAGAAGCCAGCCTTATGCATATAGTTTAAAACTGTTTTGTGGCCGATCTTCAGCTTCTGGGCGAAGCTACGACAGCGCGCATGGCGGTCTACTTCGATAGTTTCAAGGATTTTATCGATATTTTTGACGGAATCGACGAAACTAAAATTTCGTCTGATTGGCTATGACAGTATTGGGTTCATGGTTATCATTCACAATTTCGCCCACCTTAATCGAACCAAAATAGCAAATTTTCTCTTGGTTTACCTCCATCCTTGACACGCTATAACTCACAACTAAATCGATCAATCAAAACAATGCCAAAGGATTTTTTTAGTACATGAATTCTCATTTCCGACGGGTATAAGAATAGGCAGGACCTACTGCGACAAATACGTCACGAGATATATGTCACTAAAGCCATCTAACGAAAAAAAAAAAAAAAAATCTTTTTCCCAAACGCATTATTTAAATTTTGAATTCACATTCTGCATACAATTTCGAGATTAAACGAAATTATTATATTACTGGGCTGTTTATCATTGTAATTTTAGTGTTATCCGATGATATATTTCTATTTTTCTTTTTAACAAGGGAGTTAGTGCATACTAGTGGGAAAATTATTGTGGTAATATTTTGGGAATATTCCAGTGATCTAGGTATTATGATAGTGGTATATAAGTGTGTGAGAAATTATTTTCGATGTTTTCGAGAATAATCCGGAAGTGGTGTCACAAGAATTAGCGTTGTAACCATCAATTTCTCAGCTATTTCACAGTGTGGGATAAATATGGTATTACAAAAACCTGACCAGCATTCAAGTTACATCATTCTAAGTTTCACTTCTACAAATCATTAGATTTCATTAGATGAACCAAGTCGGTAAATTTTTGCTACTCAATCAACATTATTCAGACATCATTTCTGGCAACAGCCAACATGAGGAACATAGAGCCACCAGTACATAATTTGAGTAACATACACTCAGGTGATTGAGGAACAAACAGATGTATAAGAAGTTGGCCCGAAATTACCATCCCGAAAAGGCTTTTTTCATAAAGTATGTGTCTTTGCTAAATCACGTAAAAATAATTCCATCCCGAAAATTTTATTGTTAAATTAAAGAAAAAAAAAATAAACAGCCTGAATAAATTGTAAAATTATATTACTGTTTGCAGAAAAAAAGCTTCACAATCTATTAATAAATTACATCTACATTATTGATCATCCCGAAAACTATTTTCTATACATTCTTCAGTTGAAAATATATTCATTACCAAATTTCCTTGTAGCGAACATAGAGATGAGCCCCTCCCTTGGTATATGGAGGTAGGTGTGCCAATGTGCATGAAACTAATATTCTGGCGCCCATTTGACTCAATATGCCGAGGGAGAGGGTCATCTCTGTGTTTGCCACTAGGAAATTTGGTAATGAACATATTTTCAACTGAAGAATGAATAGAAAATAGTTTTTGGGATGATCAATAAAGTAGATGTAATTTATAAATAGATTTGAAGCTTTTTTCTGTAAACAGTAATATAATTTTACAATTTATTCGGGCTGTTTATTTTTTTTCTTTAATTTAACAATACAATTTTCGTGATCGATTTGTTTTTATGTGATTTAGCAAAGACACACACACACTCTATGAAAAAAGCCTTTTCGGAATGGACATTTTGGCTAACTTCTTATTCATAACAAATACATTAATTATCATCTACAAAATAAATTGGGTCAATCAGCAGCATAGGACGCATTGTTATTTTAGTAATCCATCAGCTTCATCTTAAAAATCAAAGTGGTATAGGAATCTTGCATATTTAACATCCATAATAGGGCATGTCTCCATTATAATCCTGTACGGTATCTTTATATATAATGGCCATGAAGAAGATAAACATTTCTCTAATTAAAAAACGCTGTACCTTACATCATAGACAGGTATGTAGTGCTGTGTACATTTAGCATATACTCGTACATATATAAAGATAGTTATGTGTGGTAGTTATATGCATTCTGAATAGAATGACAACACGAAACAGCAACAACAACGAACAAAAACCTATCTTCAAAATGGAGAAAAACAAGAAAATTCCTTCTGTTCTACTTGTGAATATTATTTTAAGGATTTTATAAATATTGAGAGAAGACGTATGTGCACAACTGCACATATTCCGGTACGTAAACATGCATCTTTAAATTGTCTTTTTTATGTACAAAGCTATCATACCATAAACATAAGTAAAGCACTTGTTAAACATAAAAAAAAAAAATTTATAATCAAAATAATTACAACAAAAACAAATCATAGTAAATATTCATTTTAATTGGATATCCAATTTGCAGCGCGTACCACATTAAACATGCATGCATAACACACCACCACTTGCTACCTACCATTAACTCTCTACGTAATTTTTCAAGTTCTCTAGCTGCTGGCGATACGGCTAATTGTTGATTATTACCCGTTGTACCATTTCCACCCGCACCATTATTCCCTGCCAAACCATTCCCCTGTATCAAATTAAATGGGCCTCGACGATCACGTCGCAATTCCTCCAATTGTCGCGTTAATGCCTCAACTTTGGCAACCGCCAAACTTAATTCCTTTTCTTTTTCGCTGAATAATGCCCGTATTGAATCGAGATCATTACCTGGAACGAGAAAAAAATACATTTTTTATTATAAGAAAAGAAAATTGTTAGCAAAATCAAAATAAAAACGTTTTATGTGGAAAGTTTGTTGAAAAATTATTTTTATTGTTGTTGGCTAATTGGCCACATTTTGTGGTATATCAATTATTCGATGGTGGTGATGATGATGATGACGAGGATAATAATGATGATGATAAATAATATGGTTTTAATGGTTTGGGATACGCGCGGCTGTCACAAAAATATAGCATTGACTGATTTTTAATGAGATTTGCAATTGCTGTGAAAATTATGGGTTAGCATCAATTTAGATAATTTACGGACATTTTCGGACCAGTACACTTCCATGAAGACATAGGGAAGATGAAACTATTAGATTTTATTTAATATCAGATGCATTTAAAAGATTATTTATGATTTTCTGGGCAAGATCTTTTCTAACGAGATACTTATCTAAAATTTGGCTAAAAATAACACCAGGTTTTGGACTCCCGTAATAGATTTTCGAGTTACCCATCGGGGGGGGGGGGGGGGGGGAGGAAGGAGAAATATTACAGCCAGTAGAGGATAGTATTTTTGAGCGAGCAAGCCAGCAAACGTTATTCCCAAACTACTGCAGCTCCAGACCAGTGATACTCTTGGCTGGTTTTGAATCATCAACTAGTAACGAAACGGAGAAGTGAATGGTCACAGCAGGCTTCTATTTCCAAAATAAATTAAAACAACGCTGAAAACATCAACAAACTGTCAATTTTTTTTGTTGAGAAAAGCCCACCGACTGTGGCTTGAGGTATTTAGCAACACTTATATACGAGACCCTCGAATAACAGAGCAAATTGCTCAGGAAGACAAACCAATGATAGAAAGAATGCCCGTAGAACTAAATGAAAAAATACCGCCATTCGTTACGACCGGAAGAATAACAAGTGGAATGGGTAATGCACTTAGGTTTACGAGGAAGCCATGCGCGAGTTTACTTATCGAACATCCAAGAAGTGGAATACGCTAAATGATTTCGAATTTCTGTTGGACTATAAAATGCTGAAATGTATAGCAGCTATCAACCTTTACCTGAAGGATCGGTACTGCTACAGGTCCGATTTACGTATTCCCCAGCCCATGTGCTGACATGGAAGATAGGCCGACCCATGAATTCTGCACTCCGACAGGGGGCATATTTGTGTTCATGTTCATCACAGATCGTAATCAGATGATGAAAAATCCCTCGATTACGATCGGTGGTGAAAATTAAAGCAACTATGAAACCCTGTACTGACCCTCAGTAAAAAAGCGGGAAAATGAACAACCATGACTATTAGTTCATTAAAGCAACTGGATCTAACCCCGGAGAATCAATTGATAATCAAAATTTGAGTGTCGTTAGGTATATGAAATGCTACTTTACCCCGAATAAGCCAATTAACAACATCTGCAGCAATTTTAATGAACTTAAAGATAAAATAAGGGACAACAATGAAGTCCTCATCTTCGCTGGGGATTAAAATGCCAAAACATCGGAATGGAGAAGGGGTTACAGTGATCAACGTGTGTAGCACATAGATATTCAGAATATTAGACTGAATGTAGGGTCTTAAGGGTCTGCACAGGCAGCGATCTCCAATACAGAGCGTATAATCTTGACAGGACAGGGTAACAAATCTATGGTCGAGTGACAGGATGGAACATGTATCAAAATTTCAGATTAAGTTAAATACAAATTTGTTTCTTTAAGAATATGAGGTAAAAATAAAAGGGGATTTACAGCATCAAAAATTGATTGCGATGGGCCTTGGTTTAAAGAAAATTCGATTAGGGGATCCTCTGGTGGGGCCCGGGTCCAGTTTTTAAATATATTTTGTGGTTCGCACGATTTTAATAAAAATTGGTGAATAGATGTTTTCATTTGCTAGGAATCGATTACAACTAGTCCAGATTTTGGGAAAATTCGATCAGAGGGTACAAAGGTAGGCCCGAGTCCCTTTCTCTTTTTTCCCGCTCGCACAATTTATAAAAATTGGTGAGGGAGAGTTTTTGAGTATCAGGAAGCAATTGCGATGGTTGTTGATTTCTGGAAAATCTGTCCAGAGGGTTGTCAGGTGAGGTCATGGTCCCCTTCTCTCTTTACGATTTTTACAAAAATTGTTGGAGGAGCAGTTTTTGATTGCCAAAAACCGATTGTGCGAGTCATCCATCCGGTGGTGCCCGGGTTCAAAAATTCATTTAGACAACTTACAGTATCAGGAGGCGAATTATGTAAGCATTACGAATTACGAGTTACGACAAATGACGTCAAAAGGCCTTTTTATTTATAGCATTTTGAGTTGTCATAATTTCGACTTTTTGTTGTTGTTTTAGTCGTACACATTTATAAATTCGAGACAAAAGTCGTACTATCTATTTTTTCTTGATTTCATTGACAATTTGTCAACATAAATTTGAGTCGAAACTCGTAAGTCGAACTCGTAATGCTTACATAATTCGCCCCCAGAGGTAGCAATACTTTTTATAAGTCTCAATTTTAAAAATCACAATAAACAGCCTTTTCCTATGTAAATGGGACTAGTAGTTCCTAATGACCCGGAAATGTTACGTTGTTATGCCATTATGTTCATTCCACCATACATTTTAAGTTTTTAATTCATTAGAAAATTTTTATTATTATTTCAGATACTATGAAAATTTGTAATGCCCGTCATAAATAATTTGAATTATAATGTGAACATACATATTATGTATAAACTCAATTTTTTAAATTGGCGTGTTTGTTTATTGGATTGGAGCGAGCAGGGGAGATCCTAAAAGAAATATTTAGTTGCTTTGATCTATAAAAACAGACGAAAAATGTCCTCAGAAAATCGGGAAATCATTGTGAGTAAAAATAATAAAAATTTAAATTTATTTATCTTTTATCTAATCTTTCTGAAATAATAAAAAAAACTCAAAAAGGTTTTTAGTTATATCTCTGATTGCTTCGATGTAATGTAAGAAATCACTAAGCACAAACGAATGACATGTACAACCAGTGCCTCGTTGCCATAGTATACAGATATTAAGAGAATAAAAAACAATCAAAAGCCTTTTAGTTGTCTGTTTGCGCGCCCTATGTAATGCAACCGTTATAAACCACTAAGTCAGTACATTATAGGAATAATATAAAGCCTTTTCCATTTTAACTGTATGGAATCGATTCGATAATTTATTTTTTTATTCATGATTTTCTCCAATCATCGTTATTTTCTGATCTAAATCTTTTTTTTTACAAATAGTACTGAAATTAGTATATTTGGATGTTTAAAATGTGAAACGCTTGAAAAAGTAGTACAAGGTTTTAATAAAATATTTTTGATATGTATGTAAAAATTAATGATTAGGATTGTAATGTCATCTACGATCTCGAATAGAAACGAAAAATTATTTTCTCTTATGTAGAATCGTAAAAAGAATGAAAACACTCAAAAGAATGAAAATAATCAAAAGGCTTTTTGGTTATCTCTCTGGGTTTGCCGATGTAATAAAATACACTAAAAGGCACAAATCACTATCAGAGAAATAATAAAATGGCTTTTCATTTAATAAAAACGCACATTAAAGATCACCAAAAGGCATGCTAGGCTAGTGTTTTTTTTGTTAAATCAGAGAAATGATGAAACACAGAAAAAATGTATTTTAACTGGCGTCTATGATGATTTCTAAAGTGATCTATGATAATTTCTAATAAAACACACTAAAAGGCATCTTCTTGTAGTCGATTTTATCTTATATCCCAAATATTAGATACAGATACAAAAAGCCTTTCCGTTTTTAATTTATTGGGTCGAAAAATAATTTCTTTTGACTTTTATTTTTTCTAAAACCTATATTTTTCATAATATAATATTTTTCCCCTGTTTGCAGGAGAACGACTAAATATTTTAATGCTTAAAATGAACACTAAAAGGAAAACGTGTATATCATTTTATTTAAAATATTATTAATTTGTAAATTTAATATTTCAAATTGTTACAGCTTTTAAAAACAATAAAAAAATCTAATCTATCCAAAACAATAAATACACTCAAAAGGCTTTTTATACGAAAAGCCTTTTCATTTTTTTTATGTTATTGAAAGTATTTTTCAATCTGAATCTATTTATATAACTAAAATATTCTTAATTTGTAAAATTAATGTTTTAAACTGGTGTATTTGTATTACATCGGAGCAAAGAGCATGTACTTGATTTAACTGAAAAAAATTGTGATACCTGCAAAAATTCTCACACAGAAATCTAATCTTCCTGAAAAAAATGAATATCGTGAAAGGTCGCGCGCTTAAATGTCATAGAAATATCGAAAGCTACAAAACGGCATCTTCGGTCAAATTTTTCTTACTTTTGTCTAAAATATCATAGTGGTAATAAAAAATTAATATCCTTTTATTGGCTCGATTGAAAAATTTCTTATCTGAAATGTTTTATCTGATCTCTCAAATCAATGAAAGCCGTCAAGTAACGTACGGCTAATGGTTTCTTGTTATGCAAAAAAGATGAGAGATAATTAAAATATTTAACTTATTACATTGGACCGAGCTGAACGATAAGATATGATTAACCGCAATAAAATATTTAGTAGAATTTTTTTTGTATGTGTAGAAAAATTTATAACAATAACAATTACGTCAAAAGAACAAATTCGTTAAAATAACATATCTAATGATACAATGGAACATGTTCGTGGGGCCATTTGTAATCGTTCAATTGCGGTTTTGTTATACAACACAGATAACAAAAAGCCTTTTCCATTTTATTGCATTGAATCAATCATTTCTTTTATTTGAAATATTCTTAATCGTTATATCATTTATTTATAACTTGTTTTTGATGAACGAGCAGAGAGAACAGTTATCTTATACGTAATGAAATGGTTTGCTTTACTCTGAAATATATTCATAGACAGACAAGTGTCTGAAAAACAATAAGAACAAAATTCTTTATATGTTTACATTGAAAGAATAAAAATACTGAAAAGGCTTTTTTGTTATCTCTTTGTTCCCTCCTATGTAATTATAAGCATGATGAGCATCAGAATTAGCTTGATTTTTTATTAGATTTCTCAAATTAACTAAAGATTTGATAACCTTGGACTATCTACTTGTTTTCCGGTACATTCTAATAATCAAGTATGATGAACTACTAGATATTAAAAATAAGCCTTTTATTAGTTTAATGAAACCGGACAAGTGGTGCAGTGGTTAAAGCTTCGGCACTTGGACCGGGAGGTACTGGGTTCGAATCCCACCAGAGGCTAGATGCAAATCAAATTTTTATCATCGATTACAATCGGTGATGTTAATAAACACAACTACGACCCTCTGATGGAGTGCAGAATTCAGCGCCGACCCACCGTCCATGTCAATGTACAGGTTGACATGGAGCTTGCAATGTGCAGGTGGTATACTGTAATTGTGTGAGTAGGTGAATAGGTGAATGGGTTAATGATGTGGCCTGAATGCGTGGTATCACAATGGGCCAAAAAAAAATGGCCTAAGTGTCAACCACTGAAACCTAACCTAGTTTAATGAAGGTGATTAAAAAAATTACCCCACACGATTTTGCGAAAGCTTTAAATAATAATATTGTCCTCTGCGACCAAATATCCACTTACAAATATAGATGTCCAGTAAACTTACTCGGGTTATAACATTTACAACCTTGGCGATAGTTTTCGAAAATATTAGTTGGTATTACTATATTAGCTGATATCGGACTAGATCGATCAATTAATATATAAAATCGCAACAGGCCTTTTTAATTATTTCTCACACGTCACCGAAACAAATATTTCATTTTGAAAATTGTGACTAACTTCAATGACTTACTAATTAATGGTACAATAGAGCATGTTTGTGGGGTCGTCCGTATTCATATCACCATACATTCATAGTTTTTAGTAAAAATGCTTCGACTATTATTTCAGATGCTATGAAAAATGTTGTGTGTAAAGTGTATATGTACTTTAATTTGGGGTGTTCAGTAGCTTTACTCTCAAATCTGAAAAATTGTATAGAACAATTAGAATACTAGAGCGTATAAAATTATAAAAATTCTTATTACATTAAAAGCCACCATACAACATAGTGCGATCAGTGCGCTTTTGTTATATT
Organism: Nephrotoma appendiculata; assembly: GCA_947310385.1. Classification (NCBI taxonomy): domain Eukaryota; kingdom Metazoa; phylum Arthropoda; class Insecta; order Diptera; family Tipulidae; genus Nephrotoma; species Nephrotoma appendiculata. The sequence goes on along the minus strand of OX371223.1, from coordinate 367,875,187 downwards.
ACACAGATAATAAAAGGCTTTTCCATTTTTATTCTCTTCTATTGATTCCTTCTTCAGTTAGCTTATGTGGAAATAAATGGTTAGCTGCTTTACTCAAAAGTACATGTAAATACAATAAGAATAAAAATCTTTATATATTTCCTCTGAAAGATTAAAATACTCGAAAGGCTTTTTCCCTCTGTTCGCTGCTACGTAATAAAAAACACAGTAAAAGCCACAAAGTGACAACTAAGGTTAGTGGATCTTTTATTATATAAGCGAGATAATAAAAAGCCTTTTCCGTTGTTTTATTTTATCAACTGATAATTTATTTCTAATTTTATTATTTTCGACCCACATTATCAACTCATTACTATATAAGCTGATTCTTTTGAGAGAGTACAAAAAATAAATTATTTATAGTTTTAAAATTGCTGGAGTAATTAAATTATTTCTGAAGGTAAAGTGTTTAAAATTTAGAAGGATTGATGGTCATCCTCAGAACTCTCATCTTGGTTCCATCATATTTAATACATTGATAATTATTTGCAAATTATTTGAAAATTTCTAAAATGGTAGTCACCTCTCCACAGAGTTCTGAACTACAGAGTGATCTTGATTTATTATTGATATTATTCGATTGGTCAAATTAACTAAATATTCGATAGTTGCCTTGTATCTTCTACTTAATTTCCGGTAGATTCAAATAACCAAATATGATCAACTAGTAATTAGCATGATAGTTATTATTAAAAATAGGCCTTTTAATGATTAACAAAATTATCTCTATCTTTGATTAATAGCCATAGAACTTCAGCTTCCACTTACTGAAACTTTTAAATAGTAATATCGGCATCTACCAAATACCTTGTTCAGTAAACCGGTTCGGGTTCAAAAATTTATAATTTTGGCTAGTTTCCGAAAATGTAGATTGGTATTATTATGTTAGGTGGACTAGGTCGATCAATATATAAAAACGCAAAAGGCCTTTTTAATTATTGCTCACACGTCACCGACATAAATATTTCATTTTGAAAATTGTGACTATCAACTTCAGTGACTTACTGAATGAGAAGTAAAACCAACATGTTCTACAGACTTCAAAATGAGACACGCGTACAAAAATTCAATAAAGGCGCTTACACAATTATCTATGTGAAAGGCATTGTACCGAAAATACCCCACTGTTGTGTAAAACTAGGCCACAATATAACAAAAGACTTTAATAAAATTCTTTTTAAAATACCAAACCATATTGTGTTTCGAAGACTATATAAAGGGTGGTTTACCCCCACTTTTTTATTTTATTATTTTACAGCAAACAATTTCATTATAAGGTTACAACCAATGAAAACTATTCAACTATAAATTGAATCCTAATGAAAATACAATTAAAATTTAATAAAATAAATAAACCTAGAAGGAAAAATCGAACAGCATCTCATATATACTAATATATCAAAAGTAGTCTCCCCCACCTAATACCTGGGTGTGAGATAAAAATTGAAAATAAAAATCAATTGTTCATCTGAAGTGCTAAGAAAATTGTTAAGGTGATTGAAAATAGATTTTATCATCGTGCCATCGTGCGCTCACACCGAAAGAAGTACAAAAATAAAATCATCGCATACCAGCGCATTATACATATCATCATCATCATCAGTATACATCTTCTAAAGATCTTATTAGATATTTGACTTCTTTATTATTATTCGTAAATTGCTGTTACATAAAAAGGTTAATTTAAAATAATATTTCAATTGTGTATTAGTATTTTGTTCACTCAACAGCAAGATGCTCTGCGTGATGATTGTGATGATTACCTATGTGTAATACGATTTGTATACATTCAGGAGTAAAATATATTTGATTTAATCGAGGTCCTCATACCATCCGCAATAAATATATTTAAAATATTGCGTAGGGCTGGTGAAGTGGTGTGACTTCATGTTTTTTTGCCAATATATACGATTTAAGTGTATGTAAATTTTGACGAGGGTACAATTCTTATTAGGTGCCTGCCAATAATATACATATTGAATTTCATGCGACTGCTAGGCCACATAAGTAGGATGATATATAAGACATGTATATACATGCGATTGCTGGCCTCGAAAACTTGTCAAACTTTATGTAAACTTTGGAATTTGAAAGGTTATCACCGTATCGATAATTTCATATTGATTATCAAGATGTATCGTAAACTGGGCATCCGTTTATATTTGCATAAATTGGAATTTAGAATGGATTTTTCTAGTTTTATAATTTTATGTGTGCATCGACATGCTACAAGCAATCTAACTCGTTTATCAGTATAATCATCTTATCTCGACATCGTATCTAACAATTCACTTTGCTTTCTGACACAAAAAACCTTCGACCTTAATGTGAAAATGGAGATGAATCGTACACAATTCAAACATGCAGCAAATGAGGTCGTAGCAGAAGGTTAATTAGGTCGAAAATAAAATAATTGTGGAACAATTAGGTAATTAAGGTTGTTTTTGTTGTTATTCTGTTTTGTGAGATTAAATTCGTGATGTACATGTACACGGTGTGTGTGTGTGTGTGCGCGATATAAATAAGGTGGTTGAGGTGCCCTATTATCATAAACTTATTAAATACTGTTAATACATTTTTAAATTTACCAAAATTTTAACTCTCTAACGATGATTGTTCTGAAGTTTTGAATTCAAGCATCAAGAAATTTAATTTAAAATACTTTGCATGCCTACGCTAAAAAAGTTGTAAAAGATGGGAACCTAAATGCTTTATCGGTCGTTTTTAAAATGTTCATACTTCACATTGAACGGCTACTGGAGGTTTACGATTTTAACTGTGTATCCAAATCTTTCGGTAGGACTTCCGTGCAAAATACTAAAATAAAAAGGTGTTATGTGGTATTTTGGGAGTTTTTCTAGCACAGGAATCCGATCAAGATTACTTTTTTACAGTTTTATTAGGATTTTAACAAGTTAAAACTGGATGCCGATCCAGTAGGACAATAAGCATATTTTATAAGACGAAATCCTTTGGCTACAAAAAGTTCAAATTTAGGATAATCAGGTTCAGAGTTCTTTAAAACGTGTGCTTGGATCTAAAGTCGATTCTTAATTACATGCAGATTCAATTCGATTGGATCGCTTGCACGCTCTTAACTAGTTAGAATAGAATTCAGAACTATCAAACGCGTCAGAATCAAAATCGAACATTAATGGATTATTTTTTGGATGTAGTACGAAGCCTGATAAGTTCGTTCATAAAAGCCAGACTAAACATACTGTGCTGGGATTCTTTGCAATATTCTGTTTCGAAGTTAGATCCCTGAAGTTCAAAACTCCACCGAACCGAATAGCATGCCAAGTTTTTTGGGGTTGTCATTCAATACTTAAAACATTTTTGTTAGTAAGATAGCATCAAGACATTTCAACTCTATGACACTGTAGTTGTGTTGAACCACATTAAGCTTTTGGACAGGATGTGACACGATAAAAGAAGCACTGCTCGTACAAAACCAATTAACTCAACTACAGTAAACCCTCGATTCAACGGACGCTCGATTTAATGGACGCTCGATTTAACGGACAATTTTTTTATTTTCTATTTTTCGGTTATCGATTATGATGGGATTGGGTATTTTGGATGGAAATAGGATTCTTAAACGATTTTTGGCCATATTTCAGAACTTTTTCCACAAATCATTTAATAATCCCATTTCCATCCAACACACCCAATCCCAACATAATCAGCTAAGAAATGCCTGAGTTCCTTCCCAGATGGCCATATTCCAGAACTTCTTCCATTAAATTTAAAAACATTCCATTTGGATTTAACGGCCATTCGAATTTAACGGACTCCCCAATTAGTCCGTTATATCGAGGTTTTACTGTACTTCGAAAAGGCGGTTTCAATTTAAAAAAGTGGACAAGCAATCATAAGGAATTACTAACTAACTTTACCGAGACCGGAATCACAGATGTATATAAAACTAAAATAGATGAAACCGTCAAAGCTTTCCCTGCGCACAATGGATTAGTGACGAAGCGAATCATGTTCTCCACAACAGCCAAACTATTTGATCCGTTAGGATGGCTAGCCCCAATAATAATAACACCGAAAATTATGATGCAAAAACTTTGGCTTATAGGGCTTAGTTGGGATAACAGTGGGTTATCTACCTAGAAGTACTTATCCAGCTTAATGAATTGAAAATCCACAGATGGATAGAGTTGATGCCTCAGAACAGACATATGCAGCCTAAGTTTTGCTGAAAGTAGACACTGGAGATCAAATTGACATATAAGCCTAAAAGCAGCAAAAACAAGAGTCGCACCGACAAACCAAAAAATACCTTTACTACGTTTCGGGTTAAATGGAACCCTCCTAGCCGCGAAACTAGTGCAAGAAGTTAATCAATCACTAAATGTACAACAAGCACCAACTTATGCATGGACTGATTCCACGATAGCACTTTCCTGGATACAAGGCGAAATTCTAAAGTTCAAAACTTACGTTGCTAATACAGTGTCGGAAATCCGAAGCTTGACTGAACAGCATCATATAAAATCAAAAGATAATCCAGCCGATTGTACTAGTTGAGGAATAATAACAAAGGAACTTATGAATCACAACATCTAGTGAACTGGACCACAATGATTAAAAGACAATAAAAATTATCATTCGATGGAAAGATGCCAAGAATTTGATGAACAAGCAAAAGCTGTACTGAAACATGCAAATATGGCAACTATCACCGAGAAAGACAACCAGTTCATACACTTAATAGAAAATTTTTTAAGCTTTATGGGAGAATGTAGATGAGCATGATCTACATGAAACAAAATGTATAATTATAAAACAAACTCAGTGTAGCGTTTTCAAAGCGGAAATAGAAGAATTGCGGAAGAACAAGTCAGTCAAGGAAAAAAGCAAGTTACTACAATTAAACCCTTTCTTGTATCAACATGGAATTCTGCGGGTAGATGAAAGACTTCAGAATTTGAAATGGGTTAGCATATTTCTTGGTTAAGGCCAGCCCAGTTTCATAGAATTGCCCAGCTATCCTTCATGCACCCTATGCGGCAATTGTTCCCGCAGCTCAGTCTTTAATAGGGAATGGCGTGAGTGTTGGGGTGCAAAGATACTGGCCTTGTTAACCGCAATTCAAGAAGGTGAGGAGGTTGAGTGGAGTATCCACCCATTATGAGGACCGTGTGAACCGAGGTTGTATATCGAGGTGTTTAAATTTTCATCTTATAATTATTTACTATTATAAAAACATAAACGAAAAAGAAGATATTGGCCTTAGGCCCATACATGTTGTTAGTAACTATTTATGGGGGTATTAGGGTGGTTCTTATGGAAAAAACATCCTGCGATACTTCCCTCTAATCATCAGCTTATTAGAGCAATAATCAATTACGTGCATTTGAAAAAAGCGCATGGAGGAATTCAACTTACGCTTTCACACCTACGTAAGAAGTATTGGATCATACGTGCAAAAATTGCCACTAAAACGGTAATTTCGAAATGTGTCAGATTTGGACCAATTCAAAGGTGTAACCAGCTAATGAGAAAACGACTATCTTTAAGGGTGCAACCGTCAAAGTGATTTACTCATACTGGCGTTGATTATGCAGGTTCACTACAGCTAAAAACGAGCAAAAGTAGAGTACATAAAACTTATAAAGACTATGGATTATCTTCATCTGTTGGTAGTAACAGATCTTACTACTGAGGCATTCATTGCAGCTTTCAAAACATTTAGCTCTATTATGCAGCAACATGTACAGTGACAACGCAGCAAATTTCATTGGAGTCAACAACCAGCTGAAAAAAAAAATGAAAAAAAAGTTCTATCTGACTTTAACAAAATCGTATCAGAGGAGCTCTAGCTTCGGAAGCTATAACATGGAATTTCCAACCAACAGCATCATTGCATTTTGGTGGACTATGAGAAGCTGGCGTGAAGTCTTTCAAAACCCACTTGAAAAAGATTTTGGGAAACACCACACTGACCTACGAAGAATGGACAATCGTTCTAAATCAAATAGAGGCAGTACTAAATTCTAGACCCTTATCCAAATATCTAATGACATAAATGATCTAACTCAGCGTAGCGTTTTCAAAGCAGAAATAGAAGATAGATAGATAGATATGAGTATAGATACGATTGCTAATGAATTAATTATTCGGCGTGCTAGACCAACGTGCCGGTAACGCCTACAAGGACAGCATTGAAAAATTAAATGCAAATCAACACCACCACCAGAAATTACTTCAACAACAGATGTCGATACTGGAATCAACGATCAATTTGATTAAACATAATTATGAAGAAACCAGTCGAAAATTCGAGACATTCACAAATGTTCTGAATAATATAATGTTTCATGAAGAATTCACTGATTTAGCTCTTCACACTATGATGGAAATAATCAATGACATAGCTGCCATGTGCAAGATAATTCAAACGAAAACAATAAAATTAGGAGATATATTCATATTCGAAGTCAAAATCAACAAAATCAATACATGACACTTTCTGCTGATTAAATCAATTCATGCACTTCCCTCAACGGAGAATATCTTTGCAACATCCATCAACCATTATACGATTGTAATACGAATACAAGCAACTGTGGAGTGCAACTACTCAAGCGAATTGGAGATCTCTCAACAAGCTGTCAAATCAACAAAATGAATATCACTACACAATTTATCCCTCTGCGTCGATACAATGCATTTTCATTGAAGGAGCTGGAATTCTGGAACTTCATCCAACCTGCATTTTGAAAGTGCAAATATAATACCTGCATACATTCACAGTGTCGGAGTTTAGGACATCTAGCAGTAAACTCGAAATTCAACCTAAGTGATTTGATAAACGAAAACCACAGGACAGGGATGAAATCTACCGCAACAACAACCTTATCGGAAATTGAAGCTATATAGACCTCAATTCAGCACCAAAAGCGACTGTTAGAGACTATCACCATTACGTGGCGATATATCTGTTCCTCCCAGTAATTTTTGCTGTTATTTTTTTTTTTTTTTTTAAAAGGAAGTATTAATTGTCCAGTGGATTTAATGTCCTTTGAAGGTCAATTAATACCCCCCTTTCATTCACGCACAGACCACCCATTCACACAATTACAGTATACCACCTGCACATTGCATGCTCCATGTCAACCTGTAAACTGACATGGACGGTGGGTCGGCGTTGAATTCTGCACTCCAACAGAGGGTCTTAGTTGTGTTTATTAAGATAAACGATCGTAACCGATGAGGAAAATTCGCTTTTGCATCCAGCCTCTGGTGGGATTCGAACCCAGTACCTCTCGGTCCAAGTGCCGAAGCTTTACCCACTGCACCACTTGTCCGGTGATTATTACTTGCATAGGCAGATTCACTTCTGGATGCATAGGGGCCCGGAAATATGTTGAAGACACAACATGCGAATAATCAGTCTGCATCCGGACACCGTACACCATCGAATATAATTTAATTTTAATTTGTACTACTAACACTTTTTATATTTCTTTTTGTTATATAAAAAAGAACTTTAATGTAATAAAAATTTAGAATAAAGTAAAAATCCAACTTAAGTGCACTTGATCTCATTTAATAGGTCTCACCAGTGATAACCTATTAATAAGTATTCTATTAAAGACATCAGACATATCTTATGCGAATATAACCGCAAGCTGTCTAGTCATAACAATGGTAATATTCACTGCACCATGTGCGCCACTGGCAGTTACATGATCGATGCCGACGCAAAAGAAACGCAAATCTGAACAAGTTAATATTGTTCACTGTGCAATGTGTATCAGTGCTGTGTTTGATTTGAAACCCACAATGCTTTCAATAAAACACAAAATAAATATTTTGTTTACAAAAAAAATTAAAAATATCTTTCTGATAGCAGCCGTGTTGCTGCTTCGCTTTTTTTGTTGTTGCTGCTGCCGTTGTGGGGGCAAATGTTGGCCCAAAACTGGTATGGTGGCGTTCTTCGCTCATAAATTGTTTAACGTCGCAAACACCCGCTTCTTATGATTTTTCTGGTGCGCGTCCGGTGACATAAAATGCTGATTTTCATTTGCCCTTGGATTACGTCTTAATCTTTTATACAGAATCAGTCGGCCTAACGAAAGAACTCTTCAACATTTTTGATTCAGGAGCTAGATTGGAACCTTCAACTTTTGAACACTTTTAACGTACACTACCAAGGCGAATCATCTCGATTATATAAGTCATACTCATTGTATCAAAAGCATTTAAAGTTTACATCAATACTCTTATTCCATTATGATTCCTAGTCCTTTAGAACTGTTTTGTTACAGTGTCACACTGTGGATGGTAGACAATCTCATTTGATTTTTTTTCGTGGGGAGTTTACTCTTTAAAGTTTTATCTCTTTGTAGAAATTGCACTAGGAAGAGAGAAATGCTTTATTATACTGTATTCTCGAACTTCTAATTAATTTTGTTGTTTTGAGAATTGGTCGCTTTTAACATATTCTATAATCATGCACTTCTATTCTCAAGTTTCTAATTAATTTTCTTGTTTTGTGAATTTTTCGATTTGTAAGTGTTCTGACATCGAGCACTGTATTCTCAATTTTATATTTGATTTTCTTGTTTTGAGAATCTTTCAATCTCAATTTTATTTTTTATTTTCTTGTTTTGAGAAAGTATTCTGGGATCGTGTACTTGATTCTTCAGTTTATATTTTCTTTTGTTTTGAGACTTAATTGTTTTAAATTATTCAAAATCGTGTGCTATATTTACAAAATTTAATTTAATTTTCTTGATTTTAGAATTTTTAGTTTCAGAAATTTTCCGAAATCGTGCACTTAATTTTCAAGGTTAATTTTTTTACTTGTTTTGATTTGAAAGTATTCTGAAGTCTAGTATTCTATCTAAACAATGATACAATTTATATGTTTTCTTTCTTGTTTTGAGAATTATTCGCTTTGTAAATTTCTGGAATCGTACACTGTATTCTCAAACTTCAAATTTATTTTCTTGTTTTGAGAACTGGTCGTTTTGAAAATATTCTGACATCGTGAGTTAATTCTCAAATTTATATTTTCTTTGCTTGTTTTGAATATTGTTTGCTTTGAAAGGACTCATTCTTAAATTATGGACTTGATTCTCAAGTTTAATTAGAATAAAAAAAGTATCTTAAATATTCTGGAATCGTGCACTGTCTCTTCAAACTTGTAATTTATGTTCTTGGTTTGAGAATTATTCGCTTTGACGAGTGTTGAGAATAGTTTGCTTTGTAAGTTTTCTTGAGTCATGCACAATTCTCAAGTTTATATGTTTTTTTTTAAATATTCTGGAATCGTGCACTGTCTCCTCAAACTTGTAATTTATATTCTTATTTTGAGAATTATTCGCTTTGATGAGTTTTGAGAATAGTTTGCTTTGTAAGTATTCTTGTATCATGCACTTAATCTTCAAGTTTATATGTGTTTCTTCTTAAATATTTTGAAATCGTGAACTATCTCCTCAAACATGAAATTTATTTTCTTGTTTTGAGAATTATTCGCTTTGACGAATTTTGAGAATTGTTTGCTTTGTAAGTATTCTTGAATCATGCACTTAATCCTCCAATTTATATGTGTTACTTCTTAAATATTTTGAAATCGTTAACTTTTTCCTCAAACGTGGAATTTATTTTCTTGTTTTGAGAATTATTCATTTTAACGAATTTTGAAAATTGTTTGCTTTGTAAGTCTTCTTGAATCATGCACTTAATCCTCAAGTTTATATGTGTTTCTTCTTAAATATTTTGAAATCGTGAACTATCTCCTCAAACATGAAATTTATTTTCTTGTTTTGAGAATTATTCGCTTTGACGAATTTTGAGAATTGTTTGCTTTGTAAGTATTCTTGAATCATGCACTTAATTCTCCAACTTATATGTGTTACTTCTTAAATATTTTGAAATCGTTAACTTTTTCCTCAAACGTGGAATTTATTTTCTTGTTTTGAGAATTATTCATTTTAACGAATTTTGAAAATTGTTTGCTTTGTAAGTCTTCTTGAATCATGCACTTAATCCTCAAGTTTATATGTGTTTCTTCTTAAATATTTTGAAATCGTGAACTATCTCCTCAAACTTTGAATTTATTTTCTTGTTTTGAGAATTATTCATTTTAACGAATTTTGAAAATTGTTTGCTTTGTAAGTCTTCTTGAATCATGCACTTAATCCTCAAGTTTATATGTGTTTCTTCTTAAATATTTTGAAATCGTGAACTATCTCCTCAAATTTGAAATTTATTTTCTTGTTTTGAGAATTATTCGCTTTGACGAGTTTTGAGAATAGTTTGCTTTGTAAGTATTCTTGAATCATGCACTTAATTCTCGAATTTATATGTGCTACTTCTTAAATATTTTGAAATAGTGAACTATCTCCTCAAACTTGAAATTTATTTTCTTGTTTTGAGAATATTCCCTTTGACAAGTTTTGAGAATAGTTTTCTATGTAAGTATTCTTGAATCGTGCACTTCTCGAATTTATATGTGTTTCTTCTTAAATATTGTGGAATTGTCGACTGTTTCCTCAAACTTGTAATTTACATTCTTGTTTTGAGAATTATTCGCTTTGACGAGTTTGGAGAATAGTTTGATTTATAAGTATTTCCGAATCAAGCACTTAATCCTCAACTTTATATGTGTTACTTCTTAAATATTTTGAAATCGTGAACTTTTTCCTCAAACGTGGAATTTATTTTCTTGTTTTGAGAATTATTCATTTTAACGAATATTGAAAATTGTTTGCTTTGTAAGTCTTCTTGAATCATGCACTTAATCCTCAATTTTATATGTGTTTCTTCTTAAATATTTTGAAATCGTGCACTATCTCCTCAAATTTGTAATTTATTTTCTTGGTTTGAGAATTATTCGCTTTGACGAATTTTGAGAATTGTTTGCTTTGTAAGTATTCTTTAATCATGCACAATTCTAAAGTTTATATGTTTTGTTTTTCTTAAATATTCTGGAATCGTGCACTGTCTCCTCAAACTTGTAATTTATATTCTTGTTTTGAGAATTATTCGCTTTGACGAGTTTTGAGAATAGTTTGCTTTGTAAGTATTCTTTTATCAAGCACTTAATCCTCAAGTTTATATGTGTTACTTCTTAAATATTCTAGAATCGTGCACTGTTTCCTCAAACTTATGATTTATATTCTTGTTTTGAGAATTATTCGCTTTGGCGAGTTTGGAGAATTGTTTGCGTTGTTAGTATTCTTTAATCATGCACAATTCTAAAGTTTATATGTTTTGTTTTTCTTAAATATTCTGGAATCGTGCACTGTCTCCTCAAACTTGTAATTTATATTCTTGTTTTGAGAATTATTCGCTTTGACGAGTTTTGAGAATAGTTTGCTTTGTAAGTATTCTTTTATCAAGCACTTAATCCTCAAGTTTATATGTGTCACTTCTTAAATATTCTAGAATCGTGCACTGTTTCCTCAAACTTATGATTTATATTCTTGTTTTGAGAATTATTCGCTTTGGCGAGTTTGGAGAATTGTTTGCGTTGTTAGTATTCTTTAATCATGCGCAATTCTCAAGTTTATATGTTTTATTTTTCTTAAATATTCTGGAATCGTGCACTGTCTCCTCAAACTTGTAATTTATATTGTTGTTTTGAGAATATTCCCTATGACGAGTTTTGAGAATAGTTTGCTTTATAAGTATTTTTGAATCATGCACTTAATCCTCAAGTTTATATGTTTTTTTTCTTAAATATTCTGGAATCCTACATTTCTCCTCAAATTTGTAATTTATTTTATTGTTTTGAGAATTATTCGTTTTGAAAATATTCTAGAATCGACTTGATAATAGACAAGTTTATATTTTATATTCATGTTTTGAGAATTGTGTGCTTTTCATATTCTAGAATCGAACAATTAATTCTCAAGTTAAGATTTTTTTTATTTGCGCAGGTTGTTGGTGCATATTAAATTTTACAGTCCTAATAACTACTGATAGCTGGCGCCAAATTATCGACAAAACAATACACCACAACATTACATCATGACGAAGGAAAGGACAATGTCCCTTGCAATGCGTTTTCACCAAGGACAATGTCATGATAGAACGGTATAATATTTATAGAAGACCCTAAAGGAATTCGTTTTCTTGTAAATTTTTGTATATGACGAAAAATTTTCGAAACTAGGATTTAGGCCAATATTGCACACAATTAAAACAAAAATTATTTAAAATACATTAAAGCCAAAGGACTCATTATACATCCAGTCTATACAGTTGTTTTCGATTAATTTGTTTCAAGTTTTTGCGAAACAATTCCAAAAACGAAATAAATAAACAATGGGACATTGTTTTCTTCTGAATTCCGTAAAGCTCTGTACACAGTATAAACACTCGACGGTACTGACAACAGACATCATGTACACAACATAAATTTGCATAACAAAAGCTTTTTTCCCTCTGATTATGATTTCTCTATTTTTGTATAAATTTAGTCTTGTGTTTGATCAATATAATGAAATTCACGACAACGACGACAACAACAATAATAACAATTCAGCCGATTCAATTTGCAATAATTTTTGTGCAAATCTCGACACAACAAAAAAATCTGTAACCCTTTATTATATCTTTTGAATTGTAGGCGAAGCCAACGATACTTTCAGAGTACATCAAAATAAAAGAATTAAAATTAGGGAGTGTTGCGCGGCGAAGTGTTGAATACAAAATTTTGTTGAATTGAATTCATTACACAGCCACAAATATATAGAAAATTAAACACATTTCAGGAAGTAAATCGCGTGTGTTATTATCTCATTCTTGGTAAACCCGTTCTTTAGTATAAATTCATGGGTATAATGAACGCATCAAGTTCGCGCGCGCACTTAAAGGTCATATCTTATCGTAATATACCGCGTACGGCTTAAATAAACTCTTATAATTTATCACACTTAAAAATAACATGTTTGCAACCTTGTGCAGTCGATCTCATATGCAAATGGTATATATATGAATTAATCTATAAAGCAGAATGCTTCTACCTAAGGGTTACGTAATTTAGACAATTTTGGAGATTTTGCATATGTTATTAATATGTACAGAAGGACCTCGTTTAACGTTGGTTTCTAATCATAATTCTCAGAATAAGTTCCACATTTGTTATTTTTAACATTACAAATTTTTAGTAGGCCTACGTAAATTTCTGTATAATATAGAAAATGGTTCAATATATTTCCGAAATATTTTAGATAGGTTCCACTCTTACAAAACTAAATTCTTTAGTGTACAAGACAATAACGCATATTTAAATTGTCTCTGATAGATTAAATATCGAGCCAGTAAAAAGCATAGCATCGGAGTTTTTTTTCTTGAAATCTAGAACACATTTAACTGTATTTCGTTTAGTGAGAAATGAAACTGTTGCGGGAATGCACATCAACTCCGCATTCTTTAGCCTGGCGTAGATCGGCATTATCTGTTTGTAAAAAACAGTTTCCACCAATACCCGTCAAAATATTGAAAGAAAGTCAAACAATGCCACCACTACTTCAAGCTTGTAGAGCTAGCCATTGTCAATTCTGACTAGTGGTCTAGTGCCGATTGAAGAAAGCAACGAGTAGCTTCAAAACGCTGCGTCATTGTTTTGTGAAGGCATGACAATATAAGTAAAAAGGTACTTTATCCAATAGCGGGCTTGCAAATATAATAATTTACTAGCTTTCCCATAATTCGTAAGCTCAATAACTTTTCAAATATTGAAACTTACCGTCATTCAAATGAGGATATCATCTATTATTCGATAAAGTTAAAAATTTTTCAGAATAATTCAAAAATTATTTCAAAATACCAATTAGGTTCCACATTTTTTAAACTATTACGTATCAATGACGAATTAAATTTTGAGATTTTGAGAAAACATGTTTCAAATTTAAAAGGTTATTTACTTAATTTGTTTATAGAATATCGTAAAAGACTTGGCCATCGGAGGCTTAACGGATCACAAAATACTCGAGAGTAGTTTGATATAAACGTCTTAGTGCGATAAAGCTAAATGTATGCAATTTTCACACAATTATTTTACCAAATCTAAATTAATTATAAAATATGTGATAAGAGATATGATCTTGCGAAGAATTGAAGTTTAAAAAATTATATTCCATAAAATAGAATGTGGAACGTAAATTATGTTTCACTGCTCCAATCATACTATAGTTGTTGGTGACATGGGGTTCTTCATGAAGATTCATTTCACCTTGTGTATGGCGAATTCAATTTTGAGTTTGATTTAGAATAGATTCCACACTTCACAAGCTATATTCAATGTTAAATTTGATTATAAAATATCGTAAAAGGTTCGGTCAATAAAAGCTTTACCGATAAAGAAATTATCCTCCACAAAATAGTTTGCGGGAGGAAAATTATGTTCCAATGCCAGTTTTACCATTTAAAGAGGTTCCACATTTAAAATATACTATACTACCATACCATATACTACTACTATAAATAATTTGTAAGTCTGGATATTTCACATAATTTAGGACAACAACTAAGATCCACAAATGCTTAATAGCGAACTCATTCAGTTAATTGTAGTTTGATATCAGAGCATACGTAAACCGGCGGTAAGTTAATTAGATAAATTCCATAGATTTGTTTTACTGCATATGCAAGTCACTTTTTGTAAAATTTCACATAAGACCAACGGTTGCTTTATTGTTATAAAAATTATGAGCCACAAAGTAGTCTGTGAAAATCATATTTCACTATACTTTCTACGTTGCAATTTTGGTACCTTATATGCTCCTCCATGAAATGTAAATGTATCCATTGTAAGGTCCACATTACATAAGTTATATACTAACTTTGATCAAAAAATATCGTTAAAAGAAGATGCTTTTCGAGACGGATGCTTTTCGATTATAAAAGTAAAAGTGTTCAATAAAATTGTTTGTGGGGCGTAAATTTTTTCTAAATCCGTAAAAGATAAATACATTCATTATGGGTTTGGCCATCGCAAACTCACTAGATTTTTTACAATCCCACAAATAATTTTTGTTTCATATGGTGCAATGTTAGAATATGTTCCACATTTAGCAGATTATGCACAGTCATCGAAAGTATTTCGTTATAGAAAGAAATTATATTCCCCAATGTAGTTTATTGAAACCAAAAATCGGTTCCACCTGTATGTTCCAAGTAAGGACCTTGTTCTACAGCAGTTGTGTAGCATGCCATATGTGCGTTGGTAAGGTTAGTTAGACAATTCCCACAGATTTTTGTTACTAAATGAGACGTGTTTGTAAAATAAGGTGTGGAATTCGAACCTTTTGACGTTATAGAAATTATGTTCCACAAAATAGTTTATTAATCTTTAATATTTTTATAAATTTTAAATTTTAATGCTGGGATTAATTTAGAATAGGCTCCACGATTAAAATGTTTATCGACAGTTAAGATCTAAGGCAAACGTATTCGATACTTTCTGAAGTTTAGTTGTATGTCGTATAGTGTATGTCGACCATATGTAAAGATTTTTACCTTGCTTGATCCTATGGGAAATTTCAGATATGTTCATAATCAAGTTATTGTTAGTATTTCGTTTTCATTGACCACGGAACGTAAGTCATCTTCAATCTTGGGATACCACCTATTCTATAGTACAAAAAATTAGAAGATTTTTGATTTTGTTAAACGGTATTCGTATTGATTAAAAAAGATTGGCGTAGTTCTGAATAAACCGACGGTAGATTCCATCCATTTCCCAGAAAGATCGACCGTTTTAGGCACGGGGAAACCAACTTTGGTTTAATATTTTCAGAACCATTCATAGTATTAAATTCGTTTAGGTTGGTGAATTAGGATTGAATGAATAGATCTTATAATTTATTGGTTTAGGATTAACGCTACCATCCACTTCGTTTTTCTTGTGGATTATGAAATAACTGCCGCGAAAAACCTAGTCTCTGGTAAATGAACGTTTCTTCTAATAAGAGGAGGCGGTGGAATTGATTGCACCTGAAGTATTCTAATTACTACTTTTTGAACGTTCTCAGCTCTTTAACTCGATTGTAATGCGTCATAGTATTTAGAGACTCCCACCCCATCTCCACACAGACTAATTTACATAGTACAATTTGATTAGCTTACCCGCTTACCGATTCGATTAAAATAGGAAATGACGTGACGAAATTTAAAAAGCACACGTATCCCGAAGGCCACCTGTTTTATAAAATGTACTCATACACACAAAACCATGAATCTACATTAATCTATTACATTTTGGAAAAACCTTTTCATATGAATGAAATTTTCCACTTATTAAATTAAAAGAGAAAATCTACGTATATATTTCATTTTCACGAATATCCGGCTCAGTTTATTTTTTTGTTTTATAAAATTTTTGGGTTTGAATTTAATGAAAATTATAATGTACATAATACCAACAACAACAACACGAGTAGCTGAGTGTACAAGAGTAAAACTAACATGACTTGTAAAAAAGCTTAATAAAAGCTACTTTATGTTAAAAACAGATGTATTCATTCGTATTGTGCATGTATCACCAACCTTATATACTCGTAAGGATAAGTATAGCCCGTTAGACGCTTTTTATAGGGTGCGGGGGGAGGGAGAATTATATTTTACTTTGTAATGAAAACATTATCATTACACCAAGCAAAATATGTGGGATGCATCCCATGCGTATAGTGCCAGACAAATTAAATCTGTGCTAAAATTTATAAATTCGTGACAGTCGTATGTTCGTAGTTTACAATAAACATTGTGCTTAATCGATACCGATTTACAGTCGCCTGCAAGCAATAATTATTTATTCTTGGTCATTATTTTACTTTTTATTCTTGAAAGCTGCTTAAGGTCATTTTGGCAATTACCATAAGCTTTTAAAGTGTTAATCTTCGGCTGCTGTTTTATCTAAAATTATGATCACTCCAAAAAGCAAACGCTTATCATTTTCCAAATTTCATATATATTTCAAAACCTAGGCTTTAGTTAACTAATTACAGAAGCTTGATTAATCTGAGTTTGGAGATTTTTCCAATATATGAATTTTACCTATACCTTTTATCAATTTGTTCATGCTTAAGCTGATGCCCAGAAACAAATTATGAACGCTTTTTTAATTTATCAATACATTTTTTAAAGCTCACATCTGAAGGACAGTGACATTTTCGCTTTCAAAAATTTAAAATATTCTTATAAATGAATGTTTTAAATTTTTGAAAGCGAAAATGTCACTGTCCTAGAAACTATAGAAACTATCTAGAACTGAAAGTTTCACAAAACTGAAAACGGAAAAAATTAATTATTATCACAATTTCACTCTTCCACAAGAAAAGTTTCAGAAATGAAAGCCCATTCGACTAAATTACTTTTTTAGGTAGCTCGGGAGTAAAACTTCTAAAGCTTTTAAAATACAACGGCTGAAACACTTTCTAGAACGAAACCATTTTAAAAAGCCCTTACATATTTTGAGACCAAGAAAGCAAAAGTTGTTCTTATTTTTTAGAAAGATTAGAAACCTCGTTACACCTTTCATAAACCACGATACCTTCTGAATAGCTAAAGAAATATTAAAATAAAAATAATTCAAAATTATGTATTTTTATCTTCTTAACTAGAAAGCTCAGTCGCTTGAACTTCTAGAAAATTTTCATAAAATCTTAAAAAGTAATTTTATAGTGTTGGAGTTTTATAAAATTTTACAGACTTTTTTAAAGCTCATTAGTAAGCTCTTTATCAAGTTGAGAGAGAGAGTTCTAGTCCAATTTTAAACCGCCATAAAAAGTATTTAAACGAAAGCTCATTCATCTAAATTGGAAAGTTAGCTATGATTGGTGAACTTTTCTAACTTCTTCATGAAATGTAAATATTTTATTAAAGCTCTTGTTCATGAAGCGAACGAAATTTTAATTATTTCTTTCATTTGTTTTCAAATACGGCCATAAAGTGTCGTTTAGTTTAAATTTCCAAAACTCTGGAGCTTATAAGTGTCTCGAGAAACCAACCAAAGCTTTAAAAACGACTAAAACACATTCAAAAACCTAACGAGCAGAACGATAACAAAAAAGCCTTTTGAGATATTTTCTAGAGAGATTAGATAAATGATAATTTATTTTTTATTGTTTTTACGCACAAGGGTATTTCAATTTATTAGCTCATTTTTTCAGATTTTACAGAGCAAATTAAGTAAAACAGCCTAATTTTACGTACAAATTAATAAAATGTTCATTATATAAAATAATTTAAAACTTTTCATAGCATTCGCCATCAAAATTCAATTATGTTATTATGTTTATTATTTTGCTTTCTGAGAAAAAAGATGGACATCGATGACCAACGATCTGACGATGATCAGAATGTTATAAAAAAAATTATTGTATCGACCCAATAAAATAATAAAAGGCCTTTTAATTATTACTCGGATATGTTTAAAAGCCACCCACTCAGTGGGTTTGGCATGTTTTTACATCAGAGCGAAGAGAGGTAACCAAAAAAGCCTTTTAAGTATTTTCTTTATTATTTCAGATAAATTAGGTAAAGACGCTTAAAAAACAAATTTATAAATGCACATTGTCAATTAGTTATCGAAAAATCACTGCATCTTTAAGCTTAATAGTCATTACGCGTCAAACCGAACTACACTTTTTTGTGTAGCAATCGATTCTAGTTGTGCTGGATATAAGGAAAAATCAAATTTCATATTAATTGCAGACTGTGGACAACTGACTGTGGTACAAACGATACTTTTTCTACCTCGAGATAGGGAGTTTTTTCTACCTAGGATAGATAAGGGTTAAGTTATCACTAAGATAAATTCTTCAAAGTACAAACACTTCAGAATGAAATAATGTAATATTTTTAAAACAAAAAATTACCATCCCACACCGCATGAGTCTAGGGACCAGACATTAGAAAATTCTTCGAATACTACACCTGTTTCATTTAGCAAAACTGTATATAATATACGGTAAATTTTTACCCTCATTTCTTTCTTATCTACATTCATACATCTTTAAGATGAAACTTGTAGGTTCTCAAAAATTGATAAGAAAATAATTCAACAATAACAATAATCATAACAGTACTCGTATAACACTACTGGGAAGGAAACACGAATAGAAAAGAAACGTTTTTCAATTTTTTACGTCTTATGATTAGGGGCGATGAGTAGTTATATATAGGGATAGCCATCATCATCATCATCATCATCATTGCATGATTTTCCATTCTGATGATTGTAATGGTTTGCTAATTCAAAAAATAGAATTGTACCTAATTTTACTTTTACATCGAAATGTCGTTTTCAGTTGAGTTGTGTGCGCGCGCGATATACAAGTGTAGACGATCCGGAGCAGGGGGGATGAAGAATATGCTTGAAAAGGTATCCTCGAATTTTTTTAATCATGTGAAATGGATTGGAATTTTTCTTGTATTTATTTTGTATTTATCGTAATAACAGAAAAAAGGTTTTATATTTTTCTTCTTGTCAATCGTTTTAGAAAAATCGTAGTGAAATTTTATAAAAAAATATAGAAAATTGATTTTGGTACAACACAAAGTTAAGTACCAAGTTTATATGTAAGAGGAGAAAGCAAATTTTTGTAGTTATTTACCAATCAGCCCCGCCAGCTACATTCAACAGGTTTGTGGGTGTTGCATTTACAACCGATAACACTAAAATACGGTCAATACGGGATTTGCTAGATTTTTAGCACGTCTGATTTTTACCACAAAAAGTCAACCAACAAAAAATATATTCGTATACGACTTTTTCAAATAACTATTATTCTTGGCATCTTAAGAAGTCTTAACAGTATAATCCAAGACAAATAGCAATTAAATGGGGATGATTGTGCCACACATTCGTAGCAAAAAATACTTGAAACAGGCAAAAAAGGGTTTGCTGGCTACAACAATTTTAATGAAATTAAAGACGAAACCGAAAATAAAAGATTTCGGAGCTTTTTATTTTGTTATGAGGATCGATTCATTATTTTTGTGCTGGAGATGTGTGAAACTAATGGTTTGTGTTTGTATTAATGGTTATTTGAATTGTTGGTGATTTAAAATAATGTTAGGGATGGTATTTTACCTTTCAATTACAATAAAATGAGTTTGGTGGAACCTTGCTCTTAAATTATGTGGATTACTTAGTTTAGTTATAAAAATAACCGTTAGAAGAGCTTTCAGCTTTAGGTATGTAAAGCTCAATTTTTTTTTTAAATGACGCTTTTATAGACGACGAGAAGAATTTAGGTCATTGAGAATTTAAACTTATTTATAAAATCAAAAATAATAAATTAAAAGCTTAAACTTTTCTCAACCAGCCGATCGAGCGGTTTTAAACAGAAATCTGTTTTTCAAGATTTTATAAAAAAGCTTTCGTACACTTTACTTTACAAGTTTAGATAATGAAGCTTTTCAAAATTATTTCCCTGATAAAATCCCCAAAACAAAAATCACACCTTAAAGTCGCCAAATGAGACCCGACAATGTTTGTTATGTTGGCTTGAGAACTTTCATTCCTATTTTACACAAAATTAATTTTATAAGCATTCAAAATTGATGTAATTATAAATTTATTAGTACTTTTTCTGAAAGATTGATTGGTATCGGTAAATTTTTTTAAAAGTTTATAAAATATTAAAACTTTTTTACTTGTTCAATTAAATTTTTCAAAAGGCCACAGACACGATGAAGGTTCCCCGAAATGTTCAGAAAATGACACAAAAGATAAGACTTTTGATTTGTGTTTTTGAAGCTTTTATAAATGAAAGATGTTTGATAACCATAAAGTTGATTTTTACAGGTATGTATGCAGATGTATGCTGATTGTACTTGTTAGGTAGTTTGTTGAAAACTTAAACGCACTTTTCAGAGCTTTTACGGACGAAAATTAGAATTCAGGAAACAGTGAAGGGAGCTTGTGAGACACATTTTCTTAATGCAGTTAAATTAATAATCCGAAAGATTTAGTTTATATTTATGAGAAATAAAACATGTCAAAAGCTTTCGAAAATATATATAACTTTTAACTTGTTCTAAAAACTTGATCGGTATTAGTCCACAATTGTTTTTAAATTGGTGCTTTTAGAAATTTAAAAAAATTAAAGCTTAAAGCTTTTACAATTAAATTTCACAAATATTTTACTCGTTTTAGTAAAAAATTTAATTCCTCGCGACGAATCGAAATATCTATCCATTAAAATGTTTCCGATCCTTTGAAAAGCTCAATAATGGTAAAAATTCACAAAATTTAAAAAATGTAGATAATTGAGATTCTAAGTATCGTTTAAAATAGCTGCTTAAATCTTAAATGTTTTTTTTAAATAACACGATAAACTAAGCTTTCATGTTGTTTTCCAAAGCTTTAAGAAAAAACAGGAGTTAAAACTAAAAACGTAAATGATTGATTAAATAAATAATTCTTAATACGTTTTAAAGCTTTTAAAAGCGAATTTATTTGACGTTATATATTTAGATAAAGTTGCTTTGCCTTAAGATATTTCAATTTATATCTTTTAGAAATAGTACTGTTAGTAAAATAATCACTTAAATCTAGTCCTTTAGTTACAATTTTATTGATGAACTTCTAAACTTTTTCTTTGACAAATATGAGCTTCGAATTTGAAATTTATTAAGTAAACTAAATTTTTTGGACTCTAGTGTTAAAATACACTATAATTTTAGAGATTTCAAAGTATTTTAAGGAATAAAGTCGCTTTATATTGGTTGAGCTTTCATAAATAAAATATCTATGATATTCTGAAACAATTTTTTCATAAAATGTGTATTTGTTTTACCAAATGCGAATCATCCAGAAAACTAGAAATAACAAAGTCCTTGTAATTTTAAGGCCTTGACGGTTTTGTCCCTTATTAGTTAAACTTAATTGCTTAAATTTTAATAATTTTCTGAAAAATCAAAAGTTTAACAAACGTTATTCACAAAAGATACCGCATTGAATTTTCTTACAATTAGTGTTTTCACAATATTGCAATAACCGCTGGGATGGCGGCTGTCCTATCTAACGTTTAATTGGACAGACTTAGGTTTTATTGTTATTTTACATAAAAGTAGGTTGATAGGAATTTAAAAATGTTGCCCAATTTTAATAAAAGCTTGATCGACAACGAAACAAATAAGAGTTTAAACTCAAAGAGGCACTTTGAAATTTTGAAAGCTTAAAGCTTCTTAAATAATTAAATTTCGTAAACAATTTTACTTGTTTCAGTAAACACTTCACATACAGCCACTAATCCACATTTCCAACCGTCAAAATGGTTTGTGAGGAATCGATTGAAAATCACAACAACGATAAAAGTTTCTTGATTTTTAAAAATAGCGGTAAAAATAAAAAAAACTTAAAGCTTAAAGCTTTTCTGGCAAATATTAACAATCGTTTCATAAAAGCTCATAAACAATGAAATTATTTATAATTTGACAAATTAAAGAATTTGGGGTTTCTAGAAGCATTGTGTTAAATAGTTACTTAAAGCTGAATTATTTTTAAAAATCATTTTTAAAGCTTTCACAGATAAAACATATAAATCACCTAAATATTTAATATATTGTAATAGAAATTATTATTTGAATTTTTTTAACATTGCAATTAAGCTTTATTGAGCTTTCAAATTAGTAATTTAAAAAAATAAAATAAGTTTTTGAAGCTTAGGTATTTTAAAACAGTAATCTATGTTCTCTATTTAACAGTTTTTTTTATAAAAAATTAGAATGGTAATCAAAAGATAGGGTTGTGTAAAGCTTCGACTGGCCAGTTTCGTAATTACTTAAACGGTTTAAAAGTTTATGTGATTCTCAGTCCTTATTACTGAAGTAATAAATGTAATACTTGTAATAAAACACAAGTTTCCGAGCTTTAATTTTTTTGCGCAAAAAAGGATACAAATTATTTTGCGAAAGTTCTTTTAAAGGAGTAAATGAAAATTAAATGAGAATCACGAAACAATTTTTTTATGTTTATGAAAAATAAAATATTCCAAATAATTTTATCAAAGCTTTTCCGAAAGCTTGATTGATATTGGTAGAAACAAAAATGTTGGGAAATAAATGTGTGAAGGCTAAAGCGATTCAGTAAACACTGGGAAGACAGCAGTTTTAACCGGGATTTCTAACCGTCAAAATTGTTCGCGAATTTTTACTAAAAAGATCAAGCAAATAAGTTGATTAAAGTAATTTTTTTAAATAAAACACGCAAGCGTCTTCAAAGCTTTTTCAGACGATGAACGGAATTTAGACCTTTGGTAATGTAAAAGAGACCAACGTTTAACTAGTCATCGAGCTTTCTTAAATAATTTTTCGATTTTTTATTCCGTTGCCTAGTAATTTTTTTTAAAGTTGCTAGGTATTGATAAAAATAAATTTTAAAAAGTTGTGTGCTTTTAATAAAAAAGTTTAAAATTTTAAAAACTTAAAGCTTCACTAAATAAATTTTACCAAAGTTTTCACTTGTCTCAGTACATACTTTACACAAAGCTACTAGAGGGGATTGGCCAAAAATTACATTTTAAAGCCATCAAAATCGTTTGTGGAAGATCAGTTTAGAAGCTCTCTCAAAAAACTTAATTATATTTTGAAAGCTTTTTCAAATGAAGGAAGAGTTATCAAAATATCAGAAGCTATTAATTTGGCATTGTGAGGTACTAGATTATTACTAACAACTAAAATAATCGATGAACTTTTATCATTTTTAACTAAAGTTTTGCAGCTTCAGAATACAAAATTTTTGAAAGAAGCTAGCATTTTTTCACAGATTTGTCATAATGGGCCTATTCAAAAGTCAGCATCCCATTAAAACTTGTAAGAACACTAATTAAAGCTACCTCATATAGCTTTCATGAAAATTTAAAATAAACATTTTTAGCTTACAACTTAAATTACTTTGTGCTCTCAAAGATAAAAAATTTTTTATTCAACTTTTGCGATTCCAATACCCATTCATAAAATTTTAACACTGTTCACGTAATTTGAGTTTATGAAAAGCTCAGCGGTAAAATATCGATATTGAATTTCACAAAAGAAAGCTTAAATTTACAATGCTTACAAATCAAATGATATTTCATGTTTGAGATTTTTAAACTTTTCAACAATTAACATTTTTGACTCCCAGTGTGTTAATTTTTAAAAGCTCCTGAAAGTATTTTTTCTTAATGAATTTTATAAAAGAATAAAGAACATTTCAAAAACAGTTCAGGATTTGAGTCACGTCTGTGGTCAGATATTATTAAAACTAGTTCTGAAATATTTTGGCAATATGATTTGTGGTTAAGTTGCGCTGGTTTACAAGAATAAAGATTATTTCAAAATGAGCTTAATAAATCGAATGTTACGATACCGTTCGAGCTTATGGGCCAGAAACTGACAAAATGAAATAGTTTTGAATTCTATGTAATTGAAAGGTCAGAAAATTTATTTATATAAGTTTTAATAAACGTCCTTATATTTAAAAAAATAAAATATTACGAAAGCTTTCAGAAATCATCTGATTCCAGTTTTTGAATTCCCTAATACAACTTGTGGGATAATTTAAGCTATATTTTGTTTAATTTTTTAAAATTACAAAGCTTTTACTAAGAAAGCTTGGAACGCTTTCTCTAAAGTATTATAAATAGTTATTAAAGTTTCGACACTTTAGTCCGGAGGCATACAAATTAAACAAAAACTTACATTTTCCTAAAAAGTTCTCATCTAGTAAGTAACAGCTCGTGAATTCAAAAAATATGTTGAGCTTTAGAGTAAAATTTTTGTTTACATTTTTGCAGGAAAGGACGTGATAAATTTTATAATAACCTTACCCAAGGAAGAATTGAGATAAAAATAACTAAATGTAGTACTTTAAATAACATTGAATGCTTTCGAAACAGGTTTCTTATTTCTCACTCAAGCCTAAACTAAATTTAGAAGAGCTATTGCCTAATAAGGAACTTTAACGCTCAACTCACAAAATATTAAAAGTCGGAAAGAATGATAAAATTTTGATCTAGATATTTTAGAAGCTTTTAAAAATAGAGGATTATGGTATATAAAACTCAACTACTTTAAACTGTTTACATTTTGGGAGCTTTCAGAAAAGCTCAGTTTTATCTTTAATATAGATCTACAATTTAGAAGATATAGGTTTATTTAAATTTGAGCTTAACTTAACTTCCATACTCAAACAAATAATTAGTTTAATTTTATAATAATGGACAAGCTTTGATCTACACAATTTAGAGGCTTTTAAATGTTTATATTTCGTTAAGCTAGATATTGAAAAATATATAAACTAAACCTTTTAAAAAATTAATAGGTTTAGCGATTTTTGAAAAGTAGAAAAATTTAACAATTACATTTCGTTCGAATTCGCCCAACCACAAAAAAATAGAAAAAAAATGAAAAATAGTAATCCCTTTCGATTTTGAACCCATAGATTCTAATTGAATCTAATTTTGAGTTAATAAAACCATCAACCGTTCCATTTGTACATTTTCTACTTAAACATTAACTTAAAATGTCCTTCACCATTCATTTAGTTCTATCTATACATTTTTGTAAATTCCCATCTCGATAATCCATCATCAAAATGTTTTGGCCAAAAACTGTATATGAATCGCCCGGGCGTAGTAGTAGGGCGGTGGAGAGAAAATTGAAAAACATAAAAATATTTTTCTCGTCCTCTTTTACATTGGATATGAAATACGGGTGAATTGTATCGATATATCGGTAGGGTCGGCTAAAAATGTAATGAAAGGAATTGTTTACAAAACAAGTGTCTATTTTCCTGGATGCAAAAAATAACGGAACATTTCAATGATTTTCCCAAAATTGGTATTTCGATATTACAACGAAGAATACCGGAAAGAAACATCATCAAACACTCAGTCAGTCGTGTATATTAACTTAAAGGGCACCCTAAAAGGGGGCTATAACCGTCCAGCAAAAATTATTTAATATTCACATTTCCACTTTACAAAATATTTCAATTTCCATTTCAATATTGTATTTTGGTTTCAATTGTTATGAATTTTTCGAGGGGTGGGTGGTTATCGATTTGGTTGTTAAAAATATTGTTTTTTGCCTATCGTACGGTAGCGACCTGGTACCGATACAATCAATGTAATTAAAAGACATTGTATTTGTGAATGAATTGCTGAATTATCATTCTTAATTATAAATTTATGTACCTGCTCAAAATTTGTATACAAATTATGCAGATCGATCAAATGATTACGGTTGGTTAGAAGTTTCTTCTAATATTGTTCGTAAACTGCAACATTACTTACAGTTTTGAAAATATGATTGAAAAGGCTTTATTCGTAAGCAAAATCATAGTGAAGATGAATAAACTTTTTTGAAAATATCAATAAAATTTAGAGAATTAAAAATATTCAGCAATAATTTAGTCATGTACTGAAAAGGCTTTATTTTCGATAAGTGCGTTTTTGAAGCAAATATATATTTTATGAACAGTTTTATTATGTGAAATCTTACTTCGCAATCAAATGTCTAACGAATAAGGCTTAAGGTCTATTAAGAAAAGGCCTTTTTGAGAAATAATTTTATTGTATTAGATATCAAAAAGAGCTTATTAAATTAATATCATAAAATGGTATTTAAACGAAATACATAATTTAAAGCGTTACAAAAAACGCCAATCAAAATAATTGATTCATTTGTCATTTGATCAAATTATATAACTTTAAAAAACTTTTAACAATTTATGCCTAAATAACTTTTAAACAAGTTGTTTTAATTTAGGACTTTTAAAAGAAATAAATTGAAAGTTTTATTTTCGGCCAAATGTCTATTAAAGCAAGTAACGGTTTTGAAAATATGATTGAAAAGGCTTTATTTGTGATCAAAATCATAGTGAAGATGAATATACTTTTTTGAAAATATCAATAAAGTTTTGAGAACTAAAAGTATTTAGCAATAATTTAGTCATGTGCTGAAAAGGCTTTATTTTCGATAAGTGCATTTTTGAAGCAAATATATATTTTATGAACAGTTTTATTATGTGAAATCTTACTTCGCAATCAAATGTCTAACGAATAAGGCTTAAGGTCTATTAAGAAAAGGCCTTTTTGAGAAATAATTTTATTTTATTAGATATCAAAAAGAGCTTATTAAATTAATATCATAAAATGGTATTTAAACGAAATACATAATTTAAAGCGTTACAAAAAACGCCAATCAAAATAATTGATTCATTTGTCATTTGATCAAATTAAATAATTTTAAAAAACTGGTAACAAATTCTGTCTAAGTAACTTTTAACCAAGTTGTTTTATATTAGGAACTTTAAAAGAAATAAATGGAAATATTATTTTCGACCAATTGTCTATTAAAGCAAGCAGATTACTTACAGTTTTGAAAATATAATTGAAAAGGCTTTATTTGTAATCAAAATCATAGTGGTTATTTAATGAAAACACAGTTTTTTTTTTTTAAATTAATTATTTTTATTTTTTTATTGCGATGACGTAATAGCGTCTATCCACTATCGATGAGTAACTCGTTGTTATGTTTTTCGTAGCAGAAAGTTGTCGTTATTTCTTTTGTCAAGAACAAATGCCGATAGATGGCAATGTTCGTACCTTAACCTTTCGCTGTAATAAATTTTGATTTATTAATTCTACATAGTTTTGTGGTGTCACCACATCACTCCGCCTCTAGAGAAAACGTGCGGGAATGATCACCTTTCTTCCCAATCTGCTAAATCTCGACGTCGGTGGTTGTGTGATAGTTGGCTTGGTTGTTACCGGAACCGCTGATTGCAACTTATCTTACTTGTGCGTTATTGCTGCGGGTGATTGATCATGCTCGTTGATATTTGTAAATGCAGCCTTCAACCTATCGATGGATACCTTTGATAATTTCTCGGATGGGATGGATACCTTTGATGATTTTGAGAATGAAATATTTATCGCATCGTTCTATCACTTTGAATGGTCCATTGTAGGGGCTTTGTAACGGTGTTTGTACGCTATCTACCCTGATTAATACATGGGAGTTGTTCCATGTACGAGCTTGACAGGTGAAGCACTAATATCTTCCTTGAATGTAACTCGCATGCCCAATAAAATCGCTGGCAAAAGTTTCACCCGATCGTATTTCTGTTGACACTTAATTGCGGATTTATAAGTGTTCTATGCCATCTCTCTATTAACCCATTGGCCTGTGGATGGTACGGTGTCGTTTTTAGATGCTTTACTCCCAATTTTGGGTTTAATTCTTTGCAAATTTGGGATTCAAATTGTCTACCGAGGTCACTTGATATTCTCGCGGGTACACCAAAATTCTGTATCTATCCAAATATCAAATTGGTGGCTATGGTTTCAGCTGAAATGCCAGGAATCGATATCGCAGTAGGCCATCGCGTAATTCTGTCTATTATTGTTAAGCAACAGCGATTATTTTTCGATAGAGGTAATGGTCCTATTAAATCGACGTTTATGTGTTGAAAACGTTCGGTCGGCATGACATACGATGAAACCTGTGTTTTATTGTGTCGGTGCACTTTCGTTCGTTGACACTGTAGAAACGTTTGCACTAATTGTTTACAATGACGCCTCATAGATGGCCAAACGAAACGTTCCGCAATCAGCTTTGTAGTTCCTCGAACACCTGGATGCGTCTATGCTCTGACGTGATGAATGGTCTTATATGATTATGCGACGTATCACAATACATATGCAAAGATGAACATGGTATTGCGATTGGATTAAAGGACAATGTCACTCCAGTTGCTGTACCGTCGATGATGGACTTGAATTCAGTATCGACATTTTGCGATTTGGCGATGCATTCGAAATCTATTTCGTTTTTTGCTATTGCATTAATTCTTGATAAAAAATCTGCGACGTTGTAATCTGATGCAAATGTCAATGGCTTGTGATCCGTATAGATGCAAAATTGTTGACCTTCCAGCATGTGTCGAAAATGAACTACTGCTCGATACATTGCTTTTAGCTCTCGATCGTATGTGCTGTAGCGTCGTTTCGATGCGAGCTTTGGAGAAGAACGACAGAGGTTCTGGTTGACCATTTTTGTTGTTTTGGTGAATTACAGCTCCTATAGCCACATCTGAAGCGTCCACGAATAGCTGAATTTCAGCATCTTTTGCTGAATTTACTAAGAAGGTAGCATTTGCTAAACGTTGGAATGCTGCACTGCACTCGTCAGACCATTCAATTGGTGTTTTGTCACTCTTGACGTTGCCTTTG
Source organism: Nephrotoma appendiculata (assembly GCA_947310385.1). Lineage (NCBI taxonomy): Eukaryota > Metazoa > Arthropoda > Insecta > Diptera > Tipulidae > Nephrotoma > Nephrotoma appendiculata. The sequence continues at coordinate 367,845,947 of OX371223.1, read as the reverse complement.
ATTAATTTTTGGGGAAGCATTTGATTGTCTACCACATGTGGGATAAATATCCGATAGAAATTAATCATTGCCAAAAATCGTTTAACCTGCTGAGCTGTTTTTGGTTGGTCGTACTGTCGTATAACTTCAACCTTTTCCGGGAATGGTTCGATTCCCGTTGCTGTAATGAGGTGTCCTAACAATTTCAATTCTGTTTTGAAGAAATTACATTTCGCAATGTTGATGCTCAGCTGGTATTCCCGAAGTCGTTGAAATACAATCTGTAGGTGTTGTTAGTGTTCGTCTACAGATGTTGACGCAAATGCGATGTCGGCTGGTTCGACCGGGACTTGATGGAATGCTCTTTGCAAATCAATTGTCGAAAATATGGTTTTGCCATAGAAGATACTTGCAAAGTCCTGGATGCATGGTATTGGATACCTGTCGAGCACCGTAATCGCATTGAGTTGACGGTAGTCGCCGCAAGGGCGCCATTCTTCGTTGGGCTTCTGCACCATATGCAGTGGCGAGGCCCAGTTACTGCTTCACGGCCTGCATATGCCTTGTTTCATCAAGAACTCTGACTTTGCCTTCGCATTATCGAGCTTATGACGCGGGAGTCTTCTCGATCGGGAAAATACTGGTGGGCCTTTCGTGACAATGTGATGGGATATATTTCCCTTCACTGGTTTTCGATTGTCGTGTGGTAGTGTTATGTCTTGATATTGTTGAATAATATCAGGGATAGGATCATTCACGTTGTATGTCCTGATACCACTTGTATCCTCCATTGAAGTGAGGCCTTTTATAAATAATTTCGTTATCATATCTATCAATTTGTTATTGCCCATGTCGATTAGTAGGTTGTAATGCTTGATGAAATCTACACCGATGATTGGTTTGTTTACATCGGATATGATCCAGATCCAGTTCCACGTGAAATGTCTGCGAAATCTGACATTTAATGATAACCTTTTTTCCCCGTATGTATTAATTTGGGAACCGTTTTCAGCATTCAACAGTTTATTATTGGGCACAACTTTGCTTCTCCGCTAGGAGGCATAACACTTGACGATACTTCGTGGCTGAGGTGCTGAATTTATTATGATACCAACACAATTCTCGTATGTTGATGTATTAGTGGAAGATGGTTTACTATTTTCCCGTCGTACTCTCGATGAGGATCGCGATCGACTCTGAAATTCGATTTTACTGATCCGTTTAGTTAAGCTTTGAACCGCTTGAACACGATGAGTATTGCTTAGCTGTTGTCACGTTGATGTGAGACGAATCGCATAGCTCGATTAACTTATCCGCCAGCTATGTCGTCGACTTGGTCATTGTTGGTTGACACAATCATCCTAATTTGTGATGGCAACCATTGTGACCACGTTTGCTTCAATAATACGTCGGTTAATTTATTTCCACCTAGTGCCCGCATCTCGTTAAGAAGAGATGACGGTTTTGTATCACCCAGCTGTATATCTTCGAGCAACGTTTTGAATTTCGTATGCTCGGAAACTGCATAGCGTTCCACCAATGCCTTTTTAAGATCGTCGTATTTTTGTTCTTTCGGTGGATTGAGAACAGTCGCGTTTACTTGTGATGAAATACTAGTGTCGACCGCTGTCAATAAAGTATAAAATTTGCCATCATCTTGTGATACCGCCAAGTACGAATTGCGCTTCGACTTACTGGAACGAAATATCGACTTCAAACTTCCAGAACGGTAATCAGCTTTACTTCAATTAAAATAAAATTGTTTAAAATAATCGACAGTGTTGTTCGGAATGTCGTTTAATGGACCAATTTTGTTCAAATGGACAGATAGATTAAAATAGAAATTTGATTTCGAGTTTAGACAAAATTTCGTTCTGCCCTTTTCAAAACATTGAAAACCATTTTAGAAGTTCTCATTCAAAATTAATTGCAAACAAATTTAAACATGAGACCCAAAATTCTAATAAAAATAATCTGAATTAACCCGAAATATTAGTGTCGGAAAATATAGAAAATATATTTATACAATCCTGTGGTTAAAAGGCTTTAATTATGATGAATTTTTTGTATGTGAATTTTGAAAATTGAAGAAATTTGGTTTTTCTCCATCTGAAATTCAAATATCGGTTTTATTTTCGCAACCATTTTAGAGTTTCTTTGTTAGCGTTAAACTGTCTAATGAATAAGGCTTAAAGGCCTATTAAAATACAAACTTGTTTTAATCAAAACAATAATTTTAAAACCATTCCGTCCATATTGGAAAAATGTCTGATTAATAAAAAGACCTTATCAATTCAATATCATCAAAATCAGGCATTTGATCGAAATAAAAATTGTAAATCAGTCACGTCCAAAATATTCGATGGTGTTATTCGGAATGTAGTTTATCGAACCAATTTTGTTCAAATTGACAGATTTATTAAAATAAACATTTGGTTGAATATACCAATTTTGAAAAACTTCTAATAAATTTTGGGCTAAAGCTATCTAAATTCAATCAAAATCATTCGAGATACAAGAAATGGAAAATATCATTCCGTTCTTCAGTTAAATTGTTTGAAAATTTCCCACTAATCCGGCTTTAAACCCCATCACAATTTTAAATTTGTGTACGATTGGCCTAAACGAAATAAGCAGATTTCAGTAGAACGACCAAAAAATTTACGAATTTGTAGTTGAAAACCATAAATCTTCTAATATTACCGCAGGATGGGGAATCTGATTAAATCAGGGATATTTTAAACTAAATAATGTCAAGATACGCAAAGTCCTCCCCAATGGAATTTCGCGACTTATTTCGCTATATTTGAAATCAATAAACTTAATACATCTTTTATATACATATTTTGATATCTTACGTCTTGAATGATTTCATTTTTTATTCGTATCATCATCATATTTTTTTTATTTTTTATTTCCAATCATCTTCTTATTGATATTAGGCTTATCATCATCATCATCATGGTACATTTTATAGCTTCTGTACCGTGTACATTCTAGAATTTATATTTTTTATTCGTCTCGTCTTATTTCTCTTGTACATAGAAAATATCTTTTTTAAATTAAATTTGCTTATTACCTCAACATATATCGGGATATATCTAGTCGTATATAGGAAGCTGGTATACCATTGGGGATTCGAAAAAAAAATCTAGGTTTTTGTATAATATTTTATATGTTGTGGATTATGTGTTCGAAACATCGATTTTTCTAATGCTTACTAAATGAATATATCACTTCCGGTTCAAAATAGTTTCCAGCCATACATAGATGAAAAATCAAATACATATTATACGTACAAAATCGTGATTTAATTCCAATTAAATCATTTGTGTAGTACATGGTACAAAATATTTTACACACGCACACACACATACATAAAATGTGGCAATGATTTAATTAAACTGCAAAATATATTTTAAAATGTGAATATGTAAATGCAAGATATTTCTCAACATGCAGAGTTGTTGTTTGTGTGTGTGCGAATATTTTAATTAATTGCTTTATAATTATAAAACATTTCATTCGAGAATAGATTAATTATAAAAATGTTTTGTTAATTAAACATTTAATTAGTAATTAATAATTTGGATTACTTAAACGTATCTCGGAAACAAAATAAAAACATTTTTATTATTTTGAATTGTAGTCCAAGGTATAATTAAACCTCGGTAATACGGTTTTGTAAATCCGACTCAATTTTATTCAAAACTGTAGAAAAATGAAATGTGAAATCTGAACTTCAAATGAGAATAAAAAACGGCTAATACCAGAAAGATACAGTTAAATAAGTTTAAGTAACTTAAATAAGTTGTTTTAATACTTAAAAGGTCGTACGTTAACATAATCATGATATTTTACTGAATTTTTTTTTTAAATTTTAATTAAAAATATAAACATTTCATCATAAATGCCATTTAATTGGCAAGAAGAATTTTTAACTAAAATTTAAAATAAATGTATGAGAAAGCCCAAATTTTACTGAAATGCTAAGCAACAAATTCCCAAAATACGTTAATACCATTGGTTTCTTAAAATGCGTTTTAAACTATTTGACTATTTTCTTAGCTAACTGTAACTTCACAGAAATTAATAGCTTTTAATTGAAAATTATTTTTATGGAGGTGCTGCATATTACATATTACATGTTTTACGCATTGCTTTATTCGACTGGTTTGACTATAAAAGCAATAACATTTTGTGGGAAAAGGCTTTTATTGTAAAAAAAAACATTTATTACAGTAATAGTTGTTAAGCAACACAAATGCCAGCGGTCTATTATAAAGGAATTTTAAATCATTTCAGAATTAGAGAATTTTGTAGATTAAAAGTTAATTTATAATTTATTAACGTGCTGAGTTGAAAAGGCCTTTTATTGTTAATAAATTTTTGATAGGCTAAAAATCAAAAATTGAATGGTTCTTGAGTAAAAACTTCATAATCAATCTTTAATCTCAATAAGCGCCAACAATTCAACTTTAACGCGAAGGGCTTTTTAGGTTTATGACATTTGATGAAATTTTGCCATCCTCCATGCTAATATTTGATAGGGTTACAATCATTATCTTTATTTAATTATAAATAATGAGCAGTCGTATTAAATTCAGATAAAAAGCCCGTTGCGATAAATTGTTGGGATACTAAAGGCCTTTAGTGGTAAGTGTGTTGGTCTAATTGAGACGACTCCCAAAACGATAAATATTAAATTAATGTTTATAAACTTAACAACGAAAATATATTATCATGAAAAGGCTTTTAATTCTAAAAATACTTACTCAGTAATAACTGAGATTTTCATATATTTAAAAAATGAAGCTCATCGGAAAAGAACGTTCGTTAAGTTCTACTTAAATCTTATTGGATGCTACTGTTATTAAAAAACATCATTCATCGTTAATAAAATATTTAAACCAATTTGAACTTAAATTTGTTTTTATAATTCAAACTTTCACTAAACCTTAAATAATAAAATGTACAAGTAACATAAATACAGTATAATTTTGCTCAAACCAATAGACGTCTGATTGAAAATTTATAATATATTTTTTTTTCAAAATTACACAACTGAAAAGGCCTTTTACATTTGTTGATAAAATGCCATAAATCTCTTTAAACAACCAAAATTTACTAAATGTCAAACTTTTGTTATTTTGCTATAATTTGCATAGAGGTAGTATTAAATTGAAGTTAAGAATTACTTCCAATAAACTGTTGAAGAGGCTTTTTGGGCCAATATTATGATATTGCAAAGTTTTGGTATACATTTTAAAACAACAAAATTAGCAACAAAAATATATCATGACATCAAATTATACTATTCACAGAAAGTTTTTTAAACAATTTATCAGAAATATTTTTTAGTGAGAAAGATTTTGAAGGTAAAGTTTCTTGAAAAGGAAAAAGATATAATTTTGGGGATTGAACTGTAAATTGATAAAAATGAAAAACGGAAAAATTTCACCGAGTTTTACTCAACTTGCATTAAACTTCAAGCAACACAAATTCGTTATTTTATTCAAATAATATTTGCGTAATTCTGTAACAAAATTATTCAAAGCCTAACATTACTTAACCCATGTGGTTGTTTAGTAAAACTTCAAAATAAATGGCTTTAATAAATTTAAAGTCTCAACAAGTTGTTCCCCGCTATCTACATATTTCGGTAGACAATACATAAAAACAATTTTTAACTGACGCTAACTAGTATTTCCAACAAATTGTTGAGAGGCTTAAATTCAAAATAATATTACAAAGTTAAGAAAGTTAAAGACAAAAACAGGTTTACATGAAAGAGGTTGTCGTTACAAAAATACTGCGAAAATAGTTATGTTTTGTAGACTGAAATGTAGGTTGAAAACAAAAATCTGATTTATCTGACATTAGGTCAAAAAGGCATTTCTTAAAGATCTACTGCTTAAATTTATTTTAATAACTAAAAATTTCACTAAAACATTAAGAAATTAAATCCCAAAACAACGTGAATCGAATTTACACGAAGAGGCCTTTTCATAATAAATAGTAAATTGATATAAAATACAAAAGACAAACATTACATCCATAAGATTTTAATAAATGATGAATATAGACTGAAACTTATAGCATTTACTTTCCAAATAACCTTTTTATTTATTTAAAAGGCGTTTTAATTATTTTCCACAATATATTAATTAGAAAAAATTACAAAAACTCAACATTATTCACATTCAAATAATAATTTATAAAACTACTTAATCGAACAGGCCTTTTCTTGGAAAATGTATTTTTAAAATCTATTACATTTAGTTAAATAAAATATAAAAGAATATTGTTTAAACACTCTGGCTGTTTAGTAAAACCTTAGAAAAATACTCAAAATAAATTCAGCTGAATGGATAAAATAAAGAGGGCCATCGTGGGAGTGCAAAATCAAGCAATTTACTGGTGAAATTAATCGAAGTTTATTCACCGAAAATAATCGAGTATGTATGAATTTACTGATTTTGCCTTGGACGGTTGAGCAACGAGTTCACTATGACTGTTCCACGATGTTTAGACCATTTTAATGTGAATTGACAAAATTTTGATAGCATTGTATCATAAAATGTTAAAAAATACGAACTTTCAACCTTTTGACTTACCACACAACCATCATATTAAATTATATCCGATCATGCTTTATCAAACAGACAGTGGGATTAAAAACCAACTGGCAAAACTGTGGTAACGTTTTATAAAAGAAAGTTATGCCGACACCAAACTGTGAAGCTTGCATTATCAAACTACATTATCGATATTTATAGATTAGGATAATAAACATTAACTGCTCTATCAACGTTCACAAAACGAAGAATTACATGTCGGTATTTTTATATTCTGCATTATCGACATACATGAACATTCACTAAATGCCACCCACACAGTGTACTGCACTTTCCTGATACGGCCGGTTTGTAGGTTACATTGTTGACCCGTTGGTTCGGCCCATTATGAAATCTGCATTATCGATCTTTTTCGTTTGGATTATTTTGAGTATTACAAATTTATCGGTGCATGTTTAAAATTTACAGGAACGCTAAATTCTTTATAACTATGGACAAACGCTTGAAACTATACCATTTCCACGGATATTCCAAAGATTCTCAACCAATTATCGATTTTTTTACTTTTGTGGGTGTAAACCTTCGGCTAAATAAAAAATAAATTTTTACTCCCTTACGTAGCACACTGCTACGTATCAGGGACGTAACCTTCAATGCCAAATTATAATTTTGTAACACTATAATCAAAATCACCCAGCTGTCTCCGAATAACTCAATAAACCTTTCGAATGGCCTTAATTAAAATTTTTATTGCGTTTTTATGTAGCATTCAACAATACAAAACTGAATCGATTTTGACAGCCGTCCTACTAATTTTATATTATAAAATCGAACATATAGAGTTGACAACAGCTACAATGAAATTGAAAATAAATTGTAACATCAATCTTTAATTAAGTTAGCTTCAAGCAACCAAAGTAGTTCACCATACATCGTTTTCATTTTATTTACTTTTATTCGATTTTTCCAATGTACACCACCACCCACCATGTATGCACCACACCCCGTCCATTAAACCGGATAAAAATAACAAATTCAATATGAGAAACGTATTCGGACGTATACATTGACTTAAAGACTTTGTCCGATAGGTATACATATACAGGTGGGTATGTGAGATACCTTGATATATGGATCCCTCAATAACACTTCATCGCTCATTTCTAAAAAAATATATTACCAAACAAAAATGAAAAATAAAAATGAAAATTTCATTTTCCAGTTTTTTCCAATTTTTCATTTGTTGTCGGAATCCAATTATAGTTTGTTTTCCTGTTCGATACGAGGATACATGTTCTAATACGAGGGAGCTAGGAAAATTGTTATTATTATTATTTTGTTTTGGTTTGGTTCAATTTTTGATTTAATTTTGTGGTATTAGATCATGCCCGTATTGGAACAATTGAAGCAATCGATATATTTTCTAAAGCGGACGGTGAAAATTTAAAATAAAATCATATTTCCACCATTCATACCAAAGAAAATTTATTGGCTTTCTAGATATCGGAATAAAGTATATAATCTTGGATGAGTTATGAATTGTACCCGCAGAAGGCATTAGGCCAATTTATTTACGCAATATGTGCAACTGACAAAAATTCTTGATTTGAGAAGCTCATCATTTAGAAATCTTACTGTTTTAAACTAAGACAATTTAACTAAAAATTAATTTTCCCTCTAAATTTAAAGTTTTAAATCGAACATACTAATTCTTAATATAAGAAAAATTTATAGTACCAATCGCTACTTTTAATAATTTTCCGTTTAACATGAATTACTGTAAAAAACACTATAAAATTTAAGATGTCCAAAAGTATTGAGAAATTTTTTCTTGATTTGAGAAAATAATAAATTTCGATATTTTTTATAAAAAATTTAATTTAATAAATTGCATTTAAATCAAGAAACGTGACAGATAGCAAACTAGTTTTAGGGAGGAATATGAACTTTTCAATAGATCTATAGCTCAAATTTGATATAAAATCTGAAAAAAAAGAAATTTCTGTGACTAACATTTAAAATTTTAAAGTTCGTGGTTATGAAATTTAGAGAAAATAAATTCTTAATTTGAGAAAATTTAAGACGAAAAAAATATGGATAGACTAACATAATTTGATGTTTTAGAAAAATATTTTTGTTTTATTTCGGAAATGAAAATAAGAAATGCCAACTTAAGTTGTTAACGTGAAATAATCTATTTTATCAATGAAAAATTATTCATGAATCAATGTCATAAAAATTCAGTTTTCCTTCCAAATAATTTATTTATAGTTTTGAATCAGGAAATATTTCTCGTTTTGAGAACACATTAATTCTTAATTTAATAAAAATTCTATAATGCGAATCACCATTTCAAAATTAATTTCCGTGTTTAAAAAAATTTAAGGAACTCAAATATATTGTGAAATTTTTTCTTGATTTTAGAATATAAAAATTAAATATACCGGTATTTAAGTATAAAATGAAATTAATATTAAGATTAAGAAATATGATTTATTACATGAAAATTAATTTTAGAGAAGGTATACAGACGTTTATCTTTGCTACACTACGTTGGGGTAAAAAAACATTTATAGTGGAACTTAAAAATCTTGTGAAAACTTAAAATTTTCGATGGTTAATAGACATTATTTGACCTAGTGAATTCGATATTTATATCGACATATTCAACACACTTGTAAATTTCGACTCGTGTCGAGAGACTTTGAAATTAGGAGAATAAAATTCTTGGTTTGAGAAATTTTAAAATTTAACCAACAATATTGAACCTACATAATTTAATGTTTTAAACTTTTTTTTTTATCAGAAATGGAAAATGGCAATAAAATATGTTAACTTAATTCGATAGAGCAAAATAATCAATTTTGTCCTGGCGTTTGGAGTTCACCCTATCATAAAGGTAATGGATGCTATTATTTTGTAAAGGTTTAGAATCACTTCCGTATCAGAATACTAGAAAGACAGAAATGATTATGGTTAAGAACCAAAATATATATATTTTTAGTACAAACAATTTTAGTTTTGAATTAAGAAATATTTCTCGTTTTGAGAAAATATTATTTCTTAATTTAATAAAAACTCTGTCTAACTGTCATGAATTAATAAAAAAAGAAAAGTATTTGAGATACTGATAAAATATTGAGGATTTTTTTTTGATTTTACTAAAAACTGGAGTTTAATGTTTAAATCAATAAAAGTTTCTTATTATGAGAAACCATTTTAAGGATAATGGGAATATCATTCATTCTCTTATTCTCTGACTATTTGAGAGAATAACTTCTTAGAATCCCGTAGTAAAATTGTCGAAGTTCTATTCTGTGTTTTAAGAAAAGTGATCTATTGTGGAAAAATTGTGTGAAACCCCTTTATATATGTCATCCTTCAGTAAGCACTTCCTAAACAATAACATTATAAAATTACTTCAAAATACCAGTATTTAAAAACCATTTTCCTATTAATTGACAAAACAAATATTTGGACTCTAAGTACAACAGACGCAAATGATAGGCACGAGATGAGATGTCAGATACACTGGTTTAGAACCAACTGGTTTACACTAGAAAATAAGATGGCAACGTCATATTAACACAAACGTAAACAAAATATTTTTTCAGTTTATTCATTGATTATTATTGACAAATAACTGTACAATTTGCTGGTAATTATGATACCTGATAACGAGCTGGCTTTTAACGTTAAAAGTTAAATATTCTTCATTCGAATAAAATTGTCTTTCTTATTATGTAAATGTTAATAATGGTTACTGTTTCAGAATTCTCAAACAAAAAATTGATTTAGAATAAATTTTAAACATTTTTATAAATTACGTTTATCTAAATTTATAGTTTTGAATCAAGAAATGTTTCTTGTTTTAAGACAATATTTTTAACGTAACGTAACATGCTCTGAACTCATTAAAAAATTTGAGATGTGTAAAAACATTGACGTATTTTCTCTTGGTTGTAGAAAAAAATAGGGTTTAATGTTTAAATCAAGAAATATTTCTTATTATGAGAATTTTAAATTTCCATTAAAATTTCGTTATCATTGAATGATTGATGCCTTTTACTGATGGCATTGTCATCTGTTCTCGAGCATTTGACACTAAGGTTTTTTTGTGATTGTGAATTGGTTTTTATTACTGTTTTACGTTTTGCTCACCTTTGCTGTATCGCGTAAACGTCGAGAAATTTTGAGAGCGAGACCAATGTCGACCTTGGCGTGTGTGCGACCACTAAATAATAGAAGAATATTTTTTTTGTGTGTTTCGTGTTTTAGTATGTGCGATTGCTGCTCGGTAAGAAGAAGTGGGCGATTGACGCGCACGAAAACACGAAAATATTCTTCTATATTTTCGGTTTTGGTGCGAGAATTTTTTTAGTTGGGTTTTAAATTTTGTTTTGAACCAAATGGCCGAGTTTTGAAATTCAAAAAAAGTGAAGTTTGTTCTGTATAGTTCAATCATTTTTTTTTTAAAAAGAAAAAAAAACTAATAGAATTTAAATTGCATTTTAAATAAAACATTCTGCTGAAGTATAAAAAATGTAATGGTGCAAGTGTAAATTATATTAATAAAAATATCTAATGTAAGTAATGTTAAAAAATAAATATTTTACAGCTGAGAAAAAATTGCAGTTTTTCTAAAAAAAAATTATTGTTGGGTGTTAGCCCAGATAAAGTAACGGGGTGCTGTAACATAAGATATTTACGGTTGCCTAACGGCTCGTAATTTTTTTTTACGAATGATCAGTAAAGTCCATACAAATTTATTTCGGAGTATAGCGGTGGTAGGGCTGCAACGTAAGGAATAGCACATCCGGATAGTCAATTAAGGCCAATCATTCTACGATTTTTGGTGTTGTCTCGGTTGTCGGCGGGAGGACGCCCAACGTCATATTTATATTAAGGCAGGAAGACGCCCAACGGTTTTTATTTTCTGTGAAAGGCGGGAAGACGCCCAACCCGGGATTACAGGTGGCCAACTGGTCATTACTAAAATTATATAAAAGCGGGAAGACAACCAACGTTTTTTGGTGAGAGAATGCTGCAACCCTCAAGGTCTATCTCAACGAGGTTAAAAAAGTATGATTTTTTTTCCTTTTTTTACGATTCAATTTATATTTAAAATTTCATTTAAACTCAGAATTGACAATTTTGGGCTTCTCCATTTTAAATTTTTTTCCTTTCTCTTTTTGGGTAATTTGTTTATTAAAATATTGTTTATGTAATCGAGTACCGAATATAGATTATGTTGCGCGCGAACTTTAAGTAAAAAGTAAAGTTTTAATTAAATTAAAAATGGTAAAGAAACCAGAATTCAATGTGGAAGTTAGAGCAGCTATGGTAGCTGATTACAAAAAAGGAATTTCGGCCTGTGAATTATCAAAAAAATATAATTGTCACAAAAATACGATTTTATACCAAATTAGAAAGCAAAATATTCATATTCAACTAAGTAATGTAATTGGAAGAGGCAGTAAACGAAATACAAGTGTTAAGGAAGATGTTCTGATTGCTAGGGCTATGAAAGTTAATCCATCTGTAACTCAACGAAATATCCAATACACAATAAATTCTTCAAGGCAAAATAAAATTGGCCAATTTACTATTTGCCGAAGGTTGAAGGACAGGGCATCAGGAAATTCACCACCAAAAAGAAGCCACGTTTGAAATTTGCTCATGATCATATCAACAAGCCATTGGAGTTCTGGAGAAACATTTTATGGACGGATAAGTCTATATTTTTATTAGATGGAACTTGGGGAACGAAGGTTTATTACAAAGCTCCATCAGAGCAATTAAAACGTGCCGTGATAACTCCAACATGTCATTCTGGTGGCGGCCAAATAAATGATATGGGGCAGTATTTCCTATAATGGTGTTGGGCCAATTCAAAATTTAAAAGGAAATATTCGCCAAACACAATATTTTAATACTTCTTAATGAGATAGACTTAAGTGCGGGATGCAATCTAATTGGAATAGATTTCATGCTGCAGCATGATAATACACATGTGCATAAAGGAAAAATCGTCTCTAAATTTTTAAAAGATATCGGACAAAATTTTCTAGAATGGCCACCTCAGAGTCCTGACCTAAATGTCATAGAGAACGTTTCGGCTTACATCAAACGGGAAATACCATGTGAGGTTGGAATAAATAATTTATTAGACTTTCAGTGCCAAGGCGGCCATCCGAAGTACTAAAATCGAAAGGAGGGAATATCTCATATTAATAATCGATGCTTCACATAAACAATTGTGAATCAAGTATTATTAGTTGAAATTTTTTCAATATTGTTTTTACAGCTTTTGTAATTTAAAGAAAATGACTAATTGTGCAGAATTTTTCGGAAGCTCGTTAATGTACATCTTGCTTCTGTAAGTACTTCATAAAGAAAATAATATACATTTGTTTCAAAACGACATCCACTAAAAAATCTATTTTGCATTTAATTGTGAAGCAAATACAGGTAACCCTCCAAGAACAAGGTATTCGAAGAACACGGTTTCGAAGAACACGGATAATTATTTCCTCAAATTACATGGTTTCAGATAACACGATATTCTCTTTTATTTTGTTTTTTGCACGTCATAACAAGAAATAAAAAATAAAACGTAACTATTTTTTTATAGTCTCGAATAACACGGTTTTAAAGAACACGGAATAAATTAATCGTGTTCTTGGAGGGTTTCCTGTATTAAAATTGTATTTATTCGAAACTGACATAAATAATATTCACGAACAATAAATTTGTTGGTTTGTTGGCTAGGAGCTGCCAGATACACAGGTTTAGGCTCAGCTAATCTAAATTAGAAATTATAGAACAGCGCGATATTAGCGCAAGCAAAAACTGACTATTGTTTGCTTTATTCATTGATTATTGCAAAAGAAGCCCACAACTTAGTTTAGCTTAGTGAATTCGTTAAAATATTTTTCCACCATTTCTGGAATAAAATTGCTTCTTAAATTTTGTTTTTAATAGTTTTCAATTCAAAATATTTTAATGGAAAGAAATGGTTTTTGACTTAAAGGTAAAATTTAAATATTTGTACTAAATAAATTTTATTTTAAATTTATAGTTTTGAATCAAGAAATATTTATTGCTTTGAGAAAACATTATTTTTTGATTTAATGAAAACACTGTAATAGCTTTTCACGAATTATTAGAAAAATAGTCTTTAAAATATTGAGATACCTAAAAGTATTGAGAATATTTTTTCCTTGATCTTAGAAAAAGATTTAGTTTAATACTTGTATAAAGAATTTTTTCTTATTTTGAGAAATAATTGTTACTATCCTAGAGAATAACTTTCACAGTCCTTCGGTAAAACTGTCTCTTTTCATATTCTCGTTCTTCCGATCAGGTTCTGTATCACCTCAATCATTTAGAAATTCCAGACGACAGTTAAGGTTCTCGGTTGGGATCGGGAGGTACCGGGTTCGAATCCCGATAGGGGCAGGATGCAAAGTGAAATTTTATCAACAGATTTTGATCTGTGGTGTAATGTAACACATCTATGACCCCCTGTCGGTATGCAAAACCCATAGGCCTATCTATCTTCCGTGCCAGTATAGGCTGGCATGGAGCTTGCAATGGTCTTAAATCGGTCCTATAGCCGTACGTCTTCGAGTTGACCGAGAGGCATAAAGTAAGGAAGTAAAAAGGAAAACCGCGGAAGAGCAGGGTGAGCCTTGAGCCCCAAAACAGATCGCAAAAAGTTCAGGTTCTCGGATTGGCATGAGCTCCTAAGAGGGATGTATTTGAATTTAATGTAGATCTACCTGACAACATCAAACACTAACCAAGAGAACACTACTGTCAGAATCTTCTCAAGTTTTTGACCCTCTTGTGGCCCTCTCCATCAATAATAAAAATAAAGTTATTATTTCAGAAATTGTAGCTACACAAATTAGGTTGGGATGATGAATTACCATCTGACATCATGACTCAATGGTATAAGCTTTGAAACAATTTTGGGAAGTTCAAGCAACTCAGCATACCAAGGCATATCTCAAGGAACATTAAATCCATTCAATTGCATTTTGTGATGCGAGCGAGGCAGCATACGCAGCTGTTGCGTGTACTGCAGGGTCCATGAGGATAATGGAAATATATGAGTGAATCTGCTGCCATCAAAAACAAAAGTGGCACCATTCAAACAGGTTACGTTGCCACGATTGGAGTTATATGTGCAGCAGTTCTACTGAGCAGGTTGTTACCAAAGGTGAGAAAAGAATTTTCAGATGTCAAAATAAAGGAATGTGGTTGGACAGACAGCACCATTGTATAAGCCTGGCTATCGGATCGTCCTCGTCGATGAAAGACATATGTCGTCAACAGAACACCGGAAACCCTCTGTACCTTGCCGAGAAGTAAGTGGGGTCATGTACGGTTAGCCAAGAATCCTACAGACTGTGCAAGCCAAGGCATGTTTCCAGAAAACCAGGGTGGTTGAAGGACAAGGAATCACTGTGGACAGCAACCATTGAGACTTCCTCAAATGATGACATTGTGCAACAAGAAGGGCGTAAAAATTGGGTGGAATGCTTATACACGTACAAACTGGCAATGTGACGATGGAACTCTTGTTTGGGCGTATTTCATCATGGCGAAAGATTTGACGTGTACTGAGTCACTATATACGCTTCATCAATAATTGTAAAACAAAAGATAAGGACAACAGACAGTTCAGGACAATTCTCACAGTCAAAGAATTACCATTTGCGGAACGAGCTTGTGTATTATGGTATCAACAGGAACATTATGCTGCAAAGTTGGGAGTTTTACCAAAATCGTGTTCTTCCATGAGAAAATTGGCGACACTGGCTCCTTTCATAGATAATCAAGGCATTCTCAGAGTTGGCGGTAGACTACAAAACGCATGTTGCCAAATTCCCATATCCTAAGAAAAATGATAGCAACTCCATATCTTCATCCCGGTCCCTTCTTATTATCGTCTCTACTCAAACAAAGATACTGGATAATCTACGGTAGAAGTATGATACGAGGAACTGCACACAAGTGCCAAGTATGCATACGACAGCGAGCAACTACGAGCAGCCAACTGATGGATTCTTTACCAACATCTCGAGTCACTGTTGCCAGGCCCTTCAGTCGAGCTGGTGTGGACTTCTGTGGACCAATTTTCATTGCAACTAAAAAAGGGAGAGGAGCAAAATCCATAAAGGCGTACAAATCTGTGTTTGTACGCATTACAACAAAGGCAATCCAGTTAGAGGTAGTGTCGGAGTTGACTGCTGATGCATTCCTGGCCACCCAAAAACGGTTCATTGAGTGATGAGGACTTCCCACAGAAATAAACTCAGCCAATGGTACAAATTTAGTTGAAGCTTCCCAAATAATAAATAAATTACGGTATTTCTTGGACATTTATTTCAGCAGCGACGACGTCAAGTCGATGAAGTCGCGTTCGTGTGACGGAAAACACCAATTTGACGTTCGAGGAGATAGTTACGTTAACTTGTCAGATTGAAGATATCCTTAACTCACGACAGTTATGCCAAATAAAATCAGACGATCTGAGCCGTATAGATGTCTTAACTCCAGGGCACATCTTTACCAGAACCTGATTTAGGAGTAGTACCTTATAACTGGCTTACAAGATGGGAGCAAATTACAAAGCGTATCGGAAGCTTCTGGAAGCAATATTCAAAAGAATATCTCCACACATTACAAAAAAAGGTAAAATTTAAATATTTTTACTAAATAAATTTAATTTTAAATTTATAGTTTTGAATCAAGAAATATTTCTTGCTTTGAGAAATAATTATTTTTTGAATATACAAAAACTCTGTAATACCTATTTTCTGGGATAGTAAAAATCATTTCTCAAAATAAGAAAAAATTCTTAATACAAACATTAAACTAAATTTGTTCTAAAATCAAGAAAAAAAATTTTCAATAATTTTAGGTATCTCAATATTTTAAAGACTATTTTTTTCAATTATTCGTAAATAGGTATTATTCACGAATAAATAAAAAAATAGTCTTTGAAATATTGAAATACCTAAAATTGTTGAGAATCATTTTCCTTGATTTCAGAAAAAAATGTAGTTTAATGTTTGTATCAAGAACTTTTTCTTATTATGAGAAATAATTTTTGCTTTTCCAGAGAATAAATTTTACAGCATCTTGGTTAAACTATCGGTTTTTTCAGATTCTTATGCTACCGATCAGGTTCTCTTATTTCGTATCACCTCCGCAGAATTTGTCGGAAACTCGTTTATATACATCATCCTTAAGTAAATACTTTCAAACGCAATCCTCTAAACAACTATTTTTCAATTAATTTATTAAACAAATATTAGAACTGTGTACAGTTATACTCGAACCACGTACATGTTGTTGATGCACGTACAACTGACATAAATAACAGGCACGAACCACTGTATGCATTTGGTTTTCGATTTTTTATTGTGTGCATTCGAGATTTTTTAATTTAAAATCACAAATTTGTATTACAAAGCATAGAGTTTTAAAACTAATTAAATAAAATTAAAAAACAACATAAACCGGAAAAATTGTATACATATTTATGTAACTATATGCACGAGTACGTATGTTGTTGTGGCAAACTGATATTTTTATTTATATTTTCATTTCAATCGTGGAAATGAAATAAAATTTGATGAAAATTTAATTTTTTGTATGCGGTGATGATACTCCCGTTCGGTACATCCTTGATATGTAGGTCGCGTCGAGTGCCTCGAAGTTTCACCATACCCAGATATTGGAAATGGCGGAATCACTGCAACATATGTATCACAATTAAAAAATCGCCATTAACATTGCACAGCAGAACTGACACATTCTGGCGCGCAGACAAAATTACAAATCCCAATTTTATTTCATTTTGTTACATTATACGAGAATCTGGATAAATCCCACTTCACTAATCCATTCAGTGTATGAATCTACATGAATTTTCCCAACATTTCGTTTTCACCTCATTTCCATAATATAAATGAAACACATATAACTAAATTAACACAATATTTTCGTTGGATAACAGAGAGTTTTACATAAATTATGTGATGACCCCGTGGTAAAAAAAAAAATGTTGGTGTAGTTACGAAAACAATGTATTTATGTATATAGAGGAGAGCCAACATTAAAAATGTATCAGCACATTTCATTCATCTCATGCATCTTACACCGCACATATTTATTAAACACCGACGAGTACATAGCCTATATCTGTATAATAATAAAGACTAGCCCCAATCAACAAATATCATCATCAACATCATCATCATCATCATCGTGATGGTATGCCATTAAAAAACAACATAAACATGAAAATCGATTTTCTTTTATAATTTTCCACCTAACTCTCCGCATACAACAAAATATAAGTAAAAGTACTCACTCAGTGTAACATTATAAGTCTTTTGCAGATCGACCTGTCCACGTAACGCCCTTAACCTACGTAATTTTGATTCTTGCGCTTCGACACGTTCCCGCAATCGCCGCAATCGTTCACCTTCAGCAGCGGCGGCCGCACCACGAGCATCTTGAGTTTTTAAAAAGCGTAATCGTTGCTCTTTTGCTGCCAACAATTGATGTTGTGAATCAATTTGCTGCTGTTGTCTTAATGCCATTGCCCTAAGTTCAGCAGCTGTTGGCCTTCCAGGCACCTATATCATCGAGAAATAAAAATAGAAAAAAAAGAAAAGAGAAAGTATGAGTAACAACAAAATTAAATTAAATTAATCAAATAAAAATAAATTTATTAGGTTTTTTAGGGTATAAAATGTCTTAGGGCTGTATAAATATTTTTGTAATAATTTATTTATTTACTTATTGATTAGAAAATATTATAGGAATAGAATATTATTATACCACATACTGTTGTAAAGAGGATGGGCGCAGTCATGAAATTATAATGAAAGCTAGAAAGAATCACATCGTAAAGGAGATATGGAATTAATTTTGGTATAGGATACATGGTTAAATGTTGGTTAACAACTTGGTGGCACAAAAATGGCTCCACCTTTTAAGCACCCCATCTCTAAAGGTTTTAACAAAAATGATGATTGAATTCCAAACGCCAAACGTTAAAATCTGGTGACCAATCCTCACCTAACGATTACCTAACGAAATTTGATAAACACGGTATGATTTTCTTGCAATGAGGTGCTATCCGGATTTTTTTTTTATGAATTTTTCTTTATTTATTTATCGTTTAATCGTAAGTGACCAAACGATAAAAACTAGTGACCAATCCTGACCAAACAATGATCAAACGAATTCAATCATCACTTTTGTTAAAACCTTTAGATGGGGTGCTAAAGAGGTGGAGCTCACAAGAATATCGTAAAATTACACTGAAAATGGTTGTCTCGGCTGATTGTCGCGAAAACGACCTTCAACCAAGCCAATAATTAAGATTTATAAACAAACAAGAATAAATTTTTATTACAGATGCTAAGGTCGCTCCGCTAAGCACTTCCTAAAATGACCTGCAGGCATCTCGAATATCATGCTACGACTTTTTTTTTGTGTCACAACAATCATTTCCCTACATACGATCACTCTTAGTACATATTTTAGTTCTGTGGCGAACCTTGTGTTGTGACTGAGAGCAATGCCACCTGTGTACGAGCACGTGGCATTGATTGTACTAAAATATTGTTTCACCATGTGGACGTTTTTTTTTCTTTTCTTAATTCTCGTATTTCTCCCTACCATAAGGCCGCGCGATCATCGATTAAAAGAGAGATCAAGACCACTGTGCATCGGGTGTGTGCGAAGCAATGCGCTCTAGAAGAATATTTTTTCTTATGTTTCTCGTTTGCATCAATGCGAATTGATGCAAACGAAAAACAGAGAAGGAAGAAGATTATTCTAGAATTGAGAATTTTTTTTTTAGTTAAGGAGTCAGGTTTTGGATTTTGAATGATTCTAGTTTCTTGTTTGGTAAAAAAGAAAATACCATCGAGTCTAAAAGAAAATGTAAAGTTTGACTAAATGTGGTACGATAGTTTTGTCGGTGAAAATTGTTTTCTAATTTTTTTTTTTTTTTTGATGAAAGCCAAAATGTTTAATGAAGTTAATTTAAATATTCGAATTGTAGCTTATATATTATTATTCATTTATTGATTTATAAAATAAAATCCAAATGAGGCGGTTTTTTTTTTGATTTTTCATTATCGTTTATTTTATACGTCGTGTGACCATCTTTAGATGGTGAGTGAATTTTTATAGTACTATAGAGGTGAAGTCCGGTAATATCATTGAACATATAGTTAAAAGTGTGTAAAACATAAATATTTGGATACGTGTTGTGAATACAACATTTTCGATGAAGGGATTGGTGAAAAGAATTCATACGTCGCAAGATAATTAAAAAAAAACGAAAGAGTATACGAAATACTCAACAGGTGTAGCCACATTTTACCGGTACCGTATATCCATCGTTACCGCAAATGTACGGTTACAAGCCACACTTACGGGTGTCCAACAACGTGGCAAACTCACTTTGGGTACCTCATTTTTCAACGTGTATCGTCATTTGTCTTACATATATGGGTATCACATTTTCGACGGTACGCCGATTAGTATCTACGGGTGCTTTGGCTAATCACAGCACATTTTTTCCGGTACGCCAAATTTTGACGGGTGCTGAAATATCAATTTTATTTTGTTTTCAAAAAAATTACCATTAAATTTTTTACCTCAGACCATTACCTTTTACCTTTAGAAATTACATATAAAATCTTTCCCCAATCCCCTATTCCCAAAATAGTGCCACTGAGTAGGCAAAAAGTAGGGACGTAAAATGCACAACCACGAAAGAGCAGGGTGAGCCTTCAGCCCCAAAAAAGATTGCATTGTAAATAAATAAAATAATAGAAAAAAAATGAATTACTAAATTTTTTTCGGGTCGGTATGTTGGGAGTGAGAGTCTCATTTCGTGTCGGTTTCATGGTTTGTTATTCCCCGTTATCCCCTTGGCAGGACATCTACAGGGTCAGAGTAGTGAGTCCAGTCGTTCGGAGTGTAAATTGTCGGAATTCTCTCGAGGTCTCGTCGAGTGAAGATAGGCTTTGTCTGTTGGAGAAACGCCCTATCCTCTTATGCTGCTTCGTTGTGGCTGGGCATCGCCCTCTAGGAGTCGATGGGTCAATCGGGTTTTTTTTTCAGTTGATATTGTACTTGTTATTGGGGGAGATCTGGTCGTTCCTGGGTGGGCACACTCGGTTATTATTTTAGTTTCAATTGTTAATTTTACTTTTAATTTGTTCTGTTACACGTTCTAGGCCAGGAATATGCAACCTTCAACCTTTCCACGACCCAAAACCCTTAAATCTAGTCGGCAAAACCACCGTGAGAGAGGACTCTGCATATTAAGAAGAATCTGAGGAATGGTTCTTGTACCACTTCGTAACAATATGAAAAACAATATCTGCCAAATATTCATCTCTATTGGTCTTACACTTGCGGGCTGTTTTGATTACATTTTTCATCATTTTTTATTTGCATATATCTTACTTTTATGATAACTTCATAAAAATAGTCGGGAGCAGTTAAATTGGGTGACCGTGGAGGCTAATCCATCTCCAGATTTCGAAATTAACTTTTGTGGAAACATTTATCGTAACAATTCCATGCCTTCTCTAGCAGTATATCATATGAATTATTTGTGGATTCTCTATACTGCCTAGAACCGGCTGTTTGGTTTGTTTGCATGCCCACTCAAGTGAAAATGAGCAACGCCACTCATAATTAATTTTTCAGAAAAATCCAGATTGTCATTGTCAACCAACAGCTGATATTTGCATATGTAACGGCGCCGAAAATGATCTCTTGGTAGCATTTCTTTTTTTAATTGTGCAATTATTTCCATGATTAATTTGCCACGTGTGTACTCACGACTGTCAAGTATGAAATATCAATATTATTGTTCGCCTAAATGGGGGCAAACAACAATTGTAAAGCAAGGATAGGTGACGCTTAG
The DNA here is from genome assembly GCA_947310385.1 of Nephrotoma appendiculata. NCBI lineage: Eukaryota > Metazoa > Arthropoda > Insecta > Diptera > Tipulidae > Nephrotoma > Nephrotoma appendiculata. The sequence continues at coordinate 367,824,407 of OX371223.1, read as the reverse complement.
GCCTATGCAAATTGGTATTTGTAATTATAATAAACAGGGTGTTCCTTTTGACGCATTTGAAGTATGAAGCTACTGGCACTACTGTTACTCTTGTATATGCGTGTAAAAAAACTTACGAAGGAATTACCAATTTCACTTTGGTAGGGAACTGGCCTTTTGCTATTTAAATATTAAAAATTAGACATAATCTCTCGTACTTAAGAATGCAAATTCTATTTTAATTGGACTCCTGCTACTTTTAATGATTTCATAAAAATTTAAACTCAGCTTTGTAAATCACCCATAATGAAAATGTGTAATGATAGCGTTATACGGGTCATCTCTGTTTAATTTAAACCATTTTGCCATCTTTTATTCGAACCTTAGTTAATCTCTTATACATAGAGCACAAAAAATTAAATTCTAATAAAATATTTAAATTTCATTTAGCAAAAAAAAAAAAAAAAATATAAATACAATGTTTAGATTTTGTTAAATTTTCCAACTTATTCTGCTCGCTTGCCTTTTTATGTACATCTGAGGGTGTGCTCGCTTTAAAAGCTGCGTCTACTCTATAAACATCCATATAAATATACACACACACACACATAAAATACCGTATTATAATAATTGTTGAAACAGTTTTCAGAGAACTGTTCTTTTGCTGGAATTTATTTTTTGTTCCCAAAAAATTGCCGCGAGACATTTTTGTTCCATCATAATTTTCGAGTTTGTCGTCTTCTTCTTCACTGTATGTATGTATACAAGTGCTACGTCTGCTTCTCATAAGGAAAGACGAGCTTTTTGAAATACTCACACATACACAAAAATAAAAAAACTTCTGATTGAAATATATAACTTTACGAAAATATTTCCGAAAAAATAAAATATTTCCAGCATTTATACGTTTTTATAGTCGTAATGTGATTTCTCAAAATAGCGCACACACATATACACTTTCAGACGTACACACACTAAAAAGAATCTTTGTTTTTCTGCTGATTCTACAACAGCAACAAAAAAGAACTTTGTATAAACTTTTATTATCTTAAACTTCATCCTTAAACATTAATCTAACGAATTTTTTGTTCGTCTGAATATAAACTTCATATCAGATCAGATGTTTTTCATGTTACAAAACTTTTTAGAGCTTTTATGCATATACCTATATAAAAATGGTATAAAGCTCTCACCATATGTTTATATAGTTTTAGATCAATATTTTAATGAAGTGAAGAAATTAATATTTATGCTTCGCAAATTCGTATGTACCTTGTATCATACAAAAAAGAGCTTTTCAAGCTTTTTCCTACTATTCAGCATTTTAATAAATTTTTAATTTATATTATGTTTTGTATATTAGAAAATATTGGGCTTGACATATGAATAGACGATATATAGACAAAATAGAAGCCTGGTTCTGCAGTTTTATGGGGAGGGAGTCATGTGAATTTGATACAAAGAAAGGGATTAACCACCCCCCAAAAAAATAATATTTTGTACACTTTTCAAAATTGTAAAAATCAAAATGTAAAAGATTATTTGGTCCATACAAAATAATATATTTTTCTAATTAGGAAATGGACATTGTTGTATATAGATAGGTACTGCAGGTATGATATTTTATGGGCTAATAATTTCCGGAGTTTTGTTGTATAGACAAAATTGTTGGTGTAGATTCGATTTTAGATATTGGTCGAAAATTAAATTTTAATCTAACTAATAAATGAGTTGAGTTTGAGTTTTCGCTTGATTCTAAAAAGTTCAGTAGATCAATGTTTGTCAAAAATCGTTAAATTCTGGCTCTGCGGAATTCTGATTCGGCAAATCCTTTGCCAATGAACGTAAAAGGTACAAATTTTTCGTAATCTATATTAATAAAAATCAAATGGCGCATGTATGACTGATCATCACTTGAGAACGGTTGAACCTATTTGGCTGATTTTTATTGTGTTCGTTATTGTCAGGACGCGGTTTTCTTGAAAGAAAATGTTTGGGAAAATTCACTGATTCGAATGATGTTTTTGTACAAGATTTTGCACGTATCCGATCCGGATTGTCTTTTAAAAGAGAAAAACTGGGAAATCTGAGTGGAAAACTCGGAAAATTCTGGAAAAACTAGAAGAAAATTGATTTTTTTTCTAGCGCATCAGTTGAGAACGGCTGAATTTGTCTCAATCTTTTTTTGCTGTATTCCCAATTTCCAGGAGATGGTTCTTACGGAAGACAATTTTGGGAAAATCTATCGGAAAAGTCGGAAAAAATGGAAAATCGGAAAATCGAAAAATGATGTTTTTGTAAAGGATTTTGCACATATCCGATCCAGATAGTCTTTTAGAAGAGAAATTTTGGAAAATCTAAGTGAAAAATTTGGAAACTTCTGGAAAAACCCGAAGAAAATTGAATTTTTTTTCCAGCGCGTCAATTGAACATTCTCCCAGCGACATATGTTGGCAGCCCACGGCATGTTCATGAATATGCGTAGGATGCTATGGCGTATGTGTGGCATTACGGACGGCCAGATTTGTGCATCACGTTCACACACAACCCAAAATTACTTGAAATTACCGGTAATCTAAACAAAAACTCAGGACGATAATCGACTTCATTGTTTTTTAGACAGCCACGTTGTTGGATGTACTCAGCAGAGTGGCAGAAGCGTAGATTACATTCTGCTGTGCTTAATTGAGAAAATCAAACCAGATCAAATCGATTCAATCATCAGCGTCGAAATACCAAATCCAGAAGCAGAACCGGAGTTATTCGCGGTAGTCGCAACAAACATGATTCACGGTCTGTGTGCAGATCACAATCCAGATTCACCGTGTATGGCCGATGGGAAATGCGCAAAACAATATCTGCGTCCGTTGCTGGAATACACAATTAGTGAAAACGACGGTCGTTCACCAAAAGATGGTGGCAGAACAGTCACGATGATGGTGAATGGAAAAGATGTCGTGGTCGGTAATCGCTGGATCCTTCCGTATTCTAAAAAAAAAACTTCTATCGAAAACATTCGCAACACACTGCAATGTTGAGTAATGTTGCAATGTTAATAATGCAATATAGCAAATACGTGAATATAGGTGTTCGGCATTGCTGCTCCGGATGCAAATGACGAAGTGTCAAGATTCCAATCGGGCCGTTATGTCATCCCACTATTCAACATTTGTGTGTGCACTTGGAGAATGAACAACGTGTCTATTTCTAGCAGAATGATCACCAGCTACAACACTCACGAATTTCTTCGAAATTTACCAAAACGATCCGTTCGCATGAACATTGCTTTACTGGGAAATGCCACGCTATAATACTTGGAATCAAACGACGAAGAAGTTTGAACGACGAAAGAAAGGTCAACCTGTAGCAGGATACGTCGATGTGTATTCGACTGATGTTCTTGGCCGTGTATACCACGTGTTGGTCCTACTTCGTTCGAATCGCTTCGTAGTATAGATAGTGTGTTGTGCGCCACTTATAGAGAAGCTTCACAACGTCTGAATTTGCTGTAAAACGACTCACACTGGGACTTTCGCCGATACCACTGTTTCTACGCAGGCAAATCAAATTCGTTCATTGTTCGCGATCATCATAGTGATGTGTCAGCCATCGAACGCATTGGAGTTGTGAAACAAATACAAGGACAAGATAGCTGACGCCATTTTGCATCGAGTTTACAGTGCAACATCAAATTTTGAGCTTGAGATGAACGATGAGATACGCAACTAAGCTTTGATCATGATCGAAGACATGTGCGTGCTTATGTGTGGCAGCAATTTGTCGAAATTGGGTATGCCAGCACCTACTACGAGGGTAAGTGTACGATCATGATTCAATGAGACAAATAGTATACAAACGAATGTCCCACTTTTGAATGCACAGCAAAAGAGCGTGTAAGACGCGATGAAGGCATTGCTGATTTCATTGCTTTTTGTCACAATTCGCTCGAGATCTGAAATAGCGTTAGCCGTTCTCAATTGTCAGTGTGCTCAATTGCAAAGAACTCGGCCATGGTCAAGGTATTGCAAGAATGCAAAATCATAATCTGGGAGGAATCCACGAACGAGCAAAATTGACAGCTAAGAACAAGGATGTAGACAGTCTGAATTACTTGATTCAAAACCAAATCGCTGGGGAAATGCATTATTACAAACCCGTTGACTGTGGGACCAATCAATACGAGATAACCAACTATCCGACCGAGTTTTTGAATGGGCTTGATTTGGCTTGACTCCTATACCGCCTAACTTGATGCTCAAGGTCGGATCTGTGATAATAATGCTGCGTAATTTACCACAATGCATTGTATTGATTTGCGTCTGTGTTCTATTTAATTCCACTCGAATAAAATACATTTAATTATTTTGAGTTACAACTGACTCCATTTCATTTCCACACTGAGATAAACAAATAACCCAATTTTCAATAGATGCCTGAGTTTGAATTAACAGTTCATTCACATTGCAATACGTCATACGAGATGATTGGTCAAAAAAATGCCGAACGAACGCAACCATAAACCTGTCTTTATTGTTGAATTCGATGAAAAGACGAATGGATCAACTCAGTCGTCTATTGAGAATTGAGTTGAGTTGTTTGATTTGTTCATTCATCAAAATCAATTTTCGTGAAGGATAAAAGTATTTGCTCGGAACGAAGCAATTTGGGGCGGAACGAGGTTCGCCGGGTCAGCTAGTTTTAAATAACATCCAAATCTCATTAAAATTCGCTTCTTCTCTTCTAAAAATTTATAAATTTATGAAAACCAGCATGTATATACATATTTCTTTTGTATTTTGACAAATAATATATAATATAATATAATAGCTCTGTCGTTTTTCGAATTTTTTCAAACTAGTACTAAAACAGCTAATTTCATTCTTGTCCTATTTTTAAATTTTTTTATAAGGAAATGACGAACATTGATACTTATATTATATTACATCAGTCAATAACACATAGATGGCGTATCTAATGAAAAACTTTTATGATTTTTAAAAAGTACCAAGATAACTGACTTGATAAGTGTCGTAGTCGTAGAGACTCCGATCGTTGGTTTGTTGAGTTTAAACGTGGCTGTACAAAACTGAATTTGCTGGTATGTGATAATGAACGAAACATGGAACCACCACCACAGTCTGAAATCTGAGCCGCAGACTGAATAACAGCCGGTGAAAGCTGCCTGACGCAACAAACATGAAAATGTCGGCCGGTAATATTTTGGTCTCCGTATTTTGATATGTGTATAGTAGTGTATGCATCGACTATCTGGAGATATAGGCAAAACTTTCAACAGCGTATATTAAATGGCGTGACTTGTGCGAAGGAAGAAGTTAAGATTTTACCAAGATAACAATACACCGTGTCTCAAGTTGTTGGGAACGATGTCAAAGCTACTATTGCTTGGCCATCCAAAGTATTTTTTGAATCCGGCTCCCAGCGACAACTACCTGTTAACGAAAGCAACAAATGGAACTGTTGACAAAACCAAAACTACGGATTTTTGGGGGGGAGTATGATAAAACACAATGGGCGTATTTAGACGTGGACTTTTTCAACCAATTTTTCGGCGTTAAAATACCATGTCGTTTAGATAAGGCGTCATTCAACTGGATTTTTTTTGTCAAAATCTTTATATGTATATGTTTTAAATTTCAAATCAAATAATTTAAAATGTATTAAAAAACGGTAACTTTTGATAAAAAACTAAAGAAAATATTTTAAAAAAATTTATTCTAATTTTCGCATGTAACACCAAAAACAAAACTAAAAATAAAAACATGAAAACATTGACGAGTTGTTATTTTTTGATTTTTTTTTCGTTTGTATTAGTATTAGTAAAAAAAATCCAAGAAACCACCAAAATTTAGGCTGAAAAAAAAATCCACAAACATTTTGTCTCAAAACCGGTTTTGTATGGAAAACATAAAAAAATCCAACAAAAAAAGTTTTCGTGTAAACACACGGAATAAATCAATAAATATGAATTCGATGTTTCAACATTGGACAGCTTGAGAAAAATTGACAATTTGATAAAAAAAAAAATTAATAAAATATCACTGATATTTTTGAGGCCAAAGTTAAATCGTTCTGCAAAAAAAGGCATCGAAATAATAGCGTCGGAATTCAGCCATTGTTAAGCACTACAGAACGAATTTGTTTTGCTTTTACACGACTTTTATCCCATTCATCGTGCAATCGAAATAAGAATATTCCAGATTATCACATTTATAAAAATTGTATAAACTTTTGTTGTACCTACTCCAATATACTGACGTTTTTTTTTTATTGTATCCGAGATATCAGATAAATCAGAGGCTTGAATATAAATGAAAAGGCTTTTTATCGATTTTTATACACTGTACAACGGATTGACATTTCAGCCGAAGTGATGACTTGTTTGATGAATATAATTACAAATTAATTTATTAATTACAATTTTCTATAGCGTCCGCCATATTTTTTGTCGAAATATATTCAGATGGAAAAATTACGATCTAAGAATGACCAGACAAATAAAAAAAACGAAAAAAATTTTTCGGATCGATCCGATAAAATAAAAAAAAAACGGAAAAGGCTTTTTTTATCTCTCTGATCTCTCCGATATAATAAAAAAAATAGTTGTATACACTCGATACATATTTAATGAGTGTGCATACATTTTACATTGGAACAAGGATAGCGCAAAGGTCGCTGTCCCATAAATATACTTACATGCTCACGACGTATCATAATTAATAGGAAAAGCTACACGCAACATATAATTTTTTTTTATGTATATCGACAAACATGCGGAAAAACCATATCCACGCCATTAGAATATAATTAGTGCTGCCTTCTTCATATGAACGACATTGGAAATTTCGTTCGTTCGTTTAATGGTAGAAAAAATATAATCGACAGCGAAACCGTCGTTGGAGTAACACTGCGGCACAAACACACACACACACATAGACCACAAATTGAAAATGGTTTTTTATATATTAATTTCCTTTAGTTCGTGTCTTTGTCCTTAGTTACACACGTATGTGTGACAACAACCACTAAAAATCAATAAACTATTTCGAAATTACAATATTTATGAAAAGTTTTCATATTAAAATAAATTTTAATGTTCTGAAAAGTTTTACTTTTCTTACATTACTACCGCACCGCACTTACCTCCACCCTACGAGTACTTATCAAGGAAAATTCATTTGCCCATAATATGTTTGGGTAACTGTATCGTCTTCTCTATATATGAATATATAAAGACGTTGATCATATACCTAAGAATAATGTGCAATTTTCGTTTATAGTTTGTGGTATCATAACGTCTTGTGTTTACATCGTCGTATATATCTGTATAGTTTTTAAGGGTGGGGGAGTAAAAAATTAAAGTGTCATTATCTGCCTTATCAAAAAAATTACAAAATATATATTTGAAGTGTTTGTTATAAACGGATACGGGAGGAAGGGGTAAAAACGTTAAGAAAATATGTATCTATACAGTTTTTCATTTTGTAACAGAAAAAGGTGAATGATGGAAAATTGGAATTAATTTGTTTTTGAGTGATGGATGGGATAAAATAGTTTCGGCAAATTACATTCACCCAGCATATATACGTATATTTACAACAATCCCACATTCTTGATTAAAGACTCGTTTAATTATTTGTCTCTTGTCGATGAATTAAAGTGCCACAATTTATATGTTTAGATACCACAAAAATGTTTATGCCGCCACACACACACACACACACCCCATATAACAACATTATATCTAATTATAGAACACCCAGTTGGGTTTCGAAAAATGTTCAATGTTGATGCGTGTACAAGAGAAACGTACGTTTGCATAAATTTGTATGTTGTATGGTTTTGTTTACAAAAATTTTTTTAACATCGAACGTACTGTACATAAGTGCGCAACAACAACAACGACACTGTGTACTTTGTACATAATCGATTTTCTATCGAGAGTTGTTTCATGAAAAATTCAATTCTCGGCAATCGGAAAATTTAAAATAAAATATTTGGTGTATTTACTTTGACTGTTGTTGTGTGCTTTCTGAGCAAAAATGAGTTTGCATTGGTCTTCAGAAATCACTGATTGATTACATTTTTTATGAAATTTTATGTTCGATTGTGCGATGGTTTGCAGTTTATTTTGATTTTAGATTTTCATCCTGTTTTCGAGCTGTATATCCTCTTGTATTAATTTTGTTTGTGGTATACTTGGGATATGACCGTTTAAGGGGCAGAACAATTTTAAACAGAAATATTATTTTATAGATAATTACTTGGAGGATGGTCTGTGGCCAGGGTTAGGTTATGTATACCGTTCAATTGTCCTCCAAGATACGAACAATCGACTAAGGTGACGTATACTGACTCGCGAATAACCTCCTTTTGTAAAATAATTCGAATCGATTTCACATAACATAACCATGTTGTAACATCACGGAATAACGTGCAACACCGTGCAAGATGATGCAACATTACGCAACAAGCCAGTCGCAATCTCGCAATCTAGCTCCATCCAAATCAATTGTGAATTGGTTTTTCTGTATTTTTTAATATCATGCAACATGATCAGTAAAGCGGAAACGAAACCTCCCAAACAAATGTTGGTAAAATCGTTCGAGTCGATTTTTTTAACCAAACCCCGGGCTACTTGTGGAACCCTCAAAAATGATTTGTATCGATATTACTACATTTTCTCAACAATTGGGGGTTTACCTCGTAATATGAAAAACATCGCCCACCACGGTGCAATATCCTGCAACATTTCACAACATGACACAAGATCACGCAACATGGTGCAATATCACACGATGGGATAGTTTCACCACAGGAGTCTTAATTGATATTTGTGGAACTCTTTGATTAGCTTCCTGGCACTTTAAAATCGGGCCTCACCAATTTTTATTAAAAACGTTCATCTAAAAAAAGTTTGACAAATAGATGCAAGTAAGTGTAATACCACGCAACAAGGGCAACAGTCCGTGACGAGACAATCTCACCGCAGAACTCCTATCTCAAATTTGTGGAAATCGGGACTTCTTGAATTTTCTTATTGGCAATCGAAACGTTCCATTTCTGTTTTTTTTTTCAAAATGGCCGCCAAACTATTATTTTAGAACTTTCTTGATGAATGTCCGTTTTTTTAATTTTTTCTAATTAAATGTTATTGAACATACTAAAAAATTAGAGAAGAGACATTTTTTGTTTTCTTACTAAATACGCTTCTACTAGACGATCTACCCATTTTGAAATTCTCTTTTCTATTAAAATGTGTTTGATCTAACCCTAGGGTCGAGAATTGCCACATATTTTTTTCCAAGTTTTTCTTAAATCACTTCGATATCATTTTGTTGTTATATTTAAGGATACTTTAATTTTCACATTGATACATGCAAAGACTGAATGAATCATACAGGTCATCATTAAAAATTTCAAAGAAATTGATAATTCTTGTCACTTAATTCTTTTTATCGGTTCCATGATAATTTACTGAAATAATTTACCGAAAACGACAATTTACCGAGAACAGCATTCACCTAAAACGACAATTCACCGAAAACAATAATTCACTCAAAAACAGTTCACCGAAAAATAATTTGCCAAAATTGACAATTCACCGAAAACGCAATTCACAGAAAAGCAATTGAGCGAAAACGATAATTTTTCGAAAAAATAGTTCACCGAAAATGGCAATGATACCGAAAAATGATAATTTACCGAAAATTAATTAAAATACTGAAAAAATAAATCCCACGACTTTGAAGTTCTGAAATCGTATCTAAACTAATTTAGATTAAAAATAGTTAATAAAAAATTCTTTAAAAAATTTGGAAAGCTGAAAAATATTGTTAACTTTATTACAATTAAAAATGGTTAAAATGATTGGTTATGAACTGTAAAAATTTGATAGTTTTCTAAATTACAATTTTCATTTACAATTACAATTTACAATTTTCTGAATTTTCAGCAGAAACTATGATTTTTGATTAAAGAACATAGTTTTGACCGAAAGTCCAGTAAGTTTGATTTTTCGCTTTAGAAATCAAGTATGGTCGAGATCGTGGTATACCGTGGTAAAGGAAAATCGGGTGTTGGCAAGTTGGTAGCCGATAAGCCAAAAAATTATAAGTTAACCCTATCAACAAAAAATTGGAATGGCAATACATAACTGTCGACAAATTATCGACAAAAAATTGTCAGATTTTGTCTAAATATCCAAAATAAATTTATATATGCAAAATTACTCCACAGAGTGGGGAATAAAGAGAGACATTTAATTGTGAAAATTATATATGTGCGATAATATATTTGAAGCTTTTGTCTAGGTAATAGGAGAAATATATGAATGAACGTTTGTTTGTTTTTAATAAAATCACTTGTTTGAAGATTGGTTTCATTTTAGCACAGATTTATTATACTTAATTTAATTGATACATTTAAGAGCTGTTGATCAAGAATATTTTAGGATTTGATATTTCAACATGAGGCAAAGTCATTCAGAATAATTTAAGATATAGATTCAGCTCGCGTTATTAGCATTACAATACAGATATGATAATATGATTGTTCTTGAAGTGCATGTTTGTGACGTAACTAAATCTCCCAGATCGTCCCAATGTGACCTCAAACTTTGACAATTGAACGTAAGGAACGTCATATCGTTTTTGCGCAAAAGTTGAACAATATTATCTTGGGCTGTAACTAGTTGGTTGGCAGCTAATCTGCTCAGTTCGATGCGCAAGGCAATCGTGGAATGTGTTGTTCTCAATCCGCGATGAAAAATACCGTCTCTATTGTTTCAGATTAAAAAGCCCTTCAATTAAAGTGACTGTGTGATTCTTTTCATATTCGTAAACGACTGCATCGAAAGATGAGCCTTGTGTATGGTCACTGCACAAGCAGGGTCTAAAGGAAATTGACGGTGCTTTACCAACATTCTTCTGTTAAGGGATACAGATGCGTTTCTTTTGGCGATAGGTACAAGGTTGGCTCTAATTTGAGTGTGCCTGGTAAAAGAAACAGCGCGCTTCCTGGCCACCTGCTTCGTACGGTTGGAGTTGGAAAACCTCCTCCAAATCCCCTTAATGGTGTTGTCTTCTTCAAATTCAATATGTTCTATGTAACCGAGAGTGCCGTTACCCAAACCGTGTGGTTCATCAATATTGGTGGTGATAATATACGGCTTGTCAATCAAAAGTACCAACTCAAAGGGTAGTCCGCCTGCTTCCGGCAGAGGCATCTTGTGTAGTAACTGCCGTAATTGAGCTATTTGTATCTACAGCCTACAAAAACATCGGCAGCAATGGAAATCCCTTTATGCGTAGATACGTTGAGCAAAGACATGTTTTAATGATTTACTGACACGTTTCGAAGAAAGAGCTTGATAGCATTTGAGTAAACACTTTGGACACAAAGCTACATTCGATTAATCGTTGCCCACGTTCATCCAGTACTTTGCAGTTTCCGGATGCGTGTTAAAACCTCGAAAAACTCTTGATTCGCTTGTCACATTACTTCCGTCAACTCGTAAAATTTTAAACTCGTAAAGAAAATTTGAATGGGTTCGGCTTGTTGTTTGTTATGCAGAATACCGATAACATGAATAAATAAACCATTTTGGCGATCATTAGTCAAGCGCATGAAACGGTTGAATGTTTCCATTTCCATTAAATTATCCCCCTCCCCCATTCTTCGCAATCGGTTCCAGTTTATTCAGTGTAGCTAGAAGTAAATCGGAATTCATCACAGAATTCGGATTTCCATAGAAGTCTGCAAATAGATCAGTCCCATTATTGAACCGAGTAACTAGCTTCGTAAGATCAAGGTTAGCGGTTTCATCTACATTGCTTCTCGTACTTGTCGAACCAACTATCTTTCTATATCTCCGTAGAATCACCAACAACCTCCTCATCGTACAGCTGCACTTTGGATTTTCTAACCCTCTATCGCTTTATTGGCCAGCAAGTAGGCAGATACTGTGTAACGGACGAGCTTTCAGACATAGGTAGACGAAGCAAGTACCAAGCCGCTTCCTGGCTGGCTGGTGATCTCAACAGAATTTAAAAGACCCTCCGGTCGGTTTTGGAGCAGTTCCTTAAGGAAATCTTGGAATTCCTAAGACTTTTCTCAAAAAGCTATAGTATGCTGAAAAAAAAATATTCAGTATTCGACAGAGAAGCACTTCCGCTACTTTATCGGAGACTGAAATTTCGCCATCTTCGTTTAGGCGAAATGATTCACCAAAATTTTGTCATATAGAATTTTTGTCTCAAATTATAATAGACATACAGCACATGGCAGGATAATGTTGTCGCCGATACACTCTCCTGAACCTGCGCGGGCCGATTTAGAAATTTAATGTGTACTTTCTAGAGGATGATTGTTCCCGTACATTCCAGAGACATTAAGTCGAACTATTTTCGACACACTGCTCGAAAAATCGTCCCGTTAAGATACTTTTGGCCTAATTTGAACCAAGACGTAATCCTGTGAGTGAAATCTAGTTTATCCCTTTAGTAATTTACTAACACAATTGTGCGGGTAGGGCAAAAGTGCCATGTCAAAAATTTAGTTTTGTATGTTTTTTGAACCAGCTTACACATTTGTGAATTCGTTTTTAACTTATTTTCGTTCGAAAAAAAACACTATATCTATATACACAATTGTGGTGATTGTACTTCAAATCAAGCGAAATTTTTTATCAACATCGCCATTACATACTATGGTTTTTTACTCACACATTTGTGTGGGTTGGACTAAAATTGAGCCGATTTTATTGTTTTCTTGGTTGAAAAAGGGATATATCAAATTTGCGATGTTGACGTCATCATTTGAATTAACGAAAAAACGATTAAAAACGAAAATATTGTAAATTAAGTTTCAAACAAAATTTGTTCAGATTGTGTTTTAAGTTTTACCGGAAGTGTTAAGCTTTGATAAAAAAAAATTCAGGCGGATTGACTATTCGGAAAAAAAACTTCATACTTAAGCTTTTTTCATAAATTGGGAGATCCTTGCTAAATTGGATGGAAATATATATACTGGAAGTGGCAGCTTTCATATTAGCTTTTACAATTGGTGCAATGATGTTGAAAAGATTAGCATTTTCAAAAACAATAAAAAATTAATAGATTCAAATAAATTTATAGATTAAGTTTTCAACAAGGGTTGACCTAGTCAGTATTCTGAATTTTCAGCAGAAATAATGATTTTTGATTAAAGAACACAGTTTTTACCGATAGTCCAGTAAGTTTAAATTTTCGCTTTAGAAATCATGTGTGGTGTTTTCGAGACCGTGGTATACCTTTGTAATAAAAAAATCAGGTGTTGGCATGTTGGTAGCCGATAAGCCAAAAAATTATAAGTTAACCCTATCAACAAAAATTAGTTGCAATACATAACTGTCGACAAATTTTCGTCAAAAAAATGTCAGATTGTGTCTAAATGTCCAAATGTAATTTATTGATGCAAAATAACTGCACAGAGTCGGCAATAAAGAGAGACATTTAATTATGAAAATTATATATGTGCGATAATATATTCGAAGCTTTTTTCTAGGTAATAGGAGAAATATTTGATTGAAGGTTAGTTTGCTTTTAACAAAATATTTGTTTGAAGATTGGTATCATTTAGCACAGAATTATTAAAGTATTAAAAGCTATTGGTCAAAATATCTTAGGATTTGATGTTTAGACATGAGGCAATGTCATTTAGAATAATTTAAGTTTGTTGTGACTCCATGGCCATAACATTGTTTTGTTTCTTTTCGTCGTTTTCAGTTTTTGGTTTCATGGTAATTGTGTGTGATGCCTTTTATTGACGGCATTGCAATCTGTTCTTGACATTGTTGCTGAAGTGGTTTGTTTCTTGGACATTAGTCGCTTTATTCACACTTAGTGTCGTGTGAATTTTTAATAAATTAAAAGCAAGCCCAATGCGCACCTTGTACGTGTGTGCGACTAATAAGATATAGAGGAATACTTTTTTGTATGTTTCTCGTTCTTATATATGAAATTGAGACGTGGTGTGAAAGAGTGTGCACGTGACGTGCACAAAAACACAAAAAATATTCTGCTAAAAACTTTTCGTGTGAGAATTTTTTTAGTTAGTGTCGTTTTGGTTTTATATAAAGGAAGTCTATTTCGGAAGTTTGTATAAACCAGTCGAGTTTTGGATTTTCATTAAAATAGAGAAAGTCCTGTTTTGAATGATAAAGTGTACAAATAAACATTTTATAAAAATTGACAATATTAAAAGGTTTTGTAGTAGGGCCTTTGTTTGAGGTGGTGAAGTACCACAAGCATACTGTTTAAGGCGAGCCAATGCCCAACACCTCATCCACGAGTGGCCAGTTGAAGCCAATCGACGGTTTAAGGTGAGCAAGTGCCAAACGATACTGTTAAAATTAACCGAAAGTTTCCAGCCGAAAGATGATAATGCAGATAGTGTCTTGGCTATCATAGCCGAACAAATAAATTATAACCGAAAGATACATTACTTGATATACCTAGTTCTATATTATTTATACTATGTTTGTTGGTTAGGACATAATCTTAATCCCCGAAATTTGCGGCAAGTTTGGAAGGGGATAGGGTAGGGGGATGGTGTAATTTGGTATAATGTACCAGAAAGTTCGAAATTTTCGAAACTTCATTAATGATATGTTCTGTAACTTTTGAGTATTCTTCGTTACCATCGATCTCACTATGTTTATTAGAAAGGTCATAGGCCTAGGTAAGCCCACGCGAAATTTGGAGCAAGTCTTTCTGGTACATTATAATAAATTACACCCCCTATCCGCTTCAGACTTGCTCCAAATTTTGCGTAGGCCTACCTAGGCTTATGACCTTTCTAATAAACATAGTGGGATCGATGGTAAAGTGGGTTACTCAAAAAATACAGAACATTTCATTAATTTAGTTTTCAAAATTTTGGACTTTCTGGTACATTATACCGAACTAGCGGCCCGTGCGACCCATGCAAGCATGGGTCGGAATTTATGATTTGATTAGAAATAAAAGATCGAGTGAATGACGATAAAATATCAATCATTTGACACAGTTAAATAAAATTTAAAAATTAAATAAAAAAAATGCGAAATGAATAAATTAATATACCTCTAAACATTGTAATAAGTAGTATTTTGATGATGAAAAATTTAAAAATATTAATTTTTAAATCCCACGTATTTTCAATGGCAAATTTCTGAAACTTTGATCCGCCACAGCTCAGCCCATGAAGACCCTATCGGTGTAACTCCAACGGCTATAAACTTTTCTCACCGAACCCTAAAAGCATGCCAAATATCAACTTTTTACCTATTACCCTTCTTGAGTTGAAAAAAGCTACGGACATTTGTGCATTATTAATAAGATTACACCCTCTCCCCCTATCGCCTTCAGACTTGCCCTAAATTTCGGGGATTAGGATTATGACCTAACCAATTAGGATTATGACCTAACCAGTATCTTTCGGCTATAATTAATTTTTTCGGCTGGGATAGCAAAGACTCTATCTGCATTATCATCTTTCGGCTAGAAACTTTCGGCTAACTTTAATAGGGACGACGACCAACATTTTGGTTAACGGCGAACCAGCGCCCAATATCTTCGGTGGCCTTGCAAGACCGATTGCGGTTTTCCAGTTGAAACCACTTCATTTTTCCTGCGGTTTCGACGAAGAACGGAGTCCAGCATATGTGTCGAACATTCGGGGACGACCGTAAAATCCACACGGTTCTCCCATGGCACTTCGGCGGTCTCATGCTGACGATTATAAAAATTTTACATCTAGAGAAAAGAGCATTTTGGAAAACCAAGCTAATGATTTGGTTCTTGATGGCCGACGGCACGGTACTGGGCTTGCTATCAGCACAAGCAGAGTAGGTTGACTATAAACTCCGGTCAACAACAAATACAAAATAATAACAAAATTCAACATAACAACTGATGCATTAAGTATGGTTATAGGCGCGGTTTTGCAACAGTTGCATAAAAACATTTTTTAACTCCTAAGATTTTTTTCAACAAATAAACACTCTCCCGGACCTCCGACCTTGAGACTGCCTGTACAAATACTAGTTTTGACATTACAAAAATAGTAAAACCTCAAGAAAGCATTCTAGCACTCAAACACTAACAAATCTCATTGGCACCTCAAAACAAATCTCATTGGACATGGTTCAATATGAACCAAGATGTAACTATGTCAGTGAAATCTAGTTTATTTTGTTAAAAATGCAAAGTGAGGAAATATTTACGAGCAATTCTTTTAAATATTGGTGGCACTATGGTGTAATCTAATGGATACACATATGTTTTACCCTTGCGTAGATTATGTCTCGCGGTGGCCAGAAGCCTACTGCATCAAAGACGATTCCGATGCAACAACCGTAAAAATAATTGTCGAAAACTACATTTCTAGGTTCCGCTTACCAGTCAACATAACGACCGATCAAAACACACAGCTTAAATTTGAGCTATTTACCGAGCTAATAAAATTCTTAGGTTCACATCGAATTTGGACTATAACCTATCATCCGCAAGCAAATGGCATGGTTGAGCGTTTCCAAGGCCAACTTAACACAGCACCCAAAACTCAAGTCAATGGTTATAAAAATCAAAGTGCTCAAAGATCCCAATTGTAAATCTCTTGCATCCCCATTCGTTAGTTCAGTGATTTTCCTGTCACTCTATTTTGAGAATCACTTTGCCTAACAGCCTAAGTATCCCTACTTTTAATTTGTTTGCATTCTCCTAGGGGTGCATTTTCCTTGGTTGGTTTGTTTAGTTCGCATTTGTTGCTCAGAGTTCGTACGACTACTCAGTAGACCAACTAACTATTTCTCCTTTTCAACCAAACAACAATCAATTCAATTCTGAAGTCAATAGAAATCGGGTGATGAAAGTGAAATTGAAATATTTTTCTCCTTCCCAAGACTTTAAGAAAGCATATCTAATTTCTTCGTAAACCAATTCAACTTCTAATCATCTCTAACACTGTTTCTAATAGATTCACTGGAGGTGGACATACTACACTGTTAAAAAGATGAACAGCTTGATAAATTTCAGCAGCTGTATAAACGACACCCATGAAATATTCAAACTAATTAACGCATAACTCCAGCCTCCCTACAGCTATGTAGCGGTTATAATTTCTCTCCAAGGATTTTCACAAGAAAATATATATAAGAACAAAACGAACGCTAAGGGAACGGGTTTTCGTCGTTTTCTGGGAAAAATCTTAGAGTTCTGTACCTAAAATAAGCAACAACAACAACAACACCAACAATATTAAATTGTTGCTTTCTATGCATTATGTCGTTTCTAATACGAACATGTTTATGTCGATAAGGGTGTGTGACAAAATCGAGACTATGACGACGTCTTCGATATTATATAACGAAAATGATGATGAAAATTAAGATTTTCATTTTTCCTGTTATTAGCAGGATTTTCATTACTTATATACAAAGATTTACTTCTTTTTATGTTGCCGCTTTTCGTCTTACATTTAATTTTTATTTTGTATTTTGTATTTTTTTTTTGCTTCCTTAACATTTTAAGGATTATCAGCTTAGAAGTGTAAAATATAAAATTCGTTTTATATGTGTGTGTGTGTGTGTGTGTGTGTATGCTAGGAGCTAAAAGAAAATCGGGAAAAACACCAAGCCGAACCAAAATAAAATGACAAATTCAATTTTACTGTGTGTTGAAAATGGTATCGCAGTGAGCGTGCATCCCTGAACAACTCTACATTCATACATTTTCGTTTTGAGAAAGATTGAATGTGAGTTTTATGGATTACTTTTGCTTAATTTCAATAAGAACGTTTTTAAAGATTTTTAATCGTTTCGAGACAAGTAAAGTGGGATTTACCAGAAGAGTCGCGACAAAATGTATAGATTTTATGGTAATTGAGTGAAAGTTAATTTTACTAGGCGATATATTTTTCTTAATTTATAGTGCAATTGAAATCTCATATGGATCCTTCTTCCTCTGTTTCTAGATAACACTTACTTCACCAAATCTTCGTCAGATCTAATACACTAAAACGATATTCCTGGAATCTCGATTAACATATCAGACTGGCAAATCCACAGGGACAGATCTACACCAGCTGACAACGGAAATCTAAGATACGTTTCGGAATGTGTGCTCTTTGCAGTTTTAGGTTTGTGGTCAAAACTTGATGTGTTGCTGAAATCCTTACGCAATACCAAATAAAATTCAGAGACCAGTCTGTGTGTAACACGAGCTAAGTTAACCTGCCACGGTTTGTTGTCCCCACTTACGAGAAGCTTTTCAGGCTTACATCCTCGCACTTGCATATCAAAGGTGTGGCCGATTCAAGGGCCAATAAACTTTATGGACTATATGTAAAAAACTCGATCAATGGAGGTTGGAAAAAATTGCTTGGGATGAGACAAAATTAGAAACATTTTAGTTACAACATCGGACATTTACACGAAGTACTCAAGAATGGACCTGTAATTTCTGAGAACAATAACACTAACACTAACACTAACACTAACACTAACACTAACACTAACACCAACACCAACACCAACACCAACACCAACACTAACACTAACACTAACACTAACACTAACACTAACACTAACACTAACACTAACACTAACACTAACACTAACACTAACACTAACACTAACACTAACACTAACACTAACACTAACACTAACACTAACACTAACACTAACACTAACACTAACACTAACACTAACACTAACACTAACACTAACACTAACACTAACACTAACACTAACACTAACACTAACACTAACACTAACATTAACACTAACACTAACACTAACACTAACACTAACACTAACACTAACACCAACACTAACACTAACACTAACACTAACACTAACACTAACACTAACACTAACACTAACACTAACACTAACACTAACACTAACACTAACACTAACACTAACACTAACACTAACACTAACACTAACACTAACACTAACACTAACATAAACAGTAACACTAACACTAACACTAACACTAACACTAACACTAACACTAACACTAACACTAACACTAACACTAACACTAACACTAACACTAACACTAACACTAACACTAACACTAACACTAACACTAACACTAACACTAACACTAACACTAACACTAACACTAACACTAACACTAACACTAACACTAACACTAACACTAACACTAACACTAACACTAACACTAACACTAAAGCCTCAACCAGCGAGAACTTAAGAGCTTAAGTTGTGCTCCGTTTGGACCACTTAGGGAAGCGGTACAACCACCAACATTTTAGAGGTAAGTTGTTTATTTGTGACGAGAAGCCTATAGAATTTTGGTGATTAAAGCACTAACCGAAATAGTACAAACAGCGTGCTACTTAAGCTCTTAAGTGTTCGCTGGTTGAGGCATATCACTTACACTAACACATACGTACTTATCAGTCTCATGCCATTTATTCTATTTCCTACCAAAGAAACGTTTTGGTGTTTCTTTACAAGTTTCTTTGAAAAATAATCTACTGGGATATTTACACTTGTAAGCCCTGCTACATTTAGTAGGGGCCTTCGCGGAATATGCTTTTTAGAATATTTTTCTAAAATGTGTACATGAGAGTTGATTTTGACACACATACTGAGGTTATCGAAATCAAGTCGATTACACACCACGAAATCAGAATAAGCTTATCTTTGATTCGAGCTACGTATCATCAGCTCATAAAATGTGCCAGAAATACAAACTATGCATGAACTGAATCCACTGGAGGAGTTAGTGAATCTAAATATGCCAAGAGTTAAGAGGAAATATTTTAATAGGAGATCCAACATCGGGCTAGTTAAGAAAGCTAATCTAACAAAATGGTGAGGTGACCCACACTAGAATTGAGGAATCATTAATGACTGTAGTATTTGGCAAGGAGCACACTGCGGAAGCTCAAATAGGACTGTGGTTGAACGCTAAACTCGATGGCGACTGCTTAACCGAGATGAAATAGAGATGATAAAGAAAGAAATCAGCACTTTTTGGCCCTCATAAAGTAATAGAATGAAAGATAATTCAAACCGGTTTGGTATGCTGTATCAAGAAGGAGACAACATCCTGGGAAGACACTATACTTTTGATAGTATTAAAGGCCCGGCATGTCTAAATAAAGCAATATTTCAAAGAGCAAGGAGAACGATGCTCTCAACAGCAACTTCTTATCGAGTGGCCCTGTCAGCTTCAGCTTGTAAGATACTAGAACATATTATCTGCAACTGACAAGAGAAGGCCGCCGAGGGAGCTGGAAACCGTGTCAAGAGGCAGTACGCAGTTTTAGAAAAACAATGTATTTGCATGAATGGGTCATTGTTTCGAAATTTATTGGATCTTTAAATTGATAAAAACGGTTCTAGCAAATTTAATGACGTCTTGTATAAACATTTGTTGGACGAACTGTATTTTGGTAGTAATTATTGCGTTAAGAACAATTATTTATTCATCATTCAGATAAATTTCGATTTCATTGGTATGAATCGCTCGTAATATTTTTAGTACGAATTTTATTTCGGATGAATTGTATTTTCTTGTTGTTTTAGATTTTATTTGCACAATAGATTTGAATATGCAGACAACGCATCTGAACGAGCTTAACAGAATAGGTTTGGGAACAGAATTGGGCAGCGAAGAAATAATTTAATACAGTAAATCTACATTGAAATTGTCCATAAATTTTGTAATCTAGTTGTATGAAGCAGAAAAGCACGGTACAAAAAATTAATATCCGAATAATTTTGTACTTATTTTGTAAATCCGACATACATAAATTAAAATTGTAATAACATAACGTCTAACATCGCCCTCTTTCTTAAACATACGCACGTCCAATACCATAAAGTTTTCAAATTTTCTTTGCGCCTACCACCTCGAATGGACCCAAACACATATTTGACATTGATAAATTATCGCTTAAAACTCGATAAAAATCAAACCAAAAGAACGAGAGAATATTGTATATAAAACGGTTATAGATAAATCGGAAAGGGGTTCTATATAGACAAATTTATAGCGCGTACAGCTTCCTACATGGATATTTTTGAAATCTCATCCCCTGATAGCTGGTCCATAAAAAAACAATTTCGCGATATTGCTGAATAATCATTACCGCATGTACAATAAAAAACGGAAACGATTTATTTTTTGTTGGTGCGTCGCTCGTTCTTTCATGCGGACATTTAAGACGATTTTTATAATTCAAAGACAATTACAGCATGAGTCATGCGATGATGGGATGTGATTAGAAATTCGTTGGTATATATACAAAAATCCACCATGTAATTATCGTTTACATTATATATATGTAGGTTTACCTTGTCGGATGCGAAAATGGCATTGAATTAGATGCTCCGACGGTTTAAAATAGAAACATAAAGCATCAATGCCTAATGGTTGTGAAACGCACATATGAGATTCACACGCAATTTATCTCAGCATAAAGCACAAAATAATAAAATTCAATTCATCGGATATAATGAATTTTGGGGGGGACTGGAATTTACGCAGGCAGACCAAATAATATAATTTATATATAAAATCCCAATCAAAGCACCATCAGTGTAATCAGCCGTAAAAAATTGTTCGCTCATGTACGCATTCAAGGACACGAGGCGCACATACAAAAATGCAATAATTAAACATGTTCCATGCCGATGCCGATATACCGGATGATTTTGCATTACGCGCAGATTCAACCAACTGTGGAATATTTTGATGAAGGTCTCGATTCTCGATTGTACAAAGCCAAGGTAAACATTTAAATGCGCAGGATTCACTAATCGCCTGGGAATTGGATTTGCAATTTCATCACCGCTCAATAGAATTTATCTCATTATGTTAGATAGATACTTGGGCGAACAACAGACAAACCAATTTTTTTTGTAATTTTATTTGCCCTCTTTATAGCTATGATGATGATACGCGAATTCTTAAGATGGGTATAATAATTTTTTTAACCCATTTCTGATTTAACGACAGCGGAAATTGCTTTTGATAGATTTTTAGGGGTAATTTGGTTGGAGAGTATTCGCTTCTATGGACTATATTTTGGCTGAGGAAGTGAATATAAAATTAAAAATAGATTGAGGCGGATCATTATGTATAATGCTTGTAATATGCTTAAAAAATATCAAGTATTTTTGTTGCTATACAATTTCAACTTTTGTTAGCTTGAAATTGTAAAGAATATACTGCAACAGTCCCAGTATAATTGATGGCTAGAACAGTACTGGCAACTTATGGCCAATAAATCCTATTGGTCGTTATTTCGTTCTCCGTTGGTTGCAGCTGTTCCGACTTCTTTATGAATTTTTGATGCAACTACAAGTTGCTGATTTTTTGATAAATGAGAATGTGGAACGGAAGGCGTCAAACACGCCAAGATCGGTAAACTCAATCAAAGCTGTAAATAAATAGAGTTTGAGATAAAAATAACAAAAATGCTGTTCGTCACCGATCGGCTATTTTCGCCATCAATTGACCTCGTGTTGCTTCACAGTTGGAAAGACTTCGACGATTTTGTGATATTTCTTGATTGTGCCGCAGGTCGAAACGGCTGCCTGTGATTCCTAAGCGATGATTAGTCGGTGATGCTCTGATTCATGGAAATATCATTAGGACTGATACTCATCGCAGATCGGTCATTGGTGCATCCAGTGGCACATTGTGATAAAGAGAAACCCCCTTAGTTTTTTTTCTTATGGATCCGCTCACCGATGGTTATTCTTCGCTTGATTTAAATTATGTTGCACACCTGATCAAATTAACTTAAGTCTGTTTAATTTAATAGTAAAAAGTTACAAAACGAGCTATAAGATTGGGAGATCATCTTGAAATCTGCTACACTAATTGATCTTTGAACTCACTTCATTGTTTGACTAAACTGCTTGAAAGTTGGTCACCCCACTTAAGCTCAGGTAAAGTCAATATTTTCTGCATAAAGAATTTGGCTGTCAAAACTAATGGGTCACACAAGCCTAATGGATCGAATAATTGACAAATGTCAGATAAAAATTTTCTTTTTGTAACATACAACCAACACTTCTTGGTTAAATTCAAATTTTCAAGCGCTTGCAGTATCATAAATCACAGTGCGAAGCTTATAGCATTTATGTGGTACAAAATGTGATTTACACCACCAAATACGCTGAAGATCTTGTTGGATCTTATGGATCAAGATCTGGCGGTACATTTTCGCTATTTCAACTGAAAATGCAATTTTGTTTTTCCGAAAACGAAGAACTTTTGAAAACAAATCTGACTGAACCACAGGATCGACCATCATGCAATCGTTTAATGACAGTTCAAAAGATGATTTGTATGCTTGTATTTTTGTCACGCATGGATGTGGCAGATATTAGGTTTTACCACATTGGCTCTCAACAATGTTTAATCGGGAATTAATTCCATATGATTAAGTTGAATAAATTCATCCATAAAATTCGTGTACTGTTCATGAATTACTGGGTTTCTTAATAACTGAATTTCTGTTTTGAAAAACTGTCTTCGGGCACTTTCATTTGAACAACCAAGTTTTACCATTTTTGGATTAAGCGGAATGGCAACCGAATATATTCCTGAGCTTTGCCTTTTTTGGTTTTTCATGAAGTGCTCTTTACATAGTTTCTCTTCGACAGAATAGTTGTTCTTGAGCACAATATTTTCCAATTCCCAAAATTTCTTTATTTGTGATTCAAGTAATTCAAGAACAAAGTGCAGTTTGGCAAGGAACTGCGGTACTTGAAGATTGGTGGAGGAAAATTGATGTGATAGTGGACAAAGCCGCTGACAATTTGGACTTAAGAAAAATTGAATCGGAGGTGGCTGAAAATAGTAAATTAATCAACGCATTGACAAACAAACTTGCCGATGATAATTCCAACCCGACAACATCTGCTAAAGTGGTCAAGTCTAGCTCCAATATCCATGATGTATCGACGCCGCCGCAAGTTATTGTAGAGTCGGGGCCTTCCATCAACTCAAACACAACTGTCTCAGTGCCTGTCAAAAAGTACTTATATATAAGTCGTATCGACCCATCCGTCTCAACCGATCAGATCGTTAGCTATGTCTGCGATAAACT
Source organism: Nephrotoma appendiculata (assembly GCA_947310385.1). NCBI lineage: Eukaryota > Metazoa > Arthropoda > Insecta > Diptera > Tipulidae > Nephrotoma > Nephrotoma appendiculata. Next base: position 367,800,284 of record OX371223.1, on the reverse strand, counting down.
TCAAAATTGTTAGCCAGGAGACGTAAATTGTAAGCTATTATTACCCAAAGAACGCGTTTTGGAGAGCTCACTAACGTTCGTTTCATTTAAAATTGGTTTGAAGGAGGCTGATTTTGACCTGCTTAATAATTCTGATATTTGGGCTGCTGGTACTATAATCTGCTCATTTACAAATTATTCACGCATATCAAAAAACCGGACTCTGGCTACGTTTCAACAGCCAAAGTAAATACTGCGTTAATCAATCACTTTAATTTATCAACGACCGTCGCTTCATCTAATACCATCAACGCCTTCACTTCTATCTACTATCACAATGCCTCCAGTATCCGAGGTAAAACCAGGGATTTCCGCTTAGGCATACTTGACAATGATTTTGATAGTATAATAATCAGCGAGACCTGGCTTACGATCAATATGTTATCCGTAGAGTATTTTCCATCTGACTATGTCGTTCATAGAAAGGACAGATATGATTTTGACACCAGTTGTAGAGGCGGTGGTGTTTTAATTGCTATAAAGAATTCAGCTTCCAATGAAGTGATCGCCTGCCACCCCTGCCTTGACGTCATTGTTGTTCGCATCAGGATGTCTACAACAAGTTTATCAACTACATCGACTCAGCCGTTATACCTTCAGTTCGTCCTTGTGATGTTATTATCATCGTGGGCGACTTTAATTTACCTAATCTTGGAATGATGTTGACGGTGTTTTCTCTCCACTCTCAACTGATGAGAAAGCATTGACTATCATCGATTACTTCGCTTCCATATCAAAAACGCATCCTAACCGTTTCAGCTACAGTCGAGGGAAATTCCTGGACCTGCTATTTGCCAACGATGTCTTGCATGCCAATGTTGCTCCGTGCTTAGACTTCTTTGGACGTGAGAGCATTTACCGCACACCAATTACCATAACTATTTTTTATACTAAATGTACAATTAATTATTTTTCTAATGATTTTCACTTTAATTTAAGAATGGCCAACTATGCATCCTTGAATAAATTTCTCAGCACTGCTGATTGGGATTTTTTACAGCGCGGTATGGATTTGAATTACACGGCACTGATTCAATGAGCTTCTTGGGAGTGGTATCGAGAGACACGTTCCGCGGTTTATCAATAATAAATCCGGCTTTCGTGAGCAATGGTATAATACCGAGTTGATGGTGCTCGAGACGCGAGATTTCATTCATTCCCTGTACAAATCGAGCAAGTTTTGACATCTAATCCCAAAAAATTTTGGAACTTCATTAAACAGTAAGAAAAACGTATCTGGTTTTCTGTCGAATATGTCTTACCAGACCTCCACCGTCAGTGAGCCGTCTGATATTTGCAATTTGTTTGCCAAATTCTTTGCATCGGTCTACAAGCCGATTCGAGCGATAGAAACCGAAGAGGAGGTTCAGGATCAACTGCTCCTTCACGATGTTAGTAAGGGAGCGGGTTACGAGGGTATTCCACCGATCCTATTCAAACTTTGTGCTCTAAGTCTGGCCCCTGCAGTTACCTTCTTGTTTAACGAAAGCCTTGACATGAAGATTTTCTCCCGGGTCTCTAGCGTATTAGACTGCAAATTGTTACAAGATGATTTAAACCACTTCTGCAGTTTATCAATTAACAAAGTAATCCCTTTAAACGTGAGTAAATGCAAAACTCTTTCTTTCTTCCGTATCCGCTCACCCGTTTTTTTTATCAATATCAACTGTAGAACGAAAGTATTGATCGGGTTGATTTCATTTCGGGTCTTAGACTGTAAGGACTTTAGTGACCCGTTAACTTTGACATCATTATACGTATGCTTTGTTCGCTCTATTTTGGAGTATGCATCTCCTGTTTGGTTACCCTCCTACCAATGTCATTCTGAGAGGATTGAGAGTATCCTGAAACAGTTTATTTTCTTTGCGTTACGACGTTTCCCATCCATGCGTGCTGTGGATTACGTTCTTCCGCCTTATCGGAATCGATGTAATATTTTGAAACTGCAACGTCTAGATAATCGCCGAGATGTAGCTTCCGCGCTGATTGTGCGTGATATCATTAATTCCCGTGTCGATTGTATCAAGTTACTAGCACGTATCAACTTGTACGCTCCCGAACGTCGGATGCGTCAATGCGATGGAGCTTTATTCATCGACCGAGCGGTAACCAACTACGATCTTTTTGATCCAATTCCGAGGATATCACGGGTATTTAATAAGGTCTACGATGCTTTTGATTATAACTTGTCAAGGGATTCATTTAAGAAAACTTTATATAATCTTTTGTAGTCGAGCTTATGTAATGTAATTTTTTACCAATTGTAGTTACTGTAGGTACCATTTATAAATACTAAATAATTTAAATGATTTACCTGTGAATAATTTGTGATAAAATTCAGTCCCAATTACGATATCGATACGATCAGGAATGTTGAACCGGAGATCCGCAAGTTTTATATAGGATGGTATTAATGTTGTTTTAAAGTAAACGGGTAACAAAGGTAAATTGCCCGTGATTTTTGGTATTACATAGCACTTTACATTTAACTTGTAATCAAAAAATCGAGATCCTAGAGATAAATACACCTTGTGACAAGGCGCGAGGTTATCTAGTTTCCCATCCCAGATTCTTGTTTTAAAGTTGGATGCGTTTTTGATTTCAATAGACGACACATTTTATCTGTGATAAAGTTTAGATGTGAACCACTACCAAATATGTGTGATCCGTTACTAGCAACTGCCTTCACCACTGCAATTCCCAACATAATTTGATTATTCGATGAAGTTGAGTTTGATGAATTGTTATTGTGAATCAAGTTTCTGTTAGATATTGTTGGATCATTTAAAGTTCCTCGCATAACATGTTGATCAGGTGAAGCCTGATCAATTCAATCTAGGGTTAGATCCGTATTAGTTGTGTTTTCTGATTGAGTTCTACTCACATTAGCAGAACTAATTAATTTCTCAGATTTTATTACAGGTTGGATTTGACGATCGAATACAAAATGTAATAGAGGATGATGCCTTAAAGAACATTTATTACAGCCATTATTGTTACAGTTACGTACGTTATGTGAGGCTGATAAACAATTAGTACATCGAGCCACAAAAGTCTGGGCAGTTTACGATCGGATAGGTACCATGGCAGTAAATACAAGAATGTATACTGGACATTAATGTTGATGGAGTGCTACGTTTACGGAATTGATTCGAATTTAACTTTGGATGCACACTGGAGGAGGTCAAAGGTTTTAACGCCGTTAATACTCGAACACGACTTTGTAGAATTTTTCTTAGGGCATCAAAATTAAGCACCGATCGATCATTGGAGCCTTTAATAACTTCTGCTTTAGTAGCGTTATCTAACTTTTCTGAAAGATGATGAACTAGGATTAAACTCAAACTTTCCACTGGCACTTGAAGGGCCTTCAACGTTTTATAATTTCTAACGGCTTGATCAATAAAATCTTGCAGTGATTCAGATGAATTAGACACCGTAAGCTTAATGTCATACAATTGCTTTAAGTACATTCCTTGTATTTATTATAAATAAATGACCATGCTAGATTGTAATTTGCAGCTGTTACCACCGGTATTCCTTCGATTTAATAATAAGTCTTGCAGCCACTAACGCGTAAGACATAACATACGAAAATTAGAAATGTCGCGAAATCAAACCCAATCGATTTCCTTTCCGCTGTAAGAGGGTAATTTAATTTCAGGCATTCTCATCTCTATTTGCGATGAGGCAGCCGCAGCATTTGTAGATCATAACAGATATCAACTATTATCGGGCTATTCTCAAGCGATACGTTAGGATCTGGTTTCTTATTCTCGTGGATGACATTCAAAATAATACTGTCAAATTCACCATAATCATCATCGAATTCTTCTCTATCAGCTATCGCAGACACTTCAAGAACCTCAATTTTGGACTGAATCTCGGTATATTTATTATAACTTCGTTGTTTTTTTAAGCGCTAGTTCAACTCGGAGCCATTGCAATGCTATTGCAGGTAGAAAATAAGAAAATGTTGTCACAAATTCCAGCAAAATACATAGGAGTTCGACTGCAAAGACTAACGTTGAATATAGGAATATAGGAGCCGATACACTCAGGATAGATAAATATTGGGAAAAATTGGCAAAAACACAACGTTTCGGTGCTCGTCTGAGCTCGTTGTTGGGATTATCGCTGGGTTATTCCAATGAAGTTAATGGTATAGAAAAACAAAACGGCCTACGCTACTAGGAGTGACCTAGGTGTTACTAAAGCAACTAAACAAGCAACCAGTTCAACTAAATAATTTAATCATAATTTATTCGGAAATTAACCTAATTCCTTTCCGACTAGCCATATTCCAGAAAAACTTAAAAAATTATTTTAAAGTTTCATTCCCATCCAGCATACCAATTTCATCATGAAGGTTTAATAATAATAATAATAATAATAGTAATAATTCCCAACGACCAATCTCCCATCAATATTATCAATTATTATTTTTTGAATATAATTCCGGGGAAATTATAAACACGGATATCATTCTACTAAATTAAAAATTAAAAAAAAGAAAGAAAACGGGAAAAATAAAATTATTAACAATTAATCGAAATAAAAAATGTATTTAAAGAGCTATGGTTAGGAAATTGAAATGGATGAATCTATTTATACTGAATTTAGGAAAATGATACCCCGCCGCAAAAAAGGAGAGACCAACCGCTGGTTTGCTTAGAGCAAGCAAATTTAAAACTGGGGAAAAAAGCGGAAAATAAAGAGAATAAAAAAATAAAAATAAAAATAAAAACAAAGTTAAGCAAAAATAAAATTAAAAGAGACGCAAAAAAAAACAAATGTTAGAAATTATAAATACTCAGTAGAGTATTTAAGTCAAATAGATAAAATAGATAAAAGAAATAAAATTAATCTAAAAATAAAATAAAAATTGCCTTATCGATCGGTGGAAAACAGTAATCTCTTAATAGCAACTTTGCTAATGTGGTAGTCGAAAAGTTCGAAATATTTATTAGTCTCACGCAGCATTCTTGTCATAGGCTCGTTCTGGCCGTAGGTCGTTCTGTGAGGGGCAATTCTAAAAGCTGGTGTCGTTCTCAAACCGCGAGCATTTACATTAAATTTACCTTATCGAGCAGAGCTGAAGAATTTACACCGCCAGATAGGAGTTGATGTATGAAAACGATGTCGGCAACAGATCGTCGCTTACTCAGTGGCTTCAAGTTAATAAGCTCCAAGCGGTCGAGATAAGGAGGCAAATTATAAACGTCCACCCAAGGCAGTCCACGCAAAGCAAAGCGCAAAAATCTACGTTGAACCGCTTCAATTCTTCGTATGTGTACTCCATGGTAAGGGGACCAAACCTGACTGGCATACTCGAGAAGGGGTCGAACAAATGTCATATATAGAGCCCTCGTAACATAAGGGTTCAAAAATTCTTTAGACCAACGTTTCACAAATCCAAGCGATGAGTTTGCTCTGTTGACAATATAATCGATGTGATCCCTAAAGTTAAGTTCGTGGTCCCAAACTACCCCTAGGTCCCGTATGGTTAAAACGTTTACAACAACAGCGCTGTTGATGGTATACTCTCGACTAATGGAATTTGCGCGTTTTCTTGAATATGTTATGAATTGGCATTTACTCACATTCAGATGAAGATTATTCTTAGTACACCAAGTTGAGAAGCTATTGAGATCGTTCTGCAATAAGTTAACATCGAAGGAACTTGAAATTTGTCTGTAAATTTTCATATCGTCCGCATAAATGGAAATTGACGAGTTTTTGATAATGAAATCGACATCGTTAATTCATAAAATGAAAAAAATAGGTCCAAGATGACTGCCTTGCGGTACCCCGGAAGTAGCTTTAAAAGGAGCAGATATGGATGACCTAAAGATCACCTGATAACTACGATTCCTCAGATAAGAGTCCACCCATAGTAAGAATTGAGGTCCGAAACCGAAAGCCCTGAGTTTAAACAAAATTATCTTATGGGAAACCCTATCAAACGCCTTGCTGAAATCCGTGGTAATAACATCAACTTCCTTTCCAACTTCCATGACGTTCAAAGTGTCGGAAGCAAAAACGGTTAGATTGGTTGTGGTAGATCGTCCTCTAAGGAAGCCATACTGATTCATTGAAAACAATGTTTTACATTGGAAGTAAAGAGAATTGTACACAATACTCTCGAATAACTTGGGGATGCAGGACAGTTTCGCAATTGGCCTATAGTTAGAGACGTCTGATTTACATCCCTTTTTGTGGGTTGGAACTGAAAAGGAGTTTTTCCATATTGATGGGAATATTCCGTAGGAGATCGACTTTTGGAACAGCATTGTAAGCGGCTGTGCTAAGCTACTAACACAGTTTTTCAAAACTATAGAAGGCAATCCATCAGGGCCCGCGGAGAAATCATCTTTTAGCTTGTTGATGCCCCCTACCACAGTTTGAAGATCGATTTGAATAGAGACCGGAGACGCTAGAGCGCAGTTATTTATGTAACTGAAGTAGGCCGCATCAGGCTCGATATCGTTATTGGAGTGGGCGCTATTAAAAAGATTTGCGAAAAAGCCAGAAATGGTTTTGGGGTCATCAGAGCTATGATCGCCGAACTTCATCATAGAAGGATATCCATCTGATTTTCTTATAGTTCACGAATTGCCAAAAGCGCTTTGGGTCAACAATTATTTCTGACTGCATACTACTGATGTAACCATTATAAAGTTCATGAGACATGGTCGAAAATGCATTGTAAACGTTCACGTAATTTAAGTAATCCGAGTCCAATCTCGTCTTTAAAATTTTTTTCCAGTTTTTGTTTCTTTGATTACGCAGTGATCGCAATTCGCTGTTATACCGGGGGGAACTATCCGTTTGTGTCTTCGTACAGTATAAGGAATGGGCTGTTGGAAGCATTCAACTATCGCGGCATAAAAATTGAGAGTTTGGGTTTCCAGGTTGTGATTATTATCGAGAATGATGTTAAAATCGACGCTAGCTAATAATTCATTGAGCTTCTTAAAATCGGCTTTACGGAAATTAAAACTGGGTGAAGTTTCGCAGTTATCGTTAACTCTACATAGTTCACTGGAAAATGAAATTAAAAGAGGCGGATGATACAAGTCAATTGTACAGAGAACCAGATTTGTTTCTAAGACTCTGCAATTATTTATGCCGGAAGAGAATACTAAGTCAAGTTGCCTGTTGAGATTATTCTTGATGGTACTGATCTGCATCAAACCGGAATTAGAAAAATTATCAGTAATCAAAATCTCAATTACAGATCTTGCATTCTCAGCAACGTAATGGGTATTGTCCTCGGATTGTGTCCAAATAAGGTCCGGGAGGTTGAAATCACCGACGACGAAAAGGTCATCTGAAATAGCAGTATTATCAAAAAGGAAATCGACAGCATCTACGAGAAGCTAGTAGGTGTCCGCATGACTATTAGGGCGTATATAGCAACACAGAATATAAATGTGTTTATTCGTATAACCCGTGTTGATTTTAACGCAAACCAGCTCGATATTGTCAGTATTTGGGATTATCACAACTGAGCTATCAAACTTAACATGCACCGCAATAAGAACGCCTCTACCATGCAGTACACCATCGAAAACCGAACCATCTTTGCGGAAAACGTTGTAATCTGACGTAAAATATTCATTACTGTTAAAGTCATTAGTTAAATTTGTTTCAGTGAGCGCAAAAATGTCGTAAGAAAGGGCTTGAGTTTGCAGAAATACTTCGCGGGATTTTGTTCGAAGTCCCCTTACATTCTGGTAATAAAGGGACCAATAATTCAGTTTTTTTGGTTTGTTTTGGTGCGAGTATAATTATTATTAGCACGGAGATCGACAAATTCTTGCAGGAACGTTGATTCAGGCCATGATGCTGGGGACATTAGTGAGTCAAACAGAGCTTCTGGGACCGTCACTTTGAAGGAGGAGACATGACCATTATAGCGAGATATATTTTTACATTGTACTTGGTTCGAGCCAACTCTAATGTCAGGCAAATTCAAAGTGGAATTAATCTGTGCAAGAATATCTGCGTTTGTTGTCGAGATATTGAGCCTGGACACGAATATATTCTTATGCTTAGGAGCTGCTCTGAGTTGACGGGGGCGGGGGGGGGGGGGGGGGGTCTAGAGTTACTGATGTTTTCAGGGTTATTGGAGAAGTGAGCGGATATAGGGGCTATTAGTGTTGGAGGTGTAGAATTGTTGATTGAAGTAGTGTGAGAAACGAGAGCTGCCGATGTTGTAGGTGAAATACGGCTGTTGTTTGACTGAGAATTTGTTGATAGAAGTTCTTGTTGAAGCGAGATGGCATTTGGAGGAGCTTCTGATGCTGCAGGTTGGTTTGTTATCGCGCAGTTCATCAATTCGCTACAAATGTCTTTCGTAGTTTTAAGTTCATTCTCAAAGCAGGAGATAGATGAATGTATATGTTCGGAGATGTTGATAGTGTTTTTCTCAAAACCATCACTAAGAGCGAAACTGAAATCATCGAATTTACGAGAAAGGCCTGCTATATCCTTCGAGTGTGATAATAAGTGTTCATTAGTGAGCTGGCTATGATTCCTAAATTCACTTGTAAGTTGATTGTTGTGTTGTTTAATTAGTGACATATTCGTATTCACGTCCGAAAAAATTAAATCAAATTTGTTGCAAAACATCTCATTCACCATAGCATGTCTTAGTAATACATGTCTTAGTCCCCTCCTAAATAGCTAATTCCAGAACTTTTCAAAAATCACTTTAGAATTCCATTCCGATCCACCATATACTCAATTACATTATAATTGGTTAAGAAATGGTTTAATTCAGTCTCAGTTGGCCATATTGTAGAAATCCATATTGTATTGACGAAATCCGTTAAAATGGAAAAAAATATAAGCAAACGTTTGCGAAACGAAGGAAAACAATATAAAGATACAAAAGGCCGTTTTAGACGGCCATGTTATTTAGCTGATGAATGTACCAACGAGTGTTGTTTTAAATGTAACGAACATTTTAAGGAAAGCGATCGACAAAAAATTCATAAATTATGTTGGAGTTTGACTGCCAGCGATAAACTAGGATTCATTTCCAAATTAACACAGTACCAAAGAGACGTCAACGCACTAAAAATGTAAATTCAAGAACACATGGTACGTTTTTATATTATTTTCAAAAGCAGTCAGTGTCGTTGAGAGTATCGTATTTACCATTTCTACAAGACGAAATCCATTGTATTTGGTACACATACTTCTTCACAATACGGAAAACACATCAAATTTAAGATTCTGGAGGAAAAACATAGCCGAGTAAGGGACCACATGAAAAGTTTCCCTGTTATGGATTCCCATTATTGCAGAGCCAATTCTACCACGCAATATTTAGAAACCGGATTGACCATAAATAGAATGTACTCATTATACATTAATGGTGCAAATGATCCAGTCAATCTGAACATTTACAATAAAGTGTTTAATGAAGAATTTAATTTGTCTTTTTTTAAACCAAAACAAGATCAATATGACCGGTGTGTGGCTTATAATATCATCACTAATCCTTCTCCATCCGAAAAAGAAAATTTTCAGTTACACCGGGAAAACAATTAGATGGCAGAAATGCGGATCGCAATTTAATAGACCACTTAACAGCCGTGATCTATTATAATCTACAAAACGTGTTTATTTTACCTCGAGCTGAAGTATCTAATTTCTTCTATATAGGCACAAGTTTTCTGCTACTGTGCGATATGGCATGAAGCCACGAGTGGAACATCTGGCAACGACCTGGCCTCATCATTAATTAAAATATTGCAACAATTTGTGATTGCATACGGCATTGGCCGTTTTAAAATTTATGGAGACACACTCCCACATTGTTGAAATTCGACAAAAGTTTATCAGACACACTCTCAAGTTCAGGAAATTGATTCAGTTCACAGCACAATCGAAAAATACCTGCGACATTCGGAAATATACAGTCCAGTAGGCTTGATCAGAAAGTTGATTAATATGAATTATACGAAAGTAAAACTAAAAGTTTTACAAATGGGCCGTAATGGTTTTAAAAATTATAATGCTGCGTCGACTGAGCAATCAAATTTGACTCAGGTAAACTACAGAAAAATGCACGGCGAGGAGATAGTAATCACCTTTCTAGTTAAGTTGTCAGATACTCGAAGAAATGTATCTAAGCGTACCGTTTTCATACTAGCCACCGTTGGCGTATGCATTTTTAATTATAAAATGTCGCATACCGACCAAATGGCACAGCGGTTAAAGCTTTGGCGTTTGCATCGGGAGGTACAGGGTTCGAATCCCAATAGGGGCAGGATGCAAAGTGAAATTTCATCGACAGATTACGATCTGTGTTGAAATGTAACACATCTATGACCCCCCATCGGTGTGCAAAACCCATGGGCCGACCCGTCTTCCATGCTAGTATAGGCTGGCATGGGGCTTGCCATGTGCAGATGGTCTTAAATCCGTCCTATAGCCGTACGTTCTCGAACTGGCGAGGCGTAAAGTAAGGACGTATAAAGCATAACCGCGGAAGAGCAGGGTGAGCCTTGAGCCCCAAAACAGATTGCATTGTAAATAAAATAAATAAAAAAAAAAAATTAAATTTCGATAAAAATTTCAGTTTAAGTGGAAATTTCTTTATACAAAAAATTGTAGATTTTTCTGGTGAGATGTCGTTCTTGAGAGTAATAAACGTAGTTTGTTTGAAAAATCTCCAAACTGCACTTGAATCAACCCCATGATTGGTGGTGGTGGTAACATTATGGAATTCGATTCCGAGTGCCGATCAACTGGTGTTACGGTTGTCTTATCGTGACTATCGAATCGCCCGAACTGGTCATTGGTACTAACGTGTATGTGTCTTCTCTCTAGTTCAACTCGGAGCCATTGCAAGTAGAAAATAAGAAAATGTTGTGAAAAATTCCAACAAAATACATGGGAGTTGAATATAGGACGCTCATCGGCAGATAAATGTGAGCTCCCTATGTTAGATACGATTTCAACTCTGCTGAAAGAATGTAAAATATGAGCCACTCAGGATCGATAAATATTGGAAAATGTGGGCAAGAGAACAGAGAATATGGCACAGTATCTCCGGAGTATGGCTAATCGGAAAGGAAGCTTATTTAAATAATTAAAGCGTAGTTCATTTGCCAAGGAATTGGATTTGGAATTGGAATTCAATTCTTGGTCAAAAGAAATAACAAATGAATTACCGTGTTTTATTTCTTTTATTCCATCTTTTTCTCTAGAGAAAACTCTAGTGACAAGCACAGTAACTAAAAAATAGATTTCAATACCAGCAACTCTGCAGGAATTCAACGAATTCCAAATTGGTATTGAATACATAGCACTGTTGTTGTAATTTGGCAAATGAAATACGCTTTAAATTGATTACAAAACTCCCAAGGCACGATTGAGAAAGAATCAAAATAATGCGGCACTAAACACAAAATTTCAAAGCGTAAATGCCACTAAGTTTTGTTCCGTTGTAGACTTAAAATCTAAATGGAAGGTTGTTAATGGCATTTTGTACAATATACCAGGCAATAATGCAATTCCATCAATTGATGTTGATGATAACAGAATTGGAACTAATCCGCCTACAACTGTCAATATTTTTAATGAATTTTTTTATCAACGCACCCGGCATTTTGGCTGCGAATTAAGGAAACGTTTACATTGATGATATTGTTCGAAATACCTTGATTCACTCAAATTTTAACAGCATAAGTTTTTTCTATTTCCCTGTTTGTGAAAATGAAATATTCACGATCGTGAGTGATCTAAAAAATAATGCTTCTTACGGTATTGACGAAGTATCCCATATAATAATTAAAAAAATAATTGGGAGCGTAGTTCAAGTTTTGACTTTTATTTTTAATATTTGTTTAGCAAAAGGGGTTTTCCCAGAAAAACTTAAAATTGGTGTCGTAAAACCACTGTTTAAAAATGGTTCACACTTAGATACAAATAATTATCGCCCAATTACTCTGTTAAGTAAATTTTCAAAAATTTTTGAAAAAATAATTAAAAATGGATTATTGGGATATCTTGAAAAATTAATTTGTTTGATAGACGGTTTTATAAAGAACTCTTCTACTAAAAAAGCATGGTCTCATTTTTGTTGCCTCAATATTTGAATGATAATATGAAAGCTTCTGCGCTTTTCATTGACATTTCCAAAGAATTCGATACTGTAATCACAAAATAGTATTGTCAAAATTATATAATATCGGTGTGAGGGGTGTTGCACTAAATTTGTTTAAATTATAAACTCATCATAAGTTTCATATCGCGGGATATTTTTAATTTGACTGTGTGATTTTAATGTTAGCATACTAGTATTATGGTCAGCTGATGAAAAATTTAAAGCAGAAAATTGAAATTTAAGTGTCGACCTAATAAAGCCAGCAACGCCACCAGATCTATACGAGTCATTACAATTAGCAACAAACGTGAAATCAGATAAATTATAATTATTGATTACCGAACTCGAAATCCAGGTCTCAGTTAAAAAAATTATATCCAAATTCTTAATTATCGGATTATTTAGCCAAAAAACCTTCGAAGCTTTTACGAAGATTCCTCGTTTTGTAATAAAAAGTTATAATTACAAATATTTGGCTAGGTCGTATAAAATTTTATATTAAAACAGTAGCAAAAATTTTTTGTCGATATCATATAGTAAAGCAGAACTTAGGCTGCGGGCCAATAGTTGGGTAAAAGTCAATTTTTAGTAAATTTTTCGGTAAATTCATTTATTTTTCAAAAACTCTATGGCAAACTGATCGAAAAATCTGTTCTAAATCCGATTTTTACAATAGTAAACGATTTACCCGACTATTGGCCCGCAGCCTTAGTACGTATACAATAACAAAACAAAAATTTAGCACCCAATAATATAAAATCACTATAAAAATAATATCAACCCTACCAAAAATTTGACAACTGTATGATTCAAATTTTTCTTTTATAATGCCAAAATGGCAATTGTAAGGTTTTAATACCAAATTAAAATAATAAAATGTTAAATGAAATGTTAAAACGTCATAAATAAAATTTGTAAACAATTGGAAAAGTGAAAAATGTTTTTGAGCATGCAAAAGAACATAAACTATAATACTTAACAAAAATTTATGTAATTTCAGGATTTTTGCACGAAACTCTGGCGTGTCAACGTTAATCAACTGGATGAGGACGGCGAACATCTGATTCAGCTGATTTCCGTAAATAAATTTGTCCGGCTTTGCACCATAAATATTTGTAAATATATTTCAATTTGATGATTTTAGCTTCCCTGTAAAGCTGAGACTGGAACCAGGTCAAATAATGCATGACGTATACGTTGTTTTGGATGATTTTGAGGTAAGGCTTGCGACGAAATATTGTATTTTAATTCGATGGATTTTAATTTTATAATAAAAAAATCCTTTGAAAACATAATTGTGCTGGTTTTATTTATTGTAGCTGTTTTCTTGGATCGGTGCATTGGTTCGATGGATAAATATGTCGTCGGATTGATATGAGTTGAGAATTTTTTGAATAACATTCACTACAAGGCCACGAATATCATCATGTTTCATTGGTAAAAGCCACTGATGGTAATGCTGGAGGCATTCTCCAATTCGGTTTATCTTGATTAGCTTCCAATACATGTAATTTTATGTTGTGTGATAATATTTGTTCCTCAAGATTTCCAATTCTATTTTTCAATTCTGCATTTATTCTGCATTTCAGTTTTTAATTCGAAGACAACTCCATATAACTCCCTAACATAGTAAGGTTTTTTCTAGATTTTTTGTGAAAGTGAAATTTTTAATTCGGAAGCTTCATCGTCATTCGTTAATGTCGATTGGTTTGGTAAAGAGCGACAAGCTAAGCATAGCCAGTTTGCGGAACAGTCTTTTATGCTTTGAACAAGGTCATTGGATATGTTGGCACACCGTATATGAAATAAATTTCCACAGATACCACCGCACTTAACACCTGGAAACCTTTCTATGATAATGTTACCGGAACCATTGAGCAACTTGCAGGCATTTTTCGATATTAAATTATTTTTTTCGATATTAAATTATTGAATCATTTAAATCATTTGAATCTTTTGAATCATTTGAATTATTTGAATCATTTGAATAATTTTAACCATTTGAATCATTTGGATAATTTTAATCGATTGAGTCATATTTAAATCATTTAAACCATTTGAATGATTTGGATCATATGAATTATTTGAATCATTCGAATCTTTTGAATCATATGAATCACTTGAATCATTTCAATCATTTAAATCATTTGAATCATTTGCAAAGTTTGAATCATTTGGATCATTTGAATCATAAAGGCTTTCGATTAATCTGAATAAACAAAATTATCTGAATTAACCGAATCAACTGAAGTGAATTGAGCGTTCGATTCTCACCTCTTCACTTCAGTTAAAAAATTGAGCTACTGAATTAACTAAAGAGATACTTTGCTCGTGCAGTTAATTTAGATAGATTGTTTTTGTTGTATTTTTGACATTTACATATTTGTTTTGCATTCATTTCATTTTCCTTTCTTTTTAAAGTGTGTTTGTGTTATTTTTTAAATAAACTTTCAATAAACTAGAATTAAATTACTACTTACTGTATGATTAACATTAATTAAATAATTTTAAGTAATATTATAGTTATTAAAAATGGCGTTAGAAGACGATCTTATAGAATATGTCCGTTTCAACAACGACCAGGATTTTTTAATAGTCGCACTATAATCAACAAAAGCCAAATTTAAAATGATTTATTTTGACTGATTTATCTGAAGTGAAGAGGTGCGAATCGAACACCCAATTGATTTGAATCATTTGAATAGTTTGAATCATTTGAATCATATGAATCTTTTGAGTCATTTGAGTCATATGAATCATTTGAATCATTTAAACCCCTTAAATTATTTAAATCATTTAAAGCATTTGAATCATATGCAACGTTTGAATCATGTGAATCATTTGAATCATTTCAGCCATTTGAATCATTCGAATCACATGAATGATTTGAATCATTTAAATCATTTGAATCGTTTGAATCATTTGAATCAATTATATATGTCAGCCGCGTTTGGTTAGTTTATTTTATTAGTAGTCTCCTATGTTGAATAGGGAAAGGTCCATTTGATAAAGCAATTGGGGGGTGGCACAAAAACAACGTTTGAGTGTCGTACCTACATAGAGTGGGCACTAAAACTAGCTGTACCGGTGTAAGCTACTGTTTCCATATCTTCAAAGCCCCATGATGGCAGTTGCGAAAGGAGAGAAAATTACGTAGCCTGAATAAACTGACTCACAGACAACGTCATGAAGTTTCCGTGAAGCTACGGCAATGGATGGACTAGAGGTACCAATTACAAGTGAAAGCAGATTACAAGAAAACATTAAATGGAAATTTAAAGAAAAGCAAGAGGGACATTATGTTTAGGAAAAGTACTTTCGTGTAAAGGACACCGCATTCAGCACTACAACGTTCTCAACAGCCAAGAGACGAGAAAATAGTACATATACCAGTGCATGACGAGGCTCGAATGAGGTTCGACAGTTGCAAGCTTAAAGAAACATCCTAGCAGAAATGAAACAAGCAGCAAAGAAAAAACTAAATCGATGACTTGTCGATGCTTAAAAAGAAGCAAAAGAAGGCGATATGTGTCAGACAAGGAATCTGACTAGGATAGACCTAACAGTGATTAACAAAAGATCAGGATCAAAACCAAGGCTGCCGTAATCAAAACCGTCCACTAGGAGAAGTAAAAATAAACTAGCCAAACGACACAGTGATTAAAGCTTTGGCGTTTGAATCGGAGGTACTGGGTTCGAGTCCCGATAGTGGTATGATACAAAAGGGAATTATCTTCGTTAGATTACGATCTGTGATGGAAAGGCATGCAACTATGACCCCCTGTCGGAATGCAGAACTTATATGGGTCGACCCATTTTCCTTGCCAATACTATAGGTTGGCATGGAGCTATGCAATGTGCTGATGGTTGGAGAGCCTGAAAAGTCTCCTTTAACTCACAGATTTTATAAAAATAATGCATATTTTACCTGATTGCAAAAGTTATCAATATTAAATCACTAAAAGTAATTAAAAAATGAAGTTCCGGAACTCACCTGAAACGAAAAGAATAAAAAAGAAAATATTAGTAAATCAGTCATTTAAAAAACATTACTCGGTGATGTCAACCGACTGCAAAAAGTAAAAAAAAAAAAGTTTCTCGTTGTATTTATTCAAGCGAGAATCTAGATCATTTTCCACCGATTAACGGAAGAAAGCAGAAAAACTATAAAAACTACTACATATTTACAAAAATTCTGAAAATTTAATTTCTATACTTAACTGTTGTATACCATAAATGCTGTTCCTCATCATCATATCAACCCTAACGGTATGTGCACCCCCACACATTATGGAAATTTTCGTTTCTGTGCATTTCGATGGAAAACAAAATTACGGAGGAAAAGAAAAACGAGAAGAGAATCCACCAACAACAGAAAATGGAAAATTCATGAGAAAATAAATGTTTGTAAATTTATGAAAATGTTACAGTAAAAAAAGGGAAAAACTTGAACTTTCACAAGAAGTATAGCACAAAGCATGTACATACAAACAGTATAAAGAAAAGCTCCGGCACAGCATCAAAAAGAAAAAAAACTTTACTATTTTCAATTAAAATTGAGAAAATTTTTGTCGTTTCCATAATACAACATTACGTTATAAAATAAGAAGAAAAATGAACACAAAATTAACCAAAAATATTCGAATTGATTTTATTATTTGAATGGAATTGAATTTTAATGGAAATTGTCCAGATTTGAGAATTTCTGTTTGCCCAAATGATATGCTCGTAACATTGTACTCGTATATAAATTCGTAACGTCAGAAGAAAATTGAAAATTTATTTTACGGTTGAATCGGTACTTGCTACCAAACAGCAAAATAGTTAAATTGAAGTAGCGAGTTGGAAATTGTATTATGTTTGGTTGATAGTGTTGGTGCAGATCACTTGTTTTACGACATTTTACTAGATTACATCAATATAATATGATAATCGAATTAGATTTATGTAGCTTTATGAAATCAAAAAGTACAACATTTTTTTACGATCTGATTACCATTTTTATATAAGGCAACAACTACAGTACATAATACATAATATAAAATATGTAAAAAGAAATTTCGAAAGAAACGTATGTACCGAAAAAATCCTCGCTCATGGGCATCATCTGTCAATCATTGAAAAATATATATGTACCTACATGATGATTACGTTGTACGTAAACATGTACACAAAAATATCCATCGGCGCTTGATTTGAAGACCAGATATAATAATGTTTATCAGAATTTATATGGGATCTTGCTGGGTTTTGTGCATGTGGGTGCGGTAACAATATGTCACATTTAGCACGTTATAAGTGACATTTGATATGAGAAAATGATTTACTGCAAGCAACGGAATCTATATGTAGTGATGGGAACTTAAAATTTTTAGGTAATGTAGTTCAAATATAGATTTCAAATGGTGTTAGTGGGCCTAGTTTGGTATAATTTAATTATGCAGTTTTGCGGTAGTGAAATCATCGCTTTTTGAAATGACAAATAAGTAGATTAATTTAAATTTTATGAAACCTTTTTTGCAGTCATCGCATGAGGAATTCCACGTGAAAAAAAGTTATTAAAAGGCCTTTTCGGGACGATTGCTAAAAACTAACCATTACAACTACAAGAAAGTTCAACCAAATTATTAAATACATTGGTTTTCGATAGCTCTATTTTAGAATCAACGATATTAAGGCTAAAAGGCCTTTTAAAATAAATGCTAAAAGAAGCCTTTTAAATAATTGTGTTTCGAGCAATTATCATATTAAACGTAGAAATTGTAACGTTTCATTTCAACTGGTGTGAAAAGGTCTTTTCGAACCGTTCCCACAAAAACCAAATCTAAAACTATCCGAAAATTTATTTAAATTGTGCGTCAATTTTATCGCTCCAGAAAAACTTTACAAAACGCAAACAATTATGGGATTTAGTAAAACCTCCACCTATCGCTTTTTATCGCTTTTTACTTAAAGTTTTTTTCCTGATCTTGAAAAAGCCCTTTCTTTATTGAACTTCGTAAATTCAATCGCCCAACACTCCGAAATTCCATTGAAGTTATTAGTAAATTTATTTAAAAATACTATCATTTCAAGCTCCTAATTGAGTTTATAATCAAAATGTGAAAAGGCCTTTTAAAATAAAATTGCAATCAAACAACAAATACTGTATATTAAAACGTTATTTTTTAACGTATACCTAGACTACAAAAAATAACTTAGAATGTAAGTTTTCCGAAATAATATATCGAACACAAAAATCATGATGGGATAAAATTGCGAACAAGTTCGAACAAGTAGAAAAACTCTTCAATGTTTAAAATTCAGCTGTCTTTTGTGCTACTCATATAAAATATGGCTAATAAAAGGCCTTTTAGGGACGTTTGATTAAAAAAGCATAGTTGTTGGAAGAAAGTACAACTACTTTCTTAAATACCTCAAAAAGCCTTTTAAAAATTGCATTCTGAGTAATTATTACATTAATCGTATGGGATTTAGTGACGTTTCATAGCTTTTGAGAAAATGTAGTTTCAATATAATTATAGTTTCCTTCAAAACCAAGATAAAAAAAATTTACTACTTTACAAAATGCATATAATTAAGAGCTTGTGTAAAACCTCCACCCATCGCCGTTTAGAAAAACTATTTAATAGTTTTTAAAATTTTAAGTTCCTGAACTTGCAAAGGTCAGACAGCTTAGACAGTTTAGACCGTTTACTTACTGAACGTAAACAAGGTGCATATGTCTCTTTGTATTTATTGAACTTGGAAAATTCAAACGCCTACAATTTCCAAATTCCATTGAATTATTGAATTTATTTTAAAGTGCAATAATTCTAAAACCTTTCCAAACTAAATTATAATTAAAATGTGAAAAATCCTTTTAAAATAAAATTTCGTTCATAACAATGTCTTTTAGAGTCGGATTATTAATTGCTTAACTGAATTTGCTATATTAGTCATTGTACACCAAGGGTCTAGTAGTAACAAAAAACAACTGAGATTTAAAATTTTACGAAACGAAATATCGTAAAACGTAAAAATCATGACGGCATAAAATTTCGAGCGGCAGCAAACAACTCGGCAGATAGAGTTTCCGTCTGTCAGGGGTTAATTTCCAAATCGAGCATTGAAAAACAAGATAACATAAAATGCAGATGACTATATCCCTACTGCAAAAAATTAAATAAATATTTTAGAGAGAATTAAAGTTATCACAGGCTCCTTGATTCTCAGAAAATATTAAATTGAAAATACGAATCATTTTTAACAACCACTATACCAGTACTTACTCCTTAACCATTCTTTCTAATCTACAGTGCATAAACCCTACCTACTGAGTACTATCAAAGTCATTTCTTTCATACTGTGACAAAATAAAATGGTAAGCAAAGCTTATTGCTCGAGTTCTGAGAATCGAGCTTCATAGCTTATTGCTCGAGTTCTGAGAATCGTTGTCGATATCATAAAATCGTTTGTCAATTACAATACCACACCAAGCAACCGATAGTGCATTAAAATATTATAGTTTTGTATGCTACTTGAAAAAGGTCTTTTGGAGGCTTCTAAAATTTAGAAGTATATTCTGTTTCGCATCTTGAAACTCTAAAATATATTGAAACTCTGTAAATATCTCCTTTACGCTCGTTACCAAGAGTTACTGCTACCGTTAAACAGAATGTGTTTTGATGACGTCTTCACAGACATAATACGACATTTGGTGATGGTGGCTCCAAAAAATGTCATACTACGTTACCTAAAAATTGAGTTTTCTCGACACATAATGTGTTCTATCTTTTATCTCTAAGTTGTTGCTTTATAACTTTTAATACAGTTTATATCTGTATCGTAACATTTGTAAAAGAAACACTTAATAACAGGCCTTTTTATTAATTTAACTAGCTATAATCAGTAATTTGAGTTTTTTGTGGAGTTTTTTTTTGGGTTTTTTGGGGCAACAACCTATTTGGTTAGCCAAAAAGCTGCGCTCAAAATGATCGATAACACATATACATTTATTTACGATCTAAGAAAAACCCAATAATTTTATCCTTTCCATTCGTGGTCCTAACATCGAGCTTCTTCGTCTGTTAGAATGTAGATTCTGATGTTATGCTAAATTTTGATTTGATTTTCAGCCTGATCCTTCATAAAATATTGTTTACAATAAAGTGTTTTATATTTTGTTTTGCACTAAATTTCAAATTTACAAATTGTGTATGACAATATTTTCGTCTTGTACTGTTATTGATTTGGGCTTGATAAATTCAATTGATGATAAACTATCCATTGCCTAACATCTGAAAGTGTTTTATGAAAAGGCCTTTTCAAAGTTAAACTAAAATAATTTACGTATTGTAACATTTTAATAATTAGTATTTAAAATGATAAAGTGCAGATTGAACAAGAATTTCCGAAATGTTAATGTTTTTTCATATTCTTCTGCGTTTTCTTATTATAGCACTCCTCTTGGACATTATTTGGTCGGTTTCATACTGCTGCTGGCCACTACCAAAATAAGCTACACTCAATGAGGTATATCAAAAGAACTAACATGCGGGACTGAAATAAATTAGTTTAGCAGACTGAATGAGATACATTCAGAAAAAAAAAATATTTATATAGTATAGAATGAAAAGGTTTTTTTCAGATGCTTTGTTAAGATAAAACCATTTTTATGTCACGATAAAATATTATTAAATTAGTCTTAGTGAGTGGTTCCTATAAATGTTTTCACTATACAATGTAATTTATTTCATTTCCACTTTGAAAAGGCTCCTTCATAAAAAAAGAAAAAAATGGTAGTTGATGGACAGTTAATCATCAATTGAGCTTATAAAATTCAATATAGCGAATAGGGCAGTCAATAATAATAAACTAGGCTTGATGCATCACAGAATTCATACCTTCAATTTCTCTATAAAAATTGTTGCCAAGTATTCTTTTTTTTAATTTTATTCCTCATTTTACATTTTTATTAGAAAATACTTTAATTACTGACTGTCTCATTCGCTTTAATGGATTGCATAAATTCAACTGACAATTAACTGTAATGATGCTACCCTGTAATGATGCTAGTAATGATGCAACAAACAACTGTAATGATGCTAGTAATGATGCTACCCTAAATTCTACTTAACTTTTTGTTTTTTGAGATGATTCTTTTTATGAAAGAGCCTTTCCAAAGTGAAAATAAAATAAATTTAGACCTATTTAATAGGAACCACTCTCCAAGACCGATTTAATAATATGTTATCAATAAATAAAATCAGATTACAACAGGCTTTTTTTAAATTTATTTTATTATGCTACTGGCCACTAATAAATGGCCACCTCACTCAAAATACTAATGTACGAGGAAAAATAAACGCTATAAGCACCTTTATGCTAATATGAAAAGGTGAAAAGGCCTTTTTAGATTGTTTGCAATCTGCAGCGAAAAATAATTCGCAATCTGCAGCGAAAAATAATTTTGTTTGCAATCTGCAGCGAAAAATAAGTGTAACACGGATATTTACAACAGAGTTTCAGATTTTTCTAAAACAAAACAAATCGGTCTGTTAAATAAAAAAATATTATGCTAAAATCCGCCTAAATAGGCTCCCTGAGTACTGAAAACGCTTTCAATGCTCTCTGATTCGTAAAATTCTTATTATTAAAACCAACATTTTGTTTTATGTTTCATAGGTGTAATTATAAATACTTTAAAAAACCTTTTATGAAAATTTTCTCAAATTCAAAACTAAATCAAAAAATCTCGGATCTGAAATCGTTTCGGCAATTAGGGAACTTGTGCTAATAAAAATCTTATTATATTCGACCAAAAATTCTGACCCGAAATTGTCAGGTAATGGAATTATGGCAACTTTAGTGCTCTGTTTCGTAAAGTATTTAAAATCTTAAGCTGCTTGTTTGAATAAGCCCTTTCAGAGTATTTACTTATGTACTATAAACGAATTAGTTATATCCATAAAAAATTCAGGCGGTTCGATGATATGAGAAACAACTTATGTTCAGTAAAAGCATTTTATGCGAAAAATTAATTCAAATAAAAAGGCTCTTTCACAAAAGCCTTTTCGCAAAAGTGTTCCTTTTGACAACGAGTTGAAACTTTCACAAGGCAATTACAATTTTATAACGGTGCTAATAAAAAAAAGGCTTCTAATTTATTAAGAATGTAAAGCTTAGCAAAATTATAGTATGTGATCAACAACAAAATATGAAACAGATTTTTGCACCTCATTTTTTATAGGCAAATTCAAATTGGACAATATTAACTAAGAATTACATATAATTATTTCCTGCAACACGATTTGAACAGTTGGTTAAAAATAGTCAAATTTCAATCAACATGGCAAACGTCCAAAACTTCGCCCAAAACTCCTATTGGAAAATGTGGATGTGATTAAAATCGAGAGGCGACAAGGTGCCTTATAACATTTTAAAAATAACCCGATTCAACGGAATTTTTTACACTATCCGATACGTATCCGACGAGAACTCTTTTAAACAAAATTGGTAATGGACCCTCGGGTTGACGGATTGATATTAATACTGATTTGATTGGAAATGTCTACACAGATCGAACTCCAGGATCGACAAGCGCGAAAATTTTCACACACAAGTATCTTCAGAGACAACACTTTATACTAAAATTTGGAAGTAACTGAATTCCAAGGGTTGGGGACCTGCCATATGCATTATTAAAAACATACCGGTTTTATTGGGAATTTACACACTCGGGTAGTTCTGGTGACAACAAATTGTTACGACTGTGTGGTCTTAACAAGACATTTTTGTAAATTTGTTTCTATTCTCCACGTGGTTTCTTGCGTCCGGGTTTGTTGTCTGAACGTGCTTTCTTGGTGGATGGATTCCTGTGTGTTTTCTTCTGTTATGTTGGCAACGGAACGAGAATGGGGGAGAGAGAGAGAGCGGTGCGCATCGAGTGTGTGCAAAGTAAAACGTTTTGAAAAAAATGTTTTTTTCTTGTATGTCTCTCTTTTGTACCAACGAAAATTTGGTACAAAGGAGAGACAGAGAAGAGAGATGCATTTTCTTCTAAAACGTTTTACGAGCTGTGCGACGCTCGAATATTTTTTTTTTTGGTTAGTCATTCGGTTTTGTGATTTTGATTGATATCAAGAGTTTTTTTTCTGGTGTGTAATTTTTCAAAAAAAAAAAAAAGCTTGAAATTTGAGTTCTGTAAGATATAGTTTGAGGTTTTGGTTTAACCAAGTTTATATTTTTTTTTTTATTAAGAAAATTTATTGTTAAAACCAAGTTTTGGTGATTCGAAAAGTGCAGAAATACACAAAATTTAATTAAGAAAACGTGTACAAAGGTTATGGTGTAGTTACAATAAAAAAATAAAAAATCATAAAAGTAAATTTTTATTGTCTGGTGTGCTCAACGTTACAAATTACGCTACAAAGTATCGGATTTTTGTTGTGTATTTGAGGATAGCCGATTCGAGACAGCAAA
This sequence comes from Nephrotoma appendiculata, assembly GCA_947310385.1. Classification (NCBI taxonomy): domain Eukaryota; kingdom Metazoa; phylum Arthropoda; class Insecta; order Diptera; family Tipulidae; genus Nephrotoma; species Nephrotoma appendiculata. The sequence continues at coordinate 367,776,655 of OX371223.1, read as the reverse complement.
TTGATTTACTCAGTTACATCAATTGTGCCAACTTTTGTAAATTGCCTTCCACTTGGATTACTGTTATTTACGTCGTGTAAAAATTTAACTGAAGGAATTGTCTTTAAGCTGATTACACAATATACCACGAGAATAGACGGAATATTCCTGCTTATAAAACATAAAACGGCGGTGTAATCAACGGGTGGCCCGTTAAGGCCACGTTATATACGGTTTTAAGGCGAGCCAACGCCCAACGAGTTTCGGGTGGCCAGTTGAGGCCATTCGTTTTATATTGGTATCGGGGAGAGGCCCCGCAACGTAACGGGTTGCCAACCGGCACCTAGTTTTTATTGTATTATCGGTGGTCTGCCGCAACGTACGACCACTCAAGTTCGCAACGTAACGGGTGGCCAACCGGCCTCTCGTGGTTTATATTTTTTTGTGGTATCGGTGGTCTGCCGCAACGAACGGGTAGCCGACCAACCGGTTGCCCGACTTTGGATTTTGTTGGTATCGGTGAAAGGCACCGCACCGAACGGGTGGCCAACCGGCACCTCGTGTTTATTTATTGATATCGGGAAAGGCCCCGCAACAACAACGGCACCAAGGCCGCAACGGTCCGGGGGACAGGAGTCTCCTGTGGCATGACGGCCGCGCAAGGCCGCAACAGTTTTTTTTTAGTAATAAGGTACGATTTTTTTTTATTTATTTAATTTTAATTTATTTTTATTTTTCCATATATTTTAAATTAATTAAATTTTCAACTATTTTGTAATCGAGCGCCGCACAGCGGGTGCGCGCTCGGTGCGCATTGCTCTCTCTCTCTCGTTCTTTTTATCGTGGTACGGGGGGGAAAGGGGAGTTGTTTCTTTGTTTTGTCTTTTAATAAAATGAAGTATTAAATTATTTTTCGGTCGGTATGATGGGAGCGGAGACTCCCTCTGTGTCGGTTTAGTGTTTGTGGTTCCTTGGTGCCCGCATCCAATTTCGTAACCGGGGCTTTGCCCTGTTTGAATTCGAATGGATGCGCGCACCAAGGCACCTCTCTCCCATTTATAATTTTTTGAGTTGTTCGTTCCTCAAGTTCCGGCCGACGAATTTCGGCGGAACTACGGTTTTTATTTATTATTTGCGTTTCCCCAACTTTCTGTTAATCACGGTGTAGGCCAGGAGCCCTGCATGCCTCAAACCCCACGACCTTCGCACTTCTCGCTGAGAACGTAGCCGGCAAAACATCACCGTGGATGCCTCTGCAGGAGCTTAGTGAATATCTGCAGGTTGGCAGTAGCCAGCCGGTAACAAAATTCACACACGTGGATCTACGAAAATGCCAATTTTAATTAAAATTGAGAAGTGATTAAACCTCAGGGTAGAGCAGCTGCCACAAACAATTTTGAAAATAACAAAATTTTCTAAAAATTTGCTCCACTAAAATTGGAAAGTGATTGGAAGAGTCGAGGGGCTGGCATATTAATTTTAGAAAATCACCAGATTTTTATTTTAAATTTTGAATACTTGTGTCTCAGCTGACAACCGTTTTAATTCGTATTTTGAAGTGATCGGACTCACGGTTCCAGGGGCAGCCGTATACATTTCTTCTCGAACTTCATCCAATTATTTTCTCGAATTTTAAAATTCGATGGCAACCCACCGACATTAACTCATCGTATAAACAGTTTGAAGAAAACCCACCTACAAAAATTAGCGTCATCTTATGCTATGCAATTTTCTAGTGAATAAACATTTCTATAAACTTTGTCGCAAGATTTCTACAAGGCACTATATTTACAAAAATAATGGCATTGTAGAAATACCGAACAATATTGTCACGTGGTGCCGTTAAAACTCAAAAGTTTAACCATAAATTATTTTTGCGTATTAAAAAATAATTTCAAAGTTTTCCAACACAAAACATTATCCTCATTAAACCAATTTCAATCCTTGCCTCAAAATAGAAATAAAATGTCACATTATTTTACAATATAAAAGGAAAATTTTAGTAAAATTAAAATGTATCCCACCCCTAACCACTCACATTTTCATAAACAGGACTAAAATCCGATTTCTCCCCGCAAGAAACCACACAATCCTTTTTGATTTACCGCACACACACACACACACACACACACACACACACAAATAAAGCATTTAAAACGTTTTAATCCTTTTTCTTCACCGCGTGATACACAAATCGATGTCAAGTGGTTGGTTGAACGTTATATCCTCATTATTTATATGGACCCGTAAAAGTGTAATAATAATGATATAAAAGCAACCTTAAATCTCCATTTTATAAAAATTGTTTTCTGCGGTTTAATAGGGCAATGGTTTTGTGGTGTTTACAATTCAAGAGAATAAAGGATTATAAATATTAAAGGTTTTCCTTTGGTGTCCGAGGAGGCCGGACGGCACCAAAAAATAAAAAATCATAAAATTTTAATCAAAATGTCAAAATACGTATACCAAAATCATTTTTCATGCAAAATAATACGAAAGAATTGGGAAATCAGTTTTCCGCCCTCCCATTGAGATTGTAACCAGATCAACCCATCCTATAAACATAAACTAAACGAATAAAAAGGAAATGTTTATTATATATAGACACACATATTTATAAATATTACGACCCATATTTGAGATTATTATTATTATTATGTGCATGTGTGTGTGTGAGGCTGCTGTTTAGGCAAAATGAAACATAATTCATCTGCTGTCTTATCATTTATACACAATCAGTGTGATAAAAATCCTCATCATCTCCATAAAAAAAATCCACCAAATGAATACAAAATTAAGTTTATATCTAAACTCATACATACAATCATATATGTATGTACCAACATACACACACACACACCAAATATACTTGTTGATTGTGTTTAGAGGGTATGAGTATATAGTGTAAAAAAATTTGTGAAGAAAACTGAACATCTTAAGATTAATAAAATTAGCATAACCATTTCATCTCATCATGTATATCTCTCTTATCATTATTACCATCATCAGCAGCATCGTTGATCATTATATATGCTGCTGATGGTGGTGGTGATGATATGGTATAACACGAAATATATTTAGACATAAAAACATCTTACCTTTGTTGTTTGAAATATTTGTGTCGTTGATATGGTTGTCGTTGATGAGATACGCGGTTCACATGTCACCACATTATTGATGGTACGTTTAGCGGGCGGTATGGCCGACGGTGGTGATCGTGGTAAAGAGCCGGTCACGGGCCGGCATACACAAACTAACATTTTACTATAATATTATACAGGATCACGATTTTATTATTATTAAATTTTTATATATTTATAAAATATATTTAGTTCACTATTTTTATACACAAAATCACAGATGTCACTTTGAAGTTTTTTTTTTAATATTTAGAATATTTTATCTATATGGTATAGTTTTTACATTGAACACATCATAAATTGTAGCATTTTGACTCTACAATAAAATATAAATGTGGTTTAGTTATAATGCTAGAAGATAGATGGCTTCGCAAATTTATTAAGTTCGATGAACTAGGGTTAACTAGAATTGCGTCGTCATATGCCTTTATTATAATTTAAATATTTCGGTTCAGATTGAGTTATAGTTTTCGATTGATTGTGGTTTCGGTGAACTGTAATTTCGATAAATTGTTTTTCGCGTTATTTTGTTTAAAACAAATTTTATCACGAAGAGCTGAAGCTAAAAGAAATGTTTTTATTATCTTACAAAAATAATATTAGCTAAAGAAGAGCTTTTATCTTATTTAATTTTTATCATGTTCATTGTGAACATAATTTGTGAGAAGCTTTTGATTGGCAGATTTCTTTCAAACGAGAATTCAGCCCTTAAAAATCTGGTAACACTGTAGATTTTTACTTTTAAAGTGATAGCAGAATCAATCTGCAACATCTAAGTGGATTTATTATCATCTTATTGTATGCCTTGGTCGATTTAAACAGCCAAAGCGCAAATGCTACAGAATGTCTGTCAATTTGCAACTTTCTTTCAACGAGAGTTTTGGTTTTAGAAATCTGGCAACACTCTCTACCAAACGGGTCTTCATAATTTTCGAGCAACGACATTTTATCAATGAGGACAGAAACTCAAAAGCTTAAAGGGGAGCTTTTCTAATCTTATACCGAGATATTTTCCTGATTTAAGCAATCCGGAGCAAAAAATCCGGAAAATAAAAAGAAAAGCTTCTGTCAAAATATACTAAATAATGTAAATTTGAATTTAATTTGTGAAGAGCTTTCAATTTGCAGCTTTCTTTCAACGAGAATTACGATTTAAAAATATGAAACACTCTAGGGTTAAACTTTCAAAATGATTCTATAATGACGAAACGGATCTTCAAACAATTTTCGAGCTACGAAATTTTTTCAATAAGAGCAGAAATTTAAAAGCTTAAAAAGGAGCTTTCCTAACTTTGCTTTCGGTACTTTTTACTGATTTAATCAATCCAGAGCTAAAAATCAAAATAACAAGCTTTTATCATAATATATTAAATAATGTCCACTTAAACTTTATTTGTGAAGAGCTTTGAATTTGTAGCTTTCTTTTAAGTGAGAATTCCTATCGTAAAAATTTAGCAACACTCTAGATGTTCGTTTTCAAAGCGATTTGGCTGGCCTACTGGCTTAGTGTAAGGACGAATCGTTTTGAAATTACTTTCAAGTCAATATTTTCAATAAGAGCCAAAGCTCTAAAGCTTAAACAAAAGCTTTTATTATCTTACCACCGCGTACCTCGCCGCCAGATTTAAGCAACCCAAACCTACAAAACTAAAGAAGAATTTCTTTAAAAAGATAAGCCACGACGTTTTGTAATGAGACCCAAAGCACAAAAGCTTAAAAAAGAGCTTTTACTATCTTAACACCGCAATTGCTCGATACGTATCGAGTTTACAAAAACTTTCGGGAACCAAATTTTTTCAATGGAGGCCGATGATTAAAAACTTCTAAAAAGCTTTATAATCATACATCGGTTTTCTTGGCAAATTTAAGCCTTCAATTTGAACATTATTTCCGAAAATATTCGTATTTTGAGCTTTTATTTTAAAATTGTGTATAATTTCAAGAATAATTTAGAAATCGTTTTAAATTGTGCAATAATAGTGTTGTTATAAGCCAAAGCTTCGAAAGGATATTTTACTATTTTATTTTAGTACAATCTGATTTAAATTTAATTTTAATGTGCTCCAGCTATTAATTGAAGCTTTCTTTCTAAAATTGAACAGAATTGAACGTTGAACATATCACACATTTCAAAAGTAAACCAACATCTGAATTTTAAAGTCTAGCAAAACCGCAAATTATAAATAGTTGTCGCTAATAAACAATACTTTCCTATTTTCCACCAGATGACTAACAAATATTTGCTTATAATTTTTATAACCGTTAATATTTCAATTGACGAGTGATATGACATGTAGAGGAAGACCCCGACTGCGCTGGCGTGACGACGTCGAACAAGACCTACTCGTATTAGGATGTCAAAATTGGAGGACGAGAGCGATGGACCGAGAAGGATGGAGGACCATAGTGCGGGCGGCAAAATCCCTTCATGGGATGTAAATGCTAGAGAGAGAGTGATATGACATTGACCCAGAAACAGTTCGTATCAAGAAATTTTATACCACCAATTTTTCCTATCATCAACGCAAATTATTAATGACTTGTAAAGCTGAAAAGGTTTTTCTCCACTAAATCTATAACCAGTTCTAACGCTGTTGGTGTATTTAACCATAAAACAGGAGCGACATCTAGCGCCCAATAGGGACATTAACATTAATATCGTATTTGCATGAATTGGCACTGCACGAATGCCATTAAAGATCATTTTGAACTTGTTTCACAGTCATAGTGGAGACATTAGAGTAAAATGCCGCAAACCATGTAGTTATCGTCCTCTGGGCAACAACAGTGACAACCAAAAAACTAACTAACTAACGTCACTCGGTTAATTCGGCGACAACATTTACCTTAAATAACAGCCACCTTTTCCTATACGACAAAATTAATCACTTAATTTTCTCATTGACACCGGAGCTGGAACTCAATATAATACAATTTAATTTTATCGGCTGCCAATGGGCTTAAATGCTCGTTCATATACGTTTCCGTTTTAGCAAATGTGAATCGTCTAACGGATTCAGCGACACAGGTGTCAATTAATGGCACGACGGATCGAGTCAATTTGCCTACATCGGTATTAGCCGCGATCAACAACGACTCTGGCTCACTACTAAAGAAATATCCTTTCCGAACGGCAGAGCCAAACTACAATTTACCAGTATAACATCCCGTGATCCATCATATCGTGACGACAGGTCATTTACCTATATCTCGACCATGGCGAATAGATCTGGTGCACCATTAAGCTTCATTCACAAAATTTCAGTACATGGTGGAATTAGGAATTGTGGACCGTTGACAATTTGACATCTCCCGTCTCTTTTCCGTTACATATGGTAAAAAAGAAAGATAACGATTAGATACAGCATCGGGACTATCGGCGACTAAATACGGTTACGATAGCAGTCGCTCCTGAATACGTTCACAAAACGGCAATTATTACATCATTTAGCCTCTTAGAATTCAACCGAATGTTGTTTGGACTACGCAGTGCCTCACAAACGTTTCAGCGGAAATAAACAGTTCCATACTCGCTAATGAACTCAAAACCAATCAAATTACGTCAAATGCTTTATACCACTAATACTAGTTCAGTACTCAAGTTGAAATTGTTTTAACTTTGTTGTTGTTTTAATACAGTTTGTGTCATACCATGGTATTTTTTCCGAAATAGCTTACGATGTCATGAATGCACTATTAGACTTCCTTTACATATATATTGACGACATTCTTGTAGTATGAGAAATTTTTCATGGCTCGAGGAATGCCAAAACGAATTCACGATGCTAAAGAGTGAATTAGCTAATATAACGTTTTTTTTCAATTTGTTTGGTTTTAATTTGTCATTTTTAAAAATTAATTTCATTATAACCGAATAGGTGGTGCCATCTACCTTAGAAAAGGCTTTAATATTCGATTCTGTTTTCTTGACTCACCCTATTCTATTACATCAACATCGAGAGAATAATTGGAGCGAGACCAATAGAAGAGTACTTTTGTTGTGTTTTCTTGTTTTGGTGCGTGCTGCTTATGCAAGTGAGAGGGAGCCTGCAAGTGATGCGCACGAAAGCAAAACAAATATATTTTTCTATATTTTTTGTGTGGTGCGAGAAATTTGTTTTAGTTTTTTTAGTCTCGTTTTGTTTTTGATGAGTGAAGTCTAGTTTGGAATTGAGTACTGTAAAACTCCACATTGAACCAAATTGAAGTCGTAAGTTACTCCATTTTTGGAAATAAAATAAATTAAAAGCTAAACTTTTATTAAAAAAAAGTTTTATGATTTAATAAAAAAGAATTGTTTACGGCATGAAAATAAAATTTAAGAATCTTGGAGATTATACAAATATTTTCTTTGAGTTAATAAGAAAAGGAAAAAATTAAGACTCGTGTTCTGTGAGTGGTATTTTCGCGGTCCATTATTATTGTTGATAGGTTACTCCCTTACCATATTTGAGTGGGAAAAACCGTGAATAGGCAAAGTGATTAGCGTTTTTCAACAGGCGTCGCTATTATTTACGGGTGCTGGAGTTTTAACGGGGCCACACATTAGATTATACGTGCTACAGTGTCAACGGGCGCCGCATTTTTAACGATCTTCGGTAAGGCAAGCAAACGTCCAACCCATAAGCGATAGCCTATCGAGACGAAATTCGGTTTAGGGCGAGCCAACGCCCAACTATTAATTACGGGTGGCCAGGTGAGGCCGTAAACTGAGGTAAAGGCGAAACAACACCCAACGAACAGGTGGCTAGCCGACCATTTGTTATTTTGGTATCGGGGAGAGGCCCCGTAACAAACAGGTGGTCAACCGGCCACTTGCAAAATTCTAACCAAACCCGGGAAGTCATCCAACCCATTCAATTTAAATTGGATATTAATTAACTTATCTTTTATAATTTATATTCATATTTTTTTGTCGTTGGACCATGCAAAATCTTAACTCTATGAACAGACGACAATCAAAACAAAACAACAATTTGTCGGGAAATCGCTCGACGATTGCGATTTTGTTTTTGTACGAATAGATCCCGATTGATAGAATATAACCAGCATTTGGAATTCTCTGTTCCACTGAGCGACGACCCAACTTTCGAACACGGAAAATTAGTTCTCTTCAACGTTTAATTGTTTTACGCTCACACGGCTTTTCAACTGTGGGAGAGTGATGAAGAGCCCTTTTTTATTTTTTTATGCGCAATTAATTCAGCATTGGCGAGACATTTATTCAACGAAAATTGCGCATTTAAAATTTAGAAAATTAATGACATTTTTTGTGTGATAAGTGACATCTAGATTTAAGTAGTAGCATTAAAGTTTTGTGATATCGCAGTCTGAGTCTAGAATATTCGGTCGGTTTATAAATGTGAGTGCAACAAACACAATGGGTGAGTTATTCAGGAGATATGGTACGTGAAAGATTAAAAGCGACAGTAAACAGTGTAAACAATTATGGGTGGTGTTTTAAATTGAAAGTGGTGAGGTTGCGAATATCTGCGAAAGCAGAGTAATTTACCGAAGGATGGTTGCACAAATGAATTAATATTGCGACTACGTGAGGCTATAGAAAAGCAAGGATTCTCTCTCTCTCTCTCTGGCACTATACATCCCATCAAGGGATTTGGCCGCCTCAAATGAGGTTTCATAATTATACTTTTATTTCGGATAATGAGTGATTAATTCATTTATCCAAAACCAACCGTGAAATTTTTTCCTCGTCACCACCGGGAATCGAACCCGGGACCTCCGGTCGCTGGAGCAAGCATACTGGCCACTTTGCCATCGGGGCGGCAAAGCAAAGATTAGACCGGAATAATTATGATTTCGAAGCTTTAATAGAGGAAAAATTTGATGATAAAATTGAGATGAAGGAGGCAGTTCCCGGATCACCTGGAACCGAGAAATGAAACAAGGATTGAAAAAAATCTAGAGAGTTATAATATTTTGCAAAAGGGATGATAACGTGGGAAATATATGAGCAGCATTCAGAAAATGAATGTGATGCAAGTGCAGTTGTTGGAAATGGCTTCGGAAATAAAGTGGAAACGAATGATAAAAATCATGGATTGCGTGCTAATAGTCGGGAAGAACCAATGGGTTTTGTGGAATCGAGTGGTCCGATAATCAGATAAGCAGAACCAACTGAATGCAGACACGATGCCTTGGTTTTGATATTTCGGTGCATGCAGATTGGTTATGTTACGAATATTAACGATAACCCAGGGTACGTTTGTACATGATTTCATAAAAGTGGTTTAGACTGTTTAGACAACTTGCACGAATGCTGGCCAGATCAATATGGAATACTGGAGCAGTCATCTTAAGATCGAATGAAGTTCCATTGGATAGAATATTGAAATGTATCTGGAGGAGAGCTGGCTAAGTCAAATTGTGATTCCAAATGGTCCACCATTTGTAACTATTAGGGCAGCAAGGGTAATCGGAAGCGGTACTTGGCGATTGGTAATTTACAGGAAGACCGTCCAGCGTGGGCCATATGTGTTTTGCCACGATCCATGGATGAAAGGGAGATGTGTGGAATATATCTCTCAAAGTGGTGGCAGGAATGGGTGGAAAGTAAAGGTGAGTAAGAGCCATATGTAGGGCGAATGGCATGAGAGATGGCCTGGTTACGAATAGCAGGATGGGCCTTGACGTTAAAGAATTACAATCGCCTTTTAGAACATCACGCTGTTATCAGAATATGAACATGTGATACATTAAATCAATCCGATGATTATGATAATAGGAAAGGGAGGGGAAACAAGCGTCTATCAATACCAAATTTTCATCAGCTTTTTAATGAAATTAGAACTTGAAAATAAAAATGGTTATTACTCAAGGTAATGAAGTTTCTTTAATACAAGGTGATATGTTGGAAGGTCACCAGGACACCCTGTATAAGATGCCACCAAGTTTCTGACCAATTAATATCAAAATTCCTATAGTGGTAAATTAATTTTGTGGGATAAGACATTCTTAGCTTCCTGTTAAGAATGTTCTATTGAAGGCCTTGACAAACTCATATAAATAAATTATCATTAGTGTCACAAACAGAATTTCACATCTCAAGTTTCCATTACTTTTTTCAGAACCCTTTTGCGTTCAAATCCATTACAAATTGAAAGAAATATACACGAAATAACATTTTGTCAATATTTATTCAGGGAAGTATGAACATTTTATCATTTGTTGCCGGCACAACATTTAGACACCATTCAATCAAAACACATATAGCGCTCAGCCAGTATCCAACAAATAACTGGAGGGTATGGAATTCCTATATATAGTGTTGCGTAGGGAAATTTTATTTTCCAATTTTCTCTCCGAATGCCATAGATAAAAATAAAGATAAATGTTTAGTTTTCTGTTTATGTATACTGACAAAACGAAAACGAAGGCAGCGTTACCATTCAATAAAAAGGTAAACATACACACAACATAGAGCCACATAACAGAACACAAAATGGCAATCAAATATTTATTTATCGTTATGAGTTGTGTGCTATATGGCAGCATCTCCCAGCATCTCTATAGAGTTACGTACAAAGAACAGCACACGGTTTAAAATGTTTCATACACAATTTGTTGTTGCTGTATCAATCCATCTCCAAACCCCAATAAAATTCTATGAACCAACAAACAGCCATCTGTATCATCAACAACACATGTACGTATGCAGCGTGTATAATGAGATTACAACAACAATGCAAAGCAACATTACATATATATGTACGTTGATACTACATACGCAAGGAAGCAAAACGTTAGTGGGGCGACAGCAATTTATCCGGATTTAAGGATCCCAAAATTAGAGAAGAAAAAATTTCAATAAAAATAGGATCGGTTTGATTGCCCGAACACATATACATACAATATATATTCACAATCACAACCAAACGAAAAAACAATAAAAATAATGTGATAATTCTAATGTTTACTTTCTTTCCATCTGGATCTGTCTGTATATCTGTATCTGGTATAAATCTGTATGTTTATATGGGGCCGGCAGGATATACATCCTTTTTTTAATCTGCCAACATAAAACAACAGAAACAATAATTTTTATTTATTTAGATAATCTGGCACTAAGGACCGATAAATATCCTTAATTGAATCAAATAATTGCCGACCATTTAAAATAATAATAGATTTGTCTCACAAGGATTATCACCTATAAATATATCCAGTCCAATTCATATCGTTATAAAATATTTACGCCCCATCCCCTCCAACTCCAATATCCTAAATACACTTTTTCATTTAATTAATTTATTATTTCATTTAACTGTGTACGCCGCCGTTACTTCACACCCTCTCGCCTTTATCTAGAAAGGACGACATACCAAGCAAAACGAAAAAAAAATCGTGAAAAATTCGCCTGAAAACCAAACCGAACCAAATAATTTTTTTTTTTTTGGGAAAAAATATCATCAGGTGTCAGTTTCTACTACGGAATAAATGATGCAAACAACAACAATAAAAGACGATAAAGGATTTTCCTTAAATTTTATTTTTTTATTATATTTTTTTACTTGTTGGGGAGAAAATTACGTGTCGAATGGAAATTTTTCTAGTTGGAGTTATAGATAACGGAAAATTTATGATAATCGATTAGAGGCGAGAGATGAGAGGCGAAATTGTTTTATGTTTTTTGTTGGGATGCGATTTGATGGATGGGTCGCACACGAATTTTTATGTGATCACCAAAATAAAGGGCATTACGGTTATTCCTTGCTAATATTTTTTTAAATGATGTTGAATGAAAATTGAACTTTTTGTTGTTGTTGTTTTAAATTGATCCTAATACTGAAAAGTTTCTCATATTTTTGGTACTCATATTTCGTGTCAAATGAAATTATAATTTATTTTGATATTGATGATCTCAATTATCAATGTAATAAATTATTTCTTAATATTATCCCGTTTACCACACCATAAAGGGTTTTAAATGAAATATCCGGTCATATATGTAGGTGACGCCCTGTAAACATTTCTATGATCGGAGGCGGAGATATAAAAGTAAAATTATTGAATAAACAGCTATCAATTGGGAATCGGAAATTTCGCTGAGATTAAAGTTAAAATAAATCAAAAATTGATTCAATGAATCAAAAGATCCACCAATCCAATTGGATTTTTTAAAATGTAACTGTAAATCTTTGTTTTTATTTTTAGTATGGTTTCACAATCATTAAAACTTAGAATTTCTCCTCCATTGGAGATTAAAGACAATAGCCGGGAAATATACGAGTTTCAATCAGTAAAGTTGAATTCCAGAAACTCTGCCATAATAGATGATAATTACATACTAGAATCAATACTAGAATCAATTGAGAAGAAATAAAAGTACTTAAATACTTGAAATACTTAAAAAACTTGAAATAGTTAAAATACTTAAAATACTTGAAATGCCTGAAATGCTTGAGATATTTGAAATACTCGTAGTACTTGAAATACTTGAAATACTTAAAACACTTGAAACACTTGAAATACTTGAAATAATCCAAATACTTGAAATACTAGAAATAATTGAAATATTTGAAATATTTGAAATGCTTGAAATATTTGAAATGTTTGAAATATTTGAAATACTTGAAATACTTGAACCACTTGAAATACTAGAAAGGCTTGAACCACTTGAAATACTTGAAATACTTGAAATACTTAAAATACTTGAAACACTTGAAACACTTGAAACTCTTGAAACACTTGAAATACTTGAAACACTTGAAACACTTGAAATACTAAGAATATTTGAAATACTTGAAATATTTGAAATGCTTGAAATACTTGAAACACCTGAAATACTTTAAATACTTGAAACATTTGATATACTTGAAATACTTAAAATACTTAAAACACTTAATATACTTAAAATACTTGAAATACTTGAAATTTTTGAGATAATTGAAATATGTACTTGACATACTTGAGGTACTTGAAATACATGAAATACTTGAAATAAATAAAATACTTGAATCACTTGAAATCTTCAAATACTTGAAATTCTTGAAATACTTGAAATACTCAAAATACTTGAAATACTTGAAACACCTGAAATACTTGAAACATTTGATATACTTAAAATACTTGAAATACCTGAAATACTTGAAATACTTGAAATACTTGAAATATTTGAAATACTTGAAACATTTGAAATATTTCATATATTTGAAATACTCTATTTATTCAAATTCTTATAATCTTTCAAATTCTAAAAATTGCAATTTTGAGTTGTTCTGAGTGCTAGTGTTTTACATAGAGGGTAGCAATCTCATCTCGCTATAAAAGATTGTTAAATTCTTAAAAAACGTACAATTATTAAAATTCTACAAGTTCTTAAGCTTCGTTAAATTCTTAAATTCCTAAAATTCCTAAAATTTTAAAAATTTTAAAAAATTAAATTTTTTAAAATTTTCGTAATTCTCAAAATCATTAATATTTCTAAAATTAGTAAAACTGAAATTCTAAAAATTTTAAAAATTCTTAATATTCGTAAAATTCTTGAAATTCTAAAAATTTTTAAAATTCTCAAAATTTTTAAAATTCTTATATACATAATTAAAAATTCTTTAAATTATAAAATTATTCAAATCTTAAAATTCTTAAAATTCTTAATTAAAATTCTTTAAATACTTAAAAACATTTAATTTCTTAAAATTCTTTAAATTCTTAAAAATTTTAAAACTCTTAAAATTTTTAAAATTCCTTAATTAAATTAAAATTCTTAAAATTCTTAAAATTCCTAAATTTCTTAAAATTCCTAGATTCTAAAAGTTCCTAATATTCTTAAAATTCTTAAAATTCCTAAAATTTTTACAATTCTTAATTTTTTTAAGATCATTAAAATTATTAAAATCAATAAAACTAAAACTCTTACAATTTTAAAAATTCATAATTATCTTAAAAATTTTACTCCATGGGTAAAACTTGGTAAACTGGGTAAAAGCTTGGTAAAACTTGGTATATTTGTAAACTGGTTAAACTTGCTAAACTTGATTAACTTATTAAGCTATTTTTATTTATCTTTTATCTGTTCTGGGGTCGAAGCACTCTCAACTCTTTCTTGGTTCGCTGTTCCTGGCCCATGAGTTCTGTACTCCGACACGGGGTCATAGTTGTGATCATTTTCACCACAGATCGTAATATGGTGATTAAAAATCACTTTTGCCCCCTGCCCCTATCGGGTTTGAACCCGGTGCCTTCCGGTCCAAACGCCAAAGCTTTAACCAATGTGCCGTTTGGTCGGTTCTGTTAAACTTGTTCAAATTGTTAAACTTATCAAACTTGTTAAAATTCTTAAAATCCTAAAAATTCTTAAAATTCTTAAAATTCTTAAAATTATTAAAAATTTTAATATTTTAAAAATTTTAAAATTCTCAAAATTCTTAAAAATTTTAAAATTATAATTCTTAAAATTCTCAATATTTGTAGAATTATAATTCTTAAAATTCTAAATATTTTTAAAATTCTTAAAGTTCTAAGATTATTAAAATTCTTATAATTCTTAAAAATTTTAAAAAAATTAAATTCTAAAAATTCTTAAAATCCTCAAAATTTTATCTGTGGGCCTAAATACTCTCAACTCTTTCGTGGTTCACTGTTCCCGTCCTTACTTTTTCGTCGTTTCTCAGCCAATTCGAAGACGTACGGCTATAGTTCCGATTTTTGTAGAATCATCTATACATAGCTTCGTACCATCCTATACTGCCGTCCTAAAGAAAAAAGTCACAAACGCCAAAAAACGCGAAATTAAAATTAAATTAAAAATTAGTTAGAATGATTTGGATTCAGTGAACGAATACGAACCTATTTATCTGCTTGATTGAAAGGTCACATTATCATTAGCCACATTCAATGCCGTCAATTTATGTGAATTTTCAATCAAGTAGATAAGTAGGTATTCGTTCGCTAAATTCAAATATGCCTCTAACTAATTTTTAAATTTTTCGTTTGTGACTTTTTTCTTTAGGAAGGCAGTATAGTACTGACCCATGAGTTCTGCACTCCGACAAGGGTTCGAAGTCTCGTTCATTTTCATCACAGATCGTAATCTGGTGATTAAAACTCACTTTTGCTCTCTGCCCCGTATCGAGGTTTGAACCCGGTACCTTCCGGTCCAAACGCCAAAGCTTTAACCAATGTGTCGTTTGGCGGGTTCTGTTAAACTTGTTATACTTGTCAAACTTGTTAAAATTCTTAAAATTCCTAAAATTCTTTAAATTTTTAAAATTCTTAAAATTCTTAAAATTCTCAAAACTCTGAAAATTATAATTCTTAAAATTCTTAATATGTTTAAAATTCTTAAAATTCCTAAAATTCTTATAATTCTTAAAATTCTTAATATTCTAAAAATTCTTAAAATTCTTTAACTTCTTAAAATTTTAAAATAATTTAAATTCTAAAAATTCTTAAAAATTTTAAAATTAAATTTCTCAATAATCTTAGAATTATAATTCTTAAAATTCTTAAAAATTTAATTAAATTCTAAAAATTCTTAAAATTCTCAAAATCTATCTTTTATCTGTGGGCCTAAATACGCCCAACTCTTTCACAGTTCGCTGTTCCCGTCTTTATTTGTTCGCCGTTTCTCAGCCAATCCGATTACGGGTCCGAATTTTGTTGAACCATAGCTCCGTACCATTCTATAGTACTGATCAATGAGTTCTGCACTCCGAAGAAGGGGTCATAGTTGTGTTTGAATCACAGATCGTAATCTGGCGTTGCACCCTGGCTCTATTGGAACTCGAATCCGGTGCCATTTGGTTGGTTTTGTTAATCATGTTAAACTTGTTAAACTTGTCAAACTTGTCGAGCTTGTTAAACTTGTTATACTTGTTAAACTACTTGATCAACTTCTTAAACTTGATAAACTTGTTAAACGTGTCAACTTAAAACTAAACCTAAATTTCAACCTAAACTTTTTAACTTTTTGATCTTTTAAACTTTTTAAACTTCTTAAAACTCAAAAACTTGTTAATCTCGCTAAGTTCGCTGAACTTGTTAAAATTGTTAAACTTGTTAATTTGAACTGTTTAAATTTGTTTAATTTTTAAACTTTTAGACTTGTTAAATTTGTAAAATTTCTTTGCTTCCATATGTTTCACAAAAGCAAACCTCCCAGAAGAATAAAATTCTAAAAATCCGCGTAGCCCATTTTTCCCGATAGATTTTTCCCAATGTTTAATAACTGGTTAATAAATTACCGATTTCTGAGCAGCATGAATAGATGCTAGAACTTGACCAAAAATAGATATAAGATTTCCCACCCAATCCGACTTACACAATTCGATCATCATTAATTATGAATTGTTCGAGTTTAATCCCGCATGGAAAGATTCCAGAATTCCAAAATAAATTTTATATAAGCCTAATCCTACTAATTCTATCTACGCTGTTTAAGATAAATCAATAATTCAATTAAATAGTGCGATCTAAATTTATTGTTCATCCGCTAAGAAATGGCGAGTTCCATCACCATGGTCAAATTCCAGAACTTCGTCTAAAATACTCGTTAGAAGCCAAATCTTATTTCATCATAATGCTTTCATGTAATTGAACTATGTTGCATCAAATTGCACCTTTTATGTGGAATAGTGTGTAATGCTATCACTCGCGTCTGGTCTAAAAGGCTGTAAGACTGCCAAAAGTTGGCTCTGTTAAAATGCTAAGAGTAAAGATAATAGTATTCATATTGATATTAATTCTTGATTCTCCTGAAAACTAATAACATCTCTGAAAGATGTGTAACCGAGATTTAGCCGATAATTTTAGCTGAAAAACCAGATGAACTAGCAAGTCAGATGAAAAAGGTATTGGTCCAGAAATACAACAATTTAAACGACAAAGAGAAGCTAACATCGATAATTCAACTACTCTTGGCCACCAGACGTACGAGATGTCTAAAACAATTGAGATTGTCAACATAGTCTTAAGCACACTAAATTGTTCTAATCTTGTAAGCCAAAAATGTTGCGTATGAACTCTAGGCGTAATTATCTCTACTGAACCCGCCAAAATTAATAATGAATGCAGCGCGTATGTTACCTTCCAACGAGCTATTTGGAGGAAAGATTATAGTCGTGGAAGATAAATTTTATTAGCGGCCGCCTTCAGTCCCAATTCAACCAATGAGATGTGTCAATTAATCAACTTCTTATTTATATTAAGAAACTCTCGGTAGTAGTTTGACTGAAATAGATTTGGGTGTATGCAGAATACGTCTAATTGAACCACTGTAGTATTAAGCCATTATGAAACAAAATGAGATCTATGCAATCATCGAAATTTGTCGTGCATGCCATTTCCATCATATTTATTTTATATACCATCGAGCAATAAAACCAAAAAATAAAAAATATTCCCAAACCATCTTACATAATTTTTATAGTGTTGATTCTCATCTAATCTCATAACTGTTATGCGCGCAATAAATTATTATGTTTATTTTGGGGTAATAAATCATGCAGCCGACTTCTATGAGTTGGCGGATATTATACAGTATCTGTAGCCCAGCATATATAGCATAATGATAAGCATATGTGATGTAAACTCTTCTGGGTAACAGCTGCGAACGCATGATAACTTTTTTTATAAACCAATATCGGTAATTGACTTTTATTTCGACTCAATAAGACTTAATAAATCCGCATCTAGTAAAATGTACGATATAAACCAGCTGTAAATATTATGCCGCACATAAATTTGTTGTCATGGCTTATCGATTTTCTGTTCATTCCATCCATAGTAAGACAAATTCCTCGATCTACACGGTTCGATGAGTACAAAACATTATAGTACTCGATTATTGCAATATTGAATTTTTATGAGTTATTGTGATTGTTTACATGCATGACAGAACTTTTACTTAACTCTAAGATTTTGATACGTTTTGTTTTTGGATGTATTCTAGCATGATGATACTCCTGATTTTAACCCATAACTCATCACGGAATTTGAGAAACGTAAACGGAATAAAAATTATAAACCACCGTGCCACCACCATTAACATCATCATCAACAACATCACATCAACATCATCGTGTCGTCGCAGAGATAACCCAGTAATATATGCGGTTACCAAAACCAAATTCTGATCAAATTTCATTCGAATTCATTTTTGTGAATTTAATGTCACATATACACATTTATCATGTCATCGCAAACAAAATGTTATATCTTTATACAGTGCCGCAGTAAATTGTATTGACTATATGTACAGTATATAAATAATAAGTAGTTACTTGTTTTTTCTCAAAATAAGAAAACGACCTCTTAAATCAAACTATTTATATTCAGTTTAAGAAATAATTAGTTAGTTTGGAGTTTGGTAGATTTAGTAGGTCTGTTTTAAAAATTCTGACCCCGAAAGAGTTATGAAAAAAAACCATTAAAAAACCGTTGATAACAAATTGCGATACGCGAAAATACATAAAAATTTCTTAATGCCATATATGAAAAATGATGATGACAACAACGATGATGATGATAAAATCATCATCATTCACGTTATCACAATTGATTTCAATGTAATTTATGTATTTTATTGATCAAACGACAGAAGAACAAAAACTTGAATGTATCGTAATAAATTGTACATAGGAACATGAGAAAAGGGGTTTTCCCCATATTTGGCATCTAACTAATACTCCGCGCTCTATCTCTTAACCGTATATCTTGTGTATGTTTAGTAAAATGTCATGGTATGACATAATGTCACATGTACAAACTAAACCGCAGATATGGGAATATAAAATATTTGTGTATATGGCTGAGGAGCGCGGTTAAATATCGTATTATTACGGTCGATATATTTTGAATGCAATCTCGGTCCTTGCTCTTTTTATATATGAATATATATGAGTTTTCCACACTATATAAAACCGATAAGACTAAAATTATCTATTTATAATACGGTATATAATACCACCCGTCGTCGTACAGCTATACATATAAAATGTAGATCTGCAAGCAAATTTCAATTCATTTCCAAACCATTTTGTTCGCCCCTATCCGCACCGCGCCGATCAATTTCAATATTCAAAATTAAATTATTTATTTTTTTTTCGTTTTCCGAATTGAATTGAATTGAATCGAATATTGATTGGGTTTTTGTTGTTGTACCCCGTAATATACTCGTTCTTCGAGAAAGATGTATACATAATAAGAATATCAGTCTGCGAAGAATGTGTTATATATCGTCGAATCGAGATAGATACAAAACCAATTTTTTTATTTCGTGACGGAGAATGATATGGCGTGTTATGGGTGTGATTGGTGGGCTGAAGACGTTCTGCTATTTGTTACACCATCCATAATATATATGTACGTGTGCTGATAGTAAACAAAAATGGTAATAATAAACGAGAGATAAATTTATTTATATTTTTGTCGTAACTCCCGCAAAATAAAAACTATTAAGTACGTATCGAGAAATTGATAACTTAATTCGAATAATAAAATTTGATTATCAATTTAATAACGATGAGTATCAAATTAGGTTTCATTATTTTTTATAACTTGTTTGTTATTCTGGTTCCAAATGTCAAGCAATATCATTTCAGAAATAGTATCGTGGCTACTTATTTTTAAGTTTTTTAAATGATTTTCTTGTTATGAGAATTTTTTTCTTGAATCAATACTTAAGTTCTTGCATTAAGAAAAAATCATTATAATGGAGAAATTCAAATTTCAAAAATTCTCATATCGAGAAATTTGGTTTTCGCGTTTACGTGAAATTTAACAATTATTCTGATTTTTTTTATGGAAATGAGTGGGATTCAACAATACTAGCGTATTAGACATTTAATTTACAAATTTTTAAAATTTGTTAACAAGTGGTGGACTATGGTCGCTATTCGATGTTGAACAACACAAACTCGTTACACGCCATTCTGTCGAAACCCCAAGTCCTTAATATCCAGATCATCAATAAATAAATTCTTACATAAAGAAAAAAAAAATTAGAATGGAGAAATTCAAGATCCAAAAATTCTCATATCAAGAAATTTTGTTTTCGCGTTTACATCACGTAATTTAACAATTATTTTGAATTTTTGGACGTGAGTAGGATTTAACACTACTAGCGTATTAGACATTTAATTTACAAATTTTTAAAATTTGTTAACGAGTGGTGGACTATGATCGCTATTCGGTTCATCCACGGTTAGATGCCATTCTGTCGAAACCCCAAGTGCTTAATATCCATATCATCAATAAATAAATTCTTACACAAAGAAAAAAATTTAGAATGGAGAAATTCAAGTTCCAAAAATTCTCTCATCAAGATTTTTTTTTACGGGTTTACGTGAAATTTGACCATTAATGAAAATGAGTGGGATTTAACAGTACTAGCATATTGGACATTTATTTTACAAATTTTAAAAATTTGTTAACGAGTGGTGGACTATGGTCGCCATTCGGTGTACCAGTGCTGTGTTGAACAGCACAAACTCGTTACACGCCATTCTGTCGAAACCCCAAGTCCTTAATATCCATATCATCAAATATTGGCCATAAAAAATCGCCATGTGTGTGCTCCCTTTAATGTATCAAAAATTACGCGAATTTTACGAAATATTGTTTTTACAGATCCACCATTTTACTAATTGGTCAACCATCTTCTGTTAATTAAAAAAAACAGACTAACAGAACTTAGACTTAAAATAGACTAACTTATAAACTTTATACTCTAACGAAAATTAAAGTTCTTATTGGAAGATCTTGTATATAGATGAGTGATATAATTCAAATGCTAAAATTATTTTGAGGTTTATCCCCGATAAATTACTTTTATTGGCAGAGACGTCAATGAGTGATATATTTAAATATTGTTATTTTAAAATCAAAATACTCTTACGAATTTACCTACATAGACGTATTATTCAAAATTTTGAACACATTGATTGAAATATACATCTAAATGTTAAAAACGTGTGTGTAATAAATAGTTTGAGTGAAAATTCCAAAAATCTCGCGAATTAGATATTTTATTTCACTAATTGGTATTTTTTATGAAAACATTGAATGAAATATTGTAAACCGTTTTTAAATTGTTTGAGTGAAATTTTAAAATTTTTCGCATATTTCACTCAATATTTAATATTAGTGTTAAAATACTAAAATTTTCAATTTCGAAAACGTTGAGTGAAATATGAAATTGCGAGGTGTCGATAGAGTGAAATATGTAAGCATTGGTGGGGTGGTATCAAAAACAAAATGCAATTTTCTGTAAATGCTAGATTTATAATTCACATTTAATTCTTAATCATTAATTAGCTCGACAATGAGTGAAATATTAAATATTGGTGATATCCAGATCAAAACATAAATTTGCATAGATGTGTTGTCACAATTGGCAAAATATTCAGCAAATATTGAGTGATATTTGAAATTAGTATATGATAATTGTTGTGGAAACATTTGAGTGGAATTTAAAAGTTTTCAAAAAGTTGTCATAAAAGGGTAAATTTGTGACATAATTCAATTTGTCGACATATTTCAAGGAGTCAAATATTTAAATATTGCATTTATTGAAAATACATGTGAAAGTGTTTGAGTGAAATTTAATCAAATGGTATTTTTGCATATTAGATATTTAAACAATATATTTTTTAATTCACTTATAGCTTTAGCCCCACTCACAAATTATTTTGGTCGATGAGTGATATATGTAAATATTGGGGGTATAAAGTTCAAAATGCAAAATTTCATTGACATTTTAAGCCGCAATTATAAAAATATCGAGAGACTAAAATAGAGTGAACTTATTAAAGATCTAGAAATATGAAGTTGAAAAATTAAGAACTTTTGAGAAAAACAGTTTTGAGTGAAATTTAAAAAATTTCGCATATTAGGCATTCAACTTACATATATTTTAAGTTTCACTCATTGCTTTACCTATTAATAGATAGGTAAAAATATGACATCTATTAATTATAAAAATTACCATGTAGCTATCTATCAATTAGTTTTGTCGAGAAGAATTGATGAGTGAAATATTCTAAAATTAATGATATTAAAACAAAAAAGCAAATATTCGTAGGTGTATGGTTATATTTACCCCTTAGGTTTGACAATTTCCACTCGTTTATTGAACCGGCTTTATTAGTCTATAAAAAAGCATAGTATTTATTCTAAATTAGCACAAACTAAGGTGGGGCAGAATAATACGCTATGTATTTTCCTATAGCCACTTAAATAAATTAAAAATTTTGAGTGTATTTTTGAAAATGTTCATCACATAATACTAAAAGTTCTAAATGCGCAAATAAATTAATAATTCAATTCCTGAATCTCTTACTTAATGAATAAGTGAAATATCAGAGAAAGGTTTTGAGTGAAAATTTAAAACATGTAGCAATGACTCTCCCAATCGCATTAAATTGCTCCCAATTCTTTTATATTAATTTATTCTATCCAGAGTAACCTCAAATGCAATAAAATAATATTTAATTTTTGTTGAAAATATGATAGGGAAACATTTGATGAGTAAAATTTTAATTAATTTTGGAATATTTATCCGAGCGCCTGTTTCATGCAATTGGTGGCTGAATAATTTTATCCATTTCCATTTTTATGTCATAATTTTCTTCACCTACAAATTATTTTTGTCTACCTCTGTGAGTGAAACACATTGAAACATTTCCTTAATTTCACTGTTTGTTTAATTTAATTTAAAAGCATAGTGGCACTTATAAAAATTTTAATCGAAACATGAAATCGGCATATTGAAAACTTTTGTGAACTCATTTGAGTGGAATTTCAAAAAATTATTTGTTGAGTGGAATTTGTTGCAGTGAAACATTTTAATAATGGTTAAATTAAAACAGCAATGACAATACGTGTGAAGTCGCAATTTTGAAAACTTTGAGTGAAGTTTAAAATTGGCATATTGAAAACTTTTGTGAAAGTGTTTGAGTGAAATGAAAAAATTTTCGAGTGAAACTTTTAGTGATTTGTAAAATTTACCAATTGAGGCATCGAATATTAAAATCAAAACACTCATTTCGCAATTTTGAAAAGATTAAGAAAATATGAAATTCAAATTTTATCAAAGATTTCTAAAATCGTTTGAGTTACTATCAACTTAAAAATTGGGTATTTCCGCGACTGTTTCACTCAATTCTTTTAGTGCACTCATAAATTGGTTTTATCGACAAGTGAGTGAAACTTTTATAATATTGTTGATATCAAGAACAAAATGCAAATTATTATTAATCATTGGCGTGAAAATGTAATTTTGAATATATTGAGTGAAATTTGAAATTGCAATATTGAAAAGTTTTGTAACGAGTGCTTAAGCGGAAAATAAAAAATTTCGAGTAGAACTGTTAGTGACAATGTAATGAAAGCATGTGTGTTGATATTTTTTTAATTTCACTCATTTCGCCGATTTTGAAGAGATATTGGTAACACCAAAAAAAGTGCGCAAATTTGTATAGTCGTTTAGTTGCAATTTTGTATATATTGAATAAAATTTGAAATTACAATGTTAAGATTCATTTTTATGGTTTTTTTTTTCACTCAAGGCTTTATATAACTAATTTTTGAAATTTCTTTGTGGTTCCTAAATCATTGGTATCCAAGTTGTGTATGGTTCAAAAATTAGTTTTGTATTTTCAAAACAAACAGTGAAATATGAAATTGAAAACTTTGAAATTGAACTGTTGAATAAACTATGAAATTGAAATATTGAAAACCTTTGTAAAATAATTTGAGTTTAAATTGGGTCAAATTTTACCGACAAAAGTATCGATGAGTGAAATATTTAAATATTGGTGGTGCAAAATGTACGAGTAAATTGTAAATTTTGAAAAACTTAAAGTAAAATTAGAAAATTGAAGTACTGAAAAATGTAATAAATTTTGAGTCAACTTAAATTCACTCAAAAGTTTATTTTGTGATTTTTCTTTCACTAGCATAGTTTTATCAAAGTCGACGTGGATGAGAGAAATATTTAAATATTGCTTTTATCAAAACCAAATTCCCAGTTAGGCCACAATTTTAATAATTTGTCGAAAACTTTTATAAATGTGTTTGAGTGGAATTTCACAAGCTCAGGTTGTGATTTGTTTAATAAAATTTGAGTGAAATATAAAAATTGATAATTTTTTTAATTACGCTCATGGCTTGTAGATTCTCAACCATACATAAATTAGTTTTATGAAGAAACGTGTTGATGAGTGAAATATGGTAGTTTCAATACCAAAATGCAAATTTGCTAGACTGCTCAGTTGTAATTTTGAAAATAATGAGTGAAATATGAAGTTGAAACGTTTTGTTAAAAATTCGAAATATTCGGTATTTTTGCATATTAAACTATTTTAATTTCACTCATTGCGTTCGTTTTGAATTGAAAAACTTTTGTGGGATATTTTGAAAGGACCTAACTTCGCTCATAGGTTTACTTTTATAAATATTCTTCCATTAGTATAGTTTTATCGATTGTGGATGAGTGAAATATTTAAATATTGCTGTAATCAAAACCAAATTCCCGATTAGGCCACAATTTAAAAAATTTTAAGTGATACATAAAACCGAAATCTCGAAAAATTTTAGGAATTCGTTTGAGTGGAATTTTCTTAAGTTCACGTTGTTGCGATTTATTTTATAAAATTGGTTAAGATTTGTTGAAAAAGGTGTCAATGAGTGGTAAATGTTCCGCGTTGTTGGTAGTATCGAAATAAAATGAAAATTAAAAATAATTAAATTAAAGGCAATTTTGAAAATATTGAATAAATTTGGAATTGAAAAGTTGCAAATTTTTTTGTTAAAAGTGTTTGAGTGAAATTTAAATGAAAAATTCCGGTATTTTTGCGTATTAGACTTTTTTAGTTTCGCTCATTGCGTTAGATTCACTTATAAATTATTAAAAGATGACTGAAATTGGAATAAATTACATAAATCCACTTCTTCAAAAGACATTTCATTTTTTATAGTATAAATTCATAAAAAAGGTTAGAGTGAAAATTTTAAAAATTTTAAAGTAGATTTTCCACTTCCTGAGCGAAATTTTTAAATATTGGTGTTAACTCGTGCTGTTAAGTCGTGTTACAAAATTTTTTGTTAAAAGCGTTTGAGTGAAATATAAAAATTGATAATTTTTTTAATTACACTCATTGTTTGTGGATTCTCAACCATAAATTAGTTTTATGAAGAAACGCATTGGTGAGTGAAATATGGTAATTACAATATCAAAATGCAAATTTGCTGGACTGCTCAGTTTAATTTTGAAAATATTGAGTGAAATATGAAGTTGAAAGCGATTGAGTGAAATTGAAAAATTTCGATATTTTCGCGTATTATACTTTTTAACCTACACTCATTTCGTTAGTTTCATTTATAAATTATTAAATTGTGACGACTTAATTATCGATGGTTGAAATTGGAATAAATTCCATAAATCAATTTCTTCAAAAGAAATTAGACATTACAGTTACAGAGAAAATCTAAAATTTCTACTTCCTTGGCGAAATTTTTAAATATTGGTGTTAAGTCACAATTTTGAAAACATTGAGTGAAATTAAAAAATACAAACAATACATTGGTAAATTGTGACAATTTAAATTTATGAAATTAGTAACCCCAACGGATATTTCTAGGGTTTCGTACCAAGTCGTGATCCCATTATATTGAATGACACTTAAATGAAAAACACGCACGAAAATCGACTAACCCAAATTATCGACTCGAAACGTGCAAAATTTAAAACAATATCGTTATTGTAAAATGAAAATTAAATGTAATTGAACCATTTTGACAGTTAAATTGATCATGCTCGCTCGCCCATCAATTTGTACTGCCAAAAACTTATTCAACCGTACCACACAATCTGTCGAAAAAAAAACGAAAACAACAATAATACTAAACATCTAAATGAATGACTGACATTTCGATGAACGAACGAATGAACGAACACAATTTTCTTAAATTTAAATTCCAAACAATTTAACTCAAAAAAGCAAAGTTAAATTTAAAATGATAATTGCTGTATTTAAATGTGTATACAAAACACAAATTATATTTTTTGTGTACACTGGGTACGTATACACATTATATGGTGCTGTACGTTGGGGCTGTATCGCGCAAAAGTCATAACATTATATCCCATTAAGCATCGTGCGGAGCGCAATTATACGAAAACTAACATTCATACACTATACTCCATATATAATACAACAACATGAAAGAGAAATATAAACTGGAAATCAAATTAAAATGTTAAAAAAGAAATCATTTTCATGTTTTTCTTATTCATTGTGTTGTAGTTTTCTTCGTCTTCTTCTTATTTTTATACTTTGTCTTTTGCGAGCTTTTAAAAAGAAATTACATTCCATTCTTCTTTTCCATTTCGTATATAAATACACATAAAAGTCACATAAGACGTTAAATTAAATAATAAGAAGTGTATTTGTGCTCACACCCAAAAAAAGGGTAACGTTTTCGTAACGTTATTTACTCGGAAAGTTCTCATTATCAACCCTTGGACGACGCGGGGTGGAAAAGGCGCGCACAAATCAAATTCAGGGGTGCCAAAGCTTTAAATATTTATAACAATTTCCTGTTTCGCTTTAAATCATTTTCACACAGGATGTATATTTCGATGGCGCCATACGTAATTAGTATGGGGCTCAAAAATTTTTTTTTTTTACTACTTCAGGGTTGATAAAGGGTGAGATGTTACTGGTGTAAGTGGTGCGGTATAAATATAACTCAAAAAATGATATTATAATAAATTAATTGATGCTTGTCTGTCGTTTCAGTTTCATTAAATAAATATATTTCCCACTTGTACCCCATATCTTGCTCATCGTCGTCGATGTCTTCTGCTTCTTCTTCTTTACGTTTTCAGTTAATTAAAATTTTTGGGTAATTTGTGTTTCTTAACTTTTATAAGTCTTTAGTGAATTTAACAGGAAAATTATAAAATAAAAAATATTATTAAATTAATATTTTAGCTCCTTAAAGGTTTTTGTGTATGCGTTGTGTATACCTCCAGGTTACCGAATTTTGTTGTTAGTTTAATAATTTTAATAATAAAAGAGGATAAAATGGTTTCCATGTACATGTATAAATTAGTCCTCAACATTAAATAATGTGTTGCCCCAGTTCGTAAAAGCATTGTTTGCGGTCATATGTAGGTACTCGTTTTTCAGGTACCGGATGCGATTATTTTTGTAAATTACCTAAAATTTTGATGATGTGGTTAAGACCCTTCTATATCCCATCATCATCTGATAATTGTTCCGCTACGAACAAATTTTTCACTGCACGTATATAGATAGGCCTAAAACGGCATTGAAAAGAAAATCGATCGAAATAATCTATGTATTTTCTATTTTATTTAGTAGTTTTTTCGTCTTCTGTTTTATTATATTTACGACTCCCCTCCCGAAATATTAAACATTTTGCCTACCGAATCGGCTTCATAGTATTATAACCATACTTGGTAAGGATTTTAATACAAAAATTTTTAATAAAAAAAAATTTCGACCGTTAAATTCCACTTAGACAAAATCCTTATACTGGTATGTGCGTATATTGTATATGAGATGTTTTTCTAGTTGTTTTCGCATCTTGAGTCAACAAAACAACAATAACAAAATCACATAAATAAAAAAGGGAAACGTATTACGATAAAAGGAGTGAAAATTGGAAAAGAATTGAAATAAATTTTCTGTTTGTTTTGAAGAAAATGTAAAAGCAAAATATTTTTGTTTGGTATAATACGAGTATAAGGCCGTATCAGTAAATCAAGGATCTTGTGTTTTTATAAGGAGATACACAATTCACTGTGTTTTATGTGTGTGTACGATTTTAACTCCCAAGAGCTTCTATTAAATTCTTGTGCAAGGATTTTAAGGAATCACCCTTATTAAATGTTAAACTCCTTGTTTAGATCGGTGGTTGTTGCCTTGAAAAATATGAATGATCAATTAAATGGAACAAATATGAAAAAGCGTGACGAATCGGAGTGAAAGCTGTTAATTAGAAATTTAATTCTATTGAACGAACATCTAATTTTCGTTAATTAGGTCTCTCGACTGAATCAATGGAAATTCGCAGAAATCGATAGATGAGTCCAAATATCGAGAAAGGAGATTTAATTAGATTTAATCTAATAGCTCAATCTATTCTGCCTGGTTAGGTGGTTCAATTAAAGCAGGGGACGAAAAATTTAATAATATTTTTTATATCCTATCAGAACCCGTTTGCGACGCACGGTAAAATTTTAACAATTTGTTCATTCAAACTCAAAATTTAACTACAAAAGTTTGTATCAAGCTTGATATCCTAATAAGGAGGCACAAATTGGAGATTTTGTACTCCTAATCATGTACTTTTCGAACCTGAGTTCAAATCTCTGGGAGGGAGTGTTAATCTTTAAAAATTTCACTCAAAAGTGAATTTTTGTATACGTTAATTCGTATAAAGTTTACTATCCTAGTGAAGAGGTTTCATTTGGACTAGTCGAATAAGAAATTTAATAAGCTATTTCATGAGCTATCGGAACCTGACTCGGAATGTCTAAGAAGTTATCGATATTTCAAAATTTCACTCAAAATGATATTTTATGTACGAAAATTCGCGTTAAGTTTACTTTACTGGTTAGAAGGTCTCAATTAAGCTAACAAACTGAGTAATTTAATAAGTTGTTTAAGTGATTTGGGAACCGGAGTAAAAACCCGTGGAAAGGCGAGTTAATATTCTAATACCATTTTCACTCAAACCAATAATTTATAAGCATAAATTTATGTCAAGTTTTCTATCCAGATTAGGAGAGTGGAGCTGTCATTTGAGCAACAAGAATAGGCTAGTTTAATGAACATTTAAAAGTTTCACTCAAAATGTGTTCACTCAAATTTTATTTACGAAAATTCGTGTTGCTATCCTAATTGGAGTTCCTAATTGAGTTAGCTTAATAGGTAATTGTAAAGCTACTCAGGTTATGTTGGAACATGAATCAAAATCACTGGAAAGGTGAGTTAATATTAATTTAAAATTTTCACTCAAACTCATGATCCATAAACAAAAATTCGCGTCAAGTTCGCTATCTTGGTTAGTAGAATCCAACTGCACCTAACTGGATAAACAGTTTATTTATTCATTTAAGGTTCTATCGAAATATCACGTCAAATATTTTTGAAGATGTGATAACTGTTAATTAAAAATTTTACTCAAAAATAAATTTTATATACGTAAATTTCTATCAAGTTTAGTATCCTGGTTAGAAGGATTCAATTTCAAGATATATCGGATCCTGAGTTCTAATAAGCCGGCATAAATTCCACCCCACATCTATATCGTATGTGAAGTTACCCACGATTCTTTCCCATAAAATTAGAAAACAATCATCAGGCAACAATAATCAATAAAATCTCCATTTGCTCTTGTGTGAAGTTAGCCCAGCCTAGAATTTATTAAAATTCACGTCAAATACAAAAATAAAATTCTTTACTTATGAGAATTTAGAACATGTATTTTTACAAAATAAAATTTCATTCGACATGATAAAGATACTTGACGATTAAGGCAATGTGGTTTTGAGATCGCCACACTTCTGCCTTATTTTCAGACAAGTTAGAAAATATCGTTCCGTGACAACTTTGCGAAATTGGGTCCTGGGCAAGATACATCAACACAACTCGTATGTGAACTTTTCCAAAACTAAGGCAGAAGTGTGACGATCTCGAAACCACAGCCTTAATCCGACAAATTTATTCTTTTATCGTGCCAAGTATCTTTATCTTGTCGAATGAAATTTTATTTTGTACAAATACATGTTCTATTGATATAACGGTTGCATGGCTAAAATTCGTATAAGTAAAGAATTTTATTTTTGTATTTCACGTGATTTTTAATAAATTCTGGACTGGGTTAACTTCACACAAGAGAAAATGGGATTTTTATTGATTAGTGTGGCCTAATGATTTTTTTTTATTTTCTGGGATATAATCATGGGATAACTTTACCTACGTGTCCCCTGGATCAGAATGATCTAGTTCAATAATTGGATTTTCCATATTGCTCATTCCGTCACTATCGCTTATTAATAGTTCATTTGATGGTTAATATGTCGGATCATCTCTAAATTCACCATCATCACAAAAAAGTTCGATGTTTGAGCTTAAATGTATTTCAAAACCGTCAACCTAATTTTATTACTTACCACGACGATTTTATCTAACCCGGTACCAACACTTTCACATCAAAAATAATATTTCACACTTTTCGGTAAAACGAAGTTGTTGATCGTGCCACAAAATTTTTACTACTGAAAACTAAATAAATTATTGACGGAATTGTTGTCTTATCCTGAAACCCAAAACACATAAAAAAACTACGAGACATTTATTTCCTATTTGCCTATTTTATTTTATTTTATGTTTTCATGCCTTGTCCTATGAGGCATTTTATAAATGACGGCATATCGTCTTGTCCCGCGGAATTGAGCTGTTGCTGTCGGTATTTGCTGTCTTGTCCGCGAATGTGTTAACCAGCAGAAACTATGTGCAGAATATGGTACAAAAAAGGATGCTCTTCGATTTAAATTTAAAATTTTCGCTTGCAAACCATTGCAACCCAATATGGCTTATTTAATTCAATATTGAAAAATGGCTGATGGCGAATTCACCCACAATCACTTGAAATAATGAAGGAATTGTGAATTTAATTAAATAAAGATACACCAACACTCTTATAAAATTATTTATTTACAGCTCTTAAAAAATTCAATACATTTTTTTATTAACTCCAACTCTTAAAATGGTTATAAAGGCTCGATCAAATGTCTGAAAAAAGTGACCGAGCAAAAATTGAGTTTATTTGTTGTAATCCAAATTGACAGTGCGAAATGAAATTAGCGGCCAAATGATCACCTCAACTAAATACAGAATTGCATCATTTAACTGCCCGAACATAAATGTCAGTATTATCGAGTGTTATATGAGTATAACAGCGGTGTTGCTTTCGCAAAATTACAACAACAATTTCATTGTATAAAGTCGAATTGGCTTTAATGTAAGCCAACAATTTTTTAGGTTTAGGGGAAATAAAACCATTATATGGTTATGGTGTTTACAACAAGGCGGTTCTTTTTACTATTTTTTTTTGTCATCTTGTTGTAAAAAAGACATCTTGCGTTTGTTTTGACAGAAAAATACCGAATTTAGTTTGTTCTATTTCGTAAAATAAAAGAAAAATAAAAAAAATATTATTAAAATGAACCAAACCGAAGAATCTAAATACATTAAAAAAATTAAAGTCAAAAGTTGTTGCTTTCAGATTCAAAAGCTAAGCTAAGCGCGATTTGCGAAAGGAAAAATGATAAAAAAAGAGAAGATAAAAATTTCAATAAGAGAGCGAGTCATAAATTTTCATAATATGTTACCACACTTTCGAACCGATTGGGCAATGTAATCCTAGCACATCTTTGTGCAGTGCTAAATTTTTTATTTTGAGTTGCAATTGGTATTAACTGGTCCCAAATCGAGATCGTCGTTATTTAGTTAACGGTAAAGAAAAATAATTTTATGATATATTGGAGTTTTTTTTCTCAGTCATCTCTCGAAAGTGGTCGTCCTCAAACGTGCAATTAAATAATTAATATTTTTTATCAATCCATGATAATGATTTTTCATCTGGTATAGTGGCGATAATTTTGAGCCACGCTTTTGGGATTTTGAATCGCCTTCCGATGAGGAACAAAATAAGCTATCTACGACAAATCGACCGTGTTGCTCTACCGATACTCATATATGGAATTAGTTGAAATCATCAACGAAGAATCAACAAATGAGTCTAATAACGAATCAGATAACAATACTTCAACTGTATCGGAACCGGATTTCTCAGAAAACAACTGCAATAGAGAACCGGCGTTTGAAAATGTCACAATTTGGTTACCACCTGATGATGGCTTTGAGCCACGAATGAGACCGACCGCTCACCGAACACCAAATATTAGTCCTCATTTTGATCGGTCCGATCCACCAATAAAAATTTTCATGAAAATGTTTCCACCAAGTCTTTTTAATTACATAACGCAATGAACAAACGAGAGAAGCACCAAGTTACTCCAAATTAATAAAAGATTGGCAAACACACAGTTAACGGTCGTCGGAGAAATAAAAGTATTAATTGGCTGTAGTCTCATAATGTGTTATACAATCGAGTTCCAGCTTTAAAAAATTATTGGTCGCATCACACCATTGGGAAATTAAGCAATAAAATCAGTTATTTCTCGTGACCGTTTTTTGCTGTTAACATCGAAATTATACTTTGCACCACCCAAAAGGCCTGTAAATGGCAGTAAAACGTACGACGTCGATCATACAGTATAATGTTTAAAATTGCGGTCCCAAAAAGCACGTGATGATAGTGCTGCATATCAGAGCATCGATGAATCGATGACGAAATTCAGAAAGCACTCATCTCTAAAACAATATATGGTGCTAAAATCAACCAAGCGTGGTATAAAAATGTGGCTACGATGCGAATATATTAGAAATTTGTATTTTGTTCTTCCTAAAAACCAACTAAAAATTTAAAATAAGAAATTTTCATTCGAAACAATTAAAACTAATATACCAAACCAAATTTCTCTAAGTGCCGTATTAGATGTTTGAGGAGGTAAGACGTGAAATGCATCTACAGTTACATGTTTAGAGAATATTTTAAATGGCACTTCATCTAATAAATATAATTTAAAATCGTCAGATCAATTTTCATGTGGAGAGTTCGGGAAAATTCGATTGAATATATCGCATACATAAAATTTGAAAATTTCTCAAAATTGACCGTTTAAAGTGTCATGGCTGGAAATAGATTCAAATGAAAGCTTTAATTGATGATTACACCTGGAAAAAATTGCAGGTCGATTTCGTGTGTGCGGCCGCCCCGATGGCAAAATGGTTAGCATACTTGCTCCAGCGACCGGAGGTCCTGGGTTCGATTCCCGGTGGTGACAAGGAAAAAATTTCACGGTTGGTTTAGGATCAATGAATTAATCACTCATTATCCGAAATGAAAATATGATTATGAAACCTCATGTGAGGCGGCCAAACCCCTTGATGGGATATAGTGCCAGAGAGAGAGAGATATATACAATCGAGTTTTCCCGAACTTCCAACATAGAAATCGACCTGAAAAATTTTCCAGGTATGATCATCAATAAGACTTTTCATTTGAATCTGTTTCCAGCCATGACACTTTAAGTAATCAATTTTTAGAAATTTTCAAGTTTAAAGTGTGCGATCCATTCTTACAAATTTTCACGGACTCTTCACATGAAAATTGACCTGAAATTCTTGAAGTTTTGCTTGGGTTTTGCCATCGAGTTTTCTCAATAATAGAACAGTTTTTTTATTGTAATTTTAATGTATTTAATAAAAAAGTTTAATTTTCAATAATATACGTTAATGATCCGAAAAAAAAAAATTTTTAATTTAAAAAGAAATTACTGTTTAACATCAAAATTATGTATCTGCTTTATCGACATTTTTCGGCTGGCTCTTTATGCGTTTACATGCGAATAATACAAGTTCCATTTTAGTCTGCATTATCGATATTCTTTGGCTGATAAATTTCAGTTATTACAGCCGAAACTGCATTATTGACATTTTTCGGTCGATAATTTTAGTTATTACAGCCGAAACTGACTTATCGACATTTTTCGGGTGGTCTGCTATTCGACGCAAAATTATACTTAAAAAGTGACATTTAGGTAAATTTTCGCTTTCCCATTCAACCTATTTTTGGTTAGTCCTACGTCGAACCGATGGAAAATATAAGTTGTTTTCTTCTTATTTTTACCTATTGAAAATAGTAATGAAACGTTTGCCAAATTTCAATAAATAATTTTTCTTAAAGTACAATATGTTATTTTATTATAATTAAAATGTAAAACACAAATGAACAAATTACCCGTGGTCTTTGAAAATAATTTATATTACAATATACTTTTTTATATAATTATTAGAAACAATTTTTTTAGCCATTTCGTTAGTCAAATTTCGGTTCATGGCCAATTTTTAAAAAAATGTATATGGGGGGTGCAATGCAAAACGTAGATATTTGATAATTTTTCGGGAATTTGTGGAGCTGATGGCTTGCAAAGAGGAGATAAACTAGGTAAAAAATTGATATCTGATATAATTTTGACAAAATATCTCATAACCTGAACGCCTTGAACAGGAATTTCTCGTTCTGAAAAGTGTGACCAAAAGTTTCTCTTTCGCTGCTTGGAATCTGTAATTGACTTAGTTTGCTAAATATTTGCTTATTTTCGACTATAAGGAAAAGTGTTAGGGAACCTTTTAAGAAATTCGTCTTTCAAGGCAACATTTTCAGGTGATTTACGTCTTTATAGCCGATCAGCAAAATTAAATTTCTACCGTAATATTTCTTTAAAGAAATTTTAACCTTGAGGTAGAAAAAAGAGAAAAATATAGAAAAAGATCCTTATTTTTCGTTTTTAAAGGATAATCGTTTTCAAGGTTGAAAATTGGTGAAATATAATTGACGAAATCTCTTAGGATTTGCGATACTTTCGACTTAAAAGTTATAGTAACTTTAAAGTTGACAATCGGTAGAGAAAAAGAAATATTTCCCTTATTTTAAACCCTATTTCCTATTTACACTATTCAACTTTAAACACGAAGCTCTTAATATTAGGCTATAAAGTAAAATCGTCCAAAAGGTAGAAAACCACTAGAAAATATGCGAAAAATTTCCCTAAATTTTTACCAATTAGGAAAAATAGCCAAAAATTATGTAATTTTTACCTAAATAGCACATATTATACGAAACGATGGAATAAACTACATAAATTGTTAGTTGGGCTTGCTTAAATATTCCAGATAATTAAATATGAGCCAGGTACATTAGGGATGAGACTGAATCGGACGATGGAAGTAGAAGCTAGACTAAAGCAGACATATAGGTTAACTGGAAAGTATATGAATTCATTTTCATTTACCCGGAAATTCAGATTTGGCCGCTCACTAATAGCAATGAAGAGGGTCAAATTACATGTTTTATAAACATGATCATTTTTATCTGGAGTTAAAAAAAATAAGTCGTTTTGTTTTTGGCAATGGAAAAATAAAATTGTGAGTTAAGTTTTATTGGGAAATTTTTTTGTCCGTATTGTGCGTTTAATCAATTTATGTGTTGATGTAAAATCAAAATTTTATGAATGATATGTAATAAAAATTATGTTAAGATTTTTTTGAGCGAATATTTTGAGTTTTTTTCCCCATTGTGAATGACAACAGTGGGTGTTCAACGGAAAGATAACTACTGTAACTGCGTCATTTTTGCTTTGATTCCGAAAATTTTGATTGTGAATGCAACTCGAGAGGCGTAATTAAGAAAGTGTTTACTGGTGGTTGTGAGTAGCCTGGTTATTACGAAGGCGCCACAGTACAACAGGTGCAATTATATCGACGGGTGCTAATTTAATAACGGGCACTTTAGCAAGGCCAAATATACGGTTTTTGGCGAAGAAGGCCAACAATATTACCTGATGTTAAGGCGAGTCAACGCCTAACATTTATTGCGGTTTAAGGCGAACCAACGCCTAACGTTTATTATCTTATCGGTTTAAAACGGGACGGGAAGACGCCCAACGATTTCCTTTTGGGTATCGGTGAAAGGCACCGTAAAGGGCCGCAACGCGGAATTATTGGGAGTATAACTTAGTTTTTTGGATTTTTTGAAGAAAAACTACGTTTATTTCTTCTTAATTTTCTTCTATGGCTTTTGACCATCTTTCTGGCAATTTATAAATTCCATCGAAAAAAATTGTTTGTCTTTAGATGCGATCCGTTCGTCGAGCTATTTTTTGATTTCTTCGTGGGTTCTGAAATGCTGGTCTTGAAGATCGCTTTGCATTGTTCGGAACAAATGGTAATCTGATGGGACACAATCTGGTGAATAGGGAGCATGCGGTAGAATTTCCCATTTAAGTACTTGCCGCGTACTTTTTACTTGTTTTGCTACATGTGGTCGAGCATTGTTGGCTGGAATCGGACCATTTTCGGTCAATGCATGGTTCAAATCTATCAATTGTTGTTTTTAACGTTCACCAGTAATAGTTTCGTTAGGTTTTAGCACCCCATAGTAAACCACTTCTTTCTGATCCCACCAAATGCACAACATAACGTTACTTCCATGAATGTTTCGTTGTGCTGTTGATATGGATGGTTCGCCTGGATGAACCCATGATTTTTTGCGTTTAGGGTTATGGTAGTCAATCAACTTTTCATCGCCAGTTACAATTTGAGACAAGAAATGCCATCTTCGGAGTCTTGTAAGCAAAGAATTGCAAACCATTTTCAATGTTGGCTTAGTCATTTCATGTGGTACCCATTTTTTTTTCTTTTTGAATCATTTTTATGGCATGCAAACGTTTGCTTATGACTGCTTGAGTGACATTTAACTGTTCTGCAAGTTTTTATTCTGTTTGAGCTGAGTTTTCCTTCAATAACGCTTCCAATTATTCATCTTCGATTTTTTTATTCGTTGACCAGAATGTTCTTTGTCACTGACATCAAAATCACCATTTTTGAATCGTTTAAATCAGTTTTCGCAAGTTTGTTGAGTTGTTGCATGTTCACCACAAGTTTCTTGAAGCACACGAAAACTTTCAGAAGCTTCCTTCTTTTGATTAAAGCAAAAAGTAATTTACTAAATTTTAATGTGGAATGTCAACACTTTAAAATGCCGTAGCTGTTTAGTACTAAAGTGACGCCATCTCTTAGAAAATCTAAAAAAAATAAGTTATACACCCAATAAACCTTACGGTTGGCCAGTCGAGGGGAGTTTTATAGGTGGACGGGCCGCATCGGTGGAGTGTTAGTGTTGGTTACAAAACGGTTACAAGGCCGCAACAGGGTGAACAGTTCGCAGCGTACTTCCTTGAATCTTTGTAATCAAGCTGGCTGGTTTCACGTTGTACCAACAATATTCGCCGAATCTCTGTTAGAAAAACCGATCGTAAACTCCAATAAATTGTGCGATAAATTATGGTATTTGTTTTTCCGTCACGATTGAGTGGATGCAAATTGCCTTTTACGGTGTTAATCGTCTCCGAAAATGAAGCGGGGTCTAAATATGTTGAAAGCGGTGTTAAATCACTAATTTATAAGTCACCGGTTAATTTAATTTTTATTTTTTATTCTTATAATTCACTACTTATCACCGTGGTTCGCCTTTTCATACTATTTTTTTTCCTTATTTTCTTCTTCTGCTAAAACTGGTTCTATACTGACAATTATATTACTTTTTGGCTCAGATGGCATCTGTGATTCATTCTAACTAATTCATACTAAAATTTATTCGAAAATGATTTTAAGCAAAATAAAGTGTCATCTATTGGCCATCTATTACATTATAATGACATTAATCTATTACAAATTACATAAAGTTCTATTTTGACAAAAAATAAAGTTTAAGAATCTCAGCTAATTACGAATATGTCACAACGATTCGTATTTATTTTCTCACTGCTTGTGTTTGGTTTACACAGTGAAATAAATTTAATATTATAATAGCTGTCTTTACATGATAAAAATTTAATTTGAATTTATTTTGGATTTACTTTATTCCCAAGGAAACAGCAAAAAGAATTTTGTTTATTGGGTTGGTAGCAGACAGTTGTCTTTATTTGTTAAATTAAAAATTTAACAAATAAAACAAACGACGCACACAATAATAAATACACTGTTTGTTGATGCGAATATGAAATGTCACTTTGTGACAACATTTTAGAATAAAATATAAAAAATACCAACTACGTCGACATCTTTCGGCAAGTACCAAAAATAAAAATTGGAATTGGATTTAAATAATTCTAAAAAAAAAATTGGATTTAACTAATTCCATTTAGGAATTGTTCAGTGCAATTGTTGATGTAAATTTCTCAATTAAATACAGCTAATATTGAATTAGCTAATTAATTAATTAATTGACGATTCAATATTATAATAGTATAGTGATAATAACATGGTTAATAATTTTGATTTGAGAATTATAATACAAATTGCGTATGCAAATAATAAATATTGACAATTTATTTTCTAAGTTGTTGTTTGTGTTGTTGGTGTAATCCATTGGATTTGCTATCAGCCATTTTGTTTCCGTTCAGGTAAGTTTTTAGTTTTATTATATATAATGATCTCGACAAATCTTTCGTGCGACAAATTATGGGTCACTTAATTTTTCAGTTTTCCTTAGTTTGGCTTATTTTTATTTTATTCTGTTCTAAGGTATAGACCAGGAGCACGCAAGCCTCAACCCATGCCCAAAACCCTGAAATTTAGTCGGCTAAATCACCGTGATAGAGACCTCTGGGTACTTAGTTGAAAACTGCAGTATGGTTGTTGAACCATTCCGTAACAGCGGCGCCCAAGATTGTAACTGTTTCAATTTGCATGGATGCGCACACCAAGGCCTTTCTGCACCTGGTTGGCATCCTCATCTGCGATAGTAACCAGCTGGGGCTATGTGCTTACGCGTACATGGGGCTGTCATACTCTTATTCTCAGGGAATTTGATTGAAGAGCTCCTATCATTTCCATAAAATTCGTCCTGTTTTTAGTTCTCATTTCATTTTTAGTTTTCATTTGTTTTTTTTTTTTGATCTTCTCATTTCCCTTGATTTCTCGGGCGAAATTTGAGCAATAAGTCCCAATCCTGACACATAGCTGGCGCATCTAATAAAAAATCAAGACTTTTAGAAAATATCTCCTAAATAACCTAAATATAGACTGCTACCCGACTATGCAATTTTACCCGCACTCACATTCTGAAGTTAATGACAAAAATTATTTTCGTGTCCTACGGTTGAGACGGTTGGTAAGAGTTTCGGAACTCCATTAAGAAAACAGCGATAGAGCAAAAAATCGACCCTAATGGTGAATCCTTCAAATACGTTTTACAAGCGATGCAAATCGTAATACATCGAGAAACATAAATAATTTTGACCGTTAAATTTTCTTAATAAAGCCGGAGATAGTGGATGCCAGATTCGAACAATTAACATACACGGGTAGAGAATATAATTGGTGGAAAATTTGCGCGTTCCCATTTTGAATAGTGAATCAATATTTTTAATATAATTCTTCGATTTTCATATTATTTCAATAAATCCATTGTTTTTATTTCCTTCATTTATGAAAATTTGGCGAACATAAGCCTCAAACAGAAGTAAAAAATATCTGACACTTACTTCAGATCAACATATAGCAGTCGGTCGATATACTCTCGAATAATTTCTGTTAGTATTAGTATCAAAATATAAATTAAGTTGATCCCTAGGCTTGTCTAAGCTAGCAATAGCTAAACAGCAACTTTATGAAACCAGTTAACATAAAATAAAAATAAAAAATCCTAAGTTTCAGCCGAAGGTTAAAAATTTAAACATCGAAGATGAGGCTTGATATTTTGCTTAATATGCCTAAATAAAAAAGCTAAAGTACTATCGGTACGAAACGTATCACATAAAAAAGCTGCTGATTTGTTTTAGGCTAGAGTACTTGTATCAGGTATTATATAGACGTAAAAATAAAAAAGTTTGAGCCCAAAAATAGATTTTCGACGCACCAGCGTGTTTTGGTTCTTGGTGTTTTGGTATTTACCTTATTGTTTTTTTTTTGTAAGAAGAGATCCAATAGGAGGCACTTTTTCCAATTGGATTTCTCATTGGGATTCATGCATCACAACTGTCATATTTATATGACATTTGTGTTCAGTATTCATTGATGTTTCACCATTCCACCAACCAGTGTTCAGTGAAAAATTGTTTTCGTGCTCTTCGGCCATTTTTGGTGTTCATAATCGTCTAACTGAACGCACTATTCGCGAAACAATCAATAAAGTTCGAACCACTTTTTCATTATTGGATATTCATCAACCGACTAGAGTGCGTACAAGTTGATCTTTTGTGAATATTGCTGCTGTAGGTGAAAGTGTACGTGAAGACCGCAATCTAACAATTCGCCGCCGTTCTCAAGCTCTGGGTCTCTCGTATGGCACATTGACCCGTATTTTGAAGAGAGATCTTGGTTGAAGCCGGTTGACCTTCCTTTGCGACAGCGATTCGGTTTATGGGAGTTGGAACAGCTCCAAATTGATCCGTTTTTTATCGAAAAATTGTGTTCAGCGATGAAGCTCATTTTTGGCTGAGCTCATTTCTGGCTCATTTTTAATGAACAGACAGACGAGATTCAAGAGCTTCCAATGCATTCTGAAAAATGCACTGTTTGGTGCGGTTTATGGGCAGGTGGTAATATCAGACCGAATTTCTTTAAAAATGCGGAAGGACAGCGTGTAAACGTCAATGGCGCAAAATACAGAGCAATGATCAGACTTGTGGTTTCAACAGGATGGTGCAACGTGCCACACAGCAGGCCAAACCATCGATTTATTAAAATAAAATTTTAATGAGAACATCATATCAAGAAATGGACCTGTGAACTGGCCTCTAAGATCTTGTGATCTAACTCCGTTAGATCACTTTTTATGAGGGTATTTGAAATCCCTTGTTTATATCGATAAACCACAATCGATTCCTGCATTAGAAGTGAACATGACACACGTAATTAATGTAATATCGGCTGAAATGCTAGAAAGAGTGCTCGAAAATTGAACCCATAGAATGGATCATCTAAGAGCCAGTCGCGGACAACATTTAAAAGAAATTATTTTAAACATTAAATGTCATAAACCTAGCTTACGTCACAAATACAAGTTTTGATTATTAAATTGATTTTAAAGCATTTATTTCAAAAAAAAAACATCCGAAAGCTCTTATTGGATCACCCTTTATATTACGCTCACTAACATTATTTTCGGTGGCACACAAATTTTGATCCATTTTTGATCTTTTTTGATCCAAAATGGATTTTTTTTTTATTTCTTTTTAGATTTTTTATTATATTTGTGATTGTTTAGAGCAAGTTGTGTTTAATAAAATAAAAATTGTGTTTTATTCAAAGTGTTATTTTAAGATTATTGTGCACCGAAAACAACCTTACAACAAATAACCTTACAACTTTTGCATTTCACCAGCTGTCAATTATAGTAAACGCAAACTTGAAATCCGTGCTTGTTTCTTGTTTTTATTATAGATTTTACTATATTTTATTAAATAATTCATTTATAATAATGGCTGACGAATCAAATGAAGGCAAATATGGCTAAAATGGATAATAATCGAACTAAAAGTAACAACAAGCCTCGAAGAATATGAAAGTTTGCAAAAATTATTTAGACGGGCTCTTCGTGATGGGATAACGACAAAATCTGGGATAAATAGTACCAAAATATGTCTTTAACTGTCTTAATCACTCTCAGCTGTTTCAAGAGCAACGTAATCATTTTCAAATTAAATTAGATGAGTAAGAGAAATGCATTTGCATTCATTTGAAGTATTCACTAAATTGTCTTCTAATTTCAGGTCTCCAGAAATTATAAAAAAAAAATTAAAGATTTACCAAGCCAAATGTAAACTACCTCTTATAGAAGTTGAAAAAGTATACGAAGAATTCGCTAAAAAACACGAAGCGGTAAGTGCAACGTAGATTGACTGGGAAACGGTGGATCGCCGTTATAATCGTGCGATTATTATACTTCGTAAAATTCTTCCATTTCAATTAAAATTAAAAAATCTTGACGCAAAAAATATGGCGAGAAGGAGCGCTTATACTTGGAGTACATAAAAGACTGAATTTATTGATTCATTATTAAATGATAGCAAAGAAGAGGAGGATGATTTAAAGCAGTCGGTGTTACAAAACTTGATGTAATTGAACGAGCCTTGCGAACTATTACATGGAATTCTGAGTTTTATATAGAAAAAATGCGTAGGTATTATCGAAAATTGAAAATCGTTTGACAAAATCTAAATATATAATGAGACGTTCGAAGCAGATGTTGCAGTAGGTTTTGAAACACCTGAACCTCAGGTACAAATTTGGCTAGATTATTTAACTTCTTTGCGTCGCCAGACTGATTTAAAAACGAAAAAGATATCGAGATTTTACATAAAAATTTTGACTTGGCATGGAGTACTCTCGGCCAACAATGGGGTGTATTAGCTGACCAACAATGTGAAATACTTCAGTTTTGGGGTCATCTCGAGTACACCAAAATGGGCAACGCCTTGAAAAGTCGTGAGATCTGGGATACGGTCATGGAAAGTGCGGACAATTCCTATAAAAACGCTCTATGGAACAAATTTATTGATTTTGAAACAAGTTGAAATATAGAATCGGCTCGAAAATTGTACATTGTAAACACAATTTTTATTTTATTAAACACAACTTGCTCTTTAAACGATCACAAATACAATAAAATAGAAATGGCGCGACGTCTTTTCTGACAATTTCACATGACGTTTAGTTTTTTTTTATGTGTGAGTAAACGTCAACAAAACAAAATTGGCGGGCCAGCATGTTTTGGTTCTCTCGTATTTACTTTATTTTTATTTTATTTCGTTGCATATTCTTGGGATAAAATTTCGTTGCATTTTTCTATATAATGCGACGCCAAAAACATCTTCGATGTTAAAATAATTGTCGAGATTACCTTGCGTAATCTACTACGCCCATCACTACCCGTCGTATAACAAACTTTTATTTGTGCCAATACCGATCAATCAATCAGAAAAGTGTCTGGCAAATTTGAAGATGTATTATTTATTGAAGGCTTCTGGAATCTGTTTTCTATAAACATAAAAGAACTCTCTTGAGCTTCTAATTTAACTTACAAAACATAGAAAAAAACAATTGGTTTTCTAATATTGTATACGAACTCTCAAAAATTAATTATTTAACTAAATTAATTTTGAAAGCAAGTTTTACTTTATGGAAAGAAGAGAAATTTTCTTTCCTGCATTCCAAGATTCTCTTTCGGAATAATTTCAAGTATATTGTCTCCAAAACTTTTATGAATTTCTTGAAAGTATTACGATTATTTAAAATTAAATAGAACAAGTCGTTACTTTTGAAACACCCGCAACTGCAATATTGTTTCATGAATTAACAGTTAAAACCGCGTCAAGAAGTAGTTATAATTTTATATTACATTCGATCATAATTCTCTACATTACGTTCCCATATTATAAAACCACACACTAATGATGCTTAAGAGTTGTAAAGAAAGTAAAAAAAATGTTTTTTTATCTAATTTCTAATGCTCGAAGGCACTAATGGCCACATCTTTTATTGTTGAAAAATGATAATTTTTATTTTATTACATCTTGCTATTGAACGGAAAGAAAAACGTAAGACCAAAAAACTACGGGTGGGTATATATGGAGTGATGCTCAAATGAATTGTAAATTTAAAATAAAGAACAAAAAAAAACCAAGGAGATTTATGTGTGTGGTTCTTCTTCCTTATCTCGTATAAATATGCGACCATA
This sequence comes from Nephrotoma appendiculata, assembly GCA_947310385.1. Lineage (NCBI taxonomy): Eukaryota > Metazoa > Arthropoda > Insecta > Diptera > Tipulidae > Nephrotoma > Nephrotoma appendiculata. The sequence goes on along the minus strand of OX371223.1, from coordinate 367,733,108 downwards.
TACTCGATTTCTCATGTATATAAAAAAAAATACCTTATCGTTTTTTAAAGGCATTTCCATAAGTGGTTTTTATGTGTCCATTATACGTTCATATAAAATCTATTTATATCCTCTCTCTTTCTCAAGTAGTAAGACTTTTTTTTTGTAGAACGTCTTAAAGATAAACTACTCGTCTATATAAAGACGTCCAACTTTAATATAATATATATTGCGTTTTATCAAAACAAAACCGAAAAAGTTTTTATTACTCCCACACCCTTCAATGCGCACGCCAGTGCTGAGTTAAAGAGTAATCATTCAACTCTAAAAAGTTATCTCATTATCACTCACTTGATTTGATTTATTTGAGTTTTGTATATCGACATTTTTTTTTCCTTCATCCGTTTTTCATTTGGAAAAATCAGATTATCATTTTCCGTTTTTGTTTTGTTTATTGCGAGAGCTAGAAAATTAAAATTCAATTTTTCAATTCACTTGCTAATTTTCTCTATATATAAAATTTTTTTTTGTTCATCATCATCATCGCCACATTAGAAGAGAGTTTGTAAGCTGCTGTTACAAGAAAGATATTGGAGTGAAACAAAAGATTCATTTTGTCTCTCGATTCCTTAAAACTTTAATAAATTTATCAAAAATATATATATAATTTTAAGGACGGTGGTATGATATCGTCTGTTTATTTATCTGTCTTCATATTATATACTATATATATCCATTTACATTAGATGGGGTTCCACTTGACTGCAAATCAAAAATCAATGAACGACGTATATGAGAGAGCGAGGGTGGCGCAAAGCTCCCCGAGATGGTATGGTGATAAACATAATTTTCGTTCGCAATAAAATCGAAATGAAAACAAACATAATTTGTCAGGTTTTGCCCAGAGGGTAATTTGTGATTGGAAAATATATTTATTTGTATTTATATGTTTTTTCCAGGCAACACCGGTGCACATATATACATATGTGGTATTTCAGGCTGGAGGAGTGCAGGAAAATAATATATAAACAAGCAATGAAATTAATCCGTTATTTATGTATGAAAAGTTTGTGATTGATTACACCCGTCTCTCATCCATAAGTAAGTCAATAAATTTCTTGTCATCGCATATCTCATTTCTCAAAAGAAATAAAATAATATAAGACGATATGTGAAGAAAGTCTTAAAGGCGAACTGAACATAAAACAACAACTAAAAAAATTACAATTCCCACGACCAATCATCAGTAAAATAAATAAGAAAAAGATTATTACAATATAACAACAAACAAATAACTTAAACTTTTTTTTTGTACGTCTTAAGATCATTTACCAGCATCATTTTTCATTCTTCAATTCAAACTTTTTTATATACATATACGAAGTCTATATACGTACACACAAAAAATTCATTTTATTTGTCTTTCTTATATCTGTATGTCTTAACAATTTTTTTTATTTATTTTTGTTTCTGCATTTTACTTATTCCTTTTGAGAAGATTTTGTGATGTTTCTTCATTTTTCTCGTTTCAAAATTTTACTGACCCTTTCATGCGTAACGAAATATTTTGGGAACTACATAGATGCAGGACGTAATATTGTTATGTGGCTAATTTAAATTTTAATGGTGTTAAGGTGACGTGAGACTTTGTAGCTTCAATGCCAAAAATTGGCGCCCAACGTGGGGCAAACCACATTATATCTCGTACACTGTCCAATTTTGTCTTATGTTGTTTGTTTTACAAAAATGGCGCCCATCGTGGAGGTATTAAAAGCCGTATGGGAAAAAAATTAAAATGAAGTTTAATGTGACATACCACTAAAAAGAACTTTTAAAATTTGGCGCCCAGCGTGGGGCTGTTTAATTTATAATATAATTTTGCACTGATCTGTAAAACGATTGCAACTTTCATTTAGTAAATCTGGTCAAGCTCCACAAACAGGCTGACTCGGCCGTTACACTAAGAAAAAATTTGCCGTACTGTAGTGAAAAATGAGATTAAACTTAAAATTGTTCAGAAAAGGTTCGTAGCATTTAAAAAATTGTTTGCTTTTAGTACTTACAATACCGCAACACCGTCTTATACTCGTCTTTTATCCGTCTTTTGTAGTTATATGAACGACATAGAGGGTGAACATTTCCATGGCCAATTTTTTGATTAAGCATTGTTCTAGTATTTTAGTTATCCATTGCTACAACAGGGGCTTGCAGTGTCGGCTCGGCGCTTGAGGATCGTAAGCAGACACGAGAGAAAGTGGCTGATGAAATCTTATCACAGTTCGAACAAATAGGCACTTCTCTCTGCAATGTAAGTGCGAGTAAATCAAATTTATCCGTGGACTTAAAAAATTTCTATTCAAATTTTTAGTTATTTCGACGTCTTCCGAAGGCATCACATAATTAGCTGTAACAACTCTTACTAATGAAACAACACTTGATTACAACACTGAATAAAGATAAATTAATGCCACGGGTTCATCAGGACAAACGAATCATTTTAAATAAAATGATTTATCATGATGTGTCCCTGGCCGTTCCAGTGACCAAAACAAAGATAGCAAATTTATGGAAACAACGTAAAACCGAAACAGAAATTACAATGAATTTGATAGATAACACATGTTCGCTGACACCCCGATTACACCATCATCCCAATCAAATGATTCAGGCACATCAACTAGCAGTGTGATTTTTCAATAATGTTCAGTGGCTACATTTTGTTAAAATAATTACAGTTTAGAGTCGTAAAAAAATAAGGTAGGAAAATAACTTTCTTGGTTTACGTAACGGCGGTTCTGGATATGTCTATTCTGTGGTACAGCAAAAACCTTAAAAAAATCACCCAACATGGGGTCAAAACCAAAAATTGATAAGCAAATCGGTGAAGCTTTAATCATATCAACTAACTCTTGGCGCCCAAAGTGGGGCTATTTTATTATTACAATAACATAACATTCTTCTCTTAACTGTGTACCGTTCTTGATTGAACACAAACATCCTTACGAGAAACTGCTTTAAGTTTGACACCATTTTGAAAAAAATTGGAATTTTGGAATTTGTGTTGGCTCCCAACGTGGGGTAATACAAATTTAAGAACTTTCAAATTTTGGCGGCCAACATGGGGCTGCTTAATTTTTATAATTCTGCTCCGCAATTAAAATTTATCGATTGCAATTTCTATTTGGAAAATCTGGCCAAGCTCTTGAAAAATTCGCAATTGGTGAAAATGACATCAAACGTAAAATGGCACAGAAAAGTTTCAAACATGTAAACAATTTGTTGATTTCAGTATTTGAGATTTCCTGTTCTCTGGTTTTTATCTCGTGCCTTAGTACTGCCTTATGTACTTGTCTTTCAGCCGTCTTGTCACTTGTATCATTCTTCCTTATTCCGTATAGGACAAGTAAACTTTATTGTGTTACTCGATCCGACATAGTCGTGGACCGATAAGAATATTTCAAAAGCTTTGCAGAAATGAAATTATTCTTTTATCTCCACGTCTAATTTCTGCAGCGATTAAAGCTTGAATAAAAGAAAATTTCTGCAGTAAGCTTATTATTTTCACAAGCATTTTGAATCCATTGTGTACGCATGACAAGTAACTTTAGAAAACTTTTAATTAGTTGGGATTGAAACTTGGGTAGCAGCTGGTAATTTTAGTTCTACATTAGCTCGTAATTGATACTCGGTCCAACTGAACCATAATCAATTACGACGTTTGCATATCTGACTTTGGTGGAGAATTTTTCAAATCCGTTTGAGCCCTATCACGTTACGAATCGGGAAGACTATGTTCAATTTTTCCTCGTGAATGCAAATAAGTAATACTTATGTCGACGTTCTACAAACGTATAAAAGTCCTTCAGCGAGTGCTAAAAATTGGTAGCTCTCCGCTACTTAAATTTTGGGAAAATCCATTGGTAAAGTCTGAAAATTCGGAAAGTCGAAAAATGATGTTTTTGTGAGGGATTTCGCAAGTATCCGATCCAGAGGGTCTATTAGAAGAAAAAAATTGTAAAATCTAATTGGAAAACTCGGAAACTTCCGGAAAACCCCGAAGAAAATTGATTTTTTTTCTAGCTCATCAGTTAAGAGAATGACTCGATTCAGCTCAATATTTTCTAGATGTGTTCCCAATTTTCAGGAGATGGTTCTTACGAAAGACAATTTTGGGAAAATCTACCGGAGAAGTCGGAAAATTTGAAAAAACGAAAATGATGTTTTTGTACGGGATTTCGCACGTATCCGTGGAAAACTCGGAACTTCCGGAAAAACGCGAAGAAGATTGAATTTTTTTTCTAGCACATCAGTTGAGAACGGTTAGAATTGGCTCAATCTTTTTTGATGTGTTTCTAATTTCCAGGAAATGGTTCTTACGAAAGAAAATTTTAGGAAAATCTACTGGAAAAGCCGGAAAATTCGGAAAATCGAAAAATGATGTTTTTGTACGGGAACTCACACGTATCTGGTCCAGATGGTCTTTTACAAGAGAAAAATTGGAAATTTGAGTGGAAAACTCGGAAACTTCTGGAAAAACTTGAAGAAAATTGAATTTTATTTATAGTGCTTCAGTTGAGAACGGCTTAACTAATTTGGTTCAATTTTTTTTGTTGTATTGGCAATTATCAGGAGATGGTTCTTACGAAAGAAAATTTTGGGAAAATCTACCGGAAAAGTCGGAAAATTTGGAAAATCGAAAAATGATGATTTGTACGGGATTTCACACGTATCCGATCCAGACGGTCTATTAGAAGAAAAGAATTGCAAAATATAATTGGAAAACTCGGAAACTTCCGGAAAACCTCGAAGAAAATTGAATTTTTTTGTAGCGCATCAGTTAAGAGAATGGCTCGATTAAGCTCAATCTTTTTGTGATGTGTTCAAAATTTTCAGGAGATGGTTGTTCCGAAAGACAATTTTGGGAAAATTCACCGGAAAAGTCAGAAAATTCGGAAAATCGAAAAATGATGATTTGTACGGGATTTCGCACGTATCCGATCGAGATGGTCTTTTATAAGAGAAAAATTGGAAAATCTGAGTGGAAAACTCAGAAACTTCCGGAAAAACCCGAATAAGATTGAATTTTTTTCTAGCACATCAGTTGAGAACGGTTAGAATTGGCTCAATCTTTTTTTTGGATGTGTTCCTAATTTCCAGGAGATGGTTCTTACGAAAAAATTTTTTAGGAAAATCCACTGGAAAAGCCGGAAAATTTAGAAAATCGAAAAATGAGATTTGTACGGGATTTCGCACGTATCCAATCGAGATGGTCTTTTATAAGAGAAAAATTGGAAAATCTGAGTAGAAACTCGGAAACTTACGGAAACCCCGAAAAAACTTGAATTTTTTTCCAGCGCATCAGTTGATTGCCACTGAATTTGCAAACGATAGATGAGCCGACGTGCAACATTTCCAAAAAATCAGTAATGGCGAAAGTACTACAGACTTGCAAAATAATCATTTGGGATGAGTGTAGAATGGTGCACAAACGAGCATCAGAAGCGCTCGATCGAACTTTGAAAGATTTGCGCAATAATCAGGACCTCTTTGGAGGTACGATAATTCTGCTGGCCGGCGATTTTCGCCAAACGCTGCCAATCATTCCAAGATCAACAGCTACTGATGAAATAAACGCTTGCTTAACGACATCGAATTTGTTGAGATACGTGAAAACTCTCAAATTAACAACGAATATACGAGCCGCGTTATAAAATGATTAGACATTGGCATTGGAAAAATTCAGGTTCACGTTTCGATTGGCCTCATTTCGTTACCACCTAATTTTTGTCAATTCACAACCTCTAAAGAAGAATTGATCACGAAAGTGTTCCCGAATATTGGTGCAAATGACAAAAAACATGTTTGGTTGAGCGAACGAGCCATTAGACGATTTGAATATATAAAAATTCGAAGACAAATCGCTGGCCAACTGCACACACTTAAGTCAATCGATAACATTACAGATCCAAATGAAGCCGTTAATTATCCAATTGAATTCCTGAATTGATTGGATTTGCCAGGAATGCGGCCGCACAATTTGCAGCTCAATGTCGGTTCGGGGGTAATCATGTTACGCAACCTGAACCAACCAAAACTATGCAATGGAACAAGAATCACTGTTAAGAGGCTGATAAACAAAGTGATTGAAGCAACGATAATCATAGGAAAGTTCAAAGGTGAGGATGTTCTGATTCCAAGAATACCAAAGATTCCAACCGACTTGCCATTTCAATTTAAGCGTGTTCAGTTTCCGGGTCGTCTTGCATTCGCAACGACGATTAATAAATCACAAGGCAAATAGTTGGAAGTGTGTGGAATAAATCTTGAATTGCCGTGTTTTTCCTATGAGCAATTGTACGTGGCGTGCCCGAGAGTAGGTAAACCATCAGCGCTGTTCGTTTTCTCTCCAGACGTTACGATAAACGCATTATTAATTGGCTGCCGAGGTTGTGAGATTTTACAACTCTCGATATTTTTAGAAAAATTGTCTATATGTGCACACCCGCGAAGATGTCTGCGTTTGAAAAGTCAGGGCTGGACTCCGGGGACTAGGGGCTCAGTACAAATTTTTCGTAAAATTTCAATATTGGTTATTTTTTTAGAGTGAGTTTTTTGGGATTGAGCTTAGGAAAAGGATTATATGAAATTAGTGGAAGTTCGAATCCGGGGGATGCGTCCTCTGAATCAAGGGGTCCATTCTTTTGCGTTCCTGTACCATTAATCTGATAGCAATGAAACTTTGATGATAGGTTGCGTGCATACTCGCGAAGGTTTCTGAGTTGGTAAAATTAGGGCTGGGACCCTGGGTCTGGGGGCATCGGTTTAATATTTTTCTAAAATTTCAATTTTTAATGCTTCCGATGATGCTTCCGATACTGAATTCAGTACCTGATGAATCCCTGTCATTAATTAAAAGTAATTTTAATTTCTTCCGTGCAACGCCGAGTAATTCAGCTAGTTTTCAATAAATATAAATTTGGTTCGTTTTGATTCAATTGAAAGAGTTGAATGAGTTAAGATTATTAAGCGCACTAAACGATTTAAATCAAAACTAAATGAACTTTTAATATCCATGTATTTATTTATTTAATTAATATAATTTACATACTTCATCCAATTATAGATAATTTAGTTCGATCAAACAAATTAATTTAAATAATCTCATTTTATTATTTTAACCAATTTAATTATTATTTAAAATTAATTGGGAATTAAATGAATATAAACTAGGATTTTCTAATATATTTATTGAATATAATACATATTATCACCCTATGTCTTGCATTTTATTTTACTAGTTTTAATTTTTCTTGGGCTGAATTCATTTCAGTTCAATAAATTTAATAAAATCCTGGGCTGGGGTAACAAAACAACTATAGTGTTGCTTAGTGCATTTATTTATTTTTATAGGATTTCTGGGCTAACTTCAAATACTACATCAAATTCAATGAATTAAATTAAATAAATATCTTTATTCATTTAGTGACACTTTACAATCTGATAAGTACAAACTACGGTAAAAAAGACAAAGTAAGAGTAGATTGCAAAGTTCGAAGAAGTGCAAGAGAACTGTAGTGTAGACTGCAAATGAAGACTGTATCAAACAACCGAAGAGAATGAAGCAACTAATTAAATCTAAATTATTGCTAAGTCTTCAAGGACCTTCTATTGTAGACTATTCATCACCCGAAGCCAGACATTACAATATTATTTGAACAATAAAGGACCTTGGACTGCGGTAGTCTAGGTCCTATTACACAAGACAGTGGAACACATACCTTTAGTTGGTATGGGCTACCAAATGAGCTAATAGGGCTTCTCGTTTATGTCAGACTTCGAGAATAACTTTAGATCCATAAGGTAAGGATCTCAAATTTTTATAGTAGAATGGGCTTTACAGGATTACCAGGTGAGTGTTGGAAAAAAAACAGAATGCTCGGCAGCTCTGTGCTATTCCTTAGGTGAATATGTCGGTGATTACGCTTTTATATTACCCAGAATTCGATCTAGTATGAACGACTTGCTTTCTCTTCTTAGATTGTTATTAGAATTTCAGCTGTAACGTTCAAACCAAAAAATAAAATCCAATTTCAAGAAAAAACCAGAAATAATTTAAGCCTAATTTTCAAACTTCACAAAAGTGGCTACACCGACGAAATTTGTTTGCTTATCATTGAAATATGATTTTCATAAATTTTCATCCATAATTTGAGGAAAAACAAACTAGTCCCTAAAAGATACTATATTAAACATACAAAAAACGGAGGTATACCGTTCAATAATATTTTTGTTGAACAAATGAAATAAAATATTATAAAATCCGAGAATAATCAATTTAGATAGCTTATTTCTGTCAGGCATGTTCCTTGCCATCCGAAATATATAATGGCTGAATTTGTGCTTATCTAGAATTGGTCCAATTCCATTGAACAACAACGACCGTTGATTGAACACTTTTCTGGCAAAAAGTGTTCTAGAAACCAATGAAGTTAGCACTTCTGAAAAACGTAGTGGCTGAATTTGTACTCCTGGACTAGCACTAATTTATTCCCGTGAGCACAAATTAGCTCGAAATGGGCTTAATCGGCATTCAAAGATTCATTTTGCAATTCGAAAGTTTCCATTCTGCAGTTACCCACACTCGTGATTCAACAAAATTGAAAAAAAAAAAAAAAAAATTTAGTGGACGTTTTGGCAGCCGTCTGGTGGTAAAAAAGTATACTTAAAAATAGAAATCTCAATGCATCAGAATTTAATTAATCTAAAGATTTTTAATACGAGTTATGATTAAAAACTTTAACAATTCACTTAAAAAAGGGCGCCCAACTTGGGGTCACAACCAAAAATTGCTGTGTAAGTTGATGAAGCTTTGATCATTTCTAAACTAGTCGACGCCCAAAGTGGGGCAATTTTAATATTCCAATAACATACCATTCTTCTTTTAACTGTGTACTGTTTTTGATTGAACACAAATATCATTACGAAAAACTACTTGACACCATTTTTAAAAAAGATTGGAAAACTGGAATTGTTTTGGCGCCCAACGTGGGACATTATAAATTTCAACGTTTCTTTTTACTCATATTTCGAATTACTTTCAAGAGACCTGCAAGTATTACGTGGTTTTTAATCAAATTTACTTTACATCCTATTATCGATTTGAATGGATCGATTTTCGAACGTCGTTATGTTTTTATCAAATTATCCATTTCCCGGCATTTTCCCATAACACAAATTAAATTTCCAATGGAATAAGTGTTAAGTACATAACAAACATAATAATATGCTTGTGTATCGTTGGCAAATATTCATTTCTCGGAACCAAAGCTCACATATGAGTATTAAATATATAAATCGGATTATTAAAGAAAATCCTAAAACTTTTCTATTAAAAGCTCTATTAGCGACATAGCCTTACATAGACAAATAAAATGAAATAAATCAATCGCATGCTTCCTAATTAAAATATCGAATTACACACACACACACATAGAAGAAAAGGAAAATTAATTTAATTTAATTTAATTTTCTTCCACTTTTCCTGAGAAATAATATTTTGTTTCATTTTTCATCTCGTTTTAATTTTTATGTTCTGTACGTTATAATAATATAGTGTTGCCATATCGTCTATTATAAATTTCTTATATAAAAGACAACAAAAGTGTGGTGTGATAGGAAAAGTTTCTTTATTTTTATTTTTATATTTTAGGAAAATTGTTTGTGTAAGAAAATAAAAATTAAAATGTAACAAATGAAAAATGTTTTGTGTATAATGTGCCGGAGAGTTTGGGAAATTAGGAGGGAAATGAGAGATAATAATCTTATCAATTTTCTTGTGATCTTTAATTTAATTTAATTTTATAAGAATTCCGTTCTCGGTATAGACTTACACACAGAGAGGAGAGTGACGTCACATGTTTATATATGTAATTGGTGTAATTATGTTAAGAGGGATCAAATCGATACGCCACACAGCAAATATGTTGTTAATATTTTCAATTACCCTACGGGCCACTTAACCTTTTTGTTGTATGATTGATAAATATTATTTACATACATTTCAATCCAATTTCCACTTCATTGCGATATAAGCAAACATCAATACTCAATTAATTGGCAATTAAATTTTTTTTTTTGCAACTGTCCATACCATGTATACCTAACCTATAAAACAAAACACACCCGATCTCATCACGCGACCCCCTATACACCATGTAGACAGACAACTGTGTGCGTACTGTGCCTTCCTACAAAATTTTTGTTTGTTTATGTTTTAACAAAAACAAAATTAAAAATACATAAAATCGAAAACCGCACCCCCACCCACTTGGAGCGGATTATAATACGAAGTTTATAAATTAATGGGGAAAACACACCACCAAAATATTTTGTTTTACCGTGAGAGCAATAATTTGTGAGTAATTGATGAATTAATTTTGTTTGGTGTATTACAACATCAACAGTGGTTTCTGTTTATAAGAGGGCGGAAGGGAGAGGGCGTTGTAAGGCTGGTTGATTACATTGCGCGGTTAAGGAATTTAATTTGTTTTATTCAGAAAGACAGTTTAAGAAGTAGGGCAGAACTATGCTTTGCCATACTACCTAGTAACCCGCTACGGTATTAATTGTTCCAATCCGACCCGCCTTAAGTTTATATATAGACAAAATCTATTCAGATATAGACAAAATCAACGCAGTTACATAGAAATATTCTATAAAAATTTCTTTCGATTTGAAAATCCTACCAAGTAGTTTGCCGGAAACACGTGGATGTGGCCCCATATTTCTTAAATTTTGGAGGAAAGTGGAAACCTGTGGCAGATACTCTTACTCAATAGAAGCTCTATCTAACCATATCTCTTCCTCGAAAGGAAATTGTGTTTTATTACTTTGGGGTGGGGGGCTTGGGTTGGCGAAGCTGTCTCGACTAATACGTACTGCTCTGGGATAATACCATAACTAGTCTCTCTATTTATCTGAAGTATTCTGCATTTTCTAAGGCGATAAACATACTGTCAAAGTTACTGGTTATTAAGTAAAATATACAAATGCACGAAAATGTTGTGTTACACCGTATGGCTTTTAAAGTACTTGGTAATTAAACTTTTAATACAGCAAAGTATTAATGGTATTTTTTGGTATTAAGAGCTTCCATAATGCTCCCATTTTACTGTACTAAATGAATTTAAATATCCAGCGTAATATTGACGCAGAAACTTTACAACCTAATATCTACAATGCTGTATAAGATAGCGGAAGTTTGACAGCGAAAAATAAGAGATTAAGCTACTCGCCGCAAGTGGCAGTACTATCACAAAAGAGACATTTTTTTTTTGTTATGCAATTACCAGCGGACATTTTTTTATTCATTTTGTGTCTCTTTCTTCAGTAAATAAAACAGCTCAGCGGAATAAAATATTAAAAGTGATCCTAAAAATGACAAATTGATTGATTTCCGAAGTAAAAGAACTCGACTCGGTATATGAAATCTTGAAATTTAACAATTTTCCGTTTTTCCCCCATTTCTTAACGAATTATGATGAAATTTTGATAGTAGTATTGATCAAGGATTTTAAAGTAAGCTTTGAACAAAATTCTATATTGGCAAATTGTAAAAATTCTAGTCCATAAATTTTCCTCAAATTTTTCATGGCATATTAGAAAAACAACCGAAAGTATTGGTTACTAGTGGAAGAAATGACGGAAAGACGGAATATACTGAGTTCCTTTACTTCGGAGATCAATCAATTTGCCATTTTTAGGATCACTTTTAATATTTTATTCCGCTGAGATGTTTTATTTACTGAAGAAAGAGACACAAAATGAATAAAAAAATTCCGTTGCTAATTACATAACAAATTTTTTTCTCTTTAGTGATAGTGCTGCACTTGCGGCGAGTAGCGTAATCTTTTATTTTCCGCTGTCAAATTTCCTCTATCTTATACAGCATATATCTATATCCTTCCGCCGAGGTCGTGTTCAGCAAGTTTCTTTGGGAACGACTCGGTAGGATCAAGGGATGGTCTTGGGTAATAGGATTTCAGAAAAGTTTTATGGTAATTGCTGAGAGAGTATTCATATTCAAGTACCAAGGACCAATTGCAATGCATCCTGATTTCGGAAGAATTTGTTTAGACGGTCCTTTGCTGGAGGTTTTTTAAAGCACCTAACATAATCTCGAGTGCCTTATTTCGATAAAATTCGTTTTTGGAAATCAGAATCCCATTTTTAATTTTATTTTTCTATTAGAACGATTTTTGCAAAAAATTGATGAGCCAGGTTCGAGTAACAGGAAGTAGTTGCGGGGAGTCATGATTTCAACAAAACTCATTTAGAAGTCCTTCGGTAGTGCCGCATTGTTTGGCATCGGCATGTGACGATAGGTTCCAATACTTTGGGTAATATTACATACATCCTGCTATATCTCCATCGATTGCGTCGTGTTGCACCATGTTGGGTCGTGATATTAAAAATTCGCAAAAAAACAGAAGTGGTGCATTTTTAGCACAAACTGTGTTTAGTTAGATGAGTTAATGAACAACGTCATATAATAGGTAGGCTTAAATCACGATTTTGGGGGAGTGGTGGATAATGGCTATCCAAATTTGAGTCAAAAAAAGCATGTGTATGTCTAGAAAACTACTAACTTATTTAGTTGGGCAGGCAACCCATAGTGACTTGGTTCATGTAAAGCCGAACCTGAATTACAATCAGCCAATTGTAGCCCTACTGAATCAAATGTTTGCTCTAATTCTAGTGGTTTGAGACTATGACAATATCATCAGTAAGGCCAACTGTTGCCACCTCTTTGAGCACTTTGAGCATGAGATATTGCAAAATACGGTTATGTCAATAGTCGTTAATAAATGAAGCAAGGAACGTTCCATGCATTTTGATGTATTACGAGAGTGACATAAGAGGTGAAAGCCGAGTTACGAAATCAACTTTCGAGACATTTTCCCGGCCCATCCAACAGAAAAATAGTAGTCCATGCATTGCCGATGATGGCACGTTAATTGATCTGAAAGTGTTGGGATGGATAGCGTCCTCCTTGCGTGACCAACATCGGATTATTTATTTTAGGACTCTTTAATAGAACTAAGAACTGGTACACGAGTAATCACGACTTTATACCAGCAAAATCACAGAAAATAAGGAAAATTACGGCGCAATCCGCACATTTAAATTTTTTTATTTAGGTCAAATAACTTAGATGAAAAAAGTCTCAGAGAGGGAGTTTTCGACTATTCGACTAAACGATATCGGTTTTGATAAGTTCTGAAACGGGAAAAATTGTTTAGAGGTCATACTCGATTTTTAATTATTTTTTTTTTGTCGAACGAATTGGATGACAATTACTGATTGAGGGTGTTCGAATATTAGAAATCAATTACAGTGGGCCCTGATATTCGGAAAATTTATTTAAGGAGTCATCTGGAGAGCACATCTTTTTTTTCCATTTTCTTAACTCAAACGTCTTTGATGCAAATAGTCGAGATGGGAATTTTGAGTAACAGGAATCGAAAACAATGGATACTGACATCGGGAAAACTCGTTTAGAGTTCTACAGTGGAACCCAAGTTTCACTTATACGGACGGTTTTAAGCACCAGAAATTGATTGCTGGGAATCAGAATTTCGAGAATATTTGTTTAGGGCGTTCTCTCAGAGCGTTTCCTTTTTAATTTTTTAGGACGAACGATTTTAATACAAATTAGTGATACAAATTAGTGAGAAAGATCTCGAGTGCTAAATGTTTTTTTCCGAATTGAACGATTTTAATAAAAATTGAAGTCCCGATTTCGGAACAATTTATTAAGAAATCTTCCAAAGAAGCATCCATTATTGCATCATGTTGCATCGTTGCGGCTTGTTATAGGGTTATAGGTCATCGCCTGAACCATGTTATGTGGTATTGCGAGCATGCTGAATGTTATGAAATATCAAGTGATATTGAACAATGTGGCGTCATTATTGTGTCTTATTGCAACATATTTTGCGTCAGTTATATTACCATTATGTTGCGTTATGTTTCGTATTCTTGCACTATATTGCAAAATTTTGTACGTACGTCTGGTTATCGCCAACGTTGTGCGTCTACTCGTATTTCAGAATTATCTACTTGTTGGTGTCGAAAATAGTGCGGACAATTGATTTTTGAGTAGACAATGTCGATAATTGGTAAAATATGTAGACAATTCGTAGAAAATGTAGAATATTATTTTTTGTAGTTCTCATAGTTTTTTCAGTACAAGAATTTTTTATTTCAAATTTTTGTATTCTAAAATTTTGAAAATTAACAATTAATTTTTACAAAACAAAAGGAAAATTTGTACGTTTAAATTATTTCAAATATATTCGTGTCACCATTTGGCATTTCCGCTTTCAAAATTCTTCCTTTCAGAATACAACTTATAAAATCCCAACTTTAATAAAGGAAAGCGGGATTTTAACAATTTTTTTAAGGCATTACAATATATAAAATGCATAAAATGGATCCGTGAACGTTTGAAGAAATTTAAGTTTTTGGTCGAAACAAACGGAACTAGGCAATTTCGTAACAAATTAAGGTCAAGTTTGCTTTTAAAGCACTCAGCTATAGGGATGGGTGGTAATATGAAATTTCACAGTTATATCATTAATTAGTTTCAATATGGCCAACATTCGGAATTATTTTCCAGTCAAATCAAATTTGACTATAATTAGTTAAGAAATCCATTGCCTAGTTCTATTCAGCATTGCCAAATATTTGAAAATAATTGCTTCGCAAAATTCCTCACAGAATGGTCGAATTCCAGAATTACATTCAAAATTCACGTTTTTCACGTCCCAACCTATGTAGTTCTATAATTTACTAAATTTTAACATAATTTGTTAAGAAATGGTCTAGTTAAATACAGCATGGCAGAATTTCAGAAATCCAGAATTCCAAAATCGAAATTCTAAAAAATAAAATTCCTGAAACAAAAATTCCAATAAAAATAATAAAAAAAAATAAAATTCAAAACAACAAAATTTCTATATAAAATACCAAATTTCAAAATTCCAATATACAAAAACTTTAT
Organism: Nephrotoma appendiculata; assembly: GCA_947310385.1. Taxonomy (NCBI): domain Eukaryota; kingdom Metazoa; phylum Arthropoda; class Insecta; order Diptera; family Tipulidae; genus Nephrotoma; species Nephrotoma appendiculata. Next base: position 367,718,065 of record OX371223.1, on the reverse strand, counting down.
GCCCATGGAAATAAGAAAGAAATTTTATTATATTTATAATTATGAAATCTACGATTAAGCTTTAAGAAACCGTTTATTACAGTTTATAGGTAAGGTAAGTTTGTAGGGGAATGGTTCGGTATTCCAAAAAAAACTAACAATCTTTATAGAATCACAACAAAAGGTGGCAAAAACTGAACTCATGTGTGTGTGTATTAATTTGATAAAACAATTAAATTAAATTTAAATAATAATGATAAAAATAATTGAATTACATAAATTGCTTTGCGATGGAATTGGAATTTTTTAAGTTGATATTTCTTCTAAAATAAATAAATCTTGGAAATACGCAATTGCTTTTTTGATTTAGATTTTTGTGTAATGGTAATTTGTAAAATGGAATTTAAATTGTTTTCTAAAGTGTGGTTCTGGAATTTAGGTCAGTTGGATTTTTTTTTTTGGAGCAGTGAACCGTTCCCTTCAACTCATTCAAAGAATAAATATTCAATTTCAATCCAATTCTGCACAACAAATTTGTCAATTCTTTGTTGAGGAAAAGCTTATCATGGTGCAATTCCAAAGATTCACGTTAAAATTTAAATCACATCCCGTGATTCAAATTTGTTAACAATCGGTCGAGAGACGGCCGATTCTTAATAAAATTGTAAATAAAATCCAACTTTAATATGTTTTAAAAAAAACCCGCTTTTGACTTTTAAATTTTTATAATTTCAGATTTTGAAATTCGAGTTTTCGTACCATAAGTACTTTTTCCTGTCCAGGATCAATAGAATTGTATTATTAGGATTATTAACCAATGAACTTGTATGCTCATTTAAAGTATCCTTGTCCGAACAACTTTTTGTGTTTCAGTGTTTTTTAACTTTGTTGTTCATTGTAGTACATAAACAGTCCGTGTTTGGTTTAAAATTATGTATGAAGTTCCACTTTTTAACTATTGTCTACTGTCCTAAACAGCCAAAGGTTTATCAAATGTGGAGTAAGAACGGACTCCTCCTCCTTGAAATGCTTTCATTAACGAAGAAATTATACACAATGTAGAATATGAATAAACTACGCAGCGTAGATCATACGGCACAACATTGTTATCGCTTATTTTCAAAAAAAATTCACAAAATAACAAACGACTATGCTGGGTAGTGTTCGAGTGTCACGACGCGACTGCAATGGACCACGATTCTGAGAAGTTAGTTTAGCGATCAAGTTGCGTCGCATTTCAAAATAGAACTAACTCATTTCGCAATCGATTGGAATGAAACCCAGATTATACTATGAAATTTGAAATCAAATATAAATTCTAAACATGACTCTGGAAAATGGGCAATTTGAATGAACCTTATCCATTTCTTCTAAATTTTATCAATAGAGTACTATAAAATATAAAATAAGACCAAATTAATAAGAGGTTTGTGATAAAGAAGAGTTTTGACATTAACTCGGTACCCAACAAGCAACAATTTGTAAGTTATACAATCATACAATCAAAATTTTTAAAAGAAAACATGTCACAATTATAATTGGGCGCTTTCAGGACACTCAACAGTTGAGAACATGTTGAGTAAAATCGCAGCCAACGCTATGAAAATATTTAGCACTATGAAATTTTTCAATCAAATTGGCGATGATTTCACTAATCATGATAGGGTACCTCAAAGCGCCCATTGTAAACAAATAATCGATCATAGATTGCCGGTTTGGGTTAAATTTTTTGGGGTTGGGCTCGTTTGCCCGAATTTCAAAATCCCAAAATCAAAATCCCGAAATCAAAATCCCGAAATTAAAATCCCGAATCACAAAATCCCGACGAATCCGATTTAAAAAAAAAAATATGAATTTGGCCGCCCGCGGGCCAGCTGTAAGTAACGACTCAAAATATGAAAACAAATATATTTTTGACATAATATTATGTAAGTAATATTTTCTAAAAAGTTAAAAAGGATTTAAATGCACCAGATGTTTTAGTATAACCGTAACAGATGACGCAATAGTGGAAGTAGCCTTTACAAGCAATTTTAAATTTAATTTTTTTTTTACGACTAACTAAATATAAAAATTATTACAGGCAATTTTAAAAACTTATAAAACATTTTTTACGATTAACTAACTCATAAAATACTAAATATGTTGGAAAATTATGAAAAGCATTAAAAAAATAAAAATAAAAATCTGTACCAATGATGCTACTCCTACTTATGCGTCATTTGTGGGTTGGGGTCGAACCCATCATTTGTGGAGCCAAAATGACATGTTACATTATGATGACTCACAAAAATCTACCTGAAACTAGCAGATTTTTTTTTTTTTTTTTTTTTTATAAATATGGAGTGATTTTAGTTTTCCGACATTAGTATTTTGTAAACCGTATTATCGATACAGTCTATGGAGTTCCAATTGTGATAAAATAAATTATATTAAATCAGTGAATAAGTCTTGTTTAGTAAAAAATTGTATGTGAAATAACAAATAAAAATAAAAACAAATAATATAAGGAGGAAAATGAATATCTCATATATCAACGAATAAAAATAAAGACAAGCTGATTATTTATGGTTACGCTTACCATCTTGAGAAGATGGACAAGAATCAAATTTATCGATGGTGTTGCGATCAACGGAAAAACCTATTGTGTAAAGCAAAAGAAACCACACCACTAAAAGAAGGAAAACATGAACTAAAAAAGGAACCATCAGATCATAATCACGCTTCGGAGGCTTCCGACAGAAGTACTAGGGTTGCGACCTTCACAAATAATAAGAGAAAGTATTATATTTACTTTCAAACAGAGCACAAAAACTAAAAATTGTTCCAGTGAGGACCACAACACTGAAAGAGCCGGAAAGTTTAAATGAAATTTCCATTCCAGAAACGTTAAAGTTTATTGACGAAGAGCTCTTTATATTGTCGGAGAAAGATTTTGGAGGAAATAAAAATATTTTATTAGGAACGAAAACATCTTTGAAGTTGCTAGCAAAGGCTGAATGCTGGCTAACGGACGGTACATTCAAGGTTGTACCATTTATAACGAGATAGTTATTCTCGATCCATGGTAAAACTGGCAACCAGATCATACCATTATTATTTTGTATAATGAGCTCAAACCAACCGAATCGGAGATGTTCTATGAGATTTGTAAAATTGCTTGTGATTGGAACATCACGTTAAATACAAAGAGAATTGTATCAGATTTTGAAAAAGCAAGCGTAGCTGCAGCTAAAATATATTTTCCGTTGGCTGAATACAAAGGATGCCTTTTCCATTTCGAGCAAATATTATGAAGAAAAGTACAAATTGAACACCCCTAATGTTAAAAAGCTTAGCCTTCGTACCTCCAGAAGGAGTTTCCGAGTAATTTGATGCGATCATAAAAGAGTTTGATCCAGACGCCAAGCGAATTGCTAAATAGTTCCAAACAAATTATATGTATAAGTTATGTTCATGGACACAAAGGAAGACCCCAATACAGTCCAAAGTTATGGACTATTTCCCAGAACAATGGTGATAATTTTCCTGGAACACAAAATTCAGTTGAGGCTTGGCACAACCGACTAAAAAATAGTAATTGGAAGACCTCATGTTGGGGTCTATAAGTTAATCGAAGAATTGGTAAGGAGATGATGATGATATGCAAAACACGTCCGACTAAAAAAAAATGTGGAAAAAACAGCAGAATTTTAAATGTTATTATAAATAGAAACAATACTAATAAGGTTAATTATTTAAAAAATATTAGGTTACATTAATATCGCTTAATTTTATTTATTTTATCATTAAATATTTCATCAAAAACCCAAACGTTCTTTTCAGAACGACCAAAAATATATTTTATTAATATTATTATTAAAATTAATACAAATCCAATTTTGAAAATTAAGTTTTACAATTATTGGTTGTGAAATAGCCAAGTTCAATTGAGCAGGTCCAATTCCAAAATTCTAGAATACCATCGTATTCCCGAATATTTTATTACCAAATTAATGTTTTTGACTAGATCAAAAAGTTACTAGTAGGCAGTTTCTCAAATTCCAAATTGCCAAAAATAAATATTACGAAAAATATCCCAAATCACCTTTTGTCAATTTTTGATTGTTTGGCCGAAAAAATTAATCTCAAGTATTAAAAATCCAAACTTAGCATTTAATTTTATATTTAATAAGTCTATTAAATGAAAATGAAAAATAAAACTATATAGTAATAAAAAATTATCTAATGATTTCATTTTTTCGAATCTTCCGAAAAGTCGGGATTTTGAAAGTGGAGGTTTTAAAAGTCGGGATTTTGAAAGTCGGAATTTTGAAAGTCGGGATTTTGAGAGTCGGGATTGATAAATTCGGGATTTTGAAAGTCGGGATTTTTTTTTTGTCGGGATTTTTTTTTGTCGGGATTTTGATAATTCGGGATTTTGAGCCTATCCTAATTTTTTGTGATGATGTTTAACAGACAAACTGTTTAATGCAAAGTGGTAAAGCAATAACTGGTTCTCAGGAAATACACCATAATTTCTAAATTTGAGACACTTTAAATTTCGGATTCCTCTTCCAAAGAATGCTAGTTCTTAAAAAATATTATTCTTGGGGTGCTTATAATGGCCTATTTCTTTGCTTATTTACTTTTATTAGTTGAGGCAGCCACTATATGAGACACTGACAATGTTTAATGGTAATTCGAGTTGTTACATCCAAAACCCGAACTTAAAATTAAAAACAAACATAAGTAATCTCTACTACGTTTCGATCTCCCTCAACTGAAGGTTTAAACTGAGCTAATTTGACATTTTTTAGCCCGATATTGAAGAGCAAGTTAAATTCGAATTTTGTTTCAACCCCACGTTGGGCGTCAAAAAAGTATTATTGTGAATAATTTTCACTGATCAATTATTTGCGAAATCTTGTCTTTGTGCGAAAAGAAACATCGATAAACCTACTTATAAACAGTACCAGTTCCATTATCGCGAGCTAGAAAATATTTGCAAACAACTTTCACTCAATGAACGCAATTACCCCACATTGGGCGCCAACAATAATTTTTCGATAAATAACTTAAAACGGTCGATTTTTTTCAATATCCCCATTGTTCCTGAAGAAACACGCACCAATCAAACTTACGTTCAGGACACGTTTCGTTGTTGGCATAAATTTCCTTGGTTACATTGCTTTATAAATGACAAAAAAGCCCCACATTGGGCGCCACACTAGTGTTTTTTAATTCGCATGAAAAATTGCATTTTCACATGAGACAAATTCCAGTTAGTATAAACTACCATATTGCCAAATGTAGTTTTAGAACATGTGCCAAACGGTCGAAACCCCATATCGGGCGCCAAAAACGTTTACAGAATATTATCATAATTCGTAGACAAACTTTGAGCAATCAGCAAAAATTGTTTTCTTCCTCACAACGATACGCAATTACCCCAAGATGGGTGCCAAATATGATTTACTATAACTTAGTTTGAGCACATATTTTTTAGAACTAGCGCGGACTAACCAGAATATATTATACTATTTCTGCTGCTATTATTTGCGGCTAAAACGGATGCAAAATGATTTACATCTTGCAGTTTTTATACTTCCAAACATTTTGTGGTACATCTAAACAATTTTTGGTTGTAATCTACAAATGAAGTTTTGAAACATGAACCGAACTTTAATTTTGGTTTGAACCTCACGTTAGGCGCCAATAACGATTAATTCTGGAATTTATAATGTTGATCCTATCATTGATCCTGAACAGAGACCAAATTTTTTTACACAGAATATGTCTTCTAAATTACAAAGTTCTACCAATGTCAGAAATTACCCCTTGGCGGCGTAAAAATCTTTATTGCATATCATTATAAATATTATTGAAGTATTCAGGATACACACCCTTCCCAGACATAGTACACGACTTGAGCGCGAGTATTGGTCGGAGACCGAATAGACGGTCTTAACATATACGAAGTTAAACCACCATTCCATCCAGGAAAATGGTATTTTATTCAATTAATATCATCAGGTAATACTAACGAAAAAAATAGGTCAATTGATTTTGTGAAGCTATTTCAGTAATGAATTGAAAATTACTCAAAACACAATAAAAACTTGCACAGTTTTTTTCTAATAATAAAGTCAACCTAAAAGTTATATTTCAGCCACTGTAAACGCAAAAATTTATACTGTCTAAGAAGCTCACAATAAGAAGTTTTACCAAACGAGATATAATGCGGCCATCTCAAAAACCCATAGCTGAAATGTGATAAGTTTATGATTTTAATGTGCCAAATCTGAAATAGGTGCATCTCAAATAAACATCAAATTCCCGTACGGCTAGTAATTTCATAGAATTCTCTTTCAATTTACGATCCACTCGCCAAAATTAGAATTATTTCGGCAAAGTCAAAACTATCTCGGATTAGGGAGGGCTAATTTTAGGCCAAGCTAAAAAATAATCGTTTTGTAGCAAGATACCGAAAATGAAATCTGCGCCAGGAACTTTATCGAATTTTATTTAAATTTTCGTTCCGGTCGCCAAAATAAGAATTATTTCGCCAAAATCAAAATTGTTTCGGATTAGGGCTACATTTAGGGCTAATTTTACGATAAAGCTAAAAAATAATCGTTTTGTGGCAAGATCCCGAAAACGAAATCTGCGCCAGGAATTTTATCAAATTTTATTTAAATTTTCTTTCCGATCGCCAAAAGAAGAATTATTTCGCCAAAAAATCAAAACTATCTCTTATTAGGGCTACGTTAGGGCTAATTTTAGGCCAAGCTTAAAATAATCGTGTTGCGGCAAGATACCGAAAATTAAAGCTGCACCAGGAATTTCATTGAATATTATTTAAATTTTCGTTCCGATCGCCAAAATAAGAATAATTTCGGCAAAGTCAAAACTGTCTCGGATTAGGGCTACATTTAGGGCTAATTTTAGGCCAAGCTAAAAAATAATCGTTTTGTGGCAAGATCCCGAAAACGAAATCTGCGCCAGGAATTTTATCAAATTTTATTTAAATTTTCGTTCCGGCCGCCAAAGTAGGAATTATTTCACCAAAACCAAAACTGTCTCGGATTAAAGCTACGTAATTTTGAGATGCATAGACTATTAGCTATATTAGCCCAAGTTAGAAAGAAATCGTTCATAATTGTTTATACCCGTTTCCCATTTTTGTAGTAATTTCTATTAAATTCCTGAAGTGGGCTAATTTCACACAAGAGTTAATTTCCTAAGAAGAGGAGGTAAGATAAATTCCACTAACCTGATACGGTGAGAGTTTTTACTAATTTACTTGAAAATGAGGTATGAGTATGGGCTTTTTCAAAACCACACAGCTCTAATCAGAAACATTGATACCTTTAACATCCCAAAATTAATTTTAATTTTATTTCATATACGAGTAAAATGGGTATATCTGGCCCAGGGCGCAATTTAGACTAGATAATTGGCACTGCACGATTATTTTTTATTGTTTACCTAAAAGTAACGTATGAATATGACCTATAACTGAAATTAAGGAACCTTTAAAAACTCATTACCAATTCACTATTGCCCCATACGCAATTAACGTCGGCCTATATAATTATCGTTTAATTTATAACGAAAACATTAACCGCATATGTGATATCATATTTATCTGTTATCTGGATCAATCAATTCAAACCGTCTCAGCTATAAAACAAAAAGTCAATGTCTATTTATCGGCATAAATTAATCCCACGCAACAAAACATCAACTCATGAGCTCGTATTTAACAATGCGCATAATTAATGACATATCATTTATTGTATCTCACATAACAAAGCATCAATTATCACACAAACTATGAGTGTATTAATTTATATGCCATTCAATTGCTAATCACGTCGATTAATATCAGCACCTCGGAAAAAAATCACAACATAAAATTAAAGCGAACGTTACCACCATTTCTACGCGACGTTATAATTCGCGCGTAATGATATAATTCGAATCTCATAGCTCCCTGTATAAAAAAAAACCTCACCAGCCCACCACCCTCTAAAAGAAATTTTGTTTTATTATAAATAAAAGACAACTTATAATTATCCCAATAATACAAATTCAATTTATCAAACTTTTATTTTTCTCCGCACAAATTCTAATTTCCCATTTTCCCATGTACCGAACCGAAAAGGAAAAATTTTCGTCTCTTATAATGTTTTTAATGCCATTTCCTTTACTTAAAATTTGTTTTATTTTTGTGCGGATGAGACGTGTAGGTATATAGAGACGCGCGATATCTTTACGATGGCAAATTCAGACGTCAGGGTGGCTTGTTGCTAAGTAAAAAGAACAACAATCAAAAAACATATATCACAGAGCACAGAAAAAAGTTCAAAATCTAATTACACAATTAAAAAAGTTCAAAGCTTGCAAAAAAAAAAGTTTTTATTTTGTTTTATAAACACGAGAAAGGAAAATGGGGAAAACACATCTTCTTAAACAACAACAAAACTTAAAAACTTAGAACAGAAAAAGGGTATATACATTTTGGAAACAGATTGACAATTCTCACGATTGATACCAAAGTGTATTAGTTTACTTTTTTTATGTATTCCTAGGGGTTGATGTGAACATCAAAAATTTTAAAGGTGCTGATTTGATTTGCACCAGGATCAATATTCAAGACCTAAGTATCGGCACACCAAATTTACAATCAATCATTTCGTATTTGACAGCGGTGGCCTATAAGCCACATCGAGAAAATTTATTATATTGTTCTATTGTTTTTCACGTGCTCCCATATATTCTCACGTGACATGACATGACAATCCTAATACCCCGAGAGAGAGAGAAGGGGAGCGCTTATTTATTTATTTTCCATTTAAATTTTCCTTTATTTTATTTTATATAAACATATATATGTGTGTGTGTGTGTGCCAAAAAAAAATTTTCCCGCGTTCCGAACAATGGTACATATTCGTTTAGATAACATATAAGAAAATTCCATACAGTACGTCAAATTTCGATTTAATTATTTTTTTGTTTTTGTTTTGTGTGTACCGCACCGTACCCCGCCCGTACCCTTATAGCATTTCACTCTATATACAGATTCTCCGTATTTCCGTCAAATGAACGAGCACATCTGATTGTATCCGCGCGCCCAAAAATAAAAACAATACTTTCTGGGTATAGGACCACAGAGGCAGAGGGGGGATGAGTAAGTGTCTCGCGCGTTTCAATATGTCTTGAGATTCGTATATAAGTGAGAGAGTTAAACTATACGGAATACTGAAAAATGAAAAGCAAAAAACAATTAAAAAGATTTATTATTTTTTTATTTTAATTTCATTTTTCCGTTTTTGGGGAAAAATTTAAGTGATTTTCCTTCCAACACAAGAATAACATATATAATGTGGATGATACGAGAGGGTGCGGGAGGTGGATTATAAGCAAATATCGTTTTATACGTATACAACATTTTAATTTGAATGGGAAATTCAATACAAATATTTTCTTATCGCCTTATATGATTTATCAAAACGGTTGAAGGCAGGCGGGGGTGATAAAAGCGGTGCAAATAATAAAATCTAATATAAAAACGTTGTCCAAATTGTGTGTCAACATTTGAGATTAGTATACGAAATGTAATTTGATATATAAATTTACGAACGATAGTAAATTACAGTATACCATACAATATCGGCATATATATTCACAGGTGTCCTATACCCTTTTGACCGCCGGAACCCAAAAATAATACAAATTTAAATACCCATATGACATGACTAATGACATTATGTTTTTTTGGGGCGTAACTATTTACACATAATGTGACATGATTACAACAACGATGCTCCTGCTATGTGTAGGGACATCCGATCCGAGATACTGTTTATCATCGTTTTTATGTGTATGTAGGTCCTAGGTACATAATAGTTGGATTATAACTCTCTTCTCGCAACATAACGTTTTATGCAAATCATTTCAATATGTTGCCAGCTCATATAATACGATACGGTATTATAGAAATACGAGACGACGAGTAACTTCCAAACAACTGGTAACATGAAATGTGTTTATTATTTCATTAATAATTGTCGTAAATGGAAATTAGGAAAATTCATCATTTTCCATTATAATGGGAAAAATTGTATCATATATATATATATATATATACGAAATATAACAAAATAAAATGTAATATTGGAAAATTTTTTCTGACTTTTTATGTGACATGAATAACTAACATCTTCGTATGTATAAGAGTTATATATATGTATACGAGTAATGGCTGTTTGTGTTTTAGTCGTGTGATGATGACAATTTGATTAGGAGAAGTTGATTAGTAGTCTACATTGTGTCTGCAAAATTATATATTTCCGATGGAAAGTTTTTTTTTTCGTTCTGCTGTTTCAGTGGATAATTGAAAAAGGATTCATATTTAGGTTTTCAATTTTCATTATTCGAATCGAATTAGCTTTTTAAGCTTACCCAGGGTAAATTCCAGTCCAGTTGTTTCATATTTTACTATAATTCAGGTAAACATATTATAATGAGGATTATTTTCTTCATTGTTCCTTTCTCTAGAAATATTTAGATTACAAAGAAACATGTCGGAGCTTTAATACTTGCCCAGTGATAAAAGCTTTCCATATTAACTTATAACATAATTTTCCAAACAGTTATGAACTAACGAACTAATGGCTTTTTGATTAAATATTAAAGTAAAAATTTACTTAAAGCACCGAAAACTTTTTAAAAATAAACAGCTTTTCATAATTTGGAATTGTGTCAAGGCAAACATAGATAACATAATTTTCCTTCAAAAGCTTTAACTTTGGAAGAAGACGATCAAAAGCACATTTTTAACGTTATTTTCATTATTCGAAACAAAAACACAAACTTTTATAGTAACGAGTTTTTTATAAGAAGCTTTGGTCTATTTATATCAGAATTACGTGCTAAAAGCTCTTTGCCAAATAAAGTAAGCAAATTTAAAAAAGTTTATAAAAAGTATAAAATTTTTAAAAATCACTAAAAAGCTACTTCCAATTTTTTGAAAACATTAACGTAGTATGATGCTTAAATCGAATATTTTCTAAAAATAAAAAACTTCATACAATTTACAATTTTGACAACGCAAACATAAGATATATAATTTATTGAATTACCCGAACTTGAATAACAGCTCCACTTTCTCTCAAAAGCATCATAACTTTGGATGGAGATTATCAAAGATTTATGCAAACTTTTCAAACATATTTTTTGCGATATTATGTTAACTTTTTAAAAGTTATTATCAAAACAAAAGCACAAAATTTTTACACTAACGAGCTTTCTGTAATTAATCGTGGATTGTCACAATCGCATTTTTATAATTACGTGCTGCAAGCTGTTTGACAAAAGTTTACAAAATTTTATAAAATTAAGCACATTAACGACAGTTTATAAAAAAGCTTTAAAATGTTTAAAAACCATGCGATATTGTAATTGGATGGAAAAAGGTTTAAAAATTATTTTACTAACTTGTGTTGCCATTTGGTTAAATTTAATAATTTTTTTAATAAGTTTTTTTTTAATAATTTAATTGAAAGCTTTCACCATAAAATCACCCAAAAGCTCCATCCGAGTTTTAAAAGACATACATTAAAGAAGTTAAGAAGAAAGAATAAATTCAGTAAATTATTATTATAAGCTTCGAGAGCTTTCAGTTTATCTTAACTTATTTTATCTAAATCAAGTGTTTTTAAAAAAAGCTTGAGAAATGTGTTTTAGAATTAACTTATAAAAATTAAAACTCATTTAAGCTGCACAAGCTCGCGTAACAAGTTCGAAAGCTCGAATTTTATATTACAAAAAGCTTATATCTAAAATTTAACTATCGAGTTTTTTTTAATAAGTTCATTGTTCCTTTCTCTAGAAACCTAAAAATCTAGACTACAAGAAAAAATACTGGAGCTTTAATACTTGCGTAGTGATAAAAGCTCACCATATTAACTTATAACATGCCCAACAAGCACTATTTTCCAACAAATTATGAACTAACGAACTAATCTGCTTTTTGATTAAATATTGAAGTAAATATTAACTTAAAGCATCGAAAGCTTTCTCAAAAAACAGCTTTTAATAATTCAGAATTGTGTCAAGGCAAACATAAATAACATAATTTTCCCTCAAAAGCTTCAACTTTGAAAGAAGACGATCAAAAGCACACTTTTAACGTTATTATCATTATTCGAAACAAAAGCACAAACTTTTATACTAACCCAAGTTTTAAAACCGTTAAAGTGTGCTTAAATCGAAAGCTTTCTAAAAATGAACAGCTTTCCACAATTCAAAATTGTGACAACGCAAACATAAGAGAAATAATTTATTTAATGACCCCAACTTGAATAACTAAATTGAATAACAACACAACTTATTCTCAAAAGCATCAACTTTGGATGAAAACTATCAAAAACTTTTTAAACTTTTAAAACATACTTTATTGCGAACAAACACACAATTGTTTTTGCAATAACGAGCTTTCTGTAATTACCGTTACAACCGCATTTTTATAATTATTGGTTGAAAGCTCTTTTACAAAAGTTTACAAACGTTTTATAAAATTTAGCACAATAATGGTAGTTTATAAGAAAGCTTTAACATTTTTAAAAAACATGCGACATTGTAATCGGATTGGACTTATTTTCCTACTTGTGGTGTCATTTAGTTGTTATAATACGTTAATTGCGACCTTACACCATAAAAACGAACCTAAAGCTGTTTTCGAATTTAAAAGCACACATTAAAGAAATTCAGAAGAAAGAAGAAATTCAGTAAATTATTGTTATAAGCTTCAATAGCTTTCAGTTTATCCTAATTTATTTTATATAAATCAAATGTTTTTAAAAAAAAGCCTATGTAACACTTCAACTATATGCAATTTAATAGAAATATTTAGAAATGGGCAGCTTTTATAGAATAAAAGCTTTTATTTGGTAATGGAAATTATTATCATACTCCAGATGAATTATAAGAGCTTTTCTGAATTTAAAAAGCTAATGAAACATGTATGTACATATATAAACAAAGTTTTCAAAATACATTAAAGTTAAAGTTCATGAGCTTTCCAAAGCTAATTAACTATTTGTGCGTTTTGGACAAAACAAATTAAAAATAAACTAAACAACACCTTTTTTTAAACAAGAAATTTTAGTAAGTATTTACAACTGTAACTATTGATATACTTAAAGTATCGGAAGCTTTCTAAAAATAAAAGTTATCCATTATCCAAAATGTAACAAGGCAAACATAAAATAAATGAAGCATTTAATTACCCCAACTTGAATAACATAATTTGCCCTCATAACCTTCAAATTTAGATGAAAGCTATCTAAAGCATATTTAAATTTTAAAAACATACTTTATTGAATTAATCTGTTTACTGTTTTTAAAGTTACTATCGAATACATAAGCACACATTTTTGCAGTAATGAGCTTTCCATAATAAACGTGATCCATCAGATGCGTTTTTATAAGAATTACGCGTCGAAGCTCTTTTAAAAATAAAGTAAGCAAATTAATTACATTAATTAAAATTAAGCAAATAAATAGCAGCTTATAAAAAAGCTTTAAATTTTAAAAAAGCATGTGGTATTGCAATTGGCTGGAACTTTAATGGTTCAAAAAATAAGCGTAATGAGAAAAACAAAAATTCAAAAAATTAAAATTATAAGCTTCAAAAGCTTTCGGTTTATTTTAATTTATTTTATATAAATCAAGTGTTTGTAAAAGCTTGCGAAATGTGTTTTAGAATTAACTTATAAAATTTTAATTTTATTTAAGCTGTACAGTAATTAAAAATATTTGATAAACTTGTTTTTAAATAAAAGCTCAATTTTATCGTTTAAATTTTAACAAATTAATTTAAGTTATAGTACAGTAATTTGTGTAAATTAACAATACACTGTACGTGGCTTATTACCGTTGACAATATGCACCTAATAGTCTACGAAACACTTCAACGGTGTACAATTTAATTTATCTAGAATTGGGCAGATAAATTTATAAAAGCTTTTAAGGTGAGCTTCCTCATGCTCATTAACTATTCAATAAAATTTATTTATAAAGCTAATAAGCAGTTTTGACAAAAAAACTTAAAACAAATTAAACGATAGCTTATTTTGAACATAAACTTTAAGCTTAAATATAGATAGTTAGTATTTGCAACCTATAATATACTTAAAGCATCAAAAGCTTTCTAAAAATAAAAAGCTTTTCATAATTCAAAATTGTGACAATGCAAAAATAAGATAGATAATTTTTTTAACTACCCCAACTTGTATAACAACACTACTTCCCCTCAAAAGCGTCAATCTGTATTTGTTTTTAAAGGTACTTGCGTAACATAAGCACAAATTTTAGCAGTAACGAGCTTTCTATAATAAACGTGATTCGTCAGACTCGGTTCTATAAGAATTACGTAATGAAAGCACTTTTACAAATAAAGTATAAGCAAATAAAATGCAGTTTAAAAAAAGCTTTAAAACTTAAAAAAAAATATTCGGTATTGCAATTGGCTGGAACTTTAAAAGTTTAAAAATTAGCTAAATGTTGTGTGAACCCCTTTTAGTCAGTTCATTAATTAAAATATCAACTTTCGTCATCAAAATCATTCAAAAGCTCTTCCAAAATTTTAAAAGCATATAATAAAAGTCTATACTTTTTATAAACATTAACATGAGTTATATCTGTAATTCAAAAAATTAATATTATAAGCTTCAAGAGCTTTCAGTTTAACTTAGTTTATTTTATATAAATCAATTGTTTTTAAAAAATCTTGAGAAATGTGTTTTAGAATTAACCTATAAAAATTTAAGCTCATTTAAGCTGTACAGTAATTAAAGATTTCTGATAAGCTTGTTTTTAAATAAAAGCTCACTATAATCGTAAATTATAATCGTAATCACACCGTTGACAATATGCACCTAATAGTCCACGAAACACTTCAACTGTATTCAATTTAATATATTTAGAATTGGGAAGCTAAATTTATAAAGACTTTTTAGGTGAGCTTTCTCATGCTCATTAACTATTCAATAAAATTTATTTATTTTGGTAATAAGCAATTTTGACAAAAAAAATAAAAATAAATTAAACGATAGCTTATTTTGAACATAAACTTTTAAGCTTAAATATAGTTAGTATTTGCAACCTATAATATACTTAAATTATCGAAAGCTTTCTAAAAATAAAAAGCTTTTTATAATTCGTCTCACTACCCCAACTTGTACAACAACACCACTTGCCCTCAAAAGCGTCAATTAGATATAAAAACTATCAAAAGCTTATTTAAACTTTTAAAACATACTTTACTGCATTATTATGTTAACTTTTTTTAAAGTTATTATGCAATTAAAAGCACACATTTTTGCAGTAACGAACTTTCTGTAACCGTGAATCGTCACAACCACATTTTTATAATTACGTGTTGCAAGCTTTTTAACAAAAGTTGACAAAATTTTAAAAAATTAAGCACATTAATGGCAGTTTATAAAAAGCTTTAAAAATTAAAAAAAACATGCAATAAAAAGTTTAAAAATTAGTTTTCTAACTATTGTGCTGTCATTTGGTTGTTTTAATAATTTAATTGTGAGATTTAAACATAAAAATTACCGAAAAGCTCTTTCCGAGTTTTAAAAACATATAATAAAAAAGTTCAGATGAAAGAAAAAATTCAGTGAATTATTATTATAAGCTTCAAGAGCTTTCAGTTTATCTTACTTTATTTTACATAAATCAAGTGTTTTAAAAAAGCACCTAATATAGCCTACGCAACACTTCAACTGTATTCAATCATTATCATTAGAATATATATTGCATGTACGTATATATAAAAGCAAAGTTTTCAATATACATTAAAGTTAAAGTTTTTAAGCTTTCCAAAGCTAATTAATTATTCATTAAAATTTATTTATTTTATTAATGTACGTTTTGGACAAAAAAGTTAAAAATAAATTAAACACCAGCTTATTTTAAACAAGATTAAGCTTAAATACAGCAAGTACTTGTAACTGTACAAAATTTTGCCTCAAAAGCTTTAACTTTGAATGAAAGCTATCTAAAGCATATTTAAATGTTTCAAACATACTTTATTGCATTAATCTGTTTTTTGTTTTTAAAGTTACTTTCGTAACATAAGCACACATTTTTGCAGTAACGAGCTTTCTGTAATAACCGTGAATCATCACAACCGCATTTTTATAATTACGTTAGTTATAAAAGGCTTTTAAATTTAAAAACAGCAATCGATATATTAATTGGCTCCAACTAATAATTAATCGTAAGCTTTCATCATCAAAATCACCCAAAGCTCTTTCCATGTTTTAAAAGCATTAGGGCATTCCATTCAGAAGAAAGAAGAAATTTAGTAAATTATTATTATAAGCTTTAAGAGCTTTCAGTTTATTTTAATTTATTTTATATAAATCGAGTGTTTTTGAAAAAGCTTGCGAAATGTGTTTTAGAATTAACTTATAAAAATTTTAATTCATTTAAGCCGCACGGTGATTAAATATTTCTTATAAGCTTGTTAAAAGCTCACTATAATCGTCATTAATTTAAGTTGTTGTACAGTAATTTGTGTAAATTAGCCAGACACAATACGTGGCTTCTTATCGTTGGCAATATGCACCAGCATTACTTCAAATGTGTTCAATTTAATATACATATTTAGAATTCGGCAGCTACATCTATAAAAGCTTTTCTTTGACAATGGAAATTATTATCATATTCCAGATGAATTATAGCGGCTTGTATAGTCGCATTTCAATTTCTATTTAAAAACATTCTAAAAAATGTATGTAAGCAGAGCTTTCAGTGTACGTTTTAGTTAAGGATCATGAGCTTTCTCATGGTCCTTAACTATTCAATAAAATTTATTTATTTTATTAATAAGAAGTGTTGACAATAAAATTAAACAAACATAAGATAAATAATTTATTTAATTGCCCCACCTTGCTTGAATTACACAATTTTACCTCAAAAGCTTCAACTTTGGATGAAAGCTATCAAAAACTTATTTAAATTTGTAAATCATGCTTTATTACGTTATTCTGCTTACTTTTTCAAAGTTATTATTAGTTATTAGTTATGTCACAACTGCATTTTTATAATTACGAGCTGAAACCTCTCTTACAAAAGTTAACCAAAATTTATAAGTTCACCCAAAAGCATCTCCCAAGTTTTAAAAGCATATATTAAAAATCTTAATTTATACTTTTTATACACATTGAAATGATTGGTATCGGAAATTCAGTAAATTATTATTATAAGCTTCAAAAGCTTTAAGGTTGTCTTAATTTATTTTTTGAAAACCAATTGATTTTAAAAAGGATTGAGAAATGTGTTTTAAAAACATTTTATAAAAATTTAAATTCACTTAAGCTGTATGCTAACTAAAAGTTTCTAATAAGCTTGTTATTAAATAAAAGCTCATTGTAGTTGTGTAAATTAATTCAATAGTCTGTGTACTGTTTCGTCATACGTGGTTTATTAACGTTGGTAATATACACATATGTATATACAATAGGCTACGTAAAACCAACACATTCAATTAATTAAAAATATTTCTAATGAGGGCAGCTTAATCTATAAAAGCTTATTTGGTAATGAATCTTATTATCATGTTCAAGATCAATTGTAAAAGCTTTTCTAATCGTTGTAAAAATTCAAGTTAAATAGCTTATGAAAAATGTATATAAGCAAAGCTTTCAATAAAACTGAAGTTAAAGTTCATGAGCTTCCAAAGCTCATTAAATAATTATTTTTAAAAAAAATTTGTTAATGTACATTTTGGCAAAAAACAAAAGCTTATTTTGAAAATAAAATTTTAGCTTAAAAGCACAACTATTTGTAGGAACGGGCTTTTAGTAATAAGCGTGAAGCGTCACAGCTGCATTTTTATAATTACGTGCTGAATGTTTTGTCACAAAAGTTTACCAATATTTATAATATTAAGCACAATTATTGATGGCAGTTTATAAAAAAGCATTCGATTTTCAAAAAAAAAAACATGCGATATTTTAATTCATTGGAACTTAAACGGTTCAAAAATTTAATTTTCTATGTTATGTGTTTCCATTTGGTTGTTTTAATAATTTAAATATGAGCTTTCATCGTCAAAATTTCCCAAATGCTTCTTCCAAGTTTTAAACCCACACATTAAAAATATAAATATTAAGTTTTTATACACATTGAAATGATTGGTATCGGAAAGTAAATAATTTATTTTTTAACCTTCAAAAGCTTAAAGATTATCGTAATTAATTTATTTTCAAAAAAACCAATTAAGTTTTTGTTCTAGAAATGGCATTTAAAAATTTACATTTACAGAAAGCTTTATGGACATTTGCCAAAGTTAATTCGTAATGAAAAGTTAAAAGCTTAAACATATGAAAGCTGAAAACAAATTTATTTTAAGTGAACATTTGACGTTCCAATTCCCACAAAAAAATATTTCTTTTTATTAACAAAAACTCTTTTAATATTCGTAATATTATGTTGTTAATAATCAAACAGGTTCACTTTCTGTTCACGAAAAGCTCTTACAGAACAGTGATTTTGTGATAACTTTGCTGACCCATACCTAAACACTCAAAATAACCTAATATGCTAAACCAGACTAAACAATTTAACAGAACTTTGCTATAATTATTGTAAAGCATCTCAAACTAGATTTTATCAAATTGTGCTTTTAAATATTTGTCAAATGCTGCAAGTGCTTTTATTGTTTTATTTTATTCCTGCAAATCCCAGAAATGTTTTTAAGTATGTATTACTTAGATGAAAAAAATCAAAATAACCCACATAAAACAAAGATTTTTTAAAAGCTAATTAACAGTTTATAATTTTTTTTTTAGAAGCTCATGTTCATTTAAGTTTTTATAGCTATAGCACAATTAAAAAATTAATTTTATAAACCATAAAATATACGTAATGTGGTTTATGGGGATTTAAGCTTGAGAACATTTTTCAAATTAATTCAAAAGCTTAGCACCAAATTTGAGGTTATATTAAACAAGATTTAGGCATCTTAAAATTCTGCACTAAAATGATGTACACCAACTTTGGCACTCTTGGCATATCTTCATGAATATTGGTTTTTAAAAATTATATACACCAAAAATTATATCCGAAATTGAAATAAAAAATGTAAAAGCCCAAATAAACTCTAAATTACGAAAAGTAAATAAATTTTAGCAGACATGACAAAATTTTAAATGTTTAAAAACTCTTTACTACATAAAAGCTCTGAATCTTTAAAACTTCTTTTTATCAAATATTTGTAAATGATTAATAAAGTTTATAAAAGCTCAAAATACTTATGTGTTTATAGGACTTGTATTGGCTTATTAGGTTTAAGAACCAAGCTTGTTGGAAAGCTTTTATAAGTAGTTTTTATAAGTACCGATTGATAAATGATGATCTAGTATACTTGTACGAAAGCTTTAATGTGATTGCAATTTTAGAAAGCTGTCAATTAGACTATGCTTCAAACACTAACGAACACAATAAATGTGAACAACACTTCATTTTGGACTAAAATAGTTTGATGTTAGTAGTATTCTGCGCATACGTTTATGAAGTACATAAAAAGCTCAACCTAAACGGAATTTTCAATTTGACTAAAAGCTCGACAACTTGAACTGCGAGCTTTCTTTTATTATAATTAAATTAGAATAAAAACTCGAAATAACATATTTTTAAAAGCTTTAGTACGATTATAAACCAAGTTGTAAAACCCGTCCTACTTATTACAAGGCCCAAGACAAACAAAAATAAATTATTTAATTCGACAAAGCTTTCAAAATTTAAATCGATCTTTAACAGTTTAAACAAGTTGTACGCGGCGGTTTCCATATTCAGTTTAAAATCGACGTTTAGCTTACAATTTTCATTTATGAAATACACCAAAAGCTCAATAACAAATTTAGACTTCAAGGATTCTTCCCTATAATTTGGACTGCAAACTGCAAATAAAAGCACAACACTAGCAGATAGCTACTTTTAACACAATTATAAAAAGCTCGTCAGTCTTAAATATCTGTGACTTGAATACCTGTTTATGATTTGCTTTAATGAAGCTCCGGATATTTAAAAGCTTCATTGTAGTATATAAGCAATGATCGAAACCTCGAAATTTTATATTTAAAAAATTATATTGACTTGTTAACTTTTATGAATTAAACTTTTTCTAAAACTTCTAAAATTAATTTGATTCGCCAAAAGCTAATATCTAAAAATTAACTATCAAAGTTTTTAGTAATGAATACTATAAATTTATTACTAAGCAACAATTTTAAACGGATTTTACTACCCTAGTAAATAACTATTGAACCCCGAAAAATAAAGCTTAACTCTACAGATACCACAAAACATCGAAAAGTATAAATTTTCTGTCTAGTTTTTGGGAAATTCTCTTGGAACACCGTGATCATCGAAAATATGAAAGCTTATTTGAAAATTATGAAAATTACTTTTAATTTACATTGTAAAATACTGTTCGGAACTTCTAAAACACTTTTTCCTTTCCTAGTCCTAGAAAGATGAGGTACCACTTAAAAGCTCCTGAATCATCAAAAGTTTTAGCATCCACGGTCTAATTAGTGTTAAACTTGAGAACGCAAGTACACAAAAAATACATTAGATTTTTTGCAAAACATTAAAGCTCGAATATCTATGAACATTCCAACTTATTGAAAGCTTTAGTTTTTTAAAGTTTATTAATCCTAAAAAGCTCATCATATTCTGCCATTGTATACATTTGTGTGCGTAGTTAATGATCAAAAATCGTGAGCTTCCAACGAAAGCTTAAATAATATTTTAAAAGCTCTCACTATTTATTTACAAAATGAAATAAAATGTTCTTTTGTGATCGTAGTTAATCTTTTTAACAGAAAATTTGGAACGCTAACAAATATAATTTTTTTACGATTTGCAAAGCTCATGAACGAATGATTACTAATGTTTAAAACCCCCCAAAAAATACTTAATTTAATACTTAATTTCGCAAGTCATTTTTAGGAAAAGCATCATCTATTATGGTCGTGTAACCAAAAAAAGCTCGATTTGAACTTTAATTTTAAAATTCGGTCGAAATCAATTTTTAATCAATTGATCATGAACGCGGCCTTTAAGCTTTACTTTTAATCCTGCTATGTTCTCTGTACGACTTTCGGAAAATGTTTTCTGAAGCATTTTAAATTTATTGACAGTTCAGGATTTAAATATGTGACTTACACTATTCACATTCAAAATATATTATGTTGTCATCATTCACAATCACCATTTCTCGAAACCTCAAAAATTTTAGAAACAAGGAACCATTTATTAAGTAATTTACTTCAGATAGTACTTACACAGAAAGCTAACAAATCAATGGTTTTCAAATTTACCCTGTAAGCTACATGTATTTGAAAAGCCCTATATCAATGAGATTTAGAAGTAGTTTTTTACTTTTGTTTAGGTTTTGTCACTTTATCGTAAACTGTTAAATACAATTCATCCACAACATCAAACCAACATATATAACCTGTTGCCGTTTATAAAAAAACATTTAAGCTTTAAGCTTTCTACTGTAGGTATATAAAAATGAAGTAACGAATCAATTTAATATTCGAGAATGCTATAAATTAACTTAACAAATACCGTTTGATATAAAATATCTTGATTTGCAAACTTGTTAAGTAGACCTATGTCAATACAAAAAATTCTTCAGAATTTCATTTCTATTTAAAATGTTTCTAAGAAATAGAATATTCAAATATTTTTCGGAAATCAAATCAAAATTTAATTTTTTAATTTTCGGATGATTATCTAAAACCAAATTTACGAACTAAAATATAATTGATAATAAATTGTAATTCCGCGCCCTAATTTATATTACAAGGCAAGCGTGGTTTATAAATAAAATACAAAAAATATTATTACAACGACTTTTACTTGTAACCACACTTTACTTTATATACAAAGTTGCGAGAACTACTAGTAGTGTATATAATAGTTTTCGTTGTGTACTTGTTGTGCTTTCGAAGAGCTTTCCTTTTTTGTTAATTTTTTTATCTCCAGTTAAACATAAACGTACGTACGTATCATATCATTCAACCACACACACACATTATTTAGACATAAATATAAATTTTCATTTTTCTATATAAAAGCTTAAATTTTCACTATACAAAATTTTCTTTTTCTATTTAATTTTTTCCATTATTGATTACAAAAAAAAAAAAAAAATTCACTCTTCACTTTACTAACGTAACGTATAATGCACACACACACACACAACGAACGATAAAACCGAACACAAAATAATTCACTTACGATATTCAAACCTAGGAAAATCATAAGAACAACTACATAAATTTTATATAACGTATTTGATATATTTTGGAAAATTTTTACGCCGTACGAACCAATTTCGAAGCCGGTTGTAGTGTTACTGACAACGAGCAAAAACTTTTTCAGTACCATACCAAACAGAAAAACATTCGAGACAAAATACTAAGAAAATTTTATCTCGCTCGTCGTTTATGATAGATAGGAGTGACTGACTGACTAGCTTTTGGTTGGTGTAATGTGTGATTAAACATATGGAAAAATTATTTTTCCTCGAGATATGGTATGGAGAAAATCCTCTCTCTCTCTCTCTCTATTTTTAAATAAATACGGACTTACCATGTACACACATTTAATAATATTCTCTTCGTACAAATTTGATTGACTTACCTAAAAAGAGAAAGAATAAAAAAATTTGATTAAAAAATTTACTCAGTATAATAAAAATTACCCCTAAATGGTATACTCTATACAACCATGGTGGGCCTACTGTTAAAATAATCTTCCCCTGCATTTGAGAGGCGAGTATAACTATATAAAGACAGAATTCAAAAGAAAATTATATCCAATTTATTGTTTATGGGAAAAACATTTGTATTGCAAGCTTTTCCGACGCATTCAGAATTTTCTCTTTAATTTAATTAAATTAAGAGTATTGCACCCAGATATCGATTACAAGCGACAACAGTTGTACGATATCTGCTACGTATGATACATACATAAACGGAAAATGTATAAAACAAATGAAAAACAAAAAAATTTTCTCATGAATGAACTAGTTTTTTGTGTGCGCGAGGACGACGACGGTGACGATGATGATGAAGTACAACAAATTTTTTATGTTTTATTTTTTTTGGTGCTACTGTTAACAGTTTTGTGTTTTCAATTTTCTAGGAATTGAAGACGTGTTGAAAAGTTTTTCTCTTTGTATTCTTGTCGTTGTTGTGAAATATTGTTTTTGGAAGTTTTCAACAGTTTTGACTTGAGTTAACGACTTTACAAAGAGGTATAGTCAATCATTTTGTAACATGTATGGCTGCTGGCGGAAAAATACAACATAAGAGTTAACATAATTAATTTACAGTCTTTATTGGATACCAGAAAGTTTTATGGAAAAGTGATGTTTTCAATACAATACAAAAAATCAATTCAAACTTTAATCAAACTAGACTCAATTTAGTTTCAAACTTAAATGCTATTTGATACTCCACTGCTTTGATGTGTCATATTCTAAAGGATTGTGTATAAATTCTTATCAAACTTGGTCAAATTATAATTAAGTTCTAATCAAACTGTATCAAACTTTAATTAGATTGTGTAAATTTAATCAGATTATGTAAACTTACCTAAAAGTTTTTTCAAACTTAAAATCCGCTTATCTAACATTTTACCAGAAATATATAAAATTTCATTTCAAAGTTAGATCAAACTAAATTTACATTTAAATCAGAACCGTTTTCAAACTTTAATCAAATTTGAATAATTTAAATTCAAACTTGGATCAAATATTAATAAAATAACAATTTGAAGGAAAAGTAACTTTCTATTGTAAACATTTGAAACAATTATCGACTTGAATAGTAGTTTGATTACTACTTTACCCACCCAGAATCACATCGCTTAAATTTTGATTAAATTAAATTACTAAAACTACTTATTATTTTCTGAATAGAAATTTATTTTAAAATGATTTTCAAATGGTAAGCAAATTTTTTTCAAAACTGAGAGTAAAATTTAGTGTATCAATCTCTACTTCGCTTGTGTAAATTACATATCAAACTTCGTTCAAATTGTATTTTAATGCTGATCCAATTTCAAATTTAATTTAACTCATGTTTTGTTCAAATTATGTGTGGTTTGAACAGTAATCAAATTTTTATTCAAATTTCTTAAACTTAATTAAAATTAACTCAGAGAGCAAAATTAATATTTTTAAACCAAAATATTTCCACGAATTGTATTCAAACTAGGATCAAATCTGTGTTAATTAATTTTGAAACTCTAATTGCATTTGAAACTATACATTGGTGAACCAAATTTTACTGTGATTCTGAATGTCAATTCAAACTTGATTGAAATTATATTAAAATTCTAATTAAACTTAAAAATTGAAAAGAGAGAATTTTTATCAAACTATAATCAAATCGCTTAAATTAAATTTTGATGTGACTACAAGCAACAAAATTAAAAAACTTTTGTATCTCAATATCCTAGAACCGTATTTAAAACTATATCAAATTTGTTTCAAATTTTTTTCTAATTCAAATTATATTGGAGCTAACTTAATGAAAATGATATTCTGGCTTGAACAGTATCACACTTTCTTAAACTCACTCATCACTTAAATTTAAGTTAAAATTGCCTTCAGTTAACATAAATAATTTTTGAAATAAATAGCTACCTGCTCCAAATTTGAATTTATATTTCAATCAATTGTGTCTCAAATTCTAAACAAACTTATATTAAATTTGCCTCAATTCCTTTCAAATCTTAATTCTATTTGACATTATATTTAAGTAAATGACGTGCTCATGACGTTGTGTATAATTCAATTTCAAACTCGAATCAATTAATATTTAAATTCTAATCAAACTTCAATCAAAATTTTTATAGAAGGTACTCGTTTTTTAAATTTTTATTTTTAAAATAAATGTTATTCAATTTACCTCAATTATGAAGAAACGTATGTACATTATATTATATGTTTCAGAATTGTATTCAAAACTATAATCAAATTTCTCTCAATTCTTTACAATCAAACAGACTTAGAAAAATCAGAAATTTAACTGTTTTTATAGGTTTGAAAGGAGTTTACTGAATGAATTTTGATCACGAAGAAGTTATTTAATAAAAAATTTAATTTAAATTAATTAAAAAATTAATTTAAAATTGACTTAATAAACATATTTTTATTAATCACTTGTTTTTTGTTTCGCAGAATATTTTGAATATTTTTCAAAAAGTTTAAAAAATCACTCGATCGATTTCGACTTGTTAGGAAAAATATTCAAAATATTCTGCGAGACACAAAACAAGTGATTAATAAAAATGTGTTTATTAAGTATAAGTGTGTTTCGCCAAGTGCCTACGGCAAATAGCGTAAAAAGTATTAAAATTGACTAATTTATCAGGGATTTGTAATCAAACTTTAATCAAATTTTAGTGATTTGAACGGTTTACAAACGTTTAATTTAATTTTAAACAATTTACCATAGTTGCAAAAATGATTTTAAAAATAATTAATTATATGTCTCAGATTTGAATCAAACTTGAATCAAATTTGTCTCAATTTATATTTAAACTTTAATCATTAATTTTTTTCAAACTTAACATCTATTTGAGATTATATACGAATGAATCGTATTCTACATAGTGTTGTGCATAATTATGAAATTATCAAACTTGGATCAAATTATATTTATATTCTCGTCAAACTGCATTCAAATTAAAAAAAAAGTGCAAGGCTAACTGTGATCAAATTGAAACACATATTGAATTTTGATTAAGATTCTCGGTTAAAATTGAAATCTTGTGAAAATTAAATCTAATTTTGGATATTATTTTAACTTCAATCCATCCTCGCACACACAAATTATTTAATTCAAAATTCCCACTTAAGTTCCGTAAATAGGCGGAGTAACGGACATAATTAATAATCAAAATTCGTTCGTAATAATCAAAATTTAGTTTAACTCCAACCCAAATTTGATTACACGAATTCTTGAACTGTGATACTGTTGGCGCAATCAAACAATTTTCAAATTTGTTTATACTTTCTCTAAAACCAAAAACGTCAATTTTAATATTACCATTTTTTACTTGGAATATATTCAATTAAAGGTCCAGTTCATTTCAAATTATATTCAAATTCTAGGTGAGTGATTTGACAAAGATTTTTCATTTAAAATTTTATAATTTAATTTTAAGATCGAACTAAAAATTTTGAAAATAGTTAAATCTAAAAAAAAATTAAAAATGACCTAAAATTGCACTCATAAGAATCACACATATAAGAATGATAAAGTTTTATTTTATATTGTATTCAAACTACGACCAAATTTGTTTTAATTCTCATTTTAAAAATTTAAGTTGGGTTTGAAATTTATTTTTGTTCAAACTAAACTCAAATACCAAAGTTTACTCAATTTATTTAAAATGTGCTGAACATTTTGTATTCCAATTTGATTCAAATTTTAAAAAAGTTTTGGAAAATGATAAACAAGAATTTAATACCTTTGCAATCTAATCAAACTTCAATCAATATAATGTTAATTCGCTTGGTTCAAAAATTAATTTAATCATGCACAACAAATGTAATTGAGACATCACCATTCAACCATAATTTATTCATAAACCATTCAAACATATTTCAAATTTTAGTAAAATTCGTGTCAATTAATATTAAAATTTACATCAAACTACAATATTTCTATTCAAAATTCTCTTCAAATTATTTTTCTAATTTATTCAATATAACTTAAAAGAGCCATACACCTCTTAATTAAACAATTTAACGTTAACTTTGATAATCAAACTTTCATCAAATTTGATGATGATTTGATGTTTAAAAGATGGTTCAAACCAAGGTTCTAAAAGTCTAGAAATTATTTCAAATGTTCAAATATGCCTCACTGAAATTCGTTAAAATTTCAAAAAAAATTGGAGGCACTGAAACAATTTCGGTAAAAAATCGGCTTAATAGAGAGGAGAAGGGGAAATTTTGTAGAGAAATATGTTTAAACACGTTTTGCTGGACCATATTTCAACAGCTTCTAATTTTGGACCTTAGCTCGTATCATGTGAGTTCGAAGAATTTTGTAAACTAAATTGAATCATTCAATTGATAAGCGCACCGTCTCGTTGTGTCAAACTGGCAAACTGAGCATTTAGTTAGAAGAATGTTCTAACCGTAATTTTCAAAAATAATTTCGAAGGAAAAAAACAGTCAGTTGGCTTTACAGAAATTTTGGGCGGCATATTGGCTAACACCCGATCCTCCATCACAAAAATAACCACCTTATGAAAAATGTCGAATTTCAAAATGAAACTTTACATATCGATTAAGCTCAATTTTTGCTAATTAATGCCCACGAGAAAAAATTATTACCAGTCCAGAGTACAAATCTTATCCGAAAACTGAGACTTGAGAGTTGGGAGTTTTACTGATTTTTCACTAACATACTAGACGCACAAAATTAATATTATTATTGATTGATGTAAATAATAACTAAATTTTATATTTGCGTCTAGTGTGCTGATGAAATAACAAAACAACTCCCACCTCCCAAGTCGCGGTTTTCGAGTAAAATTAATATACAGGAGCTGAAAAAACGCCTAAAAGACGAAACAAAAAAAACCTGATTTCAAAAAAAAAATAATAATAATAATTTAAGCCTAATTTTAAAACTTTACAAAATTGGCTACACTGACGAAATGCGTGCTTATAACAGAAATATGATTTTCATAAATTTTCATTCATAAATTGAGGAAAATAAACTTCCCTCTAAAAGATACTATATTAAACAAACAAAATAGAGTGGTATACCGTTCAATAGTATTTTTGTTGAGCAACAAATTAAAAAATAGCAATAACTGATTATAAATTTCAAGAATAAGCAATTAAGATAGCATATTCCTGTCAGGCAACAACAAACACCGTTGAATTAACGATTTATTGTGCTGTTCGACACAAATATTATTGAATGGTATACCACTGTAATTTGTTTGTTTAATATAGTATCTTTTAGGGGCAAGTTTGTTTTCCTCAATTTATGAATGAAAATTTATGAAAACTATATTTCTTTGATAAGCACAAATTTGGTCAGATTTGCCGCCTTTGGAAAGTGTTAAAATTAGGCTTAAATTATTTCTGGGTTTTTCTTCTAGAAATCAGGTTTTATTTGTTTCGTCTTTCAAAGGAGCCAGGCGAGTGAAGTTTCCATTCCACGTAGATTGGAACGCAAGGAAACTAGAGTCGTTCAATGACAGCATCGGACGTTGACCATTTAGGAAAGAAATCAATAAAATATTCCCCAATTTGCGCATATTCATTCAATATTATGAAAGATCAAATATGGCGAATTATTTTCGGCGAAGGTGGAAAGAAAAGTTTTAACTGATCAATAATCCGAATTTAAAACGAATCTATACACAAAAAGGAGAACCATCTAAACGAATTTTTATAAAACTGTTACTTTTCTAGCACTTGAATGACTCTTTCAAGTACTTAACAAAATTCAAACACAAATATGATTCAAAATGGAGACCCTGAATGACTACTCATTTGAAATATTTTCGGTAAATCATCGTTTTTCGGTGAATTGTTTTTTCAGTAACAGTGCTCAAAGCTGGTTCTAAATGACACGCTCGACAAGTTTAGGTAAACAATACATTTTTACGATGGGTCTGTGATATCAGAACGTGGAACTTTTTGTGTATCGAAGTTACGAAAACTTTCTTTCAGAACTACGGATTGCGGTTCTTCATTGCAGGGATTAATTAAGAAGCGCTCAGATGGGAATGGAGAGAAAAATGTCTATTAAAATAGAAATATAATTAAAGATATTAGCCATGTTTTATTATTTGGGCACTATTCGGCGTCGAATGGGAAATTTCTACTGAAACTGCACCTATTATTCACTGGTGTTGCTATACCATAAAAATTAAAAATAAATCATAAAATCATGCATCCATAAAACAAACATTTATCACCTGAAATATACTAACTGACATTTATTTTGACATGACGTTTTAAACAAGAATTCAGCTTGCTGCCTTTCAAATTTTTATTGTAAGATTAAGTTTCTAATGGTTTCAGGGGTTTACAAAATAAAGGCCTTTTCAAATTGCTCATTGAAATGGATAGTGCTCCCGATAGTGGCTGCTCCCGATAAATCTATCGGGCGCTAATAAAAAAACACGGCTATCACCAGGACACAAACTAATGTTTCCTATTTCAAAAATGTTATGTAATGTACGCAGTGTTATGCGTCTACGCGTAATTTGGAATTGTCGACATGTTGATGTCGAAAATAGTGTAGACAATTCATTTGGCGTAGAAAATGTCGACATTGCGTAGAGTATGTAGAATAATTGTAGACAATGTAGATTATTATTAATTTTTTGTTGTTTTAACTTCGGTCTGTGAAAGTCCTGATAAAAATGACACTGGTCCAACCCCAATTTTCTCGACGTTCGAAGATCCCTGGTCAAAAAATTCCAAAAAAAAGTTTGTTCTCTGGCTGGTCGGATGGATGAGCGGATGTCTGTACCGATGATATCTCAAGAACTTTTATTTTTAATTCAGTGTATTGAAAAGTTTTCGGATCTCTACCTCAAGAAGGTCACGACATTGCTTTACATTTTTCCTATATACTCTACAGTATATCGTTTGAAAAATCTTGCATCAGACAACAATTTCGATTAAACTTTGGTTCATAAATCCACCGTTTTGGCGCTGGTAGCAAATTTTTCGTTTATTATAAAACAGATACTTGTCGTATATAGTTGAAAAGGCCTTGAATATTTTCCATAAAATCTTAGTACTAAAAACTATCATTATGGCGCTGGAAATAGTTACAACTTTTATTATTCCTTTATTCATGTTTTAGCGCTGAAAGCTAATTTTTAAATTATCACATAATATTGTTATCATACAATACGTGTCGTATATCATTGAAACAGTCTTGAAGAATGCCGTAAAATTTTCTGAAGCACCTTAGTATTTAAACTACACTTGTAGCGCTGGAAGCAGTTATAATTTATCTCATTCCCATATAATCATGTAGCATATCATTTGAAAGGTCTTAGGATTTGAAAAATACAATTTTTGTATTAACCATTTAGTTGATAAATCCACCGTTTTGGCACTGGAAGAAAATGAAAAAAATTTACAAAACCAATGAAGAATCTAGAAATTTTTTTGAGTCATTTTGAGAAGAATTTTTTAGTGGAAATTTTCGATTTTTATTTTTATGTCAATTTTAGTAGTTGGTGCACCAATACAAACATATATCGATTCCAGCCCTCTTTCATAAATTCTGCCATTTCCGGTTTTAATTTTATTTATTCGTCATTTCCGGTAAAATTTTAAAAAATGTCCAGAACTAATTTAGTTTGAAATTTAATTTACAATCTTATTGTTTTTATTCGATTTCTGATAAAAGCTCTTATCAATCAATCAATCCGCATGGGCTCTACAGAGGACGAATTTTAATTGAAACCCAGATTTTTTGTCAAAAATCATCATTTTCACGAAAATTTTGGAACTGAATTGAACCGGTATTGTTGCATTCTTAATTTTAAAACTTTTACTCCCCTTTCGTGAAAAACGAAAACGCTTCTACGGAAGACAGAGACAGATTTCGCAGTCACTGCGCTCTCCCACTTAGGCGAATTTGAAGAATAAAATTGCACCTCGACCAGCCAACACGTCTGGTCTACAGATAATCAACATCATATAGTCTGCACGACACCACATACTTGTTATTTCGGCGATTTGGGTTTTAGTGAATTCCGGTTCAGAGAATTGTTTCCGATGATTTGCCATTTTTGGTGAACTCTCATTTTTGATGGATTGTCATTTTTGAAAAATTGTCCGTGAATTTTCGGTGAACTGGTTAATTAGTAGTTTTCGGTGACTGCCATGGTACCGGAATAGACATTCCTGATTTAACGAAATTTGTTGCATTCGAATTTCTACTTCAGAATGTTTATTTAATTAAAAAGTGGAGTAGAAAGGTTGGCGAAGAGCTCCTACAACAGGATTAATTCGAAAGAGAAAATAACTCCTTAGATTATCCTTGTACATATTTCAGAGGAATTCATTTTTATAGACTAGATAGTAGATCGAATGCTGGTTTGCTGTGGCAATTGATATGTTATGGACTTTCGTTTAAACTAAAACTCGTTTAACAAAATCATAATAATGAAATGTCTATTTTAAGAAATGCGATATTATCGTCATTTTATCCTTTAGTATTTTGTTCGAAAGTCGTTTGGTAACTTAGTTCACAAATATGTTCCTAAACTTTTAAGCGATTCAACGAATTGGACACTTTTACGATTTGTAAAGTTTTGTACAATGTCCATGACTATATCATTTTACACGTAGACATTTGATCGAAAATTATTTTCATCGAAATCGTAGTTGATAGGAAGGAATACTTTACCAGTCGTTAGATTAAATCTACATTTTCAACTATAATTGTACTAAATTTTATGTGCGATGTGGGAAATTTTATGCGTCGTGAGTATTTTTAAATCGTTTAATCGTGTACACATTTGATCGAAAAACAATATATTTAAAACTGGCCAAATTTCAACAAATTTGTGCATTTTAAGGATTAGAAATTACTAAAAAAAACTCGCACTTATAGTATAATTGCTAAGCACTTTGATAGAAAAAAATAAAACAACTATTTTCAGAAATATGGAACTATCCGTCATTTTATCGTTTAGTGATTTGTTCGAAAGTCTTTTGGTAACTTAGTTTACTAATATGTTAATAAAATTTAAAGCAATTCAACGATTTCGACACTTTTACGATTTGTAAAGCTTTGTACAATGTCCATGGTAATGTCATTTTATCGCGAAGACATTTGATCGAAAATTATTTTCACTGTAATCGTAGTGATATGAAGGAGTACTATACCAGTCCTTAGATTAAATTTACATTTTTGAACTAAAATTGTACTGAAGTTTGAGTGCGACGTTAGTATTTTTAAATCATTTAATCGTGTAGACAATTGATCGAAAAATAATATATATAAAATTGGCCGAATTTGAACAATCAGAGAAACTCCATTTGATGAAATAGATATTTGATCGCAAGATTGTTTACGGTGGCGGATTAACTTATTGGCTTTCGTTTAAATTAAAGATTGGTCAAAATATGTTGCCGACTTCTAAATAAAAAAATCATTTACTAGAATAAATAAAACGGCTCTTTTTATAAATGCGATATTATCGTCATTTTATCGTTTAATGATTTGTTCGAAAGTCGTTTGGTAACTTAGGTTACAAGTATGTTCCTTAACTTTGAGGCGATTCAACGAATTCGACACTTTTACGAGTTGTTAAGCATTGTACATTATCCAGACGCATCTCATTTTATCGCGTAGACATTTCATCGAAAATTATTTTCACCGAAATCGTAGTGATATCAAGTAATACTGCACAAGTCTTTAGATTATATTTAGGTTTTCGAATTAAAATTGAACTGACTTTTTTGTGTGATGTGAGCGATTTTATGCAACGTGTTTTTAAATCGTTTAATCGCGTAGACATTTGACCGAAAAACAATATATTTAAAATTGGCCGAATTTGAACAAATTTGTGGAAAGATTAGCCGAAATGTTTTGTTGATTTCTAAATAAAAAAACTCATTTACTAAAATAAATAAAACGGCTACTTTCGAAATACGGAATTATCCGTCATTTAATCGTTTAGTGTTTTGTTCAAAATTCGTTTGGTAACTTGGTTTACTGATATGTTCATAAAATTTAAGGCGATTCAACGAATTCAACACTTTTACGATTTGTTAAGCATTGTACATTGTCCAAACGCATCTCATTTTATCGCGTAGACATTTGATCGAAAATTATTTTCACTGAAATCGTAGTGATAAGAAGAAATACCAGTAGTTACATTAAATTTACACTTTTGAACTGAAATTGTACTGAAGTGTGAGTGCGGTGTGACCAATTTTATGTGACGTGAGTATATTTAAATCATTTAATCGTGTAGACATTTGATCGAAAAACAATATAATAATATTGGCCGAAATAGAATTTGATAAAAATTAATTCACACTCTTAGTATAGTTGAAAAAAAATTCGGTGGAAAAATTGACTATTTATGTAAAAAAAATTAAATATTGATAGATAATTCCAGGGTTCAAGAACTCGCTCCTCAAAATGTATTATTCGATCTCAATTAAAAATTAAATTAAAATTTCATCTTTAACCCTTTTGTCTATGGTGGGGTTCATCGATTTAAAAACTGTATTTTTTTAATCAAGATTGGGTTACCCCGGTAACCTTTAGCCAAATTTGAGAAATTAGAGTTTCCGTTCCGATCCAAATTAAAATAACACAAACTTTGAATAGAATATAATAAAAACAGACTTATTCGGTACAAAACACCCATTAGTAACAACGCAATGTTCGTCACAAATGGGAAGATTGCAGATTGCACATCGCATAATTTTTTCGAGTTTTCCGTTTCTCTTTGGTAGTGAGTTTTTGCAGACAAAACAATACCCTACGACAGTAGTTCGGCATGAAGCATCTCTTTTAGGTCTTGAGGTTGCCAAACGCTGATTTAGAATTTGTTTCCCCAACATGCACTCTAACCCCGATTTTGTTGAAAATAATCTTCTGATACAATTTGGAGTTCATGATCTAATGTAAATATTTGGTATCGCCAACTGTTTCTCAAGGTCTTGTAGACAAATTTTTCTTTGGTGCGTTATGGCTTGAGACTGAAGATTATTTTCCTGGTAAATGATGTATGCAGCTACAGCTGCAATGTCTACTATATTGAAAAAAATGCCATTGGCCATCTTTACGTTTTCTGTACAGGATCAGCATCAAACAATAGAACCTAAAATAAAACAAATTTTATATAGTTTGTTAATTTTATATTATAAATACTTATCTGTTAAATCCTATTGGAATCTCTTGGTTTATTGCTGGCTATCTTTGTGGTAGCCCTATAATATAAAATTAATTAATTATATAATCTTAAATATTAATATTTATGTAAACAATTGTTACCTTGACATTGAAATCTTCTTATTATGTATATTTAGTATTTATTAATTTGGCATTTTTATTGTTCTTTAATTTATCAAGATCATTTTCCAATTTATAATTATATGTTTAAGATTAGTTTCCAATTGAATTGTTTTCAAACATAGTGTTACGGTGACACCTAGATTAGAATAGAATAAGTTAATTTCATTAATTGTTCAATTACGTGTATAATTTATACTCAACATTTAGGCGTATTTCTATACTAACACATTTGCTGCGCATTTAGGATTATTCTAGAAACAAATATTTTGGTATATAAAGGCGCGCGTTGACGTGTATTGCTGAGTATTATTTTAAACGTGATACAGTGAAGGTTAAATAGAAAGATTATTATTAAAGCGATTATTAAAGTGATAATTAAAAAGTGTGTTATAATTATAATAATTAATTGTGAAAATTGTGTTGTATAATAAATTGTGTTGTGTAAATAAAATTGTGTGAGTTAAAATTTGAAGCAGTGTATTTATTCACAATCCAGTGATTCGAACCTTGATTGACAAGGCAAAATCGTAACAATTGGTGACAGCGGTGGGATTGTGAATAATAAGAGAAATGATTCTCTACGAATTAAAGCTTGCGCAATTAAAGGAGCAACTGAAGCAGCGAGGTTTGGCTAGTGAAGGCACAAAAGCTAGTTTGGTGGAGCGACTACGTGAGGCCATGGAGAAGAACGGTTTAAATCCAGATGTGTATGATTTCGAGGAGGACAACACGGATGAGATCAGTGTGGACAAGAAAGAAAAGGAAGAACAAACGATGGTCGGAACAACACAAAACCCATCCGGAAGTTTCGATTTATCGCAGTTGATGGCTGCTATGAATCAAATGATGGGACAACAGTTGGAGCTACAAGGGGCGGACATTAAACATCAAATGAAACAGCAGATGTTACAAGTGGAGCAACAAGGGGCGGACATTAAACAATCAAACCAGGAAATGAAACAGCAGATGTTACAAGTGGAGCAACAAGGGGCCGACATTAAACAATCGAACCACGAAATAAAACAGCAGATGTTACAAGTGCAAGTTGGCCAAAAGAAAATGGACGAGAGGTTTTTGGAATTATCTTCTACACTACACGGTAAAGTGGAAAAACTGCAAACAGAAGTACACGCAGAAATTCAAAATGTTAAAGGGACGGTACAACAAAAATTTGAATCGGTTGAACAAGATTTTAAACGTCTCGAGAAGGAGCTCAAAGATGTCAAGGCGAATGGAACGACACAACAAGTGATCCAGACGGTTAATGCAGTTAAGATAAAACCACCAACATTTGATGGAACAACATCCTTCAGTATTTTTAAGTTCCAATTCGAAACGGCCATTAAGCAAAATCAGTGGAATGAAGAACAATGTGTTGGAGCGTTAATTGTGGCTCTTAAAGGCGAAGCGGCGGAAACACTACAAATCATTCCTGAGCAAGAACGGAACGTTTACAACGGAATTATGAAGGCATTAGATCGAAAATACGGAAGCGACCACAAACGAGAAATATATCGCATGGAATTGAAGGGTCGATACCAAAGAGCAGGAGAATCGCTACAGGAATTTTCATCGGCAATTGAGCGGCTCGCGCATTTAGTACATTCAAATATGTCGGCCGATTACATGGAGCGAATTAAAATGGATGCATTCATTGACGGTATTCGAGATCCTGAGACGCGCAGAGCGGTGATGTTGTCACCTAAGGCAACTTTCACGGAAACCATCGCTTGTGCGTTAACAAACGAAACTGCGCAAACCATCATCAAACCAGCAATGAAAATTCGTCGAGTGGAGATTGATTCCAGGATAGACACCGAGCGGGCTACGCCAAGGTTCAGAGATGGAAGTGGCAGGATTAAATGCTGGGTATGTGATAGAATGGGTCACATCTCACGGGACTGTTGGGAGATTAAGAAGAAACGAGCAAGGTCGCCATCTCCTATGAAGCGTAGACCAAGCGAACAGCAGATAGAATCCAGAAAGGCGGGTCAGACGACAGCGGAGTCGTTAAACTAAAAAGAGTCAGTTTGCAGGGGCAGAAGCTGACTCCCATAACCGATTGCCCCACTACCTCCATCCATGTTTCGAGAATAGCAAGGAGCGGTGACAGCTTAACAATTGAAGCCGATATTGATGGGAAGAAATGCATGATCACGCTGGATACGGGAGCAACACATACGATTGTTCGTGAGGATATTATTGATGGAATTATGGAACCAGCTAATGGCATGAAATTACGAACGGCGACTGGAGAAAATTCAGCAATAAAAGGGAAAAAGGTCGTAAAAATAAAGATTGGACGAAATCACTTTCAACACGAGGTGCTGGTTGCAGATATTGTAGACGAAGTCATCTTGGGAATGGACTTCATGAGAACGAATGGCTTCGTGGTGGATGTTGGACGGGGTGTTTTAACTTACGATAATATCGAGTTGCCACTTCACGTTAGCGCTATAGGAGAAACGACCAGGCAAATTATAATGGATCATCGGGAGAAGCTGCCACCGAACTCGGAAACAATAGTATGGGCAAGATTGGAAGGAGGTTCTGGGTCACCCAGGTTGTGGGTTGTGGAAGCCAATGAAGCGGTGAGCGGAGCCAGAGAAATTATGATCGGGAAAGTTTTAGTAAAACCAGACAGTGATAATAGAGTACCAATTAGGACTCTAAATCTCTCGGATAAGACGAAAACCATCAAGAAAGGTACAATAATCGGAAAATGTGAAGAAATATCGGCGATAGTGAAGTGCGAGCAGAAAAATCCGATTAAGACGGCTAACTCGCAAGTGCAGAAAGAGATTATAGATCAACTTATGGAGAAATGGACCGAAGATCTTACCATGGAACAGAAAAATTTGGCAAAACAATTGCTCGAGCGGTACATGCCAATATTCTGCAGTACATCGGACAATAATGGGAGAACCACAATGGTAAAACATCGAATAGATACAGGAGCAGAAACGCCGATTCGACAACCACCCAGAAGATTACCATTGGCAAAGCAAGGAGAAGTGGATCGAATGGTAAAAGATATGCAAGCAGCAGGGGTAATCGAAACATCAAGCAGTCCATGGAGTTCACCAGTGGTGTTAGTCGAGAAAAAGGATGGTAGCATGAGATTCTGCGTGGATTATCGAAAATTAAATGCTGTGACGAAAAAGGATAGTTACCCATTGCCAAGGATCGATGACACGTTAGACACATTATCGGGTGCTCGAATATTTTCGACATTAGATCTGCAAAGCGGCTATTGGCAAGTGGAAGTCCAGGAGGAAGATCGCGAGAAAACGGCATTCAGTGTGGGTAACGGATTATGGCAATTTAACGTTATGCCATTCGGATTATGTAACGCCCCTGCGACTTTTGAACGGCTAATGGAGCGCGTGCTAAAGGGATTACATTGGAGGACGTGCCTCGTATATTTGGACGACATCATCGTTATGGGCAAGGATTTCGACGAGCATTTAAGGAATTTGGCAGAGGTTTTGGATCGGATACAAGCCGCCGGATTGAAGCTAAGCCCAAAGAGATGCAAACTATTTAGAACGGAAGTAAAATATTTGGGTCATAAGGTAACAACCAATGGAATCCATACCGATGAAGACAAGATCGCAGCAGTGAAGGAATGGCCACGACCTAAAAACTTACATGAATTACGGAGCTTCCTTGGATTGTGTACCTATTATAGACGATTCGTACCAGGATTCGCCAATATTGCAAAGAGTTTACACGAGTTAACCAGGAAGAACAAGGCATTCGAATGGAAGGATGATCAAGAAGAGGCATTTGTGGAACTAAGACGACGATTATGCGAAGCACCAATCCTCGCATACCCTATACCCAACGTTAAATTCATTTTGGACACCGATGCAAGTAATGATGGTATAGGAGGAGTATTATCACAGGCAACAAATGGTGAGGAGCGAGTTATTGCATATTACTCCAAGATGTTATCAAAACCGGAACGGAATTATTGTGTAACACGGAAAGAGTTGTTGGCTATAGTGGAATGTGTTAAGCACTTCCATAAGTACCTCTATGGCCAAAAATTTCTTCTACGGACGGATCATGGAGCTTTGCGCTGGTTGTTACAATTCAAAAATCCAGAGGGACAAGTAGCACGTTGGATCGAACGTTTGCAAAGCTACGATTTCCAAATTGAACATCGGAAGGGAACCGCACATGGAAATGCCGACGCATTATCAAGAAGGCCATGTCCCGTGGAATGCAAGCATTGTGGGCGTGTGGAGGGTAAGGAAAACATCATCGATATTCGGCTTATGCAAGTGCTACCTGATGAGGAATGGACTGATGAAATGATCAAGAAGGAGCAATTACGGGATGCTGACCTGTCATTCATCATGGAACATAAGGAAAAGGAACACCGGCCCACATGGAGTGAGATAGCTGACAAAGCTCCCATTGTAAAAGCATATTGGGCTCAATGGGATAGCCTCCACATAGAAAATGGTTGTTTAAAACGAAAGTGGGAAAGCACGGATGGTAAAATAAAACAATTGTTGGTAGTGGTGCCAAAAGATCGGATAGCGGAAATCCTCAAGGAATATCATGGAGGAGCAAGTGGAGGTCACCTAGGGATTAATAAAACATTGGCCAAAATCCGACAACGTTTCTACTGGTCCGGATGTAGACAGTCAGTAGTAGAGTGGTGTCGAAGATGTGACCAATGTGCGGCAGTAAAGGGACCAGCACGAAAAAGCCGTGGAACCATGAAACAATATAATGTCGGGGCACCATTTGAGAGAATTGCAATGGATGTGGCGGGGCCATTTCCGACCACCGAGAGCGGCAATAAATATGTGCTAGTAATAATGGATTATTTTAGCAAATGGCCGGAGGTGTACCCCATACCCAATCAGGAGACAACAACAATAGCTGATGCCGTGGTCAACAATTGGATTAGCAGATTTGGTGTACCGATGGAAATTCACACGGATCAAGGAAGGAATTTCGAATCGGTGGTATTTCAGGAGATATGTCAGATGCTTGGAATCAATAAAACGAGAACGACGCCTTTACACCCACAGTCGGACGGTATGGTGGAAAGATTCAATGGCACATTGGAGGAATATCTAGCAAAGGTTGTGGAAAGGAACCAACGCAACTGGGATCGACATATACCGATGTTCTTGATGGCCTACCGATCAGCGGTACATGAC
Organism: Nephrotoma appendiculata; assembly: GCA_947310385.1. Taxonomy (NCBI): domain Eukaryota; kingdom Metazoa; phylum Arthropoda; class Insecta; order Diptera; family Tipulidae; genus Nephrotoma; species Nephrotoma appendiculata. Next base: position 367,678,767 of record OX371223.1, on the reverse strand, counting down.
ACAACAGGAGTGACACCAGCTAAAACCATATTTGGGAACAATCTGCGATTACCAGGAGATTTAAAATTTGGGGCTGTTCCATCAGCAGCTCTATGCGGACAGGATTACGTCGACCGAATGAAAGAGGAACTTAATGAAATACATCAATTTGTACGGGAGAAAATTCGAATATCAAGTGATCGAATGAAAGCTCGATATGACATACGAGCAAATAATCAAGGATTCGAGGAAGGGCAATTGGTATGGCTTCACAACCCGCAACGGCACAAGGGATTATCACCGAAGTTGCAACCCACATGGGAAGGACCTTACACTGTCATTAAAAAGTTGAACGACGTGGTTTATCGCATACAGAAAGGACGGAAAGGTAAACCAAAGGTGGTGCATTTAGAGCGTTTGGCGCTCTACAGAGGAGGTGATCTGGATCCTGTTCGGGACGAACAGGCTTAGGTGGGGGGTAGTGTTACGGTGACACCTAGATTAGAATAGAATAAATTAATTTCATTAATTGTTCAATTACGTGTATAATTTATACTCAACATTTAGGCGTATTTCTATACTAACACATTTGCTGCGCATTTAGGATTATTCTAGAAACAAATATTTTGGTATATAAAGGCGCGCGTTGACGTGTATTGCTGAGTATTATTTTAAACGTGATACAGTGAAGGTTAAATAGAAAGATTATTATTAAAGCGATTATTAAAGTGATAATTAAAAAGTGTGTTATAATTATAATAATTAATTGTGAAAATTGTGTTGTATAATAAATTGTGTTGTGTAAATAAAATTGTGTGAGTTAAAATTTGAAGCAGTGTATTTATTCACAATCCAGTGATTCGAACCTTGATTGACAAGGCAAAATCGTAACAATAGAATAGATAATAGATTGCCATCTATATGTTAATAGTAAAAGTATTCACACTAAACTACACAAATATGGTAATAATTTAGTTAAGGTAACAATTTTAATGGCTACAATTGTAATGAAAATTTGTATTTTTTGAGAAGAGAAAATAGAATTAATGTGGAAATCATACAATAAGCATCTTAGTTGAGATAATTTGAATTATTACAAGAAACTAAATATTCGAGTTGTTGTTCATTTCAAGTGCATTTTTAACGCGCCATCATTGATATTCAGTGTTGTAATTTCAAGTACTTGTCTATCGCGCGCGTTCATTGGTCCTTCGAGCCGGATCCTAGGAAAAGGATACCGGTACCTATACAACAATTCGGACTGCGTACAGCAAATTGGATTGCAAATTGCAGACTTGGTATTTTCACGGAGCACGAGGTGTAAAATATTCGTCCAGCAACCACGCTACGCAGAAAGGTATATAAAAATCCAGCACAACGGTGAAAACGAAAATTATCTCGATTGGAAGCAACGGCACATCGAATCCGTAAATAAATCAGCTAAGTATACCTTTTGTATTTTAATAACGGTATAAATTAAACGAGTGTGTGAAACGTGCGCGTGTGCTAAAATAAAACAAAATGGATGCCCTTACTAGAAGAAGAGGAATAATTAAAGGCACCATTACTAAATTAGAAACGTATGCAAAGGCTGCAACTAGTGCTACTTCGTATGATGATTTAAAGGTTAGACTCGATAAAATACAAGAGGCAAAAAAGGATTTTACTGAAATCGAAAATGAAATGTTTAAAATAAAGCCAGATGAACCAAGTGATGAAGATTTAGTGTCCGAGCAATATTATTATATAGTAGCAAGACTAAACGCATTAATTAGAGCGAAATCTTCTGGTTCACCCACTAAGCTTAATGATAGTTTCAATACCACGTTTTGCCAGCCTCCATTATCTGAGTTTAAACTACAACCATGTACCATACCTTATTTTGATGGTAAATATGAAGAATGGCAATCATTCCATGATTTGTTTAAATCCACAATCCATGAAAAGCCTGGCCTTTCCCCATCACAAAAATTTCAATATTTAAAGGGACTATTGAAGGGAGAAGCTAGCGCACTAATTCGCCATTTTAGAGTGGATGATGCGAATTACATAGAAGCCTTTCAACGTTTATGTAAACGCTACGATAAGAAACGTTATATCATTAACACGTTTCTTCAGTCTTATATCGACCAACCTTCAATCACTAAAGCCACCTCATCCAATATAGCTGCAATTCACGATAAATGTGATGAAGTTGTTCGTGGGCTCAAGGCAATTGGACCTGAGGCGGAGGAACGGGATCCCTGGTTAATATACTTAGCTCTCCAAAAACTAGATCCTGAAACGCAACAGATGTGGCGAGTCGAAACTGCAGAGAAAGATTTTCCCAAAATTCAAGAATTTTTCGACTTCCTAAGTATTCGTATGGACTCACTTCATTGCGTCAAGCCAGAATCGAAATTAAGACCAAAGAGTAGCGCCAGAAATACAGTCAAGGTATTATATGGTGGTATAGCGATTCCATGTGTAGGATGTAAGATTACAACCGATCACAAATTGTACAGTTGCAAACAATTTCTAGATCTAAGTATTACAGATCGCAGGCAGTTAGTTCAAACAAATAGGGTTTGTTTTAACTGTCTCAGCGCTAAACACCAAGCATATCAATGCAGATCTAAGGCAAGATGTTCCGAATGTCATAAGCGACATAATACACTACTTCATGTTCATGAGGTCCAGGATACTAATGACATACCAAAGAATAAAGAAGGTAGAGGTACTACTCAAAATGGTTCTGAGACAGGAGAAACCACCTCTCACGCATCTACTATGCAGCATAATAATTTCGTGACAAAGGCATTATTACCGACAGCACAAGTCCAAGTTAAAGATGTTAGTGAACAATGGTTGACATGCCGCGCTATATTAGATTCTGGGTCGCAGACAACGTTTGTTACAGAATCTTTAGTAAATCGTTTGCGCCTTCCAAGAAGTAATTGCCGCGTCTCTATAAAGGGCGTAAGTGACACAAATGCAGGAGTCTCAAGGGGAATCACTGATCTAACGTTAGGTTCAAGGATCAAAAACAATTTTCATCTGAATATCAAGGCTTTAATACTTCCTAAAATATCAAATTATGAACCATCACGAGCATTAGAACAGTCGTGTTTGATGAAACTTTCCAGGCTAGAAATGGCAGATCCCGATTTCCTTGAAACCAAGAAGGTGGATATACTCATAGGCAGCGACTATTTTTTTGATTTATTATGTGATGGACAAGTACGAAACGGCACCAAGGTAATAGCGCAAAATACGAAACTGGGTTGGGTAGTTACTGGTGGAGCAAATGTTGGTGAAGGAAGTCAAATACAAACAAGCTTATTGATCGATATCGATGCCAGTTTAAGACGATTTTGGGAGATAGAGGAGACACAAGAGACGAGGGCACTAACACAAGAAGAAGCAACATGCATCCAAAAATACCAAGAAACAGTGTCCAGAGCCGCAGACAACAAATATGTAGTTGGCTTACCATTTCGAGAGGAGTTACAGCTGGGACAATCAAGACATATGGCACTAAAACGATTTACCGCGTTGGAAAATAAATTAAAGAAAAATAATATCCTAAGTAATGAATATAAGTGTTTTTTGAAAGAGTATGAAGCACTCGGGCACATGACTCAAGAGTCAAATCCATCCACACCAGGCTACTACCTACCACACCACGCCGTTTTCAAGCCAGGAAGTACTACTACGAAGGTGAGGGTGGTGTTTGACGGTTCGGCAGTGACTACAAACGGGAATTCATTAAACGATACACTTTTAGTTGGTCCAACTATTCAAGACTCCTTATTTAGTATATTGTTACGTTTCAGAAAGCACAAGATAGTTTTCACTGCGGACATAGAGAAAATGTTCCGACAGATATGGGTTCGAGATAAAGATAGTTCATATCAAAGAATCTTATGGCGAACAACTCCAACGGATGAACTAAAAACTTATCGACTACGAACCATAACCTATGGGACCGCTTCCGCACCATTCTTAGCCACGCAAACCTTACACCAACTAGCAGAAGATTACAAGAATCACTACCCACAAGCCGCGGAAATTACTAAACGAGATTTCTACATGGATGACTTAATGTCCGGGGGAGATGATCTAGAAGAAACAAAGGCATTAGTAAAACAGCTTATTACGTTACTAGCTCATGGTGGTTTTCCCTTAAGAAAATGGACATCAAATAATGATGAATTAATGCAGTCGATTCCAGAAGAGATTAAAGAAACAACCGTTCGCAGTATCAAAGAAAAGGACGATGCCACTGTAAAGGTTCTGGGTTTAGAATTTAATCCATTCTTTGATTATTTTCAATTTAAGGTTTCTCTAGATGATCGTACACAGCACACAAAGCGAACACTATTGTCAGAAGCTTCAAAGTTGTTCGATCCAATGGGTTGGCTTTCACCTACTACAATTGCAGTCAAGATTCTCTTTCAAAAACTATGGTTGGAGAAATTAGAGTGGGATGATAAATTGCCAACAGTCATTCAAGAAACTTGGTTAAGAATTCGGACAGAAATGCAAATGCTGGAAGATATCAAGATAAATCGCTGGTTAAATTTAAATTCAGAGATCAAGTTTGAACTCCATGGTTTTTCGGACGCCTCGGAAAGTGCTTATGGGGCCGTCATATATAGTAGAGTGAATGTTGGTGGAATCTACAAAACTAACATTGTGGTGGCAAAGACAAAGGTCGCTCCGATAAAGACTGTTAGTTTACCTAGGCTGGAATTAAATGGTGCACTGCTGCTAGTTAAACTAATGAATGCTGTAAAGATGTCACTAGCAGTTAAAACTTTAGCAAATACGTTTTATTGGACTGATTCGCAAATAGTCCTCGATTGGCTATCCAGTTCACCAAGAAGATGGAAGACATATATAGCAAACCGAACTGCAAAAATTCTGGAACTAAGTAATAGAAATCAATGGTTTCATGTGGATTCGGCTAGTAATCCTGCAGATTGTGCCTCGAGAGGTTTGATGCCATCTGAATTAGTTACGTTTAAATTGTGGTGGAATGGACCGGAATGGCTGAAAATTGACCAAACTGCTTGGCTTCAAACCGCACCGTTGCAAATTGACAACGCTGGTGATATAATGGAGGAGCGGACAAAGGTGGTCAATACACATGTGCTAACCGAAGAAAATGTCATTCGTACGTTATTGAGTAAGTTCTCCAGCATCAAGAAGATTATAAGAATTGTGGCTTGGATGTTTCGCTTTACCGATAATGTAAGATCTACAAACGAAAGTGATGAGAAAAAGGATTCGTCACTTCATGATGCATTCAATCCAGATGAATTGGAAAGGGCGTTGTTCTGTGTTATACGAGTAGCGCAAGAGGAAAATTACGGAAACGAGATTCAAACAATAGAGCAAGGTGGTGAAATAAGCAAAAGGTCAAAACTAATAAACTTTTCTCCATTTTTAGATCAGTCAAAGGTTCTAAGAGTTGGTGGAAGATTGGAACATGCTAACTTACCTTTCAATGTCAAACATCCAATAATCCTACCATTTAAGCATAGATTGACAGAATTAATCATCAGAGACGAGCACTTGCGAAGTTTACATGCGGGTCCAACTTTACTGATCAATATCTTAAAGGAGAAGTACCACATTCTTAAATGCAAAGAAGCAGTGAAGCAAGTTACACAACAGTGCGTAAAATGTAGGCGCTTTAAGGCAAGACGGCAAGAACAAATCATGGGCGACTTACCTTCGTGCAGGGTTACCTTTTCGAGACCATTTTTGGAAACGGGTGTTGATTATGCGGGTCCATATTTAATAAAAACTTCCAAACTTAGAGGTGCCAAACAAACCAAATGTTATTTGGTGGTGTTCATATGTATGGGAAGCAAGGCTGTACATTTGGAGTTGGCAACAGATTTATCAACCGATTGTTTCATTGCTGTACTAAGACGATTCCAAGCTAGACGTGGTATATGTAAGGCAATTTACAGCGATAATGGGTCAAACTTTGTTGGTGCAGCAAGGGAATTGAACGAAATTAGCAGAATCATGATGTCACCGGCAATACAGCAAGACTCAGCAGAACGAGGTACGCGATGGCATTATATTCCACCAGCTTCCCCACACTTTGGCGGCATATGGGAAGCTGCCGTTAAATCGATGAAGTATCATCTCAAAAGGGTTTTAGGTGATACCATACTTACCTACGAGGAATTACTTACTCTCTTAACTCAAATAGAGGGAATGATGAATTCACGGCCATTGTGTCAATCCAACAATGATTTCGATGCTTTGACACCGGGCCACTTTTTAATTGGACATTCATTATCACTGATGCCAGATCCAGATTTGACACACTTAAAACAAAACACACTATCGAGATGGGAACATTTACAGCAAATGGGTCAACACTTTTGGCGACGTTGGCAAACTGAATATTTACTATCACTTCAGCAGCGGCATAAGTGGAAAACCAAAACAAACAATTTAAAAATGAATGACATCGTACTTATCATGGATGATACACTGCCGCCTTCAAAATGGTTAATTGGTCGTGTAATACAACTGCATCCAGGCAAAGATTTAGCAGTTAGGGTGGTCACGCTAAAAACACAATTTGGCACGATGAAACGACCAATCAGCAAAATATCCTGCTTGTTACCACAATTTGACTCGATTGAGTCAACCCCGCCGGAATGTACAGGATCAGCATCAAACAATAGAACCTAAAATAAAACAAATTTTATATAGTTTGTTAATTTTATATTATAAATACTTATCTGTTAAATCCTATTGGAATCTCTTGGTTTATTGCTGGCTATCTTTGTGGTAGCCCTATAATATAAAATTAATTAATTATATAATCTTAAATATTAATATTTATGTAAACAATTGTTACCTTGACATTGAAATCTTCTTATTATGTATATTTAGTATTTATTAATTTGGCATTTTTATTGTTCTTTAATTTATCAAGATCATTTTCCAATTTATAATTATATGTTTAAGATTAGTTTCCAATTGAATTGTTTTCAAACATAGAATAGATAATAGATTGCCATCTATATGTTAATAGTAAAAGTATTCACACTAAACTACACAAACACAAACTCAATATATCCAGACGAATTATTGGCGAATAAAGACATGGTTTTATCAAATTGACTGATAATTGCGCCAATTGTGTGGTGAGAAAAATTTAAACTACATCGAGGAACCCCATTAGCTATTTTGATATTCATTTGACATCTACTTACTAGTAGATGGCACTACCATCAACATAGTCGAAAACATCACAATTTTTACGTATGCAGATACACAAAAAACTGAAAAACAATTTTATAAGTGAAAACTGTAAATTATTATTTTTTATTTGTTTTTATTTTCGTTATTCCATTCATTGGTTGTTTTAAATTATATTCATATTGTTTATTTTCATACCTACCATGGATCAATAAGAAAATTTATTGATAAAAAAATTACTATTAGTATTGGCTATATGTATTCGAAAAATAAAAACCATGAATCGAACAAAATAATATCGGCAGTTAGTTCGACACACATACACACAAAAAATGACACATGGTATGCACGTTGTTTTACTTGAAATTAGTTTTAATTGTTATGTTAAATAATTTTTTGTTTAATATCGAATTTGTTGTGCAACCATTATTATAATCAATTAACTATACGATGAGTTAACCCTTTGACTGTCCTGCGCATCATATGTGATGATGATACACTTTGCCTTATTTTTTATTACAAAATTTTGTTTGAGACTGAGAACATTACTAACTGATAAAAATAATTAATGTACCTATATTTACTAACTGTAAAAACAGTTATAAATTTTGTACAGAAATAATAACAACATATGCTTTGGTATATTTTGTATTTAGTCTTAATACATACATTTCAACTACATATTTTGATTTGATGCTAATTGATAACGAGAAAAATTATGAACGATATGCACAGAACGTCCGACTAGTAAGTTTTAATATTAATGGTGGTCAGGCAAAGGGTTAAACAGGTAGAGTATTGAAAAAGAATTGCGATGAGGTTATTCAAGAGAGTGAGGTTATTTGACATTAAATTTGAATTTTTAATCCCTAGAAGAAAATGTACATCAAACATATGTATGGGGACGTTTCCGTATACAATAAATCGTCCATATACAATAAATTTCACTTGGTATACCACTAGATAAAGAGAAAGAAACCAGCAATTTTACTAGTTAAATTATAATTAATTTATTTAATCAAATTCAATAACAATAAAACAAATAAAATAAAAATTTCAATAATAAAGTTTTATTAAAATTAAAATAAATTTTAATAAAATTTAAAAATAAAATAACAACCCATGTGCGGTACATTTCATTATATAATTATTTGTATATAATTATTTGTTTTGCAATAGTATTCGCCAATTAGGATTTGGTACGGTTTTTAATTTTTTTGTATGTGTTTTTCAGCTAACCAGGTACAGTGTTTTCTGATTAAAACTAAAATCATGAAGTTTAAGGCTGCCTTGTTATGCTCATGGCATGTATTTTGTTCGACATACAAATCTTTGTAACACCTGCTGGTGTTAACAATACAAAGTTGGACAATATTCCTCTTCAAATCTTTCATATTTGCACGTTCTGAAAACATCCGGGAAAATAAATAAATTTGTTCTTTGCAAATTTTGAAATAATAATCAGTTGGGGCTTTAAGATTCTTCTTTTTTTCATCGTCATAATTTTTATTGCTAATCAAATATTCTGTCGGAGCCTCTAAAGTTGCATCAGTTTTGATAAACATGTTTTCACAACGGGCACGTTTAATTTTACTCAAAATTTTGAACGCTACGTAGCCCACAATATACCGCATTGAAGCTTCTTGCAAAGGTACATCCAAATTATAAAAAATTTCAGATATATCTGATATGTCATCAACAGGTGGCAGCATCTCATAATGCACGATTCCTTTTCGCGTTTCGCAGATAGAAATCCGGTTCATTAAATTTTTAACTGTTAATTCATGAGGTACCCAAACGTCAAGCTTTTTTTGTATCCAGCCATTTTCAAATGGTTTAAACCTGTTTTGTGATCAATATTGTGTTCTTTACCAATGGCATGGCTGCTTATATGCTGGTCTTCTTCAATTTTCTGCATGATTTCATCGAATTTACCACTGGTTGGTCGACTAGAGCGAGGGGCATCTTTCACATCCATATTTCCAGGTTGAAAGCGAGATTTCTTTGCTGCTCATTTTGATAAAGCACCTTCTCCATGCACAATTTGTTCGCAAGCCTGAGCCGCGTTTTTAATTTTGTCGTAATAAAATTGTAAAAGTAAACGAACTTTTTCATTATTTATCTATATGTTTTGTAACTTTATTCATTTCACCGATTTTAATGTTTTGTATGTCAAAGTGCAAGTTAAAATGTCACCTTTCAAACGCATACAAGGTTGCCTGATACGTTCAATGTTTACTGGGACATATGAATGTAAAGCGATCTACCCCGAAAAAACCACGAAATTTTTCTCCTACACCAATATAAATGTATTAAAATGTTAACTCGCACAATTTTCCTTAAAACGAATTTAAAGTTTTCGATATATTATTTATCCATAGATCATCGTTTTTATCATATCCTGAAATGGACCCAGTTTCAGACTTCTAAATAGTCAATAGTAACTGAGTTGTTAGGACAATGAAATAGTAAAACAGCAAGCTTTTGCTAGCGACATAATTGTTTTCAACATTTATTATAACTATATAAATTAATAAATCATCATCCTCAGCTATTTATCTACTATTTCGAATAACAACATAATCGAATGATTAATATTTTATTAAATAATAACTAAATTAAAATCTATATAACTCAATGATCGTAAAGATTGGTATTAACTAATTCAACCCGGACAAAAACTTTTTTCGTTTGTTGCCAAGTGAAAGTGAATAACACAAGAATGGCATTAGAAAATCTGGAACATTGGCCCCTTAGCTGGCGTTTCTATTCTAATTACTCCTCATCTGCGATACAATAAATTACGAAAGTAGGCGTTAATTTAGGTGTATATCTTTTCATTGGTTGTAGAATACTGCAAAAAAGGATTTATTATTCAGAAAATTGAAACTACATTAATATGTGGAAAAAATTCTTGGTGGGTGGTTAATGAATTCAAAAGTTGTTAGAATGAACAACTTATGCCATTTGCCTTGACTAAACAAATATTGAAGCTTCTGCTATTGTTCAGCACGCGACTGATGCAATTAAGTTTAGGTGGTTACTTTTTGATTACTTTTTGATTATTAGATTAGAATTGTCATAATTTTATTATGGTGTACTCCGGATGATTTTAAAATTTCTGTACATGTACATTAACAAATAAACTACACAGAATAAATATTTTATTTTAGTGATATCTGTCTTTAAATTTCAGGGACTTCTAGTTTGAATTTAGTTAAGTCAATGTAGTTGATTGCACACAGCATTAATATACAACAAAAATTTAGCTTTCAAGTGAATGTGTAAAATCCTTCGGACTTAGAATAACTTCAATGTTTGGTTGGCATGGCAGAGAGAAACAATTTTACAATGTATCCCAACAAAGTCAAACAATCGTTGTTTTGGTCAGTAAATGGAAGGAAATAAATTCATCCTCCGGGCATGCTAGTATTCCTCATCCAGTAGCAATATGCCTCTTTCAGATGCCCTGGGATCTGGATTGGTTCCAATGAACTAATCATTTGCTCATTAATCCGAAATTTAATTGATTGTGTACCTTAGAAATAAAGCGGCTAAATCCCTACTATGTTGACAAATAACTTTTGCTTACTACCATTTGCAAATATCTCTTGGCAATTTTGCAAACAGCTTCGCATAAAAAGGCAAATACCAATCAAACAATTAGCCGAAAACCAGTTTAAAACAAGAAACAAATATTATCCATACGTATTTTTCTATGATGAAAAGTAACTGATTGTTTTATTCCACCAATTATTTTAGATAAAAACTTAAGTATAGGAGAACTGGTATAACTAAAAATTAGTATATGTTACTAATTTTTATTTATATTCTTCGATGAATAGGCCATAATTTTGTTTTATTTCAAAATAGGCTAACAGTTTTTTTATTGTTTCACTGCAGAGTTCATCGAACAATACGCAGATATTTAATATTTTACAGAAATACTTTTTTATTTAATTATTATAAACAAATCATGAGAATTTAACCACTTAAGTGACGGCTTTTTGTGAGAAAGTGTGCCCATAAATTGTTAGGTGTTTTTTTTACATTTCTTTAGAAAATAATTACCAAGTAATCTGAATACAAAATTTTTATTTTTCAATTATTGTTTCAATACAAGCTTTGCGCGAGCAAGACTCGGGCAAATCAAAACACAATCGAACTACGCGTCCGAGTCACGCTCGGGCAAACCACTCAAGTGGTTAAAGATGTAGTTTAGCAAATATTCTGGTGCCCCACTCCATATTGGGTTTAAATACACTATATGTGAATATATGGATGATATGTAGATCATACTGAGGATTGGTTTGGGTAAATTGTTTCGCGTTATTTTTATCGCAAATATATATAGTATAATGCATTTCTTTAATTTATCTATATGTAAATTCCATTTAAAGCTGGAGTCAATTACAAGCCTCAAATATGAATATGTTGTTGCTCTTTATGATTAATAAGAAAAGTACTAATTTTAGTATTCAATTTCAGGAAATCTCTAGATACATCCAAAATATATATATTTTTTCCTTAGGTACTGATTTAATGAAGCAATTATTGAAGATCAATATCATTATTAATCTCGATTAAACCTATATTACACCTTTATCCTTCCTTGCAGTAGATCAGAATTGAATCGTGTCGTGCCGTAGGATCGCTATGTGTTTGACACACATTTTTTGATTATCATTTATATGTAAATATTAATATAATTACCGAGACCGACTAAAGCATCTCGGCATTATGATGTATTGCTCATTTTTACACGTTTTTACAAACATAATAGAAGCGCATTTGTCTTCACACATATTTAACTCTATTGATTATCAATTTAATACATTATATTCCTGCAAATTATGGTTCGCAAAAATATCAAATGGGAAACAAACGAAGGACGAAAAGTGAAAACTATATAAAATATGACTCCCCGAATTAAAAAAAGGCTGACTTAAAAATTGTATTTTTCCGGACTTAAAACCAGCGTTTTATTTCATTTTAAAATTGACTTAAAATCTGTAATCAAAATGAAATAAAAACAAATCCTGACTTTATTAATGCATATCATAAGCCATTTTGAAAATGATTTAAGAAGTGTATTTATAAAAAGCATAAAATGTGTATTTATAAATGGCATAAAAGTCCACTTATAACGCATGCATTTCTATGTCTATCAAAAACAAATGTAAATTTTATGTTTATAATGTAAAATAAAATATGGCTATTTTCAGTCATTTTGAAAATGAATTATAAAATGTATTTGTAAAATGACTTAAAATATGCCTTCCTTGTGTCATTTTTAAATTAAATTTGTTTTTGTAAAACACCTTTGTTAAGTCAGAAAATTTGTTATAAATATGACTTAAAAAAGGTCCCATTTTTGCATATAAAAATATATTTTTTAAGTCTACCTTTTTAATTTCGGCCTTTTTCAATTCAGGAAGCCATAAAATATGTCTGAGTAGTTCATAAAAAATTTAAACTACATATCCACATACAACACAACTATATATAGAAACAAAAAACTACATGCAGCAACATTATAGAAAAAAGAATTATGTATCTATTTTACGAAATTTATTTAAAATCTATTTTTCTCTGTACATGTATAGCGCACATGGCCAAGCTCCACGTGCTTCACTACACTACCCGTGTGTTGTGATATACATGCATATTTTATTTTTTATAAATATTCATTATCTATACTACATACACACAAAACAACTAAACCATGAATAAGAGAGTTCGTTTTTAATAAGCCGACAATGATCATCGTGTTGTTTTGTTATTGTTTCCTTCATTCATAAAGTTTTATTACTATGTGATGTGTATGTAGTTTAGGTGCGAAAAAAATACGAACGTTTTTTTTAGGCTGTTTCTGCTATGTATATATAGATGGCAGGGTTATGGGGTTCCTCGATTAGATTACAAAAAATAATGTAATATGAAAAGTGGAGCCACAGTATTCGACCAAACTTTCTTTCGCAATAATTCGTCTGTATATATTACGTTTGTGACACAAATATGGTAATAATTTAGTTAAGGTAACAATTTTAATGGCTACAATTGTAATGAAAATTTGTATTTTTTGAGAAGAGAAAATAGAATTAATGTGGAAATCATACAATAAGCATCTTAGTTGAGATAATTTGAATTATTACAAGAAACTAAATATTCGAGTTGTTGTTCATTTCAAGTGCATTTTTAACGCGCCATCATTGATATTCAGTGTTGTAATTTCAAGTACTTGTCTATCGCACGCGTTCAGTAATGTGACACCAATTTATCCATGTTGTCGACCTCTCCCTTAGTACTATTATAGTAATGTATAATTTCTGGTTTATTGTGCGGGCCCGATGTTAAATCACAATAATGCATCGTTGATAAAAGGATTAATGCTTTATTTTTTTTAGGCACATAACAGCATAATGTTATATTGTCGCAGCTTTTACCGTACCAACAATTAAAAGGTCCCACATCATCAAGAGTCGAGCTAGTGGTAAGGTTGTAAAAACATTATCGGTAACAACATTCCTTCCAGATCCTTTAAATTGGTAACACAACACTTTCATGAAACTTTCTCCTTGGTTCACTTCTCTACCCAAAGGAGATTTTCCGGTATATATTTGCCTTGTAATAGGATAAGAACATCGTGAATCACAAGCCAACCAAACTTTTATCCCATATTTTGCCGGTTCGGAAGGCATATATTGAGTAAAACGAGTTCTTCCTCTGTAGAGGAATAACTGCTCATCCACAGTCACTGACTCACTTGGTTTATAGTTTCATCGCAAATTTGTATTTAACATGAGGAGGATATCTGTAATTGCAGCTGCTTTATCGTTTTACAAACGTTCTGGTCCGGCATTTTTATTGTCAAACCGTAAAAATCGATTTAGTTCCCAGAATCGATTCAGTGATATGCTAGCTCGAAACAATGGGTGGGTAGGCATCCGTTTTCCACATTTCTTTTGTATGCTCAGAACTCGAAGGTCTCACACCAGCCGTAATAAGAATCCCAATGTATGCATCAAACTCCTCTATTGTCAATGGTTTCCATGGGTTTGCTCGGCTTCAATGATTTTTTTTTATTATATTCCGCCAAAACCAATACAGCTCATCTATTTGTTTCTCAAATTATAATGAAACATATTTCATTCGAAAATATTCGTTTGAGCGTGACCCGGATTGACAATGTTTTCGTTCTAGCAATAAGGCCGGACTTTGATCGCAAAATGTAGTGTTTTATGTTTTTCCACTAAAGTTAGTACGCCATTCGGTTTTATCTCTCCCAAGCAAAATTGAATATGCACTAGTTTCACCTATTGTAGTGTTACCTGCATTTATGTCATTCTCAATATCCCGCTCGAGATCTTTATCCTCATCTTCTTGACAAATTGGATAAAATTGAAACATTTTTACGTGATACTATTTCAACAAATCTGAAAAAAATGATGCATAGACACAATGGTTAAAAACAACCTATAACATTATACACTAACAAAAATTAAATTTGTTTCATTTTTGGATTAACCAGCTAAATTATTCACTTGTCAGCGATCCAAAATTAGATATCAGAGAAATTTCATTTTATCAAATAGACATTTGATCGAAAGATGGTTAACAATGGCAGTTTATGTTATTGACGTTCGTTCAAACTAACGAATTGCAGACATATTTTGCCAACTTCTAAATAAAAAACAAATCATTTACCATAATAAATAAAACGGCTTTGTTTAGAGTCACAGAATTATCCGTCATTTTATCGTTTAATGATTTTTTCGAAAGTCGTTTGGTAACTTAGTTCACAAATATGTTCCTAAACTTTTAAGCGATTCAACGAATTCGACACTTTTACGATTTGTAAAGCTTTGAACAATGTTCATCAGAATATCATTTTATCGCGTAGACATTTGATCGAAATTTATTTTCACCGAAATCATATGAATATGAAGGAATACTGCACCAGTCGTTAGGTTATATTTACATTTTCGAATTAAAATTGAACTGACTTTTTTGTGTGATTTGAGCGATTTTATGCGACGTGTTTTGAATCATTTAATCGCGTAGACATTTGACCGAAAAACAGTATATTTAAAATTGGCCGAATTTGAACAAATTTGTGGAAAGATTGGCCGAAATATTTTGTTGATTTCTAAATAAAAAAAAACTCATTTACTAGATAAATAAAACGGCTATTTTTGAAATACGGAATTATCCGTCATTTCATGGTTCAGTGTTTTGTTCGAAATTTGTTTAGTAACTTGGTTTACAGTTGTTTTCCTCAAATTGTATGCCATTCAACAATTTCGGTACTTTTACAATTTGTAAAGCTTTGTCATGAGAATGCCATTTTATCACGTATAGACATTTGATCGAAAGATGAAGTAATACTGTGCCAGTCGTTAGATCACATTTACATATAAGATATTTAATAAGATATACATACACGATATTTTCAAATCGTTTAATGATGTAGATATTTGATCGAAAAACAACAAAATATTTTAGTTTGGTCGAATTTCAACAAATTTGTGTATTTTTAGAACGACTATTTTTGAAATACGGAATTATCGTCAGTTCATCGTTGAGTGTTTTGTTCGAAATTCGTTTGGTAACTTGGTTTACAGTTGTTTTCCTCAAATTGTATGCAATTCATCAATTTCGGTACTTTTAGAATTTGTAAAGCTTTGTCATGAGAATGACATTTTATCGCGTAGAAATTTCATCGAAAGTTGAAGGAATATTGTGCCAGTCGTTAAACTAAAATTTGTGTGCGTTGTGAGCGAGTTTATGCGACTTGAATATTTTCAAAACGTTTAAAGGTGTAGTCAATTGATCGAAAAAAACAACATATTTTAGTTTGGTCCAATTTCAACAAATTTGTCTATTTTTAGATTTAAGTCTTTTTCAAGTCTTTATTTTAAATTTTAGTATTGTATGAAAATGAAAATGACATTATATCGCGTAGACATTTGATCGAATAATGTTTTTTGCCAAAATTGTAGTGAGATGGAGAAGTACTCTCGTCAAACTTATTTTGACGTTACTTTAAAATTAAAAACTATAGTATTTTGCAACTTTTATATTATAAAACCATTTCATCGTATAGATATTTGATCGAAAAATATGATTTAGTATAAATTAAACGAATTTGGTCGAAATGTATATAACAACACACGGTATTGTTTGTTTGACTGACGCGGGAGATGGATCGGCCCACGGTATCTCGGCCGACGCCATCAAAGTGACAACTGTTCTTAAAATACATGCATGCACCCGCCCAATTCATTCGAATTGTATTATACAATTTATATAAAATATAAATGTTCCCAACTGTAATTTACAGATTATGTTTCGCATAACGATAATAATAGTAATGACGGTCGTAACAATAATGGTAGCAATAATAGTGATAATAAAGTGAAAGGAAAAATAAAAATCACTCAGTAATTCCGGTTTAGGAACGGGACGAGGTCTATCCGTATATATGATTTCCTTCCATATATATACGCTAGTCTCATAGAGTACAGTAGATTTTGTCATGAATTTATTATTAATGAAATTTTCTTTTCGTTTTTCCGACCTCGTTTTTTATACAATCACAAATTTTTACTGTTTTCATGCTATTTCATAAAACATGATGGCGGTCAAGTATTGCTTATATATAAAATTTAGTCGACGATGGTACGAAAAATGTTAAGCCTGGCGGGGTGTTATATAGAAAAAAATTGTAAAAAAAAAGTGCTACAAGAAGTGGAAAAATTGTAATTAAATAAATTTTTATTGAGCTTTTCTTGTTTCGTGTGCCTTTATTTATTTATAAGAGAGAGTTGAAATTAATTGAAAGGAAAATTCCTGATTTATTTTACGAAGTCGACTTAAATCGAGACGATGATAAATGGGTTATAATATGTAAACGAAACAAGAAAGAATCAAGATGATTCATTGGGTGTTTGTGATGAATCATTAATTGATGCTGTGCGTAGGAATTTAATGAATTGAGTTTATCTCTCGTTATCGCGTAATATCCAATCCATTTAATTCTTGTGCTTTGTATATTATTTAGGGTATATTATATAGGCTCTATCATCATCATTATACATCTCGCAGCTATATAACTACATGATAATTCGGCGACGACGACGACGACAACGATGAAGAAAAACTAATTTTCGGTGTGGGGTGGTAACCTTTTCCTATACCTATATGGCAAACAAAACCAACTTCTAATATCATTAAAACTAAAGCTTCTTATCTAAATTAAAATTTAGACAACATAGAAAAAGGAAAATACAACAATTTCCCGTTTATACATTTCATTTAATTTCCATAACCGCACTAAATTTGCAACTGTCCAAAAATATATCTATATACACAAAAAAAATGTAAAGCTTGACAATATATACGAGACTACAAAACCAACCAGATATTACATTATGAAAATAATGAGAAATGAAAAACTTTCTTATCTCATGATTACAAAATCTTTTCAGTAGTCTTGTGTGTAAGTACAGCAGAGAAAGGAAAATTAATTTTTGTTCATATCTCTGTTTCCCGCGCCCCGAAAATATTTATAAAAGCTCGTCCGCCGCAATCGGTGTCTTGTTGTTGTTGGATAATTGCTCGATTTGTCTAATGGATAGGATTTAATCCACAAACAGCAATGGTTTGATTTAAAAAATATACACAAAAATACTATTTCGTAATAATAACAATGATAAAGGATAAAATACCCATTTCTCCGCTCCCCAAGTCCCGTTTGTCTCATTATGTTCAATTATCCTTCAACGGAATAAAAATGACAAAAGTTTGTTTTTTTCGTTCTCCGCTTAAAAATTATGTCAAAAAATTCGCCTACCGCCACCCCCTAAATATATAATAATACCACGCCACCGACCGACCAAAAAAAAAAATACCAAATCTTAAATATTTATTTAAAGGGAAATCTGAAACTGTAACAAAAAATTTATTTTAAAACTTTAAGAACTTCAACATCTTTCCCATTACGAAACAATTTCCATTTCGTTTTCCTCGACGGTTGGATTTCTATTCATATTGTTTTGTTTTTGTTTTTATTTTCATTCTGATATCCATTCACACACATACACACACCCGTATAAAAGGATACGGAAATCGAAACGAAATAGGAAAAGGAATAAAAAGCGGAAAAAGGATTTTCCTTTATTAAGTAAATTGACCCTATATACGGTGAACAAATGTGTAAGGCTCTATATATAGATTCGTATATGAGCTTTTTGTGCTATATTTTAAAGCTCTTCGCACAAAAAAGCACAATAAAACAGAAATCGAGAGGAAATCAAAACGATTCATTGAGTCATTGAATTTTCATAAATGTTCCATTTACTATACACGTTTTTGAATGTGTGCGAGGGGGAGTTATGTTACACAAACACAAAAAAACGAATTATATTGATATGTCAACAGAATGATGGACGGAAAATATACGAAATCTAGGAGGGGGGAAATATAGTATTTAGTCATTTGAACGGTTGAATAGATTTTGTTTTGGATTAGTGAAAAGCGTTTTTCGAACACACATTTTTCACGATAAACATGGCCTAATATCGTATTACCCATCAAAGATGGACAAAAAATAAAAATTCAAGAATGACTTGACCAGGCCATAAAAATATATCGTTAAACGATATGAGCAATTTTTTTTTTTTATATTATTTGACGGTATAAATATTTTATTTGAAAAGGCAAAAGCGTCATTGTGCATCGCATATATGTGAAATCGAAATTTTTCTATAATGGAAAAAAATATTTGTGTTTGCTGGATGCCGATGTCATTTTTAATTTTATTTTATGTGCGGCCACAAAAACCGCATTGATGGGTATACGTATAATACCTACGTACACGTATTATTTCTGTATGTATATACGATAGAGTTATTTTGTGGTATTTTATATCGAAAAATTTTGAAGTTTCACAAGATACGAAACCAAACCACTATATGTGGTGTATATATAATTATATAATTTCCAAACACTTTATTATTTAAGAGCATATAAACCGCAGCAATGCATCATTATTATATTATTACTGAAAACATTTAAATAATATTGATAAAATTATTTTCGATCAAATGCCGACTTGATAGAACCCAGCAAAAAATCAACATTTTGTAACATTTTCATCATAGTTTAAAAATATGCCATTTACAATTTAATTTCGACTAAATGTCTACTAAGTTTAGCGACAAAATGATTTAAATAATTTCATTGAATTCGATGATTGTAAACCTCGTGTGGGATTGGCTAGTTCCCCCATCGGGCGCCTCCCCAGGTGGTGGATAGGGGACAGCCCACCAAATATGACACGTACTAGTACACCAAAGCTACGGAGGTACTACATTCGCCGATAGCTGCATGGCTAAGGAGATGCTTAGTCGTTAGTATGTGAACACCGAGTTTGGTGGCATTCGGTTTAAACCCATAGCCTTCCTATGATAACGCAGAAGTTTGTCATTGGTGGCCGTTTTTTAACGGCTACTCGTGGAACAGAAATGGATAAAAACAAATTAATTAACGAAAATGAGAATGGTGCATCTCTAATAGGATCACAACAGTCAGTAGGCTTCATGGATACGTATGTTGAAACGGTAGATCTGACCAGTATGGAAGAAAGCGGTTTTAAAAATAACGAAAGAACACAGAGGACCTCTCCAGCAAATAAAATGGGAGAAACCTCTGTTGGTTTGGGGAGCGAACATGATACCCTACCGAGTAGGGACAAATCGGGCAGAGGGAGTAACGATAACTTAGGTCAGATGTCTGAAACATCAACAACTGGAAGGTACACTGGAGGACAGAATAAGAAGAGTTGCTGCAGAGGTGCAAGAGCATCACCAACAAGATGAAGGCTGCAACTTCTAGGCAAAACAAGGTCTCTTATGAAATAAAATAGGCCTAATGAAACTTGAGGAGGCGTTTAGCGCCATTTCTCATCATATTTCGAAGCACAAGAGAACTGAAGCTTAATTGCCTAAAAGTGCTGGAATGCAGCTAACTCCTACAACCCTCGGGCAGAGCAGCAGAACCAGCAGGAGAAAAAGATTAGGGAGGAGACACCACATGGCACAGGGTTAGCTGTCTGGGAAAGAGAGGTGGCCAAGAAGGAAAGGAGACGGGGAAACCTGCAGGCAATGGCAGAGGACAATAACAAATCGGAGAGTACCAAGTCTACGGCTGAGCCCGATTCCATCTCTACCACAAAGAGGAAGACCAAGAGAAGGAGTGGCAAGCGTCGTAGATTCCGGCCTGAAGCGCAGATTATAAAACCAGTGGAGAGAAAATTCTATACGCAGATGTTCATGGGCAAATTCGCAGTACGGTCAGACCCCAGGAATGGGAAGCAGAGGTCCAAACAATTCGGCAAACCATAACAGGGGACGTTCTTTTGGAATTAGGGCCGAATACCCAAAATACAAATGATTTTAGTGGCGCGTTGAGAGATGCTCTGAGGGACCAGGTCAGGATCCTAAACCTTTAGTCTAGGGCGTCAATTGAAATCCACGACCTCGACTTGCATTAATTCTGTGGGTTTGGCCATATTGCTAAGTAATGTAATGGCCTAGATCGAAGCAAACACTGTTATAAATATTTCGGGATTGGACACAAAGCAAGAGGGTGTATCGCCGCGGGAAATTGTATGCTATGCACGGAGAAGGAGGTTAAGCAAGCGGAGTTGACCCACCTCGCAGGATCTGACAAGTGCCAAATAAATCGCGAGTCACTGCGAGCGGCCAAGAACCAGAGATGACCCGTATCATGCAAGGAAACATGAACAGGATCATATGGGTGCTGACCAATTGTATCAGCTGGTAGTAGTGAAAGAGGCTGACCTGCTCATCTTAAGTGAGCAATACAGAAGCAAGGAGGCAACTTGTTGATATTCTGAACTACTGGACACGGCGGCTATATGGATAAAGAAGGGAAGTGTCCACGTTAAACAGAAAGGTGCAAGAAGGGGTTTCGTTTGGGTGGAAACAGCTGATTTAACATACGGTAGTTGTTACTTCACCCAAACGAAACGATCGCTGAGTTTAGAATAGAGCATGATGCATTGGAGAACGACATCTTCGAACAACGTGTGATAGCCGGTGATTTCAATGCGAGAGCGCTCGAGTGGGGGATGCCAAACGCAGACACAGGCAGACCGACCTTGGAGATGGCTGCTAGAACTGGACTCCTGATAATAAATAGCGGCTCTGCCACAACGTTTCGCCGGTCAGGGTTTCCACACATCCCCGGTTCCTGATGCCACCCTCGCATCGGAAGGCCTAGTGCCACGCATCCACAACTGGAGGGTCGTGAAGGATTACTGTGGCAGATACTAAAAGTACATCACTTTTAAAGTAAGTAGGAGACGGTGAAACGATTCACGGGATAAACCCTGTAGGTAGAACCTGCAAGACCTACATAAGTCTTATCGTTTTGGCCTGTGAGAAATTTATACCAAAGAAGAAACCGCGACACAACAAGTCGTCTACATATTGGTGGACAGCGGAAATAGCGAACACACGAAGGAAATGCTTTGCACTTCGACGAGAGGCTCAGCGAACTAGAGTACGGGCTTGCAAAAAACATACTCCGGTGGAAAATCAATGAGAGTAAAGTTCACTGTTGGAAGAAGCTAATTGAAAACATCGATGAAGATCCTTGAGGCTGGGCTACAAGATAGTCACAAAGAAGCTATTGTTCGAACTCTCTTTCCTAGTTATCCAGAGCGAGAGCAAATAACAGAAAGATCACAAGTAGAAATTCCACTTTTCTCAGAGATAGAACTCCAGAATAACATCTCTTCATTAAAGAGCAAGAAGGCTCTGGATGGGATGGGATTTAGAACGAAGCCCTGAGGATCG
This sequence comes from Nephrotoma appendiculata, assembly GCA_947310385.1. NCBI lineage: Eukaryota > Metazoa > Arthropoda > Insecta > Diptera > Tipulidae > Nephrotoma > Nephrotoma appendiculata. The sequence continues at coordinate 367,656,688 of OX371223.1, read as the reverse complement.
TCTTCCAACAGGATCCTGATCTGATGCTGGTGATTTTTAACGCTTGGTGGAAGGGGTGTTTAGCTCCAGGTGGAAGAAGGCACGGCTGGTTTTGATTAGGAAAGGTAATGGAGATCCCCAGCTCCCCTCATCCTTTCGACCTATATGTATGCTTAGTACTGCGGGTAAAGTCTTAGAGAAGCTAATCGGAGTAAGACATACTTCGGCGATTCAATCCGCAAAAGATCTCTCGCCTAGGCAGTATGGGTTCAGAGCTCGGCTTATCATGGATATTGGACGATTATCTGAGGAATAGCACCCTCATATACGAATCAGAAGATAGACAGCGGACCATATCGGTTACAGCTTGAGCAGCCCAAAGATCGATTGTAGGTCCCGATTTATGGAATGTGTTCTATGATGGCCTGTTACGAGTGGAGACACCCGACGAGACTCACCTAGTGGGTTATGCGGACGATCTGGCAGTGTTTGTTGCTGCGCACGATATAAAACAAACACAACTTAGGTTAACCAAGTAATGCAGACCATCAATGGGTGGACGGAAGAGCACGGACTGGCCCTAGCTCTTATTAAAACGGATATAACTAATACAGCCATCTCTCTCGATGTGGGTTGGTGCAAGCGTCATTTATACGAAGGCAGTAGTCAAATATTTGGGAATACAAATCGACTCCAAAATGAGCTGTTTCCGGCGAACAGTGGTTAATGCAGCAAAGGAGGTCACAGCCTTGAGCAGGCTCATGGCAAACGTGGGCTGCCTCAAGCTCAGCAGGAGATGACTCTTAATGACAGCTGTCCAATCCGTTCTTTTATACGGGGCAGAGATTTGGGCTGACTTCCTGGAGAAGGGAGTGTACCGGAAGTGATTATCCCAGATGCCGAAGCGGAATGCATTGCGAGTGGCATCGGCCTACCATACGTACGCATTAGCAGCAATCCTTATTTTAGCTGAAAGCATTGAGCCTGCAAGGAAGGGCTCGTATTTTGGAAACCTGGCAGAGCACATGGGAGCGGGAAACAAAGGGTAGGTGAACAGCAAGGATTATAGAGCAGGTGAGCCTCTAGATTGAAAGGACGCTTGTAGAGGTCGTAATGTCGGCAGAATGCCCGCACCGCCCAGGTAGTTACGACGACGTTACATGGTCACCTGAAACGGCTGTTGCTGTTATGCTCCGAGGAGCAGATTCATGGGAGCTTGTTTCACAGTTTGTAGAGTCAGTTCTTAGAGAGAAAAAGGGAGATTTAGATAGGTTCCCATAAGGCGGAGGTAGCACGAGGTGAGCATAATTGCCCGAAATAATGTGCAAAACAGTTCCAGGCTAGTTGGTGGAGGGGGGAGGGAATTTTTAGTCGGTAGGGCAGAAATTCGAGTCGACACATTGGGCGTAAAAAGTATTTTCACCTTCCTCAAAAAAAAAAAGAAAATATGATCGTAAACCAAAAATAATAGTTCCGCGAAATTCGGCACGATAAATTGGTGCTTTTAGCTGTTTCATCATAATGATTTTCTGTTAAATGTCGCAATTTTCAACAATTTACCCAAACATTTTAAATGTTTAATTTCAAAACACTTTTTGACAAAATATTAACAAAGTATAAAATTACTTTACCAGAAATATTTTATTCAAAATTTAAACGACAAGTAGTTGAAAATATTAAATTTTTTATATTTTCGATCAAATGCACGTTTTACGAATTTAATGACTTGCCTAAATTTAATGTCGAAAAATATTTCGTTTACGTAATATTTTTCGACATTAAATTTAGACGGCATTAGATTTATGCCTACTCATTTTTAAGTCGTCTTCACCTTACTATGACCTCGCTGAAATTCGATGAAATAGTTTTTCTATTCAAAACCACTTCAACTAATTAGGCGTATTACTCACACGTTATCAGGGGCATTTAGAACGAGGAACTTGACCTAGAGTATTGATGATATAACGGAAAAATTACCAAAGATATTTGGCTCGGCAACTAAAAAATTATAATTCTTTAGAACGAAGGCTGGATGAAATTGAAATTTAAACCGTACAAGCTTTCAAATGTAAAAAATGTATAACAATACGTAATAACCGATATTTCATAAAACGGGTAAAGTTTTCGTACTAAACTCTAATTTTGTATGAGACTCAAATTCTTTCAGACATATTTTCAAAATAATCGACGGTTTATTTTTTGGCTTAAATATTCGTTATTACGAACAGTTTTAATTCGCAATAACGAATATTTAGTTGTTTTATTTAATATTAAAACAAGATGGAATTAACAAATGATTTTATAACAGATCACACTTTAAAATTCGTAATAAGCGATATTTCTCAGGTTAAATACTTATGTTCAATCAAATACTTTGCTCGAGCTCGCAAGAAAAAACAAACTTGATAACTTCGTAATACACAATTTTTTAAATATGATTAAGACTAAAGTTTCACATAATTTCGTAGGAATAAATAATTAAATAAATATTCGTTATATCGAATGAAATTATATTATCATATAATTTATTAGAATCTTGGAATTTAAATTTAGTCCCCCCAAGATTTAAGAAATTATCAAATAATTCAAAATAACCAATGTTTCAACTAACAATCAAAATATGACACTATTTTCTTAAAGTTCGTACTAACCGATATTCTCAACTATCTATATTCTCGAATATAAATTATGGTTCTTGATATACGTCTTTTCATATTGTGGTTGAAGGAATTTCAGAAAAGTGAACTAAAAATTTACTTGCTAACTTGAAATTGATATTCATCCTCAACATATTTAAAGATTCTTTTTTGAGAAATTTCTCAATTATACCTAATAACTAATATTGCAAGAATATATAAAGGAACTAATCGAAGTTTTATGTTTAAATTTTCAAAGAACTTAAAGTTTCATCGAAAATTAGAATTTCTTATTATTTACTAATATTTTATGAAAATTCGTAATAACAGATATTTCTGGATATGATTAAACTATGGTTGATACTCAACTTTTCACAGTTGTCGTAATTTCAGAAAATTAAACTTGAAAAATAAACACGTCCTGGGACTTCAGAATTGAATATTCGTTATTATGAACATTACCTATAAATATTATTACCTTTAAAACCTATAATTTACCTCTAATCGTTAGTTTCTTTCAGATTGTTTGCACTATTATCGAGTAATTAATAGGCACTGCCTATTTATTCGTAATAACCGATATTTCCAAAAATAATTGATCTCTAGTTTAAAGCCGAGCCAAAATCATACCAGAATTTGTATATAATGTTGCTAAAAATTTTGTGGAAGCCAAGCATCCTTTAGTACGAAAAACTTTGTAAATTTCAGCCAACCTCAATAAACTAGAAAGTATTTAACAAATGTTTCATAATTCAAAATAAACAATACACATAAAGAAACATAATTCGTTATTAAGAATAACTTAGAATTCTTTATTTTTGGTTAGATAAAACTGCAATTCAAATCTCACAATTTAAAAAAAAATTAAATTGTCATTACTTCATTACAAACAATTTGTCATACAATCAAAAATTATAAAATTCAGTTTTGTTTAAAATTCGTAATAACCGATACTTCGTAATACAATTAATAATGGTTTGTGATGTTCGATATAACACGATTGGTAAATCGACTTGCAGATATATATTTAGTAGCACTTTCGTGATAAATATTCGTTATTACGAACTAAAATTTATAATGGTCGATTTATTAAGGCTTGAAATGTAAATTTAAAGATTTATTTCCTTCTTAACTACTCGTTATTACGAACTAAAGCTAATCATAATTGGTTTATTTGGCCTTAACCACCTTAAGACATTTAAAAAATACGCAATATCCGATATATTTCAATAGAATTGCCTTGAGGATTAAATAACGAACTAAAATAAAACCAGAATGCATTCAGACCGTAGTTGGTAATTCAGTTTAGTTTCAAGTCCTGTTATTACGAATAAAAATAAATTCTTGGTTTGACAGAACTTTCATATCCCTAAAATTTAATAAAACTTACAATAATTTGTAATATCCGATATTTAATTTTTTTTAATTCGTACTAATGCATATTTTTAATATGTAAACTAAATTGTGGATTGTAGCATGCCACTTTTCATGGTTGACACAGCTACCGAAATTTGAACTATAAACTTCAGTGTTAAATATTCAAAATTTCGTAACTGAAACTGATATTGATTGATGGAACTACACAATGGTTGCCACTAAATTCAAGTCCCGCTAATTTAAAAGAACATAATCAATTTTTTAACATTTTTGATTTGGTATAACTACTTATAAGTTCAAAAATCAAATTTTTGTAAAATTCTTATTATCTGTTACATCCTAATATCTTCCTATCCCACAAATTTAAAAGAAATTAATTAAATTTGCAATACTTCGTAATAACCGATATGTCATACAAAAAGTCGTAATAAGCTATATAACAAAATAAGATTAAATTATGACATGCGTACAATAATTTATGGTTGACACAGTTAGCGAAATTTGGATGATGGAGATATTAAGGCTTTTGGTAACTTCTGATTTAATTGTTGGTTATTACGTACTAAAACTATAAATGGTTGGTTTGCAAGGCTAAAGCAGCACTTAAAATCCCATAAATTCAAAAAATCTAATACATTTTTTAATAACCAATATTTCGTACAACGTAGTTTAAAAAATTCGTATTAACCGAACTTCTTAATGTGATTAAATTATGGTTAAAACTGTAAAACTTTCTACCTTTCATGATTGACACAGTTAACAAATTTTAAATTTCAATTGTCAATAGCAAAACAAGCAGATTTTATTCCTTCTTAATTACTCGTTATTATGAAGTAAAGCTAATCATAATTGGTTTATTTGGTCTTATCCACCTTAAGACATTTAATTACATAATAGTTTGATGTCGTTCTAGAAATTTGTCAACCATCACAAAATTATAAAAAAATTCGCGATAACCGATATATTTCAATAGAATTGCCTTGAAAATCAGAATGCATTCAGAAAGTAGGTGGTAATACAGTTTGGTTTCAATTTCTAATAACCTTAATATGCAATAACTATAGGTACCTAATTCGTGATTACGAATTGAAAAATTTTAATCCCACAAATTTAAAAGAAGTTAATTAATTTTTCAATACTTCATAATAACCGATGTTGCATACGAAAAAATTTAATAAGCTAGACTACAAAATATGATTAAATTATGACGTGCGTGCGATAATACAGTTACCAAAATTTGGATGATGTAGATATTGAGGCTTTTGGCCTCTTCTGAGTTAATTATTCGTTATTACAAACTAGAATAAAAATGGATGGTTTGACAGCATTTGAAACCCCACAAATTCAAAGAACCTAATAATTTTTTTAAATAACCAATATTTCATACAACAAAAAAAAATTAAAAAATTCGTAATAACCGAACTTCTTAATGTGATTAAATTATGCTTAAAACATACCACCTTCATGATTGATATAGTTACCAAATTTGAACTATGAATTGACGTGCAGATATATTTTTTACCACTTCCTTCTTAATTATTCGTTATTACGAACTAAAGGTAATAATAATTGGTTTATTTAATATTGATTGATTGATTGATTGATTTCGTTCTTGATATTTGCAAGCCATCACGAACTTATAAGAAATTCGTAATAACCGATATCCTCCAATATAACTTAAAATTCAACCAGAATGCATTCAGAACGTAGTTGGTAATAAGTTTGGTTTCAATTCCTAATAATCTTAATATACAATAACTATAGATCGCTACAATCGTTCATAATATCCGATATTTCGTACAACAAAACATTTTAAAAATATTTTCTTAAAATTCGTGCTAATGGGTAGTTTTAAAATGTTAGTTGCCAAAATTTCGGGCGGCAAAATTCCTTCATGGGATGTGAAGCTAGAGAGAGAGAGAGTTGCCAAAATTTGAATTATGAATTTAATTGCACTTATGAATATTTTTTGCTGACTTCAGTGTTAAATATTCGATATTACGAACTAGAACCAGTAATGGTTGGTTCTAGTTCGTTAGATTAATTCATTAGATTCTTGGAATGACAGAATTTAAAATCCACAGTACTTCGTAATATCTGATATTTCACACAACCAACAATTTTAAAAATAAAAATATTTTAAAAAACCGTTATAATGGATATTTTTTATTATGTATTTTTATATTATCGGAAACTTTGCGTGGTTGGCACAGTTTCCAAAGTTTGAACTATAAATTGACCTGTAAAAATGGATATTTTTGGCTTTTTGTTTTAAATATTCGTTATTACGCACTAAAATAAAATGGTTAGTTTATTTAGACTTAAAACAATCTAGAATATATAATTAGTAGTATATACTAAATTGTTATCGTTCGTTATATTTTAGGTTAACAAAAAAATTCATAATAACCGATATGTTCTAGTTTAGTTTCCGTGTAGTTTAAATAACGACCCAAAATCAAGCCAGAATGTGTTCATAGCTCTACCAACTCAATTAAAATTACTTGCAACCAACATATATCGAGGGTTTCGGGCAATCTTCATTATTTTTAACATATAGACGTAAATCTCCCCCCCATTATAATAAACATTCGGTTTAATACGTATACATATTTCAAAAAAAAGTTTTGTGTACGTGACAAAAATTCATTTCTGTAGTCACGAAAAAATATATTTTTCTCTCTAGTTTTTGATAATAAATTTACGTAAATAGTATTTCACTATAAATATAGAAGAGTTTTTTTTAGGTGACTCACCTCTCACAACTAAACATGAAATGGACATTCAACATCCTCGTACCAAATCTCGAGTGTATAACTCGAAATTAAAACGGCTTATATTTGAATATGGAATATCCTTAACAGAAAAAAGGGTAAAGGATATCGTTCATACAAAGATAATTACCTGAGTTCGTATATCGTCTTGAGAGGATGATGGTAGGTACAATTGGTATATGGATATATATCGTCCGGGGACGAGCGGATGAAAATTAAATTTTATGAATAAATAATTGAAAATGATTATGTGCTTTTCGGTACAGAATAAAGCGAGATTATATTTATTTAGTGCGTGTGGGTGGTTTTAAGGTCGGACCGGTTATAATTTACTCAGTATTCGAATTCTTAGAATTACGTGTAATTAAAAAAAAATTCTACTGTACGAGAGGTAAGTGTATACATACACCTTTGGTACAGCAAAAATGAAATAATTTATGGAAATGGAAAATTAATTGCGTTACGTACGACCCTCATACCGATTTGTGTGCTATACGAATATAATTTAAATCCATCCTCTTTAAAAATCGGCAAAAATGTTTATTCCCATCCGTCAATCTTCGCAACAAAAAAAAATAAAAAAACACATCGCATACACACACAAACGATTCTGAGAAAAAAAAATTATTCCTCGAAGGTAAAGTTTATTTTATTGTTATTACACAACGAATTCCATGTAAGACGTCGTCGTATCTATATTGATCTATCCCGGTATTACTTAAGGGATTCGAAATATTTATACGGATGTGTACATATATATTTAGTACTCGTATCTATGACGTCATTAAGAACAGGAGTAATTAAAAACAGACTCCCCAGTGAGTACCGAAAATCGAGTGCCAAAAATTAAATCAATTTTCATCAAGAACATCGACAGATTTACACACTTATATATTCAGACAAGGAGTGAGAGTGATACGATCCTAAAATACTGATAATGGATTTCCAATGTTAATTCATTCAACAAAATTTTCACATTTTGGAATGGGTGACTGACTGGCTGGCTGAAAATACACCATTGGATTACACATTTAATCCCATTTCGACAATGAAATTATGTATCTCGATATATAAAATAAATAATAAATGATTTACGTATGTATGCGAGTACATATATATGTATATGGGTGATGTTGGCGATTGTACCAAAATTTATTTTTGGTGAATGGAGGGAAACACCAACAACCCAAACGAGAAAATGAATTTTTTGTGTTCATTGTTTTCCTTCGGTATGTGCTACTAAAATCCCATGTGTTTAGTAGTTTTTTGTGCTTAGACGTTTTTACTCATCTCTGTATATACACACACACACCAGTAAGTACTGTGTGCTAGATGTGAGATTATCCAGTGATTCATGTTTTGGTTTAAGTGATTTTTTCCTTTTATTGTCGTATATTTGTATCATTGTATGTTGTTCTGATGAACTAAAATTAAGAAACTTTCTTGGCAGAAAAGAAATGATCTAGGCTTATGGTATGTGATAAAGTAGGAAAAAGATTAAATTGACTTTGATTATACGCAGAGATTTTCTCACATATATATGAGGCGAGAACCGTATTGTTGTCACTTCCATTAACAAATCCGACCAAATTTATAAAAATAAAATAACAACAACGCAACGTAAAATAGTTTAAAAATTAATCAACAAAATGTGAAATTGAAGCTAATTTCACGCTAAATTTGACAATTTGACTATTTTGGATTTAATGTGACGGAAAGAAAAAAAAATCAATCAAAATATTTCTGGTGCGCTTAATTCTATGTAATTATTGGGTGTACGGCGACGACATTTTTGGGTGAAAGTCGAACGTCAAATTACTCGTTTCGTCAAGCAACAATGATTTGTAAATTAAAAAAATTGAAGTTTAATTTGTACAGCACTGATAAACGAATATAGAAGCACTCGTGTTGTTAGCACCTAGATCAGACAAATTAAATTTGTTTCGTTTTTTTTCAACTTGTTGAACTTCATACTGGAATCCATTATACCCTGTGACACTTCCGTCAACTCCATTTATTTCAAAATAAATATTATTCCATTGTTGAAAATAAAGAAATAAAATTCTAGGCGCTGGAGTAATCATAACTTCGGTTCAAAAGATAACAACCCGAAAATCACGACAAATGCAGGAAAATCGAAAAATTGCACTCGAAAAATTCGACGCGAAATGTTGACAATTTGACTATTTACAGTACAGTAGCGCCAAAACGGAGAATTTTCGAACTAAATTGTTGGTAATAAAATTGTTGGTTGCTCCAACACCTCTCAAATGATACGCTACATGATTATTTTCAAATTAGAAAAAATGTGTCTCTCACCAGCGCCATAACAATGGTTTTGAGTACTAACAAGATTCAGAAAAATTTGCGGCATTCTTCAAGATCTCTTCCATGATGTGTCAAACCTATACCTATGTATATTCTATAATAAACTAAAATATTCTCAACAGCGCCAAAATGGTGAATTTCTAGCACCACAACGGCAGTTTTATGTACTAAGTGGCTTCGGCTAAATTTGTGACATTCTCTAAGACCTTCTCAATGACACTATAGTGGCATGGTTTATTTGGGAACTAAAGACGGAAAAAATTGCAGTTTGATCCAAGACCTTTCAAACGATACGCCACATACAGCGATAAAGGTGCTTTGACTAAATTCAAGGATTTTTTCAAATCCATTTCAATAATGTGTGACAGGTGCATCTTCAATAAAAAACAGATTATTTGACACCAGTGCGAGAACGGTAGATATATAAACTAAACTTGTAGTATCGAAATTGTTTCTTAGACCTTTCAAACGACATAACACAATTGTATGGTAAAACTGTACAAATTTAATCACAGCAACTGTATTCATATTAGCTTGTTGCTGGTGTGATTTCAATGGGCAGAAAAAATTTTAGTACACAGCGGTTAAACAAAATTGTATACAACATTTATCGGGTTCCATTGTCGTAAGCAAAGATCAAAAATTGAATTTACTTAACGTAACGTTCCCGTCAAGCATGCGTGATAAGTTCACACAAACAACACAATCTTGTAGTGGAAGCCTTATTTCTATTTGATAACGTCAAGCATAATGTGTCAAAATGTGTCGGAAAAAATCTGTTTGGGTCTAACTTTAATATTGGCAACTGAGTCGCCAAAAAAACGAAATTCAAGAAAAATATGGATGAAGAAATGGCTTAAAAAATGACCTAGGTTTTCCCAAGAAAAAGAGCTTTTATAAATGGTTACTCCGATAATAGTGAAGCAAGACACAATGTAAGACAAGGACAGTGTTTTGAAGATCAGTGCTACGAGGAAACATTAAGGTATGTAAAAATTAAATAGGGCGTACGATTCGGCAAATTAAAAATTCCAAAACCAAAATTCCAAAAAAAAATCCATTTAATGCCCATGGAAATATGAAAGGCGCACGCCCATTTGTTATAGAAATTTTACTTTCTTGGAATTTTGGATTTTAGAATCTGGTATTTTGGAATTTTGATTTTGGAATTTCGTTTCTGGAATTTCGGACCTGGCAAATCATGCCAAGCCCATATTATTAAACTACAATGAAATAATGGAATTTTGTATATGAATTCTTTTTTTTTTTAAGAAATAAATTTTGGAGTTTTCTCATTTGGAATTATGAATTTTGATTTTTATGATATAGTATTTTGTAAAATGAAATTTTATATTTTTGTTAATTGGGATTGTGAACATTTTGTAGAGACCGGAACAAGTAATAATCTGAAGGTGCCAGATCTGGAGAATATGGTGGGCTGTTCTACCACGGCATGCAAGCTGCAATAGCTTCTGGCGTATTACCATGCTTGTATGAGGTTTCGAATTATCTTGTTGGAACACTGAAACATTTCTATTGATCAATTCTGGCTAATTCTGTTTGCATTTTCTGGTAGAAGCTGATTCCTTTGAAATCCCACCAAACAGACAGCATTATCTTTTTTTTGATGAAGATCGGCTTTGGAAGTGTTTTACGCTGCTTCAAATTTTTATACCGTGATCTCTTGCATTTAACATTGTTATAGACGGAGCAAATTTCTTTCTGTAAGAACATTTGGATATGTCGAGGTCAGCGATCTCACGAGTTGTTATTCGACGGTTTGCGACAATCAAATCCTTTATTTTCTCTTCATCAGCTTTTCAACGACAAACGGCAAGTAGTATATTCTACAACATAATAAGCTAGGTATTGTTAAAAGTATTATCTGATCCAAAGCCTTCCAAGCGAAATACTATAGAGTGGTAGTGGGTAGTTTTTGGGTGTTTTACTACTAAAAGGAGATTGTCTCGGACCTTCAAAACGTTGGGCAAAATGGTTTCGGATGTTCTGGGAATACACAAATCACACAATCATTGGGACGATGATGTTAAGCCCTACTTTTTCCACGACTACCTGTTACTCTTATTACAGCCTTTGAAGTGGTAAAATTTAGAACCGGTTGAGCGAGCGGAATTTTCTGACAGAGTTGTTCATGATGAGATCCAATCGTTGTATAGTTATTCAGAAAATGTCGTGCCTTCAAGCAGTTATTGCATAAATCGTGTTTATTGATGAACGATTTTCGAATGTTCCAAGATGCAGGTTACAAAATTAGAACATACGTTACTTGGCTGTGGCTTTAAAACAATCAACCGGCTTTGGTTGTTATTATACGTGCGATATTATAGTATTTGGCTTGTTTGGTTTTGTGTTTATTTTGTAGTATTCTAACGCGTCACATCTTAGTTGTACAAACCTTCTGAAGATACACTAAACCCTTTAGTGACGTTTTTCAATACCGTGGCTGAGGCTTACTGAGGTACTTACAATGGTTTATTTTTTATTGTATCGCAGTTTTATCTTACCCCATATTTCGTCATAATTTTGGATCGGTAGCCGTGAAGAACTTGTAGTTACTATTATGTAGGGAAGCGTCAAACATGTCCTTAACCGAGAGCCATTGGGTAGAATTTCCGTCGAATGGCGGTATGTTAATCCTCCGCAGCTTCAGGAGGGACTCATTAACTTACATTGCGATGATTAGAAGCCAAAGCGATGACAAGCGATGACAAGCGATGATTAGCTCTTTGTTGGATTTACAACATTTTTTTGGCGCAACTTATTTACAATGAACTCAGTAATTAAATGTTGTTTCTGTAATACGTCATCCAATCATACATATGAACGCGTTCCGGTATTACGTGTTGACTCCAATTTTATAAAAAAAATTGACTTTATTTGTATTGATTGTAAAAGCAATAATGTTAACGGACAACTTTTATTGCTAAACTAACAATGGATGCAATTACTAGCAGTTTTGTTGAATATAAAACAGGGTTTAACGAAAATTGTAATCGAATGTTTAACTTGGAGAAGAAGTTAAATTTGTTGTGCAACAATTTTAACGAAATTTCTTCTCCACGCATCCTTAGGGCTGTCCCTAAACCGAAAATCATATTTGTATCCCGGTTGTGTAACAATACAACTAGCGCCGATGTTATATCACAAGTTAATTTTATATTAAATTCGCATAACATCCAAGGAGAAAATGTCAAATGTAAAAATATATCCCGCTTCAATGGACAAGTTGCGTCATTTAAATTAACCATTCCTGAAGCTACATTTGACCTATTACTTTCCCCAGAGTCATGGCCCGAAACAACGTATCTCAAAGAATTTGTCGATTTTCGAAATAATAATAATAATAACATGACAGTTCCAAAAAACTTAAACGCTTGTCCCTCTACTACCATAACGTAAGGGGACTTAGAACTAAATCTCGCGAAGTCTTTTTAGCAATTCAAAGACTTCCATTTGATGTTTTTGCCCTCACTGAGACCAATTTGAACAATGATTTCAACAGTAATGAATTTTTTACCTCGGATTTTAACGTCTTCCGGAAAGATGGTTCTTATTGTCCAGACACGAGTTTAACCGGTAGAGGGGTTCTTATTGCAGTGCACATCAATTTTGATAGTCAAATAGAGCTAGTGTGTGTCAAAATTAAAAGTAATAAAAATAATATTTTTATTTTATGTTGCTATATTCGCCCACTAAGTCAGATTGTAAGCTATCAGCTTCATACTAATGCTGTTGACTTTGGCATTGACCTGATGAATACTCAAGATGACATCTTTGTTGTGGGTGATTTCAATCTCCCCGGGCTTAAGTGGAATTATTCAGACGATAACACTCATTATGTTGCTCGAATGCACTAATCGCCAAAGAAACTTTATTCACTGACAATATGTTGAACTCTGGACTATTTCAGATTAGTAACGTTAAGAATAGTGTGAACAGGCAGCTCGATTTGGTGTTTTCCTCTGTTATCGACAATAGCGTCACTTCTGAATCCAATCTAATCCTCTGTGCCATAGATGTATACCACCCTTTCATTTTGATCACCTTTGGTCTGGAACAAGACAATCTCAATGTCAACTCTATAACTCCACTACGTTTCAATTTTCGTAAGGCCGACTTTGTGAAGCATAAACATTTATTGGCTAACGTTGACTTTAACACAATTTTAAATGATCATAACGATATAGAAACACAAACTGTCAATTTTACTCTGCAGTTTTTGAATGTTTTAAACATTCCATTCCGTATACCCGCCAAAAAACTGTATCGCCACCACCTCCATGGTATAATAATGAATTACGAGCGTTACGTAGCCTTAGGAACAAACGTTGGCAAAGATTCCTGAAAACTAAATCTGACTCTGATTACTCTAACTATTTAAATAGTTATAATGATTCAGACTCATGCAATCCAATCTAATCGCTGAGCCTAAGTGTTTCTGGCGCTTTATCAATATGAAGAAAAAGTCCGACGGATACCCTTCCACTTTCAAATATAAGGATCATTCCTCTAATGATCCTAAAGTCATAACAAACCATTTTGCTAACTTCTTCAGTCTGGCTTTCACAAATAGCGGTTTTGAGCCCGATGAAGGTTACTTTACACATATGAATAACTGTTCTCAAACAACCTTAACTTCTATTCAAATCGATTATGAATCCGTGGTACATAAGATTTCCAAACTTAAAGATGATTTTTCATCGGCTCTTATCTAAAAGAGCGTATATACTATGTACTGTTCAAGTCATCAGTATCAGCTCGTATCTCAGCAACATCTGGAGTGCCCCAAGGCAGCCATATGGGTCCAATTTTTTTCATTCTGTCAATTAACGACGTTGAATGTTTGATTAAAAATTCATCCATATCTATATACGCCGATGACATCAAGATTTACAAACTGATTTCAAACACAACGGATAAGAGCCTATTACAATGCGACCTTAACAACTTCTCCACTTGGTGTGCTAAGAACAACCTCGATTTGAACGTGGGTAAATGCAAAACAATCACCTCCTCTCGAAAACGTGCACAGTCTATCTCTCGCGACTATTACATTAACAGCGATGCCGTTACCAGAGCCAGTTCTGTAGACATCACATCGATCGTATTATCAGCCAAGCCAATGTTGCGCTAGGTTTGATCAAGCGTTGGTAGAAAGAATTCGACGATCCTTATGTTACGAAGGCTCTCTATTCAACATTCGTTCGTCCCCTGCTCGAATATGCTAGCCAGGTGTGGTCGCCTTATCATGAGGTTCACATTAAGAGGATTGAAGCAGTCCAGCGTAGATTTCTTCGCTTTGCTTTACGCGGACTACCGTGGGTGGACATGTTCAACCTGCCTCCATATCAAGATCGTCTGCAGCTAATTAATTTACAATCACTTAGTAAGCGCCGAGTTTTTGCAGACGTGGCTTTCATCCATCAAATACTAACTGGGGGTATCGATTCTCCTGTTCTGTTAGGTAAAATCAATCTAAATATAAATTCTCGGGATTTAAGATCAGTACCTATGTTTAGAATCGACCCTCATCGAACGAGCCCGTCTCTAGAATGTTGTACGAAGCTAATCAGCACTGCCATCTTATCGATTACAATATGACAAAACGCACGTTGAGGCAAATTCACTTTCCGTTTGAACAACACATTCCAGACGATTCATTGTGAAACTTTAAAGCATGGCAATACAAACAAATGTTTTCCATTTGCCCAATTGAAACATTGTAATCATAGTCTTTCTCGTAATTGAATGCTGCTAACTTTAAATCCTTCAGCCGGGCCTTATGATGTTCAATGGTTTCAGTAGCTCTAGAAGAAGACATCATGATTCGAACATTTTCAAGTCGTGTTTCACGCTGTTCAGTTGTTTCATTAGCTCTAGAAGAAGATGTATTGCTTCGAACGTTTGCAAGTCGTGTTTCATACTGTTCGCTTGATTCAGTCACCCTTGCGGCTCTAATCTTCTTCGATTTTTCAGTTACCTGCCCAATTGATCTTCTTTTCGGTGGCATTTTTAAGCAAAAATGAAACGTGTAGCTAATTAATCAGGAATGATAGGCATTCGAAACAGAAATTAGTATTAATTTATCAAAACGATTTTAATGGTCCCTTCGATACGTTTTACCGCGAACTGTGGTTGAAAATGACATTTCGAAAAACAAAAGAAGTTTTTTCAAACTAAGGCAATTTTACACGTACAATAATTTGAATCCAAGGATGTTTCTTGTAGAAGATGCTATTTTCAAATATAAAACGCTAGTACTTTTCAAAGTAAATTAGTTTATACGTATAATATTTTTTAGTACCTTTCCTAGAATTGATTTTATGAAACAATCATTGACTATTTAAGTAATAAACTAAATAAAGTCGTAAGTAAACTATTGGCGTTTAGTATGAAACTACTATTTTCATTAAAACCCGCCGGTTGTAATAGTGGGTTAAAATAGAATGTTAATTATTTCTGAGGTTATGTGGAAATTAGAACTCGCTGACTATGGTACATTTCAAAACAGGATATGATAAATAGGATATCACTAAACAGTACATGTCATACCAGTAAAAATGGATTATTAGTATGGATAATAAGTGTTCAGAGATTTGTCTTCAGTTAAAGTGATGGAAGATTGTTTTAAATTTAAATTAATAAAATTAATTTGAATAATTACCTAAATCAATTATAGTAGAGGTATAATTTGTGTATAACAATCGCACGCTAAATATCCTTTTTGGTGTCTAAATTTGCGGCTAAGGCGCTTTTTCGGAACATTTAAATAATTGTATCTCTACATGTAAAAATGAATTCTTGATCCAGGGCAGACCTCCGGATTGGAGCATGTCACTAATTTCATATAACCTCTTTCCTAAAGTCATTCCCGTCAAAAATCTTAAAAAAATTGAAATTTGAGAAAAAATTTGTACCACAGCCCCTTGATCCCGGGCTCCAGCCCCTTCAAAAGTATCGTGTACTTGGTCCTGAACATACAACATGTACATGGTAAAAATTTCATGGCGATCGGTAAAACGGCTAAGGCGTCATTTCAGAACAATCAAATAATTGTATCTTTACACGTAAAAATGAATTTTTGATACAGGGGCGGACCCCCCGAATTCGAACATGTCTCTTATTTCATATAACTTCTTTCCAAAACTCATTCTCGTAAAAAAATTTAAACTTTTGAAAAAATTTGTACCATGGCCCCTAGACTCCGGGGTTCCAGCCCCTTTCACAATATCGTAAGATTGGTCCTGAACATGCAACATTTGCATGGTAAACATTTCATGGTGATCGGTTGAGCGACTGAGAAGTCATTTTGGAATAATCAAATATTTGTATCAATACATGTAAAAAATAATTTTTGATCCAGAGCTGGGCCCCACGGATTCGAACATGTCAGTAATTTCATATAACCAGCCCCATAAACCCATTTTCGTGGAAAAATTTAAAGAAAATTATAATTTTCGGAAAAATTTGTACCGCAGCCCCAGGCCCCGGGGTCCAACCTCTTTCAAAATATCGTAAGAGTGGTCCTGAACATGCAACATTTGCATGGTAAACATTTCATGGCGATCGGTTGAGCGGCTGAGAAGTCATTTTGGAATAATCAAATATTTGTATCAATACATGTAAAAAGTAATTTTTGATCCAGGGCTGGACCCTTCAGATTCGAACATGTCAGTAATTTCATATAACTAGCCCCATAAACTCATTTTCGTGGAAAAATTTAAAGAAATTCATAATTTCTTTAAATCGCAGCCCCTAGACCCCGGGGTCCAGCCCCCTTCACAATATCGTAAGATTGATCCTGAACATGCAACTTGTACATGGTAAAAATTTCATAGCGATTGGTTGAGCGGCTGAGAAGTCATTTTGGAATAATCAAATATTTGTATCTATACATGCAAAAATTAATTTTTGATCCAGAGCTGGGCCCCTCGGATTCGAACATGTCAGTAATTTCATATAACCAGCCACATAAACTCATTTTCGTGGAAAAATTTAAAGGAAAATTAAAATTTTCGGAAAAATTTGTACCGCAGCCCCAAGACTCCGGGGTCCAGCCCTTTCCAAAATATCGTTCTGGATATGCAACTTGTACATGGTAAAAATTTCATGGCGATCGGTTGAACGGTGTTGGAGTGAAACGGTAACATATATACTTATAAATAATATACAAACATCCATTTTTATATATATAGAATACGATATTGATATAGAATTTTTCGGTCAGTCTAAAGGCGACTTCAATATTAATTTAACCGACAAAAATCAAATTCAACATTTTACCCTATAACAGGGCTCATATACTGAGTTATCTGATTACAACTAGACGAAATTTGGATATGGAGCTGCAGTAGTTCTTTATTTAGTACAAAATATCAAAAAATCAGGCCACAAACTATTTTAGATAATTATTTTACTTCCTTCACACTTTTGGAGCTTCTTAAGAAAAAAGGAATCAATGCTGCTGGCACAGAGAAAATCAATCGCTTCTTTAAACCTCCTTTTATGGAAGACGAAAAATTTAAGAGACTTCCACAAGGTTCCTTTGAAGAAATTAGCGACCGCGATCAGAATGTCGTTTTGTTAAATTGGTTGGATTTATATTGCATCCAACTTTGTGGGAAAGGGTGATTTATGTTTAGCAGAGAGACGGGATAACGCACAAAAACGATATGTAGATGTATTTGGTCAATTTTTATCGTATTATCGGAGTTTTATTAAATCAAAAAAAAAAGGAATTTGCAAGTTATAGCCAATTTTATAGATATTGCAATTTCTGCCAGTTGGATGGAATATAGAAAAATTTGTTAAAGCAAGGTCATCTTCAAAAGGAAATTTAAGATTTGTTGGAGTTCAGATTGAAAATTGCGTGCTATTTAGTATAACGGAACATAGCCGAAAACGAGAGCGAACTGCTCAAGAAGAAAATAGTACACAACATCCAGAGCCTAGTATCCGGACTAGATTCGAAGTTCAGGAGAAAAAGGAAGGGACACGATGAAAATTCGTTGGTTACAAAGGTCCCACCCATTTCTTTTGCAAAAAGTGTAACATAATTTACGATTGGAATTGCTTCGCACAGTTTCACATTCGCCGAGTCTAGAAATATTAACTGAAATTTTTAATTTATTGTATTGAATTCATTTTGTGATTTATAATTTATTTTTAGTTTTTGATAATTAATTTTGCTATTTGTCATGCAAAAGCATTGTATTTAAAATCAATGAAAGCAATAAAAATATATACAATATTTTTGTTTTAATTTAAATTTATTACAACTTTGCTTATAAATTGACTACTACGCTAACTCATTTATTATGGTGCCGCTTACAACCGTTCACCAGATTTGTACATTTTAATGTACATTCTCAATTCTAGGGTCTAGGAGGTGAGGATAAGATTTTCCTAAATAATCTTAAATGAAGGCCAGACAACATAAAAATCATTCTAAATACTTTTTAGAAGGCTAGGTTTAGATCAGGTCTGAAAGGGTTAACGTACAAGCCAAAGAGTGCATTGCATTAAGTTAGCTAGTACTCTCTCTCTCTCTCTCTCTCTCTCTCTCTCTCTCTGGCACTAAATCCCATCAAGGGATTTGGCCGCCTCAAATGAGGTTTTATAATCATATTTTCATTTCGGATTAATTCATTGATCCTAAACCAGCCGTGAAATTTTTTCCTAGTCACCACCAGGAATCGAACCCGGGGCTTCCAGGTCACCTGGAGCAAGCATGCTGACCACTTTGCCACCGGGGCGGCATTTAGCAGTTAGCTAGTACAGGTACATCAAAAATGAATGTGAACGATTTTTATTTCAAATAACTCAGAGCCCCGTTATGTTAGAGAGAGAGATAGAGTATTGAGACAAATTTCAAATTTGCGATAAATGGTAACCAAACCCAATCCACCGACTCAGAAACATCTGGCAAAATATTTTAGAACAAAGGTTGCAAATTAAAACTAATACTTACGATGAAGACGAAGCGTCACGATATGTATGCGCAAATAATCACCAAAAGACATCAGTGCTCCCTGGGCCTTTACCTTTATCGTCTTTCATAAATGGAAGAAATATAAAACGACGAAGCTCGAGTCGACGAAGCTTGCTTTTATTTAACGAAGGCCGATTGTCATAAAGGTGTGCAATATTTGAGTCCCGGCTAAACGGAAGCGGAATTTGAAACCCTTCACATAAATGTTCCATCCAAAAGGCTACATGGTATTCTTAGACATATCCAATTTTTCCACAACAGTACCCCATTTTCTAAGAATTCCACCAAGACCCATCACGTAAAATAACGTATTATTTATTCATCCTAATTTATGGAGCTCTCAGCACCAGACTTGGCACCTTGTGATTATTTCTTGTGGGGCTACTTAAAGTCACAATTGATCAATCACAAAAGATTGATAAAGCATTCCTAAGAGATCAGTAACATTCCTCTTGCAATGATTAAACGAGCCCTTAAAACTTGGAGAACCAACATTTGTGTAGTCCTCAGTGATGGTAGAAAAGATATAAGTACTGTCAAAGCCCACAAAAACTCCTTAATACTAAGTGATCTTTCAATCCTTGTAACTACACTCGCGAGCAACTAAATCGACTCAAAACTCCGCGCGTACAAAAAGGCGTATTTTTTTAAATGGTTTAACCGAGCTTCGTAAAACTTTTTTCCACAGCTTTGTATTTTATTTTTACAAGGACACATTTATTATTAAAATCTATAAGGTACTTTTCAAATTAAAGCTAACGCAGCAAAATGCGATGTTTCAGTGACAACAATTGACGTGCTGCGATCTCCTGTATAACACCATGTTGACCGATATTTGCCATCTTGTCAGAAGTTGACCTGAACAAATTTCTACCAGTATCATTGTTTCCTCAAAATCATGTATACTGCTTCTGAAAAAGCTCACGAAGACATCAATTGGATATATCGGGAACATTTTCTTGGATCACGTAGTGCCCTACGCAAGATATATAGTGGAAGATTTCATATTGAAGCATGATAATACCCGGTGTCACACAGCTCGAATCACTCGGCAGTTTATGCATGAGGTTGGGCTCGAGACAATGAAGTGGCCACCCCTCAGTACAGACATGAATCGTATTGAGTATTTATGGGACGAACTAAAACGGAGGTTCTGAGCCACAAGATTGCGTTAGATGAGGAGTGGGGTGCGATCCCCCGCAAGCCTTTGCGAAAACTTTAATAAGATCAATGGGGAATCGCATGTGAACCATTGTAGACGCAAAGGGAGGGTCAATACTAACTATTAACCAGTAAAATTGTTTTTGTATTGATTGAATTTTTTTGTTGTAATTTAAATTTAAATATCGCCAATATTTTTTTTCATCATATTTATCAATTATGGCTGCGTTTTCATTTAAAATCCATTACAAAAAATGCACTGAACTAATTTTCATCAAAAATAATTTTAAAGTAAATATATTAGGCTTTCCAAAAAATAACGTCTTGTAAAAATCGGTTAGGCCGTTTAAAAAAATCGCCTTGCTGTGAGCGCGGAAGGTTTGAGCCGATTTAGTTGCTCGCGAGTGTATTTCATGAAGAGCAGTTTCACACGATTTTCCAACTCTGTAAGCAGGTAGACTATTGCTGAGTGGGAGGTATAAAAATGACGGTCTCTAATATATATCTGTCAACAATTATTTCCAAAGCTTTAAGGAAAGCTACAGAAAGATTAATAGGACAAAATACGCTGGGATGAAAACCACTCTACCCCTATTCCAAGATTGTGCAACAGTTAAAAAAATGCATGCTTAGAAGATGTAAGTGATCCTGAATGAGAGGAAACCCATGCTGCAATTTAGTCTGCCATCTGGAAGAATTCCAGAAAGGCTATTAATCGCAGAAGTTAATCCACGAGGCATCTTACTACTATCGATCGAATCATGTTCGGTGGAGCTGAAACTTTTTCTGAAGTGCAACTACTCACTTGATCCAAAAATCTTTTAATAGAAGAGCGAACAAGTATATTTTCAGTTGAATCAAATGCGCGTTTAGTTTAAACCGTGAAATCCAATTATATCGGTCGAATAAGATATATCGCTTAATTTAAAATTTACTCGACCGCTGACAGTTTGACAACTTAAAAAAACTCAAACTTTTTTACTGTTGAGTTTTACGTCTGTGCAAAAAATATGTAATTTCTTACGCCATAACGTTCACGTCGGCTAAATTAATCCCAAACAAAATAACTCGAGATAATTATCTTTTGGAATAGAGAATGAAATTAGAACGACACAAGCGCCATTATCGGTCACCAGATTTACTAAAATACATATAGATTTTTGTTGCTATTCGTACGACGACATCTCTATCTATACATCTAGAATAATATCATTACCTCAAGGTTATGTATATTAAAATCTACCACAATACAGTTTTTAATGTGAAACAACTGTATCAAATTAAGAGAAGCGCGCACACGCAAGTAAACAATTCCAATCGAATTCCAGATTAGAAACCAAAAATAAAAAAAATAAAAAATGATCGCGAATAATAATAAAAAAGCTACAGCTAACTAGTCAACAATCAACACAATAAATTTGATTTTATGTCTTCTTATAAAATGTTTAGAGCGCTGATTAACTAACCAAACACCGCAATAATATTCTTGGCATAACATTTCAGCCACATTCGAGTTACGTACGTATGTACTTAACACACAAAATAAAAGCGCGAGAGGGAATTAAATTTTTTCGTTTTGTTTGTTTTTTTCAATTCGTCTGTCGCACGATGTTGAATTGTCGTTGTTGTTGTTGTAGGTATTCGGTCGTTTTTTATTACATACTTTCGAGTCATCTAGTTGTAATATAATGTACACAATATTGTGTTGTTTGTTTGTCGCCAGTCATTAGCATTTGTGTGTATGTGTGGTTAGTTTGTTATTGTTACGTACCGCATACACACACACACACCCATCGTTGGGTATTTAACGTGGGTTTATATAGAAAAACGCGTATTGTGTGTGCTGCGGTGTGCTTTCACGCGCGTTATTCTAACCAGCTTTACATACATGAAACACATACATAGAGGTAGGTAGATACGTATAGGTAGATTCTTAACTTTAAGAAATTGATATATAGAAAAATTCCCGTTGCTAGATGAACTAGTTTTGGTTTTATTTTATCTCATTCATTAAAGAAAAGCAAGCAATTAACTATACATTCATAATATCTCGGTACTCGTATCTAAGAGGTAGCCATTTTTTTATACACGTACATACGTGAAACCACAAAACCGATGTGAAGGTGTTAATTTCATTTGCCCTATAAACCATTTATTATACCATCATAATTGTGTACTAATTAATATTTTTTCTGTTGACAGTTTATTTAAACTCGGTGTCATAATTTTATTTTATTATTCTCATAATGGGGTTTGTTATTGTTTTGGTTATTACCTGAAAGGACAGAGATAAGAATATGAAAATAATGAAAAGTAAATAAGGTATAAGTTGAAAGAGATAACAGAACTCACTCACATAATTTTATAATATAATATGATGTCAGGGTCATTTATGTGAATTGTGTTTGTGCGTGTGTAATTTTTATGTGCATATATTTAATTTGTGTGTTGTAAATTACCGTTATAATTAGTATGTTTGTTGTTTTTATTTAGTTTTATATTGTTTTTGTAAGCAGGTACGGTAGATTTGGTACGTGTGAATTAACTGTAATTAGAATATGGCCGAATGACCTTAAGGTATTTATGAGGTTGGATAGGGTTTATTGTGGTCTCTGTCTCTTTGTAAACCTTTGTAACATCTGCTTACAAATTTAAATATAAATTTAATTTTTTTTTTGTATGGGTTGATATTAAAACAGTATCATCATCTGTTTGTAATATTCGAGCCCGTGGCCCATTTATAAGCCTAAATTTGGTTATGTTGGATTTTACATATCCGACACTAAAGTGCAAGCTCTTTCGCGTCTACTGATACTGGAATGTAGGGAGAAAATGAAATACTCTCGCCGGTCAAAATGCAATGGAAAAAATATCGAAATAAAATATTACCTCAAGTAGAGGGACCAGGATAGGAACCAAGCGCACAATGCAAACTAATTATACGAGTAAGTACAAATTATGTAATTAAAACTTCAAAATTGAAACTAATTTTGTTGAAAAATTTTGTGAAACTAAGGAGACCATGACTTTTGTTTGGTTTGACTATTGTACGCGTCAAACTGCAAAGCTATACTTGCAATATTTTCTTTCTTGTGAACAAAATGTTTGAATCAGAAGATTTATCAAATTAACCACCGGTTCAAAGAGCAAAAGAAATTGTGTTAAACCTATTGCCATCAAAATCACGGTTTTTGCAGTGGTGTACTGAAAAAAATATACAATCTGGATTATAATATTCAGAAAGTGTTCTATTGGCATACTTTGGCAATTTGTCGACGAACATAAAAAGTTCGACTCTTTGAATCAGTATTCAATGGTTAGGACCACATTGAATTATAAAAATGGGTAGATATCGAAAATATTCCGAATTGCGAGCATTTAAAAAAAACAGAATAGTGGTTGCACAGGAAAAAAATCTAGGGTTCCGATAAAACATATTTAATGATGAATGTAAGCTTTAAAACTTAAAGATAATATATATATATATATATATATATATATATATATATATATATATATATATATATATATATATATATATATATATATATATATATATATATATATATATATATATATATATATATATATATATATATATATATATATATATATATATATATATATATATATATATACTTATTTTTTGGTATTTTCTTGCAGGTTGTTTTAATACTGGGAGTAGCGGGTACATGTCATTGCGACGAACTAGTCCATTTAATGAGAGATGATATTGAAGACGTTCAATCAGATTTGTTGGTAAAAATTTCCAACAAATCACGACTACGGTTTTGGGAGAAAATTATTGGGAGGTTTGCAGAAAACATTTTGCTCTTCGTCCAGAAAATTTCGAGGTACGACGTCTTTTTATAAAATACCAAGGTGGAGTATGTCATCGGGTAGTAGTTGGCAATGCAAGTGAATATACCGGTCATTGCTTGCGTCGGACTTCAGCTACACTCCTTGTAGATCCCGGCGGTGACCTCACTTGCCTTAAAAGGCATGGTGGTTGAAAATCTAATACTGTAGCTGAGGGATACTTAGAAGATTCCACAACAAATAAAACAAACACTGCTATAAGAATATTACGACACGATGAACTTAGTACCAGCTACACCACTAATCATGAAAATACAACCGCAAATCGATCCGGTCAAAACATCAACAGGAATTGGACCATTACCAAGCGCCAACAGTTGTTTTGAAAAATGAGCAGTTGATGAGTCGTTCTGTAATGGGATTCTCATGTTCGTAGTCACCTTCAACTTCTTCATATAGCGCCACAAACTTGACGATTTCAGACGTGCATTGAGTTCATCTGCAGCTGTTGATCTCGGAATGACAGGTAGCGTTTGACGAAAATCGCCGGCCAGCATAATCATCGTTCCATCAAAACGCCTTTAGTCACTTCGTTAAGCCCTCATCTTTCGATTGAATACTTCAATGATCGTTTATGTGGCATTGTGCACTCGTCCCAGATGATGATTTCGCATTCTTGCAATACCTTGGCCATTGCCGAGTTCTTGGCAATTGAGCACATTGGCTTGTCATTCGTGTAGATATTCATCGGCAACTTCAAAGCAGAATGTGTCGTTCGGCCACCGCCTAGCAATGTGGCTACAATTCCCGATGATGCAACGGCTAACGCTATTTCAGATCTTGAGCGAATTGTGACAAAAAGCAATGAAATCAGAAAGGTTTTACCTTCTCTTTCACATTCTTTTGCTGTGCGAGTCCGTGTATTGATTTTAATGGGTCGAGATCGGTTTCGGAAGTGATACGAAAACGTAAGAAAAATTCGTTTTCCGGTCGGTTTTAAATAAACAGTTTAATGTTTGTGTTTATGGAATCTAAAAGTGATTAATTATTAAATATTTATTTAAGTGATTCGTGTAGTGCAATATAATATCGAGTTTTTCTTGTGCTTTAATACAAATGTGTCCATGTGTGTGTGTTTTTTTATTGTACTTGTGCTTTTATTTTTTGTGTGTGTAGTAATGTGTAAAGAACGTTGATGCGATGCAAACTAACGGTAAGTGTATTTTTTATAATTATAGCGTGCTTGCTGTTGATTTACTGTTAGGCATTGAGTAAAGCTGTTCTAGGATCGATTTAATATCGGTTTAAATATTTTGTTAACAACAGGTAAAGCCAGTTTTTCTTTTCTTTGAGGTTTTTCAGAAATAGTTTATCTAAAATTTGGAATTAGAAAAAAAAAATACTCACACATTGCGATGAAAAACTACGCCCAATGGCAAATACCCCAAAAATAAAATGAAACGGTGCCTCGGAAATAGTATGAGATTTAATTATTATGCTTTACCAATTGGGCCCACTTTTCAATTTTTTGTGGAGAATAGTTTTCGGAATTTTTGTAATTTAATTTTTGGGATTTTTTTGATTTTGTACTTTTTAATTTAATTTTGAATATACAAAATAACAATTTTTACAGTAATCTTTAGACATCTTCTTATGACTTTTGTAATTTTAATCATCAAAAGAGTATTCATGTAATCAGTTTCACTATGATTTATATCATTCCATATTTCGTTCTATATTAAAAATGTAGGCTAAAGCGTAGATGACGTATACATCGCGGAGGTCGGGTAAAATGAAAATTTTCTAAAAAAATTTTTTTATAGGATTGTGTATCTATCATTTTTGGGAGGTGCAAGCTAAAAATTTCGGAAAACTGTCACATTTTTCGGAAAAATTTTGACTTTTTCATTTTTTTTGGTGACAAAATTGCGTATTATTTTATTCAAAATACGTACAAATGTGATATTTCTATAAAAATGTTGATATTAGAAGACAGTTTTTCGACAGTACAAGTAATTTTTCCGGTAAAATTTTACAATTTTTCTAGGAAAATTTTGAAATTTTTTCAATTTTTTTTTTACTTAGTTTAAAATTATACATATAAAACTTGACACTTGAAGAATTGTATAAATTCTTTAAGAGCGGGGGTTTGGGGCAGCCCCCATCTTCTAAGGTATACAACGAATTAAAATTACATTAAAAACAAATTTATATTTACAAAAGTTGAGTTTTTTAACATTTGTGGCACTATCAGAAGAAGCATGTGACGAGTGGTGCAGTGGTTAAAGCTTCGGCGCTTGGACTGCAAGGTACTGGATACGAATCCGACTGGAGGCTGCATGCACATTTACCATTTTGCATGCACATTTACTATTTTAATCAGACAAATATTGATACATAGATATTTTTTTTATTTTTTTTTATTTTTTTTTATTTTTTTTTTTTTATTTTTTTATTTTTTATTTTTTTTTGTATTTTTGGGATCATGGCACTTCTTTAATTAGATTATTTGCTAATAGCTACTTATTACTAATTCTGTCATCTTACAGATTCCTGATTAGCTTAATAGTTTTATTTAATTCTGATTGGGAATAAATTATAATGTGTTAATTTGTTTAGGTATTGGAGATTCTTAACCTGTGGCACATTCATTATTTATATATTACCTTATAGATTCCAGATTAGCTATTTTTGAAAACAGATGTCTTTGTTTCATTTTTATTTTTATTAATAAACATATTGGTTTATTAGGGATGGTAAGGTTATCGGTTGAAGAGGGGATCCATCCGTTTGATACTACAATATTTGGATTCGATTTGTTGTATTTTATTTATTTTACGATAATAAATTATAATTAATTTAGTTATAATAATCATTACATTACATTTATTCTATTGAAGAATAATTTAATTATATCGTACAAAATAAGGAATCTCTAACGCATAATAATGACATTTTATTACAGGAAATTGACCATTAAGATGCCAACATTATTAATTATCAATTTTTTAAGATGCTATAATAAAGAGGTGTGGCGGGCCCGGCGTCGCGACATTTATTGCTTCATTTTTTTTTTTTTTTTTTTTTTTTTTTTTGGGAGGGGATGGCGGAGGAAATGGTATTAAATAAAATTTAATCCCTCATAATAATGAAATTTTATTTCAGGACATTTACTAATTAATCAATAACTTTTTAGGATGTTTTGATTGCTGATTATTTATATCCCGAAAACAAAAATAATTGTGCCGTCTTGTGCTTTACTAACTATTGACTACTTAGGTGTCTGTAACCGGGTCAAGTCTATCATACCTAACAATCTTTCCTATCCCTCCATCTTGTTATATGTAAAAGGGGTGTACGGTAGGCCCGGCGTATCCGGGATCCTTGCTTAGTCTTGGCCGTACATTCTAATCAATCAATCTTTCACATTCTTTTGCTGTGCATTGAAAAGCAGGATATTTATTCGCACTCTTTGGCTCATTGAATCACGATCGTGCACTTGCTCTCGTTGCAATTCACTATTAACTGCATTGTCCATCGAACGAATCGGTGCTGGCATGCCGAATTTCGAGACATAGCTGCCACACATAAGCACGCACATGTCTTCGATCATGATCAAAGATTCGTTGTGTATTTCGTCGTTCATTTCAAGCTCATAATTCGATGTTGCAGTGCGAACTCGATGCAAAATGTCGTCAGCCATCTCGTCCTTGTATTTGTTCCAGAATTCCAATGCCTTCGATGGATGACACGTCGCGAACAATGACTGCGAACAATGCACGAATTTGATTTGCAGAAATAGTGGCATTGGCGATTGTTGAGTCCCAATATGAGTCGTTTTCCAGCAAATTCAGACGTTGGCAAGCTTCTCGATAAGTGGCCCACAACACACCATCTATGGTACGAAGCGGTTCGAACGAAGTACGACCACGAACATGGAACAAAAGCAAACGAAGATAGAAGCATTTGTCATATCGTGGATGAACGGTGCACACACGGCCAAGCACATCAGTCAAATACACATTTAAGTATCCTGCTACAGGTTGACCTTTCTTTCGTCGTTGCAACGTCTTCGTAGACTGGTTCCAATATAATAGCGTGGTATTTCGCAGTAAAGCATTGTTCGTGCAAATGGATTGCTTTGGCAAATTTTGAAGAAGTTCGTGAGTGTTGTAGCTGGTGATCGTTGTGCTGCATTAGCTTCCGTGAAATAGACACTTTGTCCATTCTCCCCCAAATGTTGAACAGTGAGATGACGTTCGTGTAATGCAAATGAGAAAATGTGTCAAATCGCCTCGTTGCAACTGGCATAACGGCCAAATTGGAACCTTGACACTTAGTCATTTGCATCCCGAGCAGCAATGTCGAACACTATCAAGTCGCTATCTTTGTTCACGTTTGCAGACATATTTAATGGACTTAATGGAGTTACAGTACTGTACATTGCAGCGTGTTGCGAATGTTTTCGATAGAAGCTTGCAATACGGAACGATCCAGCGATTATTGACCACGACATCTTTTCCTTCCACCGTCATTGTGACTGTTCTGCGACCATCTTCGGATGAGCGACGCCGATATAGTGGATAACCGTCGTTTCCACTGTAGCAGTTAGAACATTGCAAATCAATATTCTAATCGCACATATTGCAAACTTAACACCTCGCAAACTCATCGCTAACTCATCATCACTTTGGACGTCTAAGCAGATTAAATGCATCAACAGATGCACATATACATCCAAGACGGAAACAACACGACGAGCATTCCAAACGAAAGCAAAAGCAACACGACGAAGACGAAACCAAAGCAGAATGAACAAAATTTATTGGATAAAAATAAATTTCTTGTTCAATCAGTTCGTCTCGAACCAGCCACTGAAGTAAGTCGCACAACACTTGTGCTTACCGTACACCACGATGCCATCACCCCATCCGCCATTACGTAATTCGGATAATTAATACAAAATTAAATTAAAATATAAAACTATATCAAAATCTATAATAATAATATCAAGCAATAAATTAAGAATATTTTAACTACATAATTAAATAAATAATAATAAAATATATAAAACAATATTTTATATTAAAAATAATAAATAAACAATAAAAGTAACGGACTCGAATATTGCATTTCCCATCGGCCATACACGGTGAATCTGGATTGTGATCTCCGCACTTCAGGTCGGCTTCTGATTCTGGTATTTCGGCGCTGATGATTGAAGCGATTTGGTCTGGTCTAATTTTCTCTATTAACTATAGCAGAATGTGTGCTTGTGGTAAATCACGCTTTTGCCACTTTACTGAGTACATTCAAACACGTGGATGTCCGAAAACCATCTGCTTAACGATGAAGTCCATTAGCGTCCTGAGCTTTTGTTTGCGTGCGTGTTACGTGCGGTGATGTCATGGCGATCGCCGAAAATTTGTCCTGACAGTACATTACCGGTAATTTCAGGCCATTTCGGATTGCATGTGAACATGATGAAAAAATCTGGCCGTCCGTAATGCCGCACATACATGCCGTGGTCTGCCAACATATGTTGCTGGGAGAATGGTCAATTGATCGACGTCGGTTGCACCTCCAACCGAAACGATGGCATCGCGCAGATGAATGTACTGCTCGGAACGAATTTCCGATGAAATAAATTTGAAGGAACTTGGGTTCTTCATTTGCTGGTGGCATCATCATTCGCACGTACACCGTGCATTCTTCGAATCAATCATAATCCCGCAATCTAATTAGATAACCGCACTTGTCACGCACCAATAAATGTATGGACAACAAAAAGAAAAATCGTGATACATAGTGCACTCTGTCCACATTAAAACCAATGAAATTAAGATACTTATCAAAATATTTACGATAAAGCTCTTATGGAAGGTATCATTTCCAGTGTTCCGTATGAAGTTTCAAATACGTACAGTACCTTTCATAATAATTTGCAAAAATTGAAAAAGTTTCTATGGAAGCTGAAGTAACAGCTTGTTGACTGACTTTCAACCAAAATTGTGGACCTTCCAATTGGTGGAAAAGCTTAAGTATGAAATTTCTTCCCAATCAATCTGTCCGCCCGGGCTACAGTGTTGCATTTTTACTTAAAACCAGTTTTTTTTGTCAAAAAACTTCGTTTTTACTTAAAAATGTCAAATATAATTTAGATCGATATTGTTACAAATTTCAGTTAGAATCTTTTAGTCCATAAACATCTTTATTTACATAAGACGAAAAAACTTTTATGAAACCTTTAACATTCGCTGGACCGATTCTGACCAAAAACCACTGGGATCTCCGAATTAATGTTAAAAACTTAATTATGAAGTTTCATTCCGATCGGGCAAACCGAACGGTCTGTAGAGAGAACACAGATATTTAGTCTGTACGAAACCACACACATCACATAGATTTTGTAAAATTTACTTTTTCTTACTTCGACCATTAGCGAAAGATAAATCAGCAAAAGTTTTGAGGTCGAAAATTTTCATGTTTACTAGAGACATTTTGGTGTTGAAAATAGAGTACACAATTTATTTGTGCGTACACAATGTCGATAATTTGTAGAGTATGCAGATTAGCAATGTAGATTATTGCTTTTATTGTTTTTTTCTCATTATTTTTCAGGTTATGGGTTACTTTTTGTTTTCGAAAAAATAACTAAGCAGGTAAAATCTTTATTTTGAAATTGTAAAACTGTCGACCTCCAAAAAAAACAGAAATATTGGCAGATAAAATCCACCAGATTTACCTGCTTCCGGTATTTCAAATTAATACTTTAGGTTAAAATTATTTACGATAAAATAATTTAATAGACTGTTCGACCTGTTTCGAATATTCAGCATTTTCTTATTCATTTAATCTTTCAATTGTTTTGGTACGCTGTTTTACATGTTGCCACTTACAGCATTCATTTACTCTCGATACCGACAATCTGCAAACAATAGACGATTCCCATGGCGTTAACAAACTATTTACTAGTACTTGCGAGTAGATCTTCAATGAAACGAAAATTTGTTAGTTAGAAGTAAAGCATAAAGGTGCCCACAAACCTGCAAGCATGCTCATTGTGAGAGTGTTTGGTGATGACGGAAGATTTAAACCCTTTAAAAATGTGTGATGAAATATCAAAAATGTTTATTTTTGTCTCTTCAATCAGTGCCTTCTATAATACTGGCCTGTGACAACATTCATTTTTTGCTGATGACGACAACGTAAGTCGACAACCAGACGTCAGCATAATTAAGTAAAAATAATACACTTTGCCTCCCGACTACAATAAATTTCACAAACTTAACAAAAAAAAATCTGAATTATTATACAACAAATTAATAAATTATGAACAATTTTAGTGTAATTGATTTTCTTAATTCATAAATTGAATTTTTTCGATCCCCATTGAAGAAGTTAATGAGAATTTAAAGAAATGCGCCTATTTAGATAACGTAATACAAAGTTCTAGTGTATTCCACTACAAAAATATAAATAAAACCGTGAAGTTGGATTCACGGAACGAGATAAACAAAAAGGTGGCTTTTTTCTACCAACTTTTGCTCAAGAAATTTGTCTACGGTTGTTATGTAAGTCATATCGCACATCGCACAGTTGAGCAAAAATGTTGCTCATACTTCCGGTTATTTTTGTTACTATATTGGTACGACTTAGATTATTTGCTCATAAGATGGAAAAATTTCAACTAAACCGAGATCAAAATGGGCGGGACTTAGTTGAATATTAAGATTTGATTGGTTAAAAAGTTAGATAAAAAATAATCCCATTCCGTGAATTCAGCATGAGACCAGAGAATATTATGTGAATATTTTGTTTCTATTTTGTCATTTCATTTTTGTATTTTATTGTTATTTTCATTTAGTGTCACATAATTAGTCGAAGCCGTACGGTACGATGCCTTTTTTCTCTATTTTACATGATATCCGTACTTCTTTTCCTATTTTTATTGAATCTACGTACCAATTACAACAATTTTAAATTAGATGATATTACAAATCGACTTATGTTGGATAAAAATGACAAAAAAATGCCTAAATCTAAAATAAAAATACACATGCATTACTAAAAAAATTAAAAAACGAATATTCTTCGGATTCAACAGTTTGTTCGAAACTAAACAAATTAACAAAATTACAAAACAACTGGGTCGATTCTGGTTTCCTATAGGAATAGGAAATAGGAAATAGTTTTAAATTTGTATAGCAGTTTTGAATTTTTTCCCCTATAAGCATATTCTGGTGTGCCTTATGGGAATTTTTTCTTTCCTATTTATTGCAGTTTTGACATTTATCTTTCCATACCTACTTTGGATACGGAAAGATTTTATAATAAGAAAAATGAGCAGTTTAAATGAAATTTTAATAGTAAAAGTAAGTAATCTAAATTTAAAATAAAACGTTTATTATTAAATTATGTATTTAATTTATTTTTATATCTATATACAGAAGAGACATACATCTAAAGAACAGAAAAACATGCTTATCGATAAATTGGAAGATGATCTGAATTTAGCCAATGGAAAGTAAATGTAATAACAAATGTTAATTACAAAAATGTACTCAATTAGATTGTCAGGCATTGATGCTCGCAACACCATGCGTAGGAAGTGGATGGACATATCATCAGCGCTAAACGCCATAGGTGGTGCAACCAAAACGCCAGAAAAATGGCAAACTACATGGGATGATATGAAGTATGTACATTTACTATAGGTATAAAAAATAATATAGATTGTGAAATTATTTTTTATGTTTAAGAAAATATGCTCGTAAACAATGGAGCTGCATCAAAGAATACGACAACAGGACTGGCCTCGGTGTCGATTCGCGATTAAAGGGACCGGCTTCTTTGAGCGCAATGGATGAACGAATCCTGAATATTTTATCCCCAAATTCCGTAGCCGGTGCGAGTGATATACAAGAGAAAGGTTTAGGAGAACTACATGAGGTAGATATTTTTTCATTAATATTTCTATTTAGAACAAAGAAGTTTTTCTTATTTTTTTAGGAAATAGATACACCAACAGCAAACACCACAATGCAATTGCCATCAAACTCGAATGCGGCGGTAATAACACCAGAACACGGAAATGATGGTCACGATGCATTAGTAGGTAACTCAACAATTCGCCCGCGAACGCGTCGTATTCGAGGTAATGTGATATACGGTATACTGTGAAATAAGTTTAATCCAAATTTCATTTCTTCAATCAGGATCAGCTTACACGCGCGACAAAATCTTAGCTAAATCTAGCTCCTTAGCCTCGTTAAATGTCGGAGCGCTCAACCGAATCGCCGCTGCTATGGAGGAGAGCAATAAAATTAAAAATAAAGTAGCCGACAGTATGAAGGAAAGAAATGAAATATTGAAACAATATTTGTCTATGTAAGTTAATTTTATTTTGTCAATTCTTAAAAATGTGATTAGGTAAAGTAGTTTTAATTATTAATATAAATATACAGGGTTATCCAATTCGAGGTTGATAAAGTAGAAATCTGTATACCGACATCTGTCAAAGATAAACGTCAAGTACGCTGTCATTTATTTAGTTGACATTCTGCCATTTAACAATATGGAGCATTTAACAATCGACCAACGCGTTAAAATTATTAAATCCGTCGATGCTGATTTTTCGAACAAAATTTTCTTTAGTGATAAAGCTCATTTTTCGCTTGGTGGATACGTTAATAAGCAAAACTGTAGAATTTGGGGCTCAGAAAATCCACAATTGATTGTAGAGAAGCCATTACACCCGGAAAAAGTCACTGTTTGGTGCGCATTGTGGTCTGGTGGTGTGATTGGGCCGTATTTTTTTGAGAACAACCATGGACGAACCGTTACCGTCAATTCTGAGCGCTATGGCCGCATGTTAAATTTTTTTACGAAAATCGAACATTATGATCTTGACGATATGTGGTTCCAGCAGGATGGAGCAACCAGTCACGTAACACGAGCAAATCGAGATCTTTTGCAAGAGAAATTTCCTGGACGTTTGATTTCGCGATTGGCTGATGTCAATTGGCCTCCAAGATCCTGTGATTTAACGCCTTTGGATTTCTTTTTGTGGGGCTACGCGAAAGATCGTGTTTACGCAAACAATCCTCAAACTCTTGACGAATTGAAAACTAATATTCGTAAGGTAATGGCGGAGATACCGCCCGAAATGTGCCGAAAAGTCATTGAAAATTACCTCAAAAGAATCAAGGCCTGTAAGAAGTCCCGTGGAGGACATTTGAATGATATCTTGTTTAACTAAAAATGGCAAGGATCAATCTGTAAAATGAAATAAAAATTACAATACATTCCGAATATTTTGTGTGTTTTTTTTAAGTTTACTTTATCAACCTCGAATTGGATAACCCTATATTAGTTAAAGTATGTATCAACTATTGTTGATCTTGTAGATCTTCCTGTGCTTAGTAATTGACTATTCATATCTAAATAAATATCAATTTCATTGTAGCCAAGACTTTGAGAGTCTTCACCTTCATCGACTTCTGCATCATCATGAATATCATTATATTCATGATATTTTAAGAAGTTATGCAGAGTTGCACAAGTGTTAATAATAACACCTACCACGGTTGGCGAATATTTTATGGTTCAAGCCTTCGAAAGACATGCCCATCTCGACTTTAAAACACCGTTTAATCGTTCGATGCAGTTTCGAGTAGACATATGTGTTTTATTGTAATCTTCCTCTTTAGAGCTGGAGGGATTACTAATAGGTGTCATAAGCCAAGGCTCTAATGGATAACCACTATCACTTAAAATAAAATTAAAAATTTATTTAAATTATAATTGATTTTTTTTTTATTTTCAGGAATTCTACAAATCAAGCTGAAACTTTCCAAGATGTGCAATATTTGTTAGACGACGATATATGTATATACATATTCTTTAAGCTAAACTTTAAATTATTTAATAAATTATGAATTATTAGAAATAAAATCTGTACTATCAATTTTTTCTTACCAAGAATCCAAATGTTTCTTACGTTACGGTCGTATTCATTATGTAGATGTGCTTTAACTAAGGATTTACGCCAAATGGACGAGTCATGATTGGAGCCACTATATTTGGCATTTACATTTAAAATCTTTAGATTACTATCGCAAAAATATTTTGAAATATAGATTGATTAGGTTAATTAAATTCATGTTATTACACACGTATTCAATCATATTCATACTAGTTGCACGTTTATAGAGTGATAGAGATGTCGATTTAAGTAAATGTGCTCAATTTGGTTACTCCGTGCCATCATCGAAACGTGCGTACAGTCCACACAGCCTATAACGCCAGGGAAACTGAACTTTTCATAAAATCTAAGATTATAAATAGAATTATTATTATATTATTTGTCGAAAATATTAATTCATTTTATCCTAATTTCGTTTTATTTATTTCGACAGATGTCCTCGGAAATACAATGTATTTATGGGATAAATGTTTGTCCACAATACTACAATACATATCACGTGAATACTCCTACTCACAATCGTTTGGGATACAGGAACAATGTAAATTACCCCGTTTTCCGTTGAAATCCTCCTGTATGCAAAAATAAATAAAAATATGTGCATATATTAAAAGTACATTTTACTTAAATTAATTGTAGTACCTTCTGCTAGAAAGCTTAGTGCAATAAGTAGCCTAAACTCTTTGGGAATTTCTGTGCTTCTCATGTGCTTATTTCTTGGCTTAATAAAAGGACTAATTGCTGCGTTAACCGATATAATCCAGTAAATTCTGGCTCGTATATATCGAACGTGTCAGACGCATCCCGTAAATGTTTCCTCTGAATTCTTAGCCAGCGCCTCCTTTCATTCTCGTCATCGTCGATGTACGGTATTATTCTGGCATTCAACATCTAATTAATTTTATTTTAAACAACTCACAGTCTTTTAGTTTTTTAATTATTCAAAATAAATTATAATTACACACAATTAATTTAAGTTTGACATTTAATAACCGCTTACAGAGCCATGGTTTTCAATACTCAACTTAATCAAGAATTTAGGAAAAATTTATTCCTATGTGTACCAATAAACCATAGGAAAGATTTTTTTAGGAAAAAACTGCTATCAAAAATTTTTCCTAATTAGGAAAAAAATTCCTATTTCCTAAGGACACCAGAATCGACCCACGACGAGAGAGAAATAATATTTTTATTGTTTTGTAATTTTGTATGACAAAATTTATTTTGGTTTTATGAGAACGAGGCGGAGCCAAAAACTAGAAAAAACTGGAAAACGGAAATAAAAAATGAATAACCTTCTACTTCGATCATAATTGCAACTAAATATATTTTGTGATGTAATTTTCCTTTTTAAAATTTATCTGCCATATAGTTGAACCGTCGACTTAGCGCGTCGTCATCAGTTGGTGTAAGAGGCCAGTAGTTTAGAAAGCATTGCTTCAATCAAGCGCTGGTGTAATCATGATTGAGAGTGTATTGTTTTGCTTGTCAATCTTATATGAGAGCTGCATTGAGACTACAAAAAACAAAATAAAAGAGAAAAAACTAAAATCGTTTTGTTTGAAACCGTGTAATTCGAGGGAACGGGTATCCGTGTTCTTCGAAACCATGTACTTTGAATGTCGTGTTCTTGGAGGGTTACCTGTCCTATACAAAAATGGTCTTCTATTTTCACCAAAAAAACGAAACTACTTTCCGAACAACCCAATATATTAAGTATGTTGTATGTTATTGAAAAGTTTTCGAAGAATGCCACCAATTTAGAAGCACCAAGTTCCATGACAATCTTGTAACACATCGTCAAGCAACAGTTTTAATATACAAATCCATCACTTTGAGACTAAGGTACTTTCAATATTGCTCTACGAAAATTAAATGAATCGTAAACTGAAATAGTTATATATTTAAAATGTAAGCATTCGTCGCTTATCAAAATCTTTCAAACAAAATTAGTCACGTACGGTTTCGGTCAATTACCCGCATCAAATAGCAATCATCAATATTTCACACTTCAGTTGTTCATGCAATTTGTTATTTTTGTATTAAATACATCCATTCATTCTAGAATAAAATGTGTTCCTTGCCTAATTCAGTTAGACACGGCTGACGTAAGCTAAAGAAGGTTTCTTCAACGTATTATAGGTTATTATTTCATTGATGTTTTGTTCTTTCGTAAAGAAACAGGTAAAACAAAATATCTATAGGTATCCCTGTGCTATCCAAATCATTCTAATGACTTGATGGATTATTTTCAATTCCATGGCTACATAAAAAATATTCCATTTCATAAATATTTAATACATTCCAAAACGATAAACATACCAACCTTCTTTTTAAAAATTGACTTAAAGATTGGCATAATTTTCCTTAACACAACATTTTTTGTTGTTGTGCTTCATTTGAAATTTAAAATAAAAACATTTTGGTATACACACACACACACCATCGCATCACATTTTAAAACCTTGAATATTATAAAGCATTAAATGCTTAGTGTTATTTTATGGATTATCCTGCCAATTACACGTAATCCGTATATAGAAAATCGGCATTTGACAACCTTGTTCCATACACTATAATCGCCCGCTCCACTTACATGTTGACTTTTAATCTATATATCGACTCTAATTCGATTTATCGAAAATATCTCTCGTGTATATTAAATTTAATATACTTTCGACTATTTTAGAACAAAAATTGGATAAATTCACATATCAAGGGAGAATTTCTATATACACATACATACGAACATGGATAACGTATAACGGAAAACCCTTAAAACACATATTCCAAAGTGTCGAATGTTCAAAATGTAATTGAAACCTGGGTACATTAAAATACAAATCGAAAATATATACAAAGCCGTAATGTGATAGTTATGTATATTACATATGAATTCACTTGGTATATATGTACTCGTTTGTATATAGAAGGGAAACGTAAAAAAAAAGAAAATCAACTATTTTCCCAACCGGAAATGAAATGATATCGTAATGTATGACAAGCATTTTTTGTTTGTGCACGGGTTGATGGAAGAGTTGTAGCAACGCGAAGGCGGGAACATCGCAGGACATGTTGAGAATGTATACGGGCGTGTGTCGAAATATTAGAGTGATACAAATCTACAGCTTCGAGCTCAATATGACTTATAAATGCTGACATATTGTTACAATACACATGTATTATAGTTAGCTGATGTAGATAGACATATTTTGAATGTCATGATATTTTTATTTCATTCAACAAATTCAGACTAAAATTACTTATGATGCGTGTTTGTGTTATACAGGTGGATCGCGTATAACGCGGTGAAAATTATATAGTAGTTTGCTATTAGAATGTAATAATTTATTTTTGACAGTTTTATTTTAATTCTGGCGTAAGATTATCCGGCGCGTTTATTTGCATAATTACATGGGGGTATGGGGCATCGGTCTAGAAGGTTAATACACCAGCCCAAATGTCAACCTCACCTGCACGTGGTGCTCCCTGCTAATTAACCAACGAGGCTCTGGCGACCGAGAAACGGTGGGATAACCGAATACCGAGAACCTAGCAAATGATGTTCTCTCCACTGATCCACTGCCTATTCCACTGGTTAGATTGGCAGCTGCTTCAATAACCAGTCATCATAATGCAATGAGTTTACAACAAAAAGAAATTTTTACCCCAGGTGGTACACCAACTGCTCAGTTGGTTAAGCCACCCCTTTAAGAAAAAGTCGCATCGCAACTTAGCAATGAAAAGAAAGAAAATGAGGAACTTATCTTACTTGCTATAACGAAAACAGCACAATTGCCTGTACTTATGCTGAGTTTCATACAGATGAGTGGGAACTTGCAAGAGAAACTGATTGGATACACAAACAGAAGAAACGACCGAGGATAAAAAAGGAAGAGCAGAATTCTCGCCAGAAGTTGAGCAGTCTCGCAAGCTAAAGTTAATAAAACTGTCGAGTGCATGTACCCCAAAATCACCAGTCAACCAAATCATTGTCCACAAACGACTATAGAGTAGTTGTACTAAACAATAATGTTTGTAAGATAAACATAAGAGATCCCGATCCATACAGAGCTTTAACCACAAAGCTCACTGAAGAAGGTAGAGTGGTATACATATGAAGACAAAAATATCCGAGAAATTAAGGTTATGGCCAGAGGTTTTCATCCCACCTGCAAGAAGGAGGATATAATTGAAGATCTCAAAATGAAAGAACTGCGAATTAAGGCCGCAGTAAATATCCCTAACCGAGAGAATGTTGAAAATGATCAAGGAACCAAGTTCGATAAAAGAGGGCTCCCGCTGTTCATGCTCACATTCAACAAAAGCAAAAAAATTGAAAATATCTTTAATATCAAAGCAACACTCAACACGAGGGTTAAAATGGAATAACTGAAAAAGAACAGGAGATTAACATATCAATGCATGAAATGCCAAGGTTATAATGACACCCAAAGGTATTGCGGGAGAGATGTTAGGTGCATAAAATGTGCCGGCAGGCACAACGCGAAAGACTGTTCTCATAGTCGAACCGAACCTGCAAGGTGTATAAACTGTAAAGAACAACACCCAGCCAATTATAGAGGATGCGAAGTAGCGGTACAACTGCAAAGCTCAAAAAATAAAACACGCCAACGACTCAAAACAGTAATGTTAGAAGAGAAAGGATTCTAACTACAACTAGAGTGCCGTTACAACCAGAGCCCATAGGGCCAGAGAGGAGATCCTACTTTCAGATAACGCAGCAAAATACTACAGAAACTTCATTTATTATGTTAAACTGCGTGACTATGAATGCTACCATGCTATTCATTCAGAAGGAAACGCTAGAGGCGAGTCTACCGTAATTATTAAAAATAATATTAAACATTATGAAGTGCTCGGCATTGAAGAAGAAATTATGCAAGTTAAAACCATAAAAGTTGAATCAATCAATAATAGGGAACTCAGTATCTCCTCTATTTACTGTCCCCCACGCCATCAATTAAAAAAAGTAGACTACAGTCGACTTTTTAAATCATTAGGACAAAATTTTATCATAGGCGGTGATTTTAATGCAAAGAATACCTATTGGGGATCTAGACTTACAACCTCTAAAGGGAAAGAGCTATTTAATGCAGCTCGCGAGAACAACTGTGAATTCCTTTCTGGCGATAATTCTGGCGATAAAATTCCAGATCTTCTAGACTTCTTTGTAACAAAAGGAGTTGTAGAGGACTGTACGTGTATTAAAAGGACTGTCTTCTGACCACCCACCTGTGATCATGACTCTGAGTACAATGATAATAAAAAAAGATAACAAACAATAAAACCAATTGGGATATATTCAAGATATTAGTGGAAGATCGAACAAATCTCGACGAACCAATTAGAACGAAGGTGCAGCTGGAAGATGAACTAGAAGCAGCTAATCACAATATCCAACA
Source organism: Nephrotoma appendiculata (assembly GCA_947310385.1). NCBI lineage: Eukaryota > Metazoa > Arthropoda > Insecta > Diptera > Tipulidae > Nephrotoma > Nephrotoma appendiculata. The sequence goes on along the minus strand of OX371223.1, from coordinate 367,616,189 downwards.
AAGAGCTTGAGAAAGTTCACCGATTTCTCAAACCAACACAACAATGAAACATAACTATTCTCTTGAAGTCAGAAAGCTACTTAAAGAGAAACGAAAAGCTCGCAAAATCTAGCAGCACTCTCGTGCACCGCAACACAAAACAATTCTTAATTTTTTGCGCAATAAATTAAAACAACTAATAAAGGAAATAAAGAATGAAAGCATAACTAAGCGACTTCGAGGTCTTTGGAAAGCAACAAAGGGATAATTAGAACCAAAATGCACGTGCCGCCTATCAAAAACGATGACGGATCCTGAGCTAAAAGTGACAAACAGAAAGTCTCTCTATTTGCTGCTTATTTAGAAGAGACTTTTCAACCGTTGCCGAGACAATCAGCAAATGAAAATACAACAGTCGTAAACAAAGTAGATGATCTTAACATAAGGCATGTGACTATAGAATCCAAATCCGGGTACCACCCGGTACCCGGTTTCCCCGGTTTCGGTTCTGATATCAGCCAAATACCCGGTTTTCGAGTCTATTTTTCTTTTTATAATTTTTTCTTTCCATTCAGTCGTTAAAATAACAAACAAAGCAAGGTTGCAACAAAAAATATTAAAAAAATGAAAACAAACATCTGGTGGAACAACAAGTACTCTCCATAAGCACATGTTATCGAGTCACATTATTGTTACAAAACCTGTGAAGAACAAACATCTGTTCTATGATATTTAGACAACGCTTTTTAAGACATCGATCCACCACAACAAACTTAGTTAAATCAACATAATTCGCTCTTAACGCCATCAAGATGGGGAAGGAGGTAGAATAAAAAACATTATTTAGGCAAAAATCGTCATTTTCGCTTAAATTTCGGAAAACTGATCTGGACGGGTATTGCTATAAGTTTAATTTAAAATATTTTAATACATAATTGTTTTTCTCATAAAGATAACTTTACAAAGTATTTACAAATAACGAAAAAGCTTATATGGAAAAAGTTTAAGTATGAAGTTTCACCCCAATCAGTCTGGGCTGTAGAGAACACAGATATTAAATCAAAAAACTCGAGGTCAAAAATGTTCGTGATTACTATACAAAAAAAAAGTGAAGGAATGCAATTGTTGTGGCCAACACCCGACATTGTTTTACGACAAATGTACATAAATTTCGAATACACCACCACACTTAATTTCTAAAGCAAAAAATGTAACCTACCTATTCTTGCTTAAATTTCGGAAAACCATCAACGTCAAAAATGTAAAAGCTGCTACGAAAGCTGTCACTTCTGGTACGCTGATGTCACCCTGACAAAGCTTTGGTTTATTTTTTTTTCGAATAGTCTATCCGCCTGCTCTTTATAAGTACTTAGATGCCGAATTTTGGTGAAATAAGGTTTTTTTTCTCAGAATTCGTCATTTCCGGTAAAATATGATATGAACTAGTTTTTGTTTCAAATTTAATTTACAATCTTTTTGTTTTAGACCGCTTTCTCGTAAATACTAAATACCTTGTAAAATATTTGCAAAATACAAGAAATTCCTATGCAAGGTGCCACTTCCTTTGGACCGACCCCTGAAACTTAAGTATAAAGTTTCACCCAGATCAACCAATTTTTACTGAAAAACATCTTTTTGACAAAAGTTGGCATTTTCGCTTAAATTTTGGAAAATTGTTCTGAAATGATATTGATGAAAACTTAATTTAGAACCTTTTAGTACATAATCGATTTTCTCATAATTGAGATACTTTTCAAAATATTTGTAGAAAAACGAAAAAGCTCCTACGAAAGGTATTACTTCTGGTAGACCGATTTTGCCCAAATATCCCTGAAAACTCTAAATTTATGGAAAAAGCTTAAGTATGGAATTTCAATTCGATCAAACAATCCGTGTGGATACAGGGGCCGAAGTTTTCTAACGTACCTTTCAAAATATTTTGTAAAATCGGACTGATTTTGGCCAAAATTCACTGAAGTTTGAGTGTCTGAAGAAGTTAATACAGACGTAGATTTGGGTTTCCTGTCACAAAAAAACTCAAAGTCTCTTGTACAAGGTGGTTTATCAATTGTTGACAGTCTTTCTGAGATTAAATGTTCTCAGCCATCAAGCGGGAATCGCGGTGGCTGTGTTGTTAGTTAGGGATTTTTTAAAAACCATTTTGTTTCGCTTCGGCGATATAGCGAAAGATAAATTCGCAAAAATTTGGAGGTCGAAAATTTTCATCATTACTATTTTTTATTTGATAACGTAATAGAAAGAAAAAAACAGTTTTCTCGAAATCAGTTCAATACGTTAGAAAATCGTTTGATCTTTACAATGACATAAATAAAGATTCGTAGAATATTCTAAGATAAGAATTTTTTGCAAAAAAATCGGAACAAAATTATTTTTACAAAAAATATCCAGATTTGAACGCTTGCATCTTTGTGAAAAAACACCTTCCAAAAATATAATTTTGCTTATAAATGAAGGAAATTTTGCCTTTTGATATTGGAATCCGTTTTATTTTGTTTTTGTATGACTTTCTTGAGTAAACTAAAAATTGTCAAAAAGAAAAAAATGTGCAAAATGATGCTGTTGAAATGTCTATACGATTACGACTACATTATTTTATCTTGCAAACTCTACGATAAAATTTTTGTTTCTTTAATTTGTCCTCATTTTATGGAAAACAGTATATTGATTTATCGCGTAGTTATTTGAACATTCAAGCGAGATAAATAGAAAAGAGCAATTACTCGTTCGCGTTACAAAAATTGTGGCTTTAGTTAAAGCCGGTGTAACTTATTGAGAAAGTTGGGTGAAACTGTTCAGTGTTAGTGTCAACTGTTCATAAAACCAAATATCAAAACAGATGATAATAAGTCGGTTGAAAGTTTATCGACTAAAATCACGTCGGCCTGTTAGAGTTCCTTATTTGACTGATAATCATCGTGGAAAACGAAGAACTTATGCGTTGCGGTATAAAAACTGGACTCAGAGGGACTGGTGTAATGTCCTTTTTTGGATGAACCGCAGTTCAATTTATATGCATCAGACGGCCGATGCAAAGTTTGGCGTTCACCAGGACAAAGATTAAAGACAAACACAAAGAAAAGACAAATTGGGCGTGGATTTTTTTTATGCATGATAATGCCCGACCACACACAGCTCTAAACATACGCCAATTTCTGAAACAGAACCGCATTCATTTAATAAACCATCTTCCATGACGTCCAGATTTAAAACCTACACGTCTGTGATATGTTACAACGGCGTGTAAGAAAACGGGCAAAGCGAGCAAGCAACAAATTTGCAGGGATTTCGAGATACTTTACAAGAAGAATGGCAACGAATGGCATATTTATGAAGTAAATCGGGCTAGAGGAGATAACACGCGATATTGAAAATTCCACTTTGTTTGTAAATTTTAGTATGAATATAGTTTAACAGAATTTTTTATTGCAATATACCTTTTAAAATAAAAGACATTTTTTATTGTAAAAAAAAAACTTACCTCTGTAGAAAAACTGTATTATTGACGTATTTAAAACAGTCGTACAAAAATTGACTCAAACACAAGAACTTAGAGAAAGATTAGAGTAGATCTACTTGTCAATATAGTAACTATTAAACTTATTTAACAAAAAAAATTAACAAATTAAGCGAAAAAAAATCCTTAGAACTTCATCCAAGAATATTTTTAAAATCTAAAATCCACCGAACAAAATATAAAAATATCCTATATCCAAAAATTACTACCTATAATTGACAAGTATAGAATGGCCGTCACCAATAACAATTACGAAACTTTTAATTGAAAATTGATTTTAGGCAAAGAACGGAAACCGATTTTCAACGGAACCGTTGCATTTCCCGTGCCACGTACATTCGAATAGCGGAAATGCCCACGATGAGCGGGTTGTCATACTCGCTCGGTAGATAGACATAGGAGTTCAGAACTTATATAAATTAACAAATTTGCGGACTTTTTAAACCCTAAGGTTGGCGAATTATTCTACTTTCTACTTCTCATTTATTATTTAAACTATTTTAAATACGTCAATAATAGTTTTTCTATAGAAAAAGGCCAAAAACAACAAAACATTTCTGTTGACTTTTTCTACCAATGTATTTAAAAGAGGTCGATAATCCAGTTTTTCTGCTGATTTTTCTGCTATTACTGGAATTTCGGGTGAAGTGTCGATAATGCAGGTTTAATATTACTATGAATCCCCCTCTCAACATGTCGACAAAGTAGTTTTCCTGATGAAATTTTGTCGATATTGCGGTTTTTCCTGCCCAATTTTCTGCTAACTTCAGTAGTATACGTATTTCACAATAATTATTTAGGCTATCATTGGCACTCGCTATATTTATTATTTAATTCTTCAAGGGGTTTCTAAATTCGGTGTTTTAACAAAAACTCCTAAGAATATGTATCAAAAAATCAAAAAAAAAATCGATTCCTCTTCGAAATGCGCAGATTTAGTTCAAAATTTTAGGATATCTCAAACAGAAAGTAAGGTAAGTAATCGATATCAAAAATGATTGATATGATTATAGCTGATGTTAAAAATCGATAAATGTAAGGATTTACCAACATATTTTGTTCCCTCATTTGAAATTTGAAATATGTTTCGGTTCTTTCTGAAATTGAAATTTAAAGTTCAAAGTTTCATATTGAGATCAAATTCCGGAGTTATTAACTATTTAACTATTTTCACTATTTTCTCTCTAAATTATGATAAACTTTTTTAAATATACCGTGCATTGCCCATTTAAAATCACGCTTTACAAGGGTTTCCTGTACATACACTTATAAATTTTGTAGAATCATTAGATTTCATTTGGAAATGTTATTCGTTTCTCAGTTTTACTTACTTATAAGGTTTCACACAAAACAGCAAACAATTTGAAATACGAGAATAACTTAATGTCATGAGCATGACACATATTGTGAATACGTTTTGGGCGATGTGGCATGACGATTTGTACCACAATACAGGTGTTAATACATAACCACATACACATCCACATATACCTCTCAAACTATCAATTATCACGATATCAATTTGGAGTAATTGATGTTTGGAACACCTTTATTTACGTTTGCCTAGTCAAGAGAATACTTATACATATATGTACCAGTAACTCGATATATAATTAAACGTGACAATACCCCAAAAAATAGAGCTAGACATACATATCTATGTTGAAATAAAATCCCATTGGGTGCATATATACAAAAGAAAATCCCTACAGAACCCCCAAAAGAAACATAAAATATAATTAACTAAATAGAAAAATAAGACGACAGTTCGTATATACTGGCAGACAGACAGTCATACATACTCTCGGGTATTTCACAAAAGACAAAATCTTTTCTCTTGTCTATATATCTCCGGTATCAAAAGTACCTAAAAAAGTTAATAAAATTCATAATCACGATGTCGTCTTGCCCGTATATACCTATACCTAGCTGCTAGGTGCTTTAGCATCAAATGACAGTGTAACCCTTTTTATTTTTTGCTACTATTATATTACAATAACTATCTATCACATAGCACACACTATATTATATATAAGAAGCCGGCCCACACACACACACACATTCACACCGGAATATCATCAAAATTATTATTTTTCTGTCCTAATCCCCTTGTTAGGAGACCCAAAAATAAAAAGTGAGAATAAAAAAGGAAAATTAATGGAAAAAAGTTTTCGATTACACAATAATACGGCTATATACCAAGACGACGAGGACGATGACGACGACGACGACCTTTTCTTAAAATTATTGATAAGGATATATTCTTCTCGAGGTTGTAGGTATTGCCCCAAACCAAATTCTCAAAAATAAATAATAAAAGTAAATTCTTCAGCATAAGTTATGAGGCGATAATAAGTCCTTTAAACATACGTATGTCTTAAATGGTGCTCTGTGTAATGGAAAATTAATTAAAAATCATCATAACTCTTAAAAAACATGATCATTATATGATAGGCCTACTTGTAATTAGATGTATGGTTACAGATAAAAAAGGATATTCTGATAAATTTATGTGTTTACGAACAGGGATGGGAATTATTATATTGAAATATTACGAGTGTTTATTAAGTTTTGTGAAAGATAAGTAAATTATTGTGACAAATTAATAACGCACGGGTCATTTAAGGATTTTTATGGCTCTCAAAATAGTTTTGGTAAATGTTACAATTAGCTCATTTTAACATCAAATATACGATGTGCTACGAAATTGTCGGTCCTACCCAGGAAATCGGAAAATCCATTTGAAATGTGGAAAATCGAGAATTTCCACTCAAACAACTTGCTTAAAATTAGTACGAAAAATGTCCATTAATCATTGTCCCAATAATTTATTTGATAATAATTATTTGAACGGGCTGTCGGAATTTTAGAACAATACAGCCACAGATAAAACCATTTTTTTTTTAATTCAATTTTCGAGTGAAAATGTAAATGCTTTACAAGCTTTTTGAGATTGAGTGATATTTTTGAGTAAAATTTCAAAAATTACTCGTATCGATTTAAGATGAAACTCAAAAACTAAGTATAAATTATAAATTAATTTTTTATTTTATTAATTTTTTAACCCTTAACAATAAACAGAATGTAAATGTCATTTAAGAAAAAGCAGTCAAGTCACCCTATCTATAACTGTGGTAATCTGATAAAATTCAAACTTCGATCTGAACTATAATTTTGGGGGAACAGTTTTTATGTTTGAATGAAGCAGATGCTACGAAAGGGTCAAATCCTATGAAAAATTCAACTTCAAAAATTCAAGATTTTTAGACAAAAAATTGTACTGTTTTCTCATGAAATCATTTTCAGATTAAGTGATATTTTTGAGTGAAAGTTGAAAATTAATGGTACATTGAAACTAAAAGTATACTGTTTTCTCATGAAATAAAATCCAGATTGAGTGATATTTTTGAGTGAAAGTTGAAAATTCTTGGTGCAGAATAGGGTCATAATAGAAACAACATTTTTTTATATTGTAAATTTAGAGAGATAATCAAAATTAAACATTTTGTTAGCAAAACCGAAATACTTTGAGTGATATTTTGAAAAGAATTTAGGATCTAGTGGTTTGTTAGCTAAAATTAGCGTTTATTAGATGTAAATCTGGGGAAAATAAGTAAATTCTTAGTCACTCCAAAACATCACTCAAAAATTGAGTAAAAATATTTTTGAGTGAAATTTTGAAATTTAATTTTTCTACATAAAGCTTAGGTATATACTTATTACCTTAGAAATCATTTTAAAAAAAGTAAACAGTCACACAATTTTAGTAGATAGGAATAGTGATTGAGTGAAATATTTAAATCTCTCGCTGCTGAAATTAATTGAAAATTTCTAATTCTTTCAATTTCTAATTAAAATTAAGTAATTAATAATAATTAGTCAGGTTTATAAGTTGTACTGACTCAAAAATATCACTCAAAATATAGAGGGGGGAAATTTTTTGAGTAAAAATTTAAAACTCATGAATAATACTTAGATATATTTATTACTTCCTAAAATAAATCATATCGCTCATTTGGTGCTGCCACTGTTGCCAATCCAAAATTTTTAATTTTTCAGTAGAGCAGTTTGAAAATATCACTCAAAATTGTGTGTAAAAATGGCGTTTTTCAAAATAAAATAAAAATACATTCTGATTAGTAAAATATATTGTTTTCTGTTCCTACATCCTTAATAGGATCTTAATTTTTAAAATTCTTTAATATTTTGCAAATTTTCTTAGGATAGTTTCCAATATCTTACCATGTTAATTTCTTTTGCGAATTGAGTGATTTTTTATATACATTTTTACCTAATTTGCTAGAAATAACTACATAAGAGAGTATGTTTTGATACAAAATAATAAAAATACCTTTTATTGGGAATCATTTGATTCGAATGTCTTAGGAATGAGTGAATTTATAGTTGTGTCACTGTTGCTGCAAATGAGCGACATATAGTAAATAAGAAAAAAATAGTCATACAATTTTGTAACTCTCGCAGTTGAAATTTTTAAAGTTAATTTTCTAAATTAACTATAAATATTCATTTGTTTTATAGATATGTTTCCTGGTTAAATTATATAACTGAATTTTTGGTCTCTCAAAATATTGAGTGGAAAAATTTTTGAGTGGAATTTCAAAATTCATTGTTTCTATACACAACTAAATTAATTAGATTTAACTATTGTGAAACTTTAGATTGAAGAATACCATATTTAATATTTCTTTAAAATGTGCCTGCCTAAAATTCCAATACTTTGAGTGATATTTTGACAAGTATTTAAGAAATGCACCCGACAGACCGGTTAGATAAAAACTTAGTATTGTAAATACATTTCCCAATTAAATGATTTGTTGCCACTCCAAATTAAATGAACTTTTCGCCACCATACAATTTTAGTAGAAATAGTGATTGAGTGAAATATTTAAATCTCGTTCAAATTAATTGAAAGTTTCGAATTATCAAAATTAAGTAGTAATTAATAATAAGTTAACTTTATGTTGTAGTGACTCAAAATAATCACTGTGAAAATTTTTTTGAGTGAAATTTTGAATTTATATTTTTTTCATATAAAACTTTAGTATAATACGGCAAGTTCAAATTATATAGCTGAATTTATTGTCCCTTAAAAATTGAGTGGAAAATATTTTTGAGTGAAATTTCAAAATTTGTTTCTGTATATAACTTAATTAGTTAAATGTAACCGTTGTGAATAACGCCATGTTTAATATCCATTTAAAATTTACTTGCTTAAAATTGCAAGAGTTTGAGTGAAATTTTGCAAAGTGTTTGAGCCGCAGCCGACAGGTCCGTTACCTAAAAAAGCTAAAACGTTAGCTAAAACTTTAATTATTGTAAATCTATTTTCCGAAAAAATTAAATGAATTTCTTGCCACTCAAAAATATCACTCAAAATATTGAGTAGAAAATATTTTTTAGTGAAATTATGAATTTTTATTTTTTTATATAAAACTTAGATGAAGTAAAATATATATTATATTAAATATATTATGCTGTTAGTTATTGTAAATACTGCGAGGTTTACTTAGTTTGGTACATTAATTATCTTATTAGTACGACGTTTACCTTGCCTACCAGATTGATGTTATAAATAGATCATTGTCATTGTTGTTGATCAACTTGATATAAAATTACCAAACCATCGCAATAAATCAATTTGCGCGACGCATATATCAAATTCTACAGTATTTGTAACGAACGATTATCTCTACCTTTCATGCGGCTTACTCAAATTTCCGCTCACCTCGAACTAAATTCTTATAATTTTCATAATAAAATTGTATACAATTCTTACTAAATAATAAACTCCGTGTGTACATATTTAGTTAAATCGATATATTGACTTAATATACAAACTATAAAACTGGACAACCTTCGTGCGCAAGAAATTTTATATTATGTGCACACACTATACTCGTATGTACATGTGTAGCAATAAAATACCAATTGTTTTATCAACTGTATACATAATTAAACATCACATTTGCATTAAACATTTTTTTTTTTTTTTGTGAAGGTTTGATATAGTGAACGCGAAACCAAATCGTCTTGTATGTATATATGTAACATAAAATGTAAATGAAGATGATGACGACGACAACAGCATAGACTGAAAATGGGTGCGAGACTTTCTAAAGATTTTTTTTTCTTGTAACGAGGAAAGCACGTGTTTTATTTTTTTTTGTATTAGGTTCTCAATTGAAATGTGGCGGAAAATTTGTTTTGGAGGTGGGTGCGGATTTAAATTTTAAATTATTTTCGAATATTTTGTGGGATAATTTTATTCGATAATTGACATGATTTTTTATATGATTTATCGGAGGAGATAAGGTTGGTCATAAATTATTTGGTCGTTTCGGTGGTACATTAAAAAAAAATTTGTACGTGCGCGCTGTATCTCTGTAGCATAAAGGTATATGGAGGAGGAGGAGGAACGCGTTGTTGTTATACGTACGGGGGAAGAAGAATGCGTTTAACTGAAAATTGGTCGAGTATTAAACGTTTTTTTATGGATGCTGGACCTACGTGGAATATATAAAAGCACACGTACATAAAAAAGGTATTTAGGTTCAATTATCGTCTAAATTAACGCAACATTTCCGTTTTAAAATTGGCTTTAAATTAGTATTTTTAATGTTGTCTAATACAAGGGCAACTAAATGAAGTTATTTTAAGTTTATCGACTTGTCATTCATGTTGTTTTTTTATTACTAGAATGATTTTGAGATTTATTGTTTTCTTTAAAACTTGCCACATTCTTTATCGCAATTTGACCTTCCTAAAATTCAGAGATTTTGTCTGTATTTTATCTACAAAAATAATGTAACAGGTTTAGTCATACATCTACTACTAATTATACGCACTAATTTATCCTAACATCTATTTGGTCGGTCAGCGGAGCATAAACCGTTCGCACTCATCAAATTGAGGATAAACATTTCTTTTAAGTCGCCGCCAACATACAGTATTTCGAAAGGAAACGTTTTCCAAGCTAATTATCAAAACCTAATCATTTTGACAACAACAAGTATAACGTACCTAATAACAATAATAACATAAAAAAACAAATTAGTTTCTCACGACTGTTAAGTCGAGATCGGAGACCACCCGTACACCTCATGTTTTCTCTATTATTTTGTGTTTCTAGTCGATTATGGATATGTTTGGTACAAATCCGTTTATTGAATTTTAATATGGACACAACCCCAAATTTTTGAAAGTCATTAGTATATAGGATACAATTTAATCATGTTGTTCTACACACAAAAAAACTAAAAAGGGATAAATACGAGATCAAAAGATTATAAAAAGTGGTAATGTGGAGAGTATACGAGAAGATGTAGTCGTAATGTTATATGCTACTGTAAAAATTGTTTGTAGTAAAATTTATTTCCGTCTCATGAATGAAATTTATATCGTAAAAATTTGCTTTACGTTGCTCGTTGATATAATTAATTCACAATCTACATTTTTAATTAATAATTGCCTACTGCCGGTGAAATTTTTTTCGGTTTACATAACCTTACTTTATTGTTTAGGTGAAATTTAACGATGAACCGAGATCGTGAGTAGGTTAATCAAAAAAAATTGTTGTTAAATTACAGGAAATGTGATCGAGATGATTGAATGTGACGATTATTAAAATAGTGATGAAATCTGTGAGTACGACGGATGTAGTTAGATCATAATTTGATCGCAATCAAAATAATTTGATTGTCGATCGCATAAAACATTTTCACCTTAATTTAGATCACTTTCTAAAACAGTAATGTATGTTTCCATTTCATTAGAAAACCTTCAAATTTTATGCTTTTGTTTTATAATGTAACACAACAATTTATCGGAGAGTTTTTATTTTCAATACACGGAGAAAGCTTTTAAGAGTTTCCCATATCAATTTCAATCAAATTAAATCATAAATGCTTCCTCAAAACGCTTTAACGTACAATATCAATTGAATGCCTTCAGGATCTTCCGTATACAAAAAAATAAACATAATTCGATTATTAAAAGCAATTGAGCCCCATAATCCGTCTATATACCCTATATCCACTGTACGAGTTCATATATCATAAACATGAATCATGCCCACGCAAGACTCAATTTAACTGTAAAACAAGTCAAATTTACTGTGCTCATACACCGTTATTAATTTCCCAACAACGATGTAAAATGATGATACAAATTTTTCATATAAATTTTATTATTTCTGTTGTGTATGTCGTTCTCGTCTTAAATACGAATTTTGTGTGTAGGGTATACACATATAGTGTACAGGGAAAATTATCATGTATCATGATTTTTTTTGGCGTATTTCCCAATTTTCCATAAAAGCAAAGCAAGCGAAAAGGTGAGAAAATCATAATTTTCCAGTTGATATTCGCTTATACGAGTATAGATTTTTTCGTGTATCCCGTTTGTTCCCTGTATTGTCCTATATAATGTTGCTCTTATTATTTATCGTGATAATAATGTTTTCCCACCCATTTTTCATTCCTATCGTAAACGGATATATTCCCATTTTACCAACGAAACCAGCACAGGTTCACTGTTGTTGTTATCCGTAATGAAAATGTGCTTCAAGGTATGAATATTAAATTTATTTTTATGTTTGACACAAAATTAACAATTGTATATCTTTGAAACAAGTGTTGTTGTTGGGGACAGTTTCTATAACGGTTTTAAACGGAATTCCTTTTATATTGCTGCCGCTGGAGGAGAACGAAACGAAATGTTTTATAAAATTTGTTTAAGCAAAATCAAAACGAGTTTAAAAAGCATGTTAACAAACACACATTTTCAGCCAAACTCTTACGATTGGATTTACTTTAATAAATGGAATATCGATTGAGTGAAATTTCGTTAAAAAATGAATCAACACAATCCTCGTAATATAATTTACTGCATTGTTTACTTAATTTATTCAAATGTAATACTTTTCGAAATTTCACTCAAAAATATCACTCATTATTAAAATAAAATTAAAATATCACTGTAAAACCTAATTAACAAAGCAAATTTCTCAACAAATGGTCCATCATATAATTTACTAATTGTCTACGATCATATATAATAGTTTTTTTAAATTTTACTCAAAAATATCACTCAATTATACAATTAAAAATCACTACAAAATCGAATAAGGAATCAAATCGAAATTAAATCCATAATTATAAGTCTTATAAATTTTCACTCATCATTTTGCACACCTTGAATATTACACAGGACTTTATTCTGCGGCTTTTCCATTGGCCTCTCTATTTTTTAGTATGAATCTGTGATTGACAGAATTGAGCGATACTTATAAGAATTTATAATAATTGCTTATTGAATTTATTAAAACACTTTTAAAATTTCACTCACAAATAGCACTCAATCTAAAACTTAAATATCACTCACATACACTACATCAAAACAAATATAAAAATATGGGTCTGAATTCACACTAAAGAAGCCAGGAATACCTCCCTTCCTATTTTCGTCTAGGCATAATCAAATCTAGTAAAAAAGCACGATAATATATATATATATTTTCCACTCAAAATTTTGCCGAATTTGACATTTATTAGTACCTAACATTGAAAATGGTAAAATTGAGGGAAATTGCATTAGTAATTCACTCAACAAAATATACATGATGTAATTTACACCATTTTCTATTAAATTTGACTATACAAACTTTCACTCAAAAATATTACTCAATTTTTAAACAATATCATTACAGATTCGACTAAGAAAAACTAAATTATATCCATAATTAGCGAAGTGTTTTTCTATAAGTATCACCCAAAATTTTGCACACTACTAAAATTAATATTAGGCAGGACTTTAATTTTCGTAAATCTTACAAAACATCGACGGACAAATTATACTTAGAATTAAAAATTTAACACTATACGAGATCGAAAACATAAAATTAAATAAATTTCATTCAAATTTGGCTAGATAATAAGGCTGCACGAGATTAAATTTATTTCCTGAAATAATTTAAAAAAAATAAAACTTCACTCAAAAAATCACTCAATTTTGAAATAAAATATCACTCGCTTAAACTTGAATATAAATTCTAATGTGATTTCAATCAAACCAAGTTGAACAATGTCGATTTCTACATAAATTAGTTAACATTGCAAGTAAATTATGTAAAATATTGGGTTCAGCTTCGAATAATTTAAGTATCGATTACAAAATTCACTCAAAACATTAGTATCGTAAAACTGAGTGAAATTTCATTGGAAATTGACTCAACTGTTTACCAATAAATGTAATCAACTATATAATTTTTCGAATTTTCACTCAAAAAATTTTACTCAAGTTTAAAATAAAATCACTCCAAATTCTAACATAAAAGCAAATCAAATTTAAATCTACAATTTTGAAGTGGTTTCATATAAAGTTTCACTCAAAATTTAACGTCAAAAAACTTATAGTTTGAGCAGATTTTATTAAAATTTGACTCGGCAAAATTTCGTTCTAGAATTACCAGATTTTTTAAATAAAACACATTGTTAAAATTTCTCTAAAATATAAAACCAAATTTTAAAAAATATCACTCGATTAAACAACGTTAAAATAGCGTTATTGAGTGAATTGACCAAATCATTAGCAATTTTATCAAATACTTTAATACTTTCCGAAATTTCAGACGAAAATATGATTCAATTTTAAAATTAAACATCACTTCAATATCGAACAAAAAATCAAATCGAATTAAATCCATAATTATAGGAGTATTTTCCTAAGAAATTTCACTCAAAATTTTTCAAAATACTGACATGAATATTAGACAGGACTTGCTTTTAGTATTTGTCGATCAATCTTTCTATAATAATTTTTGAATCTTGAAAATACATGGACTGACAATTTATGCATTGGTCGGTTTCAGGACACCTAACAGTTGGGAACATGTTTAGTAAAATCGTGGCCAATATCATAAAAATCTTCAGCACTAAAAAATTTTCAAATGAACTGGCGTGGATTTCACTAATCATGATAGGAGAACCTGGAAGCACCCATTGAATTAAAAATTTAACGTCAAGCAGGATCAAGCTGATATAATTGGTACAATCAAATTAGATTAGATAATAATATTTTGCAATAATAATTTTGCAAAATAAAATAGTTGTGTATATTTCACTCAAAAATGTCACTCAATTTTAAAATAAAATGAGACCCACTTGTAGTCAACAACTATTGTAGTTAAAATCTAATACAAAGTGAGTGAGATTAGTTGAAAAACATTGTTAATACAAATGTCCACTTAAAATATTGCCGAGTCCTACATAAATTAGCTAATAAATGAATAAATTTCTACTTCTACTACATAATAATTGTAAAATGCAATTTCAATTGAAAATGATGCAACACAATGCCCATGATATAATTCACTACTTTGTTTACTAAATTTGATCTAACATAATAATTTACGAAATTTTACTCAAAAATATCACTCAAGTATTAAATGGAATATCATTACAAAATTTAAAAGAAAAACAGATCAAATTAAGTCCATGATTAATGGAGTATTATAATTTCAAATTTCAGTCAAAATTTTGCCATAATTTTGAAAACCTTGAATATTAGTCAAACTTTATTTTAAGATTTTGTTCCAATGTTTTTCTATTATTATGCGTGAATTTTAAACATTCACCTACTGATAAATTATATATTGAATTAAAAACTTAACTTCAAACAGAATCGAGAATCGATCATTAAAATAAAACAATTTCGCAAAATTTCACTCGAAAATTATAAATTTAAAATAAAGATGGCTTACGTAAGCTACAATAAAATCGACTATAAATTCTACTCTTATTATTCTTAACTATTGACACCGTTAAAACTATTAATTATAAAATTTCACTCAAATGTTTATCGATTTTTTAACAAAAGCCCTAAAGAGGTTAGTGTTGTTGTGTATCACTTTATACTTAGCGAAACAGAATTCCTTTAATCTTAAATTTTACTCTAAATAAACCTACACAAAAATATTTTGGAATATTGCATATTACGCAGAATTATTACTGGTTTGTCAGATTGTAAGATAACAAATAATTTATTCTTCAAAAATTAAAACTTAGTTTGTTTGTCTCCATTACAACGATAATTGTTTCAATTCGACCATCAATGTAGGCGACGTTCAAATTTTCGTAAAATAGCTCACCTACAGTTGCTGGATATGATTTTGGCGGCCTTTCAATTTTTAAATGCCCTCAATTCTCAGATTCTGAACGTTCAATTTAAATCCCGATCATTTCATTCCCGTGTACTATTCGGAAGGCCAGTTTAGTTAGGTAATTAAGCTGAATTTGGCTAAAATTTGATTAAAAATTCACTACACTCTTTATCTATATGATTTAGTTTGATCAAATCAGAAAGAGTACTAATATTACATGTCAATAACCTGGTTACAATCAAATCAAGTTCAAAAAAGGGAATCGCATTGAATAATTTTCAAAGCAATTTAAAATTCGACCCGTTATAAAGTTTCATAGTAGAATTTTCTTCATGCATTACCGAACGAAAAAAAACACTATTAGAAATTTCACTCAAAATGTCACTCGAAAACGGGAGTATATTGTATTAATATTTTTCCTTTACTTAAATAATACTAACGGGCATATTGAAAAAATTCAATTGAAAATTTGAATATGCATAATTGGGCTCAATTGGGCTCAATGATCAAATTTGCCTAATCATTTATGTGTTTACCGAGTAGTTCTACTCTACACCGCTATAATGGGAAACAAAATTGAGTGATTTTTAATGTCAACTTACAATTCAAAAAGTTCATTCAAGTTTTCTTCCCACAACTTGGTTTAGAATTCCATCTGATTAATGTCATAAAGTAATAATATAATGAACTTCATACGAAAACAATTTTTAGTTTCATTTTTTGTAGTTCAATCCAAAATTATTTATTTTAACTTAAAGTTATAGATAGTTTATAAAAAATGTCACTCAAGTGATTTATTATGTTAACAATAATACTAATTGAAGTTCAATCACAGATTTAAATATTAATAAATTAGTTTAATAAAATAAATAATGAATTTAACTCGAATTTTATTTTACAAAATGTCACTCAAAATATCACTCAACTAAAAATTGGAATTCTAGTCCGTTGTACTTAGAATTCTTATCAAATTTGACTACAAAATTTCACTCAATTGAAATAATTTACCGAAAAATTACTCAAACTATTTGTATTTCCAATTACATCGAATTGGAAAATTCACACCACAAATCGACGCGATCGAAATTTTAAATACGAAATCATCAAAATAATTTAAAATTTTATTAGTATATTCTATTGAAAACTGCTTGTAGATTTATTCAGACCGATATTTGAAGCTTTTGCCCACACTAACAGCGTTTATCTCTAATAGTTTACTATGCTACCGTAGCACTTTTAGGTAAAATTGATTTTTTCAAATACATTTTAAATTCCATTGGGTGAATTATTAAACTTCAATTACAAATTTAAATATTCGCAACTTGGTTTAGTTTTTAATATAAAATTATGATGAATTACACTCAACAATAAAAAATTTTAAATCTCACTCAAAATATCAGTCAATTTAAATTTAGACCTGTGTTTAAAATAATTTTTTGTACTTAAAACTCTAATAAGATTAATTAAATGCAAAAGTTCACTTGATTGTGATACTAATTCGATAAAATTACTCAAATTATTGAAAGTTAAACTTGACTATTTGAAATTACCTAAGACTAAGTTTTTATCTTCAATCTTTTGGTTCCGGGTTATGCATAAAACTAATCATTTGTTAAAACTTTCACTCAAAGCTGTTTTGACTTTTTAAAATAGAATTTTTACAATTTACCTATATCCCGAGTAGCTTTAAGTGGAAATTGTATTCTATGAAAGTACTAGAACCGAAAATAAAATTGAGTGATTTTACTCACTTAATAATTATAATCATAAAATCTAATATATTTCAATCAAACAGCATATTTCAAATTTCACTCAAAATATCACTCAACTTAAAAATTGAAATTTTTTCTCAAAATTATAATCAATTTTAAATAGAAAGTTTCACTCAAAATGTACCATGTTAACAATAATAAATACTTGTAGACAATTTTTGTTCATTTTCGTTTTCGATCCCGCCGAAATTGAGTAATTTTTGTGCTTATAATTCTAATAAGATTTATCTCCCTTTTACTACCAAAAAAAATGTTAGGCTCAATTTAAGTCCAACTGTGTGAGTAATAAAAAATTTAGCTTGATTTGAAGTACAACCAACACAATTGTATGGATAGTTTAGTGTTTTTATTTCGGACGAAAATAAGTTAAAAAGTAATTCACAAATGTGTAAGTTGGTTCAAAACACATACAAAATAAATTTTTGAGCTGATCCTTTTCCTTACCCACACAATTGTGTGGATCTGCAGCAAAAGAGATATACAAAATTTGACCCAATGAAAATGCTATGCAGAAAAGCTACTCAAGGCTAAAGTAAAGGCACAGGACCAACCTACCCGATCAAAAATAGTTGAAAATGTTGTTAATAGAAAAGGAAAGCGGAAAGTTTGAAATAAGAAATCATCAACATAATTTGAGAGATTGTTAGTAGTATATTCAATTTAAAATAGCTTGGGCCGATATTTGATGCTATTACGACATTTTCTTGACATACCATCTATCTTCAATATAGCCAATAATTAATGATAACCTATTACAAAACTAGTTTAAAAATTTGAATAGTAGAAAACCCAAAATTATAACAACACAAATCCGATGATATAGGTATCGAGACCAAATTGCATTACACAATGCTCAACTCACCAACATTAAAATAACCGAAAGGTCGAAGTTCAATCAAATGATTTTGCTAATTTTACATTACAAAAATACCGATTTTGCCACTTTTATTCAATAAAAGCATTGCTATTATTAGGAGACCACCCGACACAAAATATATTTATATGATAAAAAAATAACAAATCGATTTAGAACCCGCCCCAAGGTTGATTATCCCCCAACAATAATAGATTTCCTCTTGCGCTTTTTGCTGTCTATATACAAATCTTCCAAAAATCTATTCGATTGTGTGGTACTAATGATGTTTAGATTTTCGAAATTCTATATCTAGCAACGTTTTTTATTTGTAAGACGATGGGAGAGAGAGACATTCAACGAAAATGAAATATGAAACATTTCTATTTTGTCTTGAATGTCTCAAGACACAATCCAACACACAAAAATAATAATAATAAGAAAACTGCCAGAAATGATTTATCACGCATTTTTATTTTTTTGTGATATTTTAAAACGATAAAACAAAACAACAACAAAAAAATGTTAAATTTATGGATAATTTCAAAGAATTGTTACCGAAAATTTTCTTATTACTCCTCGTAGTTATTACATTTCATGTTTTAGAACACTTGAAGCTTATCTCTGGCGACAATACATTTTTGTAATTCGAATATCGGCTGAGAGAGAGTGAAAGAGTGAGAGCGACTGATTATTTGTTTTGTTTATTTCGAAAGTACTTACCTTAGTACATACGGAAATGGAAATTATGTAAATCAATCATTTTGGAATGTGTCGCGTAGGTGGTTTCTTAAATATTAGTCAACCGTGTATAAAGCAAAAGTTATATGATCTTTCATCTACCAGTATGAAAAGGGGGTATCTAATTTAGGGTTAGGGGATCACTGATCTTTTAAGTATATTTTATTCACATAGTATATTATTTTTATGGTAGCGGAAACTTGTCAGCTCCACCTCTTGCATGTACATAGGTTTATACATATACATCTAAACAATTCATCATAGCAAAGATATCAATCAAAGTCGAGTTGGTTGTTCATCCAAAATAAAAATATATTCGGGTGGGTACATATGAGACAAATGTTATATCAGATTACTATATAATGTACAAATTCAATTGATGCTCATCATTATGCACACAACCTAAACTACTTGAGAATGGATTTTGGTTGGATACTTACAGTTTCTTCAAAATTATTCGGTTCCTTCATACCATGACGCAATCAGCTGAAATTAAACAAAAAGTGCTTATTAGTCACGCATTTACAAAAAAAATTCCTTAAAAATTATTAAACGTGGGTGGACTAGCTCTTAATTGCGACTACATCGACCAAACAATCGACATTATATCATAATTTTAGACACTCTGGTTTTTGTTCTCAGATTAGAAAATAATTACCCAACTGGAACCGCGGGTGAACTTTTTTTTATAATTTTGATTCAATTAAGTAACATTATGAAGAACTACAAGGTGGTAAAAAAGCTTTACAAAGTCGATTATTATGCCAAGAAAATATTTTGTTATCGTTTTGGCCTTCTATCGCAATGTACCATACATACTATTATTGGTCCGTTTGAAAATTTAATTTTGACCTGTCACTAAAATATTTAACTTTCGCACATTTTAAATACAATTTGTCGTTGCTTGAATTACGAAAAAAAAAGTCGTTTACTCTTTGAAATTTTGCGCGGTTTTCCTGCATAGCAAATTAATACTATTGGATTTTATATGGAAGGGTGGTAGCTCAAAAATCAAAATGCTCGTATCGTGAAGTTTTAAATTGATAAATCATACCCGAAATTGAAATATTTAAGATTCACTTTGGAAAGAATTTGTCTTTTATATGTAATAAATTTTTGGGTTATTACATGCTACCGGGCAGTAGCTCAAAAATTGAACTGTATGTATGTCGCGATCTCATAAATCGGCACAATAAACACGATATTGAACAAATACGTTCTGGAAATTTTGAATAAAGTTGTCGTCTAAACTTTAAAAATTTAGGGTGGCATTTATGGTAAGTAGGTAGTTGCTCAAAAATCAAACTATACTTGCATATCTTGCAATTTTCAAAAAATTGTTTTTTGTGCATGAGCAATTTGAGCTGATTTTCGTGCTAATAAGTATATAGTAGCTCAAAAATTAAACAGCACGTATATCGTGAGCTCATAAATCGATATACCATACCCGGCAACAAAAATGTAGTTGCTAAAATGTTGAAAGAGTTTATCGTTTCTTCTTGAGAAATTGAAGGTGTTTTAATGCTAGGAGATAGTAGCTCAAAAATTAAGCTACAACTTTATCGAAAGTTTGCTGTTACATTCAAAATGTGATTCAAGGTTTTGGAACACTTGATTGGGTTTTACGCTATGGAAAAGTAGCTCAAAAATCAAACTACACGTATGTATATCATAAACTCGAAAACCGACGCCTTACACGACATTGAAATATTTATTTTTGATGAATGATAAATTTGAGGTGACTTTCATGCTAATAGGTAAAATAGCTTAAAAGTTCGATACACCATACCCGACATCGAAATAAAAAATTTTGTCAATTTTGAAACGATTTGGCGTATTCTGCAGAAAATGGGGCTGGTTTTCATTCATTGCTCAAAATGAAATTACACGCTTATCGTAAACTTAAGAATGCCTGCTATCTCATTTATCGGTACACCATACCTGACGCTGACATCAAAATATTTAATTATTGTAATTTTGGAATTATTAATCGTCTGCATTTGAGAAAATAGAACGATCTTAATCCTCAGCGATAGTAGCTCAAAAAATCAAACTACACGTATCTGATCTCAGCTCAAAAATCAAACTACGCGTATATGATAAACCGACATCTTACACGACATTGAAATATTTATTTTTTGCAATTTTAACATGATAAATTTGAGGGTACTTTCATGCTAATAAGTATATAGTAGCTCAAAAATTAAACAGCACGTATATCGTGAGCTCATAAATTAATAGACCATTACCGACATAGAAATATTAACTTTTTCAATTTCGAAAGAATTTGGAGTTTTTGAGAAATTGGAGGTGGTTTTCATTCTAAGTGATGTTTGCTCAAAAATGAAACTACACGCTTTTCGTAAACTTAAAAATGCTTGCTATTTCATTTTTCGGTACATCATACCCAACATCAAAATATATAATTAATGCAATTTTAGAATTATTTATCGTTTGCATTTGAGAGTGGTTTTAATCCTAAGCGATAGTAGCTCAAAAAATCAAAATGCACTTATAACATCTAAAAATTTAGAAAGAATGTGACTGATGTTCTTAAGAAAGTGGAAGTGAGTTTCATGCCAACGGGTACCGAAACAAAAATCAAATTTCTCTTATAGTGAAATTTTAAATTCAATTCATATGCCACATTGAAATAATAGGTTTTAGCAATTTTGAAAGAAAAATTTTGGTAGGTTTCATGATAAGAGAGAGTAGCTCAAAAATCAAACTGCGATATGAACGATATGAATTATATTTGAATGAAGCAGTTTTAAAAAAACTTGAAGTTTCTTATTCAGAAATCGGAGGCTGGGTTCATATTAAGTGGTAATTGCTCTATAATCAAACCACACGTTTATCGTAAGCTCATACATCGATATGGTCGACCTAACTTCCAAATATTTAATTGTAGAAATTTTAAGAAACTTTGTCGTTTGCACTTAACAAATTGGGGTGGGCTTAAGCTATTAGCTTGTAGCACAAACTTCAAATTACGCGTATACTGTGACCTCTTAATGTATCGAAATGCTAGAACCAACATCGAAATAATTAATTTTTGCAATTTCTCAAAGATTTTTTCGTTCGGAGTTTGGGGGCGAATTTCACGTTAAGCAGAAGTAGGCACTTATCTCGCGTGCTCAATAAACGATATACCATGCCCAGCATCAAATCTGTAGTTGTTGATATTTTGAAAGAATTTGTCGTTTCTTCGTAAGAAATTGAAGGTGGTTTAATGCTAAAAGATAGTATCTCAAAAATTAAAATACACCTTTATTGAAAATTTGCAGTTATATTCATCGATACACCATACACTTGCGACATCGAAATATCTAATGTCGCAATTATAGATGAATTTGCCGCCTGTACTTAAAAAATTGGGAAAATTTTGGAAGAATTTATCGCCTATACGAATTGGGGTAGTTTCATACTAAGGAAAGTAGTTCACAAATTACACGTTAATCGTAATCTCGACAATGAAATATTTTATTGTTGCAATCTAAAAAAAATGGTTTGTCCTTAACAAATTGAAAGTGGCTTTCACTCTAGGGAGTAGTAACTCAAAAATCAATTTCTTACTAGTTTGAAAGAATTTGTCGTGTTTGGGATGATATCATGCTAAAGGTTAGAAACCCTTACTCGACATCGAAATAATTAACATTATATTGGATGTAGATTTCGATCCCTAAAGTATCCTTGAAGTAGCTCAAAATTACCCCTAAAGTGCTCAAAAATGAAACCCCACATATTTCATGGGCTTATAAAATTCAGAGTCTGTTTTTCATATTTACTAATTAAACCCGAAATTCACTCATAAATACCTTTCAAATATAAAATTAAAATTTGTTCAAAATAGTTTTTACAGTACCGGATGCTTGAAAACTTTTTTTCATCGGAAAAGGTCAATTTTTAAAACATAATTCGATTTAAATCTTATGAGTAATGCTGCATTTATCTCAAAACTAGCAGGGGGAGGGACGAAATATTTTAAAACTTATTTGGAATTCAAGTGAATCAAGTAGTTCTGTGAATTACATTTTGAGAATGATATGCTTTTTCGCAACCATCAGTTGGTGATACCCATCCGGCTACAAAATAAAATCGCTAAGTGGTTGCATGCGTCACATCTTGGAATCGAGAAAACTGTTGCTCGTGCTAGACTGCATTACTGGTGGCCTGATATGATGGCAAGTAAGACATGCGAAACTTTCAAGAGAAATAATCAAAAGGAGCCATTGGTCCTGGAAGAAATGCCTGAATACCCTTTTCAAATCACCGCGATGTACATTTTTGAGTACGCTGGAATGTACTTCATATCTATAATTGACGTTGACGCATACTCTGGTTTCCTCATATTGGAACATATTGAGCACAAATCAGCGTTGTTTAAAAGCTACTTTAAGAGCGCTTTAATATTAGTGGATATCCGACAAAAATAAAATGTGCCAATAACCCCTTTCACTCGAATGAATTTGACAGGTTCCTGGATGAATGTAACATGGTCGTACAATATTCGAGTCCACGATATCCGCAGAGCAATGGCTTAGCGGAGGGAGTTGCAATCGCAAAGAGTATTTTAAAGCGATGCTATGAAAATGGAGAACGACTCAGTATCAGTATCGAATTTTAGAATACAATACTACGCCTGTGGCAAGTAAGCAGCTGGCTCTTTGTCAGCTGTTTGATGGTCGGCTTTTGAAGACCAAAATGCTAGTATTTAAAGTACTACTGTGAAACAATTTGAATGAAAGTCAGGTTCAACAAAAAATAAAAGAAAAAAAATTGAAACAAAAATACAGGTAACCCTCCAAGAACACGGTATTTAAAGAACACGGTTTCGAAGAACCTAAGAACACACGATTTTTACTAATTCTAATTTATTTAATTTTTTGTATATCATAACAAAAAATAAAACCAAACTTTTGTTTACCGACCAAATGACACAGTGGTTAAAGCTTTGGCAGTTGGACCGGGAGGTACCGGGTTCGAAACCCGATAGGGGCAGGATGCAAAGTGAAATTTCATCAACAGATTACGATCTGCGGTGAAATGTAACACATCTATGCCCCTTTTCGATGTGCAAAACCCACGGGCCGACCCATCTTCCATGCCAGTATAGGCTGGCATGGAGCTTGCAATGTGCAGATGGTCTTAAATCGGTCCTATAGCCGTACGTCTTCGAGTTGGACGGGAGGCGTAAAGTAAGGACGTGAAAAGCATAACCGCGGAAGAGCAGGGTGAGCCTTGAACCCCAAAACAGATCGCATAGTTAACAATAAAAAATAAAAACAAAAACTTTTATTTTCTATTTTGTAGTTTTAAAGAACACGGAATGAATTAATCGTGTTCTTGGAGGATTTTTTGTACTACTTTGATCGGAGCGCAAAAGCTTTGCCAGTGTTAAAAATCGAAATCGGTATATTAAAAAAGAGGCATCTACGAATGCACCGTGCGCACGTATATTGAACGCACCCTACTGGCAGCTAGTGAGCAGGATATAAACTATTGTATAAGTGAGTCGTATAAATGCATTCGATGTATAAAACATAATAAATAAATAATTAAATAACATTATTTGTTTTATTTTAATAATTAATACATAATTATTACAGTGATGATCACTGTTTATCTAGTAGTCTTGAAATGTGGCTGGGAAGTAACCCTTTCATCATTTAACCCTATGAACTCGACTATGTTTTACATGATTCAAAATTAGAGGCTAACTTTATAACACCCAAAACGAGACTAAAAATTCTCGCACCAAAAAAAATATAGAAGAATATTTTTTTCGCTTTTCTTTCTACCATGCATCCATCGCAAGTACCAAAAGAAGAAACACAAAAAAACATATTCCTCTATACTTTCACCGTTCACACACACACACAAGGTGTACACATTGGTCTCGCTCCAATTATTCTCTCGACGTTGATGTAATATAATAGCGTGAATCAAGAAAACAGAATAGAACATTGAAGCCTATTCAAATGAAAATTCAACGTATGAATGCCGCGGGATAGATGGCACCACCTATTCGATGATAACGAAATTTATTTCTAAACATGAAAAATTAAAAAAAAACAAATTGAATCATGTTATGACCCTCAAGGTATTCTAACAAATCCTCCAACTGCTATTCTTGTGATATATAATAATACAGCGTAGAGTATGATGAACGTTTATAGCCGGCCACTAAAGTCCATGATGAAACCTCTGTATACATATACATATATATATTTATTGTCACTTAGATTAACTAAATCGAAAAACTTTCTAATATGGCTGGGTTTTCGGTTAATCTGAGTAGTCGAGACGTTGGCAAATTTATTCATAATATCCTTCTGCCACTAGAACTAGAAAAAAATTCAATAGTCAGACCAAATTAAATCTAGTACAGTTTAGGAAGTTAATGAATTAACCATAAAGATCCAAGTTCAACCTTAACAGATACTTTTAGTTAAATATAAAAAAAACAGTTGATTTAACAATTCCTGTTCTAATCGTATACAACTAATCCAACCTTAGATAGGTGAACTGATCCAACTTTAGATAGGTGAACTAATAATAATTAGAAATGGGTTTGTCGTGATCGTCGTTTGCGGGAAGTGAAGCCGTTCGAATTAGATTTGGTCATAAAAAATTTATTTTCTAATCATCGTCATTTAATTCATTCGGGATTACCAATTGCTTATGCAACTGAAGATCTTCGCCGAGTTTGATCACGTATAACTCACCACTGTATTTTTATTCATTAATTCAAGACCATCTTCTACGACATTAATTGATGCATATTGGACAATGTCTCTTTTGTCCACTCTGGTTAAAACGTCAGCCCTGAGTGAGGGTCCCATGCGATGATTTATTAAACACAACTATGACTCTCTGATTGAGTACAGATTTCATCGCTAACCCATATTCCATGTCTGTGGACAAGCTGACAAGTAGATTACATCGTGCAGACGGCAAACAAAAAAATAGAAGACAAGGAATTGATGTCTTTCACCCCCGCGCACAACTACTCTATGACTCTAATGTTGGATAGTTTAGCGAAGTTGGGGTACTTAAAAGCTCTAAATAAAACCACAGCTTAAAAAATAAATAAAATGTCTGCGTAACGAACTTCTATCACTTTTCAACGTCCCTGAAATCATACATTCAGAATATGGTGTTTAATTCGTTTGTACCGAGAGAGTAGAAATTACTCAGAGAGCCCTGAAATTTCTTTCTTCAGTATCGAAATTTGGTCGGAGATGTATTTGGTTGGTCAGAGAAGAATTTGGCTTCAACACAGTACTACGAAACAATTAATGACGTCGTTAGACCTTCTGCGCTTGTGGATCGGCCGAATGTGTCTGAATTTATCTGATTTGTGTCTGATTTATCTGAATACTTTCGCCATCTAAATGAAATTTGAAAATTTACCAAAAGCTCAATTTAACCTCAAAATACCAAGTATTTATGCTTTCAAAGTCATATCATGGAATCCGACTGCAGCAATTGGGATGCGAATTTGGACATCAAGAATTGCTAAAACATTATCGAATTCGTACAATTGCTTAATAAATCCATTTGTCTGGCTATCCTACAGAAAAATTTATTTTCATAAATCCGTTTTGTTCCCAGTGTTTCTTAGGCAAACATCAAAATAAAAATAATTTATGCCTTTTTGTCCATTGTCTCATATGTTCAGAGGTCGTTTACATTACGGTTTCAAATAAATATTAGCACTACTCTTGTTATATAGAAGTTGCTAATCACTTAGATCAATATTAAAATGATAAACAAGCAAATTTCTGCAAAAAAATTTATTATGACCGCTTAATAATAATGAACTACTTTAAATTACTGTGACAGCGGAATTATAAAACCAAATTAGAAGAATGCTTTACTCGATGCGATCACCAACATGCGGTTGTTCTCTGTTGCTAGAGTTTGTTAGAAAAATAACTGTTTATACAGGGAGAATATAGATAACCTGCGTTAAATCGGTAAATCAAATTGATATGACAAGGAAATGAACCGTCAAGCGGCAAGCAATAATACACTTAAAAGGTGTTATAGCAAGAGACAATACTACCGCTGTCAATGACCCTCGATTTGTGGGTTCGTATAGTATTTCAATATAATATTAGTAATTATAGAATACCAAGAAAAATGCATTTCGGTTTCAAAATAATTGTTATTGAGCAAATGTAAAGATTGGCAATTAATGAACACGGACACCAAAAATACTGCAAGATGATCTAAGCGACTCTCGCGCTCTTGATAAAAAACTTGAAAAATTACGACTTTTACCATTCTTGCGTAAAAAAAGCAGATGACAATATAATGAATCGGTTCAAACTTGGGAAAATAATTTTTGGGTCATGCAGTGTATTGGACCAATGTCAGATAATCAAATTTAATAAAAAGCTTGGTCACAGTTAACACCAAAACGAACCGTAACCGTTTATATGTATTTGACACTAAATGACTAAACAATACACTAGACAATAACTACACGACTTTATACAAAAATCTATACTAAACTAGCGGACGCGACAAACTACGTCCTGCCCGTATGTTGGCTTGCGGGTTCAGCAAACGTTTTCTCGATAGTCGAATTTTCGATTAACTATATACTAAGTGACATTTGACATTGAGTTTGATATTTCAATGTTTTCGTTTTGTCATTGTGGGATTTGTTGTTTCCCAAAACAAAATCAAAAAATAAGTCGAATTTCTTCTTATCCTGTGCCATTCAAATCTCGTGGCATGGCCGGACGATATTTGGTGTTTGGTTACCAATAACATATTATTCAAATTTGGACGATTTTCATTTTGATTAATTAATTTTTAATAGCAAGTTATGTTGTGGCATTCTCAGTAAATCCAGGGGATTCAAGAATTGAACAACAGGATAGGCTTCAACCAAGAAATTAATAGCGTTACCGCAGCCCGCTCACGTAGCCACGCATGATTAATCTATTTAGCGTGCAAGTCTGGGAATATGCTTCCAATCAAAGAATCTTTCGTGGCTACCATGTTGCAAAAATTGTCTGACAATTTGATGCATTGTGTATTTCTATCCAATCGAATTTTTCCATTGCCAATGTTAAGCAACTGTTTGGGGAATGACAGTGCTAATGGATTGTTTTGTAGTTGAACACGGATATTTATGTTAAGGCGTAATGTATTGACATTTCACCATAGGTATGATTGTTTGAAACATGCGTTAGTTTGGCAATGTCTCTCTGAAATCTCCAACAACAACAGTATAGCACCACCGAAAAGTCCGATATTATCATTGAGATCTCTCACTCTCATCGTTCTATCGAGAGCTTCAAGTGAATGCTTGTGGGCCATAGTGCATTAATCCCAGATAATAATTTTTCAATTTTGCAAAACTTTAGCCATGTCGGAATTGAACATCACTGTTAATGATGTCTTTAGGCAATGTCGTACCGCATTGATCGAGTGCCATTTTCGAAATGAGAATGCAAATATCCTCAATCATTATGAACGCCTCGTTGTATATTTCTGGCGAAAAATCGATATTGGGATCTTGATCAGTGGTCCGAATGCAATAGAGAGTGTCGTCGCTCATTAAGTTTTTATACTTCTAGAGAATAGAAGCTTCCGTTGTCATCTTCCAGCAAATGCAATTCGCGACACGCATCGTGGTACGTGTCGTACAAAATACCATGGAGTGTTCGCAAGTATTGGAAGGAAATCGGTCCTGGAACGTTAAATAACAACAAACGCGAAAAGAAGCAACCTTGCTTCAGATGGACCATGTATAATCGGCCTAATCTATTTTCCGAGAATTTGCCGTCGTTTTCTTGGACTGGAACACTTCGCTCTCGTGGGTGGGGCTCACATTTTGGCTGTTTGTTCCCCGTGAAACATCGTGGCACATCAGTATACATTAATGTCTTTGCGAACTGACCGAAAATACCTGGTCGGTTGCATAGTTCAAAAAAATCAGTTAGTTGGGGCAGCTAATGCTTGTTGTAGAGCAGTCTCTTCAGTGAAATAAACCCGCTGCTATTTCCGAGATGCACGGCCAAATGTATAACAGCAGAGTTTCTGTCGTTTATGGGAAAGCTCAAAATGCGCCAAACTACTTCATTGGTGCTAATGAATCGGTCCACTTGGTAACATGTTATTTCGCTGCCCTTATGGATGTATTCATATGTATTTGATGAACTTTGCCGAACTGCAGAACTCAACGTTTATGTGTGAATTGTCGGTTTTCCACAGCAATGGCGAATACGGAACCACCCAGCGGTTGTCAATGTCAACCGTTCTATCATTTGACATGCGTAATTTATACGAGTAGCAGAATAGATAAGATTGGCAGAACAACGCCAAGCTACAACACAAGTTACTTGCGCATCTATTGATGCGTACATCAAGTACCACAGAATTTGACATCAGCGCCATCTATGATACAAAAACTATGTATATGAATTATTCACAGAAGTTCAATTACTTATTCATGAATTTTATAAAATAGTTGGGGGTGGTGGGGGGGGGGGGGTGACATTTTGTGGTTATATGCTTTGATATAGGAAAAATCTTAAAAGAAAAAGAAAAATTCCTAGAACCTGATCGCAGCTCCACCTGCTGTTTCCAAATGTAAATTTAAACCATCCAGAGACATACTCAAATACGCATAAAATATTTCATTAAAAACGGTCCAGCCGTTTAGGAGGAGTTCAATTACATATACAGGTTCAAAAGAATTATATATATAAAGTATGGGGGGTGGTGGGTAGGCGGTGAAATTTTGGGGTTATATATTCTGATATGTCCAGCCGTTTACAACCATTTCTATAAACAGTTCCTCAATTAATTTTTATAATTTTCTTCAGGTGAGAAAACAATATGAGAATGAAGAATATTTTCTCAGATTGAGACATTTGAAAAAAAAATTGTTACTGCTTAAATTTTCAATTTGTATAATTTAAACATTTTAACAGATATTGGGTGTACCCAGCCCGTGTAGGCCTCACTAAAAAAAATCTAGATAGCTCAATGTTTAGTGAGGTAAACATTTTCTGTACACTTTTCAGAAGATATTTTTGTTTTGAACTTGTACTCTAATTAAGAATTTATTCGCGTTCCATTCTCATTTGTTTTTATTATCTTCCAGGTATGAAGATTGCTAGATTAAGGAATGTGACATTATCTTAATTACTACCCAAAACCCAAAATAACATGAAGATAGATGATGAAGCCCAAATAGAATTCTACAACTAAGGCAAATCTACAATATAGATATCTTAAATATAGACCTACTTGGGTTGGATATACCACTGTATTCTAAATAAAGTTTAAGCATGGTCAAGCTCAATTGAGATTTATAATTTTCTCCAGGTGAGAAAAATATGAGTAGATAGGTGAGCATTGTGAAGCTTAAAACTATTAGAGAACCATTTGAGTGAAATTTTAAAAATTTCATCTGACGAATATGAAGTAGAGTTGTTAAAACACTTTCACATGCTAACCACATTTGTTCACGCATTACTCAGTTGCGAAGAAGCTGAAAATTTTACAATTTCACTCAAAATTCACTCAAAAAATGAAGAATTTTAGACATTAAAGAATATTACATTTAACCCAATATTCTCTCACAAATAATGAATTTTTCCATGAAATATCTCCTGACCACTTCCAGCAAAGAGGGCTGGCCAATGAAGTATTTTACAATTTCACTCAAAAAATCACTCAAAGAATTAAAAATTGAAACATTAAAGATTATGTAATTTATTAATTAATTCATAAAAATTCTCTCCCGGATAACAAAATTTTCAGAAATATCCAAACAAGTACCCTAATTTGTTACAACAAAATCTATAAATATTAGCTGGTTTGAGTGAAAATGTCATTATTCTCGTGATTCTCAATTCAAACATTAATTTTCTTATTATAAGAAAATAAAATTGTTTTAATTATATTACTTAATAAAGTCAGGTATAGGAGATAAATTTTTATCTTCATTGACAAACAGACCGGTGTGAAGTATTTAACGTTAATAAAAAGTGTAGCTACACTTTTTAACGAAAAGTGTACACTCAAAACGTGTAGCTACACTTTTTATCAAAAAAATGTAGCTGGAAAAGACAAAAAAACAGTTTGAAATTCGAAACACGTTGTTTAATTAAAATTATGCATTAAAAATAAACAATAAATATTGAGAATCAAAGTACTACAAAAATAAGTTTATTTGTATACTTTATAAAAAAATTCTTAAAAGTATTTTAATTCCAAAAATCATCGGAACAATGGTTGCCAAGTGTGGAATTTAGTATTTTTAACTTGAGATGGAATCTGGAGTTTGTGGAAAAGAAAATCAAGAGAATCTGGATGATGTGATTGGCGGTATGGAACTACACGTGGAAGCATCTTTGGCCAAATTCACTTAATTCTTTATTAATTCAAAAAATCATCGGAACAATGGTTGCCAAGTGTGGAATTTAGTGTTTTTAACTTGAAATGGTATCTGGAGTTTGTGAAAAAAAACAAGACAATCTGGATGTTGTGATTGGCGGTATGGCCCTACATGTGGAAGCATCTTTGGCCAAACTCACTTAATTCTTTATTAATTCCAAAAATCATCGGAAAACAGCTAAGTTAGCCAAATTAGTCGAGCTAACATTTAAAACACCTTCCACTATTAGAAAGATTCTACCAAAATCTGTGGGTGATCCAGATATTGATGAACATGAAGAAGATTGGGGTAAAAAACAAAAACTGTATGGCTCTCCAAAACACTTTGGGCAACGTGTATTAACTCGATTTACGATTTTGTTAAATAGTCCTCTAAAATATTCTGAATCGGCGAACATGTTCAAAAAAATTTATGCTGTAGCATCAAAAGCGCAAGTATTCGACAATTCAATGGTGTTTTCTCTATTATCAGTGAAACTATAGCCGTTTTGAAAAACATGCAGTTCCTCTATAGGTCCGGAAGTTAGTTATAGTTATTTATTACATATTTTTTCTTTAGTAAATCGAGTTAATACACGTTGCCCAAAGTGTTTTGGAGAGCCATACAGTTTTTGCTTTTTACCCCAATCTTCTTCATGTTCATCAATATCTGGATCACCCACAGATATTGGTAGAATCTTTCTAATAGTGGAAGGTGTTGTAAATGTTAGCTCGACTAATTTGGCTATCTTAGCTGTTTTCCGATGATTTTTGGAATTAATAAAGAATTAAGTGAATTTGGCGAAAGATGCTTCCACGTGTAGGGCCATACCGCCAATCACAACATCCAGATTGTCTTGATTTTTTTTCACAAACTCCAGATACCATTTCAAGTTAAAAATACTAAATTCCACACTTGGCAACCATTGTTCCGATGATTTTTGGAATTAAAATACTTTTAAGAGTTTTTTTATAAAGTATACATATAAACTTAGTTTTGTAGTACTTTGATTCTCAATATTTATTGTTTATTTTTAATGCATAATTTTAATTAAACAACGTGTTTTGAATTTCAAACTGTTTTTTTGTCTTTTCCAGCTATATTTTTTGATAAAAAGTGTAGCTTCACGTTTTGAGTGTACACTTTTCGTTAAAAAGTGTAGCTACACTTTTTATTAACGTTTAATACTTCACACCGATGACAAACAGTGTATATCTTGACTTGATCTTGATGTTCAATAACAAACCGCTAAAGCATGGTTTAAAATTGTATGAATAAAAGTATTTGGAGCCACCACTTTTACAGTGTTTTGCAATCCGTAAGAGCCGACTTAAGTTAAGTATTTTTAATGTCATTATCGTCAAAAGCTCCCCTAACCCTCAAATATTTCGAATATTGTTAAGCCGAGAAAATGGAAGTTTATATTTTGATATTTTGAGAGAAATGTTTAAATCCGATTCTCTTTTAAAACAAATTACATTCTTGTTATGAGAAAATAAATTGCGGGCCAAATAGTTTATTTGGTTTAAAATGTGTATACGTCTAATCTACAAAACATGTCGTTCTAATAAAAACTAACTTGTGGATGCGATCAAATCTCTTATTTCGAACGACATTTGATTACGGATACCAATACAAAATATTGTGACGACAAAATTGCAACGACGAGTACAAGTGATTTCGGTTTGTTATACTAGATGCCATACCATAATCATTTCAACCAATGGGTATATCCAGCCCATGTCGGTCTAACTAAAAAATAGTAGGCCTCACACCGCCTAATAAATTTAGGAAAATTTCCCAGCCCATGTAGAATTCTACAACTGATTTACAAGTGAGACATCACAAATGTAGACCTACATGGGCTGATATACCCAATGAATAGCGGCGATACAGAATATCATAATAAGAAGAGTTTAAAAAATTCTCAAAAAATTTTTTGAATTAGGCATTATCTTTAAAAGGTTTTAAACCTAAAACATTTTAAATATTGTTAAGCTGAGAATTTTCCAAAATGCTTTTAAAACGTTTTAATTATTTTCTTTACATGCAAGGCATATTTTGTTATATTGAAAATATAGTTTAAGCCTGATTCTCAAATGAAACATTTGATTTTCTTGTTATGAGAAAATAAAATTGGTTTATGTTTGCAACCTGACGGAATACTTAAGGTAAGACTTAAGTAGATTGTACTGAATCAATTTTATTTACATATCGCATAAAATCACACAAAAATCGCACAGAAAAACAGGTTTGAGGGTATTTACGAAATTATGCTAACGCATTTTTTGTGATTGCCACTTTCAACGAAGATATATAGAAATTTCACCCGAAAAATGTCTTCAAAGAAATTCCAAATTCTCAAAAAAATTTAAATATTGCTATATCGTGGGAACCTCTTGATAGTTTTAAAAATTAAACGCTTTCGACGTGGTC
Source organism: Nephrotoma appendiculata (assembly GCA_947310385.1). Taxonomy (NCBI): domain Eukaryota; kingdom Metazoa; phylum Arthropoda; class Insecta; order Diptera; family Tipulidae; genus Nephrotoma; species Nephrotoma appendiculata. The sequence goes on along the minus strand of OX371223.1, from coordinate 367,582,286 downwards.
CCTAAGAATGAAGTAGAAGAGGTTTTCTCAATTCAAACATTATTTTCTTGTTATGAGAAAATAAAATATTTTTATGTTAAATTGTTGTTTCTTGAGTTTCTCATTTAATAATCTCAGGTATATAGACTGATATTATAACGGGTGATTTTTTAAGAGCTTGAGAACTTTTTTTTAAAAAAAAACGCATAAAATTTGCAAAATCTCATCGGTTCTTTATTTGAAACGTTAGATTGGTCCATGACCAGTGCATTTTTCGGGATGCATGGGCAGTTCTTGAACGGCTTCTGGTTGCTCTTCACTCCAAATGCGGCAATTTTGCTTATTTACGTAGCCATTCAACCAGAAATGAGCCTCATCGCTGAACAAAATTTGTCGATAAAAAAGCGGATTTTCTGCCAACTTTTCTAGGGCCCATTCACTGAAAATTCGACGTTGTGGCAGATCGTTCGGCTTCAGTTCTTGCAGGAGCTGTATTTTATACGGTTTTACACCAAGATCTTTGCGTAAAATCTTCCATGTCGTCGAATAACACAAACCCAATTGCTGCGAACGGCGACGAATCGACATTTCACGGTCTTCAGCAACACTCTCAGAAACAGACGCAATATTCTCTTCTGTACGCACTGTACGCATTCGTGTGGTTGGTTTAATGTCCAATAAAGTAAACTGAGTGCGAAACTTGGTCACAATCGCATTAATTGTTTGCTCACTTGGTCGATTATGTAGACCATAAATCGGACGTAAATCGCGAAACACTTTTCGAACCGAACACTGATTTTTGTAATATAATTCAATTATTTGCAAGCGTTGCTCGTTAGTAAGTCTATTCATTATGAAATGTCAAAGCATACTGAGCATCTTTCTCTTTGACACCTTGTCTGAAATCCCGCGTGATCTGTCAAATACTAATGCATGAAAATCCTAACCACAAAAAAATCACCCGTTATTTGTATCATTAACAGGGTAAATGCTCACCAGATCTTGATGTACATATAGCACTGCTTAAAATTTTGTGAATAAGAAAATTGAAAGTTGAAACAAGTGAAAACCAAATGTGAACAGATTCCTTTAATTTCATAATACAAATATAAGATTATTGTTTACCGAAGTTTATAATTCTCAAAAATTTTAATATCTGTCAAATTGTAATAATTTTTGAAGGTTTTTATAAATGTTGTCACATTCTGAGGCGCAGTGCATATTTCGTTATATTGAAGATGCAGTTTAATTCTCAGTTGAAATATCTGATTTTCTTATGAGGAGAAAATAAAATATTTTTATTATATTATTGATTGATTGATTTTGAATGCACCACCCAATTTTTGGACGGACCCACCGTACACTCTTTTTATACAAAACAAAACCGAAGGATTGGATAGGTTAATTAATAAGAAGTGTTCCGGTCCGGTTACGAACACCTAGCCGATAGTTAGTAACACAAAAATCCAATGACACAAAAAAATTTATATTAGTTTTATAAAACCAAGATAAGAATTTCCTAAATTTAATTTTTAGTTAGTAGTGTCACTTTCACCATAATATTGTCTATGCAAAAGATAGTTTCTTATGAAAAGATATTTCAATATATGGAACTCAAAAGCAAAAGCACTTCGCCAAAACAAAAAATGCGTAATAAAACGGCATATATGCAGTATTGCTAGTATGGGCGTCTTACTATCCATTTGCTGTTTAAAACTTTCATCAATCCTCTTCAAGAGAATTTTTTATTTTACACGAGAGAGGTAGAGAGGTACATATATAAAATAATCCAACACATACCCCTATTTTATCTATAATACATGTCGATCCCTGCCTTCGACAATTTCGAGTATACGCATTTTGTACAAAACGGTAAACAAGACCAATTTTAAATTGTTTCCATCATTTGCTCCCTCCATTTGGATGCAAAAAATGCCTTGTTTTTGAACTGAGTAATGAAAATGAGGGCCTTCATCTAAAAGGATGTAGGTGCAAATACCTGCTAGATGTATTTGCCAATTAACCAATCCCCTCGTTCACCAAAACATTAAAAAATTTAAAATCTTTAAGACCACCCTTTGCTGTAAATTCTACATATCAGGCTATCATTGATAAAGTAAATCGATTTCCTCAACCAAGCAACATATTCCCAAAATCCTACACGAGAATATTCAATATGGAATCCTTTCATCACAGGGTATTGCACTAATTGCAATTTCGAAGAGCAGGAGGCCAAGCAAATTACCCATGAAACCTCTCCGAAATAACTTATCCGACGGAGTAATTCCGTTGTTGACGGAAAAACAAATAAATAGAAAATTTCACAAAGGTAATTGGGGCCCTTTGTATCACCCCCCCCCCCCCCCCCCCCGTCCCCCTTTTGGCTAAGAAACTCTAATGCGATTCTCAATTTATAAACTAATTTTCTTGATATGAGAAAATAAAATATTTGTATGTCAAATTTTTGTTTGCTTGAAAGCACATGTAAAGCAGGCTAAAGTATGGCTTAAAAATTTTACTCCAAAATTTCCTAAATGGAGTTTTTAATTCTCAAAAAATTTTAAAATACTGTTAAAATGAAAAACAATTTTAGGGGTTTTAAAACTTTTTAAGTACTTTTAATGACAGAACATATTTGTTTAATATATTGAGGATGCTGTTTAACTATGATTCTCAATTCAAACCTCTGATTTTCTTGTGATGAGAAAATAAAATATTTTTTTAATTTTAATGATTGAGTTTTTTTTTATCAATAAGCAAAAAAAACGTCTGCAGTTGTGGTAACTGAGTTGAATTTTATCAGTTATGTGATAGATAAAGGTGGACTAAGTATATAAATCGATACATGGGACATAAAAATTATTAGAGGTTCGTTCAACCGAAATTTCTTGTAAAAGTTTCAAGTAGATAATTTGAATACCAATTTAAATAAATAAATTGTAATTATTACAGTGACGATAGCGGAACATTTTTACTATTTCCACCAAAAAAATTCACCATAAAAATTTCAAATCCTCAAAAATTTAACAATATTGCTAAGTCAAGTGAATTTTTTGAGTGTTTTTAAAACTTTAAGTATTTTCGGCGTAATAAGAAATTTGAACGCAATTCTCAATTCAAACATTAATTTTCTTGTTGTGAGAAAATAAAATATTTTTATGTCAAATTGCTGTTGCTTGAAAGCACATATGTAAAGCGGGCTAAAGTATGGCTTAAAATATTTACTCCTAAATTTCCTAAATGGAGTTTTTAATTCTCAAAAATTTTAAAATACTGTTGAAATAAAAAATAATTTTAGGGTTTTTAAAACTTTTTAAGTACTTTTTGTGGCAGTACATATTTGATTATTATATTTTAAATGCAGTTTAACTATGATTCTCAATTCAAACCTCTGGATAAAAAAAACCCGATTTTTAGAAAATCTCGGTTGGAATTTTTAAAATTTGACATGTGGGAAAATGGGACTCATAAATGATTTTTTAGAAAATAAGTAATAGAGGTGGAATTTGGATGGAGGGCTAGATGCCGGTGAGAGTTATCGAAGCCATCAGCCTCTACAATTATTTCATTTCAAAATGTTGCAGTAACAAAACATTGCTTTTTTTAATTAATCTTGCAACTACAAAATCTTGCAATTACAAAATTTTATTAATAATTTTGTGCGATTAGAACTAGAAGAAAAAAACCGGTATTTTGAAAATCGGAATTTTGAAAACCGGGAATTTGAAAACCAGGATTTTGAAACCGAGTAACTAAGTATATAAATCGTTACATAGTTTATAAAAATTGCTAGAGACAACCGTTCGGCCGAAATTTTTTGTAAAAATTTTAAGCAACGAATTTGAATATCAATTTAAATAAATATATGTTGTACTTATTATTGAGAAGATAGCGGAAGAAGGCTGCTGAACATTTTTACAATTTCAAGCAAAAAATTCCAAATTCTCAAAAAGTTAACAATAGCTGTGTTTCTTGACGCTCATTGATCAGGATCAGTTAAAATTTTGTATGGTAAACATGATCCAAATTTTGTTTTAGATCACAAATTTTGATTTTAAATCTAGCAAGCGCCTTTGTGTTGTTTCAGGAAACATGAACTGAACTGGATTAGATCAAGCATCAAGAAACACAGCTAATATTGTTAAGTCGATTGAATTTTTTAACACTTTAAGCATTTTCGACGTAATAAGGAGTGTTCAGTTTCATCTAAATCCATCACTGCAGGGTGAAATATTCAAACGACCTCTATAACATTATATTGCATCGAAACACAGAAAAACCAATAATATTGCCAGTCGGATTGAAATGTCAAAATGCAAAGTTGATGGATTCTAATATCTTAATACCAAATGGACGCACGACCTAACATAAACGATGAAAACCACTTTTAGTACATCATTAATGCTGTGGAGAAATTATTTTTAGTTAGCACTTTGTGACAGGGCATTGAGTGTATATCAAATTCTGTTTCGTTCAAAATAAAACGGAATAAATAACAAAATAAACAAAAGCAAAGTTTTTTTTTATTGTTAATTGCAATCATCACTTTCAAAGAGTTTGAACGCGATTCTCAATTCAAACATTGATTTTCTTGTTGTGAGAAAATAAAATATTTGTATATCAAATTATTGTTCACAGATGAGGAAGAACTGGAAGAAGAAGTTTCCAAAGCTAATAACAGAAATCCTAAGAACCGTAGGCGCACAAAAACGGAAACTCCCCGAAAAAATAATACACAAAGTGTGAACAGTAACACTGAACAGAAAAACCCAAAAATACCACTGCCTCCACCCATTAATGTGAGCAATATCAACAATTTCGAACTTTTTCGACAAAAAATAATGAAAACCACTAGTGAATCAACTAATTTTAAGGCGCTCTCAAATAGTGACATTAGAATTACCTTTCAAAATGAAAATGATTACAGAAATGTCAAAAAATTACTGGAAGAATTAAAAAATGAATCTAGCAACCAACTAGAAAATATCCAATATCACACCTACTGAAGAGTGAAAAGGCCTATAGAGTGGTTATCAGAGGCTTACTTTCTTCTATTAGTCACGATGAAATTAAAGCAGACTTAGAAAAATGGGACATGAAGTCTCAGGTATTACCAACATATACAAAATGGTCACAATTGATGGTGTGAAAGTCCGGAAACACTCCAACTCCTCCATTGTTTTACATCGACTTAAAACAAAAAGACAACAATAAAGAAGTATACAATATCAAGAAACTTGCGTACTGTATAGTTAAAATTGAGCCACCTACCAAGACAAGGGGAATTCCACAATGTACGAATTGTCAACAACTTGGACATACCAAGAGCTTTTGCTATCATCAAACCAAATGCGTTAAATGTGCGTAAAATCACCACACGACAAAATGCAAGAAAATACCAGATATCGCGCCTTCTTGTGCTATTTGTCAACAACAAGGGTATACTGCAAATTATAAAGTGCGCCGTGTATATCAGAACAAAATTAAAAGTCAACAGAATAATAGAACAAGCATAGTGCAGCGATTACAAACCAAAGCAAAACGACAAACAACAATCACACCATCCACAGTTGGATTATCTTATGCGCAAATTACCAACGAGTCTAATAACATTGAAATTATTAAAATGCTTAGCCAAATTCAACAGTCACTTGGTCATTTAGCAGAGAGGGTGGCAAAACTAGAAATCTATATCTATCCAACAAGTGAAAAAGTCAACATACTCACAAATGATTAACTCGTTCCTACGCATTGTAGCTTGGAACGCTAATGGGCTCAACCAACGAGCCCAAGAACTGGAAATATTTCTTCATACAAACAACATTGATATTGCGCTGATTTCAGAGTCGCACTTCTCCAACAAAAGCTTTATCAGAATAAGAGGTTTTAATTCCTACTGGACAACCCATCCTAGTGAAAGAGCCAGAGGTGGTTCAGCTGTACTAATTAAAAATAATATCAAACATAATCAACAAGGGGATATTCGTGAAAACTATTTGCAAGCAACTGTTACCTCAATCCAATATAATGGCGCAGTTCTAAATATTGCAGCAGCGTCCTCCACGGCATACACCAATGAAGTTACAATTTAATAACGTTTTCAATAAGCTCGGTCCAAGATTTATTATTGGAGGGGACTACAACATAAAACATACAGCTTGGGGTTCCAGGCTTATTTCTCCTGGGAAAGGAAACACCTTGTTCAATGCCATTCATGAAAACAAATGCGAATATCTGACCCCAGGGGGGCGAGCGTATTGGCCAACGGATGCAGGAAAAATACCAGATCTACTGGGTTTCTTCATCATAAAAGGTATTCCTCTAAGTTACACTAGAGTCGCACGAAATAACGACCCAACATCTGAGCACATTCTTGTACTGTTGTCAGTAAACGCTATAGTAATAAAGAAACAGAATATGCATAACCTTACTAATAGATTCACGGATTGGGACATCTTCACAGAAAAATTGGAAGAGCTAGTTGTAATAAAAGTTAGTATTAAAAGCAATGAAGAATTGGAACAACAAACAAACAACTTCATTGAATACACTCGATTGGCTGCCAGACTAGCTACTCCTGAATTAAAGGGCAAAGCGGAGATTGAAGTCAAATGCGCGGCTGAAATCAGGGAAGAAATCAAGGCAAGAAGAAGGGCGAGGAGAATATGGCATCTCACCAGAAATCCCACTGACAAGACAACTTTTAATCGAATAAGTAACAAAGTCAATAGGCTAATCAAAAATTTCAAACAGAATTGCCTCTATAACTACTTAAGCGGGCTAGGTCCAGAAATGGATAAGGACTACTCGTTATGGAAAACAACCAGAAGATTTAAACGACCTGTAGTTCGAGTACCACCCGTAAGGAATGCTCAAGGCAGTTTGATTCGACAAGACAAAGAAAAAGCGGAATTGCTCAACACCTAGCAGCAGTGTTCCAACCCCATAACATTCAATCCAACATTGATGTAACACCTGTTTATCAACCAAATCAGGACTTTAAGAGGGTCACACCAATGGAAATTGCTGAAGAAATCGACAAAAATCTTAAGCATAAAAAAGCACCAGGAATTGATGAAATATCACCGGGTCTATTCAAGGAACTTCCACGTAAAACAATCATCTTGATCACATACTTATTTAATGCCTGTATGAGATTGAAGTATGTACCCAAATGCTTCAAAATGGCCCACATAATTATGCTAAAGAAACCAGGTAAACCAGTTGAAGAAGTAACATCATACAGACCAATCTCACTGCTTCAGACCTTATCAAAGCTGTTCGAGAAACTGCTACTAAAACGTCTAAAGCCAATGGTAAACGTTCCTGATTTTCAATTTGGATTCAGGAATAACCTCTCCATAATAGATCAAATCCATCGAATAACTGCGGTAATAAAGCAAGCGTTAGAAGAAAAGAAATATTGCCCCGCCGTATTTCTGGATGTATCCCAGGCCTTTAGGGTTTGGCATGAGGGATTGACATTCAAGATGAGCAAAATGCTACCACAAAACTATTGCCAGCTGCTTGAATCATACCTCTCTGATCGCCAATTCAGAGTCATTCATGAAGAAACATGTTCGGACTTTTATTCAGCGATTGCGGGAGTTCCGCAGGGAAGCGTATTGGGCCCCTCCTCTACCTTCTTTTTACTGCGGACATACCTACGACGAATAAAACGTTCATCGGCACGTTCGCTGATGACACTGTAATTATGTCAGTAGATGAATCTCAACCAAGAGCAGTGGAAAATCTTCAACGAGCAATGGACAACGTTACTAAATGGACAATTGACTGGAAAATCTCACTGAATGAGCTCAAATCAACCTATGTGACATTTACGCTCCGACATAAAAATAACACTCTTCATATATACCTCAAAGGGGTGCAAGTGCCGCAGGCTGAATCGGCAAAATACTCAACTGGAAACATCACGTGTGACAAAAAGCTTAACAGATACGATGAAACAACGTCAAATGTACTGGTTAATTGGACATCATTCCAAAATGAACCTGTATTGCAAGACTATCTTCAAACCAATATGGATGTATGGTGCGCAGCTATGGGGTTGTACACATAAATCCAATAGAGAAATTATACAACGAAGCCAAAATAAATTTCTTCGAATGATCACCAACGCCTACCGATTTGTGACTAACAAGGAAATCCACAATGATTTAGAAATACAATTGATAGACGACGTTCTGCGAATGTGCCATAAAACATGCAAAGAGACTTCTTACCCACACCAATCTTGAGGCCGTACAACTACTGGACAGTACAAACGAAGTAAGGCGGCTCAAACGAATCAAACCACATGAGCTAACCGTATGAAAATTATAAACCAAGGGAACTGGACACTGGTCCAGCAGACCCACACAAGTTTATGCTTATCTCATAAGTACTAATCTCAACCTTACTAATGAATTAATAATGTTTAAGATAGTAGTAGCCATATCAATAAAGTTGTTATAAAAAAAAATTGTTGTTGCTTGAAAGAACATATGTAAAGTGGGCTAAAGTATGGCTTAAAATTGTTATTCCAAAATTTCCTAAATGGAGTTTATAATTCTCAAAAATTTTAAAATACTGTTAAAATGAAAAACAATTTTAGGGATTTTAAAACTTTTCAGGCACTTTTTGTGGCAGTATATATTTGATTATTATATTGAGAATGCTGTTTAACTATGATTCTCAATTCAAACCTCTGATTTTCTTGTGATAGAAAATAAAATAGTTATTTTTTAATGGTTGAGTTTTTTATTAATAAATGCAGGTCCAATAAATATATTTTTATACTTAAAAAACGTCTGCAGTTGAGGGTAAGTAACTGATTTGAATTATATCAGTTGAGTACGGGACATAAAAATTATTATGAGAACCGTTTGAATGAAATCTCTTGGAAAAATTTCAGTTGCGAATTTGAATACTAATTTAAATAAATAAGTTGTATTTATTCCAGCGAAGATAGCGGCAGTTTGCTACTGAATATTTTTACAATTTCAGGCAAAAAAAATTATCATAAATATTTCAAATAATGAAAAATTTAACAATATTATTAAGTCGAGTGAATTTTTTGATTGTTTTTAAAACTTTAACCACTTACAACGCAATAAGAAATTTGAACGCGATTCTCAATTCAAACATTAATTTTCTTGGTATGAGAAAATAACATATTTGTATGTCAAATTATGTTGCTTGAAAGCACATATGTAAAACGGGCTAAAGTAAAAGCTAAACGGGCTAACAATTTCACTCAAAAGATCACTCAAAGAATTAAAAATTGAAACATTAAAGATTATGTAATTTATTAATTAATTCATAAAAATTCTCTCCCGGATAACAAAATTTTCAGAAATATCCAAACAAGTACCCTAATTTGTTACAACAAAATCTATAAATATTAGCTGGTTTGAGTGAAAATGTCATTATTCTCGTGATTCTCAATTCAAACATTAATTTTCTTATTATAAGAAAATAAAATTGTTTTAATTATATTACTTAATAAAGTCAGGTATAGGAGATAAATTTTTATCTTCATTGACAAACAGACTGGTGTTAAGTATTTAACGTTAATAAAAAGTGTAGCTACACTTTTTAACGAAAAGTGTACACTCAAAACGTGTAGCTACACTTTTTATCAAAAAAATGTAGCTGGAAAAGACAAAAAAACAGTTTGAAATTCGAAACACGTTGTTTAATTAAAATTATGCATTAAAAATAAACAATAAATATTGAGAATCAAAGTACTACAAAAATAAGTTTATTTGTATACTTTATAAAAAAATTCTTAAAAGTATTTGAATTCCAAAATCATCGGAACAATGGTTGCCAAGTGTGGAATTTAGTATTTTTAACTTGAGATGGTATCTGGAGTTTGTAAAAAATGGTTACCAATGGTTGTGATTGGCGGTATGGCTGTTTCAATAATTCAAAAATTCAACGGAATAATGAGTGCCAAGTGTGAAATTTAGTGTTTTTTACTGAGAAGGATGCCTCAGTATTTGTGGAATGTTGCTTACAATTTGCACAAAAAATAAAGACTATTTGCATTTTGGCGATATTGTATTAAACGCGGACTCGTTTATTGGGTCAACATTTCGGCCAACTAATAGGTTTAACATTTTTTTTAGATTTTTCATGCTGTGGTATGTTTAACAATATGAAAATAAATAGTTTGAATATCGCTTTTCTGAAATATTTTTAAACTTACCATTCCTTATTGATTTTGTTTTTTCTGATTTTTATATACATAATTTTTGGTAACGGTAATGATTGCCTTTATATTTTCAATAATATGAGTACAAAGAGAATTTCCCTTGATCTTTAGTCCTTTTCAATACCTAATTCATTTTGGGAGACCCAGGAAGCACCACGTGCAGGTATGAATCTCAGACTTCGCTTCCCAGGATATGGCTCGATCGTACCTTCTGTATTTTTTGGCCAATTTTATAAAAAATAAAATTTTTTTAATTCTGATTTCAAGTATGGTCGCGCGAAAGCCTTTATCTTTTTTTTTATATTTACATTTTTTTATTGTATTTTATGTGCAAAACTAGTTTAACTATAAAAAATGAAAAAACTAAAATATTAATCTAAAAATTCAGTTAAATACCATAAATAATAAAAAAAATATGATTTAATCTTTATTAATTAATTAATACTTTGAGAAAACAAGCACACAGGGATTTAATTTTGTTTTCTCAGAAGTTTCAATAGAAAATGGCAACAAATCATCGTACTGATACCATTTATTATTTCGCTTGATATAGGCAATTAAATGGCCTGGGACGCGATCGTTTTTAGGCCTCTGAAAATGTATTATTGCCTTTAAATTAAAATCTTCAGCTAATTGAAAGTGCTGGCTTATTTCCTGAATTGGAATATTATAGGTATTGTTGATTGGTTGAGCGTCAGCCACAACAATTCTATAATTGCTAAAATATTTTTTATTTCTATCTTGGTTACAACCAGGACACATCGTGCAGCTTACATCTATTGATTCTTGTATTTTCCGAATTGAATTCTCATTGAACATGTCTGGCAGGTAAATGGCAGGTAAAATATTTCTCGAACTCTTTCGGTGTGGTGGTTAACACAAGTTCGAATTTCGGTCAAAGAGTGCTGCAATAAATTTTCTAAGAAGAACGATATAGTACATGCTGCGTTTAACTTGGTAACTCTTGTTTCATAGACTATTGCTTTCGTTTTTTTAAACAAATCAAGAATTAATCTTGAGAGTTCTTGATACAATTGATCGAGGTCATTGAAATCCGCTAGCACAGATTCAAATCTGAAAAATGAACTGTTAAATAGTCCTCTAAAATATTCTGAATCGGCGAACATGTTCAAAAAAATTTGTGCTGTAGCATCAAAAGCGCAAGTATTCGACAATTCAATGGTGTTTTCTCTATTATCAGTGAAACTATAGCCGTTTTGAAAAACATGCAGTTCCTCTATAGGTCCGGAAGTTAGTTGTAGTTATTTATTACATATTTTTTCTTTAGTAAATCGAGTTAATACACGTTGCCCAAAGTGTATTGGAGAGCCATACAGTTTTTGCTTTTTACCCCAATCTTCTTCATGTTCATCAATATCTGGATCACCCACAGATATTGGTAGAATCTTTCTAATAGTGGAAGGTGTTGTAAATGTTAGCTCGACTAATTTGGCTAACTTAGCTGTTTTCCGATGATTTTTGGAATTAATAAAGAATTAAGTGAGTTTGGCCAAAGATGCTTCCACATGTAGGGCCATACCGCCAATCACAACATCCAGATTGTCTTGTTTTTTTCACAAACTCCAGATACCATTTCAAGTTAAAAACACTAAAGTCCACACTTGGCAACCATTGTTCCGATGATTTTTTGAATTAATAAAGAATTAAGTGAATTTTGCCAAAGATGCTTCCACGTGTAGGGCCATACCGCCAATCACAACATTCAGATTGTCTTGATTTTTTTTCACAAACTCCAGATACCATTTCAAGTTAAAAATACTATTGTAAATTCCACACTTGGCAACCATTGTTCCGATGATTTTTGGAATTAAAATACTTTTAAGAGTTTTTTTATAAAGTATACATATAAACTTATTTTTGTAGTACTTTGATTCTCAATATTTATTGTTTATTTTTAATGCATAATTTTAATTAAACAACGTGTTTCAAATTTCAAACTGTTTTTTTGTCTTTTCCAGCTACATTTTTTTGATAAAAAGTGTAGCTACACGTTTTGAGTGTACACTTTTCGTTCAAAAGTATTGCTACACTTTTTATTAACGTTTAATACTTCACACCGATGACAAACAGTGTATATCTTGACTTGATCTTGATGTTCAATAACAAACCGCTAAAGCATGGTTTAAAATTGTATGAATAAAGTATTTGGAGCCACCACTTTTACAGTGTTTTGCAATCCGTAAGAGCCGACTTAAGTTAAGTATTTTTAATGTCATTATCGTCAAAATCTCCCCTAACCCTCAAATATTTCGAATATTGTTAAGCCGAGAAAATGGAAGTTTATATTTTGATATTTTGAGAGAAATGTTTAAATCCGATTCTCTTTTAAAACAAATTACATTCTTGTTATGAGAAAATAAATTGCGGGCCAAATAGTTTATTTGGTTTAAAATGTGTATACGTCTAATCTACAAAACATGTCGTTCTAATAAAAACTAACTTGTGGATGCGATCAAATCTCTTATTTCGAACGACATTTGATTACGGATACCAATACAAAATATTGTGACGACAAAATTGCAACGACGAGTACAAGTGATTTCGGTTTGTTATACTAGATGCCATACCATAATCATTTCAACTAATGGGTATATCCAGCCCATGTCGATCTAACTAAAAAATAGTAGGCCTCACACCGCCTAATACATTTAGGAATTTCCCAGCCCATGTAGAATTCTACAACTGAGGAAAATTTACAAGTGAGACATCACAAATGTAGACCTACATGGGCTGATATACCCAATGAATAGCGGCGATACAGAATATCATAATAAGTAGAGTTAAAAAAATTCTCAAAAGTTTTTTTGAATTAGGCATTATCTTTAAAAGGTTTTAAACCTAAAACATTTTAAATATTGTTAAGCTGAGAATTTTCCAAAATGCTTTTAAAACGTTTTAATTATTTTCTTTACATGCAAGGCATATTTTGTTATATTGAAAATATAGTTTAAGCCTGATTCTCAAATGAAACATTTGATTTTCTTGTTATGAGAAAATAAAATTGGTTTATGTTTGCAACCTGACGGAATACTTAAGGTAAGACTTAAGTAGATTGTACTGAATCAATTTTATTTACATATCGCATAAAATCACACAAAAACCGCACAGAAAAACTGGTTTGAGTGTATTTACCAAATTTTACTAACGCATTTTTTGTGATTGCCACTTTCAACGAAGATATATAGAAATTTCACCCGAAAAATTTCTTCAAAGAAATTCCAAATTCTCAATAAAATTAAAATATTGCTATATCGTGGGAACCTCTTGATAGTTTTAAAAATTAAACGCTTTCAACGTGGTCCCTAAGAATGAAGTAGAAGGAGTTTTCTCAATTCAAACATTATTTTCTTGTTATGAGAAAATAAAATATTTTTATGTTAAATTGTTGTTTCTTGAGTTTTTCATTTAATAATCTCAGGTATATAGACTGATATTATATTTGTATCATTAACAGGGTAAATGCTCACCAGATCTTGATGTACATATAGCACTGCTTAAAATTTTGTGAATAAGAAAATTGAAAGTTGAAACAAGTGAAAACAAAATGTGAACAGATTCCTTTAATTTCATAATACAAATATAAGATTATTGTTTTGAAGGTTTTTAAAAATGTTGGCTCATTCTGAGGCGCAGTGCATATTTCGTTATATTGAAGATGCAATTTAATTCTCAGTTGAAATATCTGATTTTCTTATGAGGAGAAAATAAAATATTTGTATTATATTATTGACTGATTGATTTTGAATGCACCACCCAATTTTTGGACGGACCCACCGTACACTCTTTTTATACAAAACAAAACCGAAGGATTGGATAGGTTAATTAGTTGGGACTGAATCGGTCCGGTTACAAACACCTAGCCGATAGTTAGTAGCACAAAAATCCAATGACACAAAAAAATGTATATTAGTTTCATATAAACCAAGATAAGAATTTCCTAAATTTAATTTTTAGTTAGTAGGGTCACTTTCACTATAATATTGTCTATGCAAAAGATAGTTTCTTATGAAAAGATATTTCAATATATGGAACTCAAAAGCAAAAGCACCTCGCCAAAACAAAAAATGCGTAATAAAACGGCATATATGCAGTATTGCTAGTATGGGCGTCTTACTATTCATTTGCTGTTTAAAACTTTCCTCAATCCTCTTCAAGAGAAATTTTACACGAGAGAGGTAGAGAGGTACATATATAAAATAATCCAACACAAAGCCCTATTTTATCTATAATACATGTCGATCCCTGCCTTCGACAATTTCGAGTATACGCATTTTGTACAAAACGGTAAACAAAACCAACTTTAAATTGTTTCCATCATTTGCTCCCTCCATTTGGATGCAAAAAATGCCTTGTTTTTGAACTGAGTAATGAAAATGAGGGCCTTCATCTAAAAGGATGTAGGTGCAAATACCTGCTAGATGTATTTGGCAATTAGCCAATCCCCTCGTTCACCAAAACATTAAAAAATTTAAAATCTTTAAGACCACCCTTTGCTGTAAATTCTACATATCAAGCTATCATTGATAAAGAAAATCGATTTCCTCAACCAAGCAACATATTCCCAAAATCCTACACGAGAATATTCAATATAGAATCCTTTCATCACAGGGGTATTACCCTAATTGCAATTTCGAAGATCACCACAAAGAGCAGGAGGCCAAGCAAATTACCCATGAAACCTCTCCGAAATAACTGATCCGACGGATCCTCCCAGTAATTCCGTTCTGTTGACGGAAAACCTATAAATAGAAAATTTTTTTTTAGGTAATTGGGGCCCTTTGTATCACCCCCAGCCCCCCCCCCCCCCACCGCCCCCCTTTTGGCTAAGATACTTTAATGCGATTCTCAATCTATAAACTAATTTTCTTGATATGAGAAAATAAAATATTTTTATGTCAAATTATCAATAAGCAAAAAAAACGTCTGCAGTTGTGGTAACTGAGTTGAATTTTATCTGTTATGTAATAGATAAAGGTGGACTAAGTATATAAATCGATACATGGGACATAAAAATTATTAGAGGTTCGTTCAACCGAAATTTCTTGTAATAAATAAATTGAAATTATTTCAGTGACGATAGCGGAAACTGGCTACTGAACATTTTTACTATTTCCAACAAAAAAAATTCACCATAAAAATTTCAAATCCTCAAAAATTTAACAATATTGTTAAGTCGAGTGAATTTTTTGAGTGTTTTTAAAACTTTAAGTTCGGCGTAATATGAAATTTGAACGCAATTCTCAATTCAAACATTAATTTTCTTGTTGTGAGAAAATAAAATATTTTTATGTCAAATTGCTGTTGCTTGAAAGCACATATGTAAACCGAGCTAAAGTATGGCTTAAAATATTTACTCCTAAATTTCCTAAATGGAGTTTTTAATTCTCTAAAATTTTAAAATACTGTTAAAATGAAAAACAATTTTAGGGATTTTAAAACTTTCCAGGTACTTTTTGCATCACTATATATTTGATTATTATATTGAAAATGCAGTTTAACTATGATTCTCAATTCAAACCTTTGTTTTAAAGAAAACCGATTTTTAGGAAATCCCGGTTGGAATTTTTAAAATTTGGCATGTGGGAAAATGGGATTCTTAAATTATTTTTTAGAAAATGAGTAATAGGGATGAAATTTAGATGGAGGGCTAAGTGCCCGTGAGAGTTATCGAAGCCGTCAGCCTCTACAATTATTGCATTTCAAAATGTTGCAGTAACAAAATATTGCTTTTTTTCATTAATCTTGCAACTACAAAATCTTGCAATTACAAAATTTATTAACTATTTTGTGCAATTAGAACTAGAAGAAAAAAACAGTATTTTGAAAACTGGGTTTTAAAAACCGGGAATTTGAAAATCGGGATTTCGAAAACCGGGAATTTGAAAACCGGGATTTTGAAACCGAGTAACCCGAATAATACATAAAGGTGGACTAAGTATATAAATCGATACATAGGTTATAAAAATTATTAGAGACAACCGATTGGCCGAAATTTCTTGTAAAAATTCTAAGCAACGAATTTGAATATCAAATTAAATAAATATATGTTGTACTTGTTACAGATAAGATAGCGGGAATTGGCTGCTGAACATTTTTACAATTTCAGGCAAAAAATTCCAAATTCTCTAAAAGTCAACAATATTGTTAAGTCGAGTGAATTTTTTAACACTTTAAGCATTTTCGACGCAATAAGGAGTTTGAACGCAATTCTCAATTCAAATATTAATTTTCTTGTTGTGAGAAAATAAAATATTTTTATGTCAAATGGTTGTTGCTTGAAAGCACACATGTAAAGTGGGCTAAAAATTATGTATGGCATAAAATTTGTACTCCAAAATTTAATAAATGGAGTTTTTAATTTTCAAAAACTTTAAAATATTGTTAAAATGAAAAACAATTTTAGTGTTTTTATAAACCTTTTAAGTACTTTTTGTGTCACGGTGCAAATTTGATTATTATATTGAGAATTCAGTTCAACTATGATTCTAAATTCAAACAGAATTTCTTGTTATGAGAAAATATATTATTTCTATTCTATATTGTTGTTAAGTTTTTTATTAATAAATTCAGGTCCAATAAATATATTTTTGTACTTAAAAAAACGTCTGAAATTGTAGTAACTGAGTTGAATTATATCAGTTGTGTAATAGATAAAGGTGGACTATAATATAAATCAATAGACAGGACATAAAAATTATTACGAGTACCGTTTTAAAAAAATTCCTTGTAAAAATTTCAAGTCGCGAATTTGAATACCTGTTTAAATAAATGGTGTACTTATTACAGTGGCGGTAGCGGAAATTGACTACTGAACATCACAATTTCAGCCAAAAATTCCATCATAGAAATTCAAAAACTTCAAAAATTTAATAATATTAAAAAGTCGAGTGAATTTTTTAAATGCTTTTAAAACTTTGATCACTTTCGACGTAATAAGAAGTTTGAACGCGATTCTCAATTCAAACATTAATTTTCTTGTAGTGAGAAAATAAAATATTTTTATGTCAAATTGTTGTTGCTTGAAAGCACATATATAAAACGGGCTAAAGTATGGCTTAAAATTGTTACTCCAAAACTAACTAACTGGAGTTTTTAATTCTCAAAAACTTTAAAATACTGTTAAAATGAAAAACAATTTTATAAATTTCGATTTATATACTTAGTGGACTAAGTATATAAATCGATACATGATACATAAAAATTATGAACCGTTTGAACGAAATTTCTTGGAAAAATTTCAGTAGCGAATTTGAATACTAATTTAAATAAATAAGTTGTATTTATTCCAGCGAAGATAGCGGCAGTTTGCTACTGAATATTTTTACAATTTCAGGCAAAAAAAAATTATCAGAAATATTTCAAATAATGAAAAATTTAACAATATTATTAAGTCGAGTGAATTTTTTGATTGTTTTTAAAACTTTAACCACTTACAACGCAATAAGAAATTTGAACGCGATTCTCAATTCAAACATTCATTTTCTTGGTATGAGAAAATAACATATTTTTATGTCAAATTATGTTGCTTGAAAGCACATATGTAAAACGGGCTAAAGTATAGCTTAAAATTGTTACTCCAAGTTTTTAATTCTCAAAAATTTTTAAAAACTGTTAAAAAAACTAAGTGTTACTAAAACTTTTTAAGTACTTCTTGTGTGACAGTGCATATTTGGTTATTATAATGAGAATGCTGTTTAACACTGATTCTCAATTCAAACCTCCGAATTTCTTGATATGAGAAAATAAAATATTTCTATTTTATACTGTTATTGAGTGGTTAATTCAATAAACTCTAGCCCAGAAAATATTTTTTTATACTTAAAAAATCGTCTGCGGTTGTAGTAACTGAAGATAAGTGGTTTCGCATTATTGGAATGTGTCCTATATGCTTCCTGAGGTGTAAAATGATGACCATTACTGACCTATACGGAATATTTCGTCCTCATATAAAATAATTAGTGCATGCGATCAACTCTCGTATTTCGAACCAAGTTCATTTACCCATCCCAGTACATAATGCATAATATTCAATATGCATCGATGCAATAATATATTGTCGGTCATGCAAAACGCATACTAAAAATCTTGTCGTTCTACTTTAATGAGCGAAAAGTTCATAAACCTCGCCAGTTTCTAACAAAACAAAAAACATTTATAGCAAATAAGTACTTTACCATGTTAGTCATCCCGCCTTTGGAAAACTTTCACTGTGCGATACGATTCAAGCATGTTTATTGTATAAACGCTTAGTTAGGCCGTAGCACATAAAAACTTCATACTATACATATGATTTATGACTTTGAATATAAAAATATTTAATAATATTTTCCATATACAGAATTCATGTTATAAACCCAAACATTTGGTGACTTTTGTTTGGAATTTTTTCATTATCGTAATTTTAAACAATAATTACTCTGCACAACATGTACGAGTGTATAATGGAGTACCACATGTGTACGTACAACAACATCAAAAATGTGTTCAATTGGAAAAATGTCACAATAAGTACTGCAAATTATGTGTTCTGGCATTAATCATAAATTGTTTATATCCTAGATAAATAACGCTAAACCATTATTGACAAGATGTTGTTCTTTGTACCAAAGTACTTAAAGACGTTTTTGGTATGGGTGTTTCGACTTATCAATACAAAATATTATTTCGAGTGTTCTTATATGTACGAGTACGTTTCAAGTTCAAGGTGACCATGAATCGGCATATAACTAATCGTATTTCCTATATACACACACTCGAATTATAGTCACGTAAAAACCGTTTCTAAATAAATAAGAACGTTATTTTGTTTGGTTTCATATTCGTTTTAGGTTTCGTTATATATAGTATGTGGGGGTGGGGTGAGAACGTATTTTTCTTTTTTTTTCCTAAAAACGTCTTATACCCTATAAGTAAGTAACCAACAAAAAATAAAAATTATAAAAGTAAAATAAAGTTTTGTGTAGGCGTCGAAAAGTAAAATCAAAAATTCTATCTTAATCACACTTCAAACTTTGGTGTGTCGTCGTCGTCTCTCACGGGAGATTTAATTTTAATTGTGAGCGCCGCTACGTTAAGACGGAACATAATCACAATTCCGAGTCTTATTAACGAAAATCAAATTTGGAATCGGTTGGTTTATTTATATTTATTGTACCAAACCGTGTAGTACTTCCCAGAATAAACCGTTACCTTTAGGTATTTTAAGTTCCGGTTCGATGCCCACATTTTAATTAAAAAATACAGATTCTCAACATATTTTCTTCCACCACACCATCGAGATTATTTTGTTGTTGTTGTTGTTGTTGTTCTGCATATCGTGTTTAAAGATGATGCTATATAGTGCTAGTAGATATGTTGTTTTGGTCTGTCTTGTTTTTGTTGTTGTTGCTGTTTTTTTTAATGTTGCTGCCTCATAATTTTGTTTTTATTTGCAAAGATAAATTACAATTAGCATGTAAGAAGACAGTAGAAGCTTGAAAAAATGAGTTTAAATAAGATCATCTTAGATGATAGTGGTTAACACTATATCTGGTTGGTGGATTTCTTTATAACTTTATAGAGTTAAGATTTCTAATATATGAGGTATTTTTTTTTTAATTTGGTCCTTTGCAATTTATTTGGACTAGTTTTTGAATATAACGCGATTTACATTACCTTGTCGAGCATCTCACTTGCTCACTTGTACACTTTGCTTTTCAAATAACCCCACACAAAGAAGTCCTGAGGGGTCAAATCTAGAGATCTGGGTGGCCAGTCAATGTCCCCTCTTTATACAACAATTTTCGTTTCAGAAACTGAATTGTTTGATTTGCAGTGTGGCATGACGCACGGTTTTGTTGAAACCAGTAACCGTCAAGACCAACATCCAGCGATATCGATTTCCATTGACTGTATCGTTTTCTCCGATAAAATTTGACTAGCTGACCTGGCGAACTTCGTTCCGTCCCAAATTACTTCGTTCCGAGCAAATACTTTTGTCCTTCACGAAAATTGATTTTGATGAGAAAAAAACAAACAACTCAACTCAATTATCAATAGACGATTGAGTTGAGTGGACATTTCATTCACTTTTTCATCGAATTCAACACTAGGGAAAAAATATTGAAACTCAGGCATCTATTTAAAATTGAGTTGTTTTTTGGATTTTTTCTCTCAGTGTGGAAATCAACTCAGTCAGTTGGAATTCGAGTGAAATTAAATCGAATACAGACACCACACACTTCCAACGATTAACCTTGCGAATTGTTAATCGTCATAGCGAACGTCAAACGAACGAGGAATGCGCTTGAAGTCGAACGGAATGTCAGTTGGAATCAGAGGAATTATCGGAATTAGGAAATCCTCTCGTTCGCTGAGACAATCGTGATTCAAACGAAATCAATCCGGTCGAAACATCAACAGGAATTTGACCATTGCCAAGCGCCGGCAGTTGTTTGGAAAAATCAGGATCATCTGTAATTGTAACTCCCATATGTTCGTGGTTAAATGCAACTTCTTCACATAGCACCACCAACTCTACGACATTAGACATGCGTTGAGTTCAAGTGCAACTGTCTGTCTCGGAATGACAGGTGATCAGCGCTCCACCGAAACGTCTTGAGTCACTTTGTAAATTCTTTATCGTCTGATTGAACGCTTCTTGGCCAACGCCTATTTCTTGGCAATTGAGCATACTGCGTTATTATCCGTATGTATATTTATCGGAAACTTCAATGCAGAATGTGCAGTCCGACCCGTCTAGCAATGTGGCTGCAATTTCCGATGGTACAACAGCTAACGCTATTTGAGATCTCAAGCGAATTGTGGCCAAAAGCAATGAAATCAGAAAGGTTTTGCCTGTTTAACCGGAAGCATCGAGGAAGAATATTCCGCCGTTTCCTTCATCAATTGCCTTCATTAATGCATCGTACACTTGCTCTCGTTGCAATTCACGATCAAATGCATCGTGCATCGAACGAGTTGGTGCTGACATGCCCAATTTCGACGACAAATATAGTTGCCGCACATAAGCACGCACATAGTTCGATGTTGCAGTGCGAACTCGATCAGAAAAGTCGTCAGCCATCTCGTCCTTGTATTTGTTCCACAATCTCAGTCCGTTCGATGGATGACATGTCACTACAGTTATAGTGGGACTATTGTGCTGATCTACATGACCTCCGGTATGTTTTTTGTCTGCTCTGATGATTATTTTGTGATCAAAGGAAGACTTTGTCCTCCAAAGCAGTTTTAAACAAACGAACCAGCGCACCATTGACAAGCGTAAGACGATAACTTAATTCAAATTCGGAATTTCCAACGAAATAAATTTGAAGGAACTTGGGTTCTTCATTCGCTGGTGGCATCAATGCTCTGCTTCAATGATAAATTTGCCGTTGAGACTTTAAAATAGTGGGCAATTTTGAGGATCTTTGTAGGCGATTGTTTAAGTCATAATTGAAAGCAGCGCGATGCAATTCGACGTTCACCGCACTTCTTCTTGCCTCTGTTCATTTAATTTTTCGCGTTGTTCTTGCGTTTCATTCTCATGGCATCGTGCATTATTTGTGAATTACGGTTTCTTCGTCCTAGGTTCGATCGTCAGGTACGCGGTATGGTTTCTTCGAGCTAGGTTCGTTCGACAGCCGGCATGTTAATCAAAATTCAACTCCTAAAAATTACAATGACTCATTTGACTAATTTACTTCGAAGTCATTAATCCACAAAAATTAACTTACTGATCGAATCAAACTCAATCCGGCAATCCAATTTGATAACTACACTTGTCACGCACCATTAAATTCCTGAAAAAAAAATGATCGAAATCGTAAAAATCACACCGAACTTCATATCATTGTAATAATGGTACCGTTTCTGGATGCAACACACAATTCGAAAATGACGCACAATCGAAAATGACCATTCGAAAAGGACAAATGTCAAATTGCACAACGCTTAAATAACGTACAATGCCATCCACTGGGTTGTGGCATTAATGATCACAACTCAGCGCCATCTCTTATTTATCTCGTTAACTTTGTGCTTTTATCAATTTATTTCACGATGATTTTCTGAAATTTTTCAAACTTTGCATCAATTTTTCACGCTTTACAGCGTCGAAAATCATAAAATCATCAGAACATGCAAAAAATTCAAGATTAATTTTCTACGGGTTTTTCCACTCAGATTTTCCAATTTTTCACCTTCTAAAAGACCATCTGGATCGTATACGCACAAAATTCCGTACAAAAATATTATTTTTCGAATTTTTGGATTTTCCGACTTTCGATTCATGGTTTAAATTGTACTGAATTGACGTTTCAGAGACATGTCTAATGAAGTCAATCGGTTGACAAATGTCACAGTTATTCTATGTTCACATACCAACGTAAAAGATGACGCACTCTGTACCAAAAGTGTACGCCCATTGATGCGGATCAGTTCAAACTTTATATGAAAAACCTGATCTTAATTTTGTTTTAGATCACAAATTTTGTTTTGAACTTTAGAAACCGCCTTTATGTTGTTTCATGAAACATGAACAGAATCGGATAAGATCAGGCATCAAAAATACAGCTATTACATATTACTAAAGTCGGGAACAATCGAATAGAATATTGATTTAAAATCATGATCAAATAATATAAACAACATCAACACCCGTTTAGAATCTACCCATGAAACCTATTGACAAACATGTCATAAACATCAAATATTAACTTGAATTTGGAGACCAAAGGATCATTGCGAACTTGACGCTGAGGGGAGCACCCTATTGGTTTTGAAATTATTTGGTGATAAAAAAAAATGAAGAGAATGCTTTTAGCAGACTGGTTAGAGGAGGAGGAGGATATGCAGAAATCGGGGGTCAAGCTGAAATAAAGGCAAGGCATAATATGCAAGCGTAATGAAAAAAAACAAACACGTCTAGAGCAACAATATTTCCGTTCATGTCTCATTAGTAAACTATGAAGTATACGCACAAAAGGGTTTCAAACTAGTGACATCTAACGGTATAATGCTAAATAAATTATTAATTGGTGTTAGTTTTTCTGAAAGACGGAAGTGCCATAGAATTTGGTTTAATTTTAGTAGTGGCATATTATCTATAGAGGAAGACGAAAATACGTAGTGCAAGGCGAAGTAAAGACAAGGTTAAGACAGCATGAAGGCGGAATAAAGATGAGATGAAGACCACATAGATTTTATTTTACTAGCGCTTCATCCCATTGAGGGATTTTTTCGCCTTATATTTTTAGCTCATTAAACTCTAGCCAGGCCCCGGGACCTTCAGCTGTTATAACCTCTTCTTGCTTAGTAGAAAAATGTACCTTTAAATGTTACAGAAAATGTTATTAATTACACCCATAATATAAGGGCTCGTTGTTTAACCGTTCTAACTCGGGTTTTAACCGAACTTTGTGATTAGTACCGCTAAGGATAGATGAGTTAATACAGAATAAAACTTAACATTCAATAAAACCTATGTGATTTTCATTCCTAACTCTAGGAGCCTGAAGCTGGTACTCTGAAGTCACTCAACAATATAAAAGAGTTTGTTACGATGCATACTTAGTATATCCCCTAGAAGGAGGTAAATCCAGTAAAATGTACATCACAATGAATTTTCGATATACTGGGAGCCACTTTCATCCCTATTCCCCTAGTTGCATCACTTCAAGTAGTCTCACTACTCATTTTCTTGGTTACTGGATCATTAAATCGAAACTTACAAAATAATTGTTCAATAAAGTCGTTCTGGCTATTTTTTAAATCTTAGAATGCTGCTTTATAAATATTTCCTTGCGACTGTTATCACTTCAAACGTCAATTTCTATCACTTGAAATTTTGACGTGACAAATAAATAAAAAAAAATCAAACTAATGCAGCCAACTAAGATTTAAAAAAATATCATTAAGAGTTTTGCACAAAATTATTTATTAAATTTTGATTTTAAAATCTAGTAACCAGGAAGATCCATACGTCGCATGAAATGATACGTCTAATAGCCTGCACAAACTGAGGATTAGTCAAACTGGTTTAGCAAAATTAAATCAAGTATCCTATGAAAAAACCAAAACTTGCTAGTAGATTTTTTAATTTTTCGAAGTATGTCGAACTTTTTTTTTTATATTTATTTATATTACGACATTTAGTAATTTACATTGCATAATAAAGTATTTTGATAAGTCGGCGTAATCAAGTGATTATACCCAGTTTCGTGTAACTCCTCTTTAGATTTTTCGCCACAGTATAAGTCTACTGACCTCCTGGTCGCGATAAGTCCAGTGGTTTGGTTCTTTGCAGTCTTCATCTTGGTGTGGTAGTCAGCATACAGCGAATATCCAGATTTTCATGCTGGTGCAGACGTTATAGGTGTTTTGTTGCATGATGCTTAATTTCATCCGCGACAAGGTCGATCTTTAGATCTCAATGGAGGTTGTCGTTTCGAATGTACCACGGTGCATTAGCAATACATCGCAGGATTTAATTTTGACTGTCTGTATGATTTTGATATTTGTCTTCTTGGCACAACCCCAGAGTTGGCTACCATATGTCCATACAGGTTTTAGGATTTGTTTGTATAGCAGCAGTTTGTTATGGATTGCTAGTTCAGATTGTCTCCCTAAGAGTCAATTCATTTTTCTAAATTTTATGTTTAGTTCTTCTCTCTTCTTTTTATGTGTTCCTTCCATCTAAGTTTAGCATCTACAGTCATGCCGGGATATTTAGCAGTGTTTGCCTGCAATACTACTATCGTGTTTATCATTATTGGTAAATGATTAACTTTTAGATTTGTAAAGTTTACTTGGATTGATTTTGCTTCATTTAATTTGATTCGCCATTTCTTTGTCCAATTACATATCTGGTTAGTAGCCGTCTGTAATTTACTAGTGGAATCATTGACATTCTTTACTGTTGCAAGTATTGCCGTGTCATCGGCACAAGTCGTCATTGTTGCTTCTGTAGTTGGTATATCTCTAGTATATAGAAGATAGAGGATTGGCCCAAGAACACTGTTGTTCGGAAGATCTCGATGAAGTTTGAATTCTAACCCCTTATGCCATACTTTGTCGAATGCCCGTGCTACATCAAGGAATATAGTTGAGCATATTTGTTTGCTTTCTAATGATTTCTCGATTACATCAGTAATTCGATGTACTTGTTCTATAGTAGAATGTTTTTCCCTAAATCAAAACTAAAGTGAGGGGATAACATTCCTTTTTTCGAGAATTGGTTTTAGTCTTTTAAGAAGAACCTTTTCAAATAGTTTCGATAATGTTGGTAGCAGAGAAATTGGTCTATATGAAGCTTTTTCATTCGGAGGTTTGTTCGGCTTAAGTATCATAATTACTTCTACACCTTTAGAATTGTCTTAGTACATATCTTAGTCGAAATGCTGCATTAATTAAGATGCACTAGTTTCCTCAACGCTTTTTCCGGTAACACTTTTATTATCTGTCATCTGACCCGTTATAAGATCATATCCTGACTGATTTTTAATGTCTTTTATTAGGTATTTTAATTTATTACACATAAGTACGGTTAAATACCCTCTTATTTTCCGGGTTTCGATGTTTTTGTCAATTCTTCCGTGCTTTTCTTTTATTTTTAAGAAGTTCTCTCACTTCCTCTGGATAGCTAGTATTGCGCTTCATTTCATTACTATTATTAGGAGTGCTTTCTCACGCAGCACTTTGGATATTATTTATGAGTTTATCTAGTTCCTCTTCTATTTGAGATGGTCCCTGTATTGGGTTCTGCAGTCTAATTTTTTCTGTTAGCTGTGTTTGGAAGAGATCCCAAGTGGTTTTGAAGCTCGTTAATTTCGGGTTGTTTTCTTGCATAATCATTGTTTGGCTAAGTATCATAATAACTGGTGAATGATAGACTTTCATTATTCTCTATATGGATATATCTATTATCTGAAATCCCTCTTGTAATAACAAAGGCTATAAGATCTGGAGTTTTTTGATATCCGTAGGCCAATAGGTTGGTGTACCGCCTGAAACTCGTATTTTAGTTGTTTGCCTGCTGCGAACAGTTCTTTTCTTTTAGCAGTCGTTATAGTCTCCTCCAATTAAAAAGACACTTCCTAGTATTTTGAGAATATTAGTATAATCTACTTGTATCTATCTTGGAGGGCAGTATATTGCTGAGATACTACAAGTTTTAATATTGTTTAATTGTATTTTGATTGTTGTGACTTACATGGAAAGCTTCCAGACTTTGAGTTCTTCGTTATATTTTATATGATCTTTTATGAGGATAGCTGATCCACCTCTAGCTTTGTTCTCTGGATGTAATGCATGGTAGCAATTATATCCTTTTATTTTACAGAATGTAGATTTGGTGAAATGGGTTTCTGATATAAGACATATATCTATATTATGCATGTTTAAAAATATAACTAGTTCTTCTATGTGATGCAACGGTCCGTTTGCATTCCAGGTTACAATTCGTAATGTTTTATTCATTTATTTTGTTTATAATTCGATTTTGTATTTCACTTCTTCTAGTGCGTTCTGCAGACTCATTTCCTGCGAAATAAGTCTTGTGTTGAGGTTCTCTAGATTTCTCAGTATGTCCTGTAAAACGAGATCCACTATTAACTGTTTCTGCTCTGATTGCCGAACTATTTATGCATAAGTAACGTTTTCATTTACTCGCTCTCTTTGTATGTTAAAATTAGGAGTTGGCGATTTAGGCTCCGTGGTTTTTTATAGATTGTACATTTCTTGGTGTACCTGGTTTGCGTGATTTATCTCTCATTTTTTGTAGTTCTACTGCTACTTCACATCCTCTATAGTTGGCTGGATGCTGGCCATTACAGTTGATACACTTCGGTGTTGTATTTCGGGGAACTATGCAGTCCTTTCCTGCGTGTTTTCCTGCACTTTTAACACATCTTCCTCCACGATGGCATGTCGAACTGAATTGAATTTTATTTCTTAGAGTACTTAACCGAATTTTGCTAAATCAGTGCGACTAATCCTCAGTCTGTATAAGCTATAAGAGAATTGAGTATGATATCTTGATTATAACTTGGAAAACGTTCCTTTTTAAGAACCAAAACGTTTCCGGGTTGTATGTCACCAAAACATCGTACCAAAATTTATCGCACACCACTGACCGTTACAGTCTGACCTACGTCGTTCCACTGACTTTTTGATGCCGCTTGACAATAATGCTTACCATACACCGACCAAACGGCACAGTAGTTAAAGCACGATGTAAAATTGGTTTTTCATCATTAGATTATGATCTGTGATGAAAATTAACACAACTATTACCGTCTATCGAAGGGTAGGATTTATGGGCCAATCCAACTTCCATGCCAAGCATATGGTATAGAGCTATGCAATGTGCCTATGGTTCTACGTAAATCGAACCTACAGCCGTACGTCCTCGATTTTGCAGGCCACTACGTAAGGTAGGACGTAAAAAGCAAACCGCGAAAGAGTTGGGAGTGCCGCTCGGCCCCCGAACAGACTGCAAAGGATTAAAAAATAAAAATAAATTCCTACGTACAGTATCTTTGTGGCAATGTAATACCTTCGTCAGGAACAAAAAATCGCGATAATCACGGAACACGATTTCAATTTTAATTTTTGCGATCGCGATCTTCAAATATTAGTGACAAACCGCAAACGCAATTTATAAATTTCACCAAACTTCATTCGACATAACATTTGCATTTTGCCTGGTTTCGTTTATTTGTAATCTGTCACAATATTTAGAAGGGGCAACAGCAAAAGTTTACTAGAAATTGTGAAACTCGTTATGATATTTGAAATAAAATTCATGGCGCGCTTCAGCCTCGTTCTCATTAGTCAAGTTACTTGATTTCAGTGAATTTAAAATTGAAGACAAAATTGAAGTGGAGTTGTGCAGAAACTACAAATTTTTTGGAAATTTACCAATCCTTCTGTGAAGTGAGGTTCTGTGGAACATCGATTTAACTGTATATCACGACCGAAATGCCCGAGATGAAAATTTTAAAAATTTATTAACTAAAATGAACGAGAAAGGGCTAAGCTAAACTCGGATATGGATTATTGGCGTGCTGGCTCTAGAGTTGGTGTATTAGCTCTAGCAATTTGGGACAAAAATTTTAACGAACTCGAGAGCAGTTCTTGTTACTTGTTATAGAAGGAATTACATAAACAGCAACGGTATCAGCAATCAGTATCCACACATTTTATGATGTCAGCAAATCGCCTTATATGATGCAGTGCTCTACGCAACAATTTAGATCGAGCCAGGATTAAATCATATTAAAGAAAATCCCGCTAAAGCAAGTAATGCCCAGGTTTGAACAATAATGGAAGCAAGACAGTCAAACCTCCTTACCAAGCAAACTGTCGACGTATTCAAACTGGAAATCAAATTAATCTAGCTCTGAGGAATGGATAGATTCCAACATTTAAATTGGCTGACGAGGTTAACCACGATAATGGACTATGATTGCCAACCGCATCTCTTAGATAATAAACTTGCGGAAATCGCATTTTCCGATTTCAAAAGAGGAAATGTAATATGAACTCCAGAATGGGAAACACTTCAGTTATAGTGTGATTAACAAAATCACCAATCTTTTTAAATTACAATAAATTGTCGATTACGTTCTTCGTTTTCTTAACAATAATTGTAGAACATTAAAGGTGAAAATAAAAAACTAAGGCAATCGCGAGGTTAAATATCGAACTTATCCACCAACTTCTAATTAATTACTTTTTAATTAGAACTGTTGGATAAGTTCGGTATTTATTTAAGTTGAACTTTCCGGAATCCATCAAACATTCAGACATCTTATCCAATCAAACTCGAGTGGCAATGTTGATTAACCGCCATATAAATAATGAAAATCAACATATGATACGGGTATTAACCTACTAACAATCCTGGATCGCCAAAACTTATTAAAAACGACAAATAACAAAATTGTTCTGTATATATGCAACCCAGGGCATATTTGGCCAGGCATGCAAGGTATGATCGCGGCCGTACTTTCACCAAAGAGTGCACTGTAACAAAAGTTGTCGTCGATCATAAAAATTAAATTCTTCGCAAAATTTAATTCCTAAAAAAATGTGAGTGACTAAATGTGGAAGTTTGGGCGTCTTTGTAACCAACGGATAAAACTGACTTAAAACATCGCACCCTAAACGTTATCGAGATTAGCCCTACCCATTTCTTCACTCTTTGCTGCTTTGGTTCTCGTAGCTTAATTGCGGAGGGATTCGTAGTGAGGTTTGGAGTGATAAGAAGGAACCTAGATTACCGCAAATTTCAAATAAAATTGGACACAAGAAAATTTTTAGAGACCACATAAAAACACGGGGCAAAACCCCGTACCGAACTCTCCTATACAATAGAAAGTGTATATTTCAAAGTTCCAGTCTCTACTGTCCAGTTACATTGAGTGATCGGAGTGAAACTTCATGCATAAGCTTTTTAGTAAGTAGAGAGATCTCAGTGCTTTTTGAATTAAATCGGTCCACCGGAAGTGGAAACTTCCATACGAACTTTTTCATTTTTTGCAAATATTTTGAAAAGAATATTATTTACAAGAAAAATGATTATATAATAAAAATTCTAAATTAATTTTTGTAACAATGCCGTTCTAAATCAATTTTCCAAAATTTAAGCGGAAGTGACGTTTTTTGACATGCAAACATTTTAAACCGAAAATCTGCCCCTGTAAAAACCAGCTGGACTGATTGATCGGGATAAATCTTCATATCTAAGCTTTCTCCACAAACTGGGAAACTTCAATGAAATCGGTCAACCGGAAGTGACAGGTTCCAGTGGAGTTTTTTCGGTTTACCACCGGAAGTGACAGATCCTAAATCATTTACGAGAAAATCTGTTATGAACTAACAGATTTTAAATTATTTTTGCAACCGCACCATACCGGTCCAGATCAATTTTCCACAATTTAAAAGGAAATAACGATTTTTGTTAAAAAATGTTTTTCAGTAAAAATTTGCACTTCCTTACCCATATGGACCGATTACGTTTATGTTTAATTAATAACTAATTTGCAATTTTCAATAATTCATTCATAATTTCAGTTTTTATTACTGAAATTAAAGCACGCACCAACTCATTCGATGGCATTTTAAACAACTACTTGATTAAATTAACTTGGAAATATATGAACGCAAACTTTAATTCAAGTTACTTGAATTCAAGTACTTGAAATCAAGTAACTTGACTAATGAGAACGAGGCTTTACACAATCGTTTTTACATTTCATAGTTATTGAGTTTTTACAACTACTTAGATCGCGATTACTAAATTATGAAACGCAGTAATCCTGTTTTGCCAAAATCTTGTGCTGACAGACTGAAAACCATAACTACGTAATCTCTCGTATAACGATGAATCGTGACATACAGGAGGTTATGGAAAAAACCACATGCCACAATTTTGCTTTTAACCATACCCAGCGAAAAGAAATGTGCCACGCCAGAGAGAGGATCACTTTGTAAACTATATGAACCATAGCAGAGGTTCAGCGGTTCCATTTCGCTAACGTGTTTTTATCAACTAATTTTTATGTGCTATATCTCCATGTGTGTATGTGTGTATGCGGGTGTGCGTTGTGTCCGTTAATACCCAGAATAACCCAAAAATTCATATAGAAATCACGTGTATGCGTTAAATACAATAAAATTTTAGGCTACGAAGGGATTGATAAATGCGTAGTGAATCATAATAATTCGCTAAGGCATTGTGATTATACTTTGTATGTAAGTTCAAAGTGTTTTCAAAAATTTTGTAGTTTGGTCACTGCAGTCTGAGGAGACGACCAATTTTTGTAATGTAAAGAATTCAAAGTTTCATTAATTCGAATCCGAACTTCGAATGCATTCGGCAGCTGAATTAGGCATCTTAATACAGCCCAGGCGGATTGATTGCACGCTGCAAATCGCATGTCGACCTGTAATTGATATGTCTGACGGGTCGACGCAATTTTCTTCACTCCAACAGAGAATCATAGTTTTGTTTATTAATATCACCGATGCCTCTGGAAGGTTCGAACCAAATTGTATTCACTGTACCACCTGTCGGTTCTTGATGCTATAGATTGCACTACTGGTTAAATTTGTTGTTGTTAGTTTTATTTTGATATAACTGCGTCTGTAATAGGATTGCTATTGTATCGGTAAAATACTTTTTAGCTCAACTTGCCAGAATACATCACTTAGTTTGCGTGCATCAAAATAGAAACTTACTGTTCCTCAGCTAAGATACCACTTTTCAGCCGCTTTAGGGTTAACCTACAAATAAAATCCATTATGAATATTTTAAATAAACCGTATCGAACAAATTCCGCCATTAATAATTTACCAAGCTATATACATACACCTAATCTTGTTCGAATGAAGTTCCTTTAAACGGAAATCGATCACAAAAAATTATACATAAACATATATTCCAACTAAACTAAATGGAAAAACTATAAAACAATAACGTTTTTAAACGCCGGAAATCCACAACAAGACTAAAAAATGGTATTCGATTGTTTTTTATTTTTAAATCAAACCACGAATGCTTGCTGAGGCAATCTCACCAAGTCTAAAATAAAAAACAAACTGAACATGTTTTAACGTGGTTACTCGTCGAATTGATTTTCAATTGTCCGCGACATTTCGAAATTATTCGACATATATGGTCGCTATGGTTACTTGACATATAAATAAAAAAACAAATGAAAAATTAAAAGAGAAATCTATATAGTTACAAAGGGCGTCGTAATAAGAATTACATTTTGTAATGAAAACGTAATATTTATACAGCAGCAAAAACAGAAAACGTGGATTTACCGAGAACATGATTATTGATTATGAAAAAAGTCTGTTTTTGCACAAAATAGAATCCAGCGCTCAAGAGCACTGCACAGACTACAAAGGTAGATAATATTTTTTTTTATCAGAATTCCAGGAATTCCATTGGGATAGACCATAAACTAATACACATATAATAATAAATTAAATACGAATAAACGAATTACCTGTCAAATTGGGTTCATATGGTTTGTTGGGTTGTGTTCTGATGTCCTAAATAAGCCGTGTGCCCCTTTGTGTAAAATATAATCCAAAGAAATAATTTTATGTAAAAGAAATTTTTTTTTTTTTTTTTGTAATTTTTCACTTTTTTCTTATTTCTGTAAGAAAAACTTTCAATAAAAACCACGAACCAAACTAAACACACACAAGCACAATATATATACTTATATATATAATTATAATAAAAAAATAAATGAGAACACAAATACTTAATAAAAATTATACACCAATACACACTTTTATAATAATAATATAATATTTAACACAAGATTTTACGCCACTAAACGATTTATTATTTTATGGATACAAAATAATTCACTATACAATTACAACACAATTAAAAATGATTAAAAAATAAAATATAATTATTTTTCTCCAGGTAAACAACAACAATAAAATTTTATTTATTATTTAATGACGTTTCGTGTTTAACACAAATACACAAACACTATTTTTTCACAACAAGACGGAAAAAAACGCGAAATATTCAAGTTTTTTTTAATACATCGGCATATCAAAAATTCAAAACTAACGAAATCTTTCGATTACACAAATAAATTTTCTTTAAACCGTACACTAGCGAATTTTATAAATTTTTATTTTATTTTTTCAAATATTTTGCCAACTTAACGAAATTAAAATAAAATAACAAAAATACAACAATTTTATTCGACGCGCAATTTAAATCGACTTTACATGCGCATGGCTGCCATGACAATATCGATGAAAAAAAATATTTTGTTTTTTTACTCGATTATTCTTTTATTTTATTTTTTGTAGCTTTTTGTGCAAGAGAGAGAATCGAAAATGAGTAAATAGTTTTACATTGTGCTTCGTGTTGTTATGATGATAAATATACAAAATAATAATAATAAAAAGTGGGGAGGGTATAGTTAAAATACTATAATACAAAAATGTATACTATAAACAGGTGAGTATTTAGGGTTGCATGCAGGTAATTTTTTGGGTAGTTTATTGTTGTTTGGACCCTAAGTTGTAAGAATAGATATGGGTAGAAAAAATTTGTATCTTTTTGGTTGGTATAATTGGAAACATATGGTCTGTGATATTATTTGCCTTGAGCAAGGTGAATAGATTGGTGGGAAACTAGATCTAGGGTTAGATTAAATAATACTAGAAGATGTGACAAAATTTAATCACTTAATACAATTCGGAGAATTACACAGGTAATTTAGACGTCATGTTGATGGGAATTTAAATGGAAGGAAGTGTTTGGTGATCAATAAACTCGTCATATAAATTTCACAAAATTGATATTCTTTAAGAAGACTGTGTGGTAGGTTACTCCTGAAGATCCCAAGTATTTCGAGTATTTTGTGGATTAATTCTAAGTCGCTCTTTTTGTTTTTCTTTCCAGTGATCATATGGATAAAATCAAAATTAAGAGAAGCTCGAAGGAAATGGCGAATATACTCGAAATTTGATGTGGTCGTCAATATAACTTTCTTAATTAGGAAGTTCAAAATAACAATTTTATTTAAAGCCTGTGGTCTAAATTTGTGGAATAAGTAATTGGAGGCCCGTGCAGAGTTTGAAAAACTTGATCCGATAGTGAAACTCTGTACAGGAACTTTAAATTTTAAGAGACACAGTCGACACAGAGGAAAGTTTCGACCAAAACATGTGGGTCTGTCCTTACTGGCGAGCTCAACTCGGACAACGTTAACGTGTTAGAGAAGCTGATTGAGCGAATGATGAAAAGACTAGCAAACAGTTTTGAGAGGCAGGGAGAATTGAGGCGATCAAGTGCAGAGCCGAATAACATAAAAAGTTTAAGGAGATGCTTTGGAAGCGGCAAGTTAAATTACTATACATTCGAAATTGAAGGTAACCATGAAATAACCGTTTAACGGAACAGCCCAATTTCTGAGTAAGAGAACATGCAAACTGGCGAAAGGAACAGAAACCGGGAATACGAAAAAACACAGACTGCGAGAAGAGAGTGCATTCGAGGATTTAAGTGCGAATCCGCCAGTAGCAGTGATCGCTGAAGAGAGAGAGAGAGAGAGAGAGAGACCCTGAAGAAAAGTTGATAACTTAGAATGATCATGAACACAACTGCAAACCGATAATTTACAAGTACCAAATGCATACATACATCGACGGATGAAATAAACGGAATAATCGCGAACAGCAATGCTCATAAATAAACGCACGAGCCAATTGGTATTCAGCCCCATTTTAAAATCAACAGTGAAAAATGAATTAAATTCAATAGTGAAACAGTGCAAAAAGTGTTAATAAATTAATAATTTGTTTAAGTGTCAAAGGTGTTAGTAAATAAAGTTTTAACTTTTCCATTGAGACTACAAAACGCTAAATGGAAGAAATAGCCTGAGGAATTAGTTATGCATTTGGGATGGGTAAAGCGTTGTACACGATCACAAAATGATGAATA